>JAQQTP010000062.1:23755000-26155000 GCA_029884605.1 Ormosia emarginata | reverse complement strand
TGGCATGTTTCTATGAAATTTAAAGAAGTGATGAATGGTAGAGAAGGTAAGAGGATGCGTGATATTCGTAAAAAGCTGTTTTTTCAGAAAGGGATAAATATCATCCCTATTTATTAGGAAGAAATGGCTATTTAATGTTTGAAATGATAAGTAGCAGTTGTGGTTTTCAAAAAATCCACGGAAGATTTTACTGGATTTTTTTTAAAAAATCAAAATGATTTTGAAAAGATTTTTGATAAGGTCCTGATGTCGGAATTAGAAGTAGAAGATAAGATTAAAATTTATCTTTCTTCTAGCAGTATCGAAAGAAAAAATTTGGGGGGCATTTGTTGGGGATAAAAATACAAGTTTTGATTTAAATATTCTCGACAAACAGTTGACATTCGACGAAGATAGACAATTCGATGAAGATGGTTTTTCTGTGGTCGAATGATAACATTGAGGTATTCGACAAAGAGGTTTTTTTCGACAGTTAGACGATGATCTAGTGTTATAGTCAGATGTTGGTTTTTTGTCGAAATATCTCAGTTGCCTTTAGTTATTCGTCTTGAATTCAACAGCCAAATAGTGATCCAAGTGGTGATCAATTATCAAAAGGTCAAGGGATGGTTTCGTCGAAAATAAAGTTACCAATGCTATTGACGAAAGATGACATGGCTGCTCTCAGTTGAGCAAAATATTAGTGTAGATAAGCATGATATAACTGCCATGAACGTGGTTAGTTTTTAAGAGTTAGTTATTTTTCATATTTTGCCTATAAATACTAGTATTCACGATGTACAAATGGTGGTTTTACTGGATATACAACCCTAACATCTCACTCAAACAGATTAACGAGTTTGATTCCAAGTATGACTTCCATTTTCATTTCCAGCCATTTACATTAATGCAATGTCTCTTTAAATTTTTTATTTTCAAGCCTTGTTCTTTAAATTTCTTTACTCTTTCTGCACTTTAAATTCATGCGTTTTACATTTTCTGCACTTTAAACTCACTGCATTTTTACAATTCCTGCATTTAAACTTTTTGCACCTTTATTTTCTACATTTCAATCTTCAGCACTTTATATTTCTTGCAATTTACTTTTTCTGTACTTTTAAATTTCTTTGCACTTTACATTTTTGCACGTTACTCATCAATTTCTTAAAAGTTTCTTTTCTAACGAGATTACCACATAACTCTGAACCCACATTTGACTGATAAAATATATTTGTTTGTTTGAATTTGTCTCATACCAAATTCACCCGTAAACACATAGGGCTTAGTTTCACCATAACCACGTTCTTTCAGAATCAACTGGAAAGCATACTACACAGTTAGAGGGTCATCATGAGCTACATTTTCTTAAGTATAGGGTGACACCTAGGACAACTCATAGACACCTCAATATTGGGAACTCTGATGATTGATTTGGCTTGGAGGGCTTCTAAACGAAGGCTATCTCCGCAATGCATTCAGGCCATGGATGGACAAATTTCATGAGATTAACTGCATGAAGCACCTCAAGATCTTAGGCCGCCAAGGACAATGAGATAAAGCCAAAGGGAACTGATTTAACTCAGTCCTGCCTCCATGATAATTGGACTCTGAAAACTCATACATATTGCTTGACCTGTCATTATCCAAAAGATAAAAAGGCTGCTAACTATAACCTTTACTAATCAGAACCTATAAAGACATGTCTCTAGGACTATACAAGTTCAACTCTTTTTATAAATGCCTTGTGTCCCTCCTGACAAAAATCCATTATAAATACCCTTTTAACATGAGCATGCAAGTAGAAGAAGACCAAGTTGTGAGAATACGACTTAGGCAGACTATTAAAGTCATGAGATCTGAGAAGCTTTTAGTTGACTTGTAATATCCTCCCTAGCCTATTAACTTTAATAACTACTATAGTGGTTTATTAATATTGGGTGAATTATTTGTTAATTTTAATAATTTTTTGAGTTAATTTAAATAATAAAGGACATAAAAAATAGCTTATATTAATTCAAAACTTAGCATAAATTGTTTAGATAATGAAAATAAATATGAAAAATTTATTTCCATGTTAAAAATAAAAAAATGAGTTATGGTAAATTTTGGAGAATTAACTGAATTAGTTTAACAGTTTCAATAATACAGGATGATTATTTAAAGGCCAAATTAAATAAGAAAGTAGCTTAGAAAATTACAAGATTTTGTGGAGATGTCAAGTAAAGGATGAAGATTATTTTTAGAATTATTACAGGTTAAGGTAGATACATGTAAGTGCATTAGCTTAACTCCTTAAGCTTATTCTAACCTACTGAGTAGTAATAAAGCTTAAGGGTTGTAAATAGTGTATATAGATAGTTATTAAATGGTAAGTATAAGAATTGAATGAAGTCTTAGAATTTTTCATGACACTTTTGGAAATTAGAAAAAATCAATAATAGAAGATCAAAGTATCCTTAAGAGATAAATCTCTTACACCCACTAATGATAGCATATTAAGTTCAGTTCATCCCTCCATCAATTCTCTCCACCACTTTGACCATCACACTTATGTTTCTTTCTCACTTTCCTCGGTTAGCAACAGAGGAAAAAGAGATAAGAAAGAAAGAAGTAAAAAGAAAGAAAGAAAAAAGCTAGAGCGAGAGAGAGAAAAGGATGAAAGAAATAGAGAAGAGAAGGAAGGAAAACTCCATAGCCATACACTTCCAAAACTCACTAAGAAGCCTTATAACACTCATCTTTCAAAGATCTCATCAAACTTAACTCAAGTTTCACTCTCCAACTACTATAGATTCAGAGGAGCCTAGGTAGGGGTTGTTGTGTATTTATACCATGCTCTATCTTTTCTTGCTTCTTAAATTCTGCATGGTTGGGTTGGTTGAGAATTCCTTGTGATTTTCTATAATGAATTGGTTATATATATATATGAGATTGATGAGCTTTAAGTGTGTGTATATATATATATATATATATATATATATATATATATATATATATATAACCTTAAGAGTTTGAGATTTATGATATAAATAGAATTCTATAAGATTGATTCTTATTGGATTATTACATGGATTATAGATTGAATGATGTATGATGAGGTTTTGATGATATGTTGATAGAATGGATAGAAAGAAATGAAAGTTATTGTGTTTTAAAAATTGTTTATGGTATGAAAATGTAAGGGTAATCGATTATTAGCATGTGATAATTGATTATCAATTTCTAGAAATTCATGATCGTGGCTAATAATCGATTAGACCAAGGTGCTAATCAATTATCAACTTCCAGAATGTTAAGATTTTGAGTGATAATCAATTAGACCAGAGGTGCTAATCAATTATCCATTTCTAGAATGTTAGATTTAAAGTGATAATCGATTCGACTCGAGGTGTTAATCGATTATCGACTTCCAAAATGTTAAGATTTTGAGTGATAATCGATTAGACTAGAGGTGCTATTATCCACTTCCATAATGACATGTTAATGAGTGATAATTAATTACGTAGAGGTTCTAATTGATTATCAACTTACAAAATGCCACTACAAAACAGTGATAATCGATTACCAAATGAGGATAATTGATTATCAGTCCTCTGTTTTAAGTAAACATAGTTTTATTCTATACAATATGAAGAGACTTGATTTTATTCACTAAGTGAAGTGACTTATATGATGAATGTGCACTTGATAAACTAGAGTGATGATGAAAATGTGCACTATATATATCTATGTGATGAGATAAATTGAGATGTACACTATTTATGTTTATGAGGTGTACTAAAAGAAAATGAATTGCTCCTTTATAAAATTAAAGTTAAGCTAGTATTGAGTAATGATTTATGAATTGCTCCTTTAAATTGTTAAATTTGAGCTAGTATTGAATTGACATATAATATTATTAAAATTTAAAAGATATTGGAAATAATCCTTGTACATGGAGGAGATCTTAGACTGCATATTGAAATGATCCTCATACTTGGAGGAGAACTTAGTCTTGATATTGGAAATGATCCTCGTACCTGGAGGAGATATTAGACTTGATATTGAAATGATCCTCGTACTTGGATGAGATACTGGAAATGATCCTCGAACTTGGGGTTGATCCTAGATTTGATATTGAGGGATAGATTATGAGAATGATTCTCGTACCTGGGGAAGATCTTAAATCTAATAATGGATATGATCCTCATACTTGGGGGTAATCCAAAACTTGGCCAGGCTTATGTAATTGGCTATTGGCCATTGAAGATTTTTTTTTATAATAACAAACATGAAGATGATGGTAATATCAAGTCTAAGACCTTCAAGAATAATTGTAGGACTTAGATCTTTGTGTAAAGGTAAAAAAAGGTTCACACTTAAGCTCTAAAAGTTATTTTTCAAGAACCCAAATAACTCATATGTTTTCAAGGCTTTAAAATGGTTTTTGGTATTTTAAGAAATAGCCTTTAAGTGCTTAAAAACTTGTCGAAACATCTGGAAACAATTGACAAGTTTTAAAAGTTGTTTAAAAGTGTTTTCGAATAGGTTTATTTGAATAAAGGTTTCCTTTTTCGAATAACCAAAGTCATAATGTCAAGATTTCCTTATCATGAAGCTTTATTCAAATAACACAAGACATTATTCAAATGAACATTCAAATCAAGCTTACGCGCCTCAATTTTAAAAGGATTGATTCAAATAGCAAGATTGTTATTCGAATAAAAGTGTTTTTCATAATCCAGTTTTAAAAGGCTTTATTCGAATAACCAAAGGGTTATTCGAATAACCAGTTCCAGAAATCAATTTCTCCTATGCTATTAATGGTTTTATTTGAACAACATAAGTGTTATTCGAATAAGCACGTATGCTAAAAATAGAAAATAATGGCTAGTTAGCTTGCAATTAATGCTCCAACCACTTCCAACGGCTCTTTAATGCATTGGCTAGAAATACAAGTCTTTGGGTATTAAAGAAGAGTTGGTAATCAATCTGAAATGTCTTGCTGAGCATTAATATGAGTTCAGTCAACCTTGATCTTTAAACCCCTATTTTGAGCTTAAAGTGTGATAATTCCTTATGCCCATTGAGTTTCAATTTGTATTATCTACTCTTGTAAGAGCTTCATATTCATCTATACTTTGATTTTCTATAAAGAGGGTAAGGTATCCCTCAAAGAATTGTAAGGGTGAGGTATCCCTCATTATTAAGGCTCAAGCACAAAGGGTGAGGTATCCCAAGGTGTGTTGAATGCTCTATTTTGTAAAGGTAGTAAGCACCTATTCAAGCTTGAAGAAATAGTAAGCACCTATTCAAGCTTGAAGAAATAGTAGAAAATCTCAGGTGATTACTTGAGGACTGGACATAGGTCAGAAAGAGTGGCTGAACTAGGATAAATATTATGTTTGCTCTTTTAAACTCAAACTCCTTTACATTTGTGCTTTATTTTTATATGCTTGTTTGAATATTTTTTATCTTGGCTTGTTCGTTTGTGAGTGAAGTATTCTATCTTCTCTATCTATTCACGTCAATCAATCAATGGCTTCAACGAAAATTGATATTCAAGTGTTTTGTGAAAAGTTTGTAAAAAGTTTTTATAAACTCAATTCACCCCTTATTAAGTATTGAAGCCACTTGGTAACAACTTACAGGTAGAGTGAGGATGCAACATTCGCTCCCTACATAGTGATAAAGGGACTTGGTCCTGGGAATATGCTTAGAAAATGATAATTAATGAGCACTAGATAATGATTTATGCTTGGTTGAGCAGATACACATCAATATGAGTTTATTATTTATATAAATCATAGATTTGATATTGAATGTTTACATTGTGAAGGAATGTAAATATTCTAGAGATAGTGAGGTATAGTTTGTACTTGATTTATTCTTGGTAGAATCTATGATCTATTAATGATGTGTTGAAATTATATATATAAATATATATTGGTTGACTATATGATATTGATTAATGATAATAATTGATTTTTTCTGCCTCTAGAAGAGAAATGAACCACTTTAGGATTTGCCACCTTTCTATAAGATATTTTAAGTATTGATTTGATTTCCTCGAAGCAGCTGAAATTATTGTGATGACATATGTTTGATTTGATATACTGAGAATTTCTAGAATTCTTACCCCTTTATGTTTTCTTTCCATGATAATTTTAGCAAGTGACTCACCTACGTAATAAAGACGAGGATGCTGAAGTAGTTTAGGTTTACCTATACTTTTGACTATTGACATGTACTTATAGTTATGCAGAAATTTGCATATAGATTATATGTACAAATACGTATAAAAGCTTAGTTTGTATCACTTGAACACTAATGTTCTAGATTGTGTAGAGTATTAATATTAGTATGAATCAAACTTTTCAGTTGTATATTCATACTTTGAGATAATATTATCTCTCACAAGGCTCAAATTAGCAATAAAATTTGTGAAAATAATTATCAAGAAATTATAATAGATTTATCATGACGTGCCTAATTCTTAGTACTTTTATGTAATCTGAATATACTAGGTGTATTAGCTTTGAGGCATTACATCACCTTTTTGTTTCCCTCTCATGACTGCTTTACCAAGTTGTTATCCAAGTCTCCAGGGTTGAAGTTCTCCCCATTCTCACACGTCTCAATGGCTTACAGACCCAATTCTCTTTACTTTGTAATTATCTTTTTTACCTTGTTACTCTTTCAAAACATGCTCTAAAACACCAGTGGTCCAAATCTTATAATACATTACTAGAAAAATTCTATTTAGAGATGAAATTTAGAGACTAACACAATTTCGTCTCTAATAGAGATAGAAACTTTGATGATTCAGAGACAAAATAAATTTAACAATTTGGAGACAAAATTTAGAAATGAAAATTATTCATCTCAGAATTTTTCATCTTTATTTTTGTCTCTACACTGTCAATCTTGGGTTTCAAAAAGTCAAATAGGTTTAGAGATGGATTTTAGAGACGGAATTTACCCATCTCTAAAGATTTTATCTCTAATTACATCTCTATTCCGTCTCTAAATAATTCATATAATTTAGTTAACAAAATTATTTTTTATAAAAAATAGAGAAGGATTGTTTCCGTCTCTAATCTCTTCAAAATTCAGAAAGCCCTTGTTCCTAATTTTGGAACCCAACTCTAAAATCTTACCTGTTCTCTCCATCTCGCAGCACGCTTCTCCCAACCATGCCCCACCCTTGCCATCGGCCACTATTTTTCTCAGATCTGAGTTTGGTAAGCCACCATGCACCATTTTTCTCTCCATTTGGCTTGCAGTACCCCTCTTCCTCAGAACGCCCATAACCATTTTTCTCATAGTTAATCCTTTCATACTCACTCCTTCATCCATACCTACCATCACCCTATTCATCCCTATAGCTGGTCTTCCTCCCACCATACTTGGATCCATATTCTGACCCACCCATTTCATACTCAGTCCTCTGCCCATACCCAAACCCTTATTAGGAACTGAGTGACTCATACTTCTCTTTCTGTCCATACTCAGACCCATATTCAGAGCTGGGCGCATCATACTCCTGCTTCCTCCCACCATACCCGGATCCATATTCAGATTCTTGCTTCCTCCCACCATACCTAGATCCATATTCTGATCCAGGTTCCCCATACCTATATTCCTGCTTTCTCTATCTTTTACTCTTTTATTTTATTTGTTTTAATTTTAAGTTTTATGTATCTCTTTCTCTCAACTCCCTCTCATATGATTCGACAAGATCTACGGTTCATTCTTCACTAATTTTCCCCCTTTATTTTATGCTTATTTGCAAGCTTTCTTGAATGATGATTGAGGCCCTATGATGTGTGGGTTGCCTATGTGAACATTGAGGATTTAATGTATATGTACATATGCCTTCAATCTGTTTGAGGAAATGCCTGAATCAATACTTCTGCTAGATTACTATCATTTATGTTGTTTGATTTAGTTTTTGGTTTTATGAACTAATTTGATTTTTGTTTGACTATGCTTTCCTCAGTCCATTGATAATAAACTATAGGTTTAGGTTGCGTTTATAATTTTATAAAAGTGATTTGGTGTTTATATATATTGTTATTTTAATTATTTATGTTTTGTATTTCATTTTATCCTTTATTCTCCCATATCTTTGATTTAAGTATTTCATAGCTAAGAAATATTGTGAAATCCCCCATCTTCTCTCTTTTCCTTTGACATAGATTAAAAGAATAATAATGTAAATGTAGTTTGTAATTTACATATTGGGGACTTTGTTTAATATTATGCATCATGGATTTGTATCTAATCATAGACATGTGATTATGGTCATTATTTAGAATTTGGCAAATAAAAACTTTTTGCTTGTAAGTATTTAGAAGAGGAAAAGTATATCTTCCACAAGATGAATTGTCACAAACAGGCCTATCAGATGATAACATTTTCTGTGGGAGAGTTACAGACAAATGGCGGAATTTCATGAAGAGCCAAATACAGAGGGCGAAGATGTTTTTTCATGAGGTAGAGAAGGGAGTTGCATAGCTCAACTCAGTTAACAGATGGTGCAACGCCCTTTTTTGAGGAGGGAACGTCACACCAAAAAGGACAATTGTTAAGACCATTTGTGTACCACAAGTGCACGTGTTATTCAAGTAATATAGATACAGAGTATAAGTTCATTCCCACGAGGATATATGGCTTCTAATACTAAGTAACAACCAATACCTTACCTAAATTCTATTCAAGAACCTATAAAATAAAGAAAGCATAAAGAATCTAAATCTAAACTACAAAAGCAATAAAGATAATGGTTTAGAGATCTAGGAAATCCTTCTTCACTTTCTACTTCATACTAATGATATGCAATCCTTATAAGCAACATCAATGAATTATTAAGTTAGCTTGAGAATATGATTTAGTTAAAAGCCTATGTCTAGTACAATTAACCCTGGTGTCATTTACCTACTCCACTATGTTTCCATGAGAACTAGTGTAAACTCCACTAATAAACAATCTATTCTCAAACACACGCTAATACATGGCTAAAAGGTATATTTCTATCCAATTAGCGAATCAACTCATCCAAGCCAATTGAACTCGTCGAACATGCATCAACCATACCATATTCATATCTGCAAATCCCTATGTCTAGTTCATTTGCATCAACCAAGATCATGCAATTATTGGCCAAAGAAGAGCAAGCATTAAGCATAGGCATGGAAAAACAAAACCAAACATCAATATAAACTCAAAAGATAACATAAACATCAATATTTATAGAAAGATCTAAAGTACTTCCTAAATACAGCTTGGCTAATTCATGAACACGAAATTACACATCAAAAACAGTGCTCAAGAGATAGGGAAGAGAAGAAAACTAAGGAAGAAGGAAGTAGATATGATCTTTGAAGCTCAAATCATCTTCCCTAAGGAAGATGACCTCCATCCTTGACTCCTCCAACCTCCAATCTGCCAGAAATGAAGAACAGGCCACAGTCTCTTTAAAACCTAAAAAGCACTAAAAAAACTCCCATATAAAATCTATTAAAAATGTACTTATAGACTCAGAAAAACAGAGGCACGCCGCGACATTAACATGCCTACGCTGCAGTGCTTGTCAAATTAGGTCAGGGACGTCGCAACATTTTATTTGTGTAGCTCTCTGACTTTGATGCAGGGGAGGCACCACCACACTACGGCGTACGCTCCTCAGCGCCGTGGCGTGACAAGTTTGTCTATAGAATTATGCAATAAACATAGTTTTGCTACTATTTTTGCTCCTTTGGGTTCCTCTTGGGCTTTCTCATCAGCGTTGGTCCAAATCTTCCACCAATCTGCTTGTTTGCAGCTCTTCCTGCAATAGAAAAATCATCAAATCAATGACAAATTCAAAATCCACTTAATCAATAACATAATACGCACAGTTTGCTCAATATCATATAGGAAAGGTATCAGAATTGGATATAACAAATATAAGTACAAAACCTTCCAAATATACATAAATACAAGGACTTTAGCAATAAGAAAAACACAGATATGGGGCATAAATAACTACACAATATGGAGTTATCAACAATGTGGAAATAAAACATAAATTAAGATTCGGTTCATTATAAAATAGATAATCCTGTTTAGTTGTAATCGTGTAAATAATTTGGCGAATATTTTTTTTTTGTTGTAGGAAAATGATGAAACATAATTACGGCAGAATCAACATGAGAAATAAGCCATACATCACACACACACATACACACACACACACACACACACACACATATATATATATACACTTTTATCATACCTGTTTATTTACATCAACAGATATACCAAAATAGCAAAAGCTTTACCCACCCCAAAAGATTACACATGTACAGCCCACCAAAAGACAAAATATCAGGCCCTCAAAAAGATTTATAGATAACCATCAGTGGTTATCAACAGCATCAGCCCCTAAAACTAACGAGAAAAAACCATTGTTGGATCCTCCTCAGGGTTTTCATCGTCAAAGGAAATCCTCATCGGAGTAACCGAGTTACAAGCATGGGCTCGTGCAGAGGATAAAAACGAATCCTCATGTGGAGTGTAGTAAAGATCACTCCACATATCACGAACGGCTAAGTAAAACTCCAAGTGAACATTTACAGTGAAAGTAAAAACAGGTGGGTCATAACAACCCCAAGCCAACGACGCTGTCACGTCTCCATGGTAGATGCAGCGATCCATACGTAGGTTGATGTGCCAGCAGTCCGGACCTCCATGAAAAGTCAGCTTAACATACCCTAAAAAGTCACGTGGACGAGACGTCATGCTCCAAACAGGTACTAATCAAAATCAGGCCAGAAGCCGGGGAACTCGTGCACTTCCCCTTCTTCACCAACGTCTTCGAAGAAACATATAATATATACAAAATAGCAAAAATACAGAAAAGAGGTGAGACATCCTACATTCAATACCAATTATGGCAGTAAAGAAACAGAATGGTGCATGATGCCCACATAGCATAGCAAAAATAACAATTAGCATCAAGATTCACATAATAAACAAATTAACAATTCCAGGCAATTATACATCAATAAACAACAGTTCCATCAACATATGAATAAATAAATGTCAAATGATATGTTGACTCACTATGCACGTGCACATGGTATCAAAATCCAACATTCGATACTACAATTCCTACTCCATGGAGCTAAACATAAATATCAGAGAGAATGATCAAAGACACATGGCAGCATCTCGTCAGCCATAAAATCAAATGCTTTTCCATAAAATTCATAATTTGCGCATCAAGGCTTTATACAATGGCATTCTCACAGGATCGCGATATAGGACAGTGTCTCAATCTGGATCATCGGTGCGTTTGCATTGGTCTATCCCATGGCCCGGAGGAGCTACCAACTGTCCGTTCATGGAATACCCACACCCTGACCCCCCCAAGGTCAATGATATGACCTACACTTAGTCTATTCGCACCCGCACTAATGTGTGATTCAATCTCCTAGGTATACAACCTTATAATAGAGTCCATCGGACTTTCACAATGCATGATGACTCAATGCATATTCATGTATATTCAACAAATGATATACTCATCCATAACGTATCACAATTTGGTCAAGTTCAACATCAATAATTCCTTGGTCCCACAATAACATAGTATTAAGTTCTCAAAAGTGGTAAAACACTCCTTAAGGTTCATTATGGAATTTCACTTTAGCTTAACAATTCTTATGAAATCCTTCTCTAGAGGAATTCTCTTAATTAATGAAGTTCTTTGCTTTATTTTAAGTGTAACATCCTCACACTAAAGTCCTAGTATTGTCTTACATATACCTGGCTGATTTTGCTCTGGGTGCTTAGGCACCATCTCTTCAGTGCCTGAGCGCTAGTTGAGCACCTGTTCGCTCAACACGCAGCACCTAAGCGCTCACCGTGCTGTGCTACAGGAAAATTTTCTGGGCGTTGAGCACTTAGGCATCCAAGCTCCAGCGCCTAAGCGCCGGTTGAGTGCTTGGGCATTCTCTACACAGCACCTGAGCGATAATGCATCAGCAAGAATTCTGCATAACTTGTTTTCTGCAGAATCTTGATCCCTATTTCAAGGTTTCTCATCAATCTTAAGCAATCCAATACATGGTCCATAGTCATCAAGATACACAATGAAAATCAATAGATTCATACACATCAAAATAACAACAAAATCATGAAAAATAATACAATAAAGAGAGCAATCTCACATGGATTCCCTCATCAACAATACCAAACAAATATTTCCTTACCACCAAGATAGGTTAAAGAGGATTATCTCCCTCTTACCTAGAGAAATAACAAGGAAAGCAAGCTCCTTTTCCTTTGGGAATTTCGTCCTCCACCTTCAAGAAAACCCTAAGGTGAGCAACTTTCAAAATGTTCACTCAAACCATGAAAAGAGGAGTTCTTGGTCACATAGATGGCCAAGAAAAATGAAAAAGAGAAGAAAAGAGAAGAAAGGCAAGAACTTTACCTCAAAAGCTTCAAGCTTGGGCTTCAATGGTGGAAGGTGAAGAAGGAAAAACTAAAGGATGACCACTAAGGAGAAATGTCTTACGATGATAAGAGGATGCAAGAAATGGAAGTAGTTTGGCAAGGTAGTGAAGATGGTCCTTCCATGTGTAGGTGCCGTGGAAGAAGAAGAAGAGAAAAGGAAGAGAAAAGCTTAAGAGAAAAAGAGAGAAGGGAAATGGCAGAGAGAGAAAGTAATAGATTTTTGTGTTTTGAAATTAGAAATGAAGGTGATAAAGTAAGAAGCACAATTTTAGCTCCCCAAAATTGGTCCTTGCCGTGGAGAGGGAGAAAGGGAGAGTGAGAAATGGCTTCATGCATTGCTTAGGAAATTTCTAGGAAGCTTCCTCCAAAGCTTCTTCAAGAAGCGAAAAACTCATTTTTTGAAAAGTCAATGGTGATGTCATAATAATGTCACTAAAGCGAATATTCTAGAACAGTTATATATTTTACTACAAGTTATTATCCAATGGACAAAGGTTACAAGTAGCAGAAATTAGTATTTATTATCTAACAGATAATAAATTGTACAGTGATTTTTATTTATCAGATAAAAATATCAAAAAGTATAAACCTCGTAACCTGTGCCCTACCTCGAGTTTAGTAAGATTTTCCTTCGATGTTTCCATAGTTCAAGGTTTACTAACCTCAGAAAAAATATTCCATTTTTCTGGCTCCGCTCAGTGCGCACGTCAAATGAGAAATATATTAAAGTATTCAACATTTCCAGAAAAATCCACAAAAATTCACAAAAATTACAAATATTATAAAATGACTATTTGTCCCGAAATTATAATTTTTTGGGGTCTTACAACTCTCTCCTTCTAAAAATAAATTTCATCCTCAAAATTTTCATACCTTAGAATAGTTGTGAATGTTGCTCCTTCATCTTGTCTTCTAACTTCCACGTTACATCTCTGGTTATGTCATTCCAGATTACTTTTACTAATGGGATATCCTTCCCTCTAAGTTGCTTTACCTTCCTATCCTCAATCCTTACAGGAGTTGTCTCATAAGTTAAGTTCTCTTGCAATGCACTGTGTCCGGTACTATGACATGGCTCGGGTCAGGAATATATTTTCGTAGTTGTGACACTTGAAAAACATTGTGAAGGTTAGAAAGAAAAGGTGGTAAGACTATTTGGTAAGGTACTAGACCTATCCGATGAAGAATTTGGCAAGGCCCAAGAAATTTGGAAGTGAATTTTCTAGATTTCAGAACTCGGCTGACCCTAGTCGTAGGCGTGACTTTAAAAAACACATGATCGCCTTCCTCAAACTCAAGAAGCTTTCTTCTTTTGTCGGCATAGCTCTTCTGTCGACTCTGAGCCATTCTCATCTTTTCCTAAATCTTTTTGACCTTTTCTATTGTTTGTTGTATAAGATCAGGTCCAATAGTAAGGTGCTCGTCATCTTAGTACCAATACAAAGGTGTTCTAAATCGTCGTCCATATAGAGCCTCACTAGGTGCCATCCCTATGCTCGAATGAAAATTGTTGTTATAGGTGAACTCTACCAATGGCAAAACTTCATCCCAACTTCCAGTCTGAAGCGTAAGCCCTAAGCAAATCCTCCAATGATTAAATCGTCATTTTCGATTGACCATCGGTCTGAGGATGATAAGCAAAACTCAAATATAGCTTCGTTCCCATCGCTTCTTGTAAACTTTGCCAAAACTTTGACGAGAACTTTGGATTTCTATCAGAAATAATACTGGTAGGCACACCATGCAGTCTAACGATTTCACCAATATACAGCTGAGTCAACTTTTCTATGTTGTACCTTATGTTGATTGGTAAGAAATGTGTTGACTTCGTGAGTCGATCAACGATTACCCATATTGAATCATAACCCTTTCTGATCTTTGGCAATCCAACCACAAAATCCATCGCAATACTATTCCACTTCCATTCGGGAATAGCTAAGGGTTATAACATTCCAGAAGGTCTTTGATCTTCAACCTTTATTTTCTGACAAACCATACAAGACGACACACATTTGGGAATGTCACTCTTCATTCCGTGCCACCAAAATAACCGTTTTAGATCTTGGTACATCTTAGTTATTCCCGGATGCATACTCAATTGGCTCGTGTGAGCGTGTTCGAGAATATACTTCCTAAGCTCTTGATCTCTGGTTACGCAAACTCTACCTCTGAACCTTAGGATTCCATCAGCTCCTTCTTCTAATGTTGTCATACTACCTTGCTTCATCAGCTCCATTTCTTCTTGCAAAAGCTTGTCAACCTTCTGCTTCTCTCAAATGTCCTCCATTAAGTCATTTGTGATAGTGACCATGTTCATACAAATCTTCCCTGGTGCCAATCCCACAAAGGACCATACGTCCCTGAATTGCTCTATCAAATCTTTTTCCTTGACCATCATAGTAGAGATACTGAGCATCTTTTTACTTGAAGTGTCTGCCACGACATTTGCCTTTCCCTGGTGATATAGAAGTTGAAAATCATAATCTTTCAAAAATTTCAACCACATTCATTGTCTCATATTCAACACATTTTGGTCGTACAGGTATTTCAAGCTCTTATGGTCGCTAAAGACGTTGAACGTCGCCCCATAAAGAAAGTGCCTCCATAACTTCAAAGCAAATACCACAGCTGCTTACTCAAGGTCATGTGTTGGGTAGTTTTTCTCATGCACTCACAACTATCTCGAAGCATAAACCACCACTTTTCTATTTTCCATAAGCACACATCCTAATCCGTGATATGAAGCATCACAATACACTTCGAAGGGTTCACTCGGATCAGGTAGAACTAACATTGGTGAAGTAGTTAGTCGTTTCTTCAATTCTTGGAAACTTTCTTCGCAAGTATTAGTCTACTCAAAGGCTTGATTCTTTCTCGTTAGCTGAGTGAGAGGCCCTGCAATCTTAGAGTATCCCTCAATGAATCTCTGATAATATCCAGCTAATCCCACAAAGCTCTGAATTTCTGTCACTGTCTTTGGTCTTTTCCATTGCAAAATTGCTTCCACCTTTGACGGGTCTACTGCAATCCCTTCCCTCGAGATCACATGGCCCAAAAAATTAATTTCTTCTAGCCATAATTCACACTTCGACAGCTTAGTGTACAACTTTTTCTCCTTCAGAATCAGGAGAACTATACTGAGGTGTTCAACATGATCTTCCTGATTTTGAGAGTAGATTAGAATATTGGCAATGAAGATAACAACGAATCTGTCCAGGTAAGGATGAAAGATTCTATTCATATAATCCATGAATATGGCCGTTTTAGATCTTGGTACATCTTGGTTATTCCCAGATGCATACTCAACTGGCTCGTGTGAGCATGTTCGGGAATATACTTCCTAAGCTCTTGATCTTTGGGTACGCAAACTCTACCTCTGAACCTTAGGATTCTATCAGCTCCTTCTTCTAATGTTGTCACATTGCCTTGCTTCATCAGCTCCCTTTCTTCTTGCAAAAGCTTGTCAACCTTCTGCTTCTCTCAAATGTCCTCTATTAAGTCATTTGAGATAGTGACCATGTTCATACAAATCTTCCCTGGTGCCAATTCCACAAAGGACCATACGTACCTGAATTGCTCTATCAAATCTTTTTCCTTGACCATCATAGTAGAGATACTGAGCATCTTTCTACTTAAAGCGTCTGCGACGACGTTTGCCTTTCCATGGTGATATAGAAGTTGAAAATCATAATCTTTCAGAAATTCCAACCACATTCGTTGTCTCATATTCAACACATTTTGGTCGTACAGGTACTTCAAGCTTTTATGGTCGCTAAAGACGTTGAACATCGCCCCATAAAGAAAGTTCCTCCATAACTTCAAAGCGAATACCACAGCTGCTAACTCAAGGTCACGTGTTGGGTAGTTCTTCTCATGTACTCACAACTATCTCGAAGCATAAGCCACCACTTTTCTATTTTCCATAAGCACACATCCTAATCCTTGATATGAAGCATCACAATACACTTCGAAGGGTTCACTCGGATCAGGTAGAACTAACATTGGTGAAGTAGTTAGTCGTTTCTTCAATTCTTGGAAACTTTCTTCGCAAGCATTAGTCCACTCAAAGGCTTGATTCTTTCTCGTTAGCTGAGTGAGAGGCCCTGCAATCTTAGAGAATTCCTCAATGAATCTCTAATAATATCCAGCTAATCCCACAAAGCTCTGAATTTCTGTCACTGTCTTTGGTCTTTCCCATTACAAAATTGCTTCCACCTTTGACTGGTCTACTGCAATCCCTTCCTTCGAGATCACATGGCCCAAAAAGTTGATTTCTTCTAGCCATAATTCACTCTTCGACAGCTTGGTGTACAACTTTTTCTCCTTCAGAATAAGGAGAACTATACTGAGGTGTTCAACATGATCTTCCTGATTTTGAGAGTAGATCAGAATATTGGCAATGAAGACAATAACGAATCTGTACAGGTAAGGACGAAAGATTCTATTCATATAATCCATGAATATGGCAGGTGCATTTGTCACACCAAATGACATTACAAGGTATTCGTAATGACCGTAATGGGTACGAAAAGCCATCTTGGGAATATCTTCCACCTTTACTCGAATCTGATGGTAGCCCGATCGCAGATCAATCTTTGAGAACACTGCCTCTCCTTTCAGTTGATCCATCAAGTCATCTATCCTCGGAAGTGGATACTTGTTCTTGATCATGACCTTATTCAGCTAGTGATAGTCCACACATAATCGTGAAGTCCTATCATTCTTTTTGGCTAGCAACACTGGTGGCTTCCATGGCGATACACTGGGTCTAATAAACTGCTTTTCCAAGAGTACTTCTAACTGCTTCTTGAGCTCAACTAATTCTGATGGTGACATCCTGTAGGTTGCTATAGAAACAAGACTAGATCCAGGCACAAGATCAATGGTGAACTCTATCTCCCGCTCCAGTGGTAGACCAGGTATATTATCAAGAAAAACTTTGGGAAACTCGTTAATCACTGGAATTGCATTCACATCTGCCTCGCCCTCAACTTTTAAGGAAGACAATAGCATGTATCCCTGAACTCCTTCTTTCAAGAAAGCTTGAACTTGGTTAGTCATCAGAAATCTAGAATTCTCATCCATAAGGAAAACTATGGTCTTACTAGAACAATCTAACAAAATATGATTAGAAGATAATCAATCCATTCCTAAAATTACGTCTAATTAGGAAAGAGGTAAACAGATCAAATTGACAGAAAAGATTTGACCTTCAACAATCAAAGGACAATCTAAACAAACTTTGGCGGTAACAACATGTTTAGCTATAGGGGTAGAAACAGTCAAGTCAAAAGGTAAAGAAGACACAGGTAAACCAAGTCGTCGCACACAATCATAAGAAATGAAAGAGTGGGTTGCCCCAAAGTTATACACTATAGTCAAAAGATTACCTCTTATGATACCCTCTCCTTGTATCAGATCATGAGATTTTGAGGCTTCTGCTCCACTTATAGTATAGACTCGACCTCCTGCTTGCGATTTTACATTTCTTGCAGTGTTGACCGAAGGCTCTGCCTTAGCCTGATTGCAGTCATAAGAGATGTATCCAGGCTTCCAACATCGAAAACAGATGATTCCTTTAATGGAGTAGTCTCGTTAAGTGATCCTTCCCGCACTTCATACACCTTGGCGTAAACGCCACATTCTGACCAGTTCGGTTTCCACCAGAACCTCTGCTAGGGCCTCCACCAGGTGACTATTGTTGATTTCCCGGTGGTCGGGAATAAGGTTTCTTTTGAAAGCAGTTTGTATTGTTGCCACCTCCTCTTTGGAATCTAGTAGGTCCAAAGTTACGGTTCCTCGTGTCTCGCATCTGATCCAGATCTTCCACTCGGTGACACATGTCCAATAACTCTGAAAATTGGTTAATCCTTAAGGTTATGATTGCCCTTTTCATGTCATGCTTTAATCCTTCTTCAAATTTCTGACACTTTCACACCTCATTTGGCTGATGTTGGTAATACGTTGAAAATTTGGACAAGCTCTCGAACCTCGCAGCATTCTCACTGACAATCATGGTTCCTTGTCTCAAATTGAGGAACTCCATTTCTTTCGCATGTCTTACACTTGTTGCGAAGTACTTCTTTAAGAATCTATCATTGAATACCTCCCAGGTGATTTCTCGACCTTCAGCTTCTAATAGTCTCTGGGCTCTGTTCCACCATTCTTCTGTGTCTCCGATCAGCATGAAAGCAGCATAAGTTACTTTCTTGTCATCCGCACAGTTCATGCCTCTGAAAATTTTCTCTAGCTCCTTGATCCATAGACTAGCCTTCTCCGGATCAAATTACCCCTTAAACTGAGGAGGGTTGTTAGGACGGAACTCTGACAAATTTTGAGTGTCAGCCGATGCTTCCAACTGTTGTGCAATCCTTTCTTGCTGTTGAGCAGCTTTTTCAGTTTGTTGTACGATAACGTCCGTCATTCGTTGCATCGCTTCTACAGCTACAACAATACCTCCACCACATGTTATTTCACTTTTTCATAGTTAACTGAACAAAACACAAGGAAGAATTAAATGTATCCTTTCGGAATACCAAACACAGAGAATCACATAGTACAAGTAAGACAGACCTAACCATTAAGACCCAAAAGAAAAACTTAAATTGGGGCTCTGATACCAAACTAGTGCAACACCCTTTTTTGAGGAGGGAACGTCACACCAAAAAGGACAAAGCGGAAATAAAACATAAATTAAGACCTGGTTCATTATAAAATAGATAATCCTGTTTAGTTGTAATCATGTAAATAATTTGGCGAATACTTTTTTTTGTCTTGTTGTAAGGAAATGTTAAAACATAATTACGACAGAATCAACATAAGAAATAAGCCTCGAAAAATCGAAGAATTACAGATGAATGTGCAAAAAAAATTGAATTGTGTGTACCGAAAACTCAACATTGCTATTACAAGAATTGCAAACGCTTATAGACACCCTAATATTCTTGCAGAATTTATAGCCGGACAATTAAAGAATAGAGTCTCGTTTCGTAAAGCAATGAAAAAAGCTATTGAATTAACTGAACAGGCAGGTACAAAAGGAGTTCAAATACAAATTGCGGGGCGTATCGACGGAAAAGAAATTGCACGTGTCGAATGGATCAGAGAAGGTAGGGTTCCTCTACAAACCATTCGAGCTAAAATTGATTATTGCTCCTATACAGTTCGAACTATTTATGGGATATTAGGGATCAAAGTTTGGATATTTGTAAACAAAGAATAAGAAACTTTTCCTTATCTTTAACCTTCCATGTTTCGATAAAACAAAAAATGAGAAATTTTATAAGATTGAATAAAATAAAAAAATTCAATTAATCATTTGATATTGATATAATTGCTATGCTTAGTGTGCGACTCGTTGGTTTTTTTTAGAGTGGTTAGAATTCAACAAAAAAATAAACCGACTCGTAGTATGAATTAATTAATGTAGTATGAATTAATTAATAAAGAACTAATAACCAACTCATCGCTTCGCATTATCTGAATCTAAAGAACTAGTCAAAATAAAAAATATAAATAAAGATATGATATATTGGTGATATAATTATAGCAACTGAAATATTGCATAAAAAAAATAAAAACGAATCTGATTATGAGTTGTAAAGCAATAAGAATATACGGATAAATGGGAATATACATTTATATATATATATATATATATATATATATATATATATATACACGCACACACACACTTTTATCATACCTGTTTAGTTTCATCGACAGATATATCAAAATAGCAAAAGTTTTACCCGCCCCAAAAGATTACACATGTACAACCCACCAAAAGACAAAATATTAGGCCCTCAAAAAGATTTACAGATAACCATCAGTGACTATCAACAGCATCATCCCCTAAAACTAACGAGAATGAACCGTGGTTGGATCCTCCTCGGGGTCTTCATCGTCAGAGGAAATCCTCATCGGAGTAACCGAGTTATAAGCGGGGGCTCGTGCAGAGGATAAAAATGAATCCTCACGTGGAGTGTAGTAAAGATCACTCCACATATCACGAACGGGTAAGTAAAACTCTAAATGAACATTTATAGTGAAAGCAAAAATAGGTGGGTCATAACGACCCCAAGCCAGCGACGCTGTCACGTCTCCATGGTAGACGCAGCGATCCGTACGCAGGTTGATGTGCCAGCGGTCCGAACCTCCATGAAAAGTCAGCTTAACATACCTCAAAAAGCCACGTGGACGGGACGTCATGCTCCAACCAAGTACTAATCAAAATCGGGCCAAAAGTCGGGGAACTCGTGCATTTCCCCTTCTTCACCAGCGTCTTTGGAGAAACATATAATATATACATAATAGTAGAAATACAAAAAAGAGGTAAGACATCCTACATTCATTACCAATTATGGCAATAAAGAAACAGAATGGCGCAGAACACCCATATAGCATAGCAGAAATATAATTAGCATCAAGATTCACATAAAAAAACAAATTAACAATTCTAGGTAGTTATACATCAATAAACAACAGTTCCATCAACATATGAATAAATAAATGTCAAATGATATATTGACTCACACATGGTACCAAAATCCTACATTCGGTACTACAATTCCTACTCCATGGAGCTAAACACAAACATCAGAGAGAATGATCAAGGAGACATGCTAGTATCTCGTCAGCCATAAAATCAAGTGTTTTTCTAGAAAATTCATAATTTGCACATCAAGGCTTTATACAGTGGCATTCTCACAGGATCACGATATAGGACAGTGTCTCGGTTCGGATCACCAGTGCGTTTGCATCGGTCTATCCCACGGTCCAAAGGAGCTACCAACTGTCATCTCATGGAACACCCGTACCTCGAGGCCCCCAAGGCCAATGATATGACCTACACTTAGTCTATTCGCACCTGCACTAAGGTGTGATTCAATCTCCTAGGCATACAACCTTACAACAGAGTCCATCGGACTTTCACAATGTATGATGACTCAATACATATTCATGTATATTCAACAAATGATATACTCATCCATAACATATCACAATTTGGTCAAGTTAAACATCAATAATTCCTTGGTCCCACTCATGGACCCACAATAACATAGTATTAAGTTCTCAAAAGTGGTAAAATACTCCTTAAGGTTCATTATGGAATTTCACTTTAGCTTAACAATTCTTATGAAATCTTTCTCTAGAGGAATTCTCTTCATTAGTCAAGTTCTTTGCTTTATTTTAAGTATAACATCCTCACACTGAAGTCCTAGTATTATCTTACATATACCTAGCTGATTTTGCTCTGGGCGCCTAGGCGCCATCTCTTCAATGCCTGAGCGTTAGTTGAGCGCTCAACACGCAGCGCCTGAGTGCTCACCAAGCTGCGTTACAAGAAAATTTTCTGCGTGTTGAGTGCTTAGGTGTCCAAGCTCTAGTGTCGGTTGAGCGCCTGGGTGCTCTCTACACAGCGCCTGAGCACTAATGCATCAGCAAGAATTCTGTAGAACTTGTTTTCTGCAGAATCTTGATCCCCATTTCAAGGTTTCTCATCAATCTCAAGCAATCCAATACACGGTCCATAGTCATCAAGATACACAATGAAAATCAATAGATTCATACACATCAAAATAGCAACAAAATCATGAAAAATAATACAATAAAGAGAGCAATCCCACATAGATTCCCTCATCAACAACACCAAACACATGTTTTCTCACCACCAAGATAGGTTGAAGAGAATTATCTCCCTCTTACCTAGAGAAATAACAAGGAAAGCAAGCTCCTTTTCCTTTGGGAATTTTGTCCTCCACCTTCAAGAAAGCCCTAAGGTGAGCAACTTTTAAAATGTTCACTCAAACCATGGAAAGAGGAGTCCTTGGTCACATAGGTGACCAAGAAAAATGAAAAAGAGAAGAAAAGAGAAGAAAAGAGAAGAAAGTCAAGAACTTTACCTCAAAAGCTTCAAGCTTGGGCTTCAATGGTGGAAGGTGAAGAAGGAAAAACTAAAGGATGACCACCAAGGAGAAATGTCTTACGATGATAAAAGGATGCAAGAAATGGAAGTAGTTTGGCAAGGTAGTGAAGATGGTCCTTCCATGTGTAGGTGCCGTGGAAGAAGAAGAAGAGAAGAGGAAGAGAAAAGCTTAAGAGAAAAAGAGAGAAGGGAAATGGTAGAGAGAGAAAGTAATAGATTTTTATGTTTTGAAATTAGAAATGAAGGTGATAAAGTAAGAAGCACAATTTTGGCTCCCCAAAATTGGTCCTTGCCGTGGAGAGGGGGAGATGGAGAGAGAGAAATGGCTTCATGCATTGCTTAGGAAATTTCTAGGAAGCTTCCTCCAAAGCTTCTTCAAGAAGCCAAAAACTCACTTTTTGAAAAGTCAATGGTGATGTCATAGTAATGTCACTAAAGTGAATATTCTAGAACAGTTATATATTTTACTACAAGCTAT
The DNA here is from genome assembly GCA_029884605.1 of Ormosia emarginata. Taxonomy (NCBI): domain Eukaryota; kingdom Viridiplantae; phylum Streptophyta; class Magnoliopsida; order Fabales; family Fabaceae; genus Ormosia; species Ormosia emarginata. The sequence continues at coordinate 26,132,129 of JAQQTP010000062.1, read as the reverse complement.
TATCCAATAGACAAAGGTTACAGTTAGCAGAAATTAGTATTTATTGTCCAACATATAATAAATTGTATCGTAATTTTTATTTATCAGATAAAAATCTTAAAAAATATAAACCTTGTAAACTATGCCCGACCTCGAGTTTAGTAAGATCCCCTTTCGACGTTTCCACAGTTCAAGGTTTACCAACTTCGGGAAAAATATTCCATTTTTCTAAATCAATTCAAATCCTATTTTTTTAAAAAGTTCCAAACACAAAATTTGATTTTTAAATCAAATTAAATCAATTCAATTCAAATCAAATTAAATCATTTCTCATTTTAATTCATTCCAAACACAACCTATGTGATCTTGGAGAAGAAAGCATAAGTCTCATGCCTTTGTCGATTTTCAAGCAATTGGGGATTGAACAAATAAAGCCTACCATTTTAACACCCTGAATTTTATTTTATTTTTTGAATAAATATGAGTTTTATAATTTTTGTGACTTTTGAGAATTTTTGTGGATTTTTCTAAAATTGTGATTATTTTAATATTATTTCGGGTTACATGTGGGCTCGGAACCGGCCTGGAAAAATAAAACTTTTTCGGAGGCAAAAAAATTTGTATTGTTGATGCGGGGCCAGGAGAGCTTACTAAACCCAAAACTAGAAACAGTTTTTGAAATTTTCTTTTACAGTAATTTTATTCTATTTTATTATCTATTGGGTAAAACTATTATCTATTAGACAATAAACACTGATTTTTTAGCAGTGGCTATTATCCATTGGGTAATAACTATTAGGAAAATATCCTAATGGCTAGTCAAAGTTGATGGTTATGACATCTTTATGATGAACCAATTAGAAACTAGTCTCCTTAAAATGAACCAATGAGAATTAGTCAATAATAATGACTTTGATTTTTTTTGTGATGCACCATTGGATGAAAAACTTGGAGGAAGAAATTTTGACCACTCATTTCCATGAGTTCCACGGCCAAGGCATGAAGGAGGAAGTCCAAAGACTTAATTTCATTTCTATCTCCATAATTAATATCTATGCCTCCAAAAATATCTCTATGGTAAGATATCTACACACAAATATCTCATTTCTCTCTCTCCTAGAGCACTCCACGGCAAAAGGGTAAAAGGAGGGGTCAATAGATTGAATTTCATTCCTATCTTCACTTTCATCTTTTCAAACAAAGAAAATTTCACAAAGTTCTCTCACTTTCACTCCACCATAGCCCACGACCAAGAGGCCAAATTTACACCTCCACTCTTCAATAATTTCAACCAACCTCACTTCTTGAATCCTTATACTATATTGAGACACTTTGTAGTTGTGATCAATATCTAGTTCTATCATCTTCTATCTTTTCTTTAAGCTTAAAGTTTGAAGGTTTTTGAGTTCAAGTTGGTGGTGAAAGCTTGAAGCAAGAAGCCAACCAAGGAGCTTTGGACATCAACCAAGGTAAGAGGGAGATTTAACCTCATCAATCATTCATAGTGATGAGGGACGAAACTTGTGATTTGTTGGTGGGAAATCCATGTGAGGATTTGTTCACCTTGTGTAAATTAATTATTTGTGTTTGCTTTGGTTATGAGCTTTTATGATTTATACTTGTTTTATGGTATGTGATTTTATAGCTTTGATATTATGCATGAACTTGTTAGAATAGATTATTGATAATATATGTATATGATATGATGTGGATCATATTTGAAAGGAAACAATTTTTGGTCTCCAATGGACCATAAGGCTCATGGCCTCCATGCCCCAAAATGGATATACCAAGTTAAAAAATTTTTTATGAATAATAAAGTTAGATGATTAGGAAGTAAAGAAATGAAATTAAAAGGAATTTTAGTTCCAAAAACCACTTGACTCATGACCATGAGGCTTAATTTGGATAACTTGGTGCAAAAATGATTTATTAATGGTAAACCTAGTTGATTAGGTGAAATGAAATAAATGAAAGTTTTATAAAATGGAAACAAGAAATAAATAAATTTTATTATTTCACAAATGATGATTTTCAGCAATAATGTTAGAAATTAGGGTTTTAAAGTCAAGTAGTAATTTGAGGTATTTGGTTAAAAAGTATTGTTAGAAAAATAAATGGAAAAGATTTTATTAAATTAAAGTAATACAAATTTTGAGAAAAATGATAAAAAAATTATTATTCATATGTGTTTTATTAAGAAAAATGAGAATTTGAAGTCCAAATTATGTTTTAAACTTAGAAAGTTTCAAAATTAAATTTAGAACGTCAAGAAATATTTTATACCATGAAAAATAGTAGAAAACGTCAAAATATTTTTACACGATTGAGAAAACATTGGAAAATATTTGCGCAATTTGAAAACACGACAAAAATGTTGAGCGATTGTAAAAACGTGATAAAATGGCTACGCGATTGAAAATACAATAGGATTACTTTTGGGCCAACGTATTGGACCAAGAATTATGAGTTGTGACTTTGGCCTGTAATTGACTTGTTTATGCATTAATCATGCATTGTGAAAGTTAGGTGGACTATGTTAAGGCCGGTGGCCTAGGAGTTGAATTACACCTTAGTGCAAGTGCGATAGGCATAATGTAGGTCACTTGTTGACCTTGGGAACGTCGGGGTGCAGGTTTTCCACAATGGGCAGTTGTTAGCCCCACTATACCGTAGATCAGATCGATGCAACATACTGACGATCCGGACTGAGACACTATTCTTAATCAAGATCTGGCGTATATTGTCTTGGATAATGTCTGATGTGCACAATTGATGAAAATTATAGCACTTGGTCTGAGGTGGCCGAGATACAGACAGATCTTCTAGATCATTATCTTCGACTTGTGTTTAGCTCCATGGAGTAGAAAACTAGCTCATTATGTATGTGCATAGTCTGTCTACATATTTTTGCGATAATTTATATCTGTTGAGAATTGATTGATACTTGATGCCATGACTATATTTGTTTTTGTTATATCTGTATAACATTACTATCATTTCTATTTCTGTGCTGCCATATTGGTAATGATGTAGGTAATCTCACCTCTCTATATGTTATTTTTGTGTTGTATTTATCATTAGTAAAGAAGGTGAGGAAGGTGGGGAGGAATAACATCCAAATTGTTTGCGTTGATTTCTGAGTTTGTATGGCATCGGGACGCGAACTGATTGGTTTTGTGAGGGTACAATTTCATGATGACATTAACGTATGGAACTTCAATTGGGAAGCTGAGCATGTGACATACCGAGGAGATGCGTCTGTGTTTGTTAGCAGGACCCGACAGGAGGTCGCTGTTTTTACTTTTAGTGTTGGGTTATGTATAGAGTTTAATATGCCTATGAGAGATCTCTAGGATGATATCCATTATACCCTAAGGGAGGACTCCGAGGTCTCATCCACTCGGACTCCCATTCGTCTAGTCTTACCCTCTGAGGGATCTGACCAATGAGGAGTTTGAGGAGGAGGAGGATCTATCTGATGACCCAACTCCCTAGGCATAGACTTGGGCCAGTCTATAGTTGTTGTAGTAGTTGTATGTATTTATTTTGAGAACTTCAGTCTTATGTATTAAAGTTTGTCACTAACTTATATTATGTACATGATGTATATTATTTAGTGATGCTATCTGGTATTTTGATATTCGAATAAGTTTACATTATAAGCAAAAATAAATTTTCTAACTCGTATTATTATATTAAAAAATAATAAATTATTTATAACTTGGGTATAGTTCAATAATAATAAGTCAGAAAATGTGATACTCTATGGTGGGTGTTACAACCATGGCAACTCTCTAATTTACAGATAGGTCGGTGAAGCATCCATATGGAGTAATTGAAGACGTCTTGATGAAAGTGGACAAATTCATCTTCCTGGTGGATTTTGTTGTTCTAGACATGGAAGAAGATGGAGACATTCCATTGATATTGGGTCGACCATTCCTTGCAACCGGGAAAGCTCTTATTGATGTAGCAGATGGAACTTTGACTTTGAAGGTCCAAGATGAAGCTGTCAGTTTTAATGTGTTTGAGGCTATGAAGCATCCGGGAGATAGAAAAGGGTGTTTTAGTATTGATGTACTTGAATCTCTTATCTCCAAGTCATATAGGGAAAACAACCCCTTTTTGCCTCTTGAAAAAATCCTTGTTGAATCAAAGGTAAAAGTTGAAGAAGGGGATAACTCATTGATTAAAGAAGTACTTGGCTTGTTGGAAGCTCCATCTCCCTATCCTAAGAATGCACAACTGGAATGGGAAGAATTAGTGAAATGAAACAAGGAAGCTAACTAGAAAAAGAATGAAGCACCGATGGTTGAACTCAAGTCATTACCCACACATTTGAAATATCATTTTCTTGGTAAGCACAACTCTTATCCTATCATCATTAACTCCGAGTTGAATCAATTGGAGGAGGAAAAACTATTGAGAGTACTGCAATATCATAGGGAAGCTATTGGATGGTCGATCGGAGATTTGAAAGGGATAAGCCCTTCTTTGTGTATGCACAAAATTCTCATGGAGGAGAACCATAAAACTGTCGTGCAGCACAAAGGAGGCTTAATCCAGCAATGAAGGAGGTGGTTTGGAAGAAGGTTTTCAAGCTCCTTGATGCTGGTCTTATATACCCTATTTCATATAGTCCTTGGGTTAGTCTCGTCCAAGTGGTGCCTAAGAAGGGCAGGACAACAGTGATCAACAATGAAAATAATGAGTTGATTCCCACTAGGATTGTGACTAGATGGAAGGTGTGCATCAATTATAGGAAGCTTAATGATGCTACAAGGAAGGATCACTTCCCTCTTCCTTTCATTGGCCAGATGTTGGAATGGTTGGCCCGCCATGAGTACTACTGTTTTTTAGATGGATATTTCGGCTATAACCAGATTTTGGTGGCTCCTGAAGATTAAGAGAAGATTGCTTTTACATGCCCTTATAAAGTGTTTGCCTACAAAAGAATGTTGTTCGGACTCTGCAATGCACCGGGCCACATTTCAAAGGTGTATGATGTCCATCTTCTCCGATATGATTGAAAAACATATCAAAGTTTTTATGGATGACTTCTCTGCCTTTGGCTCTTCCTTTGATAATTATTTGCATAACTTGTCATTAGTGTTAAAAAGATGTGAAGAGTCAAATTTGTTTTTAAATTGGGAGAAATGCCATTTTATGGTGAGAGAGGGTATTGTCTTAGGGCACCGTATCTCTGTTAAAGGGATCGAAGTTGATCATGCCAAGATTGAAGTTATTGAAAAGCTTCCCCCTCCCACCGATGTAAAAGGCATTAGTAGTTTTTTAGGACATGATAGCTTTTACAGGAGATTCATAAAAGACTTTTCAAAAATTGCTAAACATCTTAATAATCTCCTTGTAAAAGATGCTCCCTTTAATTTTAATGATGCATGTATGTTAGTTTTGAACACTTTAAAGTATAAACTGACCACTGCACCAATTGTCACTGCACCTGATTGGGATTTACCATTTGAAATTATGTGCGATGCTAGTGACACTATTGTAGGTGTAGTTTTAGGCCAAAGGAAAAATAAGTTGTTGCATATAATTTACTATACGAATCATGTTTTAAATGTTGCACAACTTAATTATGCAACTACTGAAAAAGAATTGTTGGCTATTGTTTATGCATTTGACAAATTTCATTCTTACTTAGTAGGTGCTAAGGTGATCATGTACGCAGATCATGCAGCTATCTGGTATTTATTTACTAAGCAAGATTCGAAATCAAGGCTTATTGTAATACCCTGAATTTCTGTATCTCTTAAACAATAATTTTGACAGTTAATAGAATTTTACTGTTTAGTAATTTCTGTGCACTGTAAAATTATTTTGTTTATTCCGTCAACGTATTTGATCGTTTTGAGTGATTTACTCCGTGTTAGGAAAATAATAATTTTCGGGCCGGAGAAAATCTTTAAATATTTATTTCTCATGACTGTTAATTATTTTTAATAATCTGACTTGATTTTCATACGTTTTCTAATATTTGTGATTTTTGTGGATGATTATGAATTTTTTTGACTGTATGTGGGCCTAGGTGGTCCTATGTGAGCCCAAGTGGACATACGTGGGCCCAGGTGGGTCCCGCAAAGTAAAAAAAAATTTACGCATAGAAAAATTTGTACTGTTTAGACGGAGACAATGGATCTTACTAAACCTAAATCGGGAAACAGTTTTAGAAATTTTCTTGTACTGTGTTTTGTACTGTATTTAATTATCGGACGATAAAAATACAGTAAAAATATTATTAGTAGGGTTATAACAGATATAAAAATAAATATTATGTTAGCCATGGCAACCATCACCCAAGAGGGGGGGTAAATTGGGTGATTACAAATTTTAATGCAACTTTGAGAAATTAATCATTTTGAATCACTCAAGTAATAAATGCAACGAAACATGCACAACAAAAGTACAACTATTATAGATTACTCAAATACAACTTGGGATATATGATGAATTAAGCAAATAAGTTAGATATCAAGTTCATAGAATCAAATCACTAAGATGACAAGATATGCAATAGATAAATATACTAAACTAAATATTGAAATTAAATAGTGTAGGGAAGAGAGAATCAAACTCAAGAATTTATCCTGGTTCAGCCACTAATCACGTGTGGCCTACATCCAGTCCCCAAGCTTAACTTGAGATTTTCTTCACTATCTCCTAGACTTCACGGGTGCTAGGAAAACCTTTGTACAAACAATAGCACTCCTCACACTTTGGGATACCTCACCCTTGTGTTAGAGCCTCCAATTCTTCAAGCTTCACAGGTGCTTGATGACCTTTACAAACTTTAGCACTCAACTCCTTGGGATGCCTCACCCTTGAGCTTGAGTCTCTTCAAACAAAGGGATGCCTCACCCTTTACAATTTGGAGGGATACCTCACCCTCTCTTACAAAGCAATCAAGGTTGATAGAATGAAACTCTCACAAGAGTAGATATACAACTTAAAGAACAAAGTATGGATAATAAGAAACTCTCTCAAGAGTGGACAATACAAATTGAAGAACAAAGGAATAGAAGGATTTTGCAAGAAAGAGCTCAAAATATGATTTTGGTGATTCAAGAATCAAATCAAGTGTTCAAGAGGTGTATAAGCTTCATACAACACTTATATATAGAGCCCAAGTGATAAAATAGCCGTTGGTAGTGTTTAGAAATGATTTTTTATGAAAACTAGCCGTTTATAGCCGTTAGAAACGTTTCTGGGCACTTGGTAATCGATTACACACTTCTGGTAATCGATTACATGGCTTCTGTCATTATTGTAATTGATTACAGGACTTGTGTAATCGATTACAGCTTTTCTGGTTTTGAAATCTAACTTTAAAATGTCATAACTTCTTCATTTCTTATCCGATTAAAGCAAATGACCAGTCATTGGAAAGATCTTTGAGTTTATTTTCAAATGAAATAAGTTTCATAACAAAACCCAAAGTATTTTGAGAGTTATGATCAAAAGAGTGACCAAAGGTCAATTTTTCAAACTCAAACTTGACTATATTTCAAATGTGTGAACTACCACTAAGATTAACTTTCCAAAAATAGTTTGTTGGGCATTTAAATATGTAAGAACCATTTTTAAAGACTTAAAAACATATTTGAGCTCTTTTCTTGTAAAACTTCTATCTTTACATAGGAGAAAACCTAAAAGGAAAATATACCAATTCTAGTCCTTAGGCTTCTTGATGTGATCCAAGCTTCCACAAATTTCTTCTCTTCAAATCTTGTAAATTGCTTGGAACATCTTTATCATTCTTATTCTTCTTGAGTTGAGCATAGTTGTGATCTTTTGCTTTCTTATTGCAATGCTTATTCTTGATACTTGGACTATCCTATAAAATGTTACTCACTTAACACAAGCATAGTTAGTCTAAATTCATAACTCAATATCTTTATATGCATGATACAATATATCTCATTCAGCACATCTATGAAGTATAAGCATAATTCTTTTTATCTTGTATTTGTCATCATCAAAACTTAACATATTAAACCATTGAGGCAAAGACAATGCTACAATCTCCCCCTTTTTGATGATGACAAATCGCCAAAGAAAAATATGTAATATAGAAGAATAGATATTCATGTAAGCATTTCAACAATAAGTACAAGAACATAAATATTTTTCTTTCCAGTTTTCACTCCCCCTATTTGACATCAACAAAAAGGCTTAGGAAGAAAAGATAATATTTGCACTCCCTTTATAAATAAAACTCGTGTTTGTCAAAAATAGTAGGATCATCAAAACTCAGAAACTTCTTCATGTTATTCAAATCATAACTATCTCTCCTTATTTAATTCTACACATGATTGAAGAAAAGAGAGATGAAACAAGTATGCTTTCAAGATATAAAAGATTATTCATGCAAAGCTTGTCATATTTTAGTACATCAACATTTAGCACATGATAGCAATGAGCTTGAGAAATTATGTCTAGCATATAATGTCTTGCATACTACATGATAAATAAGTACCACTAGATATCACTTGTTAGGAGTTACAAAATATTCGTGTAAGATCATGGATTTGAGGTTTTCAAATGAAAGATTATATAACTTGTCACATATCAAGCATTTCTCAATCAAAGAATCAAAAGATATAAAGTTTAAGAATGTTTACCTTCTTTCATTGATAGAGGAAAAGACAATAAGAGGTGATCTTTGTTGACATGTTAAGAGTATTAATAATTAAACACTTTATGTCAAATAAGGATGTAAGCCAAGAGATATAAGCAACAATTTAAGAACTAGCTCCCCCTCAAAATATGCATATTATCAAAATATTAAACATAATAGTTTAACATAGTTATGCATATGTTCTTAGTTAACAAGGATATGGAAGAAGGATATGTAAGATAAGCTCCCTCTTATTGAAGCACAAGATAGATAAAGGGAAATATGCATGTCAAGACCATGTAAGCACATTACCATAAAGATTATATTCTTAATCTATCAATCAAAAAATCATTTTAAAACTTCTCCCCCTTTCAAAAAGAATTTTGTAAGACCACATTATATTTTCAAAAGCATTTTAGAAGGGTAGAAGGGTTTTATATTAAAACCACATATTCTTTTCAAAACAAGAGTAAGATTCTCATAGGTTTTATACCACTAAGAAACCATAGATCAAGAGAATCATAGATATCAAACATTCATCATGATGAAATATGCTATATATATAGAACTAATGTCATCCACCCCATATGCAATGACAAAACTAGCAATTTAATATCCAATTAGATACTTTGTCAATGCTAAGCATACTTCTCATGTAAGGAAAACATCTAATCTTTCAAGATCAATTTATCAACAAGTATCATATAATCCATAGCATATAGAATACCACAATAGTTTAGGGATAGAGATACTTATTGGGTTAGATAGAAAGTGATGCTCCTTTAGAATGTTCTTCGTTTATAGGTCCTTTGAGTTTGTACTTTCTTCCAATGAGTATTTCATTCCATTTCACTTGAAGAAAATCTCCTCATATTCCTCTTCCTTCAACATTTCTCATTTATCCACATATGCTTGACATTTTAATATTTGATGACTATATTTCAAAAAGTTCTTTAAAACATAGGTTAGCATCAAATATCATTTAAACTTATTTACAAGCATAATTTAGGTTGATATACAATGTAAAACATGTACCACATTATCAACCATGCAATGTTAGCTCTTATAAGAATAAAGGAAGAACATATGCACTTGAATCCAAAAGCATAGTTTAAGCATTTTCAAAGCAAGATTCAAGTTTGTCAAGAAAGACATGATCATCATCAAAACATATATAAGCGTTTTGGGGCAAACAATGATCATGTAAGGCATGTAAAAACAACTCTCTACTTCTCCAAATATCATATGATATTCAATTTAAAGCATAGATGACGATAAGAGATTGATGTCACCAAAAGTGTACTCTTTGAATTTCTGTAGGTGACTCCAACATCCATGCCTCAAGGCTCCTTGAGAATGTTGTGGTTCTCCATGTCATTCTTTTTATGTTTTCACCACTCTTGGAGAACTTGGACCATTTCAAATTTTTCGAATCTCAAGTAGTATAGCTGTATTTTACTTCAATGTATAATTAAGCTAAAAGTCACCCTACAACATAATTCATAGTACTTTCTTTGGTATCCACTAATTTTGTATCAATAAAGGTTAGCCATTGATTATTAATCCATTATGCTCTTCTAAAGATCAATTTTTCTATAGTATGTAAATTGAGCACAACAAGTTAAATAACCAATGGCCATTAAGCACATAACTAATAGCATGCTTACTTTCATGATATATAGACAATTTAAAGCATAGCAAGCATATCTAGGCATTGTAGAACCTTATGTACTAAGATATATAACAAATTAATGAGCTTATAGTACAATAAGAATGAACATAATCATGTGCTAAGCATAATATTCAAAATTTATTAAGTACACATGATTCTATCAAACAACTAAGGCCTACAAGGAATATTCCTTAAATTCATTGACTTTATAAATGAATATTCATAATAGGTAAAAACTTTTGATACCTTGGTCTTGGTAATCAAGGGAATACTTTTCCTTACCCATTGCTTCTCTTTTGGAGTCTTGAACTTTACAAGTTCTACATTATGTACTTGAGAAGCTTTGGTTGAGGTCATCTTCCTTCTTTGACCAAAACTTCTACCATTGGGCTTAGGAAGCAGTCTTCTTAATGATTCCTCTTTCCTTTGATCAATTAGTCCATCATTTTGAGAAATTTTCTGCATAATTGAAGCACTAGGAGGGCATTTTGGTACCTATTTCATCTTGGGTCCTTGAATGTTAGTACTAGGGCCTTTAGGATCTTTAGGAACCCATACCATAGTATTTCTCATATAAAGATTTCTTCTATAATTGCATAAATGAGAAATATGTCCTAGATGACCACAAAAATTGTAAACAATTGAATTTAATGATGACTTGGTCCTTTGAAGATCATTTTTGGAAAATATAAGCCTTTTGTTGTTTTTATATTCTATGTCATCCTTGCCACAAGCCTTACTTGAATTTCCATGTGAAATAACATCAATTTCATTCTTATTAACAATCATGGATTGTAAACAATTAGAATCATTTGCTTTAACAAAATTAGAATATAAGTCCTCAACATGATTTTCTAAATCAATACACTTTTCACAAGAAGTTGAGGTTTCACATTTCAAAGGCATTTCCTCATCAAGAAAAGCATATTCATTTTTCAAAGTCTCAATATCATTTTCAATGGAGGAAATGTTTTCTAAACAAGATAAGTTTTTATTTTCTAAAATCAACAAGCCATCATATATTTCATCATATGCACATTGTAACTCATAATAAGAAGGAATATATTCTAGTTTAGCATCATTTACCTCAAAGTCCTTTATAGCCATATAAGAGGTAGTCTTAATTTGTAGCATGCTTGGCTCTTTGAGGAAATCATCATTTTTATCATTGTTGTCCATTAAGGATTCAAGAACATCTTCTTTCTCAATTTTGTTTTGCATTTCCTCTTCTTCAAATTGAGCACCATCATCATCAAGAGGCATTGAACTCATTTTCTTGCTTTGAACATGTTCTTGAGGACATTTTTCAAAGTTGTCTTCCTCTAGAGGTTTTTTCTCTTCTTGCTCTCTATATACAACTTTATGCAAGAAATCATTGTTAGCAAGATAAATAGCATCAAGAGCATCCCATATATCTTTAGCACTAGAGCAACTCTTAATTCTAGCATAAACATCATCATTCAAACTACTTCTCAACATTTGCATTGCTCTAATGTTCAAGCAAAAGCATTTCTTGTCATAAGCATTCAAATCTTGTTTTGGTTTAGGAGAAAATCCATCAAGCACAACATCCCACAAATCAAGATCAATAGATTGTATATACAATTCCATTCTAGCTTTCCAATAAACAAAATGCACACCATCAAAGAATGGTGGTTTATCAATTTCAAAACCTTCCATTTTGAAAAGCATTTTAATGGTTGCCAACAAATAAGGATCTTTAACTCTAAGTGGTTAAGCTTTCACCAGAGCATGAAGCTCAGATACCATTTGTTAGTCATGGCAACCATCACCCAAGAGGGGGGGTGAATTGGGTGATTACAAATTTTAATGCAACTTTGAGAAATTAATCATTTTGAATCACTCAAGTAATAAATACAGCGAAACATGCACAACAAAAGTACAACTATTATAGATTACTCAAATACAACTTGGGATATATGATGAATTAAGCAAATAAGGTAGATATCAAGTTCATAGAATCAAATCACCAAGATGATAAGATATGTAATAGATAAATATACTACACTAAATACTGAAATTAAATAGTGTAGGGAAGAGAGAATCAAACTCAAGAATTTATTCTGGTTCAGCCACCAATCACGTGTGACCTACATCCAGTCCCCAAGCTTAACTTGAGATTTTCTTCACTATCTCCTAGACTTCACAGGTGCTAAGAAAACCTTTGTACAAACAAGAGCACTCCTCACACTTTTGGATACCTCACCCTTGTGCTAGAGCCTCCAATTCTTCAAGCTTCACAGGTGCTTGATGACCTTTACAAACTTGAGCACTCAACTCCTTGGGATGCCTCACCCTTTACAATTTGGAGGGATACCTCACCCTCTCTTACAAAGCAATCAAGGTTGATAGAATGAAACTCTCACAAGAGTAGATATACAACTTGAAGAACAAAGTATGGATAATAAGAAACTCTCTCAAGAGTAGATAATACAAATTGAAGAACAAAGGAATAGAAGGATTTTGCAAGAAAGAGCTCAAAATATGATTTTGGTGATTCAAGGATCAAATCAAGTGTTCAAGAGGTGTATAAGCTTCATACAACACTTATATATAGAGCCCAAGTGATAAAATAGCCGTTGGTAGTGTTTAGAAATGATTTTTTATGAAAACTAGCCGTTTATAGCCGTTAGAAACGTTTCTGGACACTTGGTAATTGATTACACACTTCTGGTAATCAATTACATGGCTTCTGTCATTATTGTAATCGATTACAAGACTTGTGTAATCGATTACAGCTTTTCTGGTTTTGAAATTTGACTTTAAAATATCATAACTTCTTCATTTCTTATCCGATTAAAGCAAATGACCAGTCATTGGAAAGATCTTTGAGTCTATTTTCAAATGAAATAAGTTTCACAACAAAACCCAAAGTATTTTGAGAGTTATGATCAAAAGAGTGACTAAAGGTCAGTTTTTCAAAACTCAAACTTGACTATATTTCAAATGTGTGAACTACCACCAAGATTAACTTTCCAAAAATAGTTTGTTGGGCATTTAAATATGTAAGAACCATTTTTAAAGACTTAAAAACATATTTGAGCTCTTTTCTTGTAAAACCTCTATCTTTACATAGGAGAAAACCTAAAAGGAAAATATACCAATTCTAGTCCTTAGGCTTCTTGATGTGATCCATGCTTCCATAAATTTTTTCTCTTCAAATCTTGTAAATTGCTTGGAACATCTTTATCATTCTTATTCTTCTTGAGTTGAGCATAGTTGTGATCTTTTGCTTTCTTGTTGCAATGCTTATTCTTGATACTTGGACTATCCTACAAAATGTTACTCACTTAACACAAGCATAGTTAGTCCAAATTCATAACTCAATATCTTTATATGCATGATACAATATATCGCATTCAACACATCTATGAAGCATAAGCATAATTCTTTTTATCTTGTATTTGTCATCATCAAAACCTAACATATTAAACCATTGAGGCAAAGATAATGCTACATATTATACTGCCTAGTCAACATTAATGGCTTGGACATCCATTATTGATTTAATCAACGGTTAAGAAATAAACTTAATGAAGAAGCATTGGATATTAACCATTGATCTAATCAATGGTAGAGATTTAATCTAGACAAGCTTAATAAGGAAGGCTTCAATATCAACCGTAGATTTAATCAACGGTGTAGAATTGGTCATATAAAGTGGCTATGACCATTTATAACAATTAGATTTAAAATAGATCAAGGGTGGAGATTTAGTCTTAAAAAGTGACAAAGACCATTTATGACCATTGGATGAAGAATTAATCAAGGGTGGAGATTTGGTCTTCTAAAATGGTTAAGACTAATTAGGACCCTTGGATTTAAAGTTTGAAGGAACAATCTTGACCCTTAATTTTGGAGACACATCCAATGACTAGAATTTAAAGGAGAAAGATCCAATGGCCTAGATTAAGTCTTCTAAATCAAAAGTCTACCTAAATCCTAACCATTGAATTAATCAATAGCTAGAAAGGCTTCAAATAATGGCTTGAAAAAGATGACAACTACATGAATGCATTAGGAAGAGGGGGGACGGTTTTGTGGTTGTTTTTGGAGCTAAAGAAAAAGCGTTATGTCATTATTTGATGTCTTGATCAATTATACATCATTATTGATCATTTTCCTAAAACATATATATTTTTTTTCCTCCATGCAAGCTACGGTCATGCATCAAATTTGGAAGACAAATTTACATTCAAATAATACTTGGTCATTCTTCTAACAATAATTGAAAAAAAAAAAAGCTATACAAAATTAGTCAATGTTTGGTGTCTATTCTTTCTAATTCCTATGGCTATGCTTGCTTGGTAAAAGAGAAACATGCTATCAATTCAATTCTATCTCTTTTGTTTTAAAGTGGCTCACGGTCTTGGTCTGAAATTAGAAGCTTTGAAGACCATAATTGAACACTTTAGTCATTATTGATCACCTTGGTCTTCATTGAACATTTTCAAGAAACAAAGTTATCAAAATTTCTCTCCATCTCTCTCCTACTCTAAGCTCACGGCCAAGCACTCCATAGCAACCTTCCATCACTCAAAAATTTCATATAACCATACTTCTTGAATCCTTACATCATTCTAACAACATCTCTAGTTATGAGTTTTTCCAAAATCATTCATCTTGGGCTTCAAATCCAAGCTTCAAGTTTCTATCAAAAATCAAAAAAATTCCATCTTTGTGTTTCAAGAAAAACCATTCGGTCAAGACACTCAACCACCATCCAATCTCTTTTAATTTCATCCAACCATAGATCTTGAATCTACATGATATTCTAAACAACTTTCATGTTGGAGATTTTCTCTAAATCATTCATCTTCATGGACTTTCTTCAAGATCAAAGTTATTGGGTTTTTGAGGTGAAGTATAAGGAAATTTCATTTCTTCTTTCTTTTTCATGATCTAAATCATGTTTGATCCATGGTTCCTCTTAATCAAGCTTAGTATACTAATTTTTATGTATTTTATTTTGTATTTGAGAAGCCCTTGGTGATGAAGGACTTGGAAAAAGAAGCAAAACAAAGAGTTTTTTAGGATCTTCAAGAGGTAAGAGGGAGATCCATCTCACCAACCAAGCATGGTGGTGAGAGATGGTCTTATATTTGATGGGTGTTGAATCCATGTGAGGATTCATATCCATGGTCATGTAATAATTTATGTGTTTATGAGCTTTGATTAATTGCCTATGCTTAATATGCTTTGCATGAATTTATGATTTTGATGGTATGCGTATACTATGCATGATGATAATATGGCATGCTTTTAATATATATATATATATATATATATATATATATATATATATATATATATATATATATATATATATATATATATATGTGTATGTATGTGTATGTCATGATTTGATAATGGAAAGGAAACCAATTTTTGGCTTCAATGGCCAAGGAGAGGGCTACGGTTTTGATGCCCATAATTAGAGATTCATGTTGAAATTTTTCAAGAACAAGGAAATTGATTTGTTTAATGAAAATTATGAAGTGGAGAAAAATGAATTTTCTTGATTCTAAAGGCTATGGGATTTTCGGTCAAGACACCTCAACATAGGTGTTTATAACTTAAGATTTTCATGAAAGATTAAAAATTGGATTGATTTGAAGAGTATGGAAAATAAACAAAGGATATGTTTTTTCAAGAGAACAAGAATATGGTTTTGAAGGATTTTTATTGATTTATTTTATGTAAAAAGATCCTAAGTGTTTTTCTAAACATGAGTTTTGAAGGAAACGAGCAAACGTTGATTTTAAGGATTTGCAAAGAAAGTGAAAAAGAATTTGCAAAGAAAGTGAAAATGAATTTGAACAAATGGGTTTGGTTTTTTTTTATGACCATGAATCACACGGTTTTGAAAACAAAATTTTAATGGTTTTGTTTGTGTAAAATCATATCAATTTAGAAGGAAAAATATTTGATGGTTTCAATAGTCATGTCCACGTTTTAGAAGGTTTGTAATGCCTTGGTTTTATAAAATAAAGTAATTTTCAAAGTAGAAATACAGTTTGGTTTAATACAAGGATTTTGGAAAGGGAATCAGAGTGTTTTATCACTTAAGAAAATTTTGTAAACGAAAGACAAAGAGAAGTTAAAAATGTTTTAACTTTAATTTATTTTGAAGAGAATTGATTTTAAAATTGATTTGAGAAAAATGAAGAATATGATGGTGATTTGAGAATTTACTAACGTATAACTTATTTTCAAGTTTTGGAGTACGTTAGGAAAATTTAAGATTTTGAAACATTGATTTACATCAATGGAAATGTGATTTTGTGAATTATATTCCGAAAAGAATTTCTTGAGTAAAGAACTGTGGAAAAAGATTTTTTTGAATAAGAAAATATATTAAATGAAGTATAAAGTTATATTATTTTGGAAAAAGTTGAAAATGAATTTTTAAAGGTCAAGAAATATTTTCTGTAATGAAATTATAGTGAAAAAAATTATTTACGTATCTTAAAAACGTAATTTTAAAGTACGTGGTTTGAAATACAATAAAATATTTCTAAGTGTTTGGAAATACAGTAAAATATTTCTACGCGATTTTAAATACGTTGAAATATTTCTACGCAATTTGAATTACGTTTAAATATTTTACGTAATTTGAATTACCATTAAAAAAATCACTACGTGATGGAAAAGTGATGAATTATTTTTACGTGATTGTGAAAATAGCGGAAAATCATTATGTGATTTGAAAAGTGTTTTAAATATTTTGAAAATAAAAGAAAATGATTTACGCAACTTAAAAGGATGATTTTTAAGTTACGCGATTTTGAAACAGTGAAAAATATTATGGGATTTGAGAAACGTATATTTTTACGCGATTGAAAAAAACGTTAAAAAATTAGTACGTGATTTAAAAGTGCAACAGAAGAGTTGCGGCATTTTGAAAACGTAACAGAAGTGTTATGATATTTTGAGAACGTAACAAAAACGTTTTGGAATTGTGAAAACGTAATGGAAATGTTGCGCAATTTTGTGAAAACATGACGGAAGTGTTTTATAACTATGAAAATGTGATAACATGATTTTGCTGTTGAAAATACAGTATAATTTGGTACAATTTATATGCATTGGAAAGAGATGCCTGTGATTGGATTTGGTGCATTATACATGCATTGGAAAAACATGCGTTGAGGCATATGATACATTGAACTAATGAAATTGAACAGATTTGGCCCTTTGGGGTTGGACTTGCACTGATATATTCGTGCATTGTATATGGCCCTTGTGGTTGAAGAGGGAATGAGAATTGATAGTGAGGTCTATGATGGACCTTAGGGGCGTCGAGGCGCGGCGGTTGACTAGTGGACAGCTGGCGAGTACCCTGTGCCACTTAGCGATGCAGTCCGTTGCAACGCATTGATGATACCTGACAAGAACACGATTCTTTTCAACAACTGGAAGATTGTCTTTGGGCTAAGGCTGACAATTGACAAAACATTCTCCTCGAAATTGTGAAAACCTCCATGGAGTTGTTTTTGAAAAACTGAGTTTTTGTGCACATGCATGAAACTGAGCATTTTATATCTGCATGATATATTAATTGAGGGATATTGGTTATGACAATTTTTTTGAATACTTGGATGATGATGATGATAATAATGTGATGGCATTATTATGTTTATTGTTATTTTATACATTATAATGATGACATAATTGTAATTATGGTATGATGTATCTGTATGATATGTTGTTTGTGTTATCTCTGTGCTACCATGTTGGTATTGGTGTAGGTGATCTCACCTCTTTGTTATGTTGTTTTGCTGTGTCTGTACTGTTAAAATCAAATAATAGAAGGATCGAGTTGTCTTAGACATAACGGGCAATGAATACTCTGAGATGGGTGACAACAATAAGGAGTGGACATTCAGGACTCGAAGGTGTGCAGTGTTGATAAAGAACAGATGTAGACCAGGTGTCTAATGCAACAAGATGGATACACAACAGAATAAGTATGTTAAGTTTTAACGTTAGTGTTGTACCGTGCTATTAAGTAGGGACATTTCGTAATCCTCACTTCACTTTGGTAACTCCTCATCATGGGGTTTGCTACTGTTAAAAAAAAGAGTCTGTTAGTTTTATATTTCTCTTTAAATTGTGAAATATTAATTAGTGTCAATATTGTATATGAATCTGTTTCAATATATATTTTTCAGTATTACATATAAATTTCAGTAAGTTTATATTTCAACAAGAAAGAAATTTTGAAACCCATATTTTCATAACTCAAACCTTTTACGAATTGATTTTCAGATTATGAGTCGGGAGTCGGAAATATGATGCCCTAAGGAGGGTGTTACACTTATCAAGTGGATCTTACTGCTCTAAAAAATTGATTTTGAGATAAAGGATAGGAAAGGGATCAAGAATCCTATAGCAGATCACTTATCTCAGATAGAAAGTGCAGAAGAAAGTGAAGAAAAAAGGCCAATCAATGACCAGTTATGTGATGAGCAGTTGTTGGCCATGACGAATTTGCCATGGTATGCGGAAATAGCCAACTATAAAGTTGGAAAGGTGGTACCAGCAGATTTTACTACACAACAACGAAAAAAGTTCCTCCATGAAGCTAGATTTTATGTATAGGAAGAACCTTTCTTGTACAAGAGAGGTGTTGATGGATTGTTGAGGAGATATGTACCGGAAGAGGAACAAGAACAGATTCTATGGCATTGTCATGATTTTGAGTATGGTGGGCATTTTAGCAAAGATAGAACAGCAGCAAAGGTCCTCTAATCCAGATTATTTTGGTTATCATTATTTAAGGATGCATTTGCATATGTCAAGAGGTTTGATAAGTGCCAAAGGACTGGGAACATATCAAAGAGGAATGAGATGCCCCAAAATCCCATCTTAGAAGTTGAAGTGTTTAACGTTTAAGGTATCGACTTCATGGGCCCTTTCCCTCTTCATACTCTAATATATACATTTTGGTGGCTGTCGATTATGTATCAAAGTGGGTGGAAACCATAGCTGTTCAGACCAATGATGCCAATATGGTGATTGGTTTCTTGAAGAAGCAAATATTCTCAAGGTTTAGGGTGCCCCGGACCTTAATAAGCGATAAGGGTACCCACTTCTGCAATAGGAAGCTGGAGATTTTAGTGAAAAAGTACAATGTTCACTATAGAGTTGCCACTCTATATCACCCACAAACCAGTGGCCAAGTTGAGATGTCTAACCATCAATTGAAGCAAATTCTAGAGAAAACAGTGAATTCTTCTAGGAAGGATTGGGCAATAAAGTTGGATGATGCTCTTTGGGCATATAGGACAACCTTTAAGACTCCGATTAGCATGTCTCCATTCCAATTGGTCTATGGCAAAGCTTGCCATTTGCCCCTTGAGTTAGAACATAAGGCATTATGGGCAACAAAGTATTTGAATTTCGATTTAGCCAAAGCGGGTGAGTCAAGAATCTTGCAGCTTCATAAAGTTGAAGAATTCCAAAATTTTGCCTATGAAAATGCCAAGATCTACAAGGAAAACACAAAGAGATGGCATGACAAGAGAATTGTACGGAAAGAGTTTCGAGAAGGACAATTAGTGCTCTTATTTAATTCAAGATTGAAGTTGCTTCCTGAAAAGCTCAAGTCTAGGTGGTCTGGCCCCTTTGAGATCAAGCAAGTGTTTCCTAATAGTGCAGTGGAAGTGAAGGATCCGAACTCGGATAGAAGCTTCAATGTGAATGGGCAAAGGCTCAAATTCTACTTTGGGGGAGATGTTGAGCAAAGAAGGGAGTCTATTGATCTGATCTCTACTTGAGAAGGACACCGTCAGGCTCAGAATGTTAAACAAACAATTTTTGGGAGGCAACCCAAAAATTTCTTACTCCTATTGTTTTTATTTTACTTTACAATCATGCATTGTCCTTAACTTAATTTAGTTGTTTGTTTTTTGTTAGTTTAGTTGTCTTTTTGTTATTTTATTCCTAGTGTGTGTGAGGTCCCTTCAAATTTTGTGATGTTTATCAAATCTAGGTAGTCTGGCAGAAAACTGGTGTGGTTAGTTAGTTGGAGCTTTGATCCTGTTATTGGGCACTAAATCACTCAAAAATTGGGTGCCCAAACGCCCATTATTTTTGCTCTCTGAGATCAAGTGATTAAGCAGTCAGTTTTCACCGCTTAAGCACGCAAAGTGAGACTACTCCTCTGCTATCCAACAATTAAGCGGTCAGCTTTCACTACTTAAGCGCGTTGTCCCAAAGGAATTCTGCCCTTCTGCCATCCAAAGATTAAGCGGTCAGTTTTCACCGCTTAAGTGTGCAACATCTGAGAGAACCCCTCTACCAGCCAGTGATTAAGCAGTCAGTTTTCACCACTTAATTATGCAGCATCAGATGCACAACTTTTAAAGAAGTTTCCCTCATTTGTCTCTCATTTATTTCTCTTAAACATGTTGCTATCTCTCACCTTCACTCCAAATCCTCTCCAATCACTCTCAAACCACACAAACACAAACACCAACCCAATATCTCTTCTACGCCCTAATCGCACCTCACCATCATCCTCAAGCTGAGTGATTTGAGCGAAATCCCCATTCAAACGTCCATCGTAGACCTAGGTCACGAATTTGGGGGCAAATTTGGGATCTCTTGATTGGTGCGTACCCAGCTCGTAATCCTCCTTCACTTTGGTAATTTCTTCCATTCTTATTTGTCTAAAGGGTAGAATTTCTCTTAGAATTTGTTTAATCCTGATGAAGAGCTCTTGAGATTGGTGAATATTGGGGGGGGTTTGTGCGTTTATGAATTTTTTATTTTTCGTGGTTGTCTTTGTGATTTGGTGGCATATGTGTTGACTAGTATTTGGATAAAGATTCTTATGACTTGATGGATTGTCTTGATAATAACATTTTTGAGTGCTTAAGTTGTTCCATTGACTTGCCATTGGAATTGTTGACCATGCCCACCATATGTTTGATCAGATGTTCACCGCACTCACCATGCTTGCTTTTTGAATATTCTTGATGTGTGGTGTTACTAAGACTAGAGTGATTGCAGAATAATCTTGTTGGATTATTTTGGATGAGTGTTGCTATTGAAAAAAACAAATATTGTTGAGTTGTGTTACTTTTGAATTGAAGAGTACACTGAAGTTTTGCATGGTTATCATTCCCTTTATGATCAAATTTCTACTCATATTGTGTTATCATGTACTCTTTGTTATCCATTAAAGAGGTAATCTTGCAAGTTGTTTTGAACTTTTATCTTTATCCTTGTGAGGTATTTCTATCTTGTTTTCTCACATTGTCGATTTGATCACATTGTTTTTCATTACTTTGACTCGTGAGGAAATTGCATTTTTGTTATGATGATTTGGACACTGTTTCACATGTTACTTTTCTTCTTTGCAGGAAATTATCTTTCTCATGGCTCCAAGCAAGAAACGAAAAGAAACGGCAGGATCTAGTTCTCGGAGCAGTACCTTCGATGCACATCATTTTCGCTCTCCACAACATGAAGAACGATACCATAAAATCATGGGCAAGAAGGGTACCATCAGAGAAAGAGGGATAGAGCTTCAACGCGACAAATACTGCCTTATTCTTGATGAAATCCAGCGGCAGAATTGGGAGAAATTTTGTGCTCCTCCAGAACCAAGCAGACCTACACTAGTGAAAGAGTTCTATACTAACAACTTCAATGAGAAGAAGAAAAAGGGACATCCAGTCACATATGCTGAAAAATTTCAGAACTATGTGAGGGGTTACGAGATCTAGTTTGGGAAGGACGAACTAAATGAGCTGCTTGGCACATGTATCGCCTTACGAAGAGCTAGCTATTGTAGATATGGCAGATTGGTGAACCGAGGTTGGGACAAAGAGGAAGTGCTCCAAGAACTGTGCAAGGAATGAGCCGTTTGGGAGCACAATGTTAATGATGCTCCTAAGCATCTTAAAAAAATTGATCTAAAAGCTATTCCCAAAGCCTGGTGCACCTTCATTTAAGCCACCATCCTTTCATGCTCCCACACACATAAAGTAACAGTTAATATGGCCTTGCTTATTTTTGCCATTATCACTAGCCTGCCAGTTAATGTAGGTCAAATAATCTCTTCTCACATCAATGACTTGGTGCATAGTGATGTTGCAAAATTGGCCTATCCATCCATCATCACAAAATTATGCTAGAAGGCGGGCATCCCACTAGAGAATGACATGGAAGAGAAACCTGCCCCATCCATGGATACTGCTATGATGGATGCTTACTTCACTGAGGAAGGTGTGCCACTCCAACATTCTCCTCTGCCAGCTTATGTACAACACAGAGGGCAACGACTATCGGCCAAAGAACGGCTAACTAGGGTTGAGCACGAGGTGCGGGAATGCAATGACAAATTGACTCATGTTATTCACTGTCTGACTAGCTTGGAAGGAATGATGCATAACCTAGCTTCACATATGAACAAAGATCCAGATGAACTTGGAGGCCTTCCACTCTATGTCCCTCGGGAAGCACATGATGATACAGATAATGATGATGAAGAAGAAGATGATGAGGAGCAAGAGTGATCCAACGCCAACAGACTAAGCTTTTCGTTGCCTTACATATTTTCCTATTCCTTTGTCACTTTTTTTTTTGTTTGCACAGTGGGGGCACTGTTTAGTTTAAGTTTATGGGGGTAGCCTTGCTATCAATGTCTTTTGTTTTCGTTGAGTCATATTTTGTGAAATTGTGCATACCAATGAGCTGAATTGAACATCTAATGATTGCTTAAATTGTGGATTGGCCTATTTTCTTTGGATATCATATGAGAATCTGCGAGTTGCAATTTTTTCTCTGTTGCTTCCTCTAATTTTTATGTTTGATAGACCTTGGAATATGCATTTATATCAAGCTTAGAGAAATTTTATAGGATTGCATTCGTATGGATGACTTGTATTTAGAAGTTATTAGACTCTCTCTTAAGGCGAAATCCTAGGCAGTACATGATTGAGGAGATGATAAGGGCCTTCTTTGGACCGTTTTGAGCTTTTCAAGCCAACCTTAAAATTTTTATATCCTTAGGTCCCTTTTTGCAGCTTGGTTATTGTTTGGCCTTGATTTCTTTTCTTTACCCATATTTTTCTTTCCTATACCCATAAAAAAAATCCTTCTTATACACTTTGTGTTGAGTGCATGTTTTGTATTATTTCATTATCTAAGCCTTAGTCAAGTGGTGCATGAGATCTTTGAGAAGTCTTGAAGAAAAAGAAAAGAGAGAGGAAAGTCCACCCAAAGTGTTAAAAAAATAAGTTTGGGGGTGGAGATATACTTAAAAAAATCCAAATGTTAAAAATAAATTACAAATTTTGTGATGGGTTTGCACTTGTTCAATATTTTAAGGCTTGGATTGTGATTTGTGCTTGATTTTGTATTTCAACTTTTGTTTTGTTTATCTTACCCCTTCTTTCTTAACCATCACCATTAACCTTACATTACAAGCTTAGTAAAGTCCCTTTTGATCCTTAGTTATGTGCTGCTTACATTAGTGGAGAGAGAAATGAAAAATAACCCTATAGATGTAGGTCTGATGTGCATTTGCATTCTTGTAAACCTATCCGGGTTTGAACTTCATTGTGATTTGGTCTTTCACTCATGTTCTTGGGAAGTCTTCTTTACATGAGAGTTACATGTGAGAGCATTGTGATAACTTGATTATACATGTGTGACGGTTTGAAAATTGAGGTTGTGAAGCAATTGCTGAGGATTTGAATGATTTTCAACCACTGGTATTGTCAGGTTTTAGTCTACATGTTTTGAGTTTTTAGTTTACATTTTTTATTTTTTTTATTTTTTTTATTTTTCTTTTCCTTTTTCTTTTTCTTTTTGCTTGAGGACAAGCAAAATCTTAAGTTTGGGAGGTGATGAAACTGTAAAAACTCATGTTTTTCCATTTCATAATCTTGGTTTTCATCCTTGTCCAATACTTTTTGACTTAGTTTTGTTCTCAATTTTATCATGTTTTTATCTTTTTGAATTTTTGTTTTCATTACATGTTTTATTTGTTTTTATTAGGTAAGTGCATGTGGAAGAATGAATGCTTGATCAAGGGAAAAAAAGTTGAAATGAAGTTGTTGACCTTGGGCGCTTAATTGCTCATTTTTTAGTACTTAATCAGCCAAGCACAGAAGACTGGGAAGCTACGCAGGTAATCACCCATTTTGAGCGCTTAATCGGTCAAGCATAGAGGCAAAACGTACCGCACGACTAATCAGTGAAAAACTGAGCGCTTAAGCGCTCAGTACGTTTAGTTACCTATTTCTGATGCTTATATATAGACAGATTTAGGTTTTTCAGAGGGGGAGAGCCGTCAGAAAGGAAAAAAAGAACTCAAGAACCCTAAGATTGGTGTGGGCACACTCAAGAGGAAACATGGAAGATATTTGGATCTTTATCAACTTATAGAGTTTCTTTATTCTTTTCTCCTTTTTTTGGTTTCTATTGCTATTTTCATGACTAGCTAAGCTCCCTTTTTGTTGGGATTAGGTGGATTTTGATGGATCTTGATTGCTATTGACATTGGATTCAATTAATATAAGTTGTTATTTCTATTTTGAGTTTATAATCTCTTCTCTTAATGCTTTCTAAGGATTGATTCACTTTGGAATGATTTTAGGGTTATATGTTGAATGAAAATTTGATATATAATTGTGCTATAAGATTATGAATCTTGTTTATCTCTAGGATAGGAATAGTCATTGATTTGCTCTTTACTTCGTTGCATTCTAAATCTTAATGCTTGTTATCTCTTAGAATCACCTAAGGAATTAGGAGTTTTAAGTGGAAATAAAGGATCAATTTCCTAAGGACTTAGGATTTGAGTATTTTAGAGAATTTGGTAACAAAATAGGAATAATAACTTGTGTTAATCCCCATTGCTATGCAGCAAGTGAAATCAAATGAAGTTTGATCCCAACTCTTTCATTAATTGAATTTTAGTCATCTTGCATACCAAGTGTTTGTTGAATTGCTTATTATAAAAACCCAAAATTTTGTCATTACTTTTGTTCATTCATTGTTGTGCTAGTTTTATTAGAGCTCTCTTTGATCTAAATTTTAGTTTAAATAGTAGTTAGTTTTGAGAATCGATATTTGGTCATTGATCCCTGAGATCGATATCCAATATCTCACCGTTTTTATTACTTGACGATTCGATACACTTGTCCTGGTCCCATCAATCATGCATGCCCAAATGCCTTTAAAAAAGAAACCTGAACTCAAATACTAAAGCTAAATTAAACTAATAATAGTGGAAATACCTATTTTAGATGCAAGATGTTGAGGTTAGTTATTGTGTCTAAGATGTGATGTATCTTTTTTCTTTGTGCCTTACCTATGGTGGTGGAATGATGCTACTTGCATAAGAGCACAAGTGGTTGAACGAATCTAATACGAAAATGTTTCAGTAGGCCTGCTTTAGTTCTGAAGGAATCACTTGTGTAGTTGTGACTTGTGAGGGCAAGTTTGTGTAAACATCATCACTTGTTGGTATAATGATGCTTGCTAGGAGGGAGGTTTTCTTTATTAATCTTTTAGAGGATAAATTAAAATAAAAGAGAAATACATTTGAGATAAGAATGTTGTGGTTTATAACTTAATGGGTATGTAATTAAAACTCATTTTATTTAGAGACACATAATTTAACATATAAATGTCAGAAAACATCAAACAGGAAAAGTTTATAGTTCTTGTACTTGATATCACAAGCATGTATGATCAGATTTGTTGGATAGTCTATAGGCTTTCTTTTTTGTGTCGCTTCCGTTGACTGTTGCTAAGTTTAAATTAAATCATACAATATAGCTTTTTGTTTTCCTTCTTGGATGTAGATTGGGGATTTTAACCTTCAGAATAACTTATGCAGTCAGAAACATTGACTTTACTTGTTTCTTGTTTTTAAGTTTTTACCTTGCTGATTTGAAAATGTCAATTTTATCTCCTCTTTCTTATTTTTTTTTCCAATATTGTCTTTTTACCTTTGAATGCACATGCCTTAAGAAGAATTGCTTCAACAAACCACTAGCACATACTGTGGCATTTCTTGTATATATACTTGGCTATCACTGACTTGAAAGATGCTAATTGTTAAGGAGGGAGCAACTTTAACTTTCATTCTCAAATGCTTTCTTGCTTTCTTAAACCTGTGTACAGGGGCTTAGAGAATTGTTACCAATTTGTATTGTTCATAAAATTTGCTGAAATTCTGGGACTTGTAGGAGTTGATTTAATCATGATATTAGATAATGTTGTGTATCTTTGAGGGGGCTTTCCGCTTCCTATTAAAAAAGTTCTTGGCCTTCCATCCTGTATTTATTTATTTTTAGTTCATTGTGTGATATATTAAAATCCAGTCGTTTATGTAATCCATTATTCTAGATCTCCTGCATCGAGATACTGTGACCAAATATTGGAATTGTGGATTTGATGAAGAATATGTTCGACAGAAATGATTTTTTGTTGATTCTATCCATCTAAATAAAGTGAAAGGCTATAGTTTTGTTGTGTGTTTTATTATTACTAATCTGGACTTAGTTTGTTTATTCTGATTTATATATATATATATATATATATATATATATATATATTTTGGTTGTTTCGATATCTAAGAGTTAAAAAATTGTATTATAGAGTCTGAGCGTGTTGGTCATATTATTTTGTTTATTGATATTTATTGATACTATGATTATGATGCAAGTAATGTTGAATTGAAAGTGTATGGTTTATAGTTGTGTTATTTCTTTTGAATATTGTATTTGTGTGAGTTTGGCTGAGATTGATGTTAATTTAAGATGTATTTTTACTATGTTGAATATGTCTTTTGAGATTTGCCTACTTAAGTGTATAATTGCTCCATAATTGTGAGAAGTGAGTACCAAGATATTCTAAAACTCAAGTTAGATAATGCACAAGATGGGTGAGTATTTAGAATTAAATATATATTTTTGTTACCTTGTGTGACATTTATAAGAATGTATTGGTAGATGATAATCATGTTTAAATCTGCATTAAATGTTATTAATTAGGGTATGAATTCAATAAAATTGTTATCTTTTATAACAGTTTCCTCTATTTATCAGAGATATAATTGATTTTTCTATTTATGATAGATTCTGTTAAAGATTTGCTCATCATAAATGAGACATATTTACTTATTCAATAACACTAATAAATATACAAATTCAATTCTAACAGATCGAATTACTCATAAACTTCTGTCACAAAACTCGTCCCAGAACACATGTATATTCCCTTCGGTTCACCCCATAACAAAAAATGATTGGCAATCATTATAGGCAAGATTTTAAGCTCTCAAAATATAGGAGGTATCGTCACCAAGAAGGGGATTACATTCTCACATCAAAACTCCACTATACTATGCTACGTATGCAAGATTGGAACATAATTATTTATTCATTTACTTTTTCAAGTAATTTATTTCACAAAAGGCATTTTAATTCAAAAAGTAAGAAACATAATTCTAGTAAAAAAAAATTCATTATTTTTTTTAAATTTATTAGTTGGCCAAGTTAAATGTCAAAATTCCAATTATGATTATCATAACAAATAAATATTTGGTTCCTTTTATAGTTCTCTACATAGTGTATCATGATTAATAAAAAAAAATAAAAATTAAATTTTTTTGCTACATAAAAAATTAATACGAGATGCCAATATGTTTTAGTGCATGTTATTACTTTTCCTTCAAAGTTTTTATTATCAAAAAGATTTCTTTGGTTGATGAATTTAAATTTGGAACACAATTCTTTTTCATTATTTTTTCACCTAAAAATATTGTTATGTTTTTTTTTTTACACAATTATTCTAATCACAACTATAAATAACTCAATATATGACATTATTGAGTTTAATGGACAAGATTCATGAAAATTTCTGAAATTGATATTAGCTTATATTTATATATGTGGCAAGTTGTGCATGTTATATATTTCTCCACACTTTAAACCAATATTTTCATTTTTCTTTCGTTTAGAAATCTTAATGGTTCCCCCGGTTCCCAATAGGGTCCATCTTCACATGTTCAGAAAGTACATCAATCAAATAAATCCAAACTCCAAACGTAAGTCATGCAACTAATTGTATTACGTGACACAACATAAAAGTGAAAACTATTATTCACAAATGTAAGATATTTTTGAATAGATACAAATTTAATATATTAAATTTATATATATTTATAAAAAATTAGAAAAAGATGATAAATGATTTTACTAAATTTATTTATAATAAAAAATTATTTTTTTAAAATTTTTTATAAATGTATATAAATTTAACATGTCAAATTTTTGTCTATCCAAAAATGTGTCCATAAATGTTCTTTGGGTTGACACTTATTGACTTGCAGACCCTGTCTCCTGTGTCAGACAAGTCCTCACATAACCCTCTGCGATTCGTTGCACCAACATGTTGTTTTCAATAGCAAAAAATCTCTGTGATTTTGTTTTGTAGTCTAATTTTATTTCGTGAGGTAGAACAACTTGTTCAGCTAGAGAGACATGAGAACAATTTAGCCAAAGGAAAATGGTCTTTTTACACCCCCAAATATAAATATACAGTGCCTCAACGTTTACGAATGCATCAAAACTAGCCATACATGGGATCTGTCTTAAAATTGCCAAAACTATAACATCAGAATTCACGCTGTAGACTCACGGTAGAAAAGAATATTTAATCTAAACCAAACTATTATATAGAGAATTAAATAAAAGAAATAAGAAACAAATGAGATGGGTCAGGGTCAGAATTATTATTAGAGGTAACTATGTAAGACTGATTTCATAATTCTATTGGTCGAGACTTGGGATGAAGGACTCCTCTGCCATATAAAAACAATGCAGCACCACCTAGGCCAGGATAGGGTAGAATATTTTCATATAACCTGGCCGTACTAAATAGGATATCTCTGCACATATTCATTACTCATTTCCATTTTTCACAAAGGCTGCGTCACCAAAACACAATTCCATCTGTTTTTGTTCAATGCAGAAGTAGCTATGCCGAAGCTCTGTGACTTGCAAATCCACATTAATGATGAGGAAATATTCCTTTTGAACGAGGTATTCTATGAATTCATTAGTGATCTTTATTTATTTATTCTCTAATAATTGCTATATTCAAAGAAAAATGATAAAAATCCAATGTCTCAGGCTCAGCTGAATCTAGTTCATTTATTTTGCAGAAGATTATATCAAAATATTGTGGAAGGATGAAGAAAATCTTGAATAATGAAAAGAGAAGATTTCATATCAAGAACTTGAGTATTGAAATGAATGATTTCCCTGGAGGGCCAGATGGGTTTGAGCTGGTTTCAAGATTCTGTTACAACAATGGCAAAATCCCAATCACTGTATCCAATGTGCTCATCCTCCATTGCTGTGCCCTTTATCTTGGAATGACTGAGGAGGTCTTCAGCACCAATCTCTTGCAACAAACAGAAACGTTTCTTGAGGGAATTTATTACTGGACATGGAATGGCATACTTGTAAGTCTTAAGAGTTGTGAGCTATTTTATACATATGCAGATAGCTATGGTCTCTTGGAGAAGATCATTTGTGCTCTCTTAGCAAAGATTGCTCAAAATTCTGATGTAAACCCCTCACTTCCTCATCTTCATCATCCCTATCTTCGCCTGAAAGCAATTCTGCCAAGAGATTCTCTTCTTCAACCCAAACTACTCCAAAGACAATCAAGTCAACTTTGCCCAGCAAAGCATGGTGGTTTAAGGATTTGGCTACTTTACCCCCAAAGATTATTGAGAAGTTTCTTCAGAGTATTGGGGCCTTCAAAACAGATAACAACAACTTAATCCTTACAAAATTTCTGCTTCATTATCTGAAAATAGTGAATCCAACAGGAGAGGTTAACTGCAGAAACAATAGTGAGTATGCTGGTCTTGCAGAAACAGCTGCTTATGGGGTCATATTTGTTGGTCATAAGACATTCTCTTGCAGAGGCCTTTTTTGGGTATTAAGGATTGTATCTGGGTTTGGGTTAAGTAGAGATTGCAGAATTGAAATGGAGAAATTGATTGGTGGGATGCTTGAGCAAGCAACTTTGGATGATCTACTGGTCTCTGGGCATCATATGGGGCTTTATTATGATGTTAATTTTGTGGTAAGATTGGTTAAACTATTTGTTGATATCAATGGATCTGATGGGGTGTCTGTACAGAAACTCAAGAAAATTGGTAGATTAATTGACAAGTATTTGAGAGAGATATCCCCTGATCAGAACCTCAAGATCTCTAAATTTCTGGGAGTTGCAGAATGTTTGCCTGACTCTGCAAGGGATTGTTTTGATGGGGTCTACAGAGCCATTGACATCTATCTTGAGGTGAATATCATATACCCTTTTTCCATTGCTGATCTTATGCATTATTATTTTCCTAAAGAATCATAAGAAATGGGAAACAGCAAACACAAGAATTTTCTTCTGATATTCATATTGAAATTAATTTCTTGCCCCTTTGAAAACTACATTATTTTGTAACGAGGTATCTTCTTAACTGAATATACTAGAAAAGGAAAATGGCCACTGCAAATTCAGTTGAAAATCCTAAAGTTTCCCAATTTGGTTCAATTTCTTCTTTTTTTTTCTCCCCTTGTCTTCTTACTTTTTTTTTTTTTTACCTCTATGTCATTGTCATATAATATGTCTCATGCAATCAACCGTAAAACACAACAAAAAGAGAGGATAAGGAAGGTACCCGTCCAGTTGGGAAAGGAAGGGAACTTTGCCAAATGTCAGTATTATTAAAAAATAATACTACACATACAAAAATTAATAAAATAATAAAAACTCAATGTTTTTATTTACACTATTAAATTTATACAGAATATCCAAGTTCAGTTTTTCTTTTCTTTCTAAAAGCTCTCTCTAAAATTGTTCTTATTAAAATGATTTACGGTAATTTTATTATTTTATTTCTTTCATTTTTTAATAATAATAATAAAAGCTACAACAACAACTAGCATATCAACTCTCCTTTTTTTACTGTCTTCGAAAGAAAACGCGTATGTTATAGTGTTTAACTCTTGAACCCTTTTATGTAAGGCTTAAATATGTTTAGTAACTTAAAATATAGCGATTTTTTGATTTAGTCTCTCATATTTAAAATTTTAAAAAAGAGTTTTTCAAAATATATTTTTTTATTCTCATATGATCCTTATATGTCTCTATTAGAAGTTACTATTATCTGCTCACGTGGAGTCCTACGTGAAAGGTAGGCATCCTAAGTCGATTTAATAGATGTTGAGATAAACATTAAATGGATTAAAATCAAAAGTCACTATATTTAGAGGAATTAAAACAAAAAAAAAATGTTATATTTAGAGGGAATATATACACATTTAATTTGAGATTTGCTAATCATCAACACATTAGCGAGAAACTCTAAACTTATACATAATTTTCTTTAATCCAAGAACTCCATCTCTAAATACAATTTCTTCAACTCAGAAATCCTACCTCTAAGCAACTTATCGACCTTGAATCCATCACCTTGGCTCGCGGTGATCATGTTCTAGATTGAGTGGTAGTGGTTCTATGAGTTCCGTGACAGAAGTGAAGGCAAGAAAATTTTTGTGAGCTGGTGGAAGTGGGCAATGGCGAAGCTTGAACAAAAATATAATGGGAACCAAAGTAAATGTTTAGTATGTAAATCTTTTCCTTCTTTTGCTCATTATTATTTTGATTAAAAAATGCATCAAATCTTTTATTTTTTCATATTTAAATCTTTTATGATAATTTTTTTACCTCCAAAATAACTTGGAATTTTTTATATAAGTCAACAAATATGGTAAATAAATAATAAACAAGCACTACAAACAGAAACTTTTATATAGTAAACATAAGTAATAAAAAACAATAAAAGAAATGTTTAACACAAAAAGGGAAAGGGGTATTGAGATACCTTATAACTGGCAAACAATGAAATAATAGTTAAAATTTATCGTAATCACAAAAAAATGGTAATACACACACATTTTTTTGAAAAAAAAATTGAAAAATGAGGGGACCATGGCCCCTTATCTTTAAGAACCTCCACGTTTGGCGGTGGGTGTTGTTCAATAATGTGAAAGGACAAGCTTGAGGTGCGATGGGTGACATTGGTGCTTGTTGTTAATGGCTTATCTCTTTGGCCATGAAACAAAGGGGGTCTCTTTTGATCTCTCAAGCCATGAAACAAAGGGTGGTCTTTGTTGCATGGAGGCTATGAATTTGGTGGCTAGGTGGTAGCTCCAACATTGGTAGGTTGTGGTAAATATAGTCTTGAGGTGCGATGGGTCTCAAGTGGGTGGTTATGGGGCTTTGGTAATTCGGTTAGAGGTTTGATAAAAATGGTTTTTGTGTGGAAGATTAGATAGTATAGATCTTCATGGTTTGGGTTGTATTTTGTATTATAAGAATGTTGTAACCATGGTAATTTTGGAAGCTTTAAGTAGCTTGAATGTTGATCACTTGGTATTTTAAAGTGATGGATTATTGGTTTGTGAGTTGCTTAAAGGTAAGGTTTATGGGTTGAAGAAAATTTTGTTTAAAGGTAGAGTTTATGGATTGGAGAAAATTGTGTATATGGGTGAAGCTTTTGACTAGATTGTTGATGATGAACAAGTCCCCAATTAGATATTTATTTATTTCCTCTAAATATAATGATTTTTTGTTTTAGTTCCTTTAAATATAACAATTTTTTGTTTTGGTCCCTTTAATGACCACCTTAACATCCATTAGATCTATGTAGGATGTTTACCCTCCATGTAGGACTCAAAGTAGCAGATAACCACTATTTCTAATGGCGATGTAACAAAAGGACCATATAGGAAAGACATTTTTTTAGAGGACTAGTTTCTAAAATTTTAAAAATG
Source organism: Ormosia emarginata (assembly GCA_029884605.1). NCBI lineage: Eukaryota > Viridiplantae > Streptophyta > Magnoliopsida > Fabales > Fabaceae > Ormosia > Ormosia emarginata. Next base: position 26,098,933 of record JAQQTP010000062.1, on the reverse strand, counting down.
AGAGACTAAAACTAAAAATCATTATAATTAGAGGAACTAAAAACATAGTTAAGTCTTTATTTAACTGTCTATATAGTTATATTCAATCATCCAAAGAGTTAATAATTTGAAAATCACCCATTAGATTGATTAGTGTTTGAATGTTCAAACAATTGTAACCACAAATGGTAATGTGGTTGTTAATTTTACTATTATGTCCTTTTTATTTTTACTTTTCATAAATTATATTGATATATTGGGAATAACCAAAATCTGATCAGAAACAAGGAAATCCCTACTTTGGTCACATTACCATTTCCTAAACATTCAAACACTCATTAGGTACCTAACAGTGGTTGGTCACAATAGAAGTGGACTATGATTCCAAGCAAACTTTACTTATAATGTCAAGGACTCGAATCCTGAAATCGTCACTTTAAATAGTATTTTACCTAACCACTACCATCGACTCAAAATTCACAATTGGTCTAAAACCAAAAAAATACTCATTAGGTAAAGGGGCAGTTATCTTTCTCTTTTTACATTGTGTTAGAACTGTCAATTACATAATCTCCAACTCTTTTTAAATTATTAATTTTTTGAATAATTAAGCATAATTGGATAATTGAACAAAGGAATTCATCAGGTAAATGCTATAACAAACGCATTTCATTTTGAAGACCTAAAATAAATATAAATAAATAAATAGATGGATTGAATAATAATAATAATAATAATAATAATAATAATAATAATAATTAATTTAAATGCACTATCAATGTACAAATTTTACATTATCATTCAATCATATATTGTTTTATCATAAAAAAATGTTTAACTCTCACAATAACTGTATCAAAAGTCATATATGTGTGATATATGATTGATTGATGATATAAAAATTTTTACACTGATAGTATATTAAAATTTAACTTATAATAATAATAATAATAATAATAATAATAATAATAATAATAATAATAATAATAATAATAATAATAATAATAATAATAATAATAATAATAATAATAATAATAATAATCACTATTTATTTGTTTAGCATCAGAAGTTGAGATTAAAAATTATTTTTCTCCTCATTTTTGGCTCTTCTCTTGTTATCTAGATCTTGTTATATCCATAATAAGTTCCACTGTTCTAGAATACCTTTCGATCTCTTGTTTCCTATTGAACTGTTCTTGATAGAATTTTACAAATATCTTAGTGTGGTTTTCTTGCTTTTTTCATACTGTCGTATTTGACTTTGGCGATTGTATAAAATTCTCTCTCATTTCCGGAACTAATGAATTGCAGTCTCATCCAATGATCACATTTGAGGAGAGGTCAAGATTGTGTAGATGTCTTAATTACAATAAACTCAGCTTTGAAGCTAGTAAAGATCTTGCCAAGAACCCCAGAATACCTCCAAGGATTGCAATTAAGGCTCTTATTTCTCAACAAACAAAAATTCCAACAAGTGACTCTGTAATTAATGGGTGTGAAATCATGGGCCCTTCCCAAATCATTTTGTACAATGAAGCCAACACAGACAGTTTCTTGGAAGAGAAAGAAGATATGACACTAAACCTAGAGAGAATGCAATGGAGAGTAAGAGAACTGGAGAAATTATGCAAGGAAATGAAAGTTCAGATGTCAAGGTTCACGAGCCACAACGTCTTTCTTAATTCTTCTTGTGCTAGAGTCATGCCAAGATTTTGTTGAATATATGCTTATCTTCTACCTGTCTATCACTATCCAAGGTACAATGATATTTCTTTGAATTGTAAAACGCTTTAATTTAATTTAATTTAATTTAATTTAATTTAATTTAATTTAATTTAATTTAATTTACTTTTGTTTGAGTTTCAAAGTTATATAGTAGAGAAGATTTCTTCAATATTGGAGCAGTTGAACTTCTTCATACATAAACATTCTCGGATGAGGTTCTTCAAACTAGAAAAATAATGAGAATAACAAGATCCATATTATGTTTAGGCCTTTTTTTCCAGATAATATGAAGAAGAAATTAAAGAGAGAAACCAGGATGTTAAATGACGAGTAAGAGAGTAAGTCTTTTGGAAAATGCATAAAAACAATGTTTTGAAAATCAGATTGGTCATTGAACCCGCAAAAAGTGTTTAAAGCTTTGAGGTTGAAATGGAATTGAAACAGGATTTTGGACATGCATATATATTATATAAATATATAACGATAAGTGAAAATTATATATATGTATGTTTATTAAATATATTAAATAAAATCATAGGGAAAAATACTGAAATATATTTTTAATATGATAAATTTGATTTTATTTGGAACGAAAATTGATTTATCACATATAATAAATATTAAACTAAAAATATTATATTAATCTTTTTTATCTAATCTATTTTATCTAATCTATTCTAGTCTCAACATTCAAATAAGTAAAAAGAGAGAGATAAAACTTTATATTATAAATTTGACCCAAATTATCATTGCATTACATGTTTTTATTTGTTACACATCGGATAAGTTAATAGGGAGAAGCTAAGACTGGTTTCAAATTTTAAAAACAATCATAAAAACTCTTCAATGTGGACAGTTCCAACTCACTTTGGATGTGCTTAGGTTTGTTCAAATAATACTTAACATTGCATTTGTTATTGGAATGGTTAGAAAATATCCAAATAATCTAGGCTTTTGATCACTACAGAGCAGCAAATAAAGTTTTCAAGATACCTTCAAGTGATATCGCTGGCTACATGCTTATGTATACGTGATATAACATTTTGGAGGACGTATTAGAACTCTAATTTTTCTAGTTGCACTGAACCTCACAAATCAACGTTTGGAGAAGTGCAAAGTAGTTATTTTTTATTGGTTAAACTAAACAATTAGTTTCTATAGTTTCATCTAATTTGGATTTTGGTCTCTATAATTTTTTTTTTGGATATCGGTGCCTTTTTCACTCATTTGTATTTTGGTCCTTAAGGAACCAATAGTTTAATAATTTGAATTGTAATAACCAATTCTTAATAAAAAAAAAAAAGGAACCAATACCTTAACAAACTAGAAACAATGGAGACTAAAACCTAAATGATTGGTGTTTATGGATAAATTTGGTCAAGGCAAATTCTAATAAACAAATATATTTTATCAGTCAAATATAGGTTCAAAGTTATGTGCTATTCTCGTTTGGAAAAACTTGTTTAGATGAAATTTGTAAAACTTGATGTAAGGAGTAAAAGGAAAGAAATGAAAGTTCAAAAAAAAACTTTAAAACATTACAAGAAATTAAAGTACAGAAAGTAAAAGTGCATGAAATATAAAATGCATGAAGTTAAAAGTACATGAAATATAAAGTGCTGAAAATTAAAAATGCAGAAAGTTAAAATGAAGAAAGCGTAAAGTGCAGAAACTTAAAGTGCAGAAATTTAAAAGTGCAGAAAGTATAAAGGAATTTAAAGAACAAGACTTAAAATAAAGGAATTTAAGAGAACATTGCATTAAAGTAAATGACTTGAAATGAAAATGGAAGGCATACTTGGAGTCAAATCCATTAATCTGCTCGAGTGAGATATTAGAATTGTATATCCAGTAACTAACTATTTGTACATCATGAATACTATTATTTATAGACAAATTATGAAGAATAACTAACTCTTAAAAACTGACCACGTACATGACAGTTATGCCACGTTTTTCTACACTAATATTTTGCTCAACTGAGAGCAGTTGTGAAATCTTTCATCAATTACTAACTTCTGTCGAATTCAGAATTGGTAACTTTATTTTTGACAAAACCAACCCTTGACCATTAACGTACGTCAGTGCAACACTTAGAAAAATATCATCATCCAACTATTGAAAGTCTTACTTGTCGAATATCTTAATGGTATCATCTGACCATTAAAATTATCTTCGTCAAATCATCCAACTTCGCCGAATATCATGCACCTGTCGAAAATTATCTTCGTCGAATCATCCAACTTCATCGAATATCATCTGCCCCCCAAAATTTTTCTTTCGACACTGCTGGAAGAAAAATAAATTTTAATCCCATCTAATTCCATTCGACGTCAATACCTTATCAACATCCTCTCAGAGATTAAAATTTTTTATTTTTAATTTTCAAAAATCCAATAAAATCTTCCGTGGATTTCTCGAAAACCAAAAATTGAAACTTATCATTTCAAACATTAAATAGTCATTTTTTCTAAAAGATAGGGATTATAATCAACCCTATCTGAAAAATAGCTTTTTGAATTTTGAAAAAATAACATGTCTTTTCAATTTCTTCTCCATTATCCATCATTTCTTTAAATTTCCCAAAATCACATCACTTTTACTCCATTCCTTTACTGTTCATCTTCCTTAACCTTGTTCTCACGCGTCTTTTATGCAAAACTTCATTCTCAACAATGGCTTCTCATTCTCAATCTCCCAACGAAACATCAGTAGATTTGGGCAGTCACGCCGTTGTTCAAGACCCAGTTCTAGAGAAATTTGAACTGTAGAATCTTTCCAAGGTAATTCTCCCTATCAATGACCTTTCACTTTCTTTAAATCCTCCAGCTGCTTTCTTGGGCCCAGTTCTGCCCAAAAATTTCATTACCAAAGAAATCTAAAGCTTTTTTCCTTGTAAAAATCCCGAAAAAGAATTTATCTTGGCTTCTCTTTCTTCCATTCTCATTAGTTATTTTAATAAATCTGAGAGGCTTTTCAGAACCCCTCTTGGTCAAATCAATGGATATCTTGATTGGCTTGATAGAGTTCAAGCCTCTAAAGAAGTTTCATAGAGAAACATAGGTATTTTCGACTGCATCTAACTCTCGCGTTACCCCATAAAAATGGATTCTTGTATGCTGGGTGTGTCCTTTTTCTTTTGGAACAAAACCACCAATTTTTTTCATTTCCCTTATGGCATGATGGGACCTACGCTTTTCGATGTGGTTGCCATAACTGGTCTTCTACCTGACGGGAAAGTCATAATTCCTATCCTCCAACCCTTGAATACCATAGATGTTTACTCAAAAGCCTCAACTTCTTTTTCAAACTTTGTTAATTTCTATTCCACAACAAAAGGCCCTGTGTCCGACGAAGAACACGTGGCTTTTCTCCTTCTCTGGTTGTCGGCCTATGCTCTATGTACTAAATCAGTTCAAGTGTCGAAATCATACCTTCAGCTTGCCAATCTTCTTCATGAAGGTCAGGGATTGGCTCTTGGCTAATTCCTCCTTTCCAATCTATACCTTAGTATTGGCAAGATTGTACAAAGCATTAGGTCCCAAACAAAGAAAACCAACGTTAGTGGCACCATATAGTTGCTTTAGCTCTGGCTGAATGCCATCCTTGGAGATTATCTGGTCGACACTTCTCCTTCGACAGTTTCTTCTGCTACCTATGGCATTAGACTTTGCCATGTCAAGCATGAAAAGATTCACAAACAACACCCAAAGAATTTTATGCATTTTTTTAGCATTTTTCATTCCATCTCCTTCAATACTAAGGACGTCTATTTTGTACCTTTCGCTGACCGTTCTCTTGGTCCATAGTGGTTTACTCGACTACTAATTTTTGACAATCCTTCCATTCAAACCGATAATATTTCCATCTGGTCAAATTTTCTTTGTCGGCAAGTGCTAGTTGCTAGCCTCCCTAGTTCAACAAACAATTCTTTAGAATTGCACCTGTCAAACTTAGTGGCTCGACAACTAGGATTCTGTCAAGCCATTCAGGCTCTTTTCTCTCAAAAAGCCAAAGAGCACCTTATTAATGGCCGCTTACAAGACATGGTAGACCTTGTACGGGTGGCTACAAAGAACGAGAGATATAAGCAGTATTTTTTTATTTTCCCTTTCACACCTTATAGAGGGGTTACCCCAGATTTTGTCGAATAGTGGACTAAATATTATAGTCCTTACCATATCGATATTGAGGTTTGTCGAAGCCATATAACTGAAAAACTCGTTCCTGTGCAGGATCAAGAACCTTCGAAGAAAACCAAAGGTAAACATATTCAAGACATTAGAGCTTTTGAGAAGTACTACAAGATCAAATGGGACTTCAGGTATCCTGGCACAATTGTTTGACACTGTGAAGAAATCATGGCCAAGCTAAAACAAGCGCACAAGGAAAAATGTTTCAATAATTTTCTTGCGGTTTCCATAAAAAATCCTTTGGCACTGCTTGAACCTTTTCAAGTTCCTTTTCCAAAACCAATGCCTCTTTCTTGTGCTCACTTTGGTTTGGCCGAAGAATTCCCAAGTAAACCCACCAGGGCTGGAAACTGTTAATGTAAATCGCAAGTGTACAATTTTATCAAGTAGTAAAATTATCGTTCCACTGGGACTGAGTTGATGATTACCAATTATACACAATTATGATTATCTAAACAAAGCCAATGACGCAAAACAGTAGTGATAGAATAAGATCGTAGAGAATAAAATCCGGAAAAGAACAAAGAAGATTAACTTTGGAATTGAATAAAGGAATCAAATTTAAAGACTCTATGATTTAGGTTTCACCACAGTGGTAATTAACAAGTCTGTAATTTTTCCCCTCTTATCAAACTAGGTTACTTTTGAAGGCGAATTATCCTAAAGAATTATTATTTCCTTTCAGAATACAATAATGTACCCCATCTAATCCAATCCTTATTTTCATAACAATTGGATTAGAGAGGACCTTTTAAGAACAAGATAATTCAAAGAAAACCTCAAGAGAATTTATCTACTTTCGTGATTAAAAGCTCAAGTTCAGTTTATAGAGTTCTGAAATCAAAGGTCACCTTTCAGTTCTTCCTATAATATCAAAGAATCATGCAAATATGTGGGCAACATATTCACAAACAGTTGGTGTGCTACAAACTGAATCAAGAGAAACTAGCATTAAAGAGGTAAGAAATTCATACATCAAACATTGTCAATACACAACCGGGCTACTCCCACATCCTAGAATAAAGAACTACTCAAACATATTCATCAAAATACAATCCATTGGTATGAACAAGAACAAAGAGAAAACCAGATTGAAATGCAAAAAGGAGAAGAGAATAAAAACTCTGATGGTGTCTTGTTGTTTCTTCTAATTTTCTCTTGTCCGATCCTTCCTCCTTTTTTCTTCAGTCCAATGGTTTCTTATATCCTCTCTAATCTCCTCCTTCAGATCCCCTTTTCATCTCCCCTTTCTGTTCAGCTTTGTTTTTTTCAGTAAAAGAGCAATAATACAAATTTAAGTGTGCTGATGCTCCATGATCCACGGCCGTGGATCTTGCTGACTTGTTCTTAATCATGTGCAAATTGACACTCCACGATCCACGGTCGTGACAGGTGCCATAGGCTAGCTGTGAAGCTTACTGACTTGCTCATTTCTGGTTAAAATACTCCACGGTCATGGTAGCTGCCACAAGTAGGCCGTGGAGCTTACTGTTTTGCTTGTTTCTTTCCAGCAACAAGTTCCACAGGTGTGGTAGCTACCACAGGCAGGGTGTGGTTCTTTTTGCACCTCCTCTTTTAGTTTAGCTCTTCAAATTTTGGTGCTTTAAAGTCACAAATTCATTCACCTATGAAATATAAAAACAAAACGCAGTCAACTGAACTAAAGGAATAAAAACCTAAGATATAAACTAAAAATCAACACAAAATATACAACAACTAAATGCTAACTAAGACAAAATTATATGCATATTTCACACATATCAATAACTTTCTTACTTCTGATAGGATCTTTTCTGCGAGTAACATCTTTCTTACAAGAACTCCAGAAATTACTTTTACCCATCGATTTGCTTCGTCGTATGAACAATTTGCTAAAGATACCCGAGTCATCACTAAATTACCTAAAGGTACTTCTTTTCATATTCTATAGTCGAATTCTTATTTCATTGACTAATTATTATTCCTTTTTCACAACAACCCCATTGAAAAGACCCTTGGAGTACAAACAACCAGAAGAAGGGGAAGAGGAAGAAGAAGAAGAAGAAGTAGAAACCTCTTCCTTAAAAAAGAGAAAAGGCAAGAAAGCTCAAAATCCTCCTATCCCCAAAGCCCCAAAGGCTAAGACAACTAGGACAGCCTCGACGAAAAGTCCTGCTAAACATAAGGCTGTTGCTAAGCCTTCAAAAGCAAAAACTTCTAAGGTATCTTTTATGACCAAAATTTATAACTTAGTCTCAAAAACTGTCGAAACTAAATCTTTTGTCGAATATAGGTTGATGATTTTGCCTCCATTTCTTCTATCAAAATTATCGAGTCTCCAAATCCATCTTCTAAGAATCCCTTACAGAAGAAAAAGAAGAAGACTCAATCTTCAAGTTCTAGCTTAAAACCCACTGTTGAACGTGAGACAGAAACCACCTCGTTCTTATCCAAGGTAAATTTAGTCAACATAATTTCTTCTTCAAGGGCTTACAACTTGGATTTCATTCAAAAGTTTGATCTTTCCTCCGTTTTAGGATCCAGAGGCTAAACAAATTGCTGAAAATACTTTAGGACCCGACGTCGAATTAAACATTGAGAAACAAATTCGACAGTCTCTTGAGCTAAAATATTCTAAGCTTTCGATTGTGAAATTCTTTTGATTTTATTGGCTCTAATACTCTGTTTGTTCTTTTATAGGAATCAGCAAATCCTGCTATACCCGACAGCCTTATCAGACAGGGTAATGAGAATCTCTTTCCAGAGGTTCAATCTTCGGCCCCTGCAATGCCTGCCATCTCTCTACCTCTTCCAATAGAGGTTCAAACTGCCACGGACTTGGAAACTCAAATCCTTTCTGGTGCTTGCAGTTCTTCCCAAGCAAATCAAGATAAACTCGTCCAAACTTTCACAGATGAGTTCGACATAAACATCCTTATGGCCAAAATTGCACCTAGCAATCCACCTCCACCCTCTCCAACCAATCAAACTTTTGCTAAAGCAGCAAGTGTAGAAGACACGGAAGTGGATTTTGATGAATTAATATCTATGTTGTCCGGCAGTCACAGAAGTTCTCCTTAGTCAACTCGCTCTTCTACACAGCCTGGACAAGATTCTAGTGACTCTCATGTCACTGAACTTTTGGCTGAGTTGAAGAATACCTTCACTTACTCTTTCAAGCACTTAATCTCTTACCAACCACTTCAAGAAAGGATCACAGCCATTGTGACCGAGTTGGAACCCCTTTCTCAACAACTGCCAATAGCCAGTTGAGCTCTTCCTATCACTATCAAAGATTTTCTCCAAAACTTGTCATTAAACATGTCTTCCATTCGTCAAATCATTCCTGCTTATGATAAAAAAGTCCAAGAAAAATCTAGGATCTTAAAACAGTTGACTGATGCAAAGAATGAAATAGCAAAATTAAAAGACCATCTCGTCAAAGGAAAAAATAAGGAGGTAGAACTAGACAAAGAGATTGAAGACTTGGAAAAAAGACTTGAAGAGACTCGCCATCGAAGGCAAAAGCTCAGCATTGCATTGCAACATGGGAGTGCTAAGCAACAAAGCATTGTTAACAACTTAAAACAATTGGTTGTCGAGACCAAAGCAGTGCTAGCAGATATAAACTCCCTTGAACCAGAGTATCAGAGAGCTTGCGCCAACAAACAAATCTTGGAAGATTCTTGGAAAGTATTGCAAAGAACTTAAATGTATTTTTTTTATATACTGTCAGTTTAATAATCCAACAGGATTTGTATGGCCTTCTAGGCCAATACCTAATAAACATTCCCTTTGATCAATTCCAATACGTTTTTATTATTGCTCTGTAATTCTATACACTTAAATGCTCTTTTGACCTGTTTCTTTTCAATGTATCTTGTAACTATGCATCATAATTATCATAATTAATAAAAATGCGAGTTACCAAATATTGAACACTAACTTTATCAGTAAAATCCCCTTATATATAGTGTTCCTTGGGACGCTATGATCAAAAGAGTTCATTCTGACTCCTTCTTTCTCATTTCTCAACAACTTTTACCATGTCTTCTGATAATCTCCTCTTCTCTCCATGGGAAAAATAGTTTGGTTTCATATTATGGAAAGAAAGACTCAGTATTAATAGTGATACCCATCTTGAGCTTCAGTAATCATTGTAATATCCCTGACGAGCTTCAGTAATCATCGTAACAACTCGGTGTTCCTTAAACACGGCTATTATGATGATGATGACTTATCAAGGAGTAGACAACCAACCATTATTTCACCCAAGACGAATCAAAGGACAAAGGCCGTCTACTTCTTCTTCTTCCTCAGGTTCCACGAGCTCAAACGAAACACATGCCTTAGCTGGGGAAAAGCTTCTGGTTTATTTAGAATAGGTCTATTTTTTTCTGTAATATTTTGACAACTTAAACAAGTTGTAATATCACAGTATTTTCATGTAACTTGTAATTATCGAATATATGAATGAAATTTTATTTTTAATCATTGTCAATCTTTACTTCACACATTGTTAGCCTATATGGCTTTAAATATTTGCCATTAATGGACTTAACTCTCAAACCTGAATTAACTTTGACAAGAGCATAAGTATTCCTAGAAAATACTTAAGTAATTTTGACTGGTCCTTCCCATTTTGGAGACCACTTCCCATATTCTCGACAATTCCTATCTATGGGCAAAATCACCTTCCAAACGAAATCATCAACCTTAAAAGATTTATACTTAATTCGACTATCATAAAACTTGACAATTCTTTCTTTTTATCGAATCAAGTTTTCTAAAGCAATTAATCTCTCATCACTCAATTCGTTTAATTCATCAAACATCAAGTCCCAATAGTACTCAACTGGCAACTCATCTTGTTTTTGAATATGAACTGATTGAAGATTAATTTCAACGGATATCACTGTATCATGACCATAAACCAACTTGTATGGTGAAGTTCCCATCAATTCTCTTGGTGAATTTCTATAGGCCCATATAATTTGATTATGGGTATTATGCCAATTTCTAGGCTGTCGACCAATATGCTTCTTAATCAAACTTATGATTATTTTATTCATGGCCTCTACTTGGCCATTTGCATGAGCATAATATGGAGTCGACGTAAGCATTTTAATCTTCCTTGAACTGGCATATTCGATAACTCTCCTTCCAGTGAACACTGTTCCTTGGTTGGTTGTCAAAGTTTACGGTATCCTAAACTGACAAACTATATTATTTTCTATAAAGTCAATTACATCCTGTTGGGTTACTTCTTTTAAGGCTACAACCTCGACCCACTTAGTAAAGTAATCAACTCCTACTAGAATGTACTTATGTCCATTCGACGATGTCGGATGAATTTGGCCTATTAAATCCAAAGTCCATCCTCTAAAAGGCCAAGGTTTGACTATGGAATGTAATTCACTAGCAGGAACATTCTCTTTGACACTCCTCACAAGACTTAGCAAACATTATATAATCTTTGACTAGCATAGGCCAATAATACCTTTGTCGTCGAAGGATCCATTTCATCTTGTCACTTGGCTGATGAGCTCTACAAATTCCTTCATGGACCTTTGCCAAGGCAATATAAGCCTTTGCTTCACTCAGGCAAGCTTCTAAATTTCTATCAACGGATTTTCTATACAAAGTTCCTTCTAGTATCACAAATTTCGATGCTCTGTACTTAAGCTTTCTATCCACATTTTGACTTGGATTTTTCAAATAACTTAATATTGGTTGTCTTCAATCATTAACTGTCGAAATATCATTTTGTAGTACATCTCTTTCTTCTAATGGATATAAAAGTTCTCTAATCTCCATTAGATTTGTTAGGACTTTGGACAAAATTTTATACCCAGAGGCTATCTGTGCTAATTCATTAGCCTCTTCATTCAAATTTCTGGGGATATGTTCAAGAATCACTTCGTCGAATTTCTTCATCAACTTACTCGCCACAATACAATATTTGGTTAAATTATAACTGACACATTTGTATTCTTGGGTGAGCTATTTAATGACTAACTATGAATCCCCAAAAATATGCACATTACATGCTTTTATTTCTATTAGTATTTCTAACCTGACAATTAAGGCTTCATACTCAGCCTCATTGTTGGAGCATATATATTTAAGTTCAAACATGAATTTAGTTGGAGTACCTTGAGGAGAAATAATTAGAATTCCCACTCCAACTCCATTTTGATGCCTTAAGCCATCAAAATATAAACGCCAAGGTTTTAACCCGACGAAATTTATATTATCAACATCCAAACATGGATGGTCAGCCAAGAAATCAGCAATTGCTTGGCCTTTGATAGCTTTCATTGGAACATATTGTAAAGAGAATTCTGACAAAGCAACAGTCCATTTACCAATACGCCCATTTAATATTAACTTTGACAACATATACTTTATTACATTAGTCTTCGACATAACCAATACATTACAATATATCATATAATACTTGAGTTTTGTACATGAGAAATATAATGCTAAACAAAGTTTCTCTATTGCACTATATCTCTTTTTAGCATCATTTAAAACTCGGCTAAGATAATATATGGCTCTCTTGACATCATTTTCATCTTCTTGAGCTAACATACTTCCTATAGTATCATTCGACGCTGATATGTACAATTTCAATAGTCTACGAGGCACTGGAGGCATCATGACTAGAGGGTTTGTCAAGTATTATTTTATCTGGTCGAAGGCTTCTTAGTGGCAAGGCTCCCAAACAAAATCTTGTTCAGCCTTCAACTTGACCAATGGGGCAAAGACTCTGGTTCTTCCTGACAAATTGGATATGAATCTCCTCAGAAAATTCACCTTCCCTAAGAAAGATTGTAGTTCCTTCTTGTTCGTCGGTGGTGCGGCTTCCAGAACTGCCTTGAATTTATTCTCATCCACTTCAATACTTTTCTTATGAATTAAGAAACCCAAAAGTTTGGCAGCCGACACTCCAAAACCACATTTTTCCAGATTCATCTTGATGCTGTACTTTCTCATCCTGTCGAATGCTTGCCTCAAATTTGTCAAGTGACTTTCCTTTGTTTCTGACTTGACAATTACATTATCAATATACACCTCTATGAATTTTCTAATGACATCATGGAAAATAGTGTCCATTGCTCTTTGATAAGTGGCCCCTGCATTTTTTAAACCGAAAGACATGACTACCCATTCATATGTCCCAATGGCCATTGGACATCTGAAGGCAATTTTCGACGCATCCTCTTTGTCTATAAAGATCTGATTATAACCTGCATGACCATACATAAAACTTAACAATTCATGTCCAGATGCGACATTAACTAACATGTCCGCAATAGGCATAGGATATTCATCTTTAGGAGTAGCAGCATTTAAATTTCTAAAGTCTATGCATACTCTTAACTTGCTATTTTTCTTAATTACAGGAACTACATTAGACAACCATGCAACGTACCTGGTTGATCTAATGAACTTGGCTTTGAGCAACCTTTTGATCTCCTCTTTTATCTTTAATACAACTTTAGGTGCAAATCTCTTGTTAGTTTGCTTGACAGGTCTACATCCTTCCTTTAACGATAGTCTATGTTCGACAAGATCTCTGCTCAACCCAGGCATCTCGTCATAATCCCATGCAAAATAATATTTGTATTCCTTGATTAAATCGGCAAGTTTTTCCTTGAACTCCTTCGGCAGAAATGAACTCACAAATATGGGTCTTTTATCTGTTTCAGTGCCCAAATTTATCTCCTCCAAAGGATCTTCAACCTCAACATTTTGCTTTTCATCAAACCTTTTCTCAAATCTCAAAGGACTATTATCTATTATGCAATCCACCAATACACCTTCAGTAGTGTACACTGCTCTGTCGGCCAAATAAGCCGACAGTCGATTCAATTGATTAACACTCATGGCTAGTACTTGGCCAATCCATTTCGGCCTTATTCATTAGTCAAATGCCAAACTGATCTATTAAGCATGCTTCAAGAGCATCTTTGTCGATAACTCCGTCATTTTCCGTGACTGGCTTGACATTTGGAGATAGATTTTAAAATTGACATAAAGTTGTTGTAAATAGCAAGGGCTATCATCTGCCTCTACTATTTCTACTTGATTATCTGCATTCCAGATAATGAGCTTCTAATGGACCGTCGATGGTATTACTCCAACGGCATGTAATTATTGACTTAGGATTTAAAAGTGATAATTATTGATTTAGAAATGTGATTTGACCTTAAGTCAATTAGAACTCATGATGAATCTGTAAAAATTCATATTTTTACAGTTCAAAATCTTAGGTTTTCATCCTCTTTTAATCTTTTTGATTTAGTTTTGTTTTCAAGTTTTATTATTTTTAATTGTGTTCTTATTACGTGTTTTATGTTTTTTTGTAGGTAATTGCATATGGAAAAGACTAGACATTTGAAGAGTAGAAAAAAGGAAGAAAATACTACTTGAGTGTGCGTTGCGTACAAGAAAATTCCAATTAGTGGGCCAACGCTTAAGCACTGGCAACCCAGCGCTTGAGCATTGAACCCGTAAGCAGCAGCGTTGTTGTTTTATAAATAAGAAAGTTTTGCCAAATTGAACACACACTTGGAGAGAATGCAACAGACGTCAAGAGGCACAAACCCTAATATGGTGTAAGCGCAATTAGGCTTGAAGATTAAGAATTTTCTTCAACTTTTTCACCTTTCTATAATGAAGTTTGTTTCTTCCCTTTGTGTTCTTCTTTTTCCATGTGTAACTAATTTCTTTTTGTTAGGGTGATGATGGATCTTGATATTTAGATTATGTAAATTCTTTTGTGGGTTTAATCAATGTTTTTATTTCATTATTTATGTGTTTATCTCTTTTCTTAATGCTTTTCTAAATTTAGCTAATTTGGGAATGATTTTTGGGTTAATGTATGATTTGAAAAAAATTGCATGAACCTAGAACTTGTGATAAACACCATAATTTCTGCAATCGCTAGGAATAGACATTGTGGGTTATGTGGTCTTTCTTTTAATTCCTTCGTTCTTGATAATGCCTTTCTATTTAGGGTTAGACTAAGGAATTAAGTTAATTCCAAATAGTGTAAGAGGATTAATATACCAAGGAATTAGATATTGATTAATTTTGGGAATTGACCATGAATCGTTAGAATAAAACTTGATTAAACAAATATTTGATTTTGTATTTAAAGAGGTCAAGTGAAGTCTGAACGCTAACGCTTTAATACTATTGTTTTTCACCCATTTGATTTATTGTTTTGCTTACTTATATTCATTTTTAATTTAATTTTGCAATAACTCTCTTTCTTTGTTAGCTTGAATAGTGTTACTTTCAACGAATTTAGTAATTGATAACTTAATCATCATGGGATGATACTCTTACTCACTTTTTATTACTTTTGCGATTCGGTACACTTTTCGATTTTCACAACAAGTTTTTAGTACCGTTACCGGAGATTATTGTTATTAATATTAAATAGTAGTTGAAAAGACACTAATTTAAGCATTTATTTTTCTTTGTTTATTTTTAATTTTAGTTGTTTATTTTTAATTTTAATTTGTTTTCTTTTATTTTTAGATAATTATTTTTTCTTATTTAATTTTTATTTATCTTTATTTAATTTTATTTTTAATTTATTTCTTTTTATTCATTTTTGTTTTCTTGGTTTATTTTTATTAGCCATTTTTTTTATTTTTATTTTAAATATATTTTCTTTTCTTCACTTTGGTTTGCTTGTTTGTTTGTTTATGCAAGGTTCTGTGGAGTTAAAAGAATTACTCTTTGATCCAAAGATAACAAGAAAACAAAGAGCAATCAAAAAAATAATCAAGGAAGGAAAAAGAATTGAAGAAGAAAAGATGGCTGAGAACACTACTGCACAGAGAAGACACACTTTAGTTGATTATGCTACTCCATCTTCTGAGAATGTCTTAACCAGTATTGTGTGACCAACTATATATTCAAGCTAATAATTTTGAGATTAAACTAGCTCTTATACAGTTGGTGCAACAGAATCAGTTTGGGAGAGATCAGACAGAAGATCCAAACTTGCACATTGCTAATTTCTTGAAACTCTGTGATACCATCAAATATAATGGTGCTAATGATGATGTCACACAGTTACAACTTTTTCCATTTTCTTCTGAGAGATAAAACCAAGAGCTAGCTACAACCCTAGCCTCAAGGAAGCATCTTCACTTGGGACGATTTAGTTAGTAAGTTCCTCACTCGGTATTTTACTCCATCAATATTTGTGAAGATAAGAAGTGAGATTGCTTAGTTTACTCAAAATCAAGGAGAATCTCTTTATGAAGCATGGGAAAGATTTAAGGAGCTGCTTAGAAAATGTCCTCATCATGCTTTTGAAGTTTGGCAGCAGGTGCAGATCTTTTATAATGGTTTGAATCATTCCATAAGACTTATGGTGGATACATCTGCAAGTGGGTCTTTGAACATAAAAACTCCATAAGAGGCTCAGGAATTATTTGAGACTATGGCTACTAATGAATATCAGATGCCTAATGGGAGAGCAGTAGTTAAACAAGGAGTTATGGAGGTTAGCACTCTCGATGGCTTACTTGCTCAGAATAAAAGTATTGCGCAATAGTTAGCCAACCTCACCAAGCAAGTTGGGAATATGCAGGTGAATGCAGTTAACTATCAGGCTCTAATTTGTGATTTCTGTGGAGGTAACGATGCCAATAGTAGATGCGAAGCAAGTATTTCAGGTGTTATTCCTCAAGAGTAGGTAAATTATATAGGTAATCCTTTGAGACCACAAGGTAACCTATATTCCAACATATACAATATGGGGTGGAGGAATCATCCAAATTTTTCATGGACTAATCAGAATATGCTAAGACCACCACCACTTCCCTCTCAATAACCATATTCACAATCTCAACAAGAAAAGTTATCTAATCTTGAAAGTATTGTTGAAAAACTTGCTCTTAGTACTAGCACTTTTATGGAGGAGACGGGGGCTATTTTAAAAATTAAGAGACACTCATCAGAAGTTTAGAAAATCAGGTGGGACAAATAGATAAATATCTCACAAAGAAACCTCAAGGCAGTCTTCCAAGTGATACTGTGGTAAATCCAAAGGAGGAATGTCATGCAATCACTTTGAGAAGTGGTAAGCAGTTGGAAGAAAACGTGAAAGTAGCACCTAGTTCTTCAGGAGCTGAAAAAGGAAAAGATGATATCCTCATTGAAGATGCCTCACTTCAAGATGTCTCAATGCAAGTAGGCACTGAGGGAGATGAGATCGAGAAGGAAAAAGCTAAAGAGGAGCAACCAAAGTGGCGAAGAAAAAAAGAACGTGAGCAGAACAAACCTATTGATCCTTCTTTGTATGTTAGGCTTCCCTTCCCTCAACAGTTGAAGAAAGACACTTAGGAGAAGCAAGAAAGACAATTCATGAAGTTCCTGGATGTGTTTGAGATATTACAGATAAATATTCCTTTTGCTGAGGTACTTGAGCAGATGCCTTCTTATGCCAGATTCATGAAGGACTTGCTGTCTAAAAAGAGAAAATTAGAAGAAAATGATACTATAGCATTTACTGAAGAGTGCAGTGCCATTATCCAGAGGAGCTACCACCCAAGCTAAGGGATCTTGGAAGTTTTAACATCCCTTGTACCATTGGGAAGTTGAATGTTGATAAAACTCTATGTGATCTAGGAGCTAGGATTAATTTGATGCCATTGTCCATCCTTCGCAAACTTGAAATTAGAGAGGTTAAGCCTACTATGATTTCTCTTCAATTAGTAAATCGATTTGTCAAACACCCATATGGTATTATGGAAGACGTGCTAGTGAAGGTTGACAAATTCTTCTTTCTAGTTGACTTTGTGGTTTTAGATATAGACGAGGATGCTGATATCCCGTTAATTCTTGGAAGACCATTCCTAGCCACTTCAGGAGCATTGATAGATGTACTTAGGGGAGAGCTTATTTTGAGGGTGGATGGAGATCAAGTGATTATCAATGTATTTGATAAGTTTTCACCAACATCGAATCTTTATGCTCCCATTAATTGCATCTAAGGTAAAGTTCAAAAGGAGTCGGGTGGTAAGAACTCTGCACCATCAATGAATATTGATTCTCCTACCTTTAAGATAGTTGAAATGGGAAAAAGTCCACCCAATTCTTAGAATTTCTTGCAAGCTGATCTGAAATATTTTGACAAGTTGACACCTAACACTTGACTTGCTAATAAATTGAAAATCTCATGGCCTAGTGGAGTTACAAATGCTAAAGTGTCTTATGGATAAATAAGTACAACTCTAATTAAGAATATTTTTGGAGAGGATTCCAAGGGCAGTGACCGAGTATAGAGGTAAATATTTGAAAAAAGAAATGCATCATCTTGCTTCTCTTGTTTCAAGCCACTATAATAATAAAAGGCAACGTTGAGCTAATGACGTTAAACAGGCATTTTTTGGGAGGCAACCCAAATTTTCTTTTTCTTTTTATTTACTATTTTATTCTTTCAGTTTTGGTTTGTTTTTGTTTTTGTTATTTCTTTATTTTATTGACTGACAAAATATTTTTGTTTTTGTTTTGAAGGTAATGTTGAGTCGGCTTAAGTGCCTCCCTGAGTTTGGAGCCTTTGTAAGGGGATGTATATAGTTGTCGGCTGCCAAAAAGAGTTTTTCTTTTCCTTTCTTTAATATTTTATTTTCACATTTGTTTTTGTGTGTTTTATTTTGTTATCATCACCTTATTGTGTTTTGAGTCTGTCTGTGCATGTCGATTTGTTGAATTGAATATCCAATGATTGCTTGAATTATGGATTGATCTATTTTCTTGGCTTATCATTTAAGCATTCATGAGTTATGTTTATCTCTATTGTTTCAATTGTGTATGGATGATCTTTCCATCTTTATGTTTGATAGACCTTGAATTATGCATGAATGTCAGACTTAGAGAAAGTTTATGGGAATGCATATGTGTGGATGATTTGCATCTAGAAGTTGTTAGATTCTCTCTTGAGGGGAAATCTTAGGCAGTACATGATTAAGAAAATGATAAGGGCCTTCTTTGGACTGTTTGAGCCTTTCAAGCCAACCTGTGAACACAATATACCCTTAGGTTTCTTTTTACAGCCTTGATATTGTTTAGCCTCTATTTCTTTTCTTTATCCACATTTACCTTTCGCATACCCTCATAAAAAAAATTCCTCTCTTACATAACCTTTGTTGAGTGCATATTGTGTGTTATTTTATTATTCAAGCTTTCATTATTTTTGTGCATGAAATATTTATGGAGCTGAAAAATAATTCAAAAAAAAAAAGAAAGTTCACCCAAAGTTTTGCAAAGAAATAAGTTTGGGGGGTGGAGGTTGATTAAAAAAAAAAGGATGAATAAAGTGTTGATTCTTTTGTTCTATTTTGCACTTGTTCAACATTCTGTGGTTTGAATTTTGAAATACGCATGATTATGTATCTCAACTTTTGCTTTCATTATTCTATCCCTTCTTTCTTAACCCTCACCCTTAGCCTTACATTACCAGCTTTAAAAGACACTTTTGATCTTTGGTTATGTGCTGTTTACATTAGTGGAGAGAGAGACGAAGAACAACCTTACGGATGTGGCTTTGATGTGCATTTGCAGTTTTATGAACCTATATGGGTTTGTACTCTATGAAGAGATTGGGTCTTTCATTCATGTTTTTAGGAAGTCATTTTTACATAAGAGTTGCATGTGAGAGATGATGTGATAAATAGATTGTTCATGTGTGACACTTTGAAATTAGATTGTGAAATAATTTTTGATGATATGAATGATTTTCATTAACCGGTATTGTCTTATTTGAGTTTATGTGTTTCGAGTTTTTATTTGTTTGGTCTTTTTGTTTTGTTTTGTTTTTGTTTTTGTTTTTGCTTGAGGACAAGCAAAATCTTAAGTTTGGAGGAGTGATAAACTTGTAAAAATTCATATTTTTACATGTTTTTATTATTACATGTTTTATGTATTGTTTGTAGGTAATTGCATATGGAAAAGACGAGGCATTTGAAGAGCATAAAAAAGGAAGAAAATCCATTCAGAAGCCTAACGCTTAAGCGTTGGGCCATCACCGCTTGAGGGCGTGTTGCATGCAAGAAAATTCTAATTAGTGGGCCAGTGCTTAAACGCTGACAACCCAGCGCTGAATGCGTAAGCAACACCATTGTTGTTTTATAAATAAGAAAGTTTTTCCAAATTAAACACACAGTTGGAGAGAACGCAACAGCCGTCAAGAGGCATAAACCCTAATGTGGTGTGGGTGCAATTAGGCTTGAAGATTAGGAATTTTCTTCAACCTTTCCACCTTTCTACAATGGAGTTTGTCATATTCTTTCCTTTGTGTTCTTCTTTTTCCATGTGTAACTAATTTCCTTTTGTTAGGGTGATGATGGATCTTGATACTTGGATGATGTAAATTCTTTTATGGGTTTAATCAATGTTTTTATTTCATAATTTATGTGTTTATCTATTTTCTTAATGCTTTTCTAAATCTGGCTAATTTGGGAATGATTTTTAAGTTGATGTATGATTTGGATAAATTTGCATGAACCTAGAACTTATGATAAACACTATAATTTCTGAAATCATTAGGAATAGACATTGTGGGTTATGTGGTCTTTCTTTTAATTCCTTCGTTCTTAATAATGCCTTTCTATTTAGGGTTAGACTAAGGAATTAAGTTAATTTCAAATAATGTATGAGGATTAATATACCAAGGAACTAGATATTGATTAATTTTGGGAATTGACCATGAATTATTGGAATAGAACTTGATTAAACAAATATTTGATTTTGCATTTAAAGAGTTCAAGTGAAGTCTGAACCCTAATGCTTTAATACCATTGTTTTTCACCCCTTTGATTTATTGTTTTGCTTATTTATATTCCTTTTTAATTTAATTTGCAATAACTTTCTTTCTTTGTTAGCTTAAATAGTGTCACTTTCAATAAATTTAGTAATTGATAACTTAATCCGTGTGGGATGATACTCTTACTCACTTTTTGTTACTTTTGTGATTCGGTGCACTAGTCGATTTTCACAAGTTTTTAAACAAGAGAAAATGTAGGATCTTAAGGTGTAATTTTAGTAGTAAGGGTTAATGCACAATGATTATAGAGTTTGTATAGGGTTTTAAATGAACTCTAATGGATCATGATAGTATACCTTAAAGTAATTAAACTCTACCTAAATCCCTACCCCTTACCTTTTACCACTCACACTCACCCAAAACCACTCACTATAAGCCACCACCCTTCATCCCCACTTATGCGCACACACATACATTAAAAGTAAGAAAAGAAAAGATAGATAGAGAGGGAGAGAGAAAGAGCAGCGTCGGAGAAGGATGAAAGAAAGCTTTCATTGCCATCTTCTAGGTCGTGTACGGTGGCCTTAGAGGCAGCGATTGAGCTTGCTCCAGTTAGGAAAGACGATCACCTCACTTTGCTCTACATCCTACACTAATTAGTTTCTCCATCTAACGACCTTCACCCATCTCTACCATCCTCCACCGCAGCTAATAGGAGAGAGGTAGAGGTTTCTTTCTCTCTTTCTTGCTTTTATGTACTTGCTTCTGTGGTAGTTTTGATTCATGGTGGTGGATGGGAGGTGAGGTGGTAGCTAGTTATGGCCATATCTAATGGCGGATTGGAGTTAGAGGCCATGGTTTGGCCATTTTAAGGGGACGAAGAAAGGGGTTTTAACTCTCATAGTGGTAGTTGTCACTTTGTCGGCCCGATTATTGAAGATGGTGGGCTGTGGTGGCCGAGGGTTGGGCTGCCATAAAGGTAGGAATAAGGGTTCTTGGCCATGGTGATGGCCACGCCTTGTAGCAGCCAAGGAAAGGCAGTGGTGGCTAATGGTGGCCACGACTTAGTGTAATGGTGGATGGTTCACCAAAGGCCTAGGTTGGCCGTGGGTTGCTCGCAAGTGGTGACTGGAAACTTAGCTACCAAGAGCTATGGTTGGCCTGGAAGGAAAATATGGGGGTTTGAGTTGTTAATTGGATAATTAGGGGTTAATTACATGATTAGGAAACTAAATGAATGTTAATTAGCTTAATAAACTGAGAATGGATGATGGAAATGGCCATGGAGGTTATGGCCTAAAGGATTGGAAACATGATTGGTATTATAATTTTATGAGTTAGGGTTGATATTGCTATGTTGATGGGTTGCCAAGTTAAGTACATGCATAAAGTTGCATGTTGGTAACTGTAACTTATTGAATGCTTGTGTACATCCTATGCTAGCTATTAAGCTTGAAATTATTAATTGTGAACTGCTGATCATACTGAACTATGATGAGAAGCTATTATTGATTATGAACTGTGATTTCATTCTGCATTATAAACTGTTCATGTAAATGTATGCTTTCCCAAAATGTTAAGTAAGGATTGCCTTACAAAAGAGTAAGGAAAGGAATTCAATTTCCTAGGGATAGGTTTTGTGTAACACGTACTGCTACAAGGAATGAGTTGGTTCATGCTTGACAAGTAGACTATTTCTATAGAGGCGGGTCATCCCCACTCAATGTTTACTAGAAGATAAAGTAATTTCCTCAAAATGAAAGAAAAAGGGGAATAAGCATAAAATTGAGAATTGAATGGATAGACTTATAAGCATTGCATTCATATGTTCATTAAATAGGCCTTTGAGCCTAAAACTGAATGAAATGGGCCTTTGAGCCAATAACTAAATGACATGGGCCTATGAACTTGAAACTAAATGAAATGGGCCTATGAGCCTATAACTAAATGAGACGAGTCTCTGAGCCTGAAGCTAAATAACATGTACCTATGAGCCTGAAACAAAATGACATAGGCCTATAAGCCTGAAACTAAATAACATGAGCCTCTGAGCCTAAAACCAAATGACATGGGCCTAGAGCTTGAAACTAGATGAAATAGGCCTATGAGCCTGAAACTAAACGAGATGGGCATATGAGCCTGAAACTAAATGATATACATCTATGAGCTTGAAACTAAATGAGATGGGCCTATGAGCCTAAAACTAAATGAGATGGGTCTCTGAGCCTAAAATTAAATGAGATGGGCCTGTAAGCCCAAAACTAAATGACAAGGGCCTCTAAGTCCAAAACTAAATGACATGGAAATCTTTTCTTTAGAAAACGTGGAACCAAACGCTTTTTGGAAAGACTTTGACCAATCAAACTCGTATTCAAACGAAATCTGCTACCAATGTCATGTTGTTTAAATCTTTCCTTGTTGGATATCGCTTACATGAAATTTTATGATTAACATTCTTCAAAACCTTTTCCCCTTTTTCACCAACTAGGTGCATTTTAGCCTGGATCATCCTTTAAGGATATGATTTCCTCCCTTTCCCTTGGTTTGACCCTTCGAGTTCTTTTTAGTCTAAATCATTTATCGAGGGATTGCCACTAGATTGTTACATCATATTGTTGTACTCGTGTTCACCTTACTTGAAATATTAATTAATGAATATGCATAAATTCTCAAAAAATAGTGAAAGAGACTTGCTGAATGAACAAATATCTTGGTTCATTGGAAGTTCAAATGCACGAATAGTGCTTGTAGTGAATGATAGTATGGACGATGTCACAAAAAGGGAGGGATACCATGGCGATATATTGCCCAAGTATGGATTCTTTGATTCTCATTTGACTAATCCATGCTTGTCAATTGGACCCCATAGCCATTAATCTTTCGCAAATGCAATCCTTCAAAAAATTTCCTCCTGCTGGAGCTCAATGAAAATTGCTCCAATGTATTTAATTTGAATTAACATAACTTGGCCCCAATGTTAATAAAATTTGCCACAGTTTAAGTAGATTTACCTATTTTATTTGCTGCCTAAATTGAAGAAAAATTACACTAACGTAAGTCTAGTCCTTGCCCATTTTGCTTGCCCTAACTTTTCTTTAGGTTGTCTTTCAGGTTTTCAACCCAATGGGCCTTTTTCTTCTTTTTCTTTGTTTTTTTCCTTTTTCTTTCTTTTCTTTTTCACGAATAGATCCATGAACTACAAATTTGAAATAATGTGAACATTTTGTCTCAATCAAAATTTATGAAAATAAATGTAATCAGTCATTGATGAGAATGAACTTTTTAAAGCTTATAACGTGGCCAAGGTTAGTGGTTATGAAATGAAAGATATAATAGGCCCAAACAAGTGTTTAAAGGTTAAAAGAGATGAAGGATCATTAACTTTTTCTTCACCAAGATACATTCTTAAAATAGTGCTTACATTTTCAAAAATAATAGTCTTTATTCTATTCTGAACCCAAGATCCATGTAAGACATTTTTCATCCATTTTCTTTCTTTGTTTCTCATTCTTTTTCTTCTTTTCTTTTTTTTTAATCTCTTTTTCTATTTAGCAAACTATTGACAAATCAAACTTTTTACAACCCCCAATGTGAGGGTGATCATTGTCTAAGGCTCTTTGAATGGAAAGTTTAAGCTCAAAGGGGAAACAATGGATAGTATGATTTTTTTGGATAGTGAAAGATGGCCAAACATCATTTTAAATCATGATTGCTTATTTTCAAAAATTGGTTATAAGACTGTTTAATCTAGTTTTTTTGTCAAAGACAAATTCAATTCCAATTATCAATCTGGGAAGGGAATCTCTTCCTCAAAAGGAACTCTCAAGTTCTTGATGGTTTGTTTTTAATCAAAATGTCAGAATGAATTTCGATTTAAATGCAAGAAACATGAATATTGAATGAGAATTTAGCAAATTCAATAAAATAATAAAATATGCAAAGAATTGTAATTAAAAGTAAAGAAAGCATATCGACGCAATCAAATTAAATCACATGAAAAGTAAAATACAGAAAAATAAAGTATGATAATGTAAACTTAATAGAAAGATAAATTACAAAATGATAAATGAAAGCAAGTAAAAGAAACTAAATGATCTCAAAAAGATCACTTAATCGGGAGTCGAAGAGAATTTGCAGAAACGTAAATGACTTAAGAAATAAATTAATGAACTTGAATTAAACTTGCATTCAAATTTTAAAGTTTACATAAAGAAAGCAGGATGGAAACATACTTGGCTAATCTCACTTTGCTCTTATGTGTTTGTTGGACCTTTTGTGTACCGCAAGTGCAAGAGTCGTTCAAGTAATACAATGAAGAATAAGATTCGTTCCCACGAGGATAAGGTTACTTCCAGTGCTAAATATCAACTAATAGCTTAAATAGTTATATTCAATAACATAAAAAATAGGGAAAAGAAAATAAACTAAAGACTAAAAAGCAATAAAGATAATGGTTAGAGATTAGGGAAATCCCTCTTCACCCCCTACTTCAACTAACAATATGCAATCCTCTTTATCAATGTGAAAGAAATGATTAGGTTAGCTTGAGAATCTACTTTAGTTGAAAGCTTATGTCTAGGGGTCAATCAACCATGCTTCATTTACCTCATTCATTATGTTTTCATGAGAACTAGAGCAAACTCTACTCATTAAGGTCTATTCTCAAACATGTGTTATGCATGACTAAGATATATTTCTATCTCATTAGCGAATCAACTCATATCGCTATTAGAATAGAATCGAACATGCATCAACCATGCCTATGATCTCAAATCCAAATTCCTATGTCTAGGTTCAGTAGATTTTATCAAATCAGCTTAAATGTTGATCAAGCACTCAAGAACATTAAGATCAATATGATTCAACAAAACCACACATACACATAAACTCAAAGAAGAATAATATCATTAATATTAATGGAAGGATCTAAAGTATTCCCTAAATACAACTCAGCTACTCAATGAAAATGAAAATAGAATCACAAAATACATGTTCAAGATAATGGAAGAGAAGAAAAAAAAGGGAAAAGGAAGGAAGCTCATGGATTTGATCTTTGATGCTTGAATATTCTTCCATGAGAAAGATAACCTCCAACCTTGGCTCTTCAGGCCTCATCTCAACCTCATAATAAGTCCTAATGCAGCTTATTTAACCCTAAATGGTTATCCCTTCTAAAAATCTAATAAAATAGTATTTATAGGCTCAGTTAGTGTTGGGGCATTACCGAACCATTAATTTGGTGGGCGCAACACCTTTTTCGCTAACCGCAAGTGTATGGGTCGCACAAGTAATAAAAATGATGAGTAAGTTCATCTCCACATGGACTATGGTAATTTCTAAAGCTAAATATTAATATACGGCGTAGTTAATTCTATTCAAGCAAATGCAAATTGGAGAAATTGTTATTGATTAAACTACAAAGCAAAAATATAAGATAAAGATAAGGTGGAGAACTTAAGAAATTCTTTTTCACCCCCTTTTTCAACTGATAACATGCAATCCTTATGAGCAAACAAATGATTAGATTAGGTTAGCTTGAGAAACTAACTTAGTTAAAAGCCTATTTCTAGGACGATTAACCCTATGCCATTTACCTAGTTCATTATGCGTCTATGAAAACTAGAGCAAACAACAATCATTAAGATCGATTCTCAAATATGACTATACATGGCTAAAAGGTATATGTCTATCCTATTAGCGAATCAATCCGGAGAATGAACATGCATCTAATCATACAAATGATCTAAAACCCAAAGTCTTATGTCTAGGCTCAATAGATTTCATCAAATTACCTAAATGCTGATCAAACAAGTAAGAGCATAAAGCGTAATATGATAGAACAAAACCCAAATCATTCATATAAACTCAAAAGAGAACAAATCCATTAATAATAAAAAAGAGATTCAAAGAATACACTAAACATAGCTACCTGCTCAATGAATATGAAAATGTGATATAAAAATCTATATTCTAGATAAATGGGAGAAAGAGAAATGAGGAAACAGAGGAATAAGCTCCAATGGGCTGAGCTTTGAAGCTTGAATCTCCTTCCAAGATGAAGAGAACATTAGATCTTGGCTCCTTCAATCCTCTTTCCACCCCAAAATGTCTCCTAACTGTTGATTCTCTAATGGGCAAAAGCCCCAAAATGTACTAAGAGAGACGGAAGAGAGAACCTATGAGAACTTAGAGAAAAAAAAAGCCCTGGTTGAAATTTGCATAAAATGTATTTATAAGCCAACAGATTTCGCAACTCACGCCCCGCGTGACACAACACATGCTGCGACGAGCAGAAAATTAGGGCACGAGTGCCGCGACATTCACATCCTTGCGTCGTGGCGTGATAGCCTCGGGTTATCAGGGTGCATTGGTAGAGAGCAGAATGCTATGGCGTGCAGTTCCTTGCACCGCGGCGTGATGTCCTAGAGCTTGGCTTGTTTTAACTTGGTTCTTTTGGGCTTATCCTGCACTTGTGAAATCAACTAGTCAAATACAAATATAATCTAACTCAAATCAATCAAAGATTAGGAATAATTAAACAAGATTAGGGAGGAAGACTTCAACATGAATTTTACATGAAAAAGGGGTTAAAGCCTTCCAACATTGCCTTGCTACAAGGACAAAGCAACCAATAATACATAAAGATAGGGCATAAATAACTACATTCCATGGAGTTATCACACCCCCAAACTTAAGATTTTGCTAGTCCTCGAGCAAAACAAAGTCAGACTACATTTGCGAAGACAATTTCTACTCACACTAGTGTATGATGATTGCATTAAACCTCAAAGAATACGCATGCCTTAAAATCTGGTCTACACATACACAATCCTCATCATATGAACAATCAAGTTTCAAATCATGCACAAGCAACTATCCACAACATGCAAGTAAAACCTCTTCAATTCAAATCATACTCAACCAGATGAGTTTATGAACAGACACATGGATATAAATCAAAAGAATCCACAAGATTGTAAAGTAACTCTCTCTCCACTAATGTAAATCACACATAATTGAGGATCAAAATAGGCTTTATCAGCTTGTAATGTAAGGCTATGGTTATAGGGTAAAGAAGAAAGGGGAAAAGGTAACATACAAACATTGAGAACAAGAGTATGCAATTTCAAGAATTGAGAACCAGTGAAAATAGCAGTGTATTCAATAGTGAAAGATTAAAACTTGCCAGAACCATGCAGTGCTTCTTCATTTTTAACTTTTCTTCTTTCTTTGCTTGCTTTGCTTTTCTCTCTTCTCTTTTTCTTTCTTTAACTTTTACAAAGCAATTTCTTTTTCTTTTATTGCAATTGGTTCCTTTAGGCTCATTTTTATATTGAAAATATTAATACCCCTAATTACTAAACTCACTTCAAGAAATAACATATCATGTACTCAATAGACATTGATGGTAGGAAGAAAATGCAATGCTTTCAGATGCAATAGAATGGTTAACAGGTGAATGAACATAATGGTAGTGAAAAACAAATAAGGCCAAACAATTAACAGGCTTCAAAGGGGACCGATGGATATCATCGTTAAAGGGTAAGCTTGAAAGACTCAAACGGTCCAAAGAATGTCCTAATCATTTCCTCAATCATGCACAACCTAGGATTTTGCTTCAAGAGAGATGCAAAACAATTTCAGAGATACAAGACATATCCACATATACTAACCATAAGCATTCTCTAGAAAAGCACTTAAATTCAATCTGTGCCAAACAAGCATAGGAATAGAAAACTCATCATGCATAAAAAGAATCAAGATTGATTGGCATGCTTCCAAGATCGCATAGGGATTCACAGAAAAATTTGAGGTGAATTTGCATCCCTTTTTATTATTAGGTAATCACTACACTAGCTAATGGCATCATGTTATGCATTCAAATAATTTCACAAGAATCAATCATACATTCAATTTGATGGAAAAATAAAGTAGGTGCCGCAACATTCATTCCAGCATCGCGGCACTCTAAGAGTTTATACAGCGCCGCGGCATGATATGTTCACGTTGCAGTATTCAATCAGTTCATACCAACGCCACGACGTTCTTTTGCCACGCTGCGACATTCAAGGGAAATTCAAACATACGCTGCGGCGTAAACAAGCCACACCTCGGCGTTCATGAACGTTCAGAACTCAACTCGCAGTCCACATCAATCCCAACCCCAAAATGTAAAGTATTAAGCAACCAAAGATAACCATAAGCTAAGCAAAATGCTTAAAACTAACTTAAAATCTAACTACAAAGAACTTTAAACTAGAAAAATACAAAAACATAGAAAGAAGAATGAAAATAAAATAAAAGAAAATAAAAGGAAGAAGAAATACATACCTTGAGATTGAGAGGAATGAAGGGGATACGAAGGGAATGCATGAAAATGCAGGAAATAGAAAATTATGGGAGAATCGGTGTAGGGGATTTGAGAGAAAATGCAGAGAAGGGAGCTGAAGGGTTTGCATTGCGACGCAAACCCTACTACTTATTTAAGCAAATCACGCACATGGCGCGGTGGCGTGAATGAACAAATGTCGCGACACGTGTCTGTGAAGCAGACTTTTCAATTTCCCCCCTTTTTTTTAATAGAAACAGGGTGCCACGACGCTCATAACACACACTGCGGCGTTGTGCTCTTTGTCTCAAAGTCCTGATAAGGCAGAGACCATAACATCGTGGCATGACCTTGGTACGCCGTAGTGTCGTGTTCTTAAGCCCAAAACTCTGATAAGACAAAGCCTGTAATGCTGCAACGTAACAATGAGAGTGTCGCGGCGTGGGAAGTCTAACTGTAGAATTCTACAGCAAACACCACACAACAGCCAAAAATGCCTCTTGGAGGCCTCAAACACTAGTAAAAATTGTCTAGCCAGTTTAACACACACATGCAACAACAAAATAACATGAATTATCAAAATCAAATACATTGCATTCTAGACTTTAAAACTTAAGAAATTAACATAAAAAGGTAGATATATCCCAAAAAAGTGCCTATTTATAGTCTAGGTTAGACTTTTTCTGCTTCTTCAACTTGAGGGAGCATGTTTGATAGAAGCCTCCCTATCATCACTTGAGGAAACCCCCAGGGGACTATTACTTATAGCATTAGCTAGCTGCCCCACTTGAGTTTCAAGAGTCTTGATTGAAGATGTTTGGCTTTGAAGCAGAGAATCATTTTTGGCCAAATAAGCATCGGTTTTAGTCATGTATGAATCAGTTTTCACCATGAATTGCATGAACATGTCTTCCAATGCTAGTTTCCTTTCTTGCAAAGGTGGCCTTACTTGCGATGAGAAACTAGAAGGATATGATGGTCTCTCATTGCCAGTAGATGAAGATGCTTGCCCTTGATTGTCCCTCAATGAGAAATTGGGGTGGTTTCTCTACCCAGGATTATACTACTGCTAGTATGGGTTATTCTGAGGTGGACGATAGTTTCCTGCATATTGAACACTCTCCAAAGTGGATGGGCAACTATTGTTGACATGATTATTCCCACACCTATCACACAGCACAAATGGGCTTTGTTGAGGGCTTGCACCCAAATTGTCGAACTTGCTTGCCAATGATGCCACCTGAGCAGACAAAGAAGTAAGTGCATCAACATCATGAATCCCACCTACCTTCCTTTAAGTGTTTCTTGCTGAAGACCATTGGTAGCTGTTGGCGGCCAATTCTTCCAACAATTGGTGTGCTTCATCAAATGATTTACTCAATAATGAACCACATGCAGCCGCATCTACAATTGGACGATGAAGAGGTAGTAGTCATTTGTGAAATGAGTAAATCTGGTGCCAATGAGGAATTTCATGGTGAGGGCATCTTCTCAAAAGGTCCTTGTACCTCTCCCAGGCTTCATACAAGGACTCAAATTTTGATTGCATGAATGAAGTGATGCCATTTACCAATCTAACAGTCTTGGTAGGAGGAAAGTACTTGTTCATAAATTTTGAGCACACCTCTTCCCAAGTAGTTATAGATCCCACAGGTAGAGACTGCAACCAACTATTGGCTCGATCCTTGAGAGAGAAGGGGAAGAGCCTGAGGCGAATGGCATCTTCTGAGACACTAATGTGCTTGAAGGTGTCACAGATCTCCAGAAAGTTTGTCAAATAAGCATTGGGATCTTCATATTGCAAATCGTCAAATTGGATAGATGTCTAAATCATTTGGATAATGGCCAGTTTGATTTCAAAATTATCAGCACGGATGGGAAGCCGTCTGATACTTGATTATAGATTTCCTATTTGAGGATTAGCAAACTCCCTCAAAGGCCTCGTATGATCATTGTTTTCCGCCATTAATGGTACCTTAGTCACAAAATAATGAAATACTAAATCAAAATGTAATAAAAGAAAAAGTTGAACTAGGACTAACAAAGCACAAAATCAATATTAGCAATATAGAAACTAGCCGTAGGTCCCTGGCAACGGCGCCAAAAACTTGTTGGGGCATTATCGAACCATTAATTTGGTGGGCAACACCTCTTTTGTTAACCGTAAGTGCACAGGTCGCACAAGTAATAAAAATGATGAGTAAGTTCATCTCCACAGGGAGTATGGTAATTTCTAAAGGTAAATATTAATATACGGCCTAGTTAATTCTATTCAAGCAAATGCAAATTGGAGAAATTGTTATTGATTAAACTATAAAGCAAAAATATAAGATAAAGATAGGGTGGAGAACTTAGGGAAATCTTTTTCACCCCCTTTTTCAACTGATAACATGCAATCCTTATGAGCAAATAAATGATTAGATTAGGTTAGCTTGAGAAACTAACTTAGTTAAAAGCCTATGTCTATGACGATTAACCCTATGTCATTTACCTAATTCACTATGCGTCCATGAGAACCAGAGCAAACAACAAGCATTAAGATCGATTCTCAAATATGACTATACATGGCTAAAAGGTATATGTCTATCCTATTAGCTAATCAATCCAGAGAATGAACATGCATCTAATCATACAAATGATCTAAAACCCAAAGTCTTATGTCTAGGCTCAATAGATTTCATCAAATCACCTAAATGCTCATCAAACAAGCAAGAGCAT
Organism: Ormosia emarginata; assembly: GCA_029884605.1. NCBI lineage: Eukaryota > Viridiplantae > Streptophyta > Magnoliopsida > Fabales > Fabaceae > Ormosia > Ormosia emarginata. Next base: position 26,067,210 of record JAQQTP010000062.1, on the reverse strand, counting down.
AAAGCGCAATATGATATAACAAAACCCAAATCATTCATATAAACTCAAAAGAGAACAAATTCATCAATAATCAAAAAGAGATTCAAAAAATACATAAAACACAGCTACCTACTCAATGAATATGAAAATGTGATACAAAAATCTATATTCTAGATAAATGGGAGAAGGAGAAATGAGGAAACAGTGGAATAAGCTCCAATGGACTGAGCCTTGAAGCTTAAATCTCCTTCCAAGGCGAAGAGAACATCAGATCTTGGTTCCTTCAATCCTCTTTCCACCCCGAAATGCCTTATAGCTGCTGATTCTGTAATGGGCAAAAGTCCCAAAATGTACTAAGAGAGACGGAAAAAAGAGAAATAAGAGAAACCTATGAGAACTTAGAGAAAAAAAAGTCCTAGTTGAAATCTACATAAAATGTATTTATAGGCCAACAGATTTCGCAACTCACGCCACGCGTGACACAATATATGCTGCGATGAGCAGAAAATTAGGGCACGAGCGTCGCGACATTTACATCTTTGCGTCGTGACATGATAGCCTCGAGTTATTAGGGTGCATTGGCAGAGAGCAAAATGCCGCGGCGTGCAGTTCCTTGTGTTGTGACGTGATGTCTTGGAGCTTGTCTTATGATTTCTTTTCCAATGCAGGGCCTTGGCTTGCTTTAAGTTGGTTCTTTTGGGCTTATCCTGCAATTGAGAAATCAACTAGTCAAATACAAATGTAATCTAGCTCAAACTAATCAAAGATTAGGAATAGTTAAAGCAAGATTAGGGAGGAAGACTTCAACATGAATTTTACATGAAAAAGGGGCTAAAGCCTTCCAACATTGCCTTACAACAAGGACAAAGCAACCAATAATGCATAGAGATAGGGCATAAATAACTACATTCCATGGAGTTATCAGTTAGCCGCCTTATGCCGCGACGTGAAATATCTTGCGTCGTGGCGCGTATGCCTCGAGTGTAAGTACTGGCAGCAAGTGATGCGCCTGCGCTACGACTTGCTCTGCTAGAATGCTTTCTTGGCTTTCTCCTTCAATGTTGGGCCTTAGCTTGAATCAATTCATCTCTTTTGAGCCCATCTTATATTAGATAAATCGCCAAGTCAAATATAAGTTGTAAATCCACTTAATCACTTAAGAATATGCACAATTTGCTCAAGATCATATAGGAAGGTGTACAAATTGCATTTGACAAATATAAGCCTAAAACCTTTCAAATATGCATAAATACAAAGACTAAGCAATTTATGAAGCACAGATATAGGGCACAAATAACTATATTTTGTGAAGTTATCAATGTTAGGGTGACTTAAGCGTGTTTAGAGATATGTGCAAGTGAATGATTTCTAACTACTAAATGTTTCCATCCTCTTAGTATTTATAGAGAACATAAATAACTACTTTTCTTACAAGATTTTGATAAGTGTCTAAGGCCAAAATAACTGTCTAATCTTAATAGCAATCCTCGTATTGTCTGGATACTACACACTTAATTGCTACTAACTTTTGATTTAAATTCGAACTACTTCTTATCTGAATTTGAATTTTGAATCTTCAAACAGTTACTGTCTCCCGATCAAAATCTTCACGTATGTCTTTAGAAATTTCCTAAGTGTAGTTACTAGCATTTTGGATCTCATCATTTGAGACAAAATCAAATTTACCACTTCTTTGGTAACTTCCTCAAATTTCACAATATCCTCAATTCTAAAAGAATCGGTATTTGTGTCCTTTATTCAAGCTCATAAATGCAACTCATGATAACTTAGTAAATAACATTCATACTAAGTTTTCGAATAAACCTTGAAATTATTTGAATCGAAAAGTTTATTTTTATACCAATAGGGACAAAAATTCACAAATGATGGACACTAGATTTTGCTTTCCATATTTTCCAAATCATTATTTATTCATCCCAATTTCATTTTCTTTGCATTCTCCCTTCTTTCCTCTCTTTTTATTTTACATTTTTTTTAGAAGTGACAGAATCACCAATTTTGTGCTCATAAGAGAAAATTGTCTTCTTATCATCCCCTTTTGGCATGTTGACTCATTATCCACTTGGCATTCAATGATCTTGGATAAGTTGGTCATCTTTATGGGGATTTACAACTACTTTTGTCCATGTCACCACAAGAATCAATCAATAAGTTTCCAAGAATCTTTTCCTAGAGTAAGCGTTTAATAAGATCCAAACTCAACAAAAGTTGTTTAAAAAAGATATTTACACAGATGGAAATATGATGTGGATAAAATGACAAGACAATAACAACAATGATGAAGATGACATTAGACAAGATAATAAAAGAAAGAAAAGGTAAATGATAGTGAAATCCATGAAAACACATTACACTAAAGTTTCAAGAAAGTTAACACAAGTTCACAATCCTGATGGCTTAAGTTAAAGGTACCAATATGATTCAACAAACATTTCATGGTATCACTTGATAAACATATCAGAGCACAAATTCCTTAAAGGTTCATAATGGATAGAGGACTGAAAAGCACCATTCTTTGTCAATGGATAGGAAGTTAACTGTTGTGAGTTACTAGTCTTCACACTCAATCATCCACATTCCAGTAACCTTCTCACTATAGTCTTAAAATCATCACAGTTCTCAATAGAGTGGCTAGTTGCTCCCGTATGGTACTTATATATGACATTAAGGTCATACCTTGCTGGAAATAAAGGTTCCCTAGGGCGCATAGGCACTTATGAAATCATATGGACATTGAAGAGTTGTTGGAACAGTTCATCATTAGAAATAGGTAACCTTAGGAATGGTGGCAAGCTTGATGGAAGGCAAAAATATCTTCTATTTTGTGGGTTCACCCTAGGTTGGAATTGGTTAAGGTAGTTCGGTGCGGCAATATTGGTATGGCTTGTATAAGGTGAGTATGGTTATATATATGGATAAGGTGATAGGATATGGTTGACTTGAAGCTATGGAGTTGGGTTGATAATTATGGTTGGAATGGTTTGATAAGGTGGATAAGGAAGTGTAGGCATCCGACATGGAAAATGAGGATTAAGGTCATATGGTGGTGCTTGGAATCTTAAGTATGATGTTGTATATTAAGGCATGAAGATCTACTGGCGTTGTGCATAGTTAACGTTAGGCTTTTATTTTCAAGTTAGAATCCCTTCTTAGGAGGACTGCTCTCTTTATTGCATACTGACACCTTCTCAGCTTTTGCTAAAATCTCAATCCTATCTCTTGTAGTTATTAAATTAGAGAAACCTTTATAGACCACACTAGCCATTGCCATAATAAAAGGAGCTCCTAAAGTTCTCAAGAAGTATAAGCACATCTTTGACAGCATCAAGGGTGGTTGAACTTGAGTGGCCAAGGCTCTCTATCTTTGTGTATACTATTTAAAAGACTCATCACTTCCCCTGTGCATCACACTCAGTTGCTCATGTGTAGGAGTCACGTCCAGATTAAACTTGTACTGGTCCATAAACAGATTCGCCAACTTCGTCTAGCAGGAGAATTTAGAACGGCCTAACTTAAAATCCACTTCAATGCAGGGCCTGTCAGGCTCTCATGGAAGAAGCTAATAAGAAACTCGTCATCTCTAGACCATATGACCATCTTGGTTCCGTAACTGATCAAATGAAAATGAGGGTTACCACTCCCATCATACTTGGAAAAATTCACAATCTTAAAGTCTTTGGGGATCATAACATCGATGGTAGGGCACAACTTTTCAATTCTAAGAGGACTATAGGCACTAGGACCCTTAATAGCTATGATTTGTTCTTCCATTTTCTCCATTCACTCTTCTTTGATCTTATCCTTTTCTACTACAACATTATTGTTCCCCGAATTAAGCCTTGATAGCTGCCCTGAAATGGATAGAAAAGGTTGTTCCCAAGTAGGCCAAGCTTGATCATGGATTTCATTATGAGCATATTCCAAGGTATGGTACACCTCTCCAATAGGGATTACTAGTGATGTTGTCTAATATGGTTGTAACATCCTAAAAATTCTGTATCTCTTAACCAGTAATTTTGACAGTTAACAGAATTTTACTGTTTAGTAATTTCTGGATATTGTAAAATTATTTTGATTATTCCGTCAACGTATTTGATTGTTTTGAGTGATTTACTCCGTGTCAGGAAAATAAAAATTTTCTTGCCAGGGAAAACTTTACGTAATTTAATTTTTACCATTAAGTCTTAATTATTTTACGTAATCTGATTTGATATTTGTGTGTTTTCTAATATTTGTGATTTTTGTGGATGATTATGAAATTTTTTTTACTATTTGTGGGCCCAAGGGGTGTATGTGGGCCTAAGTGGCCATACGGGGGCCTAGGTGGGTCTCGCAAAGTGAAAATTTTTCTACGCATAAAAAAATTTGTACTGTTTAGACAGAGACGGGAGATCTTACTAAACCTGAATCTGGAAACAGTTTCAGAAAATTTCTTGTACTGTGTTTGGTACTGTATTTAATTATCGGACGATAAAAATACAGTAAATATAATCTTTCGTGGGGTTTTCACAGATAAAAATAGAAATTATACTGTTAAGTCCACAATTAGTGGTTATGATAATTTTTGATGGACCAATAGGAAACAAGTCTAATATTGAAGACTTTGATATCAACCGTCGATTTAATCAACGGTGTAGAATTGGTCATATAAAGTGGCTATGACCATTTGTAACCATTGGATATGGATTTAATCAATGGTAGAGATTTGGTCTCAAAAAGTGACAAAGACCATTTATGACCATTGGATGAAGAATTAATCAAGGGTGGAGATTTGGTCTTGTAAAGTAACAAGGACCATGTATGACCATTGGATGTAAATTTAATCAATGGTGGAGATTTGGTCTTCTAAAATGGCTATGATTAATTATGACCCTTGGATTAAAAGTAAGAAGGAGTAATCTTGACCCTTTATTTTTAGAGATGCATCTTATGGCTAGAATTTCAAAGAGAAAGATCCAATGGGCTAGATTAAGTCTTCTAATCAAAAGTCTACCTAAATCCTAACCATTGAATTAATCAATGGCTAGAAATGCTCTAGATGGTGGCTAATAATGATGACAACATTATTGAAAGCATAATGAGAGGGGGGGACGGTTTTATGCTTCTTATGAAGCTAAAGGAAAAGTTTCAATGTATTATTAGTTGCTTTAGTCAATTATGCTTTGCTTTAGTCAATTATGTTCCTTTATTATTTTGTTTGCATCCTTAGACGACTACTTGAAGGGGGGACGGTTTTGGAGATGCAAAGGAAATGGGGGACAATTTTGAGTAGGCTTTTTAGGCCAAAGAAAAAGATGAAGACAATAATCTATCACCTTTTCCCATTATTGCAAGTTGCATGCAAAATAACTTAGCAAAAATATTCTCTTCTTTCTCTCCAAGTGAAGCTACGGCCATACACTCCAAAGAAGACCAAAATTGTTGTTTTCTATCATTTGTATCATAATTGCCTTTCTATTCATGATCTTCTCCAAAACAAAACACAAAAACTCCATTCTCTTCTCCTAAACACACCATTCAGCCAAGACACTTAAAACCACTCTCCAATCTCTTTTAATTTCATCCAACGAATAGATCTTGAATCTACATGATATTCTAAACAACTTTCATGTTGGAGACTTTCTCTAAATAATTCATTTTCAAGGACTTTCTTCAAGAGCAAAGTTCTAAGGTTTTTGAGGTGAAGTGTAAGGAAACTTCATTTCTTCTCTTCTTTTTCATGATCTAAACCATGTTTGATCTATGGTTCCTTTTAATCAAGCTTAGTATACTAATTTCTATGTATTTTGTTTTGTATTTGAGAAGCCCTTGGTGGTGAAGGACTTGGAAAAAGAAGCAAAATCAAGAAGCTTTTGAGGATATTCAAGAGGTAAGAGGGAGATCCATCTCACCAACCATGTATGGTGGTGAGAGATGGTCTTATATTTGATGGATGATGAATCCATGTGAGGATTCATATCCATGGTCATGTAATTTATTTGTGGTTGTTTATGTGCTTTGATTATTTGCTTATGCTTGATATGCTTTGCATGATTTTATGGCTTTGATAGTATGCTTAAAATATGTATGATGAGTATATGGCATGCTTGTGGAATTTATGATGAAATATATATGTGTATGCCATGATGTGAATATGGAAAGAAAATCAATTTTTGGCTCCAATGGCCAAGGGAGAAGGCTACGGTTTTTTTTATGCCCTTAATTAGGGTTCATGTTAAAATTTTTCAAGAACAAATGAATTATTTTTTGGGTCCCTAGAACATTGAGAATTTCAGCCAAGACACCTCAACATAGGTGTTTACAAATTAATATTTTCATGGAAGAATAAAAATTGGATTGATTAGAAAAGCATGGAAAATAAACAAAGGGTTTGTTTTCAAAGAGTACATGAACACAGTTTTTGGAAGGATTTTTATTGATTTATTTTGTGTAAAAAGATCCTAAGTGTTTTTCTAAACATGAGTTTTGAATGAAACAAGAAACGTTGATTTTAAAGATTTACAAAGAAAGTGAAAAAGGATTTGCAAAGAAAGTAAAAAAGGATTTGTAAAGAAAGTAAAAATGAATTTGAACAAATGAGTTTGGTTTTTATGACCATCAGTATTTCGGTTTTGAAAACAAAGATTTTAATGATTTTGTTTTTGGGAAAATAGAAATGATAAATAATTGAGTTAGAAGGAAAAATGTTTGATGGCTTCAATGGCCAAATACCCTACAATTTTGAAAAACTGGTTATGCCTAAATTTTTATGGAACAAAATGATATTTTATAAAACGAAGTGTTTTGTTACTTGAAAGATTTGACAGTCTTCAATGAACACGTTCACGGTTTTTGTTAAAGAATTTTTAATGGTTTTGTTTGTGTAAAACCATATCAATTTAGAAGGAAAAATGTTTTGATAATTTTCAATAGTCATGTCCATGTTTTCGAAGGCTTGTAATGTCTTGATTTTGATGAAACAAAGTGATTTTCCAAGTGGAAATATAATTGATTTAATACAAGGATTTGGAAAGGGAATTAGAGCATTTTATCACTTGAGAGAATAGAAAATTTTTGTAACGGAAAACAAAGAGAGGTTGAAAACGTTTGAATTTCAATTTATTTTGAGGAAGGTTGATTTTGGAAATGATTTGGGAAAAATGGAGAATATAATGGTATTTTAAAAATTTACTAACGTATAACTGATTTTCGAGTTTTGAAGTACGTTAGGAAATTCTTAAAGTTTGAAATATTGATTTAAATCAATGGAAAAGTGATTTTGTGGGTTATATTTGAAAAAGAATTTCTTGAGTAAAGAACTGTGGAAAAAGATTTTCTTGAATAAGAAAATATATTAAATGAAGTATAAAGTTATATTATTTTGAGAAAAGTTGAAAAGGAATTTTTGAAGGTTAAGAAATATTTTCTGTAATGAAATTGTGGTGAAAAATTATTTTACGTATCTTAAAAACGATTTGAAATACAATAAAATATTTCTACGCGATTTGAATTACGTTTAAATATTTTTACGTGATTTGAACTACTATTGAAAAATCACTATATGATTCAAAAGTGATAGAAAATTTTTACGTGATTGTGAAAATGACGGAAAATCGTTATGTGATTTGGAAAGTGTTTTAAATATTTTGAGAATGATGGAAAATGATTTACGCGACTTAAAAGAATGATTTTTAAGATACGCGATTTTGAATAGTGGAAAAATACTATGCGATTTGAGAAACATATATTTTTACGCAATTGAGAAAAAACGTTGAAAGAAAAATTATTATGTGATTTAAAAGTGCAACAGAAGAGTTGCAGCATTTTAAAAACATAAAAGAAATGTTACGAAATTTTGTAAACATAACAGTAGTGTTACGGTATTGTGAAAATGTAAAAGAAGTGTTATGGTATTATGAAAATATAAGAGAAACGTTTTTGAATTGTGAAAATGTAATAAAAATATTACGCGATTGTGAAAATATGGCAAAAAGTGATTTATAACTATGAAATGATAACATGATTTTGTTATTGAAAAATATAGTATGATTACTGTAAAACCAAAGGTATGGATGGACTATTTGTTTGTGAAAACAACGAGTTTTGTCTGTTATTGGCACGTGGTGCATTTTAGATGCATTGGAAAAAAATATGCGTTGAGGCATATGATTTAATTGAACAAACGAATTTGAAAGAATGACCCTTGTGGTTGGACTTGCACTGAGATATTAGTGCATTGTATAAAATATATTTTGAAAAATTATGAGTTAAACCAGTGATTGGTATTCTATCTATGATTTGGTATTTGGTGCATTATACATGCATTTGAATGGTCCGATGGACTGGATAAGGCTAATTGCCTAGGAGAAACGTACACCTCTTGAGTGGGTGCGATATGCGTAGTGTAGGTCACTCGTTGACCTTGGGGGCATCGGGGTGCGGGTTGCCTACAGTGGGCAGTGAGTCGCTCTACTGTAATTGTGGGTTAGACCGATGTGACACACCGATGATCCTGACCAAGACACTATTCTTAATCAAAATCTGATAAAAACTGTCGTGTATATGTTAAATGTGCAAAAATCAAAATGAGGATTATAGCACGTGGTCTGAGGCATGTGGTACCGACAGATCTTTTCGATCATTTCTCCGACCTGAGTTTAGCTCCATGGAGTAGGAAATCGAGTCTTGTGTACATGCATAATCTGAACATTTATATCTGTGTGATATATTAATTGAGGAATATTGGCTATGACAATTGTTTTGAATACTTGGATGATGATGATGATAATGCTGAGGGCATTATCATAATTGTTGTTTATGATAATTGAATTAATAAATGATTAGATGATGATAGTTGATTAATGTTGATGGCATGATCATAATTGTGGTATGATCTATCTGTATGATATTGCTATTTATGTTATCTCTGTGTTGCCATGTTGGTATTGGTGTAGGTGATCTCACCTCTTTGTTATGTTGTCTTGTTGTGTCTGTATTGTTAAAATTCAACAGTAGAAGGAATGAGTTGTCTTAGACATACTGGGAGATAGATATTCTGAGTTCGGAAACAACATCAGAGAATGACTATTCCAGAGTCGATAGCGTGCACTGTTGACATAGAACAGATGTCTGATGCATCCAGATGGATACAAGAAGGAATAAGTATGTTAAGTTTTCTCGTTAGTGTTGTACCGTGCTATTAAGTAGGACCCATCATAGGGTTTGCTACTGTTTAAAAAAAAAGAGAATCTGTTAGTTTTATATTTCTCTTTAAATTGTTAAATATTAATTGGTGTCAATATTGTATATTAATCAATTTAAATATATTTTAAGTAATACTTATGAATTTTAGTAAGTTTATGTTTCAGTAAAGAAGAAATTTTAAAACTCACATTTCATAACTCAAACCTTGTGCAAACTTCTTTTCAGATTATGAGTCGGGAGTCAGACATGTGATACCCTAAGGAGGGTGTTACAATGGTTGTTTATGAAGGTTATTCATCCCTTGAGTGATGCTTGAGATTACATTCGACCACATTGGTATTGCCATCACGGGGGAGATTGGTGATGCACTCACATATGTTCTCGTCCGCTTGAACCTTCATTTACACCAAACGAGCTAAGAAACTCTCTCATATCTTGCAATATTGTTTTCAACCTTGTTTAGGTCTCAGTCATCTTGCTCATCCTCCCTCTCATCTCATCAACCTAATTATTTAGGTTCCTTCCTGTTGTAGGATCTTTAGCAACCATCCTTGTACGAGATCTAGTATCATGAATTTGGGTTTGATTAGTGTTTGCCTTCCTTGAACACACAATGATTTAATTTTTCTGTTGAAAGAATATGAAAGAAAAAATAAAGACTTCATTTTTTTTTCATTTAAAAAAAGATCTTGTAAGATCTTTAATGGACCCCCAAAAAGATCATCATTTTATTAAAAGGCAGTAAAGCCTTGTATCCTTTCTCAAGTATTTTGAAATTCACTTTGAACCCAAAATACCAAAATTGTTCATTGATGCCCATAAAATTTTAAATACCTATTTTTTTTATTAACAACAATTCAAGGAAAGATAGAATAAAACTCCTCGATGCAAGAAATCTGTGTAAAAATGCATTATGTAAAATTTTATGTCATGATGGATGAAAAGTTTTTCTTTTTCTTCTCTTTCTCTTTCTTTTTTTTTTTATTTAGTATTATGCTAAGCTAAGATGACAAATATTTTTTTTCAAATGCAAAAGTTGATGCTAAAATATGATGAATTTTTTCATTTCTTCTTCTTTTTTTTTTAGATGCAACAAATTGTCTTTTTTTTTTCTTTTTTTTTTTTTTTTTTTACCCTTTTCCACTTTTTATATGCATAAACTCATGTATGATGTAATGAAAAAGTCTTGTTATGATTCAAAGATAAGATGAAAATTCTTCTTTCTTTTTTTCTCTCTTTCCTTTTTCCTCATTTTTTTAGAAGTAAGAAAATTATAGCAAGATGCAATGAGATTTTTTTGTATCCATTTGTCTTTTCCTTTTCTTTTTTTCTCTTTTTTTCTTCTCTCTTTTTTTTTTTTATGTAAAGAAAACAAAATGGATGTTATGCTAATTCTCTCTTTTTTATATGGATGACCCATACCTATCAAATTGATAAATTGTTGGTCCATAATAATAACGTTACTTCTTTTTCAATGAAACCTCAATTTCTTTGGGAAGATGTCAAGTAAAGATTTTCAAATATAATTTGTTACATTAGTGGACTAAACAACTTTACCAAATCTAAATTTTTGTAAGTGCATGAGATGCAAAAGATAAACAAACGTGAATGTATTTTTATGGGATGAATAAATTTCCTTTTCTTTCTTTTTTACTTTTTTAGAAAGAGAGGGTGATTTATTTCATTTCATTTATTTCATTTTTCATTCATTTCATTTTATCCAAGAAAAGGAAAAAAAGGTGAATGATTTTTTTCTTTTTTGTAATTTATTTTTTTAGATTTTAACAAGGTGAATGGATTTTATTTTTTTTATGAAGACTATGTTTATACCTAACATGCTCCATTATTTAAATGCGAAAATGAGCGAATGACATGCATGATGAAGCACAAATACGCTCCCTTTGTGTCCTAGCAAGGTAGAACCTAATGATTAGATTTTCTTAAAGTCATGACTCTAATTTCAACAGTCACTAGGTTCAATCTATTAGTGTGATATTTTCCAAGACGATCCTAGACTACCCTAATGGATACGGTCCCTAGATTGCCCCTATCCAAGGGATAAGGACTCGATTCCATGAGTCTACCACAGGGACGAATAAATTATAATATAGTAGTCTATGAGACCAGTAACAATCTGAGCAGGAGAATTAGTGACTATCAGGGAAGCATAAGCCTCACAATAACACAATTGAATCCCCTTCTAACCCTATGGCATTCAAAAACTCGAGTATAGAGCCCAAAATGTATGTCAGATAAGTGACAGTGCAGTGTGTGTTAGGAGCATACAAACTTGTACAAAACCTAAAAGAAAAACTACCACAACCTACAAAACAATAGCAAAATAGAGCATATATATAGTAGCTAGCAATCATCTACCCTAGAGTTGGAACAGTCAAGAAGGAAATTGATATTTAAAGCAACTAAAATATATCAGGTAGAAGACGAATATGAAAGCGAATAAAAGATAACAAAGTATATACAGACAGAACAAGCAAAATAAAAGGGAAAAGGCCAATAAAATAAAATCAGTAGACAACAATATATACAAAAACAAAACAAACAAAAAAGGGTAAAACAAATAGATGAAAGTTATCAATGATTTGCATAACTAACTAATAGGCTTGACACTCAAAAGTCCTTAGTGGAGTCACCATCTGTCACAATCAAGATCGCGATGGGAACGACAAAAAATAAAATATTTAAGAAAACATGGAGTCATCGCTAACTTCATTGAAATTAGGAAAAGTTAGAAAATCTTTTAAATAAATTGATCTTTGAAACTAAGTTGAGTTCGGGAGTCGATTATGCATAAGGAATGTTAGAAACTAAATCTCACAGTACTTCTGATACACTCGTCCTTAGACAGTTATCCTTAATTAATTGTACAAATCATTATAATCTTAAAATACTTATTTTATCCTTTTTTAAAAGATGAATTCAGATGTTATATATATATATAAGAGATTAAACTTTCAGCCTACGTATTGCCTGAGATATATACATTTCAGTAGCCCAAAAAGCACAACAGGACAAAGAAAAGAGAACAAAAGCCTTACCAGACTAGCGACTCGTCACTCTTCTTTCTTCTCTTTGTTTCTCACCAATCCTCTATAGCACAACCTCTCATTAATTCTTTGTTTATGTATTTTTTAGCCAAACTATGAACCAACTAAAAAAAAACTTCTTCTTCTCTTTGCATTTCCTCTTAATCTTGGTCTCTCACTCAAGAAAATTCACAGCAAAAGCCCTTCTCATTCTCTAGTTCTTATCTCTTCTTAATGACTCCATCTCACCTAATGCAAGCAACAACCAGGGATAGTGGTGGGAGCAACTCAATGTTGCATTTTCTAGTGCCCATAGTGAATAGTGCCTTTTTCAGCTTAAAGTCTTATTGTGTCATGATGTAACAACAAAAAAAATTAAATATTTTTGGCACTAGGTGCCAGGAGTGCGGAACATATGAGACAGGATGTGGTTTCTTTCCTTTTTATTAATTTTATTATTTTTGAGATGCAATGAGTGTGAGTTGGACTAATATGATTGATAAGCTTTTGGGCCATGTAGAAATTGGATTAGGATAAGGATAAGGAAAATTAGGCTATTCATATGAGTTTTCGTTAATGCAATTTTTATTATTATTCTATTTTTTGTTTTTTTCATTAAAAATTTTTATGATTAGGACGAAATTATGTGTTCATAATATTCCATATATGGCGATTCTTTAAGATCAATTATTAATATGTATTGTTATGTTGACTATATGTGCTAAATTGGTAAATGCACATCTGTTCTTTGAGATTAGTTGTTATATGATGTTATGATGATTATATGTGAAGATCGGGATATGTACATCAGTTCTTTAAGATTGGTTGTTGTTTTTCGTTATTATATTGATTATATGTGAATATTGCACTACAAAAAATACGTTAAATTGCAGCAATTTTTTTTAAATTTGTGGTGATTTTTAATCCCTGTTAATTAAATTACGACAATTTTAAAAAATGATACATTTACGTTCGTCGTAATATATTGTGACAATTTTTCAGTGACGGCCACAACAGTGATTAATTTGTGGCGATTTTTAACATCCACTATCTATTTGCCTAATTCTATTTACTAAAAAATTATAGAGGTTAAAAACTGCCGCTATTTGATTGCTGTAAACATTTTTGACTTTCTTGAGATTTAAAATCGCTGCAATTCGTCTGATAATTTTTTTTTTAAAAAAAGATTTACTGTATATTTTATTTTTAATTCTAATAACATTTAAGATAACAATCAAAACAATTAATTTTATAAAACTGCTGATATAAATGTGAATCAAATTGCATTAAAAATATTCATAGTAACATAAACATCACAAGTTTGAATTCATAATAAGCTAAATGAATTCATTCCTTGTAACCTAAATTTACAACTTAAAATCCTTAATAGCCTAAAGTAGTGCCAATAAATAAACATAAAAAATCAAAACTAAATATGTTGTTGGTGGTTTGTATTGCTACCACCAGATGATTTTCTTGCATTCAATGGCGTAGTAAATTCACTTGAAGCATCACTTAGCTGAAATAGTAAAAGATATTTAGTAAGAAATTACGAAGAGATAAGAAAGAGAGAGAGTGAGTAAGAGAAAATATTATCAATATCTAGATAAAAAGTACATAACCAACATCTAATAAGCCATGCAAGTAAAACAAAATTGCTCTATGGTATAGCTTACACCCCGCAGAGAGAGAGCTAATTTATTATAAAAACCAATGGGCTTGGATATTTATTATCTTGGCAACAAAATGTATCAACAACAATCAGCTTCAAGTATTTTAAGTTTAATAGATCATAGTTTTGAGAAGTGAATAATTGCCTTAAGAGTCCGAAAATGGCTTTCATGCCTATGCAGGAAATTATCATTTTCAAATTTCAATTAATGTTGGGGAAAAAAAACACAAGATTACAAGAATAATTGCATGCTATGAACTTTCAATAAATTACAAAATTTTCCTTATCTCATTAATCTGTGGGATTTGCATTCTGTCTAACATTAATGGTAAGCCCTTTCCATGACACTATCACCTGTACAAGTCAAGGATTGTACAGTATAATTGTTTTTAAATTGGCCAAAATTATATTTGCAAATTGATTTCATAGATATCAAAGCCTGTTGTTGAGAAAACATTTCAACAACAACAACAACAACAACTGAGTTCTTTTCCCACTGGGGGGAATTAATTTCACATGGATCGACGACAACCATCATGTGTCTATCACGAACCAAGTCTTCGAAAAAGCCATTCAAATCTAGATCTTTTTAACCGTTTCACCTATAGTCTTTCTTGGTCTTCTCACCTCTAGTATTGGTATTCTCCATCCGATCTACTCTTCTTACTGTGGGGCTTAAGGGTCTTCTCCTCCTTACATGTCCAAACCACCTAAGGCGAGATTCTCCCATCTTTTCCACAATAGGTCTTCCCCTACTTTTTTTTTTCTAATGATTCATTCCTAATCCTATCTTGTCTAAGTATGGCCACACATCCAACGCAACATCCTCATCTCCGCGACACCGATCTTGTGCTTTCTTGTTGGCTTTTTACCGCCCAACATTCAAGTACTATACAACATTGCGGGCCTTATAAATTGTCGGTAAAATTTACCCTTAAGCTTGAGAGGCACTTTCTTATCACAAATAACTCCCAAGACACCTCCATTTCATCCATCCAAATTAAATCCTATGGTTTACATCTCCTTTCTCTATCTCTCCATCATTTTGTATGATGGATCCAAGATACTTAAACGTGTAAATCTTGTGGTATGGTATGATCTCCAATTTTTACCGCTAAGCTAGCATTAGCATGTTTCTTACTTGAACTTACATTCCATATACTCCGTCTTACTCCCGCTTTTTAGACGAAAGCCATGTTCTTCCAAAGCCCGTCTCCATAACTCTATCTTCCCGTTTATTTCCTCTCTCGACTCTCCAACTAAGACTATATCATCCGCAAAAAAAAGCATGTTGTGGCACTGGCTCTTGGATATGCGCAGTCGACGTCCAAGACCAAGGTAAAAGATAAGGACTCAAAGTGACCCTTGGTGCGATCCCATAGTTATAGGGAACTCTTCTCGTGACCCCACTCTCGGTGTTCTCACACCGGTTTTAACCTCATCATACATATCTTGGATTGCTTCGAATATAAGCGCAATCTGAACTCTTTTCTTCTCCAAAGCCTTCCACAAGACTTCTCTCGGTACCTATCGTAGGCTTTTTCCAGGATCAATGAAAACCATGTGTAGGTCTTTTTTTGCTTCCTCCGATACCGCTCCGTCAATCTTCGTAGAAGATAGATTGCTTCCATGGTTGACCTCCTAATAAAACCAAATTGATTCTCCGAAATATGAGTCTCTTGTCTTAGTCTCCTTTCAATGACTCTTTCCCATAACTTCATAGTATGACTCATGAGCTTAATCCTCCGTAATTTGCATGCTTTTTGTATATCTCCCTTATTCTTATAAATAGGGATTAAAGTCTTCTCCTCCATTCATTTGGCATTTTCTTAGACCTCAATATCTCGTTAAACAACTTTGTAAGCGAACCTTATACCTTTATCTCCTAGCGCACTTCCATAACTCAATAGGTATATTATCTGGTCCAACCGCTTTTCCATTATCCATCCTCTTCAATGCTTCTTTTACCTCAAACTCCCGAATTCTACGATAAAATGTTTTATTTTGGTCTTCCTCTCTAGTGTTTAGAATGTCTGAGTCCCCTAATGCCCCGTGTTCCTCATTAAATAACTTGTGAAAATAACCCTTCCATCGATCTTTGATGTCTTGTTAAATAACCAAGACTTTACCCTCTTCATCCTTAATGCATTTCACTTGATCCAGGTCTCTTGTCTTCCTTTCCCTACTTTTAGCAAGTTTGTAGATATACCTTTCTCCATCTTTGGTGCCCAACGATTGATATAACCCATTAAACGCTTTAGCTTTTCGCCGCTCACCGCCTTCTTAGTATCTTTTTTAGTGCCTTATATTTTTCCCAATTTTCATCATTTTTACACACGTGCTTGCCTTTATAACATTCCCTTTTAACCTTAACCTTATCTTGTACACTTGTGTCCCACCACCAAGATTCTTTATCCTTGGGTCCAAAGCCCCTTGATTCACCGAGTGTCTCTTTTTGCTACCTTCCTAATCCCTTTAGCCATCTCGTTCCACATATCATTAAGACTCCTTTACTTCCCAAATCTCTTCCTCCATAATCCTCCTCCGAAAGAAAGCATTTGTTTTCCGCCCTTTAGTTGCCACCATTTGATCCTTGGCTCTGTCTCGACAATTTCTCCTTACTCTCATCTTAACTCGTACATCCATAACCAAAACCCCGTTGGGTAGTCAAGCTCTCTCCAGGGATGACTTTGCAATCCATGCAAATCTTTCTATCGATTTCCTTAATAGAAAGAAATCAATTTGAGAGAAAGAACCCCCGCTTATATGTGATAAGATGCTTTCTTCCCGCTTCCTAAAACAAGTGTTAGCTATTGTAAGATCAAACGCTACCGTAAAATCTAGAATCGCTTCGCCCTCTCGCATTAACTACTCCTAGACCATAACCCCCATGCAAACCCTCATACCCCTAGATTCGCTCCCCACATGACCATTTAGGTCCCCACCTAGAAAAATCTTCTCTCCCAATGGTATTCTCTCGCACTAAACCTTCTAAATCCTCCCAAAATTTAATCTTGTAGTGCTTCGTCCTAACCCTACTTTTGGGGTGCATACGCACTGATAATATTAAAAGTCTCCCTGTTCCACAACAAACTTCAAAGCTATAATCCTATCTCCAAGTCTTGTCACATCCACAACATTATTCTTCCAATTCTTATCTACTATTATGCCTACCCCGTTTCTAGATTTTATCTTGCCAGTGTACCAAAGCTTAAAACCCAAAGTGTCGAGTTCCTTTGCCTTTTCTCCAACCCACTTAGTTTCTTGTAGGCACATAAAATTAATCCTCCTCCTAATCATGGTGTCAACTATTTCCATTAATTTACCTGTAAGTGTGCCTATATTCCAAGTTCCAAAACGCAACCTACTCTTGTGAACTAACTTCTTTACCCACACCCGTTCACGAGAATGTGGGAACCCTTGCTTATTTTTCACTACACCCAGGGCGACGATGCAATTCTCTTGCTCATTTGACAAATCGTACTCGAGCCATACAGTACGTTGCTTAGGGGCAACGACCTAGCATTAACACAATTACTTCTTTGATCCATGTCATAAAGATTCGACAAAGTTTTACGTTGGTACGTCGATCGCCTAACACAACCCTCCTCTTTATCCTAAGACTTGGGGCCATGTATGTAAATTTGCAACAAAGCTCAGCATAGGCAGAGTTTGAGAAAACATTTCAACGACACAGAAAAAGACTCAAATTGAGAACAAAACATCAAATAGTCAAGGGGCCAAAGACTTCATTTAATATGGGATGATCAGGCAATTATCTAGTAATAATGGTTACTTGGAACTTGGAAGTACAACAAGATGCAGCGAGAAGAAAAAAAATGGAAACAATGAACAGTCAGAGATACAAATAAGATACATCAAGTTCATTGCATGAGATAAGTGTACAATTTTCAAGGTTTTAAACTGAAACCATACAAATATTTTTGCCTGTATGAAGTTCAAAAAGACAAGTGAGTTATCTTTGAAGTGAGTTATCTTCCCTTATTTACTCATATGAATGCTCAGAAGTTTACACATATAGTTTTTCTCTAACTTTCTGCTCCTATCAAGTAAAGGCGATGAATTATTTTACAATTTAAATCTCTCAACCTCTCATTTATTGTTTGCCTGTACATTATAGTCTAGGTCTGATTGCACACTGCCAAGCATAACCTCAATCAATATACTTTCAGGTTTATCTTGACATTAAATTTCTCTTGACTGATCAATAAATATTGTTAAGTAGAAGTGTAAAACTAGCTTAAGTTCCTGAAACCCCGTACATCTATGTTTTTCCCATTACACATTTTCCAGTACCCAAGACTCAAGTGACTCAAACAACAAGAAAATAGCTCATTGCAGCATCTAGCCCGAGAAAGGAACACTAAGGAATTCATCAATAATTGCTTTGCTCCACCTTACACCATATTAGGTGAAAATTAAAAGCAAAAATTATATTAAAAAATGAAAGAAAGAAAATATGAGAGCGTAAAATCTAAATTTGCATTTAAATTTATCAGACTGTGATGACATCTGGCCCATATTTATCACTTAAAGACAATCAGATGTAAGCCACATAGACAATGACATCTGCGTACCATTATTCTTTCAAGAACTAGATTTTATCTATTAATTCACATCTTGATAAATGCAAAGAAATACCCAAGAGATAAAACATATAGTTGGCCTTAGCTCAGGATTTTTCCGCAGCATACTTTTGACAAGCCCACGACTGAAAGAAGAAACATATATATCACAATAAGTCACACAAATCATTTCACTGAATGAGGTCCATAACTTAAGTGGGAAAAATTATAACTGTACAAAGATCAAATGATCAAGAATGAGAATCAATGAGACATATTCAAGTTCGGTAGGAATAGACACTAACATATCAGTTAGATAAAATAGGTAAAAACAGTTAAAGTTTCTAAACAACTTATGATTCTCAAGAAACAGAGGACACACAAAGCAACAAAATACATAGTTGGTAGTGGAGCCACTATAGAGTTGTTTATTTTGTTAATCAATGCTTGCATATCCTACTCAGATGAAGACAACCAAAAAAAGGTTAAAGATTTAATGTTGCGCTCCAAACTTTAAAAATATGAACTACTGAAAGTCAATAAGCCACCATTAATGAGTGAGAAGCAAATGCTTTCCAAAATAATATAATTCAGAGTCTCAAACATCACCATGAACATTTATGATCCAACAATATAATATTCAGAGTTTCAAACTAATTATTGTAACTTCAGTATGTTCTCCTACTTAAGATTAAAAAGTTTTGTAAATAACATTTCATTTTAAAAAATTGTGAATAACTGCCAGCCTAGGATAGTATCTTACAAAAGCTTTAAAAGCTGGTTTGTGAGCAGTAATTTCATAAATACATCTTGGCAAATGTTATAAGTCATAACAAATGTCAAATGCAATTAAAAAGATATTGTTAAAGAGAGGAAAGAAAATAGTAATTAAGATTAAGTAATCTCAGGAGTACAAAAGAAATCTATCCTACCCAAAGACCAGATATCTGACTTAGAGCCATAGGGTATATCAGCAAGAAGCTCTGGGCACATATAAGTTGGAGTCCCAACAACCTAAGTTTAGAGCAAGAACGCATAGAAACTAATCAAGAAAAAAAATGTTAAAACAGTGAATAAAACAGTATTTTGGCAATATCACTCACTGAGGAAGCAAGATCATCATATGTCAACATTTTAGCAAGACCAAAGACACCTGCATCCGACATGCATAACATAAGGATAGCATACTACAAAATAAGGCACAACTTAGAGAGGTCTAAACTCTAAAAAACATTCATGAAGTCTAAGAGCAGTGTGAGGATAGAATAAGGAAGGCCATTTACCTAGATGTATATCTTGATCTTTCGTCAAGAATATATTTGAACACTGTAACAGAAGAGGAAAAAGAATCAACACAAAGCTGGTCCTCATAGTTCTCTGATATATTAGCTACATAACATCTACAGTTATTGAACATAACATCTACAATTATTGAATCATGACTTACATATCTCCTCCTTCGCAATAGCCGATGACAATACATACAAAACAACCCTAGAAGTGAAGATACTAGCTTGCCAATTTCAGTATCATAAATCAATCATGATTATAAAAGAGGTTCTGCTGTTAAGATCACCATGAAGATGATAAAAAGTAAGCATTCATAAACAAAGAATAAGTCACTTTTGTCAAAACATAAAACAAAAATTTGGGCTCCCAACACTCTAAAGTCAAGCTAAAAAAAAAAAAACACAGAACACAAAAGGCAATAGAATTAGAAAGTTCTGATTGAAAAAAAGGCTTACCTTTTCTACCCAGGTATCTTTTTACTCCACAATAAATGGATTTTGAACTCTAGATATAAGCTCCATCTGCAAAACAAGGAACCAACAAAGCATCTTACAATCTAATAAATTGGAAAGACAACATAAGTATCATTTATGCTAATCACCCAAGTTCTCAACAAAACCCTAAAGTGAATAAATGTTACCAAAAAGTAAAAAGTCAATCTCAAATTTATGCTCTCACTTCTAACCTGCTATCAAATTTGTTAAAGTTAAGTTCAATCAGAACAATGTCAGAGGCATGAGCAAAGTACAATAATTGTGTGCAATTTTTTACAAATCAATCAACTAGTACTTAATAGTTAATACTCATTAACATGTTGAGTAACAATAATAGCTAATAGCAGCTAAGCCATTTTTTCAGAGAACAAAGTCAAAGAAGAAAATTGTATTATCCAGAACAAGATAATTCAATTCAAGTACATCACAATTCAAAAAGAAACCCTTTGTTCAAAAAACACAAATTCCTTCCATTTACACATGCCCACAAACAAAAACCCAAAACCCACCACTCCAACAACCTCCACCAAAAACCCCCAAACTTCAAACGCTTCAACCTCTGAATCCATAAAGGGTCCTTCCCTGCCTCTTGAGCGTATAAACCACGCCTATAGCCGTAACAGTCTTCCTCCTCGCGTGCTCAGTGTAAGTCACCGCATCGCGAATCACATTCTCAAGGAAAATCTTGAGCACTGTCACAACCCATGGCTGCACCGCTGTTTGACCTGTGCTCACCATCGCAACCCATAGCCGCGCCGCTGTTTGACCCATGCTCACCGTCGCAACCCATGACCCGTGCTCACCGTCCGAAACCCAGAAACAACATAATCAAAGAAAAAGGAAAGGGAAAAGAAAACCTAGTTGGATGAACAGCAAGGAGAGGGCGAGTTGAACGTCGAGCAGCCATTGGTGCGACAGCGGTCCTGTTGTGTGGGTTTCAATTTAGCGCGTTGATGATATTATGAGATCTGAGAGGGAGAGTGAGAGGGCGACAGTGAAAGGGAGAGGGTGAGAAGGATGTTGAGATGTAATTCAGTTAGTTACTTAGACTATTTAGTGGTTATTAATGACCAATGTTGCTAATAGCAGTTGTAGACTTTCTTTTATATAAAAGAAGTCGTTGTAAAGTGTTTTAATAATAAGTAAATAATATTTTGATTCTTTCATCTATATGAGTATATCGTTTTGTCCCAACAAATTGGTATTTTAGAGTTGTGTTTGTTCTTTGAAACCTAAAATTCTTTCACAAAGATGACATCTTCGAATGGGAACTTTCTTGCTTCTTTGGCTATTCTCAATGGCAAGAACTACAATAGATGGTGCGCCTGTTGGAGGTAAAAATAAAGATTTGGCAATTTATCGGATTAGATGATGGATGTGAAGAAATTTTCCAAAGTATTGAAATTTAAAGCAAAATGCCAAACGAGAAGTCGATAAGTAGCGTTGAATAAGAGGAAGATTCTAGTATGGTATAAGGTATTGGTGTTAGTAAGAAGAATTATTCGACAAGTAAAGTTACATTGAGTCGACGAAAATTGGTCAAAAGCGATCAAGAGTTGGTTCATGTTGAAATGGATATTTGCGATGGAAAAAGCTGCTGAAACGTGTTGATTTTTTAGGGTGTCGAGTTATTTTTAATCTTGTTTATAAATATCAGTAGTCATGATGTAAACGAGGAGGTTATTTGCTGATACAAAATCCTAACATCTCAACTCGAGTAGATTAAAGATTTTTATCCAAGTATGTCTTCCTTTTCCATTTCATGTTATTTAAATTAATGCAATGTTCTTTACTTTTCAGTCCTGTCTTTTAAATTTTCTTTTTCGATTCTTAGCACCTTTACTTGTTTTTTCTTTACTGTTTTTCCATTTAAATTCTGCGCTTTAGTTTTGCGCCATTTATATGCTTTCAATTAATTTTCTGCATTTTAAAATCAGTTTCTTTAAATTTCCTTAATCTTTTCAAAGTTTTCTTTCTGCATTTTTATGCTTATTTACTTCAAATTTCTTAAATATCTCTTGTTTACTGTTAAAACCATTTTTTATAACGAGATTACCACATAACTTTGAACTCACATTCGTTCTAATACCTTTATTTGTTTGTTGGAATTGATACTAAATCTTTAAACCAAAATTCTACTTAAACAAATTGGCACGCCCAATGGGACGAGTTTAGAGTAACTCGTAGTGTCATAGGAAATGATTTTATGCGTTTAAGGAGTGAAAGATTTATCTACCCTTCTCAGAATACGCAAACCATGAGTAACGTAAGTAGTCAGGCTTCGGATATACCTTCGACAACCGTTACTATGTCACCCTCAACTGTCGTTAATATGGGTTTGGTAGAGGATGTTATAGCAACTGGTGCTCTTCGAAGTAATCCAGTAGTGAAACAAGTGTTGCCTGGAATGACTCAGCTATCGCCGAGTCAGCCAAGTAACCAAAGCATAATAAATTCAAATTCGAGGTTTGTGCCCCAATATGGGTTGCCACCGAATTATGTACCTCCTATTATGGCATAAACGGGACTTGACTCTACTTTAATTAATACTGTCGGCCTATCAGTAGCTTCACAAGGCCAACCACAGATAAGTTCGGCCTTGGCAAGTTTTGGTAGCCAAAAAGTAAGGGTTGCAGAAACAAGCAATCCAACTCCCTTTCGACAAGAGAGATTGAATTTGGGACTAATTTTCCCAAATATGTCGAGAGACAATCCCCAAAGTATAACAGGGTCAACTATGAATTCTTTGGCCAGTTTTCGACAACAAATGGATGAAAGCAACCATGACATGGTGCATATGTTCACTCAGCAAATGGGTGCTGTGATTACGCCAATCATGGAAAATACAAATAATGTCTGTAGCGCATTGGCTCAGCAAATGGCAAGGCTAAACCAAGCCTTGGGAGTAAGTGATTTGGCCAATGATAATATTCAGGGAGCCCAGCCTGGGGTAAATAGAGAAATGGTCGCACCTCAGGCAAATGTGGGGCAAAATCAACAAAACTTAGATCAACCAGGCCAAAATGATCAGCCTCGTTTGGAATATGGAAATGTCCATGTGCTCCGTCGAGGAAATGAAGATCAAATGGCCAGAAATGATATGGCCATGAGATTGCTTCGACCAAATCTTGGGGGGCACCAAATGGTTGAACAAAATGTAAACTAAATAGTGGAACAAGTGTTGAATAGATTTGGTTTTAACGTTGGCTATGCCAACCAGCCATATTTTGTATCAGCACTTCCTGAATGGGTCCAACAGGCAGAGTTGTCTAGAGGAGTTAAGATTCCAAAACTTTCCAAGTTTGCAGGAGAAAGTTAGGAATCGACCGTCGAACATATTGCACGGTTTACAATAGAGATGGGGAAGTTGGCCACTATTGAAGGCCTTAAAATGAGATTCTTCCCAAGTTCCCTCACAAAAAATGTTTTTTCCTGATTTTCGACATTGAGACCAAATTCAGTCCACTCTTGGGCTCAATTAGAAAGAAGCTTTCATGATCAGTTTTTTAGAGGAGATTTAAAAGTGGGACTTATAGATCTTTTCAACATCAAAAGGATGTATAATGAAATTGTGGATGACTATCTGGCTAGGTTCCGACAAATGAGGAGTAGATGTTTTACTCCAATACCAGAGGTCGAAATAGTAAAGGTAGCTGCAGGTGGTTTAGATTATTATATAAAGAAGAAGTTAATGAATCAACATTTAGTTGATCTTGCCCAATTAGGTGAAAAAGTTAGGCAAATAGAACAACTAAAAGTTGAAAAGATTCAAAAACAAAAAAGATTTCTTAAAAGAGAAAAGGTGGCATTCGTTGGATTAAATGAATCCGACAATGAGTTTGAAGGCAGCGATGATGAGTTCGAAGTTAACATTGCTGAACTTCAGAACGGTCCTCTTTATGTTTGTCAAGCATTACAACCTATTAGAAATAAGGAGAAAATGGGTTACGTTAATAGAAAAACATATACATTCGACGTACCAAAGCCGACAAGATTTTTGATTTGTTACTAAAAGACAAACAGATTAAACTGTCGGAAGGTCATAGGTTGTTAAAGTTGGATGAAATTAAAGACCGAAAATACTGTAAGTTTCATAATAGTTTCGGTCATGTTACTAATGAATGTGTTCGTTTCAGAGACATAATTCAAAAGGCAATAATGGATGGGCGTCTGAAGTTTGCCGACAAGATTAAAGCGGATATGAAAGTTAACACAGATCCGTTTCAGGATGAAGTATCTTGTGTTGATCAGCAAGTTCCTTTAAACGTTGGGATGCTCAACATAAGGAAGTTGCAAGAGTTCAACGTGGATACAAAGGATGCAACCAACGTATATCCTAAGCCAGGTGAGTCTCTTGAGACATTTTTTGAAAGAAAGAAAGATGAGGGCAAGGTAAGGTTGTGCCCAAGGTGTAATGCAGTATATGATGAGTTTGCTGTGAAGAAAGCTGCTGAAGAACAACCAAGTGTCTAGTGGGGTAAGGAAAGAGTTCTCAACAAGAAAACTTGGAGACCATAGAAAACTTTTCATGCTCCAAGGATAAAGCCAGTCTACATGCCTAGGCCTAACATGAATGGTTGGTTAGTCGAACCACAGGAGTTTGCGGGAAATAAAGCTCATGTCAGAACATTTAAGACTAGGGTGCCACCAGCTAATGTTGCCGTGAATAAGTGGATGAAGAATTCCGTAATGGATAGACATACGTATTTTCGACGAAATGTGTTTTCCAGGAGGAGTAATTTTCAAAGGGATCAACCTTTTTGGAATGAAGACTACAAGAATGGAAGAATTGATTTAAGAAAAACTTCGATTGGCCAAGATGAAGCAGGGCCATCAAAGGTTCTTCCAATTTCGAAGAGTAAGAAAAGGAGATTACAGAGATTAAGACAAGCACAAAAGAGAAGAGATATGGCTGAAGGATTAGTGATGAAGGAGCAGCCCGTAGAAACAGGTTATTTGGTGGTCGAAAAGAAACCAACGCTTGATCAGGATAAAGATGGTAGGAAGATAAAAAGCGTTGTTACCAATGGATCATTCCCAGGGGAGCCGACAACAAATAAAGTTAGACGGCTTGACACTGATGATAAATCTCGACAAGAAAGGTTGGAAGAAATAAGAAAGGGTAAGCAAGTTCGAAGGCCAATCCCAAATAAAACAAAGAGGAAATGGCCAATTGGATTGATAGCAGTAGAAAAAGAGGCAAGAAAGAACAGTTTACCAGTTGAAAAGGACAAGGAGTTGATCAACTCAAATGCTGCAAACCCGACAATAGGAAGAGAGCAGATTAAGGACTCTAGAATTGAAAATAGTAATATTGAAGACTGGTTGAAAGAAGAAATCAGGAGAATCTTAGAAGACCCAGATCAAGATGTTGAGTGGAGGAAGAAAGTGCTCGACATAAGAAAAGAAAGAGAGAGATTGACAAAGCCTGACTGTCAAGATATAGACCCAATGACTGATGAAGTTATTGAGGCCTTGAATGATCCAGAGGATCCTTTAGGCCTTGGTGATGAGGAGCAATTCGACATGGACATCAACTTGGAAGATAATCTGGACGATATCTTGATGACTATGGATAGTAATTTGCCGTCAAAAGATTACTTCAGGATTGGAAGGCATTTAAGTGATGAAGAGCTGTCCGACGAGGAGGAATTCTTGAATTCAATGAGTGTTAATTTAGTTTCAGTATTACCTGCAGATTTTGAAAGGTATCACGAAATTGAGTACACTGGGGAGAATGAAGAAGATTTTGATGACCTAGATGATCATTGGCTTCTTTGCCAAGACAATATGATCACAGTCTTTGATAATACAGCTCAGCTTGAAAAACCGACAGAAGATCAGAAGGCTCATTTACGACCGTTACACATCAAGGCTCTATTGGAAGGAAAACCCACCAATAGAGTTTTGATCGACCGGGGGGGGCAGCAATCAATTTAATCCCAAGGACCATGATAAAAAAACTTAGGAAAGATGAGTCAAATTTGATGTCGACGAACATGATAGTCACAGATTTCAGTGGTAAAACCTCCCCATCAGACGGAGTGGTGATGTTGAAAGTACAAGTCGGATCAGTTGCAAGGTCGACATTATTTGTGATAATTCCAACGAAGTCAAGTTACAATCTTTTGCTAGGGAGAGATTGGATTCATGCCATCGGAGCAATACCATCAACAGTTCATCAGAAGCTCATTCTTTGGAATGAAGACGACCAAGTTGAAGTAATAGAAGCAGATGACAGTCCTTGCTATCTCCAGCAGCTTCATGTCGATTTCAGAATATATGCTCCAAGTGTTAAACCAGTAACAACAAGTGGTGGAGTGATTAACAAAGACACACTCGAAGTTTGCTTAAGGGATCAGTATGGTGTACGACTGGTGAAGAAGGCCGAAGAAGATCGGCCAAGCACTAGTTATGGGTGTTAAGGATTACTCAGAAAAATTGTCGGCTTATTTAGCCGACAAAGCAGTATTCACTACTGAAAGCATGCTGTCGGATTGCGTAATTAATGATAGTCCTTTAGGATTTGAAAAAGGGCTTGATGAAAAACAAAGTGTGAAAGTGGAAGATCCTTTGGAAGAAATAAACTTGGGCACTGAAGCAGATAGAAGGCCCATCTTTGTGAGTTCATTTCTGCCAAAGGATTTCAAAGAAAAGCTTGTCGAGTTAATTATGGAATATAAAGATTATTTTGTTTGGGATTATGATGAAATGCCTAGGTTGAGCAGAGATCTTGTCGAGTACAGATTGCCTCTGAAAGAAGGATCCAGACCTGTTAGGCAAGCTAATAGGAGATTTTCACTTGAGGTGATATTAAAGATAAAAGACGAGGTTGAAAGATTGCTTAAAGCCAAATTCATCAGAACAACTAGGTATGTCGAATAGCTTTCTAATATTGTTCCTATAGTTAAGAAAAATGGCAAGTTGAGAATATGTGTAGATTTTAGAAATTTGAACACTGTCACACCTAAAGATGAGTATCCTATGCCAATTGCGGACATGTTAGTTAATGCCGCATCTAGACATGAATTATTAAGTTTTATGGATGGCCATGCAGGTTATAATCAAATTTTTATAACCGAAGAGGACGTGTCGAAAACTGCCTTCAGGTGTCCAGGAGCCACTGGGACATTTGAATAGGTAGTCATGCCTTTCGGATTAAAGAATGTAGGGGCCACTTATCAGAGAGCAATGAATACAATCTTCCATGATGTCATTGGAAAATTTATGGAAGTCTACATTGACGATGTCATTGTCAAGTCAGAAACAAAGGAAAGCCATTTGACAAACTTAAGGCAGGCATTCGACAGGATGAGGAAGCACAACCTTAAGATGAATCCAGAAAAAATATGGTTTTGAAGTGTCGGCTACTAAATTCTTGGGTTTCCTAATCCATAAAAAAGGTATAGAAGTGGACAAGAATAAAGCCAAGGCAGTTTTGGAGGCCACACCACCGACAAACAAGAAAGAATTGCAATCTTTTTTAGGAAAAGTTAACTTCCTAAGAAGATTTATATCAAACTTGTCGGGAAGAACCAGAGTTTTTGCTCCATTGATTAAGTTGAAGGCTGAACAGGATTTTGTGTGGGAACCTTGCCACCAAGAAGTCTTCGACCAGATAAATCAGTATTTGACAAAGCCACCGGTCATGATGCCTCCAGTGCCCCGTCGACCGTTGAAATTATATATATCAGCATCAGAAAAAACCATAGAAAGTATGCTGGCTCAAGATGTAAATGGCGTCGAAAGGGCCGTATATTATCTTAGTCGGGTTTTAAATGATGTCGAGAGAAGATATAGTGCAATAGAGAAACTTTGTTTAGCATTATATTTCTCGTGTACTAAGCTTAAATATTACATGATGCCATGTAATGTACTGGTAATGTCGAAAACCGATATAATAAAATATATGTTATCGAAACTAGTGTTAAATGGTCGTATTGGAAAATGGACTATCGCTTTGTTAGAATTTTCTTTACAATATGTACCAATGAGAGTAGTAAAAGGCCAAGCAATTGCCAATTTCTTGGCCGACCATCCTTAATAATGTAAATATTATCGGTTTAAAACCTTGGTGTTTATATTTTGATGGTTCAAGGCATCAAAATGGAATTGGGGTAGGGATTTTAATTGTTTCCCCTCAAGGTAATCCAACTAAGTTCATGCTTGAACTTAAATATACCTGTTCTAACAATGAGGCTAAATATGAAGCTTTAATTGTCGGATTGGAGATACTAGTGGAAATGAAAGCACGTAATGTGCATATATTTGGTGATTCACAGTTGGTCGTTAAGCAACTTGTCCAAGAATATAAATGTGTTAGTGAAAATCTAATGAAATATTATATTGTGGCAAGTAAGTTAATGAAACAATTCGACGAGGTAACTGTCAAACACATTTCCAGAGGTTTAAATGAAGAGGCTAATGAATTAGCACAAGTAGCCTCTGGTTATAGACTTTCATCCAAGGTTCTTACAAATCTAATGGAAATAAGAGAAATTTTATATCCATTAGAGGAAAGAGATATACTACAAAATGACATTTCGACGATTAATGACTGGAGACAACCAATACTGAGTTATTTGGAAAATCCAAGTCAAGATATGCATAGAAAGCTCAAGTATAGAGCATCAAAGTTTGTGATATTAGGGGGAGCCCTGTATAGAAAGTCTGTCAAGGGAAACTTAGAAGTTTGCCTGAGTGAAGCAAAGGCTTATATTGCCTTGGCAGAAGTTCACGAAGGAATTTGTGGAGCTCATCAAGCAGGTGAAAAAATGAAATGGGTCCTACGACATCAAAGGTATTATTGGCCAACACTAATTAGGGATTGTATAATGTTTGCCAAGTCTTGTGAAGAGTGTCAAAGACATGGCCATATACAAAATGTTCCTGCTGGTGAGTTACATGCTATAGTTAAACCTTGGCCTTTTAGAGGGTGGGCTTTGTATTTAATTGGCCAAATTCATCCTGTCTCGTCGAAGGGTCATAAATACATTCTAGTAGGAGTTGATTACTTCACCAAATGGGTTGAGGCTGTAGCCTTGAAGGATGTAACCCAGCAAGATGTGATTGATTTTATTGAAGATAATATAGTTTGTCTGTTTGGAATATCACAAACTTTGACAACCGACCAAGGATCAGTATTCATTAGAAAGAAAGTTGTCGAATATGCCAATTCAAGGAAAATTAAAATGCTCACGTCGACACCATATTATGCTCAAGCAAATGGCCAAGTAGAGGCCATGAACAAAATAATCATAAATTTGATTAAAAAGCATATTGGTCGACAACCTAGAAACTGGCATAATACCCTTAATCAAATTCTATGGGCATATAGAAATTCACCAAGAGAATCGACGGGCACTTCACCATATAAGTTAGTTTATGGTCATGATGCAGTGTTACCAGTTGAGATCAATCTTCAATCCATTCGAATTCAAAAATAAGACGAGTTACCAATTGAACATTATTGGGACTTGATGTTTGATGAATTAAACGAATTAAGTGATGAAAGATTAGTAGCTCTAGAAAACTTGATTCGACAGAAAGAAAGAATTGCAAAGTTTTACGACAGTCGAGTTAAGTATAAATCCTTTAAGATTGATGATTTGGTTTGGAAAGTTATTCTGCCCATGGATAAGAATTGTCGAGAATATGGAAAATGGTCCCCAAAATGGGAAGGACCATTTAAAATTACTCGAGTATTTTCTGGGAATGCTTATGCACTTGTCGAAGTTAATTCTGGTTTGAGGATTAAATCAATTAATGGCAAATATTTAAAGCCATATAAACCGATAATGCATGAAGTAAAGATATAAATTGAGTAAAATGAAATTTCATTCATATATTCGACAAATACAAATTACATAGTGATGTTACATTTGGTTTAGATTGTCAAGGAAGATAACAGAAAAATAAACCTATTCTAAGTAAACCAGAAGCTTCTCCCCAGCTGAGCATGTGTTCCGTTTGAGCTCGTGGGAACTGAAGAAGAGGAAGAAGTAGATGACCATTAACTTGTCTTGGACGAGAGGTTGGATAGTCGTCTACTCCCTGATGAGCCATTCTCATCATAATAACCATTTTTTTAAAAACATTGGGTTATTACGATGATTACTGAAGCTCATCAAGAATATTACGATTCTTACTGAAGCTCAAAATAAGCGTCACCATCAATAAAGAAACCTTCTTCCATTTTTCCCATTGAGGGAAGAGGAAATTATCTGATGACATGGTAAATTTCGTTGAAAAGGAAGAAGGGTTGGATTATACTATTTTGAATCCTGGTGTCTCGGAGGACACTATTTATAGGGGATTTTTTGCAGAATAGGTCATTAACTAACGTCTTGTAACTTTCATTATAATTAATTAAATTAATTATGATGTATAGTTACGAGACGCATTGAAAAGAGAATAAAAGAGCATTTAAATGTATAGAATTATAAAAAAAATGTATTGGAAATTGATCAAAAGGAATGTTTATTAAGTATTGGCCTAGAAGGCCATACAAATTTCGTCGGATTGATAGACCGACAATGTATATATAAAAAAAAAACCAATACTTAGAATTTTTGAAGAACCCCCTAGGAATCTTCTAGAGATTGCTTGTCGGAGCAGGCAGTTTGATATTCTGGTTCAAGAAAATTTATTTTTGCCAACACAGTTTTGGCTTCGACAGCCCATTGTTTGGCATTATTAGCAATACTCTGTTGTTTGGCAACCCCTTGTTGTAATGTTGTTTGAAGTTTTCGGTTGCGACGACGAGCAGCTTCGAGTTTCTTCTCTAGGTCTTCAATCTCCTTGTCGAGCTCTGCTTTTTTAGTTTTTCCTTTTATCAGATTTTCCTCTAGAGTGACTCTTTCACTTTTTGCATCGGTCAACTGCTTCAAAATCCTGGACTTCTCTTGAATTTCTTATGTGTAAGTAGGAATGACTCGACGAATGATGGGCATTTTTGCCGTTAAATTTTGAAGAAAATCTTTGATAGTCATGGGAAGAGCTCGACTGGTTATTGGTAATTGCTGAGCAAGAGGCTCAAGCTCAATTACGACTGCCATCATTCTTTCTTGAAGAAGTTGGTCAGAAATCAAGTGCTCGAAAGAATAGGTGAAAATATTTTTTAACTCAGTTAAGAGTCCAGTAATATAGGAATCACTGGAATCTTGTTCGAGTTGTGTCGAAGAGCGAGCCGATTGAGGAGAACTTTGGTGGCCGCCCGACAACATTATAATTAATTCATCTAAATCTGCCTCCATATCTTCGTTACTTTCTGGCACAACAACCATTAAGTTGGCCGGAGGAGATGGAGGTGGATTAATTGGGGCAAATTCTGCCATCAGGGAATCCAAGTTGAATTCTTCTGAGATAATTGAGCGGGATTGGTTTGCTCTGAATGAGAAGAACCTTCAATACCTGGGGGGATTGGAATTTGTTCTAAAACTTCGACAGTTTGATTTTCTGTCAGAAGTGGTGAAGAAATGGTAGATGTAGCAAGGACCAGGGAAGTATGAGATTCTGGAAGATTTTTGGTTCTTAGCCTTTGTGGGTTGTTGGATATAGCCAAATTTGTTGAATCCTGAAGATGAACAGAAGAAATTTCAGAATAAATAATACATTGAAAATAGTTGAATGTGGTAAGATACATTACTTCAGGAGATTGTTGAATCGGATCTTCAGTTCTTGGTTCGACAGTTGGTTCAAGAGGATGATCTGCGGATTGTTCATCTTCTAGATCCTGGAATGATAGAATCGAGTGTTAGACGAGTGGTAAGAACCAAGAATTTAAAGAAAAGAAGTGTGTTAATTTACCTCAGATGAGAGAAAAATGGTATCTGTTTCTTTGACAAAAGGCTTCGAAGTAGACATGGTGGTTTGAGTCTTCTTTTTCTTTTTCTGTGAAGATAAAATGGGTGAGATATTGTTGCATGGTATTAAGGAATGTACAATAATATGAGACATACCTTTGGAGGATGTTCTGGAGATGGGATTGAAGATTCGACATGAGAAACCAACGTAGCAGGAGCAGATTCGCTAATCTGAATCCGACATTAATTTAGACTGGAATAAAAAAAAACCAAGTCTTAATATATAGTCGGAAAAGTATGTACCTCGAGGGTTTTTGATTTAGCAGCGTCGTGTTTTAAAGGACTCTTTGTCGGTATTGATGCTGCAGATTTGACTTTTGAAGCCTTGGGAATAGGAGGTTTTTGAGCTTTTTTGCTTTTCTTCTTCTTTAAAGAAGTAGTTTCATCTTCTTCATCATCATCACTTCCTTGAGGCTGTTTGTATTCTAAAGGTCTTTTCAATGGGAGTCTGCAGGACGGAAGGTATATTTAGCAAATGAGGGGTAAAATTAAAAGTAACAGAATATAAAGAGGAAAATACCTTCAGGTATTTTAGTGATGACTCGGGTGTTCCAGGCAAATTGTTCATACGACAAGGCAAACCAACAAGTAAACTTGACTTCTGGAGTTCTTGTAAGAAAGATATTGCTCACAGAATATGTCCTATCTAAAATAGGGAAGTTACCAGCCCTTGTAGGTTTACCTGGGAATTCGTCGGCCAGTCCGAAACAAGCATAAGGAAAAAGCACTGGCTTTAGAAAAGGGATTTGAAAAGGTTCAAGCCGTGCTAAAGGGTTTTTTTTATAGAAACAGAGAAAAAATTGGCAAAACATTTTTCCTTGTGTGCTCGTTTTAGCTCGGCTACGACTTCTTCACAATGTCAAACAATTAAGCGAGGAAACCTGAAGTCCCACTTGATTTTGTAATATTTTTCAAAAGCCTTGATATCTTGAATAAGTGTACCTTTAGTTTTTGGTGAAGGATCTTGACCCTGCACAGGAATCAGAGTTTCAGTAATACGGCTTAGACAGATGTCAATGTCGATATGATAAGGACTATAATATTTAGTCCCCCAATCGACAAAATCTTTTGAAACTCCTCTGTAGGGGGTGAATGTAGAGATCTTGAAGTGAAACTTGTGCCTTTCATTTTTTGAAGCTACTCGAACGAGATCCGACATGCTTAGTAGGTGGCCATTGATGAAGTGTTCTCTGGCCTTATGAGAAAAAGGTGCTGGAATAGCCTGACAAAATCCTAATTGTCGAGCTACTGAGTTTGGCAGACACAACTCTAAAGATTTGTCTGTCGAACCAGGGAGACCAGCTACCAAAACTTGTCTACAAAGAAAGTTCGACCAAATAGAAATGTTGTTGGCATGAGTAAGAGGATCGTCGGAAAGAATTGGTTGAGCGAACCATTCGGGACCAAAAGAGCGGTCGGCAAAAGGAGCAAAATATATGTCCTCAGTATTAAAGGAGATGGAATGGAAAATACTAAAGAAGTACATGAAATTTTCTAAGCTTTGTTTGTGGGTTTTCTCATGTTTTACATGGCAAAGTCTAACGCCATATGTAGCAAGAGAGACTGTTGGAGGAGAAGAGTCAACTAAATAATCTCCCAGTATAACATTCAACCAAAGTTGAAGTAACCACATTGAACTACCAGAGGTTTTCTTTACTTGAACTCTGATGCTCAGGACAATTTCACCTATACTCAAATAGAGATTGGCTAGGAGAAACTAACCAAGAGCTAGTGGTCGACCTTCATGAAGAAGGTTGGCAAGCTGAAGAAAGGATTTGGATATTTGAACTGACTTAGAACCTATAGCATAGGCTGAGAGCCAGAGTAGAAGAAAAGCTATGTGTTCTTCGTCGGTCACAGGACCCGATTCAGAGGAATAAAAATTAATAAAGTTGGAAAAGGAAGTTGGGGCTTTTGAATAGACGTCAATAGTGTTTGAAGGTTGAAGAACAGGCGTAATGATTTCCCCATCTGGTCGAAGACTAGTTATAGCAGATACGTCAAAAAGTGTTGGACTCATCATGCCATAGGGAAATTGGAAGGAGTTGGTAGTTTTGTTCCAGAAAAAGAAAGAAGCACCTAGCATGCAAGAATCCTTTTTTATGGGATAACGAGAAAGCTGAATGCAATAAAAAATCCCTATTTCCCTCCATAAACTTTCTTTGGAAGCTTGAATTCTGTCAAGCCATTTAAGATACCCATTGATATGGGTAGGGGGAGTCCTAAACAGCCTTTCAGATTTTTCAAAGTAGCTGATAAGAATGGAAGGAAGGGAAGCCAAGATAGCTTCTTGGGGACTTTTACAAGGAAAAAAGGAATTTATTTCATCCGTAATAGATTCCTTGGGCAGAACTGGGCCCAAGAAAGCAGCCAGAGGATCCAAGGATAATGAGGAGTCGTTAATGGGGAATATTACCTTCGAAAAATGCCAAAGTTTAGACTTTTGCAGAACTAGGTCTCTAAAGACCGCATGATTGTAAGGCGTTATTTCTCATTCATCAGTGTGTGAATTCGGATATTTTTGAGAAGATTGTATCTGCTAATACTACAAAGGAGGCATGAGATATTCTTGACAAGTCCTATGCGGGTGCTGACAAATTAAAGAAGGTGAAATTGCAGACCTTGCGAAGGCAGTATGAGCTTCTGCAGATGAATGATCAAGAGAGTGTGGTTGAGTATTTTACTCGGATGTTATCCCTTACAAATCAAATGAAGACCTATGGTGAGACAGTGACTGATCTGATGATTATTGAGAAGGTTTTGAGGACCTTAACTCCAAGGTTCGATCACGTAATGGTGGCCATAGAGGAGGCTAAGAATCATGAAGAAATGAAGGTGGAGGAATTGCAAGGGTCCCTTGAAGTACATGAGTTGCGTCTCAAAGAAAGAAACTTTGAGAGATCTACTGAGCAAGCCCTACAAACTCAAACAAACAAGAAAAATAACTATGATGGTGGCAAGAACAAGAAGGGGAAAGGAAAATGGAAGAATTACAAACTGAAAAATTCTGTTGAAGGCCCAAGTAATGCTTCATAATAGAATTACAATGAAGGAAACAACAAGAAGAGTGGAGGCAGCAATAAGGGTGGCAAGAGGAAATTCAACAAGAGAGGGATCCAATGCTATAACTGTCAGAAGTGGAGACACTTTGCTGATGAGTACAGATTCACCAAAAGCTCACAAGGAAAGAATGATGAGGTGCAATTTGCACATGGAGAAGATTCAGATTCGGATGACGTGTTGCTGATATCCTGACCAAACCTCTGAAGTGTGTCAAGTTTCAAGAGCTTAGAAATAAGCTGGGAATGTTGTCTCTAACTAATATGAATTAGGGGGGTGTGTTGAGATGTAATTCAGTTAGTTAGTTAGACTGTTTAGTGGTTATTAATGACCAATGTTGTTAATAGCAGTTGTAGACTCTCCTATATATAAAGGGAATCATTGTAAAGTGTTTCAATAATAAGTGAATAATATTTTGATTCTTTCAACTATGTGAGTATATCGTTTTGTCCCAACAAGGGAGAGGGGTAGAAATCAGAAGGGAGGATTCTAAAATCTAAAATCTAAAGGTGGAAACGAAATCACAATTTACAGGGGTTAATAACCTCCACTGAAAGAAAAAACAAAACCTACATTATGTATTAGTTTGTGGCATTTGATAACCTATGCAAAAAAAACTCTGCAATTTAGTGCATTTTTTGTAGTGTTGGTATATGTACTTCGATCCTTTAAGCTTGGTTGTTGTTATTTGTTGTTATGTTGACTATATATACACACTGGTTCTTTAAGATTGGTTGTTATTATATATCGTTACGATGATTCTATGTGAAGATCGGTTAATGATCAGTTGGTGTTATATGTTATTATATTGATTATATGTGAAGATCGGTATATGTATGTCTACTCTTTAAGATGGGTTGTTGTTAGATGTTGTTATGTTGATTGTATGTACTAGATTGGTATATGCACATTGGTTCCTTAAGATCGATTATTGTTATATGTCGATGATTATATGTGAAGATTGGTATATGCACATTGGTTCTTTAAGATCCATTGTTGTTATATATTATTATATTGACTGTATGTGAAGATTGGTATATGTACATCGGTTCTTTAAGATTGGCATATTGATCAGCATACTTGTACATACAAATACTTTCTCATTTGCATTTACACTAAGATGTTATTATGTCAGTTGTCAGGATCAAAAAATACATGTCTGCACATATATTTGCTATATCTTGATTGACTATGATATTTGTTAATTAGTCTATTACTCTATGGATATTATTCTCGTGCCTATCAAATTTCAACAATATTTGATCTTAGATTGAAAGTAAGAAAAAGTTCAAATTACACCTTCTAATTTTGTCTTACGTGCACTTTGGTCCTTCAACTTATAAAATATGTAACAAGGTTCCTAAACTCCCGAAAGTGTGCAAAGTGATCCCAAATGTGGCCGACATTAATTTTTGGACAAAAAGTTTCATGTGTCTTGTTATAATCTTGGACCACTTTGCACATTTTTGAGAGTTAAGAGACCTTGTTACACATTTTTAAAAGTTGAAAGATCAAAGTATACAAGGTGTAATTTGAACAATTTTCTATTGAAAATTAACATTGACATCCAAAAATTAATATTTGTCATGATTTTGGACCACTTTACACACTTTTGAGAATTTATGGACCTTGTTGCATATCTTGAAAGTTGAAGGGGCAAAGTGCGTATGAGGTAAAGTTGAAAGGCATAATTTAAACTTTTCTCTTGAAAGTATTATCTTATTATTTTTTAAAAAGACAAATATCGTTAAAATGTGATATGCAACAACGATCGATATTTTGTATAATTATAATGGTAGGCAACTTGATTGCCAAAGAAGAAATAATTAGTAATAACAATCGGTATTTTGTTGCCATACGAAATTTTGGTTAAAAGACATAATAATTGGATAAGAATATCATGTACTGATCGATATTACGTATATCTCTAAATGAGGATCAATATCTTGCATAGACCATAACCCAAATTTTCAATTAAATGATTTAAAGTTGTCGATTTTACTATAGGAGAAGATCAGCATGCTATAGTTCTCTTGCTATTAATTGTTACCATTTTGATAATATGAGAAGATCGGTATGCCACTATATGTTTCTCGATCATTATTTTTAAAGGTTGGCTATTTTTTAAGCATATATTGCCTTTTGTTAGTACACTTGACAAAGTAGGCTTTGTATAAGTATAGGCAATCGGTAGTAATGGTCGTTATTTAATACGTATATGGAGTTTTAGTTGGAAATAATCGAACAAAGTATAATATGATGATCGAAATTGATGAATAATGCTCATGTGGATCAGTGTAATTTCTATTGATCAGTACAATTAATGATCAATAATTATTTATGAGATACCAAATTAGGATGATCTATACGATTACTATGAGAGTGTAAATGAATAATATTTGTGCATAAATTAACCGTCAATAAACACATCCCACAGATTTCACGATCTTTATTACTTTGCTTGTTCACTGTTTTATAACTTCGAGCTAGGGGCTGTGGACCATGTCTGAGTTCTAGGTTCATTAAGCTTGTTTGCTCTTTTATCATTTTGACTTGAGAAACTGTGGGTGATAGTAATATATTTTATTTATTTAATGATTCTCTTACTATGTGTCTTAAGGTTTAATTTGACTTAATTAGATGAGTTTTGTCACATTTTATGATATTGGGTCTAATTGGATCATTAAAGAAATTATTGCATGAATTGACCTTAATTTGTCTATTTGACAATGTTCATTATTTTAGCTATAATCTAAGTTTTAAATATCTGATTAATGTGATTCTAATCTTGTAGGAAAGTTAAGACAAATCTTTACAAGTTTTATGAAGACCTCAAGAGTGGAATCATACGTTTGAATCATTTAAATTGAAGTTGAAACAAGAGCCAAAATGTTGATCCTGACAGCTTGACCTCTGCGCACTCATTAGCCCATATTTTGAGTTATAAGAGTTCAATGGATGTCAAACCAAGCCCAAATGAAAGCTAAGACACAAAGGTACAACTATTATGAGATTACTAAGCTAAACTATGTCATTTTGGGTGCGTAATTGAATCTGGAAAACAAAGACAGGTTGCTAACGAGTTAGGCACTTAATTGAGCATAACTTGAGTTGTAGGCTTCTGAATGACATGGGACTTGGGCCCAATGATTCCTAATTGACCATACTTTGTACCCATTAGAATTATGTTCATGTAAGGCAAAATTAGGAGTTAGTCTAAGAGGGTTAGAGGAGAAGTCCGAGAACTATCTTCTCATTCAACATTTTTCACTCTCTCTCTAGATCTCTTTTCTCTCCCTTCTATATAGTTTTCTCTCTTTTTCTATAATTTCTTCCCTCCCATTCATGGACGGGTAGAGCCTTTAATTAATTCAATGGATTGACATTCTTGATGCTTAATCTTAAGATTTTGTTTTAATTGTTTTACATTCAATTATCAATCAAGTTTCTCTCCTTCATCTTTGCTTAATTCTGATTGAGTTGCTTAATTTGATTGAGTTATTCATATAATAATTGCGTAATTACCATGTGTGAAAGATGAATTGCAGAGACTAAACAAGGCATTAAAGGTCTTTGATAAAATGTTTAGCTTGGTTAGATCTTGGTTTTTAAGTTAATTTAGGTTTTGGATGAATGCTTAATTTGTCTAACCTTAATTAATTGAATTCTGGATACGTATCTAGTAGAAGATCCATGGATCATTTTGACGCATCTTGATATAATCTAAGACCAAGCATTCGGTTGATAATTGAATGGACCTATAGTGATCAAGGATGGATTAAAATCAAGATTGGATAATTCTCTTGGATTAGTTATTTCTTAATTCTATTTTCTCTTATTTAATTACTTTCTGTTTCTGTTATTTGATCTTACAAACCTCTTTTCCCCCTGTTTACTAACATCTTAATTTGATTTTGTGATCATAATTATCAATTTTTTTGGCACCGTTACCGAGATCACTCTGATTTTGATCAATCTTATTGAGAGTATATTTGACTACTAATCCCTCACTAACCCCTATGTTGTTGTGTTTTGGTGGTTTT
The DNA here is from genome assembly GCA_029884605.1 of Ormosia emarginata. Taxonomy (NCBI): domain Eukaryota; kingdom Viridiplantae; phylum Streptophyta; class Magnoliopsida; order Fabales; family Fabaceae; genus Ormosia; species Ormosia emarginata. The sequence goes on along the minus strand of JAQQTP010000062.1, from coordinate 26,027,974 downwards.
AAGGCAAAAACGAGTGATTACGGGTCACTTTGTAGAATTTTATACTGACAAACATGCCCAGAATGAGCAGAAACTTGGTTAGTTGAAAGAAAACAACTTAATAAACAGGGATCACAGCTCTGCTGTGAGGTCCACCCTGGTTTGCCCAAATACCATTGTTTAGACCACCTTTTCACTTTTTAAAGATTTTTTATTGCATTTTTTAGTTTCATACTTTTTATGCTGTGGTGGTCCCATATTTTTTAAAAATCATTAGATAGGTTAACTAAATTTATTTTAGTAGATTTTTAGTGTTGTCTAGTGTATTCTTCTTGTTTGTTGTTTTTATGCTTTATGTGTTTTGAATGATGCATGACTAGGTCTTCTGTTACCCAATTACTTGATATTGATCCTGAGATTGATAGGACTTTGCATAAGTGGATTAGAGCTTGTATGCATAGTGTAAGAATTGCTTCTGAACTTGATTTTGATCTTGAATTTGAAAGTGAACATGAGATCTTAAGTAATTTTGCAACTATGAGTGATAACATGCAAAATAGGATTCTTAAGGAATTAGCTGCTCCTGATGTAACTTATCAGTCTTCGTGCATTCAATATCTTGATCTTAATGCTGATTTTGAACTAAAATCTGGATTGATATACTTGTTGCCCAAGTTTCATGGTGTTGTAGGTGAGGACCCTCAAAAGCATTTAAAGGAATTTCATGTGGTCTGTTCAACCATGAAGCCACAAGGAATACATGAGGAACATATCAAGTGATGTGTGGATAAAATAAACACATCTTGTGCTTAATTTGAGATGGATTTAGGTATGCTTTGATGGATTTATGTTAAAATTTATGCCACATTTAATCTAATTATCCTTGATTTCTCATGATTGGTCTTTCTCTATATTTTTAGGTCTAAAAGAGGTGTTTTGACATAATTATATGAAGCTTTGGATGGATTCATTGTAATGAAGTTGAGCTTGGAATTTATATGGCTAAGATTCGCAAAGTTTTTGACCTTTGTGCAATAAAATGAGTATAACTTGAGTTATAGAAATTGAAATGAGTGATTTTGGTGTCATTGGAAAGCTAAGAAAAAGATCTACAACTTTCATGAAGACCACTTTTCTAAAAAATGACGTTTTGAGTAATTTCAGAGTTAGACATGGGTGTGTCTAACTTGAAAAACGCTTCTGTCAAGCTCACACGACCCTGTCTAACTCCAATGAAGCTTCTGAGACACAATCATGTCTCTTGGACACACGGTCGTATCTCCCCCAAATGTGTAAATTACGCTATTTTTAAGCTCACACGGCCGTGTCGAACTTAGACATGGTCGTGTGAGTCTCCCTGACGCGAAAAAAGGTTGTTTTTACCCCCAAAACAATATAAATATGGGCAAACCCTCAAACCTGAGATACACCTTTTCGACGGCAGACATTGAGAGACAATTTATAAGAGAGAATTGCTAGGAATTCTTGGAGGACGACTACGAAGAGTGGATGGCATTCTTGAAGGCTTGAAGATCATAATCATCGTAAAAGGGGTTTTGATTTCTCTTTCCTTATAGTTTTCTCCTTTCTTTGGGTTTATTTCCATGGATTTGTATTTTGATATGGGTATATTTGTATTGAACATGAGTAGCTAAACCCATAGCTAGGGCTATGGGGGTTCTTGTTTCCTTAATTTTTTGGGTTTGATTTCTAATTTGATTAAGGTAATTTCTTTTAAGGTCTATCATATTGCATGCATTCTTGTCATAACTTAATCACTTTTAGCATGTGTTAATTCATTGTTTGATCAGTGACCATCCACATTCACTGAGTGTATCTATATGGTACGCCTAGGATTAGATTAGTGAATGACCAAACATCGATTTATCCTACCAATGGAATTGACAGTATGTTAGTTCATCTCTTGAATTAGGGATTAATGTATTCTTAATTAATTTAACTAAATGACCAAATAGGTGAATCAAATTAGGAATAGAATATTGTTTCATTCAGAACTATTGAGATTCAATAACAAATAAGAGAATATTGGAAAAAGAATTACCTTACATCATAATTGAAAGAAAATCTGAATAATTTGATTCAAGTGAACCTTACGCCCTAGTTTCTCTCTCATTGATTTCTCTCTATTTTGCTTGATTGTTCATTGTTTTTCTTCTTTATTTGTTTTTCAATTTTATTTTGAATTTCATACCCTTTCGATTGTCTAAATAACAAAAGAGTTTTACGAAACTAGTAATTACTGCTTTTTCCTCGTGGGATCAATAACTAAAACTCAAGTCTTATATTACTTGGCAATAGAGTGCACTTACTCTTAGTGTATTTTATACGTATCAAGTTTTTGGCACTGTTACTGGAGAATAAGTTTGACAATATTAGAGACGTAAAACTCTAGTTAATTTAGACGCAATTTTTTTTTATTTTATTTCTTATTTTTTATTTATTTTTATTTTTGTGTTTATTTTTCTTTTATTTTTTATTTTTAATATTTATTTTATTTAATTTGTTACTTTATCTCTTTGATTATTTTTCTTGGTTATGCTTACTCGTTCTCAATTCCCTAATTTAACATTTGATCCTGAAATTGAGAAAACAACTCGCAGGTTAAGGAAGCAAGCTTATATTGCAGCTGTGATAGAAGATATAAACAAGATGGAGGGACTAGCAATTGAGGGGAATCATGAAGAAAGAGTTGCCCCAGTAGAGCGGACCATGCTTGAGTACTCTATGCCCACTGTTGAAAGGTATAGAGGTGTTGGGAATTTGCGGATCAAAAGTCTCGCAGCGGAATAGCAGAATTCCCTCACAGGATCCATGCGAAAAATTCATAATCCGAGTTTTTAAATTTTTACCTCTTGAAGCGTGATAGACACAAGCGAGGTGAATCACCAACACCGTAATAGCGACGATGTTTCTGCGGTATCCACACGAACAGACTTGCAAAAGGAGTCACGCCTCTATTTTCATAGTGCTAGCTGCGATGAGAGGAGAAGAAGACCTCACTATCTCTCACTCATTTTCTGTAGGTGCGGCTAGGGTTGTGATGTAACCTAGTAGCAGCCCCCTTAGCAGTACTATTTATAATAGTGGCTGCCTTAAGTGAGTGTGAGCAGTAGCAAGGTAAGTGGTGCAACCCTAAACCCATCTGTCATGAGTTAGGCCCACGATTGAATCCGAGTCCAACTTGGATTCGATTACTCCAATTTAGTCTCATTCTAAGTGTGTGACCCTGTAGGTTCTCATGACGTTGGTAGTAATATTAAAATCTCATTTTAATATTACAAACAAGTGAGCGGTATCTAGCAACACATCACTCGCTACCCAAGTAATGAGAATGTCAGTGATTTGACATAACCTATCTCGTGACCAATGTTTCCGTGTAGTTTAGTCCCTTTGTCCGGATATCCGATTGAACACAAGGCATAGAACGTGTCACCCTTGTTTAGTTCAATCTTCGGTTCCGATTCCCGAGTAGACATAGTAATAACAAATAAGATCAATATCTCATATTGACTCATTTGAGCATGGCCATGCATTTCATAGTCTCACTCAATCAGGGGCCCCGAAGATATCGCTCCTGTTATGTAGGAGGGACAAATCCCATCTAGGTCACTCACATCCCTCCACATGTATTGCGGCATGTCTAATAACCAACGTTATAATCATCTTGTTACTGAGATGACGTTTGATGGCATTAAAACACACAACTCCTCATGTAGGAATCGTAGTGATTTCAGGTCAAAGGACCACATACACCATTATCACTATGAGAATCGCTTATGACACTCACGTAACGATCCACGTAGCGTTCTCATGGCGGGGTCATCCAATACATCATTACTCTAATATGTATCCATGTGTAGACTTGATATCTCATATCCATGACCCGTGAGATGTGGTCATCGGTCTACGCACATACTAGCCTCAATGTATTATTGTTGTCCTAATTAACAATAATACTTTAGGAGACATTTAAGAATAGTATTTTATCCAATAGGATCTCACGATCAAGTCATCCACTTGATGTCCTATGGTATCAAACTTACTATTCTAAGGACTTTATTATGTCTACCAAAAAGAACACAATAAATGAAATGCCTCATATAAAATAACATAATATAATGTATGTAAATACAAACAAAATGTATTGGCCACTAGGGCATACACCAATAGGAGGGAGTATTATAAGACCAATTGTGACAGCAAACAACTTTGAGATCAAACTAGCATTGATCTCCATGATTCATAATTCTGTATAGTTTGGTGAATTACCTTCAGATGATCCAAATCAATATTTGGCTAGATTCTTATAGTTGTGTGACACTATCAAGTATAATGGAGTGACAGATGATGCAATCAGATTGTGACTCTTACCTTTCTCTCTTAGGGACATGACGAATCAATAGTTAATGTCACTACCAAGGGGTTCCATTATTACATGGGACCAATTGACACAACAGTTTCTAGCTAAGTATTTTTCTCCCTCTAAATCTGTTAAATTAAGGAATGACATATCTTCTTTTGTGCAGTTTGACATGAATACTCTCTATGAAGCTTGGGAGCGCTTTCAAGAGTTATTGAGGAGATGTCCACACCATGGATTTCCCGTATGACAGCAGGTTCAGACTTTTTACAATGATTTGTCTCCTACAAATCATTCACTCATTGATGCTGCTGCGGGAGGTACAATATAGAGGAAAACACCTACTGAAAGCCAAGTTTTGATTGAAGAAATTGCACTGAATAGTTATCAATGGCAAAGTGCGCGTTAGATGATTAAAAAACTAGTAGGTGTGCATGCTGTTGATTCTTCTACTGTTATTCTGAGTCAATTAGAAGCATTGACGAAGAAAGTTAAGACTCTGATGGTAGCAAATAGTGCGATTCCACTAATCATTTGTGAAGCATATGGAGGACAGGGTCATACAAGTGCAAACTATCAAGTTGGTAGCCCCTTTGCCCCTGAGCCTGAAGGAGTAAATTTTGTTGGTAATTCCAACCGGCAACAGTATAATCTGTATTCAAATACGTATAATCTCGGTTAGAGAGACCACCCTAATTTCAAATGAGGAAATCAACGGGGCTATCAACAAAATTAACAGAGAGCTCCACAACCTCCTCCAGGTTTCCAAGCACCTGCAGAGAAGCCAAGCTTTGAAGATTTAGTAATGAAGTACATGCAGAATTCAGATGCTAGGATGAAAAACATGGAGACTCAGATCAATTAGTTGACTACATTGATGACAACAAGGGCACCAAGGACATTACCTAGTACTACTGAGACTAATCCAAAGGAACAAGTCAATGCAATTACCTTGAGAAGTGACAAGACTTTAGATGAGAAGGCAAATGAAGCACCTAGTTTGTCAGGAATTGAGAAAAAGAAAAATGATGTTTTTACTGAAGATGTCTCAATTCAAGATGACAATAAAGAAAAAAAGGTTAAGAAGAAAGAACCAAAGTGGCAGAGAACGAAGAAGGATCGTGAGTAGAGCGTAGTATATGAACCATCACCATATGCCAAGATCTCATTCCCTTAGAGGCTCAAGAACAATCAGCTAGATAAGGAATTTGCTAAATTCTTGGAGATTTTCAAGAAGTTGCAAATCAACATTCCATTTGTTGAAGCCATCTCTCAAATGCCCAAGTATGCGAAGTTTTTGAAGGAAATACTTATAACGAAACGCAAGCTTGAGGAATTCAAGACGATATGTCTAAATGAGGAGTGCTTCGCCATTCTTTTGAAGAAGTTACCCCCAAAATTAAAAGATCCAGGGAGTTTTACTATTCCTTGCTCTATTGGTACTTTTTATTTTGAGAAGGCATTATGTGATTTGGGTGTTAGTATTAATTTGATGTTTTTCTCTGTGTTTAAGAAATTAGGAATCCAAGAACCAAAGCCCACTAACATTTCACTATAGTTGGCTGATAGATCCTTCACTTACCCTCACGGTGTGGTAGAAGATGTTTTAGTGAAGGTGGATAAATTCATTTTTCCAGTTAATTTCGTGGTGCTAGATAGGGAAGAGGATGCTGATATTCCTCTCATTCTTGGAAGACCGTTTCTGGCAACTTCAGGAGCCATGATTGATGTACCTCGGGCTGAGCTTATCTTAAGAGTGGATGGAGATTCTATGACTATAAATGTCTTTATGGAGGCGAAATCTTTCCTAATGTCAAATCTCCATGCCCCTATTAATATCGTTCAAGCTAAAAAGCAGGAAGACTTAACTATCAAAGACCCCCCATCATCATACCATGTGGATGTTGACCTCGTAAAACTTAAGTTGTTAAACTAGAGAAAGGTCCTCCTATAATTCATGCTCCATTGCAAATTGGTCATTCATCTGTTGATTGTAAATCACCATTGTTGGAATCCGGGTGGGGGTCTATTGTTGGACAGAACCCCTATGTTTTGTTCAATACCATATGATAAATTGGGATAGTTTCTTCATCCGGGGTTATATGAGTTGGAGAAGGGATTTCCTTGAGCTTTGAAATTGCCATTTTGCACATAATTCACTTGCTCCAAAGACGGGTCTTAAGAATATGTTTCTATTGTATTGTATTCCGAAGCCAAATGCCCTCATCCACATGTTTCACAAGTTATATTAGGAGTAGCGATAACATTGACATTCAGCTTCTCAAGTGACTTAGTCAAGGCATCAAACTTAGCATTCAACATATTAATAGCATCAAGCTCTATCATTCCGGCTTGCTTCTTTGAAGATGATCTCCCACTTGGCCACAAATAAATGTTCAAAGTGACCTCTTGAACCAAACCCCTTGCCTCTGTTGGAGTCTTTGCCATCAAAGTACCGTCAGTTACGGTAACAAGAGTTGCCTTTGTAGAAAGAATTAACCCAGCATAGAATGTTTGCATAACAACAAAATCTTGTAAGCCATGATGTGGACATTGACGAACGAGATCATGGTACCTCTCCCATGCATCATTAAGCGATTCATCTTCCTTTTGGGAAAATGTAATGATGTCATGATGAAGCTTGATTATTTTTCCAATCGGATAGTACTTGTTCAAGAAAGCTTGCTCCATTAAGTCCCATATGGTAAGTGAATTTTGGGCTTCCAAGTGAATCCACGTTTTTGCCTTCCCCCCCTAAGAGAAAAGAGAAAAAGTTTGACCTGTATAGCATCAGTTGAAACCCCATTTATCTTATCGTGTCACATAGCTCCAAGAATTCATCTAAATGCTTATTTGCGTCCTCAGTTGTTGACCCTCTAAATTGCAGTTGTTGGACCATCTGGATTAATGACGTCTTGATCTCAAAATTGTTGGTCTCTACTCGTGGCCTTACAATGGAAGACTGACGAGCGCTAGCGTCGGGGGTTCCGTAATCCCTTAGCCTTTGCTCTTGATTGGCGACTTAGTTATTGTTGTTCGCTATGTGGTCTTCCTCAACTCTCAATGTTCTTCTTTCCTTTCTAATATTACGAAGTGTCCTCTCAATCTCAAGATCAACAGAGATAGTAAGATCTTCTTGCCTCCTCGTTCTACGCATAAGAATGAAATAACACCTTAAAATTTGAAGAATAAATTATAAAAAATAAGATGAAAACAAAATAAAATAAAAAATGCTTAAATCAACCAAATTGCCACTTATGTTAAAATCAACATGATCCCTGGCAACGAAGCCAAAAAACTTGTTGTAAATTTTCCACAAGCACACAGATCATTCAAGTAGTAAAATAAAGATCATTCCTTCGAGGGTCGATGATAACTAACTTTTATGACAACTTTGATTATTTAAGCGGTTAAAAATAATAATGCAAGCTCAATTAAAATCAAGACGAAAATCAAAGCAATAGAGTAAACAAATAAATCTAGAAAAGTTAAGATTCAACCATGATTTAAAGGCTTAGGATTAGGAATTCACTACACTACCCCCTATGATAAATTGTAATCCTATCTTTGTTAATGTTCAATTATGTTCTTGAAAGCAGTTTGTCCTAATTTGTTTAAAGCCCAATTTCTTGGTACTAAAAACATGCTAAAACTCCATTAATCCCATTCTCATGGCAATTAATCCAAGTTCCAACCTATTAGGTTTTATAATAATCATTTGCTCCTTGAAGGATTCAAGCATATGTCTAGGTCTCAATTCCTAAGTTTAATTCTTAGATTATCTAGCAATTAGGTTTCATTTTCAATCATTCACCTAAAACCTAAGATCATGTAAATATGGCTGACAACATACCACAAGCATTAAGCATACTGAGAATGAATCAAGAACAATAATTTTTCATTAACAAAGAATCAAATTAACAATTCAACATAGAAAAGTAGAGAGTTGCATCCTAATCCTAGAAAAAGGAATTTAGCTACTCATGGCTAATGTAGAACAAACAAGAACAAAAGTTGAAGAGACAACCATGATTCTATCTTAAGATAATAGGAAAGAATAAAATAAAAAAAGAAGATGGAGAAGATGAAGATGAAGAAGATGTCTTCAATGGTTGAACTTCAATTACTCTTGCACTTGTCTTCCAAACCCTAGCCTCCAATCTTTTGTTGAGGAAAACTAAAACTCCTCTTTGCCTCCCAAAGTCTACCGTCGCAAAAGTTCTCCAAAAGGTTTAGGGATTTGCTCTATTTATAATAGTTTGGGGGCAAAAATGCCTATTTTTCACTCTAGAAGACCTCACACGACTGTATAAGTACACGACATGGTCGTGTGACTTGAAAAATCACGTAACTTACACCGTAAGGAGACACATGACCGTGTGACCTGGAGACATGGTTGTGTGTCCTTAATAGAAGCATTTTTCAAGTTAGACAAGGTCGTGTCTAACTCATCAATTGCTTCTGAGTTGACACAGGATCCTATCTAACTTCAGATATTAAAAACCTTATCAAAATGTCACCTTTTGGATAAGTGATCTTATGAAAATTCAAGGGTTTTGTCTCAGATTTCCAAGGCCACCGATTTTAGCCCATTATGACTCCTACAGCCTAAGATACAGCCCAATCTTTGCAAACTACTCTGGTTCTAGTGATAGCACCTCTGTTCTAACTTTCAGACTTAATATGACCCATTAGACATCCGATTCAGCTCTAGAGCTCTCATCAAAGTTGTAGAGCTTCATCTCAGATTTCTTACAAGGTAAATGTCATAATTTTTAGATGTCTATAACTCAAGTTATACCCAAAATACAGAAATAGTGTAAAATTACCACAATGCTGGAAAATACAACTAAACCCAATTTGAACTCAATCTTATAAATGGTGGTCAAAGTCAATCGATTAAGCACAAGATAGGTCTAAAATGTTGAATATGAGAGTTAACTAATATATAAAAAATGATGTTTATCAGTCGTGTAAATAATCCTCTTTTGCTCTAAAAATGCGGTGTCTTCGCTTGTTTTCACTCTAAATGTAATAAACTTCTTTAATACGCGAAAACGAAGACAATGATAAGGATCCATCTAAAATTCACCAATAAACATAAGCAAATCACCATAATTTATTCTATTTAAGACTATAAAATATAGCTTATCAAAAGTTTCCACATATAAGGATCATCCTACACATAATATTTAGACTTACTCTTAAGCCTATCAATCTAATGCTTTTTAAAATAAGCAGGTAACTCAGATGCAACTAAATAATTCTTTAAATCAGCATACCAAGGTGTTGGTGTATGCCCTAGTGGCCAATACATTTTGTTTGTATTTACATACATTATATTATGTTATTTTATATGAGGCATTTCATTTATTGTGTTCTTTTTGGTAGACATAATAAAGTCCTTAGAATAGTAAGTTTGATACCATAGGACATCAAGTGGATGACTTGATCGTGAGATCCTATTGGATAAAACACTATTCTTAAATGTCCCTAGTCAAGTATTATTGTTAATTAGGACAACAATAATAAATTGAGGCTAGTATGTGCGTAGACTGATGACCACATCTCACGGGTCATGGATATGAGATATCAAGTCTACACATGGATACATATTAGAGTAATGATGTATTGGACGGACCGCCATGAGAACGCTACGTGGATCGTTACGTGAGTGTCATAAGCGATTCTCATAGTGATAATGGTGTATATGGTCCTTTGACCAAATCACTACTATTCCTACATGAGGAGTTGTGTGTTTTAATGCCATCAAACGTCATCTATAACAAGATGATTATAACGTTGGTTATTAGACATGCCACAATACATGTGGAGGAATGTGAGTGACCTAGATGGGATTTGTCCCTCCTACATAACAGAGCGATATCTTCGGGCCCCCGATTGAGTGAGACTACGAAATGCATGGCCATGCTCAAATGAGTCAATATGAGATATTGATCTTATTTGTTATTACTATGTCTACTCTAGGGAATCGAAACCGAAGATTGAACTAAACAAGGGTGACACATTCCATGCCTTGTGTTCAATCTGGATATCCGGACAAAGGGACTAAACTACACTAAACATTGGTCACGAGATAGGTTATGTCAAATCACCGACATTCTCATTACTTGGGTAGCAGTTGATGATGTGTTGCTAGATACCGCACATCGTTTGTAATATTAAAATGAGATTTTAATATTACTACCAACGTCATGAGAACCCCAGCAGTCGCACACTTAGAACAGACTAAATTGAGTAATCGAATCCAAGTTGGACTCGGATTCAACTGTGGGCCTAACTCATGACAGATGGGTTTAGGGTTGCACCACTTACCTTGCTACTGCTCACACTCACTTAAGGCAGCCTTTGTTATAAATAATACTGCTAAGGGGGCTGCTACTAGGTTACATCACAACCCTAGCCGCACCTACAGAAAGTGAGTGAGAGATAGTGGTCTTCTTCTCCTCTCTTCACAGCTAGCACTACGAAAACAGAGGCGTGACTCCTTTTGCAAGTCTGTTCGTGTGGATACCGCAGAAACATCGTCGCTATTACGGTGTTGGTGATTCACCTCGCTTGTGTCTATCACGCTTTAAGAGGTAAAAGTTTAAAAAACTCGGATTATGGATTTTTCGCATGGATCCTGAGAGGGAATTCTATTATTCCGCTGCGAGACTTTTGATCCGCAAATTCCCAACAGTGGTATCAGAGCCACTTGCGAAACCATGATTCGGTTTTTTTTTATTTTCTTGTTATATGCGATAACATGATTCGTTGCTTTCTTTTGATAAAAGATATGATCTTTATATGTTGTTTCTGAAACCATGAAGATGTTCATATGTTGTTGCGAAAACTGTTTTGAAAGCTTTCTGTTTCTGCGTTTTTCTGGTATATATATATGTGATATGTATGAATGAAAATCGTTTTGAATGCTTTCTGCTTTTGTGTTTTTCTGGTATAGACATATGTGATATGTATGATTCTACGAAACTATTTTGAAAGCTTTCTATTTTTGCATATTTTTCTGTATGAATGCGATATACACAGCAGCGCGACACAAGGTTTTGGAAACCTTGTTTCCATTTTGCGACGGCCATGAAGCTTCCTCATGACATGAAGTGTTCATGTCTTCACGCATTCTGGAAACCTTGTTTCTGGATAGGCAATGACGGCTGTGAGGAACCCCTGCGGCACATGAAGCGTTCATGTGTTTGCGGGCCTTAGGGTTCAAGTGTTGTTGCCCTAGCCGTCATAGAGGCAGAAGGGGTCCAACTCAAATTTTTGTTCAAGTAACCAGTGGTGGTATGTGAATGAAAAATTTTGAGCCGGGGCGCTGCCCCGAACCCCGTTTCGTGGTGTGTGATATTCGAAAGTGCAATATTCAAAACTATTTTTTTTATAATTCGCAAAATAATAATGTGTTATTGCTTTGTGTTTATGTATTCTTAGAGATGCATGGTGCATGGTTATGGCCTTAGTCTTTATTTTATGCTATTTTGGTTATTTTAAATACGACCTGCGTGTCGTGCCTTTCTCTCTACATTCTGATTGTACATTCTCTTCTCATCTAACTCCCCTTGAATGTAAAAGAGGTTTCTATAATGTAATCTTCATGTGGAGACAAGGAGACAACATCAAGTGAGGACGTTGGTGGGAGACGCTTGGTGAAGCTGGCATTAATTAATGCTACTCTCTTAGAGGCCATAATCATGTCACGTTTATTATATGCTTTATATGTATGAGATGCATGGATAATGTTTATGGTATGTTAAACAAGTTTAATAAATGGTGAGATCTAATAATAAAATTCCCTCAAAGAAAATATTAAGTCATTATGTGATGCCTTCCAATGCGTGACACTCGTCAAGACTAATATCGATCAAGTGTAGGTCTGCCAAAGCAGGTGCCTTTATCTATATTAGTAAGATGCGATAGGATAATAGTAATATCCAATTGTCAACCATTGGGTTTGACTTAACTAGGCCATTTCAATAGGATTGAAGGCTTAGAGGCATGAAGTTGGGCTTTAGTCCATTAGATGGATTAGAATAAGTGTTATTCACCCAACTATCCAAGAGTTGCATGTGATGTAATTGGAAAGAGTTTCCTACCTAAATAATCGAATTTTGGGCGATCGCCCAAAGTGACTCAAAACTAGGTGAAATATGGATCTTGGCCCACTAGAAAATCTTCCAATGGGATTTTCCAAGTCAATGCTGAGGGTCATTGATTTGAATAAAAATAGTGGGAGACGTATTTAATTAAAAGACCTTGTTAAATATGTTTATAGCATAATACTTATATTTTGCATATTTCTGTTGATAGATTACCATGGCAACAAACACATCAAGTAACTTATCATTGCGATCGGTCCTTGAGAAGGACAAGTTGTCTGGGACAAATTTCCTAGACTGGTATAGGAACTTGAGGATTGTCCTCAAGCAAGAGAAAAAGCTGTATGTTTTAGAACAACCTATTCCTGAACCACCTGCTGCTAATGCCCCTAGAGCTGAAAGAGATGCTTATAAGAAGCATCAAGATGATGCCTTGGACATTGGATGTCTAATGCTAGCCACCATGAACTCGAGCTCCAAAAGGAACACGAGAACATTGGAGCATACGAAATGATCGTACACCTCAAAAAGCCTTATCCAGAAGCAGGCTAGACATGAGAGATATGAGGTCTCCAAAGCACTCTTTCAAAGGTAAGTCGGGTAGAGGGAAGCCCCGTTGGTACTCATGTACTCAAGATGATTGGGTACATTGAAAACCTTGAGAGACTCGGTTTTCCTATGGGCCAAGAGTTGGCCACCGACTTAGTCCTCGCAATCGTTGCCGGATAGTTTTAGTCAATTTGTCATGAACTACAACATGAATGAAATTGACAAACCACTACCGTAGAGCTAAGCATGTTGAGAATCGCCGAGCGTAACATAAACAAAGGCAAAGGAAAGGCCATAATGATGGTCCATAAGAATAAGGGCAAGAAACAAGAGAAAAGCCCCGGACAAGTGGAAGGGTAAGGGCAAGGAAAAGTCCAAGCCTAGCACTTCTAGCTTGAAACCAAAGGGTGGAGTGGCTAAGGAAGGTACATGCTTCCACCGCGGTCGACCGAACATTGGAAGAGGAACTGTGCCAAGTACCTAGAGGAGCTCAAGAAGAAGAAGGGAAGTGAGACTTCCACTTCGTGTAATTTTGTTATAGAAGTCAATTTATCTACTTCGCATCATGGGTATTAGATACTTGGATGTGGATCTCACATTTGTGTAAATGTGCAGGATCTAAAGAGCAAGAGACCATTGACTAAGGGCGAAGTCGACCTACGAGTGGGAAATGGAGCAAAGGTTGCTGCACTAGCCGTAGGGACTTATTTATTAGCTTTGCCAACCGGGCTTGTAATTGAATTGGATAATTGTTATTTTGTGCTCGCTATTAGCAGAATATCATTTCTGTTTCTTGTTTGGACAAGAAGGGTTTTACTTTTATAATTAAGAACAAAAGTTGTTCTCTTTATTTGAATGATATTTTCTATGGTAGTGCACATTTGAGTAATGGACTTTATATCCTTGATCTCGAAACACCCATTTATAACGTAAATACAAAGAGGTTCAAGTTAAATGATATGAACCCGACTTATCTCTGGCATTGTCGTTTGGGCCATATAAATGAGAAACGCATTTCCAAACTCCATAAAAATGGATTCTTGGACTCGTTTGATTACGAATCATATGAGACATGTGAATCTTGTTTATTGGGAAAGATGACTAAGGCCCCATTCACTGGACAAAGTGAAAGGGCTAGTGATCTTTTGGGCCTCATACATAATGATGTATGTGGGCCACTAAACACACTAGCTAGAGGCGGTTTTCAGTACTTCATTACATTTACTGATGATTTCAGTAGATATGGATTTGTATATCTTATGAAGCACAAATCAGAATCCTTTGAAAAGTTCAAAGAGTTCAAGAATGAAGTACAAAACCAACTTGGCAAGAGTATTAAAATCCTTCGATCGATCGAGGAGGTGAATACTTAAGCCAACAGCTTGATGATCATCCGAAAGAGTGTGGGATAATATCTCAACTCACTCCTCCCGGAACACCCACAATGGAATGGTGTTTCGAAAGGAGGAACCGGACCTTGTTGGACATGGTCCGATCCATGATGAGTCATGCAGACCTTCCAGTGCTCCTTCTGGGGACATGCTCATTAACAAAGCCAGCTTTCACACTTAACCGTGTTCCATCTAAGACGGCTCAACAGACACCATATGAGATGTGGACCGGGAGAAGACCCAAGATGTCTTTTATGAAGATTTGGGGTTGCGAAGCTTATGTGAAACGTCAAGTTTCGATAAGCTTGGCCCAAAATCGATAAATGCTTCTTTGTGGGGTATCCTAAGGAAACCAAGGGATACTATTTCTATAATCCTACCGAGGGCAAAGTGTTTGTCGCACGGACCGTATTCCTAGAAAAGGAGTTTATCTCCAAAGGAATCAGTGGGAGGAAAGTAGAACTTGAAGAAATTCAAAGTTCACAAAGTAGCAGACGAACCAATGGTGGAAATAGAGCAGCCTCCACAAATCGTTGTGGAACCACAATCTGTGCTCTAGTAGCACAAGACTCGCGTAGGTCTAACAGATACGTCGTCAACCAGAGAGATATGGATTTCTCATGACTCAACAAGGTGACGTATTACTCATGGATCAAGATGAGCCTGTGACTTACCAGAAGCCATTATTGGCCCGAGACCGAAAAATGGCTTGAGGCCATGAGATCTGAAATGGAATCCATGTATACCAACCAGGTATGGACCTTGGTTAACCCACCTGAAGGGATAAAACCCATTGGGTGCAAGTGGGTTTTTAAGAAGAAAACCGACATGGATGGTAATGTGCATACCTTTAAGGCACGATTAGTGGCTAAAGGTTTCAAGCAAATTCATGGTGTAGACTATGATGAGACTTTTTCCCCAGGGCCATGCGATGCTTAAATCACTCGGATCTTGCTTGCTATTGCAAAGATACCATGATTATGAAATCTGGCAAATGGATGTCAAAACCGCTTTCCTTAATGGAAATCTTCTCGAGGATGTGTACATGACACAACCTAAGGGTTTTGCCACTCCACAGATGCTACAAAGGTATGCAAGTTGCAACGATCTATTTATGGATTGAAGCAAGCTTCCGTAAGCCGGAATCTTCGTTTTGATGATACAATCAAATAGTTTGGTTTTATCAAAAATGAAGAAGAATCTTGTGTCTACAAGAAGGTTAGTGGGAGCACGCTTGTCTTTCTAGTATTGTATGTAGATGACATACTACTAATTGGAAATGACATCCCTACCCTACAGGTCGTAAAGACTTGGTTAGGGAAGTGCTTTTCTATGAAGGACTTAGGCGAAGCCACCTATGTATTAGGTATCGTGGATCTATAGAGATAGGTCGCAGAGATTGCTTGGCCTAAGTCGAGTACATACATAGACAAAGTGTTAAGACGTTTTAACATGCATGAATCCAAGAAAGGACTCTTGCCTATGTCGCATGGTATAAGCCTATCTAAGGCTCAATCCCCTTCCACCCAGATGAGAGGGATCGCATGAGTAAGATTCCATATGCATCCGCAATTGGATCTATCATGTATGCCATGTTATGTACTCGACCGTATATCTCGTATGCTTTGAGCATGACGAGTGTGTACTAGTCCCGATCCAGGTGAGAGTCACCGGAGTGTTTGTCAAGAACATCCTTAAGTACTTGAGAAGAACTAAGGATTCGTTTTTGGTATATGGAGCCGAAGAGGAACTAGTAGTAAAGGGGTTACACCGATGCTAGCTTCCAAACCGATAAGGACGACTCCGATCGCAATCGGGTTTTGTTTATTGCCCGAATGGTGGGGCCGTGAGTGGAAGAGTTCAAAGCAGGAGACAATCGTCGATTCTACCACGTAGGCCGAGTATATTGCCGCTCCAATGCAAAGAAAGGAGGCCGTTTGGATTAGAAAGTTCATTATTGAGCTTGGTGTAGTTCCTAGCATCAGGGACCCAGTGGACCTCTATTGTGATAATAATGGAGCCATTGCACAAGCTAAGGAGCCCAGATCTCACCACGATCCAAACATATACTTAGGCGCTTCCATCTCATTCGAGAAATCATCGATAGAGGAGATGTGAAGATATGCGCAGTACCAACAGATGATAACATTGCTGATCCATCCGACGAAGCCTCTTGCACAACATGTAAGCATGAGGGTCACACTAGGTCTTTAGGCATTAGAAATATGCTTGATTGGCTCTAGTGCAAGTGGGAGATTGTTGGTGTATGCCCTAGTGGCCAATATATTTTGTTTGTATTTACATACATTATATTATGTTATTTTATATGAGGCATTTCATTTATTGTGTTCTTTTTAGTAGACATAATAAAGTCCTTAGAATAGTAAGTTTGATACCATAGGACATCAAGTGGATGACTTGATCGTGAGATCCTATTGGATAAAACACTATTCTTAAATGTCCCTAGTCAAGTATTATTGTTAATTAGGATAACAATAATAAATTGAGGCTAGTATGTGCGTAGACTGATGACCACATCTCACGGGTCATGGATATGAGATATCAAGTCTACACATGGATACATATTAGAGTAATGATGTATTGGACAGACCCGCCATGAGAACGCTACGTGGATCGTTACGTGGGTGTCATAAGCGATTCTCATAGTGATAATGGTGTATATGGTCCTTTGACCTGAAATCACTACTATTCCTACATGAGGAGTTGTGTGTTTTAATGCCATCAAACGTCATCTGTAACAAGATGATTATAACGTTGGTTATTAGACATGCCGCAACACATGTGGAGGAATGTGAGTGACCTAGATGGGATTTGTCCCTCCTACATAACAGGAGCGATATCTTCGGGCCCCCTGATTGAGTGAGACTACGAAATGCATGACCATGCTCAAATGAGTCAATATGAGATATTGATCTTATTTGTTATTACTATGTCTACTCTAGAATCGTGAAACCGAAGATTGAACTAAACAAGGGTGACACATTCCATGCCTTGTGTTCAATCTAGATATCTCGGACAAAGGGACTAAACTACACGGAAACATTGGTCACGATAGGTTATGTCAAATCACCGACATTCTCATTACTTGGGTAGCAAGTGATGTGTTGCTAGATACCGCATCACTTGTTTGTAATATTAAAATGAGATTTTAATATTACTACCAACGTCATGAGAACCTGCAGGTCGCACACTTAGAAAGACTAAATTGGAGTAATCGACCTAAGTTGGACTCGGATTCAACTTTGTGGGCCTAACTCATGACAGATGGGTTTAGGGTTGCACCACTTACCTTGCTACTGCTCACACTCACTTAAGGCAGCCTTTGTTATAAATAATACTGCTAAGGGGCTGCTACTAGGTTACATCACAACCCTAGCCGCACCTACAGAAAGTGAGTGAGAGATAGTGGTCTTTTTCTCCTCTCTTCGCAGCTAGCACTACGAAAACAGAGGCGTGACTCCTTTTGCAAGTCTGTTCGTGTGGATACCGTAGAAACATCATCGCTATTACGGTGTTGGTGATTCACCTCGCTTGTGTCTATCACGCTTCAAGAGGTAAAAATTTAAAAAACTCGGATTGTGGATTTTTCGCATGGATCCTGAGAGGGAATTCTGTTATTCCGCTGCGAGACTTTTGATCCGCAAATTCCCAACACAAGGGTCCTTACCTCATAGTTGAAATAGCTGCTCATATTGGAAGGTCTTTCAGATAAGAAGAGTGTCCACTGCTCGTGGGATCCGGCTCAGATGATCTACCACCAAGTTCTAGGCTCTGCTCTTATCTATAATCTCAATATCAAACTCCTATATGAGCAACATCCACCGAATGAATCTAGGCTTCACCTTGGGCTTCTTCTGCAAGAACTTCAAGGGTGCATGTTCAGAAAAAATAATAACTTTAATGTCCAACAAATAGGAACAAAATTTATCTAAAGCGAAAACAATTACTAAAAGCTCCTTTTCGTTGGTGGTGTAATTGACTTGGGCATAATCCTAAGTACGAAAGGCATAAAATATCACATAAGGTTGCTTGCCAACTCGTTGAGAAAGGTTAGCATTAACTATAAAGTTAGAAGCATCACACATAAGCTTAAAAGGAAGCTCCCAATTTGGCGGCTAAATAATGGGAGAAAAGATCAAGTTCTTCTTCAATTGATCGAAAGCCTTTTTGAAATGGTCATCAAATTTGAACTCGACTTCTTTTTTAAGAAGTCTGGATAATGGAAGGGCAATTTTGTAAAAGTCCCTAATGAAACGCCTGTAGAACCTTGCATGACCAAGAAAGGAACACACTTCCTACACATAAGTGGGATAGGGTAAAGAGGCAATAACATCGATATTCGATCTATCTATTTCAATACCTTTGCTAGAAACAACATGCCCTAAGGCTATGCCTTGTTCTACCATGAAATGACATTTCTCAAATTTAAGAACAAGATATGTCTCAATGCACTTATCAAGCACTCTAGCAAGGTTGTCTAACGTACATCAAAAGAAGACCCATAAACTGTGAAGTCATCCATAAAAACTTCCATGTAATGTTCTAACAAGTCAGAAAAAATGCTCACCACACATCACTGAAAATGTACTTAGGGCATTACAAAGCCCAAAAGGCATCCTCCTATAAGCAAACATGGCAAATGGGTAGGTGAATGTTGTCTTCTCTTGGTCCTTCGAGGCTATGTGAATCTAAAAGTATCCTAAAAATCCATCTAGGAAGCAATAATGTGACTTGCCAGCCAACTTTTTCAACATCTGATCAATGAAAGACAATAGAAAGTGATCCTTCCTAGCGGCTTGGTTAAGCTTCCTATAATCAATACAAACTCTCTAGCTGCTTTGCACTCTAGTGGGGATTAACTAATTCTTCTCGTTGATGACCACAATCACCCCGATCTTCTTGGGAACTACTTGCACCAGACTCACCCATTTGCTATCTGAAATAGGGTAAATGATGCTAATTGAGAATAGTTTGCTCACTTCTTTCTTCGCCACATCCAAAATTAGAGGGTTAAGTCTTCTTTGAGGTTGCCTCACTAGTTTGACTTCCTTCTCCAATAAAATTCAATGCATGTATGTCGAGGGGCTAATCCCAAGAATATATACTAGCATCCATCCAATGACTTTCTTGTGTTGCTTCAAGATTTGCAACAATTTCTCTTCTTGTTCAAGCTACAAATTATTTGCTATTATAGCTGGTAGTTTCTCATTTGCTTCCAAGAACACATACTTCAAATGTTCAAGTAAAGACTTTAACTCAAGGGTAGGTGGTTGTTGCACTAAAGGTGTCAATCTGGTTGAAGAAACTAATTCTGCAGATTTAACTACAACATCACCTGTAATTAGTGTACGATCTTCGAAAATAGCATAATCATATCAATAGAATCAGAAAATTCAGAACACACAGTATCATCTCCCATATATGCAAAAATCTCAGAATATGCGACATACATACTAGTCTCATCAGAAATAGAAACAGAACATCCAGAAAAATCAACATTATCTAGAAATCCCACAATTTCAAGAAATTTAGCTAGCATACCAACATGCATATCATTAACAAGCAAATCAATGACATCTAATTAAAAAACAAAATGCTCTTCTAAAAGATATTTCATGGTATCAAAGATATTAAATTGAATTATATTATCCCTGTAACATCCTCCCTGATCTAATAAATCTTAATTAGTATTATAGAAGCTCAATAATGCGGATATAGGTACCTACTAACTTTTGGAAATTTATTGAATAAATTGAGCGTAATTCTATAACACAAAAGGTGAATAATAGCTCATATTTTGAGACAAATAGCCAAAACGAAGGTAATAAATGTGGGAAAAGGTATTCCCATAATGGAAATAATTAGTATGAATTGTGGTAAATTTTGGAGAATTGAATGAAGTAATTTGGTATTTTTAATAACACAGAGAAAATGTTTAATTGTTAAATAAAATAGCTAGACAACTTGAAAAATTATGAAATTGCTTGGAGATGATAAGTAGAATATGGAGAAATTTTTGATATGAAAAATAAGATGAGGCAGGTATGTTTGCCTACCTTACAGGTTCGAATTATTTAAGAAAAAGTAGAGTAATTATCTGATAAAAACAGTGTCAGAAAATTATGGAAATTTGGAAAATAAAAATTTGGCGAGATATATTATTTTTTGAAACTTTTATGGAGATTAGAAAAAGTGATTTTGAAAGAATAAAGTGTACGTAGCAGATATGGAAGTTCTAATATAATTTTATTATTTCTTTTCCTCTCTCTCATCGCCTCTGGAAGTCTCCATTTTGGGATATATTTATCCCTTCCTTTTATCTTTCACTTCTGTCTCTCTCTCGTTTTGCTAGAGACATTTCGTCTCTCTCTCTCTCTCGATTTGCTAGAGTTAGCAACAACAAAAAAAAAGAAAATGAGAGAAAGGGAAACTCTCGTTCCTCTCTTTCTCGGTTCTGCTGGAGAATTGGAGTAGCAAAGGAAAAGAAAAAGAGAGAGAAAAGAGGAAGGAAAAGAAGAAAGGAAGGAGAAGGGAAGCAAAAAAAGAAAAGAAAACAAAAAAAAAATAGGTAAAGACCAAGCTTCACGTGAGCTATGGAGGAAAGGTAGGGGTCTTTGCCTCCCTCTATTTGTTCTTCCAAAATCTTAAAACTGTTGGTGATATTTGCTTGATAATTGGTTTGAAAATTTGGTGATGTTGTGGGTTTGGCCTTGGGGTGTTCTTGGGTTTATGAAGGAGTTAAGGGTTTCTATTTCATACTATCAATTTACTATTTTTCTAAACTTGTTGAATGAACCTGTTACGTGAATTGATAATGAAAAAATTAGTGTTATATGTTTTTGACCATGATATGTTGTTTCACGGGTTGTTATGGGAAGAGGGAATATGGATGTTTTGCACCTACTTGTTACTTAGATGTATTTTTTTTAGACATTTAGAGACTTGAAAACTATCTTACGTGTGGAAAAGATTAGTTTTCGGGAAACTTGAATGGGGAGGCTAAAACCATAGACGTAAAAGGATAGAGTTTTAGTTGTGTTGAAGCTATTCTTTGATGGCTTTTGTGGCATTAATTAGTCTTGTTGGCATTGATTTCTAGTTGATGTAAAATAATAATGATAGTAATTGAAAGAATATCCAAGACAGAGAAGAGAAAATGAACAAGAAAAGAAAAGTTGTAGAGAAAGAAAAGAAAGTTTCTAGAACTTTTATATTTCATCTATTACAAATCTGATATATCAATCACGTGTACAATGAGCATTTATAGTAGCTCATAGTAGTTAACTATACAACAGAAAAACTAACTCAGAAAACTAACTCTAACAGAATTAACAGAGTTACAGAGTTGATGTAGCTTCTTCTGGAATACTCTATTATGCCCCCCTCAGACATAGTGAGGTTCAGAATAGTTAACCACACTGAGTTTGTCACGAAGAAAGCAGAATCGAGGCTTTGACAGGGGCTTAGTTAGCACATCAACTATTTGATCAATAGCTGGAATATGTTTAACAAAGAGTTGCTTCTGCTGAACCTTTTCACGGACCAAAAAGATATCTAGCTCCATATACTTTGTGCGAGAATACAACACAGGATTATTAGATAAAGAGACTGTACTCATATTGTCACAAAATATAACAAGAGCAGTGGATAGAGAAACATATAACTCTTGCAACAGAGATTGAATCCACAGGATATTAGCTGCAGTTTGAGCAACACTGCGATATTCAGCTTCTGTGCTGGACCACGCCATAACAAGCTGTTTGTGAGACCACCAGGAGATTAAATTTGGACCAAGATAAATGCAAGAACCAGAGGTGGAACGACGATCATCAGGGTCACAAGCTTAATCATCATCACTAAAGCCATACAAGGTAAGTTTAGAGGCGGGTTTAAGCAGTAGATCGTAAGAAAGTATGCCTTTAAGATAAGGTTTCGTTTAACAGCAATCCAATGCTCTTCAAGGGGATTGTGTATGAACTGACAAACTTTATTCACGTGATATCAAATTTCAGGCCATGTAATGGTAACATATTGAAGACCCCCCACAATAGAACGATAAAGGATTGGATCAGTAACAAAATTAGATCCTTCTTTAGTTAGTTTGAATCCGGAAACCATAGGAGAGCCAATGCCTTTAGCTTTAAGCATATGTGCTTTACTGAGAACATCTTGAATATATTTAGACTGAGACAGGTGCAAACTTCCATTGGATAAAGTGGTGACCTGAATGCCAAGAAAATACAAACAACTGAGGTAAGTTGTTGAATGACCATACTATTATTTCCAGTGATGATAATATCATCAACATAAACCAGCACATAAATACAAACAACTGAGGTAATTTTGACAAAAAGCGAAGGATCATATTTGCTTGAAGAAAAACCAAGAGTAAGAAGAGTTTGGCCAAGTTTTTCGAACCAAGCTCGAGGAGCTTGGTTTAGTCCATACAAAGCTTTATGAAGCTTACAAACTAATGACTTGTCAGGACCCTCATAACCTGGAGGTTGAGTCATATAGACCT
Source organism: Ormosia emarginata (assembly GCA_029884605.1). Lineage (NCBI taxonomy): Eukaryota > Viridiplantae > Streptophyta > Magnoliopsida > Fabales > Fabaceae > Ormosia > Ormosia emarginata. Next base: position 26,005,015 of record JAQQTP010000062.1, on the reverse strand, counting down.
ATTCATGAAGCAAGCCATTTAAAAAGGCATTGTTAACATTAATTTGCTGAAGGCACTAACTAGCAGTCAAGGCCAAAGTAAGAATAATACGAATTGTTGCAGGCTTGACCACAAGGGAGAAAGTTTCAGTAAAATCAAAACCAGGTTGTTGATGGAAACCTTTGGCAACCAATCTTGCCTTAAACTTGTCAATTGTACCATCAAGTTTTTCTTTAACACAAAAAACCCACTTGCATCCAATAGCTGACCTGTTTGGAGGTAAGGGAACAAGAGACCAAGTTTTATTATTAATTAAAGCTTGAAACTCAGAATCTATAGCAAACTTCTAGTTTGGATCAGCAAGAGCTTGAGGAATGGACTTTGGTAAGGACTGAGTGAGGAAAACTTTTGGCTTGAAAATACCAGCTTTAGAACGTGTAACCATAGGATGATAAGGCTACTCAGTAACAAAAAGTAGAGGAGGCTGCAGGTCAGTAACAGAAGGAGGTTGTGATAAAGAAGAAGAAATGGAAAGAGGTGATGTAATATGAGGATCAGAAGAAGGTGAAGAAGTGGAAGAAGTGGATGAAGAAGTAACATTAGGAGGCAGAGGTGAGTGTGCAGGCTGAGCAGGAAATGAAAGAGTAGGTGGACTAGCTGAAATATGATGAGAAGGATGAAAAGGAAATGAAGAAACAGTAGATGAACACTTGGAATAATGAAACTTATGTTCATTGAAAGTGACATCTTTGGATAGGTATATTTTACCACTTGGAGCAAGACATTTGTAACCTTTGTGATTAGTAGAATATCCTAAAAATATGCACTCCTCAGAACGAAATTGAAGTTTATGCTTATTATATGGTCTTAAAAGAGGAAAGCAAGCACATCCAAACACTTTGAAGAAAGAAAAATCTGGAGTTGAGTTATGTAGCATGGTGTATGGAATAACATTGTTATGAGAGGGAGAGGGAATTCTATTAATGAGAAAAACTGCTGTAGAAAAGGCATGATCCCAAAATTGTAAAGGTAAATGGGATTGAGCAAGTATAGTGAGCCCCATTTCTATGATATGGAGATGTTTTCTCTCAACACTCTATTTTGGTGGTCTGTGTGAGGACATATGATTCTATGATTAATACCTTGATTTTGTAGGTATGTGCAAAAGGAATGAAATTCACCACCCCAATCAGTTTGAATATATTTTATTTTACAACTGAACTGAAGCTCAACAGCTTGCTTAAATTGTAGAAAAACAGAAAAGGCATTAGACTTTTGCTTCAGGAAATAAAGCCAAGTATGTCTAGAAAAGGCATCAACAAAGGCAATGTAGTACTTAAAAGCAATGGAAGAAATAATGGGAGCTGGTCCCCAAAGATCAGTAAACACAAGTTCCAAAGGCTTAGTGTAAATACTCTAAGAAGAAGCAGATGGCAATCTATGAGACTTACCATAACAGCAAGCATAACAAAAGTCATACAAAGATTTAGATGGTGCAAGTACATTACACAATTTGAGTACATGCTTTACAGCCAAGGCATGAGGATGCCCCAAGCGATTATGCCAAAGACTAAACAAAGAGTAATCAGTATTGGATACAGACTCTAAAGCAGAAATTGGTAAACTACTATTTATAGACCTATGGAGTACAGTTTCTACATTATTAACTGTCAAGCTAGCACTAGAGTGCAAATTAATTTGATTATTTACAACTGAAGGAGAAGTGGTAGGTAAGTGCTTAAGAGAGAACTGATCAAATCTATATAATCCATCAGGACCAAGGCTTCCATGTAGAAGGACTTCATGAGTGTCCTGAGATTTCATAACACAAAAAATGGCATGAAATTCAAAATAAACATTATTATCTTTAGCAAACTTACTTACACTAATTAGATTTTTTGTGATAGAAGGAACATGTAATAGATCAAGTAAATGTAATGAAACAGTAGAGTTAAATGGAAAATATAAAGAGGAAGAACCAATATGTTGAATAGGCACACCTTGACTATTCCCAATTAAGATCTGCTCAGTACCAAGTAAAGAAGACCTCTCCATCAAATTATGATGATCATATGTCACATGGTTTGTAGCACCTGAATCAGGAAACCAGGCAGAGCTGTTTAACAGATCAGGTGTAGCAATTATAGCTGAGCAGGATGTTGAAATAGAGCAAAAGTTGGTTGAAATGAGGAAGGTGTGGATGCAGGATAGGAACTAGAAAAAGGACGAAATTGATGACTGGAAGAGGCATAGGGAATTTGTGGTGAAAAAAAAGGGAAGGATAAGAAGATAGGTGTGGAGTAGAAACTGGTTGCTGAAATTGTGAAGAAGTGGAGCTGCATGACTAAGTTTTCGACACAATTGACAAACAATAGAACCACGATTATTGTGAAATCTGCCACATCTGCCTCTTGATCTACCAAAAAAACCAAATCTACCTCCTCGAGAACCATAAAATGGTGGTGTAACACCCCAATTTTTAGAAAATGTTCCGAATGTACTGTATGCTGTTTTTCAAGCTTTCGTGTGAATGACCGTTGTGTCCCTATTTCACTGTTTCTCGATTTCTGTATGGAATACAAATACGTTTATACATGCTCAAATTTTATTTGATCTTTTTACGTAATTTGTTTCAAGATGGTAAAATAAAAGTTTTTCTGAGCTACTATTTTAATTTTTCTGATCGATATACAGACAATTAATACTGTCTGTAATTTTATTTGAACTTTTTGGATGATTAGCTACGTCGTGGGGAAAAATAGAAAAATGACCATTACGTCCCGAATGTGCTGTTTGTGCTGTTTTTGCTGTTTTTAATTGTTTTCTACTTGATTTAGTGTTCAATATTACTGTCTGTGATTTTATATGGACTTTTTGTGTGATTTGCTCCGGGCAGAAAATAATATTTTTCCTGACCGAAAAAATCTGTTTTTAATTATTCAGAGGCGGGGATCTTACTAAACCCAATTCTCGAATGAGCCTAAAATTAATCTTTTAATTTTTAGGATTTAATCACAAATAAAATAATTTTGTATTATTTTAATATTATTTTATTAGTCAGTATAATTTAGTGACAATGGACCCTAAATGTTTTGCGGGACCCATGTTTAGCTAAACCAATTAACTTAGTAGCTTAATTAAACATGATTAGTGGAGGAATATTCTTGAACATGATGATAAGGCTTGATGACTAGGTTATTAGTGACTAAGCATGGTGACTAAGGCTAATGACTAGGTTAGGAGCAACCAATAGGAAACAAGCTTGCTAATCAAGGCTTAATCTTGACCTTTGATGCATCCAAGGGCTTGGATGAAGCTAAGCAAATGTCCACCTTGCATGGCTTGAAGTCTACGGCCATATGGCTTTGGGAGGACCAAAAATCTCTTCTCTTTCATGCAAATTCTCTCTTCTCTCTCATCCAAGAACCCTAAACACCATTGTTACTTCCTTTCTCACCTATTCGCCAAGCTTGATACTACACCATTCAATCACCCAAAATTTCTTCTAACCAAGTTTTCTAAACCTAAACACAATCTTAAGAACATCTCTAGTTGAGAGTTCTTTCAAAATCTTACATTTGAAGCTTGAAAACCTACTTGGAAGTTTGTACCAAGGAGGTGAAATCTCTTGTTTTTCTTTTCTAAATTCTTTTTCAAAGTTCTAAGCCATGATTTATCCATGGTTTAGGTTCTTTTTCAATGGTTAGTAACTTGTAGTTTTTGTTTAAGTTTGTTAGGTTCTTGAAGGAGGAAAACCGTGACCCTAGGAGGAGTGAAAGAATCCATTTGTCTTCATTTAAGGTAAGAGGAAGACAAATCTTATCATCTATGGATGGTGGTAAGAAGATGGAGTGTGGTTTTGGATTGTAGAATCCATAAGGATTCATTTGTGTGGTTGTTAGTAGCTTGTTAATATGGTTGTGTATATGTTAATAGCTTTCCTATTTGTTGTTTGTAATAATTTGCATGTCTACAAGCTTTAAATTGCATGTCTACAAGCTTTGATTTAGGTTATATGTGTTAGAAATATATTGCATGTGTTAGAATTGCATGATAATGTATAGGATGTGAATAACATGTTAAGGATTGCATGAGTGTTCCAAAGAACACAATCCTAAGGCTCACTACCATGGACACAAAGGGAGAACCAAAATGTTCTCATATTTTTCCTAAATTGAGATTTAATTAATCTAGGAGAATTAACAAGTTATTACATTGTTTAGATTAGGGAAAATGAATTTAGAAATCAAATAGCATAAATTTCTAAGTTTCGCCAACATGCCAAACCAAGTATCCATGGTTTCTAAAATTAAATCCAAACCTTTTCTAAGTATAAGAATGCAATATGTGTTAAAAAGAATTTTTCTAAAATGAGTTTTAAGGAAAAGAATCAATTAGAAATAAGTTTGAGAACTTAGAACTAATGATTTTGTTATTAGAAATGAAATACAAGAACTTTCAAAAATTTCTAACATATAGCTCATGTCAGTATTTTGAAGCATGTTAGTAGTTTTCAAAGGGATTAATTTTATGGTTTAAAAATTTAATAAACAATTTTTACTAAAAATTAGGAAACCATTAATATAATTTTCTAAGCAAAATACTTGTCAAATTTTAGTAAAACGGACAAATAAGATAGAAAAGATGTCCAAAAGACAAGATACTGTATGGAAAATATTATACGTAGCTTAAAAATATTATTTATTATTTCTTTTATTTAAACCATAATTTTTAAGGAATTCGGTCAAGAAAATAATTTAAAAATCTTACGCGATTGAGAAAACGTATTAAAAATCCTACGCGATTTTGAAAACAGAAAAATATATTTACGCGATTTCAAAACGCTTATAAAAACGACGAGATTGTGAAAACGCGATAAAATTTCTACGCGATTGACCGAAACAAGATTTTTTGGATTTCTATATTTTTTCGCCGCTTGTCGGCTATGAGGTGAACCCGCATGTGCTTTGAGACAAAGATTTGTCCAAGGGGGACTTATCAGATATTTTTGCCATTAAGGGCATATATTTTTATACCTTGAGGGTATTCTGGTAATTTACCAATTTTTGGTGAATTTTGGTTGACGAGGTGAATCACATCGTGTTGTTGATGCGATAAACGTAGTGTGGTTCATTGTTCTAATGAACTTGGAGACATTAGTGTACGGGATTCCATATATGGACAGTTGATAGCTCCGCTGGGCCGTGGTAACCGATAGCACACTAATGGACTCGACACGCATTATATTTAATCGAGATTTGTAAAGTCTAGTAGTACATTTGCCCATAGTGTCACGACGTGAGACAGTGAACTACACCACGCTTGGATGGTAAATTCCAAAGATGTGGAGCTATAGACGCAACGTGTGACCGCAGAATAGTTGGTCAAGGGGCAGCCGTGGGTACTAATAGATTTTTGCGAGTCATTCTCTGGTATCTCGTGGTATCTGTGTTGTTTAGCTCCATGGAGTAGGAACGTGTCATATTTTATATGAGTATATCCGGAATCTTATTTTATTTTATCCGTCTATTTTTATCTCGGTTAGTATTATGAGGATTATTTATCTGTTTCTATTATTTTATCTCGTGATGTTTTATTTTATCTCGTGATATTATGTGTCGTTATGATAATTAAATCTTTTTCTTTATTCTCATTATCGATTTCTCGTTATAGCTTTTCATATTGCATGAATTGTATAACCGTTGTTTGACGTTTTCTTATTTACCATGTTTGTGATGATTTTAGATTGTCTTACCTCTTTTCTCGTATTGTGTATATTTCCCGTATATTTATTTTACGCGATAAAGAGTTTGAGGAAGAGGAAGAGGAACAAATTTCTCGAGGTTCTCGTACCCCGAGGAGGAGGAAGATCGCCAGCCGACGACCGCTTGACGATCAAGAACCATCTCGATCATCCATATCCATTGGATTGATTAGTTTTGGTATGGCGGTGGCTGGATTTTTGGGGTTTGTGACTCTCGAGTTTCACGGTGGATCGTTAGCGTGGCACATGAGAGGAGATAGAGACTCCGTGACGTATGCGGGACGGATGACAGTGACCCTACGCCATAGGTTTGATGACGAGCCAGTGATGACGACGACACTGTTTCTGCATTTAAAGTTACCTTTATCCTTTAGGCGTCATTGGGGTGGTGTTTCCACTGAGCCTAGTGTAATGACACTCGTATCGACTGCGCGGTCTCATGTCCGCCGAGTGTCGAGGCATCCTGGGTATTTATCTTCTGATGAGTTTCCTGAGAGTGATCCATCAGAAGAATAAATATTTATGATGTGTATTTTTGGGCTCGTCTGCGTATGTATATATTGACTCTTTACTGTTTTGATTTACTGTTTCTATTTAAATATTTGTAGTTGTAGTTGTAAATTATTTGTATAACTTATAACTTGGAACATATGTATATTATGAGTGATGTTGTTCTGTTTTTATTTTATGTTTTTCGCATTATTTTATTTTTTAATAATAATCTGCTTAATAGAATTATTTTACGATCCATATTATTATGTAATAAATGTTTTACAACTTGGGTAGATTTTATTTATTTTCTTTATATATGTGACATCCTCCAAAGGGTGTTACATTAGTTGGTATTAGAGCCCAAGTTAGAGTCTTTTGGGGTTGTGGTTGGGTCTGTTTTTGTTTATGCTGTGTGATTCTCTGTGATTTACTTCCGAAAGGATGTATCTAATTTTGTTTTGTTCTGTTTGAAGATGTCTGGACGAGGTAGAGGACGTACGAACATGGATCGTGATGTGGACCCTATGATTGCGGCCGCCGAGGCTATGCAAATGGATGGTCAAGTAATGATGCAAGCGCAGAATGAGAGCAGCTCAACAAAGAAGATGCTATCGCCGATGCCCTAAATTTATCTGAATTTAGGCGCCACAATCCGCCACGCTTTAGAGGCGAGGTTGATCCGAGAAGGCAAGTCAATGGATACAAGACTTGGAAAGGATTTTTGAAGGGATGAGATGCACGTATGACAAGAAGGTAACTTATGCCGTCTTTATGCTAAGAGGAGATGGAGAACATTGGTGGAGAGGAACCCGCCGAGTTTTGCAAGTCAAGGAACGTAAATCACATGGGAAGTGTTTTCTAATGTTTTTCTCGGAGAAATATTTTCTCGCGAGTGTTAGGCATGCCAAAGAAATGGAATTTCTTGGTTTGTGATAGGGAATATGACGGTGAATGAGTATGCCACAAAGTTTAGAATTTGTCTCAATTCTCGATTATGCTCGACACACGACAAGACGATGTGTGGAGATGTCGGAAGTTTGAATCGTGGTTAAGGGTGGAACCGAAACGAGGAGTGGTATCCTTGAGAATGACTCGCTTCATGCTTTGGTGGATGCTTGTGCTCGACTTGAGGAGTTGGAACCATCTAGAGATGAGAGGAATCGAACTTTGGGCCGACAAGGTTTCGTAGAGGTGGAGGTAGTAATACGAATCTGCCCATCGTAAGCCGTATTCCGCACCAACAGGGACTCAATCTCAACGACCATCGGTTAGTGGAGGTGCAAGTGGTAGTGGAGCCGGATGCAGAGTGGCGTTCACGCCGACATGTTTTAAGTGCGGAAGAAAGGCCATATCTCGCCGAGTGCACGCTTAGAGGTACACGCTTTGTTTTAACCGTAAGCAACCCGGGCACATGTCAAAGGATTGTACTCAACCTGAAAGGAAACCTCGTTGTTCGTTATGTGTTCGTGCTAGTCAGCAGAAATCAAGGAATACTCAACCGAGATCTGGAGGGCGTGTTTATACCATGAAGGAACCGAGATTTCTCAATCTGATGATCTTATACAAGGAGAAGGTGACATTGGAGGTAACCATCTGACTGTGTTGTATGATTCTGGTGCTACACACTCGTTTATTGCCTATGATTGTGTGGAAAGATTGAAGTTGCCTGTGTCTTCTTTGAATGTTAAGTTGAGTGTTTCTACTCCAACTGCTAAACCTGTGATTGTATCAAAGATATGTTTGGATTGTCCTGTTGTTGTGAAGGGTTGTCTGTTTATAGTCAACTTGATTTGTTTGCCTCTTATTGAGATAGATGTAATATTAGGGATGGACTGGTTATGTTCTAACCATATCCTTATAGATTGTGCCAGTAAAACCATAGTTTTTCCTAAGGAAGAAAAGTCTGGATTCTTAACCGCCGTTAAGGTCAAGTCTTTGTTAAGAGAGGAGCACAGGATATGTGGTATTGTCTTCTCTAGAGGTTAAGAAACGAGAAGGATGTGAATACTATTCCCGTTGTCAACGAGTTTCCCGAGGTTTTTCCCGATGACGTACACTGGTTTACCACCCGAGAGGAGATCGAGTTTCAATTGATTTAGTACCAGAGCAGTGTCCTATCTCAATTGCACCGTATCGTATGTCGCCAACAGAGTTGGAGGAGCCGAAAAAGCAATTGGTGGAATTGTTGGAGAAAGAGTTTGTGCGACCTAGTGTTTCCCCATGGGGTGCGCCGCATTTTTGGTCAAGAAGAAGGACTAACGTCTCGGCTTTGTGTGGATTATCGTCAACCGAACAAGGTGACTATCAAGAATAAATATCCGCTTCCAAGAATTGACGACTTGATGGATCACTTGAAAGGAGCTGTGGTATTTTCCAAGATAGATCTGAGATCCGGTTATCACCAGATTCGTGTAAAAGGGGAAGATGTGCCGAAAACTGCTTTTCGAACTCGTTATGGACATTATGAATATCAGGTAATGCCATTCGGGGTGACGAATGCTCCTGCCATATTTATGGATTATATGAACATGATTTTTTGTCCGTATCTAGACAGATTTGTCGTTGTCTTCATCGATGACATTCTGATCTATTCTTAATCTAAGGAAGAGCATGCTGAACATCTTGGTGTTGTTCTTCAGATTTTGAGAGAGAAGCAGCTATATGCGAAGTTGGCTAAATGTGAGTTCTGGTTGGAAAAAGTTCAGTTTTTAGGTCATGTGATTTCTAAAGAAGGTATTGCAATAGACCCATCAAAAGTGGAGACTGTTTTACAATGGGAAAGACCTAAGACTGCAATGTGTTCAAAGTTTTGTTGGACTTGCTGGTTATTATCGGAGGTTTATCGAGGGTTTTTCCAAGATTGCTGGACCACTTACGCAGCTTACGAGGAAAAATCAAGCTTTTGAATGGACTAAGAACGTGATGCCGCTTTTCAAGAGTTGAAGAAGAGGTTAACGATCGCACTGTGTTGATCTTACCAATTCGAAGAGATCTTTTGATGTGTATTGCGACGCTTCTTATCAAGGGCTAGGATGCGTATTGATGCAAGATCGGAACGTTGTGGCATATGCTTCTCGACAATTGAAGGTTCATGAGAGGAATTATCCAACGCACGATTTGGAATTGGCCGCTGTGGTTTTTGCTCTAAAGATATGGAGACATTTTCTCTATGGAGCAACGTTCAACATCTTCAGTGATCACAAGAGCTTGAAATACTTGTATGATCAGAAGGAGTTGAACATGAGGCAGCGGAGATGGTTAGAATTCCTGAAAGATTATGATTTTCAACTGTTGTACCACCCTGGCAAGGCGAATGTTGTGGCTGACGCCTTAAGTAGAAAGATTATCAGTGCTTCTGCTCTGATGATCAAGGAAAAGGAGCTCATTGAACAGTTTAGAGATGTGTGGTCATTTGTTGAGTTGAAACCGGGGAAGATCTGTATTAACATGGTTACTATCTCGAGCAAGCTGATGGAAGACATAAGGGAAAAACAGAATGCCGATGAATTTTTGCAAGGAATAAGAGAACAAATAAAGCAAGACGAGACAATAGAGTTCAAAGAAGGAACTGATAGAATTATGAGGTTTCGGGGTAGAGTCTGTGTTCCTCGTGACCGGGAGCTGAGGCGATATATTGTGGAACATGCCCATACTAGTCTATCGAGTATGCATCCAGTGCATAACAAAGATGTACCAAGACTTGAAGAAGTTATTCGGTGGCATGGATTGAAGAGTGATGTTATTAGGTGCGTGTCAACTTGTCTAGTCTGTCAAAAGGCGAAAGTGGAACATCAAAGACCACCGAATGTTACAACCGTTATCTATTCCGTAATGGAAATGGGATAGTATATCGATGGATTTCAAGTTCGGGTTTGCCAAAGACGAGGAAAGGTCATGATTCGATATGGGTTATAGTCGATAGGCTTACGAAATCGGCTCATTTCTTACCAATTAATATCAAGTATTCATTGGAAAGATTAACCCGCTTGTACATCGCGAGATTGTCGATTACATGGTGTACCTACATGTATAGTTTCTGATCGAGATCCGAGGTTTACGTCAAGGTTTTGGCGAGAGTCTGCAAGAAGCTATGGGAACGAAGTTGCGACTGAGTTCAGCGTATCATCCACAGACAGATGGTCAGACAGAGAGAACTATACAGTCTTTGGAAGATCTGTTGCGTGCTTGTGTTTTAGAACAACAAGGAAGTTGGGATGAATTTTTATCTTTGATAGAATTCACCTACAACAATAGCTTTCACTCAAGTATAGGGATGGCACCCTATGAGGCATTGTACGGAAGATGATGTCGAACTCCGTTATGTTGGTATCAGGATGGGGAAAGCATGACTGTTGGACCAGATCTTGTACAACAGACTACGGAGAAGGTAAAGATGATACAAGAGAAGATGAGAACGACGCAGCGCATGTAAGAGTTATGCGGATAAACGAAGACGACCTCTTGAATTTGAAGAGGGTGAGCATGTGTTTCTAAGAGTTACTCCTACGACTGGTGTCGGAAGAGTTATTAAGTCTAAGAAACTTACTCCTAAGTTCATTGGACCATATCAAATTATCCGACGTATAGGTCCTGTGGCGTATCAGATTGCTTTGCCGCATTTTCTATCAAATCTGCATGATGTATTTCATGTGTCTCAGTTACGGAAGTATATACCGGATCCGACGCATGTTATATAACCAGATAAAGTACAGTTGAAGGAGAATTTGACTTACGAGACTTTACCTGTTAGAATCGAGGACAGAAAGGTAAAGCAAATTTCGAGGGAATGATCGAGCTAGTGAAGGTTATATGGAATGACGTGACGGTGATGCTACTTGGGAGCTGGAAGATAAAATGAAGGATCAATATCCTCATTTGTTTTGAGAAGCAGCGAATTTCGAGGACGAAATTTTTTATTTGTTGGGGAGAGTTGTAACACCCCAATTTTTAGAAAATGTTCCGAATGTACTGTATGCTATTTTTCAAGCTTTCGTGTGAATGACCGTTGTGTCCCTATTTTACTGTTTCTCAATTTCTGTATGGAATACAAATACGTTTATACAAGCTCAAATTTTATTTGATCTTTTTACGTAATTTGTTTCGAGACAGTAAAATAAAAGTTTTTCCGAGCTACTGTTTTAATTTTTCTGATCGATATACAGACAATTAATACTGTCTGTAGTTTTATTTGAACTTTTTGGATGATTAGCTACGTCGTGGGAAAAATAAAAAAATAACCATTACGTCCCGAATGTGCTATTTGTGCTGTTTTTGCTGTTTTTAATTGTTTTCTAGTTGATTTAGTGTTCAATATTACTGTCTGTGATTTTATATGGACTTTTTGTGTGATTTGCTATGGGGCAGGAAAATAATATTTTTCGGACCGGTAAAATCTATTTTTAATTATTCAGAGGCGGGGATCTTACTAAACCTAATTTTGAATGAGCCTAAAATTAATCTTTTAATTTTTAGGATTTAATCACAAATAAAATAATTTTGTATTATTATAATATTATTTTATTAGTCAAGATAATTTAGTGACAAGTGGACCCTAAATGTTTTATGACCCACGTTTAGCTAAACCAATTAACTTAGTAGCTTAATTAAACATGATTAGTGGAGGAATATTCTTGAACATGATGATAAGGCTTGATGACTAGGTTATTAGTGACTAAGCATGGTGACTAAGGCTAATGACTAGGTTAGGAGCAACCAATAGGAAACAAGCTTGCTAATCAAGGCTTAATCTTGACCTTTGATGCATCCAAGGGCTTGGATGAAGCCAAGCAAATGTCCACCTTGCATGGCTTGAAGTCTACGGCCATATGGCTTTGGGAGGACCAAAAATCTCTTCTCTTTCATGCAAATTCTCTCTTCTCTCTCATCCAAGAACCCTAAACACCATTGTTACTTCCTTTCTCACCTATTCGCCAAGCTTGATACTACACCATTCAATCACCCAAAATTTCTTCTAACCAAGTTTTCTAAACCTAAACACAATCCTAAGAACATCTCTAGTTGAGAGTTCTTTCAAAATCTTACATTTGAAGCTTGAAAACCTACTTGGAAGTTTGTACCAAGGAGGTGAAATCTCTTGTTTTTCTTTTCTAAATTCTTTTTCAAAGTTCTAAGCCATGATTTATCCATGGTTTAGGTTCTTTTTCAATGGTTAGTAACTTGTAGTTTTTGTTTAAGTTTGTTAGGTTCTTGAAGGAGGAAAACCGTGACCCTAGGAGGAGTGAAAGAATCCATTTGTCTTCATTTAAGGTAAGAGGAAGACAAATCTTATCATCTATGGATGGTGGTAAGAAGATGGAGTGTGGTTTTAGATTGTAGAATCCATAAGGATTCATTTGTGTGGTTGTTAGTAGCTTGTTAATATGGTTGTGTATTTGTTAATAGCTTTCCTATTTGTTGTTTGTAATAATTTGCATGTCTACAAGCTTTAAATTGCATGTCTACAAGCTTTGATTTAGGTTATATGTGTTAGAAATATATTGCATGTGTTAGAATTGCATGATAATGTATAGGATGTGAATAACATGTTAAGGATTGCATGAGTGTTCCAAAGAACACAATCCTAAGGCTCACGGCCATGGACACAAAAGGGAGAACCAAAATGTTCTCATATTTTTCCTAAATTGAGATTTAATTAATCTAGGAGAATTAACAAGTTATTACATTGTTTAGATTAGGGAAAATGAATTTAGAAATCAAATAGCATAAATTTCTAAGTTTCGCCAACATGCCAAATCAAGTATCCATGGTTTCTAAAATTAAATCCAAACCTTTTCTAAGTATAAAATGCAATATGTGTTAAAAAGAATTTTTCTAAAATGAGTTTTAAGGAAAAGAATCAATTAGAAATAAGTTTGAGAACTTAGAACTAATGATTTTGTTATTAGAAATGAAATACAAGAACTTTCAAAAATTTCTAACATATAGCTCATGTCAGATATTTTGAAGACATGTTAGTAGTTTTCCAAGGGATTAATTTTATGGTTTAAAAATTTAATAAATAGAATTTTTACGGTAAAATTAGGAAACCATTAATATAATTTTCTAAGCAAAATACTGTTAAATTTTAGTAAAAACGGACAAATAAGATAGAAAAGATGTTCAAAAGACAGTATACGGTATGAAAAATATTATACGTAGCTTAAAAATATTATTTATTATTTCTGTTTATTTAAACAATATTTTTTAAGGAATTCGGTCAAGAAAATAATTTAAAAATCTTACGCGATTGAGAAAACGTATTAAAAATCCTACGTGATTTTGAAAACAGAAAAATATATTTACGCGATTTCAAAACGTTTATAAAAACGACGAGATTGTGAAAATGCGATAAAATTTCTACGCGATTGACCGAAACAGTATTTTTCTGGATTTCTATATTTTTCCGTTGTCGCTATGAGGTGAACCCGTATGCTTTGAGACAAGATTTGTCCAAGGGGACTTATCAGTATATTTTTGCCATTAAAGACATATATTTTTATACCTTGAGGGTATTCTGGTAATTTACCAATTTTTGGTGAATTTTGGTTGACGAGGTGAATCACATCGTGTTGTCGATGCGATAAACGTAGTGTGGTTCATTGTTCTAATGAACTTGGAGACATTAGTGTACGGGATTCCATATATGGACAAGCTTGGTAGCTTATTGGCCGGGCCGTGGTAACCGATAGCACACTAATGGACTCGACACGCACTATATTTAATCGAGATTTATAAAGTCTAGTAGTACATTTGCCCGTAGTGTCACGACGTGAGACAGTGAACTACACCACGCCTGGATGGTAAATTCCCAGTGATGTGGAGCTATAGACGCAACGTGTGACCGCGAATAGTTGGTCCGGACAGCCGTGGTTCTAATAGATTTTTGCGAGTCATTCCTCCGATATCCGTGGTATCCGTGTTGTTTAGCTCCATGGAGTAGGAACGTGTCATATTTCATATGAGTATATCCGGAATCTTATTTTATTTTATCTCGTCTATTTTTATCTGGTTAGTATTATGAGGATTATTTATTTGTTCTATTATTTTATCCGTGATGTTTTATTTTATCCGTGATATTATGTGTCGTTATGATAATTAAATCTTTTTCTTTATTCTCATATCGATTTCTCATATAGCTTTTCATATTACATGAATTGTATAACCGTTGTTTGACGTTTTCTTATTTACCATGTTTGTGATGATTTTAGATTGTCTTACCTCTTTTCTCGTATTGTGTATATTTTCTCGTATATTTATTTTACGCGGTAAAGAGAGTTTGAGGAAGAGGAAGAGGAACAAATCTTGAGGTTCTCAGTACTCGAGGAGGAGGAAGATCACCCAGCCGACGACCGCTTGACGATCAAGAACCATCTCGATCATCCATATCCATTGGATTGATTAGTTTTGGTATGGCGGTGCCTGGACTTTTGGGGTTCGTGACTCTCGAGTTTCACGGTGGATCGTTAGCGTGGCACATGAGAGGAGATAGAGACTCCGTGACATATGCGGGACGGATGACAATGACCCTACGCCATAGGTTTGATGACGAGCCAGTGATGACGACGACGGTGTTTCTGCATTTAGAGTTACCTTTATCCATTAGGCGTCATTGGGGTGGTGTCTCCACTGAGCCTAGTGTGATGACACTCGTATCGACTGCGCGGTCTCATGTCCGCCGAGTGTCGAGGCATCCTGGGTATTTATCTTCTGATGAGTTTCCTGAGAGTGATCCATCAGAAGAATAAATATTTATGATGTGTATTTTTGGGCGCGTCTGCGTATGTATATATTGACTCTTTACCGTTTTGATTTATCAAGCTTCGTTTAAATATTTGTAGTTGTAGTTGTAAATTATTTGTATAACTTATAACTTGGAACATATGTATATTATGAGTGATGTTATTCGTTTATTTTATGTTTTTCGCATTATTTTATTTTTTTAATAACTGCTTAATAGGAATTATTTTACGATCCATATTATTATGTAATAAATGTTTTACAACTTGGGTAGATTTTATTTATTTTCTTTATATATGTGACATCCTCCGAAGGGGTGTTACAGGTGGTCTGTGACTTGAAAAACCAGAAGGAGCATTAATTTGATAATGAGAGTGATATTGAGAAGTAGGTGTATTGTACTGAAATTGATTTTGTGTACTTTGTACACCATAACCATATGGCTGCTGATGTGAACTTGCAATAAAATGTGATTGATATGATCCAAAAAAATCAGAATTCTGTGGTTTTGATGTTGTAGTAATATGAGCAACATTTGCAGAAAGTGCATCAGGTATCAACTCCTTGTGATGTTTTTCCAATCTAGCTTCATGCAGTAACAATAATGATTCAATTTCTCCTAATGTATATGGATCTAATCTACTAGTGACTGAGGTGACAAAGGAGTCAAATTCTTCTGGTAAGCCATCTAAAACTACTTCAATATGTTCTTGAACACTGATAGGATTGCCAATAGAAATTAGTGAATCAACTAGTGTTTTAATTTTCAGGAGATACTCACTAATAGATTTTGAACCTTTCTTTGTATTTCTCAATTCAGATATGTACTGACGAACCTTAGCTCTAGTATGAGAGTTGAAAAACATGTGAATCTGCTCTCAGAGTTGCCAAAACTTCAAACATCCCACCATACGAGTTAGCATGGCATCAGATAGTGAAGATAGTAACTAGGACAACAAGAGTTGATCTTGTTGATCCAAAAGTAGAAACTCAGAATTCACAATTCTAAGAGCTTCATCTTCAGCAATGAGGAACTCAGGAGGAACTTTATCAAGTCCAAGTATGAACTTTATGAGTTTATGGCCTTTGATCGAAGCAAGAATTTGCTGTTTCTATAGAAGAAAATTTTTCTCATCTAGCTTTATGGAAATTGAATGAGAAAAGGTAACAAGATTTGGATTAAAAGAAGACGCAGTAGTAGAAGTAGTTTCCATAGATCAAAGCTCTAATCACCATGAAAGAATATCCAAGACAGAGAAGAGAAAACGAATAAGAAAAGAAAAGTTGTAGAGAAAGAAAAGAAAGTTTCTGGAACTTTTATATTTCATCTATTACAAATCTGATATATCAATCATGTGTACAATGAGCATTTATAGTAGCTCAAAGTAGCTAACTATACAACAGAAAAGCTAACTCAAAAAACTAACTCTAACAGAATCAGAAACTAACTCTAACAGAATTAACAGAGTTGCAGAGTTGATGATAGCTTCTTCTGAAATACTCTATTAGTAATAATAATAATAATAATAATAATAATAATAATAATAATAATAATAATAATAATAATAATAATAATAAGTAAATAAATAAATAACCAGAATATGCCCATGGTGCCTTATTGGCTGAGATTAAAAAACAGGGGCGTTTAAGCCATTGTTAATCTCTTGATGTGAGATGGATCATTGTTGTCTTAAAATTTGGTAATGAACCTAAAACGCGCATTCATATTAAAAAAGAAATACAAGGTATCCAAAAATTACTATGTATATTCTACTAAGTTTACTTAGTAGTGGAAGAATATATATATATACCATTTTGATTGGGAACAAAAGAGTATACTGGCTTTCATGTTATATTATGTAATTTAATACAATGTAGAATAACTTGGCTACATAATAATGAAACCGTGAATGCATATATGATAGGAAAGCCATTATAATTGGTTAAAACATGATTAGAAAGCCATTATAATTGGTTTAAAGGTGAATATATGTTATTTGATCAAATAGATTCTTTTAGAGTGAAAAGCAATTATGATTGGTTAAATAACAATGTTAATAATTCTAGTCATGATGCATTTGGAATATTTGAGAATAATCTTGAACTATTTGGTATGTGGTATGAGCATGAGTGTTTGCTCTACTAATTTTTAAGATTGAGATAGTAATTAACTTGAGATGGTATTTGATTAGTCAATGCTCATAGAAATGATATTTGAAATGTGTTTGAATTGAGTATGGATGTTGTATATACCTTGAATAATATGAATGAAGATGAAAGACACAATGTTGGGAAGTACTATAAAGAAATGGTAAAGGTAGATGAAGGTGAATAAGTCACTCTCTACAAGTATGTATGATAATGTATAAAGAGAAAATTTAATGATTATGGTAATTGCTCCTTATTACATAAGAAAAAGTATGATTATGTAAATTGTAAAAGAAGGAAAAGTTTTTAATATTATGTATATTTTGTTTTTAAACTTGCTATTTGACGTTTCCATGTATTGTGATGTTATGACTTGGATAAGAGGGCTCCAAGTAACTTGGACAAAAGGGCACCAAGGATTATGTTAAAATGTTCGTAATGCAAGGAACAAAATGGTGTCCTGCTTACCCAGAAAACAATACAAGGGACAGTAGGGCTTCTTGGAACAAAATGATTTCCTGGAAATAGTCAAATAACATATGCTTTTCTAAAATAAAATTGTTTGACAAAATCATATCATTAACATCCTAGGGCACATCTTAGGCATATTCATGCATCCTCATGCATTGCATAATCATACATTGTGTAATTTGACAATTGTCTTGTTTCAGGTGAAAAGGTTATTTAAGTTTAATGGCCACTTAATTGATGATGGTTAAATGTTTTAATTTAAGCCATGATGTTATGTAATTGATTAAAGTTGTTTTATTTAAATTAATTTGTTTATCTGCTTTAGGAAGGGAAATGACTAAATTTTGGCTTATGCCACCTTTCCAATTGTTTACTTAGATACATGGACTGGTTTTTTCCTGAAGTAGCTGGATTTACCATGATGTCACGATTTAAAGTTTTACTATTGAGAATTATTAATTCTCACCCCAGGTATTTTATGTTTTCCATGATAAATCCAAAGGAGGATTCAAGCAAGCGTAGAGCAAAGGGAGGAAGACTTATTTAGATTGATGATGTAATTATTTATTTTAACTTTGTATTTATATTAATGGTTCTGTAACTTAAATTATTATAATTAAATCTTTGTATAATTTGTAATCTCAGACCTATCAGATAGATTTCTAGAAAAAAGCAAGTTGTCAGATGTGTAAAATGTCTTACTCTTTTACTTTATCAAGGCTCTATATATATGTATACATTATATTTGTTATATAGATTATGATTATGTTTTAAGTTTTGCGTTTCAAATTAAAAGTGACATACTTAATCTGATTTACTTAGCATATTTAGGTATGCTATAGTATCTAAGATTTGGGTGTTACAATCCCTAAATTCCATGGAAAGGGTACCAACAACATGCACATCAATCTTAGTTTTAGCAATTTTTAAGAAGGGTCTACCTAAAATTAATGTCGGTTGATTATATGCAAATTCATCTTCCATGTTCATAACATAAAAATCTGCTAGAAATATCAAATTATTCACTCTTATAAAAACATCATTAAGCACTCTTGCAGAATGAGTTATGCTCCTATTTGCTAGTTGAATAATAACTCTGGTTGGCGTCAACTCTCTAATCTGTAGAGATTCATAAACTGATTTTGGCATTACATTAATTGAGGCACTTAAATCCAACATTACCTGAGTAAACTGCTTGTGGCCTATTGTGCAAGGAATGATGAATGTTCCAGGATCTTTGCATTTGGGAGACATATTTGGTTGGATCAAGGCATAAACATTTCTTCCCAGGCTCACTTTCTCATTTCCTTTCAACCTTCTCTTATGAGTGCACAATTCCTTCAGAAACTTAGCATATTTTGGAATCTGGTTTATTGCTTCTAGGAGAGGTATATTGACTTCTACCTTTCGAAAGGTATCCATAATCTCCTTGTGTAATTCAGTTTCAACTATCTTCTTTGATTGAGTCATTCTATTTGGAAAAAGAAGAGGAGTGTAGAGAGTAGATTTTTCTGTGGAACTTTTCATTGACTCCTATTTTTTCTTCGAATTCTCTGCATGTTCTATATTTTGTTGTATTGAGTCTTCTATAAAATTCTGCTTTGCTAGATCTAAGTTTTTTGCATAATCTTGCTGGAAAATCTCTAGTTAGAGTTGGGTTGGACTACTCATTCTATGCCACTTCTTAAGGTTATGACACTCATATTGCTTCTTGGATTGTTAATTGTTTGGGAGGGCAATTGACTGGAACCTTTAGTCTTCAACTCATTGATGGAAGTTTCAAGTTGACCAATTTGAGTCTCCAAGTTCTGAATGGTGGTCTCGACTTTGTGTTGAAACTAAAGGTTATTGGTTGCTAACTGCTTCACCAAATCTGTCAAGCTAAGTTCCGAATTGCCACTCTGCTGCATGGGTTGTTTCACTGGTTGTTAAAAATGTTGCTTGCTTGGGCTTATTGTATTATATATGGGTTGTTGCTCTTGTTACTGAAGATGTCCAGAATTGTTGCCATACCGTAGATTGGGATGGTCTCTCCATACATGGTTATAAGTGTTAGAAAAAAGGTTATACTTTGGCTACTGTTAGTATGGTCTTCCAGGAAAGATTCCAGCCACTGCTTCACTACTTTCTTGGAATGTAGGACACTAGTCTATTGGGTGATCTAGCAAGGAGCAGATTCCACAAAGTTTTGCTGGAGACTGAATTTGTTTTTGTCCTAATGTTAGTTACCTAACCAAGGAGGTCAGCTTCTCCAACTTGTTCTCAATTCTCTGTTAATCAGCATAAGAAACCCTTACTTCATTGACTCTTCTGGTTGAGGTAATGACTCGTGCGCTAAATTGTTGTGCATTTACTATCATGTTTACTATTAAATCTCTTGTTGCAGTAGGAGTTTTGTCCACTAAAGCTCATCTAGAGGCAACATCTATCATGCTTCTATCCATGGGTAAAAGTCCCTCATAGAAATACTGTATTAGCAACTGGTCACTGATTTGGTGATGAGGACAACTTGTATACAACTTCTTGAATCTCTGTCAATACTCATGCAGAGTTTCTCTTGATATCTGTCTTATGCCACATATATCCTTCCTAATGGCAGTAGCTCTAGAAATAGGGAAGAACGTTTCTATGAATAGTCTCTTCATAAACATTTCAACCTGTTATGGCAACTGGTTGCAAGTAATATAGTCAATCCTTGGTTACTCCATCTAATGAGAAAAGAAAGGCTCTCAATTTGATGTGTTCTTTAGGAATGCCTTGTGGTTTCATTGTGGAGCACATCACATGGAACTCCTTCAAGTGCTTCTGGGGATCCTCAACTGCAAGTCCATGAAACATTGGCAGCAAGTGTATCAATCCAAATTTTAATTCAAAATCAGCATTTAAATCAAGGTATTGAATGCATAAAGATTGATAATTAACATCAGGTGCATCTAGTTCCTTAAGAATCTTATTATCTATATCATCGGTCATGTTTGCAGTGTTATTTGAATTCTCATGTTCAGTTTCAGCATTATCAGCCATAATTGCAGTGCTACTTATATTCTCAGGTTCAATTCCAATTTTAGAATTTATCCTTTCACTATACCTACGAGCTCTTTTAAGTGTATGCAAGGTCCTCTCAATTTCAAGGATAATGTCAAATAAATGATTACTAGAAGACCTAGACATAAAACATGCAAAAGTGCAAAAACACAAAATATGCAAAATGGACTACACAACTCTAAAATTCTACTAAAATAACACTAGTTACCTTACCTGTACAATTTTAAAAATTATGGGATCACCACAAGGTGAAAACTACTCAAAAATGGTATAAAAAATGCAATAAAAAATCTTCAAAAAATAGAAAAGTGGTTTAAACGATGAAATTTGGCCAAAATAAGGTGGACCACACTGTGAACAGTGAGACTTTCAGAACACAATTTTCCTTCAACTAACTAATTTTCAGCCCAATTTGAAACTATTTGTCAGTACAAAATTCCACTTGGAGGCCTAAATTGAGTTGGAAACTACCTGAAACAAGGAAAATAATGGTTAATGAAGGTTTAGTAGTTAATTATACTCCTAATATGGTTGATTAAATTTAGAATGATCCCCGACAATAGGACCAAAATTTGATAGCTTTCGAGACTATCAAATTAAATTAATTTATAAATCGATTCACCAAAAAACTTATAGTATAAATTGGGTTAAACCCTTGGATCACTCTAATCAAGCAATCAAATTAAAAGGTTAACAGGAGGGAAAAGAGGGTTGCAAAATTAATTAAAAGAAATAATTAAAAATTATAAATAGAATTAAGTAAACAACCAATCCAAGGAAATCAACTAAATTTGAATTTAATCCATCATTGATCACTAGAAATCCATTCAATTGCTAACCAAATTCTTGGTCTTAGATCACATCAAGAAGCCTTAAGATGATCCATGAATTCTATATTAGATAAGCATCTAGAATTTAATTAATCATGATTAAATGAATTAAGCACCAATCTAATCCTAAATTAATATAAAACCTAGAATTCAACAAAGCTTAACAAACAACATCCAATAAGCCTTTGATGCATTGTTTAATCTCTATAATCCTCATTAAAAATATGGTAATTATGCAATTACCATAACAACATCCAAATCAAATTAATCAATTTAATTCAGATTTAACAAAATAAAAAAGGAACTTGATTAAAAAGTACAAGAGAAACTTGATTAGCAAGTAAAAGATAAACTTGATTAACAAGTAAAAGAGAAACTTGACTAGCAATTAAATTAAAAAAAAATAAGATCTCAGAATTAAACATCGAGATTGTCAATTCCTAAGATTGTTTTAAAAGGGTCTAGCCCTCCGTAGATGGAAGGGAAAAACAGAAAAGAATGAAAACTAGAGAGAAAAAAGAAGAAGGAAGATGAAGAAAGGAAGTGTAAGCAAGAATAGTTAGGAGAAAATTAGGGTTCTCTTTCATGGTTGCAACTGCTGCTTAAATAACTATCTCTAAAATCAAAAATCCAAGTTTGCCCTTAGCTTAGGGTTAATCCTCTTCCTCTTAGCTTTAATTGGACATCTAATTCGCATAATTTGGGCTTAGGATGACAAAGTTATGCTCAACATTCTTAACAGCTCTCTAAACCTGTCAGCCGACTTAAAAGGATGAAAACACCATCAAAACGTCACTGTTTGGATAAGTGGCCTTCATAAGAAATTAATATGTATATCTTAGCTTTCAAATTCCACTAGTTTCAGGTCCATATCACACCTATAGCCTAAATTATGACCTAATATTTACACGTCATCCAATTCTAGTGACAACATCTCTGTTCTAACTTTGTGGCCAAATCTAACCCACTAGACATCCGATTCAGCCTTCAAGCTCTCATTAAAGTTGTAGAGGTTTCTCTCATCCTTTCTACGATGTAAAATTCATAATTTTTAGATGTCTATAACTCAAGTTATGCTCAAAATACAGAAATAGTACAAAATTCCCAATAATGCTAAAAAATACAATTAAGCCCAATTTGAACCCAAACTTATAAAATGTGGCCAAAACTAATCAATTAAGCATATGATGTCTAAGAGAATAAATATGAGAGTTAACTAATATATGAAAATTGTGTTTATCTATTGGGTCACCGATTTTGTATTCTTTTCAATAGAAAGTTAGTGGCAGATAAAGTTTAGGTCAAAACCCGGCATGTCAGCGGAAGTCTAAACAAACAAATGCTTATTTTTCTGTAGGATCTCGATCAACTGCGATCTTTTATCTTGACAAAGTTGTCCTCTAATCTTGGTTACCTGGTCTAGCTTGGAACTAAGTTGAAGGGACTAGAGCTCTCCATTGGGTTGTAGATGTGTATCTTAGATTTCTTTGCGTACATCCAACTTGGTCAAGAGGACGTTGGCAGTGCCCGTAATGATCAGAGTCGAATCGTTGCATTGGTCCACAATCTGGGATTTTTTTGGTGATTCTCAGGCTCTTATTGTAGCATTTCCTTGCTACATCTTAGTCTCCTTTGACCGTTACAACTTTGTCCTGTCAGTCTAGAAATTTCATGGCCAAGTAGGGTATGGAGATCACGGCCCAAAAGGCATTGAGTGAAGGACGATCCAATATAACATTATAAGCTGAAAGGAAGTCGACCACCAAAAACTTAACCTGTACAATTTTGAAGAGGGTGTCCTTCCCTAGAGTTAGATAGGCCTCAATGTACCCAACCGAGGTGATCTTATCATCTATGAATCCCATCAACTCACTGGTGTATAGTATTAGCTCTTCTTTTGATAATTCTAGCTTGTTGAACAGGTCTAGGAACATGATGTCTTTCGAGCTTCATTGATCCACAAATATTCTTCAAATCTCGAAATTCATAATCATACCAGTAATGACCATGGTTCATCGTGATCCGAGATGGTATTTCTATGATTGTCATCAGAGAACGAGATCGATGGGGTTTTTCTTGACCCTATACCCAACCTGGTTTCTGTGAGCGATGTCACACTCGTTACAACCCATAGGGCCCTTGTTAGACCTTTTGTGTACCGCAAGTGAATGAGTCGCAAAAGTAATACAATGATGAGTACGATCATCTCCACAAGGACTATGGTAATTTCCAAAGCTAAATATTAATTTACAGCTTAATTAATTCTATTCAAGCAAATGTAAAGTGGGAAATGGATTTATAAATAAATTACATAACACAAAGAAAAGCAAAGATAGACTAAGAACCTAGAGAATCCTTTTTCACTCCCTATTTCAACTGATAATATGTAATCCTTATAAGCATATAAACGATTAGATTAGGTTAGCCTGAGAAACTAGCCCAGTTAAAAGCCTATGTCTAGGACGATTAACCCTATATTATTTATCTAGTTCACTATGCGTCCATAAGAACCAGAGCAAACAACAAGCACTAAGATCAATTATCAACTAGGACTATGCACGACTAATAGGTATATGCTTATCCTATTAACGAATCAACCCACTCTGCCATTGGAATGAAATCGAACATGCATTTACCATACAAATGATCTAAAACTTAAAGTCCTATGTCTAGGCTCAATAGATTTCAACAATTCAACCATAAGTTGATCAGACAAACAAGAGCATTAAACACCATATGATAGAACAAAACCCAAATCATTCATATAAACTAAAAAAAGAGTACAAGTCATTCAATGTCAAAGGGAGATTTAAAGAATAATCTAAACACAACTAGTTGCATAATGAATACGAGAATGTCATACAAAAATTTGTATTCAAGATAAATGGAAGAGAGAGAAAAGAAGAAACAGAAGAAGAAGCCCCAATGGTTTGAGCCTTGAAGCTTGGATCTTGATTTCTTCAACCCTCTTTCAACCCCGAAATGTCCCCTAGCTGCTAGACTCTGTAATGGGCAAAAGCCCCAAAACGTACTAAGAGAGGCACAAGAAAAAAAATAAGAAAACCTAAGAGAAAAAGAGAAAATTCAAGAGCCCCCCAAACTGAAGTCTGAGCTTTAGTATTTAAAGGCAGACAAATCACGCCCCGACTTTAAACATCACGCACCACCGCGCGCAAAACTTGGGGCACCAACGCCGCGACATGGGCTACCATGCACTGCGGCGTGCAGTTCCTTACACCGCGGTGTGATGTCTTGGAACTTGTCTTGTGATTTTTTTTCCAATACAGGGCCTTGACTTGGATCAATTTGGTTCTTTTGGGCCCTTCCTACAATTGAGAAATCATCTAGCTAAATACAAATGTAATCAAGGTCAATCCAATTAAAGATTAGAAAGGATTAAAGCAAGATTAGAGATAAAGACTTCAACATGAAATTTACATGAAAATAAGGCTAAAGTCTTCCAACAATGCATTATAACAAGGACAAAGCCATCAATAATGCATAAAGATAGGGCATAAATAACTAGATTCTATAGAGTTATGAGCCCTCTTCTTAGCTTTTCCCCGTAAAGTAATATGAGACTTCATTGGGCTAATGGAGTGAACCTTTAATTATTTTCGAAATTTGAGTAAGAAGTTTAGGCATAGCTTATTAGAGTTACAATTTTAAGGATTAGTTACATTTTATCTTTATGAATTATTAACTTTATATTTAGATTTTGTTTAGTGCAAACTTTTGTCAATAGACAAATTTGATTCCAGATCTCCATTCTAGGAAGGGAATCACTTCCTCAAGGGATTCTATAGTACTTAACTAGTATGTTTTCAATTAAGAATGCCAACAATAACTTCGAATAAGACATAAAGATATGTCAATCAAAATTGAAGTATAACAATGTTGTAGTAAACTGTAACAAAAATAAAAGAAACAAATAAAACAATAAAAATGCAATGAAAATAACTTGCTGAAGTGTTTCAATTACAATAAAACAAAGAAAACAAATTAAGGAAAACAATTAAATGGCATAAAATGTAAGGAACAAGGAAGTAAAATGCAATAAAATAAACTTGATAAGAAATTGCATAATGATAAATGACAGCAATTAGAAGAACAACAATATAAATGCAGAAAGAATAAATGTGCAGAGAAATAAAGTGAATAGGAATATAAATTTGCAAAAAAGTAAAGAAAGGAAGTAAAAGAAAAGTAATTAAATGAACTCAAATGATCTCATAAGAATCACTTGATCAAGAGTATAAGAGAATTTATAAGTAAGTAAATGACTGAAAGTGTAAATGAAATTGAATTAAATTTGCATTAAAATTATAAATTGTACAGAAAAAGAATAGGATGGAAACATACTTGACTAGATTTGTGTGTTTGCTCGTGATTGTCAGAGTGACTGAAGTGCGTGTTTACTTGTGTGTTAGTATAGAATTTCTAACCACTAATTGTTTATATCCTTTTGGTATTTATAGAAATCCTAGGTAACTAGCCATCTTTACAAGATTCTAATAAGTGTCTAAAACAAAGATAACTCCTAATCATTATCAACAATCCTTGTGAAGTAACTGCTCAATCTTTGTCAATAATCATTGTATGGTTTGGATCTTACATTCATAACTACTGTTAACTTCTGTTTTAAATTCAAATTCTATTTTATTTGAATTTAAACTTGATATTTTGAATAGCTACTGTCTTCTAGTTGAGATCTTCACTTCAATCTTCAGAAAATCCCAAGTGTAGTTACTCAGAGTCTTACTTTTTCGAGACTAAATCAAAATTACCATTTTGGTAACTTCCAATCGAAATTATTATTTCGATAACCTTATTACAACTTTGATTCTAATAGAATCATAACATGTGTAAGTTCTCATAATAAGTCTTCAATTACACCTCAAAATTGTCTAAATTGAAAGTGTTATTTTATACCAATAGATATCCCACAATATTTATTCTCGAAGTATGAGAGATAAATATTATTATTTTGAGCATTACTTTTCAATTAGACCTTGACTTCATAACTTTTATTCGCTCTTTATTAGTTTTAACTGATATAAGTAGTCAAGGAAAGGTCAGGAAGAAAATATTTAAATTTTAATTTAAAATTTAAATTATTCTATAGCCACAACATGGCTACTCCTGCATTAACCATCAGTCCCATCTTTTGGGGATCCTCAATGCCAATGATGGCCTTTATGAAAAGAAAAAATAGCTTCAGTCATCCCATCTTAATGTTAGTATTAATGGG
This sequence comes from Ormosia emarginata, assembly GCA_029884605.1. Taxonomy (NCBI): domain Eukaryota; kingdom Viridiplantae; phylum Streptophyta; class Magnoliopsida; order Fabales; family Fabaceae; genus Ormosia; species Ormosia emarginata. Next base: position 25,978,299 of record JAQQTP010000062.1, on the reverse strand, counting down.
GATAATACGCATCTCTCTTTTTCTTTTTCTTTTTCTTCTTCTTCTTTTTTTTTTAATGCTTTTAAAAATTGAAAAATGAACCCTTGACACTTTACTTTCCCATCTTCATCATTAAGCTTTTTCTTTCTCTGAACTCCCTGCACAACATTTTTGTGTTCTAAAGTCCCTGTTGTAATTTCTCAGTCTTTTGTCTTCCTTTTAAAGCTCAAAGGCATAATCCTTAGTCAAAATTAGCTATTCACATAATTTCCTTCTATTGCTACATTTCCTTCTCCTTCCTAACTTGTAAGCATCCATGGCATCTTCCTTAAGAAAAACTGCTTCTACTCAATGATCTCGCTCCTCTTCTGAGATAGACGAGATGGTTGTGCTGCCAAATGCTACCACTGTCTCCTTTGGAGAAGAGAGGGGTCCTTTTCGCTTCGGATCCTTCTACTGATAATTTAGACCTCTAGAAATCTCAGGTAATGATTCATTTCTCCATTGCCAATGAAAAGTATGCCTTCTTAGGACCAACCCTTCCACTAAATAACTATGAGTCCATCTTTCATTTTTTTCTAAGTCTAGAAGGTGAAGCCATTTCTGCCTTTGGTCATTCTTTTAAAATAGATTTCTTCAATTCCTTTCCAAAATTTTTTAGAAGCTCTCCTCCTTTTGGCCTCCAGACTAAGTCTTCCTACCTACAATGGTTGAATAGAGTAAAAAATGCTAAACAAACTCAATGGAAGACAACTGGCATTTTTTATTTTATTCAACTTAGTAGGGAAGGCATTGAGTATAATGCTCCCATGTTATCCAACTCTTTTTTCTTTTGGAATAAAACTACTAACTCTTTTTATGTCCCTTATAGCATGCTAACCGTTACACTCTTTGACTTAGCTATCATCACAACCCTTAAACCCACAGGATGAGTACTTTAGAACCCAAAGAGATCATTGAACCTAACTAGTTGAAACTTACTTATATTGCCTTTATCGAAAACAACCACCATGATACAGACATCGTTTCTGACCAAAAACATGTTGCATTCCTCACCCTATGGCTTAGTGCATTTGTGTTTTATACTAAGTCACTCTAGGTTCCAAAAATCTCTCCACCATCTAGCTATCCTTCTTCATGAGAGTTCACCTTTATGTTTGAGCAAATTAATCCTTGCTCAGTTTTACTCTTCGAGTGAGGCTGTCAATCTTTTCGATCAAAAGATAAACATTTAACTAACCTTGATGGCCTTTTCTAGTTACTCCAACTTTGGATTAATGCCATCTTTGAACCATATATCCAGAGTTCATTTCCCCCTCATGTCTCTAAACTTGTCGAAGGACACCATTTACCTCCATTTTTCTTCAAAGTCTGGAAAGGAGGTCAAGGACTTCAAATTCTTATTTTCTTTATTCATGAACATGAAACTTCATTATGACAACTTTAATTTCTCTCCTTTTGCTTCTAGAGATTGTGGCCCTGACAAGTTTCAACAACTTTTCTTTTTGTAACATCCCAGGGGCCTAATCAAAAAGCCTTAACTTATGGAGTCATATGTTCACCACTCAAATTCTATCACCCAGTTTCCCAAAGTCGAAAGACTGTAGTCTTATCCTATACCTTCCCTCTAGCATCTCTAGACAATTTGGTTTTTCTCAGTGCGTTCCTTCTCTCATTTCTCTTCGAGAAGAATGTCAGATATGTGAGTCTAGAGCTAGGGATATTAGACAATATTAACATTTTCTTAAGAAAACTAGTGAGAGAAGAGAAAGATTCAATCCTTTTGAGTGCAAGCCCTTTTTTTTTTACAACTTTAGGATTTTCCAATTCGTAGAACTAGTACTACTTACCCCAAAAGCTTTTGATTGAAGACTGCTTTAGCAAAATGACTAATCAAGGGTCCTTTATGCATACTAGAGATTCTCTAAAGAAGTCGAAAGGTACGTATTTCAATGAAGTCTACAAGTTCGAGAAATTATTTAAAGTTAAATATGATCCTCAAAACTTAAGATTGGTGGTCCAAGAGGTTAAGCAAATCCTGAAGCAAAAGCGAGCAGAATATTACCAGAAATCTTATGCTTGATTCATAAGTGTTCTGATTTTGAATCTTTTTGTTTCATTTAAGGATTATGAAACCCCACTTAAATTTTTCCCACTTCCCAATGCTCTTTTTAGCATGACCAACTGGAATCTAGACCCCAAAAGTGGAGCGTTGAGTGTGGTCAAGGAATCGAAGAAGCATGAGGTGACTTTTTCCAAGTGTTATCTAGGTAATTGTCGAGTTCCGATTTATAGATATACTTGAGTAATTAAATATCCACCTTATGGTAAAGTTCATTAATTCCTTCTTACCCTTTCTATTTTTGATTTGCCTATTAATCATTTTACTTTCTTTATGCAATCTCGAAAAGAACAACGGTAATGGAAGAGTAGAAGAAGACTAGGAGGATGAACCCTAAAGGCCCAAGAAAATTTCAAAGACTAAGCTTGAGGCCTCTGCGAAGATCACCTCTACTTCCAGCTCAAAGAAAATATTTGCTGCACCGGTCTTTTCCAAGTCAAAGTCACCTAGAAAAGAGACTTTCGAAGAACCTGATGAGATAATTACTCCAAAATCTAAGGTAAAGATTTCTTAATCTTCGATCTCATCTCTGTTAATTTAATTTATGACTTCAATTAACTTTCAATCTTTAAGAAAAGGTCATAGGGGAAAGTCCTATGAGGGTTGGTCGTGTGAAGCACACTACTACTAAACAAAAAGAAATCTAGAATGTTGATAGCTCTGATTCTTCCCAATAAGAAGTTGATGAGCAACCTTCATCAAGAACTAGCAGGTCCTCTTCAGCCAGTCAAAGGTCTAATCATACTATGGTGAGGAATTTTTTTCTTATCTTGTGATATTCAAAATCCTTTTTTTTTCTAATCTTTGGATTTCGAATAGGAATTTCCTCACCAATCTCCAAGAGAGACTTCTCCCAGGACTTCGAGGAGATTCAAGACTCCAACTCCTTCTCCCTTTCCTCCAAGGGATTCAATCCCTTCACCAGGTGTGCTAACACCTGGACTTGAAGCATCTTCTGCTCTTAGTTCTAGCTTTGATGGACTCTTCAATACTGAAATTCAATCCAAAAGAGAGACAAACACTGGAGATCCTCAAGATGCTCCCGTTGAAGTTGTCGTTCAGGTTTGGCATTTCTCAAGTTTTAATTCGAACTTGATTTTTTTATATAACTTATCCTAACTTTTTTTATATATACAGAAACCCCTCTTCCCAACTTGAACCAAGGGTACCTACTGTTGAAGCTGACCCACAATCTACAGTTAAGGCTAACCAACGGCCTACAGTTAAAAATCCTATTCAGGTCCATCAACAAGTCGAAATAGTTGAAGTCAACATTGATGAGGAAGCAGATGTCATCAGCATGGACAAAGACAACGATGAAGATAATCCCTTAAAACAAATTGAAAACATTTTGTCTGGGAAAACTCCATTATCTTCAAAGTCCCTCCATTCGACTGCCCATTCTGAAGTCGAAGTCCGGAGCATCTCTCCTTCCCAGTTTTTGAAAGAGCTCGTTGCCCTACTGAACCTTGTGTTGGATAAGCTAATGGCTACTAAAGATAGCAAACAATAAATGGTTAGTCTCCTCAAGTAGCTTGATCAAAATAAGCAACTTCTGGATTCAAATACCCAGTAAGCTATTAAGGAGCTTAAAAACTTATCAAAATACTTGATGACTAAACTTCCTGATTTCGAGATAACCATTACTAATCATCAATAACTCTTGGAGAAAAGAGCCAAACTGATGCATGATGTATCCAAGGCCAAAAGGCGATGCTCGAAGCTAACCATTGTTGTTTCGATTGCCCAGTAATGTATAAATCAAAATAGAGAGAAGATTGTTGAGCTCAAAGACCAATTAAATGAACTTAAGCGACAATAGGATGAACTTCAAGATGCTGTTAATGACTTCACAACCCAAGAATAAGAACTGAAAAAGGATTATCAGAAATAGGCTATAAAAAATAAGGATGTAATGACAGTAATCAAGACATCAACTTCTTCTTTCGAAAAAGCTTCAACAGAGATGAAGAGAGCAGCAAAGACTTGGAGATCTTTACAATCCTACTTCCAACGTTTTTAATTATGGAATGTATTTTCTTTTTGAAAATTGTACTGTTATCAACAACACCTTAAATTTTTAATATGGAATTATTATTTCATAGATTATTGGCCTATACTGCTTTAAAAAATTGTCATTAATTGAAGTAATTCTTTCATTAGAATTTATATTTATAATCGAATAAGTGCTCCTAGAAAATACGTTTTCGTTCGATATAGTCATTCCCAATTCAGAGACTATTTTCCATATAAGTTTAACCTTTTCTCCATGGGCAAGATAACCTTCCATACTAAATCACCTACCTTAAACTCCTTTTTCTTGACTCGAAGATCATAAAATTTTGTAATTCTTTCTTTCTATCGAATCAAATTTTCAAGAGCAATTAACCTTTCTTCATCTAAACGAATTAATTCATCAAACATCAAATCCCAATAATCTTGGGTTAGGATTTTATCTTAACATTGCAATATAACTAACTGAAGTTTAATCTCAATTGGTAAAGTTGCCTTATGACCATATACCAAATGGTAAGGTGTAGTACCAATTGTCTCTTTAGGAGAACTTCGATAAGTCCACAAAACCTGGCTTAATGTTTCATGCTAACTTCTTGGCTTTTAACCAATATGTTTTTTTTATTAATCCAATTAAGATTTTATTAACTGCCTCAACCAACCCATTAGTCTGAGCATAATATGGTGCCAAAGTGATTAATTTAACATTCGTTGATTTAGCAAATTCAGTTATATATTGACCAGTAAAAATGGTCCCTTGATCAGTTGTCAAGGTTTGAGGAACACCAAACTTGTATATAATGATTTCTTTGATAAAATTTATTATATCTTGTTGAGTCACATCTTTCAACGGGATTGCTTCGACCCATTTTGTTTAATAATCAATGGCAACTAATATATATTTGTGACCCTTAGAAGATGGGGGATGAATCTGTCCTATCAGATTGAGTGCCCATCCTCGAAATGGCAAAGGCTTAATAATTGAATGTAAGTCACTGGATGGGACATGCTGAATGTTGCTATGCCTTTGACATTCCTCACAAGATTTAGCATAGGAATTACAATCCTTAGCCATTGTAGGCCAATATACCATTTGCTTGTGGAAAACCCGCTTCATTTTTTCATTGGCCTGATGAGCATCACAAATGCCTTTGTGTACTTCCACTAAGGCTGTGTATTCTTTCCTCTCACTTAAACATGTCAATAAATTTCAATCTACTGACTTTTTGTAAAGTGAATCACCCATTATAACATAGTGTAGGGCTCTATATTTTATTTTTCTTTCAACTGATAAACTTGGGTTCTTTAAATAATCAACAATTGACTTTCTTCAATCAGAGTCATACATATCTTCGATTGAACATATTTCTATGTTCTCGAATGGATATAATTTTTCATTGATTTCAATTAACTTTGCTAGTGTTTCACTCGAAATCTTATAACCTGAAGCTATTTGAGCAAGTTCATTAGTTTCATAATTTTTTTCTCTTGGAATATGTTGTATTATAACCTCATCAAATTCACATAATAATCTTGCTGCAAAAGCAAAATACCTAAATAGATTTCGCTTAATGCATTTATATTCTCGAGTCAATTGTTTAATGACTAACTAGGAATCATCTAATACTTTGATATTTTTGGCTTTGAGTGAGATTAACGTCTGCAAGCCAGCCATCAAAGCTTCATATTCAGCTTCATTATTCAAACATTCATGTTTTAATTCGAATAGAAACTTAATTAGGATTCCAATAGGCGAAATAATTAAAACTCCTAGACCAACACCTCCATTGTGTTTTGATCCATCGAAATACAAATTCCATGGTTTCAACCCCACGTAGTTAATATCATTTTCTTCGATGTCAATGAAAAGATGGTCAGTGTAACACCCCTTGATGTAGCAACCGAAGCATAATCGTCATTACACCATAGTTACTAAATCCAAGTGTGTCACAGTCATGATAACAGTAACTTAAATTCTCAAGAGTCTATTTTATTTTATTTTTGACAATTTGCATAGGTAGAAAATATGAGCCTCGAATGAAATATAAATGTATTCAAGTCATGATACAACCACTGAAATAAAATCATATCTCTTACACATATATATATATATATATATAGTCAATTTACACAAATCACGATGACATAAATATAACAATTACGAGTCCAAAAAATACAGCGGGAATATAACACTAAAAGGGGAAAAGTAGTGACCCAGGGGATAGGTACTACTAGCGAGACAAGGCCGCAACCCCATATACACATACAACGCTTTCGGAGTCCAAGTCAACAAGTCGGGCATCAATGCCTCCACGCGGTACCGCACTTGCACGTGGCCAGAAGAAACCTTGTCCAAACGCCCAATCCAATCAACCAAAGTGTGGTCCCTCCCTATCTTCCTCACGATCTTTCATCAATATAAATATAAAACAGACATACAAGGATATAGGAAAGAGGTGAGACACCCATCCTTCATTACCATTATTGGCGGTAAGAAAACGACACGGCGCGTAGCGCCCATAAAGTAATACTGATTATATATTCATCAATAACAACAAAGGAATTTATAATAAAAGTAATTCAATTCTAAGCAATAATCGAGTCAATAATCACGGTGATACTTATAGTAAAGGTAGAATAACAATAAGCAATAACAGCAGATCACGGTAGCATTTCCGAAATCGATAATCATTTACGAGCATTCATGTTCAACGGTTCATAAGACCAGGAATGAATGATGTATAACGCATGCTTTCCTAATTCCTACTCCATGGAGCTAGACTCAATCAAGCGGAGAGAAAGATCGGGAGACATGTCTCGTAACTCCTACCGCCGAGGCCGTGCTATCAATAAATTTTCTCATGCGCAAATCATGGCATTGTACAGACATTCTACACTAGATCACGATATAGGACAGTGTCAAGTCCGGATCATCGGTGTGTTTGCATCGGTTTGCCCCACGGTATAGAGGAGCTCTAAACTGCCCATGTGGAGGACCCGCACCCCGACGCCCCCGAGGTCATAACACGACCCACACTTGTCTATTCGCACCCGCATTAAGGTGTGTTCAATCTCCTAGGCAACTTGGCCTTACAACAGTCCACAAGGACATTCACAATGCATATAACACTATGCATGGATATGTATGATTCACAATTTCATACCATTACATAACATGCCACCATAGGCCAATATAAGCATCAACATATATATTCCTTATCACACACATATCACAATTTCCATATTCCTATCATGTTTAAGTGAGGTAATTTCCTTGAATCCAGAGTTTTGAGGTTATGTTTGAGTTACAAGGGACAAAGAACCATAATTTCAATCATTTCCAGCTCAAAATATCATTTTTGGATCTTGGTAATCGATTACAGCACCATTGTAATCGATTACCTGAGAAACAGAACCTCTGTAATCGATTACAATTTCATTGTAATCGATTACGTGATTCCCAGAATCACGTTTCGTAACTTCAAGGCACTGGTAATCGATTACACAACCGTGGTAATCGATTACACAAGCGTGGTAATCGATTACCAATTGAACAGAACCTCCGTAATCGATTACCCTCTAGTTGTAATCGATTACGTGATTCCCAGAGGCATCATTTCGTGACATCAGAGGCTTGGTAATCGATTACACCATTCTTGTAATCGATTACAAGCTAGTCAGAATCTTTGTAATCGATTACACACGAGATGTAATCGATTACCAGATTTCCAGAATCACGATTTAGTACCTTTAAGAGCTTGGTAATCGATTACAAGCCTCGTGTAATCGATTACCACGCATAAACTTGCAGAAAACAGAGTTCTCAGGTCCTTTAACTCAAATCAAACCAGTCATTATCATATTTAATCAACAAGATACTCAAATACAGCTTCAAATCGTGCAAGAAACATCAATAAATCATAACGAAACATCAATAAATCATACAAAATTTATAATTCAAGCAAGCATACAAAGAGCATACAAGGATGGATCTCTCCATCAACACACATACAAAGTCTTCTCACCACCATAAGTGGTTGAAGTGAGTAGTCTCCCTCTTACCTATTTGGAAGACAACACAAGGTGTTACCTCTTTTTGCCCTAGATTTTCGTTTTCCCTTCAAGAAGAACACCAATGTGAGTGATTTCCATAATGTTCACTCAAACCATGGAAAAATGAGTTCTTGATCACATAAGTGACCAAGAAAAACGAAAATGAGAAGAAAGTGAAAGAAAGGTTAAGACTTTACCTCCAAGCTCAAAGCTTTAGCTTCAATGGTGAAGAATGGAGGAAGAAGAAGAACCAAGGACAACCACCAAGGAGAATAGTCTTGAAATGGTGGAAGGAAACAAGTAATGTGATTGGTTTGGCAAATAATGGAGTTGGTCTCCAATGTGTGGGTGTGTGTGTACGGTGGAGAGGAAGGAGAAGAAGAGAAGAGAGATGTGTTAAATGTTGTGTGTTTAGAAAATGAAGATGAGTTAATAGAAGGAAGAAAACACCTTTGACTCCCCCAAAGGAGTTGTCTGCAGTGGAGTGAGAGTAGAGGAAAGAGAGAGAAGATGTGTTACAAAGGAAATTGCTAGGAAGCTTCTCCTAACAAGCTTGGATTAAATTTAATCTTTCTTTTGAAATTAAAACTAATAGATGTGATACAAAAATTAGATTTTGAATAATGTGATAATATTTTATTACACACTATTATCCAATAGATAATAGTTACAAATTGATGTAGTTAGTATTTAATTAATCCGACAGAGATGAATTTTTCATTTGTATTGATTTATTTTATCTGTTAAGATTTCTCGAAAATTATGAAACCTCGTAAACTGTGTCAAGTCTCGGGTTTAGTAAGATCCCCCGTCGACATGTCCATAGTCCAAGGTTCTCAGAGAAAACATCGCGTTTCTCTGGTTCTACTCATCGCGCACGCAAAACGAGGAATGTATTAAAATATTCGACGGTTCCAGAAAATTCCCGGAAAATTCCCAAAAATTGCAAATATTATAAAACGACTATTCGTCATATAATTTTCCAATTTTTGAAGCACTACAGTCGTTTTCACGACTCTGCTCGAGTTTCACGCAAAACGAGGAATATATTAAAATATTCGTCGTTTCCGAAAAATTCCAGAAAAATTCACATAAATCACAAATATTAGAAAATGACTATTGGCGGTGAAATAATTAGTTTCTGGAGCGTTACACTGACCCCAGCAATTCTCAGCTCGGTGTGCACGCAAAACGAGAAATATATTAAAATATTCTCGCGTTCTCAGAAAAATCCAGAGAAATTCTAGAAAATTCCAAATATTGTAAAATGATCATTTATTATGAAATTATTAATTTTCGGGATGTTACAACACTCCCCTTCAAATAGAAATTTCGTCCTCGAAATTTTCATCCCTTAGATCAAACATTAACGTGTTTCTTCATCTTATTTTCTTACCCTCAGATTGTGTCTCTTGTTATGTCAATTTAGATCACCCTTACCAACGCGATCTCTATATCTTTGCGTTGCTTTATTCTTCTATTCTCAATCTTCACGAGAAGTTTTTCATAAATCAGACTCTCTCTGAATTACACTGGGTTTAGTTTGATGACGTGGCTGGATCGGTGACATACTTTCGCGATCGTGACATATGGAAGATATCATGGAGGTTTAGAAAGAAAGGATGACAGAATTTGTTGACAAGCTATTGAACCAAACCTGAAACGAAATTTGATTTAGTCCAAAGAATTTTGGAATGAGTTTATTAGTAACCCAGACAGGACGACACTGAAACTAGACGTCATACTCCTTCAAAACTCTAATCACCTTTCTTGTCTCATGTTCAGCCCCTTTCTATCGAATGGACACTTCGGGTCCTTGTGATTGCTAAAGGCGTTGATCGTAGCAAGTGTCTCCATATTCTCAGAGAAATTTTTAACTACGGCTAGCACCAAACCGTGAGTTAAACAATTCCCAATGTGTTCTCAACTACCTTGAGGTGTAAGTCACAACTTTCCCAACCTTGCATGAACACATATCCTAGATTTTTCTGTGAAGCATAAAATTCTCCAAACAGTTCCCTGGGATTAGGTAGAACCAAATCTGACAAGCATTCGAATGTCTCCTCGACCTTTAAAACCTTTCTTCACACGCGTTAGTCCATAGAAGTTTTGATTCTCTTCTTGCAAACTGAGCAAAATATCCGGCTATCTTGGAGGATCCATTGACACTCCTTCAATCTTTGTGTCTTCTTCGATAAAACTAACTAATTCCGCCAGCTATGTGTCTCTTTTATGGTCTCCGATCTTTTCTTTTGAAGAACTGCTTCAATCTCTGGGGAATCCACAATAATCCCTCCGTTTGGAATTTCATGATCCAAAACTGAACCCTCTCAATTAAGAATCCGTACTCTGATACTTTGGCATTTACTCTCTCTCCTTTAAAGTCGGGAAAACTATGCCGAGATGTCCAACGTGTATCTCCACATTTTCGAGAATAGATTAGAATATCATCATTAATGACAATGACAATTCTGTTCTGGGTAAGGACAAAAGATACAACTCATGTCACTCATGAATGCGACAAGAGGATTTGTTATTCCGAACGGCATCACGAGGCACCCACAATGCCCATAGCGCATTCGAAATCATTTTGGGGACATTCTCAATCTTTCACGAACTTAATGATGACCAGGACGTACATCTTTCTCCGAGGATACTCACCCTTGATCATAGTCTCGTTCATTTGACGATGGTGCTAACCTCACTGAAATGTTCTATTCTTCTCCTTAACGACAAAGACCTTGTAGTTTATCACGAGAAACTTATTGACTACAATGGTGACAGTCATATTCCCTTTCTCTTTTGTCCTCTACAAAAAGTAACACGTATCCTTGGATTTCTTTTCCCTCACAACGCTTCAACTTTGTTGGCCGTTATGAACTCAAAAGCCTTAGTTTCGAAAATCACTAAGGTGTTGGTCGAAACGCAGCTACAGGTGATAATCGGGAAACAACCAATCAATTTCTAGAATCATGGGCTCAAATAGATATGATTTTAGGTAAGCGAGATAGATCGACGAAAGATTCAGTCTTTAGTAGAAATAGAATAGATTACATAAACTTAGGTGTCAACGACAAGTCTTAGTAACGAGAAATGGAAATAATTTAAGTTGAAGATAGGAAAGATACGAGATGAATCCCAATGATCCATAAAGTTACAAATTGTAAAAGGAAGGGTTACCCCCCGAGAATTATACAAACGACTTGGTTACGGGATCGTCATTTGAGGCATAACTTCCACGGTTTAGATCTCTGAATTTTGAAGTCTCGGCACCTCCCGGGTATAAGTTCGCTTCCTTGTGGTTCTACACCACTTTTTACAAGATTGATGAAGAGTTTGCCTTTGCTTGGTCGCAGTTGCGAGAGACGTGTCCAGGCTTTCCACATTTAAAATAGATTATCCCTTTGATCTTACACTCCCTCGTGAAGTGTTCCTTTCCGTATTTCATACATCTTGGCGAAGATGTCGAGATCTGACTGGATACACCGCCACTAGTACTTTGTCCAGGAATTGGCTGTTGTTGTTGTTTCCCTGATACCCGTGCGCATGGTTTCCGCTTAAACTGGTTAACTTTTCTATTATTCCTCCTTTGGAATCTAGGTAGTCCACGTTTGCCCCGAAGTCGACTTTTTCCTCAACAGATTCTCGAACCTCAACTTCCAACTCTCGTTGTTGCGTGATCCTCTGATCCTGGTAAGTTGTCATCTCAGCTACCATTTGCCTTTCTTCTGCCGTCGTGGCCATACTTCTATTGTCTTGTCCCGCGCTTACATGTATACGTCTGTCACGAGCCATCGCCCTTGCATGTCTACTGCGAGCCATTGAATCTCTCTGAAGACGGACATAATTACAACAAGCAAAAAAATTACTTCAAACAATGTTATCTCCCTATGAAAACCAAACACAGAGAGTCACACAATTCAAGCAAGACAAGCTCAATTCCATACATCCTAACTATCTCCAGCTCGAACTTCTTCATTCTGCTTCCACAGCGTAGCCCCTCGTAAGCCGTCAACTTCCAAACTGCTTCTCGAACCTAGTTCACACCAACTATTTCTTTCTCCAGAAGATCGGTTTTCCAAAACCTTTTGATCTCCTCACAAAAGAATTCCTATTTTCCTAACACAGTACGCCTAGGTGAAGTCATAGTTTCCTGTACACACAGAACATTACATATTGAGTAGGCCAGTCCTCAATATCATGTAACCGCATAACAGTAGCTATCAACATTCAACCTACAGCAAGCCATGCATTCCTTTCCCATCATCTCAATCAAGAGACAAGGAAGTACACAACAGACTAAATTCTAATATGCCTAAACATAGCAAGTCCATACCCCGGCTCAACAGGATGAACTGCTCTGATACCACCCAATGTAACACCCCTTGATGTAGCAACCGAAGCATAATCGTCATTACACCACAGTTACTAAATCCAAGTGTGTCACAGTCATGATAACAGTAACTTAAATTCTCAAGAGTCTATTTTATTTTATTTTTGACAATTTGCATAGGTAGAAAATATGAGCCTCGAATGAAATATAAATGTATTCAAGTCATGATACAACCACTGAAATAAAATCATATCTCTTACACACACATATATATATATATATATATATATATATATATAGTCAATTTACACAAATCACTGATGACATAAATATAACAATTACAGAGTCCAATAAAATACAGCGGAAATATAACACTAAAAGGGGGAAAAGTAGTGACCCAGGGATAGGTACTACTAGCAGACAAGGCCGCAACCCCATATACACATACAACGCTTGGAGTCCCAGTCAACAAGTCAGGCATCAATGCCTCCACGTAGCTGCACTCGCACGTAGCCGAAGAAACCTTGTCCAAACGCCCAATCCAATCAACCAAAGTGTGGTCCCTCCCTATCTTCCTCATGATCTTTCATCAATATAAATATAAAACAGACATACAAGGATATAGGAAAGAGGTGAGACACCCATCCTTCATTACCATTATTGGCAGTAAGAAAACGACACGGCGCAGAGCGCCCATAAAGCAATACAGATTATATATTCATCAATAACAACAAAGGAATTTATAATAAAAGTAATTCAATTCTAAGCAATAATCAGAGTCAATAATCACAGTGATACTTATAGTAAAGGTAGAATAACAATAAGCAATAACAGGCAGATCACGGTAGCATTTCCAGAAATCAGATAATCATTTACAGGCATTCATGTTCAACAGTTCATAAGACCAGGAATGAATGATGTATAACGCATGCTTTCCTAATTCCTACTCCATGGAGCTAGACTCAATCAAGCGGAGAGAAAGATCAGGAGACATGTCTGTAACTCGGCTGCCGAGGCCAGTGCTATCAATAAATTTTCTCATGCGCAAATCATGGCATTGTACAGACATTCTACACTAGATCACGATATAGGACAGTGTCAAGTCCGGATCGTCGGTGTGTTTTTGCATCGGTTTGCCCCACGGTACAGAGGAGCTCTAAACGCCCATGTGGAGGACCCGCACCCCGACGCCCCCGAGGTCATAACACGACCCACACTTGTCTATTCGCACCCGCACTAAGGTGTGTTCAATCTCCTAGGCAACTTGGCCTTACAACAGTCCACAAGGACATTCACAATGCATATAACACTATGCATAGATATGTATGATTCACAATTTCATACCATTACATAACATGCCACCATAAGCCAATATAAGCATCAACATATATATTCCTTATCACACACATATCACAATTTCCATATTCCTATCATGTTTAAGTGAGGTAATTTCCTTGAATCCAGAGTTTTGAGGTTATGTTTGAGTTACAAGGGACAAAGAACCATAATTTCAATCATTTCCAGCTCAAAATATCATTTTTGGATCTTGGTAATCGATTACAGCACCATTGTAATCGATTACCTGAGAAACAGAACCTCTGTAATCGATTACAATTTTATTGTAATCGATTACGTGATTCCCAGAATCACGTTTCGTAACTTCAAGGCACTGGTAATCGATTACACAAGCGTGGTAATCGATTACCAATTGAACAGAACCTCCGTAATCGATTACGTGATTCCCAGAGGCATCATTTCGTGACATCAGAGGCTTGGTAATCGATTACACCATTCTTGTAATCGATTACAAGCTAATCGAAATCTTTGTAATCGATTACACACGAGATGTAATCGATTACCAAATTTCCAGAATCACGATTTAGTACCTTTAAGAGCTTGGTAATCGATTACAAGCCTCGTGTAATCGATTACCACGCGTAAACTTGCAGAAAACAGAGTTCTCGTGTCCTTTAACTCAAATCAAACCAAATCATTATCATATTTAATCAACAAGATACTCAAATACAGCTTCAAATCGTGCAAGAAACATCAATAAATCATAACGAAACATCAATAAATCATACAAAATTTATAATTCAAGCAAGCATACAAAGAGCATACAAGGATGGATCTCTCCATCAACACACATACAAAGTCTTCTCACCACCATAAGTGGTTGAAGTGAGTAGTCTCCTCTTACCTATTTGGAAGACAACACAAGGTGTTACCTCTTCTTGCCCTAGATTTTCGTTTTCCCTTCAAGAAGAACACCAATGTGAGTGATTTCCATATGTTCACTCAAACCATGGAAAAATGAGTTCTTGATCACATAAGTGACCAAGAAAAACGAAAATGAGAAGAAAGTGAAAGAAAGGTTAAGACTTTACCTCCAAGCTCAAAGCTTTAGCTTCAATGGTGAAGAATGGAGGAAGAAGAAGAAGAAGAAGAACCAAGGACAACCACCAAGGAGAATAGTCTTGAAATGGTGGAAGGAAACAAGTAATGTGATTGGTTTGGCAAATAATGGAGTTGGTCTCCAATGTGTGGGTGTGTGTGTACGGTGGAGAGGAAGGAGAAGAAGAGAAGAGAGATGTGTTAAATGTTGTGTGTTTAGAAAATGAAGATGAGTTAATAGAAGGAAGAAAACACCTTTGACTCCCCAAAAGGAGTTGTCTGCCGTGGAGTGAGAGTAGAGGAAAGAGAGAGAAGATGTGTTACAAAGGAAATTGCTAGGAAGCTTCTCCTAACAAGCTTGGATTAAATTTAATCTTTCTTTTGAAATTAAAACTAATAGATGTGATACAAAAATTAGATTTTGAATAATGTGATAATATTTTTATTACACACTATTATCCAATAGATAATAGTTACTGATTGACGTAGTTAGTATTTAATTAATCGACGATGATGAATTTTTCACTTGTATTGATTTATTTTATCTGTTAAGATTTCTCGAAAATTATGAAACCTCGTAAACTGTGTCAAGTCTCGGGTTTAGTAAGATCCCCTGTCCACATGTCCATAGTCCAAGGTTCTCAGAGAAAACATCGCGTTTCTCTCGGTTCTTTACCTTTCGATCGCACGCAAAACGAGGAATATATTAAAATATTCGACGGTTCCGGAAAATTCCCGGAAAATTCCCAAAAATTACAAATATTATAAAACGACTATTCGTCATATAATTTTCCAATTTTTGAAGCACTACAGTCGTTTTCACGACTCTGCTCGAGTTTCACGCAAAACGAAGAATATATTAAAATATTCGTCGTTTAGAAAAAAATTCCAGAAAAATTCAAAAATTACATAAATCACAAATATTAGAAAATGACTATTGGCGGTGAAATAATTAGTTTCTGGAGCGTTACACTACCCCCAGCAATTCTCAGCTCGGTGTGCACGCAAAACGAGAAATATATTAAAATATTCTGCGTTCTCAGAAAAATCTAGAGAAATTCTAGAAAATCCCAAATATTGTAAAATGATCATTTATTATGAAATTATTAATTTTCGGGATGTTACAGTCAATCAAATAATCTGTCAATACTTGGCCTTTCATAGCCTTCAATGACACGTATTTTAAAGAAAACTCAATAAAGCAAGAGCTCATTTTCCTACTCCACCATGCAAGATAGGTTTAGATAACATGTACTTAGTTATATCTATCTTCGAAATCATAAGCGCATCATATGGCTTTATATAATACTTTAACTTAGTGCTTGAGAAATACAAAGCCAAACATAACTTCTTTACTGTACTATATCTAGTCTCAACATCTATCAAAACCTTATTAAGATAATAAATAGCTCTTTCGATTTTATTTTCATCTTACTAGGCGAGCATACTTCCTATGGTTTCATCTGATGCTGAGATGTATAACTTCAAAGGATGTCCTAGTGTTGGAAGCGTCATCACTGGAGGATTGGCCAAGCAATACTTCATTCGGTCAAAGGCTTCTTAGTGCTCCCTCTCCTATTGAAACTCCTCTTCTATTTTAAGCTTCAAAAGTGGGGAGAAAACCTTGGTATTTCTAGACAGATTCTTGATTAATCTCCTTAGGAAATTGATCTTTCCTAGCAAAGATTGGAGTTGCTTCTTATTCGAAGAAGGTGATGCTTTGAGTATGGCTTTAGCCTTGGTTTGATCAACCTCTACTCCTTTCATTTGGACTAAGAATCCAAGAAAGTCTTCTGCAAAAACACCAAATGTACATTTAATAGGATTCGTTTTTAATCCACGCTTTCTCATTCTTTCGAATGATTGTCTCAAGTTTGTTAGGCATTCTAGTTCTGACTTCTATTTAACCACCACATCTTTAATAGAAGCCTCTATGAATTTACTAATAATATCATGAAAGATAGTATTCATGGCTCTTTCATATGTGGCTTCAGCATTTTTTAAACCAAATGACATAATTACCCATTTGTAATCAATTGCTCTTGGACATTGAAAAGCAGTATTCAATACATCCTCTTTTGCATTATAAATTTGTTACACCTAGAATAACCATCCATAAAACTTAGGATTTCATGGTCAAATGCTGAGTCAACTAATATATTAGCAATTGCAATAGGATATTCATCTTTAAGAGTAGCATAATTTAAATCTGGAAAATCTATGCATACTCTTAACTTACCATTTTTTTCATAATAAGAACAATATTGGAAATCCAGTTCACATACCCAGTGGTTTGAGTGAATTTAGCTTTCAATAACCTTTCGATTTCTTTTTTGATCTTGAGAACTACTTCAGGAGCAAACCATCTTAGTGCCTGCTTTACTGGTCTTTGACTTACTAGAATTGGCAGTCTGTGTTCTACCAAATCTCGACTAAGTCCAACATTTCTTCATATTCCTATATAAAATAGTCTTTGAATTCTTCAAGCAATTTAATTAACTCAAGTTGAAGTTTTTATTCAACAAACTACTAATGAAAATAGGGCTTTTTATTACATTATTTCATAAATTGATCTCTTCTAAAGGATCTTGTACCTCTACCTTTTTAATCTCATTAGAAAGAGGGGCCTGTTCGAATCCCAAGGAAGAGTCATCATATATACGGTCCAAGTTAGCACCTTATATGGTAATAAGTTTTTTCAGGCACATAAGCTGAGATTTGAGTCAATTGACTCGAAATTGCACTTTTAGTAGCGCAATTATTAGCCATGTAGGTTGATAGTCGAACCAATTGGTTCTCAATTGTCATTATTACAATTTGAGGCCGAACTTAATTGGCCTTGAATACTAAAAAGGCGCCTATAAGCCCTTGCATCATTATTGCAGACCTAAAGTCGAATTGAATCACTTTTTGGAATTAGGGAGAAACAAGTAGGACTGAGGGCTACCATTTCAACTCCCTTGTTGTCGAGAGATACAGAATCCCAGATACAAAAGGGATTAACCCTTAGGACATAAATATGGAGGTCTAGATGATTCTATTCTACATGACACAAGGTGTCTTCTGCTTTGACCATCTCCAGCTCCCCCAGTTAATTCCACAGGAACATTTTTTTATGGACAGTCAAATGTGCAACACCTACAGCATGAATCCATTCCCTTCCAAGCAACATATTGTAGTTGGCTTTCAAAGGCACTACTATAAACAAAGTGGGCTTTGTCATTGATGCCACCTTGATGTCCAAAGCTACTACTCCCTCAGAAGTCGAGGATTTCCTATTGAAATATGTGACCGCCATATTGTGGGGCAGCAAATCTGAGTCTGTCTTACTAAATTTTTTTAGTAGACTTTTTGGCATGAGGTTTATGGCAGCACCCCCGTCAACCAAGACCTTTCCCACTAACTTCCTATTCACCACTGCCATGATGAAGAGAGGATGTAGGTGGTTTTTCATTTCTGCTATAGGCATATCAAAGATTGCTCAATTTTTGCTTAACTTCAACCGTGTCTTCTTTGACCATGTACCACCCTGATCCTTTAGAATCATCCTCGAAGTCATCATCAGTGTCCATGCCTTCATTACTAGTAGCAGCAAAGTTATATGGGAGTAGGGACACCACATTTACTCCAAAGATGGTATCTAGGTCATCTTTAAACCCAAATTCGAAGGAATTGTGATCACGTCCTCTTCCATAGGAGTAAGTGGCTTTGTTTTTCTAACTGTTTTTACTGGTGGTCCATTCACCACCTCAAAATATGGCCTCTTCTACATTTGCAGATGTGTCATGGCTTATTGTTGTTGTCTTATCCACTAGGCCTTCCACCAGTGGGTTTTTGACATGTATGGGCTTACACCTTGAGTCAAAGCCTCTCCAGCACTTCGCACCCAAGTATTGGGCTTCACATTTCCACCAATGGGATATTGATGTGGATTAAAGGATACAAACCCAAGTGCAGGTTGTCTCAAGTAATAAATTTCTCAAGAGTCCGAAGTCGATCCATAGGGAATTGATGAAGAAAAATTCTTTGAGGTAAGGAAATGATTTGTCACACTAATAAAAATAATAAAGCTTGTTTGCAATTAAATTGAAGAACTTGCTTGGGTTAGGAGATCAACTTTTTAGTAATAAATTAAGGATATTATTAATTCTTTTTATAACTCAATTGAAATCCACACACAATGGAGGTTCCAATCGGAGAATAAAATATTCAAAGTCCATTTAGAATTATATACGTAGTTATATTATGGTTCCTTTAATTATTTACCAACACCTACACTTGTAAATGGGTTTAAGCATTCATTGTGCCAATCCACTTGTCTACAATGAATCAAGAACTCCACTTTACAAGGAGGGTTTTTAAATTGATTAGAAACAAAATACAACACATATAATGATCACTTGATAATATATCATTTAAGTACAAGAAAGAAATTAATCTAACCTTATTTTATTACCAAAAGCTTCACTTCTTCACCCAAACAAGATGAAGATCAGTTACCCATTAGCAAGATGAAAGAAAGAGAGAAGAAGGAAAAGATGAACATAACTTCAATTTAGAACAAAGAAAATTACAACAAGAGAAACAAATAACACAAAAGCATAATCTAAGCTCTAAGCTAAGATTACCTAAATGATCTACCTATGGTCCCTTTTATAGAGGATTAGGGATACAAAATGACAAGGGAATTGATTAATGAGTGAGTGGATGAGTGGGTGGATGAGTGAAAAATTATTGAAATTTCTTGTCTCTGAAATGATTCAGTGATGAACTCATGGATAACATCAGAATAAAGCAAAGTGGTCTTCATTAAAATTCTAGGAAATTGTCTCAGCTTTCCAATGCTACCAAAATCATCCAAATATTCATCTTACAGCCCAAGATATGACCCAATTACTGTAGACTATTCAGGCCCAGTTTTAGTACCTCTATTTTGATTTCCAGATCCAATATGACCTCTAAGCTGTCCGATTGAGCTCTTGTGTTCTTCATGAAAGTTATAGATATGGGTCTTAACTTTCAGATGCCAAATTTTCAGCCCATTTCAGTTCCTTAAACTCGAATTATGCAATGATTACTGCACACTATTCGGGTTACAGTCACAAAACTTATGTTTTGACTTCCAAGCCCAATTAGCTCCACTAGATGTCTGATTTTTCCCTGGAGCTCTTCATGAAAGTTGTAGAGCTCTCTCTTATGTTTCCTTCAAGGTAAGACACATAATTATAAGACATCTAGAACTCAAGATATGGTTGAAATACAGAAATAGTGTAAAACCAAAATAGTGCTAAAAAAATCAATTAAGTCCAATTTGAGTCCAAACTTACAAAACATAACCAGGCTTAATTAGTTAAGTACATGGAGAGTGTAAATTACTAAAAATGAGGGTTTATTAATGTATAAAATATGTGATTATCAAATTCTCCCACACTTAGCTTTTTGCACTCCTTGGCAAAATACATAAGACCAAAGCTAGGAAACAAAGAAAAACGACACGACTCAAAAGTTAAAAACTCTAAAAGACTCGATAAAACAAGAAGAGCAACCAGAAATTCAAGGGATCAAAGCATTATTGAGGTAATATTTCTTCACATCTCAAACCACCAAGCGAGGAAACTTCAGTTGAAAAGAATGAATTAAGAATGATAGATCCTCACAGAATTCACTCTCAATCTCTCAAGTGTTTAAAAGGTAAGTATTTCACTCTATTCAACCAATGAACAATTGCACTACCATAAGTTTGCTTATCTTTTACTTCTTTGCTACTCAAAAAGAATCAAAGCAAGTTCTAGAGTAACAATTCCATGAGTGAAAATCACACAAGAAAGAAGAGAATGATACAAATGTTCAATTCATTAATCAATAGGCTCAAAATCTCACAAGGCATATTTTTATCATTCTCAATCCACCATATGAACATTCATATCCAAGCTTATGATTTTTAAGAAAGAAGACGATTTATGCTAAGATCCAAGAATCCATTTGCTACTTCTACACAAAATAATTATTTCCTCAACTAAGATGCATCTCAAGAGTAAACTTACCTCCACGGCAAAATTTACTCCTTACTCTACCATCCTTGATTAGTTTTACTACGAATATGTTTCTGATAGTCATATCACTAAACATACTTCCCAATTTAGATGCGTCTCAGGAGTAAAATTACTCCTTACTCTGCCATCATTCATTGGTTTAGTAAGTCCATGACAATCATATCATACTTCCCAAAAAAGAAAAAAAAATTGGTCAACTATCCTTCCCCCCCACCAGATCACAACATTATCCTCAATGTTAAAATATAGATGAGTAAAGGATAGAAGATATTACCTGTTGGAGAAATTTGACATAAATTTAAATAGAAACAAAGTACGATAAATAAAATCAAAGGTAAAGGAAAGTTATAAATGAAGTGTCAAATCTAGCTTTCTTTTCATCTTGCTTCCCTCACTACTTCCTATTGACCAATCTATCTGAGCTATTGTTGGGTCAGGTTTATAAACAAAAACTTCAAATTTATTAATCAACTCATCAATAGTGGAAGCAGAGATAAGAAGTTGTCTTGCTGAAGGTGTGATAAATTTCTGTTCCACAGCATGGTCAAGAAAAAGTAACAAAATATCAAAGAAATTATTTATATTCAACAAACCTATGGGTTTATGATGGATGTTCAGTTAGGCCCAAGAGACAATTTGAAAAACTTCTTCCAAGGTACCAAAATCACCTGGTAAGACAATGAATGCATCAGAGTTGTCAAGCATTATCTTCATTCATTTATGCATTGATGATAACTTAAGTTCCTCCCCAATTGTCTTTCCAGTGATGTTATGTTGAGCTAAAGATCCAGGAATGATACCTAAAACTTGACTGCCTCCTATATATACAGCAAGTGATACAGCCCTCATTAACCCACGACAACCTCCCTCATATACAAGATGAATATTCCTTGTAGCAAGTAATCGACCAAGAGTGGTAGCTGCGTTTACAAACTCTAAACCCTTCCTATACTTAGACCCACAAAATACACATATATTTTTAAGTTGACGAATAGAAACACCTTCCATTTCTATTCCCACCTTCCCTTTGAATGATTCTGAGTTAGAGGAAAGTGGATAAAATGGAGTGTTTAAATAAGAAAAAGAATGGAAAGGGTAATAATAACACCTGTAAGGGTAGGTTGGCTATTGTCAGAAAAGTTTGAAATGAAGAAACACATAATCTTATTTTTTTTATAAATTTTTTTTTGAAAGTTTTTTGTTTTTTTTTTGTTTTTTTATATATACTTCAAGAAAACCATCAGGGTAAAGAAGTCTAGAAACCTCCGAAGGACCCTGCTCAAAGGATCGTCTGTCTAAAACCAAAATACAACAAAATTATATAAAGATAAAAGAAATATAATAACAAATGATGACATACCTTTATATACAATTTTCATGGCTATCTTTATATTGTGCGTCATGAGTGCAATAGTGACATATCTTTATACTGTGTGTCACTAGTGCAGTAGACACTCACGTTCGTTTATTCAAAGAAAAGAGAAAGAAGAAACCATCGTGGGTTTCCATCCTGGGTCTAGAACCTGGAGAGCTCACACTTGGGCTCGTAACATCAACAAAGACACTAAAATCTGAAACCCATAATGTCCAGGATCCAGAACATCCCATCCTAGGGCGTTGAGAGCCCCTTCTAATAAAAGAGAGGATCAAGCTCAAATGCCTCATGGGCTTTAGCAGCCACGGGTTACTTCTCGCTAATAACCAGAGTGAGACGTTTCTGCCTGTCCATCAACTCCATAGTGCCTAGATGGTAAACATTGGGTTATGGAGTGCGGCTCTCTACAGAGTATGGTACATGAACCTTTTTTAAGGACCAGCGTACAAAGGTCCACCTGAGTCAATGACGGGTCAGCCAAAGGTTAGGGCTCCACAACTAATTAAAGTCATGGTACTCCTTCCGGATCGCCCTTATTCAAACATTTTTTTCTTTTTTTTTTCTTTTTAAGAAAACATGAAGAAGAAGAAGAAGATAATATGTACAGATTGTTGTGGATATGGTTCACATCTGTCTCTAGTTTAACGTCCAGTAATGGCTTAAATGCCTTCTATGAGTCGATGATAAGTTTCTCATCTAATTTTCTTATAAATTGGCAAATAGGATCTTTTAGAGTCAGATTCCCAAGACTGTAATGTTTTTCTTCATCATTGAAGAGATTCCACAAATTAAGAAGTTCACGATGCACAAATCCACAAGAATGCATCTCAAGAGTCAATAAGATATCATCTAATGACTCCTAACTCAGTCCATTCTTAATGAAAAATATTTTATCTTCTCTGTTTGTGGAAACCATCCCCAAAGAATGACATCGTTTGTTACAATTTCATCGTGCACATTTGTGATAGACTTGTAACCTTTTTACTCTTATCTTTTTAGAATATGAACTTCTTCCAAGACGTGGCATGTATATGTCAAATGAAATTGAAGACTTACCTGCTAGTGGACCTTTTCTTCAATTATCCAACGTACATCTTCTGGCATACCCTTGTACATTAATAGTCTCAATCTTTCACATCTAGCTTTACAGATTTTTGTCAGAGCATTTTAAGGAAAGGAAGGAAAATGTTTTCTCAAGTTTGAAAGAATGACATCTATTTTAAAGGAGAAAGAATCAGTTATTTGGGAAACTGAAAAACAAACCAACTCGAGAGCCACGGAGTACCGTTATCTGCCACTTAACCGGGAACACAAAGAACTGCAAAAACAAGACAACAAAATTAGAATAAATTCTATTCATAACAAGAATTAGAAAGAGAGTTGAATTCTACCTCATCAACTTGGTTTTCCAGAAATGGTTTGAGTCTTTGTCCATTGACTACCATTTCTAGAATTCTTAATATCTATGGCCCCATTCGGATACATATGTTTGACAACAAAAGGGCCACTCCACCTAGATCTCAATTTTCCAGGGACTAGGTGCAGATGAGAATTATAAAGCAGAACTTTTTGACCAATTTCAAAAGATTTTCTCAAAATTGTCTTGTTATGAAAAGCTTTTGTTCTACCTTTATAAATATTTGAATTTTTATATGCATCATTTCTCAATTCCTCTTGTTCATTTAATTGCAATTTGCGTATCTTGCAAGCATCATCAATATTTAGATTGAAAGCTTTAATAGCTCAAAATGCTTTATGTTCTAATTCTATAAGCAAGTGACAAGGTTTTCCATAGACTAACCGATAAAGTGACATGCCCAAAGATGTTTTGAAAGCAGTACGGTAAGCCCAAAGTGCATCATTTAGTCTTAAAGACTAATCTTTACAATTTGGGTTAACCGTTTTTTCCAAAATTTGTTTAATCTCCCTATTTGCCAATTCAACTTATCCATTTGTCTGAGGGTGATAAGTTTGTGTGTAATATCATATTTCTTCATTAAAGATTCAAATAGTTTATTACAAAAATGTGTTCCCTCATCACTGATGATAGCTCGAGGAATTTCAAATCGACACAAGATATTTTCTTTTAAAAATTTGAGAACAGTTTTATGATTATTGTGTCGGCATGAAATTGTCTCAATCCATTTTGAGACATAATCAACTGCAACTAAAATATACACAAATCCAAATGAGGATGAAAATAGGCCCATGAAATTAATTCCCCAACAATAAAAAATTTCAATGACGAAGATGGGGTTTAGAGGCATTATGTTTCTTTTTGAAATTGAGCCCAATTTTTAATAATTTTCATAACTTCTGCAAAAAGTATAGCAATCCTTAAATAAAGTGGGCCAATAAAATCCGCACTGCTAGATTTTCGCAGTTGTTTTCTTTGAAGAAAAGTGACCTCCACATGCTTTTGAGTGACAAAATTTAATGACCCTTCCTACCTCACTGTCGGGCACACATCTCCGAAAGATTTGGTTAGGATAATATTTGAACAAGTATGGGTCATCCCAATAAAAATTTTTCACCTCTGTCAAAAATTTCCTTCTATCTTGGTGCGTCCATTGAGGCGGCATCTTTCCTGTTACAAGAAAGTTGACTATGTTAGCAAACTAAGGCATGAAATTGACAAAAAATAAAAATTCATCAGGAAAAGAATCATTGATGGGTGTGCTATCAAAAGGTGAGCCTGTTGTAAGTCTAGACAAATAATCAGTGACAACATTTTCGGCTCATTTCTTATCTTTTATGGTGATGTTGAATTCTTGAAGCAACAAGATCCACTGTATTAATCTTGGTTTGGCATCCTGCTTAGACATCAAATATCTAACAATAACATGATTGGTGAAAATCATAATAGAAGAACCAATTAAGTAAGATCAAAATTTGTCCAGTGCATAAATTACAGCAAGTAGTTCTTTTTCAGTAGTCATGTAATTCATTTGTGTACTATTTAAAGTTCTATTTGCGTAACAAATCACATGAGGCTTACCTTCCTTTTCACTAGCATTACACATCAACTCAAAAGGCAAAGACCAGTCAGGAGATTGCATGATAGGAGCAGATGTCAGAAGACTAATTAATTTTTCAAAAGATTTTTGACATTCTTGAGTCCAATCAAATGGTCTATCTTTCAATAGAAGATTACATAATGGTCTAGATATGGCACTGAAGTCCTTTATGAATCTTCTTGAAAATCCTACATGTCCTAAAAAGGAACAAACTTCTCTGACTGTTTTTGGGGAAGGCAAATGGGCAATTAATTCAACTTTGGCCTTATCAACTTCAATTCCTTTAGAAGATATCACATAACCTAACACTATTCCTGAGGTAACCATGTAATGACATTTTTTTTTAATTTAACACAAATCCTTTTTCTTCGTATCTTTTAAGAACTTTTTCCAAATTATCAAGACAAATGTCAAATGAATCTCCAAAAACTGTCAGATCATCCATGAAAATCTCTAAATAATATGTCACTAAAAATGCTTAATATGCATCTTTGGAATGTTGCCAGAGCATTACAAAGGCCAAAATGCATTCTTCTATATGCAAAAGTACCAAAGAGACATGTAAAAGTGGTTTTTTCTTAATCTTCCAATGCAATTGGTATTTGATGATAACCCGAATAACCATCAAGAAAACAGTAGTATGGATGTCCTGCTACCCTTTCCAAAATTTGATCAAGAAATGGCAAGGGGAAATGATCTTTCATAGTAGCAGCATTTAATTTTTCAAAATCAATACACATACGCCAACTAGATGAGACTCCCATAGGAATTAATTCACCGTTATCATTTTCAACCATTGTTATTCCAGATTTCTTAGGCACAACTTATGTAGGGCTTACCCACTAGCTATCAGAGATAGGATAGATAATTCCAACATCAAGCAATTTAAGGACATCAACTCTAACTACCTCTTTTATGTGTGGATTTAATCTTCTTTGAGGTTGTTGAGATGTTTTAGCATTATCCTCTAAATGTATTCTATGTGTACAAATTAATGGATTAATGCCTTTTATGTCCTTTAATGTCCATCCAATTGCACTTTTATGCCTTGTAAGTACTTCTGTTAACATACCTTCTTGTTCTTCAATAAGAGACGAGGAAATTACCACTAGAAAGCTTTGCTCTTCTCCCAAAAATGTGTACTTCAACCCAACAGGTAAACTTTAGTTTCGGTGTGGGTACTTCTTCATGGGCATTATCATTCATAGGTTTTAGCTATTCAAATCTTGGCTTCCATCCCTTGTACTCCATTACCTGTGTACAATTAAGCAAAGAGCATATTTCAGAGATATCATCTTCTAATTGCATGCCTAAATCAAATGAATTGACTAAACAAATTTCTAATGAGTCAGAAGAACTCCTTATTTGAAGATGATAATTTATAATGGCTTCAATTCCTTCAACTTCCTCCTTTTCATCAAGGACTTCTTGTGGTTGCTTGCATATGTTAAAAACATTGAGCTCCAATATCATGTTTCTAAATGTTAGCTTCACCACTCTATTTCTGCAATTTATCAAAGCATTAGATGTTGCTAAAAATAGACAGCCTAAAATAACAGGAATTGACTGGCAACTAGCAACCATAGGTTCAGTATCCAAGACAATAAAATCCACAGGATATATGAATTTATCAACTTGAACTAACACATCTTCCACTATTCCTCTTGGAATTTTAATTGATCTATCGGCAAGTAGAAGAGTTACAGAAGTTGGTTTTAACTCACCCAAGTTGAGTTGTTGATAAACTAAATATGGAAGCAAATTGACACTAGCACCAAGATCAAGTAAAGCTTTTTTAATTTTATGTTCTCCAATAATGCATGAAACTGTAGGACAACCAGGGTCTTTATATTTCAACGCATTATTATTTGGAAGAATAGAGCTTACCTATTCAGCCAAAAATGCTTTCTTTTTCACATTTAGTTTCCTTTTAATAATGCACAAGTCCTTCAAATATTTGGCATAAGAAGGAATCTATTTGATAATATCTAACAGAGGAATATTGACCTTCACTTGTTTCAAAATTCCAAAAATTTCAGTGTTATGGTTCAATTTCCTTGAATTGTTTAATGCTTGAGGAAATGGGGGTGCAAGCGAGAGTTTAGTCTCTTTTTGGTCAACTTCTTTATTTTCTTAGGGAATTGGTTCATCTTCTTTCTCACAAGGTTCGAGAATTTGTTTTTCAACAATCTTTCCACTCCTAAGAGTTATCATTGACTTGACTTGATCCATTTGTTAGTTTTCTGAACTCCCCTCATTTAGACTGTACTAACCCTTGGGATTTTGTTGAGGTTAAGAAGGAAATTTCCTTTCTCGTGGATGGTGAGTGTAGAAAAAAGTTTAGCAAGAGTTTCTTTTATGTCAATCATGATTTGATTATTTTGTTTATTAATGGCCTTTTGCTTTTCTATGAATACTTGCATTGTTTCTTCAAGGTTTTTCCTATACGGTTGGACATAAGGTGCATATCCTTGAGAATTTTGAGAGTCCTATTGTGCCTAAGGAGGTGGTGGTTGCACAAATTGTGACTGATTATTATTCCTCCAGCTGAAGTTCAGGTGATTTCTCTATCCTAGATTGTATGTATCTAAAAAAGAAGAAGTAAATGACTTTTTAAAATTATTCATTGCATTTACTTGCTCATGTACAACTTCTTTAAAAGCAGGAAACTTAGGACATTCATGTGTTGAGTGTCCTAAGTAATCACAAATGCCACAATTTTCTTCATTTTGTACAGATTTGATTTCTTTTACTTTTCCTAATTCCATTGCTTCAATTTTTCTAGCCAAACTGGAAAACCTAGCATTTAGATCTTCCTCTTGACTAAGGTGATATTTTCCTTTATTAGCACTAGCAAGGTTTGATCTAATTGAATTTTCAGAATTATTAGTACCATGCCAAGATTGAGAATTTTCAGCCAACTGGTTTAAATAGTCTAAAGTTTCATCAGGTTCTTTATTAAGAAACTCACCATTGCACATTATTTTCACAAATTGTTTGGTTTCAGGTGTTAAACCTTCATAAAATAAGTTTATAGTGCGCAATTTTCCATGATGGAGACCAAGGAAGCTCAAGTGGTAGCCCAACGGGCCCAATGCGCAAAGATGCACTGCGAGGACTTGGAGGCCCAATGACAAGGTCAAGAGCTAAGAAGGCTAAAGAGGATTTGGACAAAGAAGTCAACCACTTTCTCTCACTCAAGCCCATTCCAGAAGAAGGAGCACTCAAGATTGTCCAAATGATCCAAGTTGATGAAGGGCCCAATGTGAGGGCATGATTTCTTCTTAGTCAATTTTATTTAATTATGTATTTGAACCTTTTAATTTTCTCAGTTTTGGTTCTTATTTTCTTTTTTTGGGATAATTTTGTAATAAGGGCTTATTGTTTGGGCTTAATTTACCCATAGCAGAGCTAGGGATAGGTGTTGTCTTCTAATTGGGTCTGGGCCATATTTGCGCTAGGGTTAGGATTAAAAAATGCGCTAGCTTACTGCCTCCTTTAGCTAGACCTAGCCGCATACCGAATGTCTATAAATAGGCTTGTGTTTACTGCATTTGACACTTTTGAATTTGAGAATATTATTGCACTCCTTTGTGAGTTTTGAGAGCTTAGTTCTCTTAGGGTTCTTGGAAGACCCATCTTGGTTCTTATCAAAGGTTTGCTTACCTTTATGGCGAATCTTCGCTTGACTTATCACTCTCCAAGAATGTGGCATCTTCTTCCTTCTATTCCTTGTCTTTTTCCATCTTTTTCATTTTTTACTATTCATGATACTGTTCACGATCGTTTACGGTATTGTTCACGACACTATTCATATTACTATTTATATTACTATTCACCCTTCATCGTTTAATTCTTTAAAACATGAAATCAACTCAAGGACGATCCGTAAAAATAATATGCATCCAACTTGGATCATATCATGTGGTATCTAGAGCCCGGATCCTAGAGTTGATAGAGTTCTTGTATTTTTTGTACTTGTTCTTATTGCTTTCCAAACATCAAGCACCATTGCTTGAATGTCATAATTGTACAGAACCTTGATCATCATTGATCTCTGCCATTCCTAAGAATTGGCAACATTCTTTACTTTCCGTTCTTTACTTTTTGCCATTTAAATTCCAGTCCTTTTATTTTCTGCCTTTAGTTTCCGTTCTTTAATTTCTGCGTAATATTTACAGCTTTGATCTTATCAACTCTATATCCATTGTTGTTACATGTTTTATAGCACCATAATTTGAAAGGAAACTCCTAAATACACAATTGGGCATAATAACATTTGGAACTAAAAATGCAAGAATCAATTTTTTTTAAATGCAAAAAGAGAACAAGGGCGTGAAAAATAATATAAAAAAAGGAAAAAAAAGTTTATTCCAAAAAAAAAGAGACTGCCCTTGCATTTAAGCAAGATTAAGTTTAAATGCCTTGTGAATTTCACTAAGCGGTGCTATTTTACATACCTTGTGCATTTCTTTTTTCTTCTTATTTCTTTTGAGTTTTACCTTTTTTTTAATTAGCTTTTCTCGCTTGTCTTTTAAATTCCTTTGAGTTTTGTCTAGAGTTTCATCCTTTCTTCAACTTCTGAGTGCTTGCTCTCGTGAGGATCACTACTTTTGTAAGAGCTTTTGATAATTGAAATGCGAGAGGGTTCATTTAAGAACTTGCAAAGAGAACTTGAGTGGTAAAAGGCAAGAGCGTTTTCATTAAACAAAAGCCTAATTGTGTGAAACACGAGTGGAATCAATCTAAGAGTGTATACACGTGAGAAGAGTGGTAAGGGCCTTTCAATCTTGAATTATTCTTATTACTTGTGCAAAGATGAGTGAAGGAAGTACACCTCCATCCCCTAGGACTGTAAACCTTATGCAAGCCTTAGCTAAAGAACTAGAGAAGTTTAGGGTGGAGATAAACACAAGGCTCGATAATGAAAGGAGGAGAGACTCTCAACATGAAGTCTCGCATGAAGATGAAGATACCTATGATTCGGGTAGGGAAAGGAGGACTAGGAGGAACCATGATAGGAGAAGGAGGCATGAGAGGAGTGAAAGGAGTTATGAAAGGAGGAATAGGAGGCATAGGAGTGATGAAAGAGGAGGAGACCTAGGAGGAGTAAAGACCCAAGTACCTTCTTTCCAAGGAAAGAATGACCCCGAAGCCTACTTAGAATGGGAAACCAAGGTAGAACAAATCTTTTCCTATCACCATTATAATGAAGAAAGGAAGGTGAAGGTGGCTGCCCTAGAATTTTCTGACTATGCCCTAATTTGGTGGAACCAAGTACAAAAAGAGATGGAAATGAATAGGGAATACCCTGTAGATACTTGAGAAGAGATGAAAAGTTTGATGAGGAGGAGGTTTGTCCCTTCATGGTACCATAGAGAATTACACAATAAACTCCAAAGACTTACCCAAGGAAGTAGGAGTGTGGATGAGTACTACAATGAGATGGAGGTGGCCATGATAAGGGCCAATGTCATTGAAGATGGGGAGGCTACCATGTCACGTTTCCTTCATGGGTTAAACCGTGAGATACGAGATACTGTGTAGTTGCACAACTATGAAGAGCTTGATGAGTTAGTCTACCAAGCTATAAAGGTAGAACAACAACTCAAAAGAATGGGTGCATGGAAGAAGCCTTCTTCTAACCTCAAACCTCCTACTTGGAAGGACAAGGAACCAAAGGAAGACTCTTCTACACAACCCAATGGAGGTATGACTTCTAAAAACTCTAATGCTTTTCCTTCCACTAATACTTCTTCCTCCTCTTCTTCTAAAAATAGGAACATCAAGTGCTTCAAATGCTTGGGGAGTGGACATATAGCCTCTCAATGCCCAAACAAAAGGGCAATGGTGATAAGAGAGGGACACCTCTCTAGTGATTCATGTCCAAATTCCCCTCCCTCAAGTGAAGGAGAAAAAGAATGAGAGACCTATGCTCACGATGGTGAGTTGCTAACGATAAGGAGACTCTTAGGTAACCAAGTTGTGGCAAGGGACCAAGACCAAATGAAAAACATCTTCCACACAAGATGTGTCATTCAAGGCAAAGTATGCTCATTAATCATTAATGGGGGAAGTTGCACCAATATGGCAAGCACTCGTTTTAGTAAGAAAACTTGACCTTAAAACTACTCCTCACCCCCGACCATACAAGCTTCAACGGCTAAGTGAGAATGGTGAGTTGATAGTGAATCAACAAATGTTGGTAAGTTTGTCAATTAGTAAGTATGATGATGATGTTTTGTGTGATGTTGTTCCCATAGAGGCTGGCCATATTATACTTGAAAGACCTTGGCAATTTGATAAGCATGCTATTCATGATGGTTTCACTAACAAGTACTCCTTTGTTCATAATACCTTAAAGGTAACCCTTGTACCCCTTACTCCCAAACAAGTTTGTGAAGACCAAGTGGCCTTGAAGCTAAGAAAGGAGCAAGAGAAGAAAGATGTGAAAGTAAAATCAAAGGGGAAAGCAAAGAATAGGGACCAAGAACTTGTAAATGAGAAAAAAAAGAATGTTTAATTGCTAGGGAGAGTGAGATTAAGAGGGCTTGCTTTGCAAAGCAAGAGATGCACATTTGCGTATACAAGGACTTGTACTTAAATTGTAACTCTAACCCTCTACCTAGTGAAGTTGATTCTCTTTTGCAGGACTTTGAAGATGTCTTTCCAAAGAGTGTCCCTCCCGGACTACCACCCTTGAGGGGGATTGAACATCAGATGGACTTCATCCTGGGAGCCTCTTTGCCCAATAGGCCCGCCTATAGGACAAATCCTGAGGAAACTAAGGAAATTCAAAAACAAGTGGAGGATTTGATGCAAAAAGGATGGGTGAGGGAAAGTTTAAGTCCTTGTGCCATGCCTGTCATACTTGTCCCTAAAAAGGACGGCACTTGGAGAATGTGTACTGATTGTAGGGCTGTAAATAATATAATTGTAAAATATAGGCATCCCATCCCTAGGCTAGATGATTTGCTTGATGAATTGCATGGTGCATGTTACTTTTCTAAAGTGGATTTAAAAAGTGGGTACCATCAAATTAGGATAAGGGAAGGGGATGAGTGGAAGACAGCCTATAAGACTAAGCATGGATTGTATGAGTGGTTGGTGATGCCTTTTGGGCTTACAAATGCACCTAGCACCTTTATGAGGTTGATGAACCATGTGTTGAGAGAGTTTCTAGGCAAGTTTGTAGTAGTGTACTTTGATGACATCCTAATCTATAGCATAACCATAGGAGAGCACCTAGAACACCTTAGGGTTGTGATGAGTGTGCATAGAAAAGAAAAGTTGTATGCTAATTTAGAAAAGTGTGTCTTTTGCACTGACCATGTAGCATTCCTAGGCTTTGTTGTGAGTGCTAAGGGAGTGCAAGTAGATGAAGAAAAGATAAAAGCCATTAGGGAGTGACCTATCCCTAAGTCTGTGAGTAAGGTAAGAAGCTTTCATGGGTTAGCTAGCTTTTATAGAAGGTTTGTAAAAGATTTCAGCACCATAGCCGCCCCTTTAAATGAAGTTGTTAAGAAAAATGTGAGTTTTAGGTGGGGGGAGGATCAAGAGACAAGTTTTAACACACTCAAAGATAGGCTCACTCATGCACCCACACTTGCATTGCCTAATTTTTCTAAATCATTTGAACTTGAGTGTGATGCATCAAATGTTGGGATTGAGGCTGTTTTATTACAAGAGGGTCACCCCATTGCATACTTTTGTGAGAAATTGCGTGGAGCTGTTTTAAATTACTCCACCTATGATAAAGAATTGTACGCACTCATAAGGGCTTTGAACACTTGGCAGCACTACCTTTTGCCAAAAGAGTTTGTAATTCACAGTGATCATGAGTCACTAAAATATTTAAAAGGGCAAGGTAAGCTTAATAAGAGGCATGCCAAGTGGGTGGAATACCTTGAACAATTTCCCTGTGTGATCAAACACAAGCAAGGAAAGGTAAATATAGTGGCTGATGTGCCTTCCAGGAGGTATACCTTATTAGCTACTCTTGAAACAAAAATGCTTGGTTTTGAACACATAAAACAGTTGTATGTGCATGACGATGATTTCTCTAAGATGTATGCTGCATGTGAAAAAGGGGTGCATAAGGGGTTCTTTAGGCAAGATGGGTATTTATTCAAAGAAAAATGTTTGTGTGTGCCTAAGAGCTCTTTGCGTGAATTATTGCTTAGGGAAGCTCATGAGAGGGAATTAATGGGTCACTTTGGGATCTACAAGACTTTAGATGTGTTACATGAGCATTTTTATTAGCCTGACATGAAACATGATGTGCATAAACTATGTGATAGGTGTATTGTTTGTAAAAGAGCCAAATCAAAAGTAATGCCTCATGGACTCTATACCCCCTACCTATTCTTGATTCCCCTTGGACTAACTTGTCTATGGACTTTATGCTAGGTTTGCCCCGCTTAAAAAAAAGAAGAGACTCCATTTTTGTGGTGGTGGACAGATTCTCCAAGATGGCCCATTTCATTCCTTGCCATAAGGTGGATGACGTCATTCATGTGACGGACTTGTTCTTCAAAGAAGTGGTGAGGCTTCATGGAATGCCTAAAAGCATAGTCTCAGATAGGGACTCAAAGTTCCTAAGCCATTTTTAGAGGACCCTTTGGAACAACCTTGGGACTAAGCTACTTTTCTCTACCACTTGCCACCCATAAACCGATGGGCAAACTGAGGTAGTGAATAGGACCCTATCGACCTTGCTGCGATTAATCATTAAGAGGAACATCAAAACCTGGGAAGAATGCTTACCTCTTGTTGAATTTGCTTATAATAGGGTTGTGCATGCAACTACTAGCTTTTCTACTTTTGAGATTGTATATGGTTTTAATCCCCTCAACTCCCCTTGATTTACTGCCTCTACCTAATGTCTCTTCTTTAATTCATAGGGATGGACAGGCAAAAGCTGAATATGTGAGAAAGCTCCATGAACAAGTCAAGACTCAAATTGAAAGGAAGATGGAGCAATATGCTAGGCAAGCTAATAAGGGAAGGAGGCAAGTTATTTTTTAACCAGGAGATTGGGTATGGGTGCACATGCGAAAAGAAAGGTTTCCTTTGCAAAGGAAATCTAAGCTCTTACCTAGAGAAGATGGACCTTTCCAAATCATACAAAGAATCAATGACAATGCCTACAAAGTTGACCTACCAGGTGAGTATGGGGTTAGTGCAACATTTAATGTGGCTGACTTAAGTCCTTTTGATGTAGGTGATGAAGGATTAAATTCAAGGACGAATTTTTTCGAAGGGGGAGGGCATGATGGAGACCAAGGAAGCTCAAGTGGCAGTCCAACGGGCCCAATGCCCAAAGATGCACTGGGAGGACTTGGAGGCCCAATGACAAGGTCAAGAGGTAAGAAGGCTAAGAAGGATTTTGGACAAAGAAGTTAACCATTTTCTCTCACTCAAGCCCATTCTAGAAGAAGGAGCACTCAAGATTGTCCAAATGATCCAAGTTGATGAAGGGCCCAATGTGAGGGCATGATTTCTTCTTAGTCAATTTTATTTAATTATGTATTTGAACCTTTTAATTTTCTCAGTTTTGGTTCTTATTTTCATTTTTTGGGATAATTTTGTAATAAGGGCTTATTGTTTGGGCTTAGGCCTAGGCCACATTTGCGCTAGGGTTAGGATTAAAAAATGCGCTAACTTGCTGCCTCATTTAACTAGACCTAGTTGTATACCTAATGCCTATAAATAGGCTTGTGTTTACTGCATTTGACACTTTTGAATTAGAGAATATTATTACACTCCTTTGTGAGTTTTGAGAGCTTAGTTCTCTTGGGGTTCTTGGAAGACCCATATTGGTTCTTATCAAAGGTTTCCTTACCTTTGTGGCGAATCTTCGCTTGACTTATCACTCTCTAAGAGTGTGGCGTCTTCTTCCTTCTATTCCTTGTCTTTTTCCAACTTTTCCTTTTTTGGACTATTCATAGTACAACTTACGACACTGTTTATGGTACTGTTCATAATACTGTTCATAGCACTATTTATGTTACTATTATTCTTCATCGTTTAATTCTTTAATACACAAAATCAACTCATGCACGATCCGTAAAAATAATATGCATCCAACTTGGATCATATCATGTGGTATCTAGAGCCCGGATCCTAGAGTTGATAGAGTTCTTGTATTTTTTGTACTTGTTCTTATTGCTTTCCAAACATCAAACACCATTTCTTGAATGTCATAATTGTACAGAACCTTGATCATCATTGATCTCTGCCATTCCTAAGAATTGGCAACATTCTTTACTTTCTGTTCTTTACTTTTTGCCATTTAATTTCCAGTCCTTCTATTTTCCGCCTTTAGTTTCCGTTCTTTAATTTCTATGCAATATTTACAGCTTTGATCTTATCAACTCTATATCCATTGTTATTACATGTTTTATAGCACAATAATTTGAAAGGAAGTTCCTAAATACACAATTGGGCATAATAACATTTGGAACTAAAATTGCAAGAATCAATTTTTTTTAAGTGCAAAAAGAGAACAAGGACGTGAAAAATAATATAAAAAAAGGAAAAAAAAAGTTTATTAAAAAAAAGAGATTGTCCTTGCACTTAAGCAAGATTAAGTTTGAATGCCTTATGAATTTCACTAAGCGATGCTATTCTACATCCCTTGTGTATTTCTTTTTTCTTCTTATTTCTTTTGAGTTTTACCTTTTTTTAATTAGTTTTTCTTGCTTGTCTTTTAAATTCCTTTGAGTTTTGTCTAGAGTTTTATCCTTTCTTCAACTTCTGAGTGCTTGCTCTTGTGAGGATAGCTACTTTTGTAAGAGCTTTTGATAATTGAAATATGAGCGGGTTCATTTAAGAACTTGCAAAGAGAACTTGAGTGGTAAAAGGCAATAGCGTTTTCATTAAACAAAAGCCTAATTGTGTGAAACAAGAGTGGAATCAATCTAAGAGTGTATACACATGAAAAGAGTGGTAAGGGTCTTTCAATCTTGAATTATTCTTATTACCTATGCAAAGATGAGTGAAGGAAGTACACCCCCATCCCCTAGGACTATAAACCTTATGCAAGCCTTAGCTAAAGAACTAGAGAAATTTAGGGTGGAGATAAACACAAGGCTCAATAATGAAAGGAGGAGAGACTCTCAACATGAAGTCTCGCATGAAGATGAAGATAGCTATGATTCACGTAGGGAAAGGAGGACTAGGAGGAACCATGATAGAAGAAGGAGGCATGAGAGGAGTGAAAGGAGTTATGAAAGGAGGAATAGGAGGCATATGAGTGATGAAAGAGGAGGAGACCTAGGAGGAGTAAAGACCCAAGTACCTTCTTTCCAAGGAAAGAATGACCTTGAAGCCTACTTAGAATGGGAAACCAAGGTAGAAGAAATCTTTTTCTATCATCATTACAATGAAGAAACGAAGGTAAAGGTGGTTGCCCTAGAATTTTTTGACTATGCCCTAATTTGGTGGAACCAAGTACAAAAAGAGAGGGAAAGGAATAGGGAATACCCCATAGATACTTGGGAAGAGATGAAAAGTTTGATGAGGAGGAGGTTTGTCCCTTCATGGTACCATAGGGAATTACACAATAAATTCTAAAGACTTACCCAAGGAAGTAGGAGTGTGGATGAGTACTACAAAGAGATGGAGGTGGCCATGATAAGGGCCAATGTCATTGAAGATAGGGAGGCTACCATGTCACGTTTCCTTCATGGTTTAAACCGTGAGATAGGAGACATTGTGGAGTTGCACAACTATGAAGGGTTTGATGAGTTAGTCCACCAAGCTGTAAAGGTAGAACAACAACTCAAAAGAATGAGTGCATGGAAGAAGCCTTCTTCTAACCTCAAACCTCCCACTTGGAAGGACAAGAAACCAAAGGAAAACTCCTTTACACAACCCAAGGGAGGTATGACTTCTAAAAACTTTAATGTTTTTCCTTCCACTAATACTTCTTCCTCTTCTTCTTCTAAAAATAGGAACATCAAGTGCTTCAAATGCTTGGGGAGTGGACATATAGCCTCTCAATGCCCAAACAAAAGGGCAATGGTGATAAGAGAGGGACACCTCTCTAGTGATTCATGTCCAAATTCCCCTCCCTCAAGTGAAGGAGAAGAAGAATGTGAGACCTATGCTCATGATGGTGACTTGCTAATGATAAGGAGACTCTTGGGTAGCCAAGTTGTGGCAAGGGACCAAGACCAAAGGGAAAACATCATCCACACAAGATGTGTCATCCAAGGCAAAGTGTGCTCATTAATCATTGATGGGAGAAGTTGCACCAATGTGGCATGCTCTCGCTCGGTAAGAAAACTTGACCTTAAAATTGTAACACCCCGAAAATTCGTATTTTATTTATTTCGAGTGATTCTTAATTATTTTGAATAATCTGACTCGACTTCTGTGGATTTTACAATTTTTGTGATTTTTAGGAATTTTTGTGAGTTTTTAAGTTTTTTTATTATTTTAATATTATTTTGGGGTTGTATACGAGCCTTTGTAATTTATTTCTTTTTGAAAATCGTTAATGATTTTTACTAATCCGACTTGATTTTCATAAGTTTTATAATTTTTATGATTTTGTGGTTGATTATAAAATTTTTCTATTTCTCTGATTATTTTTGGACTGTTTGTGGGCCTACGGGGGGTGTATGTGGGCCTAGGCGGATCTGGAAAAATAAAATGTTTCTATAGTTAGAAAATTTTGTACTGTTGAGACGGAGACGGGAGATCGACTAAACCTGAATCCAGAGACAATTTTCAAAATTTTCTTTTACTGTGTTTTGTACTGTATTTAATTATAGGGTAATAAAAATACATTAAAAATATTATTCAAAGGGTAATAGCAAATAGAAAAATAAATATTATACTGCTTAAGTCAACATTGGTAGTTTGGATATCCACCATTGATTTAATCAACGGTGGAGGCTTGATCTTGATTTAATCAAGGGTGGATATTTAGTCTTATAAAGTGGCTACGACCATTTATAACCATTGGATGAAGAATTAATCAAGGGTGGAGATTTGGTCTTCTAAAATGGCTATGACTAATTATGACCCTTGGATCTAAAGTAAGAAGGGATCTTGACCATTCATTTTTGTAGATGCCTTTAGTGGTTAGGATTTAAAGGAGGAATGAATCCAATGGTCCAAAATCAAAACTATTACTTGGAAACTCTCCAACAATTTGGTGCCTTTGACTAACACTCTAATAATTCACTCATTTTTCACTCACTCTCCACGGCAATGCAAGGAAAAAGGGGGACCAAAATCATTTCATGCATTTGTTATCTTACTTCATCACCTTTTCTCTCAAATGTGCTAGTACTTTGACCATCACTCAAATAATTCACTCTTCACTTTCCATCACTTCTACGGCCATGCATTGATTAGGAGACCAAATAATTCATTTTTACACTTCACATTATTACATCTTCATCTTTTCACTCAAGTTTCAAGAAGCAAACAAAAGAAAACTCCATTCTCTCTCCCTAAGAAGACCATTCGGCCAAGACACCTAAACCCACCCTCCAATCTCTTTTAATTTCATCCAACCATAGATCTTGAATCTACATGATATTCTAAGCAACTTTCATGTTGGAGACTTTCTCTAAATCATTTATTTTCAAGGACTTTCTTCAAGAGCAAAGTTATAGGATTTTTATGGTGAAGTGTAAGGAAACTTCATTTCTTATCTCTTTTTCATGTTCTAAGCCATGTTTGATCCATGGTTCCTCTTATTCAAGCTTAATATACTAATAAACTTGTGTTTGTTTTATGTTCAAGAGACTTTTGTTGGTGGAGAACTTATGCATAGTGCAAAGTGCAAAGTAATGAGCTTTTTAAAGTTATTCAAGAGGTCAGAAGGAGATCCATCTCACCAACCAAGTATGGTGGTGAGAGATGGTTTGTGCATTTGATGGATGGTGAATCCATGTGAGGATTCATATCAATGGTTATGTAATTATTTGTGTATGTTTATGTGCTTTGATTATTTGCCTATGCTTGGTATGATTTGCATGATTTATTACTTTGATTATGGCATGCTTGTGATATATATGTTGAATATGTATATGTATGTCATGATTTGATGATGAAAAGGAAAGTGATTTTTGGTTCCAAAGACCATGGTGAATTCGGCCAAACACCTCAAAATAGGTGTTTACAAATTAATATTTTCATGAATGGTAAAATTGGTTGTTTAGAAAAATTAGGAAAATAAACAAATGGTTTGTTTTCAAGGAACATGAGCTCACGATTTTGGTGAGAAATTTTAATGGTTTTGTTTGTGTAAAAACAATAATGGAACTTAGTTGATTTAGAAGGAAAAATACAAGAATGGTTTCAATGGCCATGTCCATGGTTTTGAAAGCTTGTAATGCCTTGATTTTGATGAAACAAAGTGATTTTCAAAGTGGAAATATAATTGATTTAGTACAAGAATTTTGGAAATGGAATCAGAGTGTTTTATCACTTGAAAAATAGAATTTTCATATGTGAATGGAAAAGAGAGGTTGAAAGTGTTTGAACCTCAATTTATTTTAAAGAGGATTGATTTTTAGAATTGATTTGGAATTATAAAGAATACATTGGTGACTTGGGATTTTCTAACGTGTAACTCATCCTTTGGGTTTTAGAGAGCGTTAGTAAATTTAAAGTTAGAAACATTGATTTAATTTAATGAAATGGTAAAATTATGAAATATATTGCGAAAAGGATTTTCTTGAGTAAGAAAATGTGGAAACTAATGTGAGGAGTCATATTATTTTAAGAAAGGTTGAAATGGAATTTTTGAAGGTTGAGAAATATTTTTCGAAGTTGAAAATGGTGAAAAAATGATTTACATAACTTAAAAATGTGATTTTTAAGCTATGCGATTTGAAAAACGTTTAAATATTTCCACACAATTTGAAAAACGTTGAAATATTTCTACGCAATTTGGAAAGCATTTAAATATTTTTACGCGTTTGAGATATTGTTGAAAAATCCCTAAGCGATTTAAAAATGGTGGAATATTTTTATGTGATTGATGAAAATGTTGAAAAATCTATATGTGATTTGAAAACGCAACGGAAATGTTGCTAAATTATGAAAACGTAATAGAAATATTGCGCAATTGTGAAAAATGCGATAAAAGTGTTTCGCGACTATGAAAATGCGATAATATGATTTTGCGATTGAAAATACAGTAGGATTACTGTTGGACTAGTGTATGGACACTA
The DNA here is from genome assembly GCA_029884605.1 of Ormosia emarginata. Classification (NCBI taxonomy): domain Eukaryota; kingdom Viridiplantae; phylum Streptophyta; class Magnoliopsida; order Fabales; family Fabaceae; genus Ormosia; species Ormosia emarginata. Next base: position 25,937,760 of record JAQQTP010000062.1, on the reverse strand, counting down.
TATGAGAAAATGATAAATTTTACCTGTGATTGGCATTGGTGCATTTTATATGCATGAACTGGTGTATGAACACTGTATATGAATTTTGCCTATGTTTGGCATTGGTGCATTAAACATGCATTGGAAAGGTCCGATGGACTGTATGAGGCTATTTGCCTAGGAGAGACGTATACCTCCTGAGTAGGTCATAGTGTAAGTCACTTGTTGACCTTGGGGGTATCGGGGTGCGGGTTGCTTACATGGGCGATTGGTAGCTCTTCTTCCCGTAAGTTAAACTGATGCAACGCACTAATGATCCTAACTGAGACACTATTCTTAATCAAGATCTAGTAAAGACTGTCATGTATATGCTAAATGTGTAAACACATATGAGAAATATGGCACGTGGTCTGAGGCATGTTGGTACAGACAGATCTTTCGGATCAATTTCTTTGAACTCAGTATTAGCTCCATGGAGTAGGAAATTGAGTCTATGTGCGCATGCATGAAACTAAGCATTTATATCTGTATGATATAATAATTGAAGAATATTGGCTATGACAATTGTTCTGTTGAGAAATACTTGGATGATGATGATGATAATAATGTGATGGTATTATTGTAATTATTGTGTGATTTGAATAATGTTAATGGCATGATGGTAATTATTATTTATTGTATCTATTATGATAAATAATGTTGATGGTATGATGTATCTGTATGATATGCTGTTTGTATTATCTCTGCAAGCTACCATGTTACCATTGTTGGTATTAGCGTAAGTGATCTTACATTTTTGTTATATTGTTTTGTTGTGTTGGTATTATTGAAAATTATATAGTAGATGGAACGAGTTTCTTAGGCTTGACTAGAAACAAATATTCTGAGTTCGGTGACAACAATCAAGGAGTAACCATCCCAAATTCGATGGTGTGCAGTTTTGAAGAGGAACAGTTATATGATGCATCAAGAAGAATATAAGACGGAAAAAGTATGTTGAGTATTTATTGTTAGTGTTTTACCGTGCTATGGAGTAGGACCCATCATGGGGTTTGCTACTGTTTAAAATTGAGTCTGTAAGTTTTATATTTCTTGAATGATTGTTAAATATTAAGTGGTGTCTGTTATATGAGTTTTAATCAGTTTAAATCTATTTTTTTCAGTATTACTTATGAATATCAGTAAGTTTATGTTTCCGCGAGAAGAAATTTTGAAACCCACCTTTTATAACTCAAACCTTTTATGAAATCATTTTCAGATTATAAGTTAGTAGTCGGAAATGTGATGCCCTAAGGAGGGTGTTACAAAACTACTCCTCACTCCCGACCATACAAGCTTCAATGACTAAGTGAGAATGGTGAGTTGATAGTGAATCAACAAGTGTTAGTAAGTTTGTCAATTGGTAAGTATAATGATGATATTTTATGTGATGTTGTTCCCTTGCAGGCCGGCCATTTTTTGCTTGGAAGGCCTTGGCAATTTGATATGCATGCTATTCATAATGGTTTCACTAGCAAGTACTTCTTTGTTCATAATACCTTAAAGGTAACCCTTGTACCCCTTACTCCCAAACAAGTTTGTGAAGACCAAGTGGCCTTGAAGCTAAGAAGGAAGCAAGAGAACAAAGATGTAAAATTAAAATCAAAGGGGGAAGCAAAGAATAGGGACCAAGAACTTGTAAATGAGAAAAAAATGTTTAATTGCTAGGGAGAGTGAGATTAAGAGGGCAGGCTTTGCAAAGCAAGAGATGTACATTTGCGTATACAAGGACTTGTACTTAAATTGTAACTCTAACCCTCTACCTAGTGAAGTTGATTCTCTTTTGCAGGACTTTGAAGATGTCTTTCCAAAGAGTGTCCCTCCCGGACTACCACCCTTGAGGGGGATTGAACATCAGATGGACTTCATCCTGGGAGCCTCTTTACCCAATAGGCCCACCTATAGGACAAATCCTGAGGAAACTATGGAAATTCAAAAACAAGTGGAGGATTTGATGCAAAAAGGATGGGTGAGGGAAAGTTTAAGTCCTTGTGCCATGCCTGTCATACTTGTCCCCATAAAGGATGGCAATTGGAGAATGTGTACTGATTGTAGGGCTGTAAATAATATAACCATAAAATATAGGCATCTCATCCCTAGGTTAGATGATTTGTTTGATGAATTGTATAGTGCATGTTACTTTTCTAAAGTAGATTTAAAAAGTGGGTACCATCAAATTAGGATAAGGGAAGGGGATGAGTGGAAGACAGCCTTTAAGACTAAGCGTGAATTGTATGAGTGGTTGGTGATGCCTTTTGGGCTTACAAATGCCCCTAGCACCTTTATGAGGTTGATGAGCCATATGTTGAGAGAGTTTCTAGGCAAGTTTGTAGTAGTGTACTTTGATGACATCCTAATCTATATCATAACGCTGTGATGAGTGTGCTTAGAAAAGAAAAGTTGTATGCTAATTTAGAGAAGTGTGTCTTTTGCATCGACCATATAGTATTCTTAGGCTTTGTTGTGAGTGCTAAGGGAGTGCAAGTAGATGAAGGAAAGATAAAGCCATTAGGGAGTGGCCTATCCCTAAGTCTATGAGTGAGGTAAGAAGCTTTCATGGGTTAGCTAACTTTTATAGAAGGTTTGTAAAAGATTTTAGCACCATAACCGCCCCTATAAATGAAGTTGTTAAGAAAAATGTGAGTTTTAGGTGAGGGGAGGATCAAGAGACAAGTTTTAACACACTCAAAGATATGCTCACTCATGCACCCACACTTGCATTGCCTAATTTTTCTAAATCTTTTGAACTTGAGTGTGATGCATCAAATGTTAGGATTGGGGCTGTTTTATTACAAGAGGGTCACCTCATTACATACTTTTGTGAGAAATTGCATGGAGCTATTTTAAATTACTCCACATATGATAAAGAATTATATGCACTCATAAGGGCTTTGAACACTTGGCAACACTACCTTTTGCCAAAAGAGTTTGTAATTCACAGTGATCATGAGTCACTAAAATATTTAAAAGGGCAAGGTAAGCTTAATAAGAGGCATGCCAAGTGGGTGGAATACCTTGAACAATTTCCTTATGTGATCAAACACAAGCAAGGAAAGGTAAACATAGTGGCTGATGCGCTTTCCAGGAGGTATACCTTATTAGCTACTCTTGAAACAAAAATGCTTAGTTTTGAACACATAAAGGAGTTGTATGTGCATAATGATGATTTCTCTAAGATGTATGCTGCATGTGAAAAAAGGGTGCGTAAGGGGTTCTTTAGGCAAGATGGGTATTTATTCAAAGAAAAATGTTTGTGTGTGCCTAAGAGCTCTTTGCGTGAATTATTGCTTACGGAAGCTCATGAGGGGGGATTAATGGGTCACTTTGGGATCCAAAAGACTTTAGATGTGTTGCATGAGCATTTTTATTAGCCTGACATGAAGCATGATGTGCATAAGCTATGTGATAGATGCATTGTTTGTATAACAGCCAAATCAAAGGTAATGCCTCATGGACTCTATACCCCCTACCTATTCTTGATTCCCCTTGGACTGACTTGTCTATGGACTTTATGCTAGGTTTGCCCTGCTCAAAAAAAAGGAAAAGACTCCATTTTTGTGGTGGTGGACTGATTCTCCAAGATGGCCTACTTTATTCCTTGCCATAAGGTGGATGATGCCATTCATGTGGTGAACTTGTTCTTTAAAGAAGTGGTGAGGCTTCATAGAATGTCCAAAATCATAGTCTCAGATAGGGACTCAAAGTTCCTAAGCCGTTTTTGGAGGACCCTTTGGAACAAGCTTGGGACTAAGCTACTCTTCTCTACCACTTGCCACCCACAAACCGATGGGCAAACTGAGGTAGTGAATAGGACCCTATCGACCTTGTTGCGATTAATCATTAAGAGGAACATCAAAACCTGGGAAGAATGCTTACTTCTTATTGAATTTGCTTATAATAGGGTTGCGCATGCTACTACTAGCTTTTCTCCTTTTGAGATTGTATATGATTTTAATCCCCTCACCCCCCTTGATTTACTGCCTCTACCTAATGTCTCTTCTTTAATTTATAGGGATGGACAGGCAAAAGCTGAATATGTGAGGGAGCTCCATGAATAAGTCAAGACTCAAATTGAAAGGAAGATCGAGCAATATGCTAGGCAAGCAAACAAGGGAAGGAGGCAAGTTATTTTTGAACCAGGAGATTGGGTGTGGGTGTACATGCGAAAAGAAAGGTTTCCTTTGCAAAGGAAATCTAAGCTCTTACCTAGAGGAGATGGACCCTTCCAAATCATAGAAAGAATTAATGACAATGCCTGCAAAATTGACCTACCAGGTGAGTATGGGGTTAGTGCAACATTTAATGTGGCTGACTTAAGTCTTTTTGATGTAGGTGATGAAGGATCAAATTCAAGGACGAATTCTTTCGAATGGGGAGGGCATGATGAAGACCAAGGAAGCTCAAGTGGCAGCCCAACAAGCCCAATGCCCAAAGATGCACTGCGAGGACTTGGAGGCCCAATGACAAGGTCAAGAGCTAAGAAGGCTAAGGAGGATTTGGACAAAGAAGTCAACCACTTTCTCTCACTCAAGCCCATTCCAGAAGAAGGAGCACTCAAGATTGTCCAAATGATCCAAGTTGATGAAGGGCCCAATGTGAGGGCATGATTTCTTCTTAGTCAATTTTATTTAATTATGTATTTGAATTTTTAAATTTCTCAGTTTTGGTTCTTATTTTCTTTTTTTAGGATAATTTTGTAATAAGGGCTTATTGTTTAGGCTTAATTTGCGCATAGCAGAGCTAGGGATAGGTGTTGTTTTCTATTTGGGCCTGTGCCACATTTGCGCTAGGGTTAAGATTAAAAAATGCGCTAGCTTGCTGCCTCATTTAGCTAGACCTAGCCACATATCTAATGCCTATAAATAGGCTTGTGTTTACTGCATTTGACACTTTTGAATTTGAGAATATTATTGCAAGTTTTGAGAGCTTAGTTCTCTTTGAGTTCTTGGAAGACCCATCTTGGTTCTTATCAAAGGTTTTCTTACCTTTGTGGCGAATCTTGGCTTGACTTATCACTTTCCAAGAGTGTGGCGTCTTCTTCCTTCTATTCCTTGTCTTTTTCCATCTTTTCCATTTTTTACTATTTATGATACTATTCACTACACTGTTCATGGCACTATTTATGTTACTATTCACCCTTCATCGTTTAATTCTTTAAAATACGAAATCAACTCAAGGACGATCCGTAAAAACAATATGCATCCAACTTGGATCATATCATTTAAAAATCATGATATGGGCAAGAATTTAACAAATCTTTAAATCGTTCCCAATATTGAAAATATGCTTCATTTGAATTTTGGATTTGTCTTTTCATAGCATTGGTTTTATGTGTTGAATTTTTTTTTTTAAGAACTCACCTTGCATTTCTTGCCATGTGCCAATTGATCTTAGTTTCAAAGTATTAAGCCAAGTTTTTGCTTTATTTTTTAAAGAAAAAGGAAACAATTTAAGCTTAACAATCTCTTCAGTGCAATTTTGGTCATTGAAAGCAATACATACTTCCTCAAATTATTTTAGATGTAAATTTGGGCTTTCAAATTCTAAACCATGAAAATTAGGAAGTAAAAAAATCATACCTGGCTTGAATCTAAAATTATTGGCATTGAGTGGAAAGATAAAACATGATGGACTAGAATTTCGAGGTGGTTGTAAATATTCACGCATGGTTCGCAACGGTTGATTTTCATGTTCATCATATACACTTTCATTTTCAATCATTGTATCAATTGTGTGTGATTGTGATTCAAACAAATTAATATATAAAGTACCAGGATTAATTTTAACTAAACGACCATATTTTAAATCACGATACTAATCAAGCATAAATAAATGACATAAAATAAAAAAAATAATATACAAGTAAGCGATTTACACCTGCCATTAAATTTTAAGCATAAATAAATGACTTAAATAAAAAAAATAATGTATAAGTTAGTAAGTTAGATAGCAAAATTAATTGACATAAAAATAAAAGTTAGCAAGTCAAATACAGAAAATAAAGTACAAAAAAAATACAAAAAATATAGTGCAAAAAGTAAATTTAAAATAGGAAAAACTTCAAAAAAATCCCTTGTACTATATGTGATATGCACTTTGGTCCTATTACTTCAAAAATGTGTAAAAAGGACTTGTTACTTTGTGTTTTGTGCAAAGAAGTACAAAATAGTAACAGACGTTACATTTTGGACAGAAACACGCACGTGCAACGGACGTGCACGTCTGAAATTTCTTCCCCCAAACGCGGTCTTCTTCTTCCTCGGACCATAAGCCCAGAACCCTGCAGCTTTTCCTTGGCCACAAGCCCAGCATCGTTTAGTCACCGTCCAGCCACCCAAACCTCGAACCCCATTACTGCCGCTCTTCCCTCACCACATCAGATCTACCTTCACCACGCTCTGAAACAAAACCCCTGAAAACCCAGATCCACCTCGCGTAAACCACCACCGCGAGCCACCACACTCCACCGTTCCAAGCCATTGTTCTAGATCCGCAACCACGAGCTCTGTAGCGTCGCCTAGATCTTCCATCGAGCTCCGTCACGTAGCCCATATTTGCTATCCCGTGATGCACCCATTTCTGAACCAAACCCAATCGCCTGAGTCTTAGCCATGGTGGTGCGCGGATCTGGCTTGGGTGGCTAACGGTTTCAGGTGATTGTGAAGAAGAAGAGGAAGAAGAAGAAGAAGAAAATGACGGTTCTAGGGTTTGGGTAGGAGGTAGAAGAAGACCGCATTTAAGGGAAGAAATTTCAGACATGCACGGGCATTGCATGTGCGCGTTTCTGTCCAAAATGTAACGTCTGTTACTATTTTGTACTTCTTTGCACAAAACACAAAGTAACAGGTTTTTTTTTGCACATTTTTTAAGTAATAGGACCCAAGTACACATCACGTATAGTACAAAAGGGATTTTTTTGAAGTTTTCCCTTTAAAATATGAAAACCAAAGAATCGGCAAGCTGAATTTTTGCTTTGGCGAAAGAGAAGAGAAGAAGAAAGATTATTTCATTACGTTAGAAAGCATAAATAAATGGCATAAATATAAAAGTTAGAAGGTTAGTAAGTAAGAAAGCATAAATAAATAAGACAGTAAGCATAAATAAATGGCATAAATAAAAAAAAGTTAGTTAATAAGTTAAAAAGTTTGTAGGTTAGTAAGCTAGAGAGTTAGAGAATTAAAAAGTTAGAGAGTTAGTAAAGAAACCGAAGGACCAGCAAGCCGATCTTTTGCTCCGGTGAGGGAGAAGAGAGAATAGATTTTATTAAAGAAAAAGAACCTAAACAAATTAAAACTTCAAATAAAGTCCCCGATAATGACGCCAAAAACTTGATACGGATTAAAAGATGCAAACCCAATTGCAGGTTGTCTCAAGTAATAAATTTCTTGGGAGTCCGATGTCGATCCACAGGAAATTAATGAAGAAAAATTCTTTGAGGTAAGGAAATGATTTGTCACAATAATAAAAATAATAAAACTTGTTCGCAATTAAATTAAAGAACTTGCTTTAGTTAGGAGATCCACTTTTTTGGTAATAAATTAAGGACAATATTAATTCTTTTTATAACTCAATTGAAATCCATGCACAACAAAGGTTCCAATCGGAGAATAAAACATTCAAAGTCCATTTAGAATTATATATGTAGTTATATTATGGTTTCTTTAATTATTTACTAACACCTACACTTGTAAATGGGTTCAAGCATTCATTGTGTCAATCCACTTGTCTAAAATGAATTAAGAACTCCACTTTATAAGGAGGGTTTTTAAATTGATTGGAAACAAAATATAACACGTATAATGATCACTTGATAATATATCATTTAAGCACAAGAAAGAAACTAATCTAATCTTATTTTATTACCAAAAGCTTCACTTTTTTACCAAAGCAAGATGAAGATTAGTTACCCATGAGCAAGAAGAAAGAAAGAGATAATAAGGAAAAGATGAACATAACTTCAATTTAGAGCAAAGAAAACTACAACAAGAGAAACAAATAACACAAAAGCATAATCTAAGCTCTAAGCCAAGATTACCCAAATGTTCTGCCTATGGTCCCTTTTATAGAGGATTAGGGATACAAAATGACAAGGGAATTGATTGAGTGAGTGGATGAGTGGGTGGATGAGTGGAAAATGCCAAAGAACTTTTATGAGTGGAAAATTATTGAAATTTCTTATCTCCGAAATCATTCAGTAATGAACTTATGGATAACATCAGAATGAAGCAAAGTGGTCTTCATAAAAGTTCTAGGAAATTGTCTCAGCTTTCCAATGCTACCAAAATCATCCAAAAATTAGTCCTACAGCTAAGATATGACCCAATTACTGCAGACTATTTAGGCCCAGTTTCAACACCTCTATTTTGACTTCCAGACCCAATATGACTTCTAAGCTGTCCGATTGAGCTCTTGTGTTCTTCATGACAGTTGTAGATATGAGTCTTAGCTTTCAGATGCTAAATTTTTAGCTCATTTCAGTTCCTTAAACTCGAATTATGCAATGATTACTGCACACTATTCGGGTTACAGTCACAAAACTTGTGCTCTGACTTCTAAGCCCAATTAGCTCCACTAGATGCCCGATTTTTTCATGGAGGTCTACATGAAAGTTGTAGAGCTCTCTCTTATCTTTCTTACAAGATAAGATACATAATTATAAGACATCTAGAACTCAAGATATGACCAAAATACAGAAATAGTGTAAGACCAAAATAGTGCTGAAAAAATCAATTAAGTCCAATTTGAGTCAAAACTTACAAAATATAAACAGACTTAATCAATTAAGTACATGGAGAGTGTAAATAACTAAACATGAGGATTTATTAATATATAAAATATATGATTATCAGATATTGCATCCCAAGCTCAAAGCCAGTTTGGCTCAGTTTGAGGAATTTTCTGGGCTTGAAGGTTGCTCCTGAACCATTAATTAGGAGCCATGTTGGCTGGTGGCAGCCTCATCTTCCCTTTTCTGATCTTCTCAATAGACTCACTCATCACCATAGAACCGTGGTAAGTGGGTTAGATATGGATCTCAATAAGGCTTCTTATAGGAGTGTTTTGCCACTACCTTTGTTTCCTGGTAGGCTGGAACGATTTGGCAACCAGCTTGTCAAAGACAACATTGCATCAAGGATACAAGGACACTTCCCTTTCTCTGTCTTTCTTTCTTAGCAGAAATTCTACCAAAGTTTCCCCAACCTTGGGGTAAACTTCCTCCTCAGTGGCCTCAAAAGCAACGAGATCAATTCAAGCACTGACCTTGAGAGTAGTCTCCTCAGCTACTTCGACCATGTTCACTGGTACAAAACTCACGGGCTCAATGTAGTTAGCATTCACTTCGAATGGATCCACATCAACCTTCATTTGTTTCTTTTTTTGTTCAAACTTCAATCTTCCTTCTTTTATGCTTCTTTGTATTATATCCTTGAAATGAATACAATTATTCGTCAAATGATCATATTTATTATGGTATTTACAATATTTTTTACCTTTTATTTCTTTCACAGAAGAGATTTTATAACCATCAGGAAGTTTGATTTGTTTATCTTCCAATAACACATTGAAGATTTAGTTTGTCTTTGTTATGTCAAAAGCATATGACTGCCTATTAGGGGATTTCATTTTATCTTTAGCTCGATTAGGCATTAAAGATGTACAGGTATAAGGAGGATCATATTTTTATTCTGTAATGTTACCTCATTTTCCTCATCATCTTCAGCCTCATCGATTTCAACATAGGCCACTCTATTATCGTTCAATTATGTATAATATTTTTGTTGCATATCAGGAGTTTCGACATAAGAAATTTTCTCTCTTCTGAGATGTTTCTTGACTCTCTCTTTTTCGAGTTTTAATTGCTCAATTTGTCTCACCTTATTAGCAAGTTAGGACATATCTAACAATTGCTAGGTAATTGTAATAATTATAAAGCATTTAACTTTCATTTGCCTAAATCTTGCTAAGTAATCATCAATGGATTCCCTATTACCCCTTCTAATGTTAAACAAATCCGTGAGACTTACCTTAGTCTCTCCCCTAAAGAATTGATTATGAAAGTTTCTTTCAAGTTAGTTCCAAGAGTGGATCGAATTTGGTGGAAGAGTTGTAAACTAAGTAAAGGCATTCTTGGTTAAAGAATTGAGGAAATATCTGATTTTCAAGTGTTCATTAGTGGCTACATCCCCTGCTTTGATTGTGCATCGAGCGATATGTTCTACTATGGATTCTCCACTCTCACCAGCAAATTTGGTTGAGATTTTAGGAGCTTTTGATCTTCTAGGCAATTATGCCTGTTGGATAAATTCTGCAAAGGCTGACACAAAGTAAGGCTGGTTTGCATAACCTACATTGAAACCATACATATTTAGCACTTGTTCAACTGCTTGGTTGATATTTTGATGCCCCTTAAGATTGTTTAGTCAAATTCTCTCTAGGAGGTTATTGCATTCTGGTTTTGATTGACTAATCAAAGACCTACATTTGGGCCAAGTTGGTTTTTTCTTAACTGATTATCCTTGATTGGGTTACTAATATTTGGTTGTTTACTAACTGAGTATTATCTTGATAGATTGGTTGAGTATTTCCCATTGATTGCCAATGGACTCGTCTAGGTTCCTAAAGACATTAACAATCCTACTCATTTGCTTAGCCAATGTGTTGTAGCTATTATTAGTTTACTCTATGAGCGGGGTTATGACAGTGGCCATTTGCTGAGTCAACATATGAACCATTTCATGATTACTTTCATCAATTTGTTGCCTGATATTATTCAGGGTTGTATTCGTGTTCCCAAAAGGAACTGAAGACATGTCCCTGGGCAAATTAGGGAAAACATGTGTTCTTACATTCAGTTTATCAGTTCGAATTACACTTGTTCCTATCCCTTGGCCATTAGTACCTACCACTTGGTCTCTTGGTAAAACATTTGGTATTGAACTTGTGTATGTAGCCTGGGTAGTGCCTAGGTTTTGTGTAACTCTTTGGGGGTGTAAAACCATAAGATAACTCATATAAGGGTGTTGTCCTATTCATTCCAAGACTTCTATTTCCCAAGTTGGAAACAGGGATTTCTGCAGTTGGAGTGATTTCACTCACCACAGGATCAAAGGTTTATGGCAAAGTCGTAGACACTACAGTCTCTCTATTTCCATTTTCTCCATTGTTCCCTGCCTAAGGGCTTTGAGCATTGAAAGATCTATTGTCAGACATTCTTGGTACAATTTTTCCACTTCTTAATCGCATCAATGACTAAAGGGTTCTTCTAAACACTAGTTTTTCGACTATGTCCCACTAGGCGTGCCAAATTGTTTAGTGCAACTTTTGTCAATAGACAACTTTGATTCTGGATCTCAATTCCAGGAAGGGAATCACTTTCTCAAGGGATTATATAGTACTTAACTGGTATGTTTTCAATTAAGAATGTCAAGAATAACTTCGAATAAGACACAAAGATATGTAGATCGAAATTGAAGTATAACAATGTTATAGTAATTTATAATGAAAATAAAGGAAACAAATAAAACAGTAAAAATGCAATGAAAATAACTTGATGAAATGTTACAATTGCAGTAAAACAAAGAAAACAATTTAAAGAAAACAATTAAATGACATGAAATGTAAGAAACAAGAAAGTAAAATGCAGGAAAGCAAACTTGACAGAAATTGCAAAATGAAAAATGATAACTATTAGAAGAACAACAATATAAATGCAGAAAGAATAAATATGAAGAGAAATAAAGTGAACAATAATATAAATTTGCAGAAAAGTAAAGAAAGCAAGTAAAAAAAAAGTAATTAAAACTCAAATGATCTTGAAAGAATCACTTGATTAAGAGTAGAAGAGAATTTGCAAGTAGGTAAATGACTGAAAGTGTAAATGAAATTGAATTAAATTTGCATTGAAATTGTAAATTGTATATAAAAAGAAGAGGATGGAAACATACTTGAATTGACTGGTGTGTTTGCTCGTGATTGTCAGAGTGAGTGGAGAACGTATTTACAAGTGTGTGTAAGTATAGAATTTCTAACTACAAAATGTTTCCATCCTTTCGGTATTTATAGAAATCCTAGGTAATTATTCCCTTTACAATATTCTGACAAGTGTCTAAAACAAAGATAATTGTCTAATCATTGTCAGCAATCATCGTGAAGTAACTGTTCAATTTTTGTCAGCAATCATTATATGGTTTAGATCTTACATTTATAACTGTTGTTAACTTCTGTTTTAAATTCAAATTCTATTTTATTTGAATTTTAACTTGATCGTTCAAATAACTACTATCTTTTGGTCGTGATTTTCACTTCAATCTTTTGAAAATCTCAAGTGTAATTACTCTAAGTCTCATTTTTTTGAGACTAAATCGAAATTACCATTTTGGTAACTTTCTAATCGAAATTATTATTTTGATAACCTTATTACAACTTTGATTCTAATAAAATCATAACATGTGTAAGTTTTTGAAGTAAGTCTTTAATTACACCTTAAAATTGTCTTAATCAAAAAAATTTATATGTACACTGACAAATTTATAAATTAAAAGGCATATAAACGAAGAATATCGAAATATTCGATAAATATCATATACTAATTAAGCGACCATTTTAAAGTATATATGTTGTATAGTATATTACACTTTAACTAATATTTATTATTTTGACTTCTTGGTCCAGGTAGAATAAGGAATCTGATATTAACTGCTAGAGCGCATAAGCGCTCTAGCTTCCCCACCGTTGAAATGAAAGAATTGCACACCGAGTATGTGTTTGATTATCAAGTTGTTTTCAAATAATAATAATAATAATAATAATAATCCGTTGAAATGAAAGAATTGCACACCGAGTATGTGTTTGATTATCAAGTTGTTTTCAAATAATAATAATAATAATAATAATAATAATAATAATAATAATAATAGTTAAATAATTTAATAATAATAATAATAATAATAATAATAATAATAATAATAATAATAATAATAATAATAATAATAATAATAATAATAATAATAATAATAATAATAATAATAATAATAATAATAATAATAATAATAATAATAATAATAATAATAATAATAATATAATAATAATAATAATAATGAATAATAAATAATAATAATAATATATAATAATGATAAAAATAATGATAATAATAATGATAATAATGATAATAATAATGATAATAATAATGATAATAATAATAATAATAATGATAATAATAATGATAATAATAATAATAATAATATAATAATAATGATAATAATAATAATAATAATAATAATAATAATAATAATAATAATAATAATAATAATGATAATAATAATAATAATAATAATGATAATAATAATAATAATAATAATAATAATAATAATAATAATGTAATAATAATAATAATATAATAATAATTAATAATAATAATAATAATAATAATAATAATAATAATAATAATAATAATAATAATAATAATAATAATAATAATAATAATAATAATAATAATAATAATAATAATAATGATAATAATAATAATAATAATAAAAAAAACTGAAGTTATATTTACCCAAGCGCAAGAGCGTTCAGCCTTTTTTTTTTAAAACCAATCCCCGAAGAGTAATAGGAGACTTCACTGGGCTAAGGAGTTAACCTTTAATTGTTTTCGAAATTTGAGTAAGGAGTTTAGGCATAGCTTGTAAGAGTGGCAATTTTAAGGATTAGTTACATTTTATCTTTATGAATTATTATAACTTTATTTAGATTTATAAACCGGTTGAATGTTGATACTTTCATTTGGATTTTATCTTTAGGGCAAAATATAAAAAAATCTTTATGTGTATTTTAAAATTCACTAACACGAATCTTTGAAGTTACTAAATCGTGAAAAAAAGGACTATGTTTCAAATCTTTTCCAATGCTGACTCTTTTATGACTCTAAAATGAATCCATCCTTACCTATAAACTGCATACTCACAAAACAAGAGATGAAGAATCTAAAGCCTTTTTACAGCAGTAGTTGTATAACCTAGTAGTGGAATCAGTAATCAATTCAATTAGAAAAATCAGAAGGCATAGTTTCAAGTTTTAACTAATGTCTATTGACCTATCAAAAAGTTACCCCAATCGGCTCAGGTGCTCTTCCCTTGGAATGCTTTAAGCAGTATCTGACCATCTACCAGGTGAGTGATCACTACTTTTAGAAGATGCCTGAGCTTCCTCTCTTGCATCTCTTATCATCTTTAAAACTTCTCTCATTGTAGGCCTGCTCTCTGGTTCGAATGAAACACAGGCCATTGCAATGCTCAAAAGAGCCTGAAGCTTCTCTTCTGATGCTTCATTGCACGATGAGGCAGGGTCATCCCCAGACTCAGTCCTTTCTTCACGCACTGACCGAACCCACCTAGGTACATCTGAACCATGTTCAGGAAAGAGGTCTTGGAAGGGTGTTTTTCCTGTCAAAAGCTCAAGAAGAAGTATCCCAAAGCTGTTTACATCAGCTAGTTGAGTGTGGGACCTCCTAAAGCTACGGCATTCAGGTTCTCTATAGAATAAAGAAGTTGCACTTGGTTCATTCATTGAATAAGGATTAAGGAACATAGTGAGACCATAATCGGTAAGACAAGACTCAAAGTTTGAACCCAGCAAAACATTGGAAGATTTCAGGTTTCCATGTGATAAGGCTGGGTTCTTGTGGATATAGAGCAGGCCAGTTGCCAGGTCTTCAGCAATTTTAAGGCAGGATGTCCAGTGCAGAGGCTTTCCTCCACCAGAAGTTTGTGTTCCTGCAGTACATGTCATGACAACTGGTAATGTAAAGATGCTGAAAATTTCTATTCTTACTTCTTAGCAATTGCAGGAAATTGTTGTTATTCATTTCATTGTTTTGCACATATGGCATCCTTTTAATGATGTCTTGATATAAAATTCTGATTCTTCGACAGGTTCAAATATCAAACACAAACAATTTCAAGAACATGAAAATAACACTTGGCCAAAACAAACAAAGGAAAACTGAAAACTAAAAAATCAATTGACATGTAAGGTGCACTCACATATTTCTATTACCAGAGGCTCACTTCACTTGGAAGAATCACATGAAATCTACCTTTATCTTATATTCATGCAGTAGTTATAGGATATTATCACAGATAGTGTCTCCAGCATTTTATTTTGATTTTTCTTTTCTCCTTTAATTTGAGAGAAAATTCCCATAAAGGATTAGGGGGTTTTAATAGAGGGCTCATGTTTGGTTACTAAATTTAATAATCCAGTTTGAATGAAAAAATCCAGTTGCAGGGTAGTAGCAAACAGTAATGGAATATTAGGGAAAAGAGGGTGACAGATCTTATAGTGTAGAGAGAAAATGAATTACGAAAATTTGAACATTATAAAGATTAAATTGACATGGTTAAATTTGACATCCAATGCAATGAAAGTTGTATTAGCTTGGAAAAAAATGTACTAGAAGTTACAAGCAATAGAACGGTCAACCACCATGGTAGTAAATTAATTACAAGAGCAAAATCCCTTTGAAGAACCCTTTCTATTTTTTAATGGTTGAGTAGTACAACACTAACATGGTTTGGTCTGACTCATAAATAAGTTGTCAATTAGTGAGCACATAGCCACGCAATTTTATAAAGTCTCAAATTACTTACTATAAACAGTAGGACAAAGAATGCTCACCTTTTATCGTATTTAGATAAATCTCTGCGAATGTATCGATTTGGTGCATGGATGATTAAATAACAGTTTTGGCCCACATTACCAAAAGATTATCAGTCCTTAACTAAATTTTGACCCACATTTACTTGCTTCAAATGCACATGATTTAACCCGTTTCCCACATGGTGCACTTGAGTAAACAGTGTACAAGATTAAAAAGACGTAAAAATAATAACAAAAAAAAATACTTAATGTAGTGTAAAAAAAAAAAAAACACTTAGTGAAGGAAGCCCACACGTGTATACTTCAGGTCAGCACTTGTCACCCAGATATCATTACTTGTCACCCAGCACTTGTCACCCAGACCTCATTACTGTTTATTTTTATGATATTAAAATTTTATTAACACAATCAAACATGAATGTCAACTGAAGAATGCAGAAGATATAAGGTAAAATAAAGAAGGGGTATTATGAAATAAAGTAAAATGGAAGTATGGAAATAGAAGCACTAAATTTTTTATAAAATACTAACACAATTTTCTACAATAATATTTAATACGATATTGCAGCTTACAGTTCACATTAATTTAAATTTAAGATTATCCACAAACCATAAACAAGGCTTCATTTATCATTGAGTAAATTCAAATAAAAACCTATGCAGTTATGCTATACTCACACACCAAACACTTTTACACCAATGATTAACGTGGTGCAAATAATTGGTAACCAGTATGTATTATTATGTAGCATGTATTATTATGTGGTGCTAGGGACTATTTGCACTAGTGTAAAAATGGATACTCACTCACATATATAAGTACTTATGTGAATATGTTTTTTAATAAAAGTATTCCATGATAATTCATGAGCATCCTCTCCTTTTGGACCACCCAATACAAATAATCAAATCATAAAACAAGTAATGCGAAATGCCCCATGATGCAAAAGCAAACAATTATTCTAGTTGTATAAATAATCATTTGAGCCGAGTCGGGGCTGATCATAATCAAGAAGAGAGACATACCATGAATGAGAGAGAAGAGGCTGCCATTTGGGTAGTAATCATAAACCAGAAGGCGCTCCTCCTTGGCCTGGAAATAAGCCCTAAGTGGGACCAAATTAAGGTGCCTGAGCCTCCCAAGAACCTCTACCTGTTCCCTGAACTCCTCCAACATAGGGTACTTAGGATTCTTCAACCTCTTCACAGTTACCATGATCCCACACTCCAACTCTGCCTTATAGGTGCTTCCTACAACGCCCCTCCCCAATGCCTCTGCTGGTGCCATCAACAAATCCTCCAAGCTATAATTTTTTTTTATTAGCAAAATATATATTAAAAAGAGTACAAGGAGTACTCTAATCCGTATACATAGTTCCAATTAGAAGAAAAACTACTAACAATTCCTAATACATTCGATAGAACAGATGCACCAATCTAAAAAATTACGTCGAAAGCCTCCCACCCTAGCCATTAACTAGGACCAAGACCTAACTTTAACAAGGTCCAATACACCAATCAAATCAAAGGATCTCCCTTGAAATAGAATTTTATTATGCATCAACCATAAAGACTAAGTAACTGCATGCCAGAAAATATGACAAAAATTTCTAAACCGCTTACCTCTTAAGCAGCCAACATGTTGAAGATAATGGTCATGACCACCATACGGTAAAGCAGCAGAGAAACCTAACCAAGCATAAGTATTAGACCAAACCTGATAAGACGCCAGGCAAGAAAAGAACAAATGATCAGAGTCTTCATCCTACAGGAAACAGAAGACACAAGAGACCCCCTGTTGCTCATTTATGACCCCTCTCCGGAGTAAGTTTAGGATGGTAGGCAGCCTATCAAGTAGAACACGCCATGAAAAAGCTAACATCTTCAAAAGAACGTAACATTTCCAAAAATGTTTAAAAACCACAGCATCCAAACTATTAGAAGCCCTAGTTGAGCTTGCAGAAATCAATAAGCAGATTTGATAGAAAAAAATTCTAGAGCTATCTTCCTTCCAAATCCACTTATCTTGCTTCTCCTTACATAAGCTTACTGAACTTAATAAAAATGATAATTCAGATAAAAGATCTATTTCCCATATAAATAGATTACACCTCCATCTCCATTCCCAACACTACACCTCATTTAACCACTCACTCATATGAGCAACGCGTGCATTTTTATCAGAGGAGATTTGATATAATCTAGGGAAAACATCCTTAAGACTAGAGTTACTAGTCCAAATGTCATGCCAGAAACTTATGTGTTCCCCGTTCTTAATTTCCCTAGCAACCACAGAAGAAAACCAAAGAGGAGGAACAGATGATACTCCTTCAATGGAACAAAGATCCCTCCACCAAAGAGAGGAAGTGTTTTTGTACTCCCTAGAGCACACATTAACCTGTTGCAGAGAGTCATATTTATGAGACAACAATTTATACCAAACAACGTTGTGCTCCACCAGAAACCGCCACTTCCACTTAGCCAAAAGACTTAGATTAAATAATTCTAGATTTTTAATCCCTAACCCCCCACAATTCTTTGGTTGACACACTTTACCCCAACTTACCCAAGCTATTTTCCGAGAGTCATCAATACCAGACCACAAAAAAGCTCTTTGGATCCCAATCAAAATGTTTAAGACTTTCTTTGGAACTTTGAAAAACGACAAAAAATACAGAGGCAAACTTGATAAAACAAAATTTACCAGAACTATTCTGTCACCCAAAGATAACTGCTTTCCCTTCCGCAAAGCCAATATTCTCTTTAAGGAATCAATAACCGGGAGCCAAGTAACAACTTTTCTCATATTAGCACCAATTGGCAAACCAAGGAACTTAAAGGGAAAACTTCTAATATGACAATGAAGAAAATTTGAAGCTGCAAACAAAAAGCATTCCTCTACATTTATGCCAAAGAGATTACTCTTATGAAAATTAACCTTTAAACTAGATACTAATTCAAAACTTCTAAGGACAATTTTTAGCGTCCACAAATTCTCCCAAGTTGCCTTTCCTACCAAAACTATATCATCAGCATACTGCAAAAGAGAAATATTAGCCTTTTCTCCAACCTGAAAACCCAAAAATTTCCTTAGCTCAATTGCCCTTCCCATTAAGCCACACAGCCACTATAAGGAAAATAAAAGGTGCAAGCGGGTCGCCTTGCCGTAGACCTTTATTCAAAGGGACTTCATAAGACAGGATACCATTCACTAACACAGACACAACACCCGAAAAAATACAAGCTCTAATCCACTCCCTCCATTTAGCACAAAATCCCATTCTACCCATCATATAGTCCAGAAAATACTAACTCACAAAATCATAAGCCTTTTCAAAATCGACCTTTAGAATAATACATTCTTGTTTAGTTCTTATAGCCAAATCAACCATCTCATTTAAAACCAACGCTCCATCTAAAATTTGTCTTTTTGGGAGAAAAACAGTCTGGCATAGAGAGATAATGGTGCGTGAAATCCGCAAGTGTACGATTTCGTCGTCAAGTAATAAAAAGATCGAATCCACAAGGACTATGTCTATGAATACCAATTAATTACTTAATTCAATTAAATTAAACAAAAGGGAATATAATTGTTGATTAATAAGAACGTAGTAACCAAACAATTAAATAAATGAATATCAAAATGCAAATTGAGAGCAAAAATAGCAATTGTTAAGGAAAGGTTTTCAGATTCAAGAAAGCTTTAAGGATTGGGGTTAACCACAATGATACAAGACTCCTAATTGACAATCCTCTTATTAACACTTGAAATTCAATTGAAGGTGAATTACCCTAAATTAGTTAATGTTCCCTCTCAAGATACAAGAACCGTGCCCAATTAAACCAATTCTTACTCTTGTGGTAATTGAATCTAAATTGAACCCATTATGCTTTTTGGTAATTCATTAATCCTCACAAGGTTAAACCTACTCTCATGATTTAGACCCTAAGTTCAATTCTTATGGTTCCAACACCTAGGTTCACCTTTCAGTACGTCCCTAGATATCTATGAGATGCAAATAAGTGGCCAGCAAATTCACATGAATAATCGCAATAAGGATCGAATCAAAACATTCAAGATTAATAAAAGGGGTAAACAATATCAATTAATCATCATCAATGTATCAAAGGGCATTGCCCAATCCTAGAAACAAAAGGAACTACTCAGACACGGAGAAGAAGAAACCAGAAATTCAACTTCAAGAATATCCAAACCCGTAATCCAAGAGAGAAGAGAGGAAAATGAAGATCAAGAGCCTCCTATGTGCCTTCTCCAAAACCAAATTCGAACCCTAATGTTGTCTTCAGAACATCTATATATACCCCATGGGTTAAAACTAGTCCAAGCCCATCAGAAAAGAGAAAAACGAACTTAAACAGCTGACACGCACCCCGAACCACGGTCGTGGTTCATTCCACGGCCAGGCTGTGGTTCATTCCACGGCCAGGCTGTGGTTGTCTCTATTTGACAACCACGGACGTGGTTCAGTCCACGGCCAGGACGTGGTTGTCTTTGTTTAACAACCACGACTGTGGTTCATTCCACGGCCAGGCTGTGGTCTTCTCTAGACTTCCCCTTTGCTTTTTTACGCAGCTGCTTGATCCATGGCCGTGGTTCAGTCCACGGGCAGGCCGTGGTACCCTTTGGAGTGAGCTTTTTGTCCCAAATTGCTACCTTTTAAGCACCAACTTCAATTGTGCAAGCTTTCCATCCATTTCAAAGCCAATTAAGCACCAATCCTGCACAACAACACCAAAAACACCGCAGTTATCAGAACTAAAGGGAAAAACAAATAAAAAGGAAAACTAAAATGCATAGAAATGCATGCAAAACAAGAACAAAATATGATATTGTTTCACACACATCAAATACCCCCAAGCTTAAGATCTTGCTTGTCCTCAAGCAATAACTAAGACCAAACCAAGGAGTGAGATCAAAAGACAATAATGAATGAGGAACCCTAGGAAACATCCGGCCAAGCAATGGGCAAAGGCAAACTAAGAAGCAGAGAGGTAATCAAAATCAAGTCCAATTAGAGGCTAAGTTCTCAGAAACCATGCATCCTCACAGAATTAAGTTCACACTGCTAACCACACTCAAAGTGTTTAAGGGTGAAGACAATGCACTCAAAATTTCTCTTAGAAAATGCACTTCCATAAGCTTGATAAGAAACCAAAATTCCACTAATAATCAGCATGCATGCAAGAATCAAAAGGTCTTTCAAGGGTTATAATGGGGCCATAAGAATGATGTCAGGTAGGATAAAGAAAGAAAGGAATGCACAAAGGGCTAACAATGTTTTCAACAAGCACAAGAACCAAATAGAATAAACATGGAGCAAAGACATTTTTCAATCAAGGTATAATTCCACATTTTCTTCCTTTCTTTTCAAGCTTTCATCTCATGCTTTTCTTTCATTTTCTTACCCCCCCTTTTTTTAAGGGAGAGACTTCATTTTCAAAACACATGATTACCAATACAACATTCAAACTCAATTTGCTCCATTCAATATTCTAAATGATCACCGATAATGTATCATCATAGGCATCAAGAAAACAATTATACAATAGGCTCAAAATGCGCAACTAGTGGATGAAAGTGTAATAAATTCAGAAGGCCAGAAAAATACCTAAGATGCCTTAATCACATTCAAGCATGCAAACCAAGATTTCGCCTCAAAATGGTTTCAAATCAAGTTCTAGAGCACAAAATTAATGAGGAATGACCACTCAACACAAAGAATGGGATGAAAAGTCATATAGTGCATAAATCCCATACAGGTTCAAAACTCACTTTTAGAGGTTCAGAAATCAATGAGAAGCACAAATTCATAGAACATATGCTAATTATCAACTATCAAGAAATCACCTCCATTATCAATTAAAGACAATGCCTGTTGCTTACCACAAGAATCAACAAATTGGGTTCCAAATCAATATCATCTCAAAATCCTCAAAAGAGAGGGGCACAAAGTTCAACCAAAAAGCAGAAAGATAAGATGGTGTGAAAATGCAACAAGAAGATGCAATGCAAAATGAGACATGGGAATGCATGATAATGAAGATAAAAATAAAAATGAAAAATACCCCCCAAGCTTAGACCTTACATTGTCCCCAATGTAAAAATCTAAAACTATGGAAGGAATAAATGAAAAGAACTCACTGCGGTGGTGGAAAAGGGAGGCGTGTAGCCATGAACTCGAACATCTGGACTAAAACTTTTTTTTTTGCGGCCGACAGCTATATACATCCCCCTACAAAGGCTCCGAACTCAGGGAGGCACCAAAGCCGACTCAACATTAGCTAACTATGAAACAAAAAAAAACAGAAAAGTGTTAGTCAATAAAAATAAGAAAATAAAGAAAAGAGAGAAAATTTTGGGTTGCCTCCCAAGAAGCGCTAAGTTATAGTCATTAGCTTGACTGTGAGTTTGTTCTATGCTCAGGTGATGTCAATAAAGTGGTACTCAGTCCCCACTCCATCTTCATAGTGTTGTACTCTCTAGCCGTTTATCATAAATGTCTTCTGGCCTTCTATCTTCACCTCGACTCGAACAATCTCATATGGTCTAGACCATTTCGACCACAACTTACCTAGACATAAACGTAGAAGCGTGTTATCAACAAGAACTTTATCCCTTGGTTTAAATTCACGCTTCTTGACACATTTGTCATCCCGCTTCTTTGGTCCTTTCTTGCAGGGCTTGACCTTCTCGAACTTGGAAGCAACCTTGGGCAAGGTCTCCTCTAACATAGCATGAGTCACAGATTCTTGCATATCTGAAAGTACAACTCTATCCACAACATCAGTAGCATCTATGCGATTACATGAATTAGGATTTTTTTCAGAATTGAAGACATTAAAAACTACTTCTTCATCGTTCAATCGCAAAGTCAATTTCCCTTCGTGGACATCAATAATTGCCCTTCCAATGGCTAGGAATGGTCACCCAAGTATGAGCGGCATTTTAGTATCTGCTTCCATGTCAAGCACAACAAAATCAATGGGTATAAAAAACTTACCCACTCTAATAGGAACATCCTCCAAGATGCCTACGGGGTACTTGACGGACCGATCCGCCAACTGAAGTGAAATAGTTGTGGGTTTTAGCTCACCCACCTCTAACTTCTTGCACACAGAAAGGGGCATAAGACTGACACTAGCCCCCAAGTCACACAAAGCTTTATCAAAATTTGTGTTACCAATCAAGCAAGGAATAGAGAAGCTACCTGGATCTTTTAGCTTAAGAGGCAATTTATTTTGAATTAAAGCACAACACTTCTCAGTTAGAGCTACGGTCTCATATTCCTCAAGTTTTCTCTTATTAGACAAAAGGTCCTTAAGAAATTTAGCATAGGTAGGCATTTGTTTCAACGCCTCAGTGAAGGGTACATTAATGTACAATTTCTTAAGGACCTCTAGGAACTTCCCAAATTGCATATCTAGCTTGGCCTTGGCCAATCTTTGAGGGAATAGCACATAGGGTTGGTATGGTTCAAGGGGTACATACTTAGATACCTTTTCGTTAGTTTCCTCTTGCTCTAAAGGTTGTGTCTTAGTGTCTTTTTCCTCATTCCCCTCATCTTTGTCACTCACCTCCTTATCCTTGGGATCCTCTAATTTCTTCCCACTTCTCAAACTAACAGCCATGCAGTGTTCATTACCTGGATTCATTTTAGGCTGACCAAGAAACTTACCTTGTTGCCTGTGTGAAGTGCCTGCAAGTTGGGCAATCTGAGTTTCTAACAACTTATTATGAATGGCCAAATTTTCAACCTTAGATGACAACTCTCTAATGGCCTCAGTCACAACTTGTCCATGTTGCCTGAACTCCTCATTTTGCTTAGATTGACTCTCAACAAAATTCTCAAGAAGAGACTCAAGTTTAGAGTTTTGTAACTGTTGGAATCCAGAAGAGGGTTTAGCACTACCTTGCCCTGCTTGGTATTGACTATTCCGGTAGGAGAAGTTGGGGTGTGACTTCCAACCGGGGTTGTAAGTTTGAGAATATGGATCATTCCTCTCTTTTTGGTTGAAGTCATAGAAATTGTGGCATGATTCCACTTGCTCCACCGGAGCACCTTGTGAGGAGCCAATTCTAACTTGGCATTCGGCACCTATGTGTCCTTGTGCTCCACAAATCTCACAAAAATTGTTAGAAGCACCTATGACATTAACATGAGCTTTTTCAAGCATGTCAAAACGTTTATTCAAAGAATCAAATTTTGATATAATTAAATCAACTCTGTCTACCTCAAACTTACCTCTCGAGAGTTTTCTCGGGTTATTACCTATTTCATTTGCCCATTGGTGATGATTTGTGGCAACACTCTCAATGATCTCATAGGCTTCTGTCAGTCGTCTGTTCATCAAAGCTCCACCAGCTGTGGAGTCTAAAGACACCTTCGAAGAATATTCTAGCCCATTATAGAAGGTGTGGATGATCAACCATTTTTCTAACCCATGATGTGGGCAGGCTTCCAGCAAAGCCTTATATCTGTCCCAAGCTTCTGACAATGATTCACCATCTTTCTGAACAAAGCTTGTGATTTGGGTCCTCAAATGAGCAGTCTTGGATGATGGAAAGAATTTGTTCAAGAAAGTTTGCTCCAATTGGTCCCAAGAAATGATGGTCTCAGTGGGAACTGACCTCAACCAAGCCCTAGCTCTATCTCTCAATGATAATGGAAATAGGCGAAGGCGAACAACATCAACAGAGGCACCTTCAATCTTGAGGGTCTCACAGAATTCCAAGAACATATCCACATGATCGTTTGGGTCCTCTGATGGCAATCCTCCAAACTGGTTCTGCCTTATCATGGAGAGTAAAGCAGGTGGTATGGTGAACTGTCTAGCTTCAATGTCTGGCCGAGCAATTCCAGAACGCAAACCCCGAGCATTAGGGGCTGCATACTCTTTGAGAGGTCTATTATCAGCAGGTGCAGCCATGACAAGCATTGGTTCAAGTATTTCTCTTGCTCTTTCCTCTCGTTGTCTTCTCCTTCTACGAAGAGTTCTTTCAATTTCAGGATCTGCTTCAATAAGAGTCCCGGAACGTCTAGTACTTCGCATAAACAAGAGAAATTACCTGCAGAGAGTCAAAGAGAAACCAAGAAAGTAGTAAAAAGGTTTAAAATAATTAAATCAAAAATTAACTGATATTCAAGAAAAACACAGTCCCCGGCAACGGCGCCAAAAACTTGGTGCGTGAAATCCGCAAGTGTACGGTTTCGTCGTCAAGTAATAAAAAGATCGAATCCACAGGGACTATGTCTATGAATACCAATTAATTAATTAATTCAATTAAATTAAACAAAAGGGAATATAATTGTTGATTAACAAGAACGTAGTAACCAAACAATTAAATAAATGAATATCAAAATGCAAATTGAGAACAAAAATAGCAATTGTTAAGGAAAGGTTTTCAAATTCAAGAAAACTTCCAGGATTGAGGTTAACCACAATGATACAAGACTCCTAATTGACAATCCTCTTATTAACACTTAAAATTCAATTGAAGGTGAATTACCCTAAATTAGTTAATGTTCCCTCTCAAGATATAAGAACTGTGCCCAATTAAACCAATTCCTACTCTCGTGGTAATTGAATCTAAATTGAACCCATTACGCTTTTTGGTAATTCATTAATCCTCGAAAGGCTAAACCTACTCTCGTGATTTAGACCTTAAGTTCAATTCTTATGGTTTCAACACCTAGGTTCACATTTCAGTACGTCCCTAGATATCTATGAGATAAAAATAAGTGGCCAACAAATTCACATGAATAATCGCAATAAGGATCGAATCAACAATATTCAAGATTAATAAAAGGGGTAAACAATATCAATTAATCATCATCAATGTATCAAAGGGCATTGCCCAATCCTAGAAACAAAAGGAACTACTCAGACATGGAGAAGAAGAAACCATAAATTCAACTTCAAGAACATCCAAACCCGTAATCCAAGAGAAAAGAGAGGAAAATAAAGATCAAGAGCCTCCTATGTGCCTTCTCCAAAACCAAATTTGAACCCTAATGTTGTCTTCAGAACATCTACATATACCCCATGGGTTAAAACTGGTCCAAGCCCATCAGAAAAAAGAAAAACGAACTTAAATAGCTGACACGTACCTCGAACCACGGCCGTGGTTCATTCCACGGCCAGGCCGTGGTTGTCTCTGTTTGACAACCACAGTCGTGGTTTAGTCCACGGCCAGGACGTGGTTGTCTCTGTTTAACAACCACGGTCGTGGTTCATTCCACGGCCAGACCGTGGTCTTCTCTGGACTTCCCCTTTGCTTTTTTACGCAGCTGCTCGATCCATGGCCGTGGTTCAGCCACGGGCAGGCCGTGGTACCCTCTGGAGTGAGCTTTTTGTCCCAAATTGCTACCTTTTAAGCTCCAACTTTAATTGTGCAAGCTTTCCATCCATTTCAAGGCCAATTAAGCACCAATCCTGCACAACAACACCAAAAACACCGCAGTTATCTGAACTAAAGGGAAAAACTAATAAAAAGGGAAACTAAAATGCATAGAAATGCATGCAAAACAAGAACAAAATATGATGTTGTTTCACACACATCAGATAACAGCCCCTAACACCTTTTTTAATCTCAAAGCCAGCAGTTTCGAAATAATTTTATAAATACTACTGATAAGAGAGATTAGTCTAAACTTAGACAAGCAATCAGGACTTTTAGTCTTAGGCACCAAAACAATAAACGAAGAAGTGACACACTTAGGAAGCTTAGCATTATAATAAAATTCCTCAACCAATTCACATACTTCCCCCTTTATGATATCCCAACAGTTTTTGAAGAAGTTGAAATTAAAACTGTCTGGCCCAGGACTTTTGTTGCCATCACAACTCCACACAGCTTCTTTGATCTCATTAACAGAAAAAGGAGCAGAGAGAACATAATTATATGCACAAGATACCTTCTTAAAGTAAATCCCATCCAAAACAAGGCATTCCAAAACATGATCTAAATACACCCTCTGAAAATGGTCTGCAGTTGCTACTTTTATCTCTTTGACTCCCTCAATCCACCGATCCCCTATCTTAAGAGCCACAATCCTATTGACATTCCGTCGAGACTGCAGACACGAATGAAAGAAAGCTAAGTTTGCATCCCCTTCCTTTAGCCATCTGGTTCTAACTTTCTAAAAAATCAGGCTCTCTTTAAGACTGAGATGATGCCACATATCTGCTGAAAGTTGCCTTCTTTGCGCAATATCTATAGGATGCAAAACACCAGAAACTGCCTTATCATCCATTAAGTTCATTTCATCAATCGCCTACTCTACTTTCAAATCCAGAAAACCAAACACCTCCTTGTTCCACCATTTGAGCCTCTCCTTCAGAAGCTTCAATTTTTCCTTGAAAAAGTATATTTTCCAACCACCCACCTCAAACTCTTTCCAACAGCTAGTAACAAATTGGAAAAAATCACAGTGCCTCTACCAATAGTTATTAAAACAAAAAGGCTTAGGACCCTAATCAGAACAATCACTCTTCAAAGCAACTGGACAGTGATCAGAAATATCCCTTTTTTTCTACCCACTGAGAAGATATTTTCCAGAACTCCATCAATCCTTCTGAAATTAGAAAACAATCAAGCCTACTCATGGTAGACCCATTAGATCTGAACCAAGTGAACTTCTTCTCGAGCAACGGAACACCGACCAAGGCCATGTCCACCATAAAGTGCTGAAACTCTTCCTGCTCCCTGACATTTTCTTGTCGACTCAAGCCTCTTCTTTCATCTCTACACTTCACAACATTAAAATCCACAGCAACACACCACAAATCACCACCAAAACCCCTTTTAGACATCAACAGATCACTTCACAATTTCTTTTTACCATTCAGTGAGCATGGAGAATACACATTGACAAAGAAGAGCCTCTTACCACTTTGACCTCAATCCCCACACACTCCTAAGAAACCTTCACCAGAGAATGAAATTAATAATTTCACTAAATCAGACTTCTAGATTGAGAGAAGACCACCTGAAAGTCCAGAGGCTGGACTATACACCCATTAACATACTGACCGACCCCATAAACCTTCGACCACTCTATCATCAACCAATGCCAACTTTGTTTCTTGAATCAAACATATATCAAACTTCCCTTCAGCTATAAGGCTTCGAATCTTGCTCTTCTTAATCTGATTACCAAGCCCCCTTACGTTATAGATAATGGCTCTCATAGTGAAACCTTTTGTGAACCCATCTGGACCTTCTCCAACCCATCCTTAACCTCCATTTGCTGTAAAATCTTGACATAAACTCCATCTTCTCTCAAACAAGACACCCCCAATTTGTGTTTGCTACGCAACGATGAAGATGTATTTTGATGATAACAAACATGAGGATGATGAGAAGACCAAGTCCAAGTATTTAAAGATTAGCTTTAGGACTTAGGATCTATCATGTATGGAGCTGTTAATTAAATATCTCAAATGATTAAAGATAACCTAAACTGAAGGTTTTAAAAGATCAAATGTTTTAAAAGTTAAAAACAAGCATTTCGAAGCTTTTTGGAAAGGTTTTTAAACTGTTTTTAACTGAGGTATTCAAATACCTCAATGTGGTATTCGAATAACTTTGATTAAATAATCGATATTCTTCGGCGTGCTAAAACAGAGGCATTCGAATACCCCATATGGTATTCGAATACCCGATTCGAGAATGAACCGTTTTAAATGAGGCATTCGAATACCCCATATGGTATTCGAATACCTGCTTTCGAAACATGCCTTATTTTAATGAGGTATTCGAATACCCTTGACTGGTATTCGAATAACTCTAACTTAAGCAGTTTTCTAAAAGAGTTTTTGAAGAGGTATTCGAATACCTCCTTCAGGCATTCGAATACCCCACGAGAAACAGAGCTACGTTTTTAAACAGCATACGAAGAATCAGAAAGTTTTTAATGTTATTAATTGCTCCCAACGGCCATATTCTTCCACGAGCTCTATAAATAGAGGCCTGGGACTTCTCTGAAAACTCCCTTAACATTGTGATCATTTTTGCTTGCTTGAAAACGTGCTCTACCTTATTCTCTCTTTATTTTCTGAACTTATAATTGCTTAACTCTTGAGATATTTGAGAAACAGCTCCTTAGTGCTTCAATTTGTATTTATCTACTCTTAGAGAGTTTCACTTCATCTCTTTATCTATTTCTCGTATATTGAGGGTGAGGTATCCCCAAGGATTGTATAAGGGTGAGGTATCCCTTTTGTTTGATTGAGGCTTGAGCACAAGGGTAGAGTTTCCTGTGTGAAAAGTGCTCCGTATTGTAAAGGTTGCAAGCACACATTGTTTAAGCTTGTCTTGAATAGTGAAAAATCTCGAACGGTGTTTCGGGGACTGGACGTAGGCCACAAGAGGTTGGTGGTCGAACCGGGATAAATCTTACTGTTTTTCTTTCCCTTATTCTCTTTATTTTATGCACTTTATTTATTGATTCTGCAATTTATTTATTACTTGTTCTTCTTTTTTTCTCATCTCTTCCACATTCTTTAATGATTATATTGAGCAAAATTTATTTGTGTAAAGCTTTTGCAAAAATTTTTGTTACTCAATTCACCCCCTCTCTGAGTCTTGGAAGCCACTTGGTAACAAGTGGTATCGAGCTAGACTCTTTGTATAAAGAGCTTAGCCGCTTCAAGAGAACATGGCTTCCTTAAATGGTTTTTTCGAGGGATCTTCCATAAACCGACCACCCTTTTCAATGGGGATGGTTACGCATATTGGAAGGAAAGAATGAAAATCTTCATCGAAGCTATTGATCTAGATGTGTGGGATCTTTGTCGAAAACGGCGCATTTATACCTACACGCGTTGTCGATGGTGTAAAAACCGAGACACCTAGAAGTGATTGGTCGATGAGGATAAAAGAAAAGTCCAATATAATTTAAAAGCTAAAAACATCATTACCACTTGGGGTATGATGAGTTTTTAAATTTCTAATTGCAAAACCGCTAAAGAAATGTGGGACACTTTACAAGTTACCCATGAGGGTACTAGTGAAGTTAAGAGGTCGAGAATCAATTCTCTAACTCGCGAATATGAACTGTTTAGAATGAACTAAGGAGAAAGCATTCAAGAAATGCAAAAGAGGTTCACCCACATTGTTAATCATCTTGCATCTTTAGGAAAAAGTTTTACTAACGAAGATTTGATTAATAAAGTGTTAAGGTGTTTAAGCGAGTTTGGCAGCCCAAGGTGACAAGGCAATTTCGAGAATCAAGGGACTTGACAACCATGTCATTAGCCACCCTTTTTGGAAAACTTCATGAGCACGAACTAGAACGAGCAGATTAAGTCAAAGCGAAGAAAATGATAAAAAGAAAAAGGGGATAGCGCTTAAAGCCACTTCCTCAACAATTGACAATGATGATGAAGAAGATGAAGAAAGCTCGAGAAAACATTGAGGTAAACGAAGAAAATCTCGGTCATTAGTTAAAAAAATTTGGTAAATTTCTCAAGAAAAGGGAATGCAAAGAAGACCTCCTTTCCTCCGAAGAAGACTCATTACAAAGGCGAAGGAGCTTCATCAACTCCTACTTGCTATGAATGTGGCAAGCCTGGTCACATGAAAATGGAATGCCCGGTTACCAAAAGAAGAAAGAGAGACTTGAGAAGAAGCCCTTCAAAGAAAGAAAAGCAAGAAAAGCCTATATAGCATGGGATGAAAACGACATGGATTCAACTGACAGCTCAGATAGCGAAGAAGCTCAACTCTGTCTCATGGCCAAAGGAGAAGAAGAAGAAAGCGAAAATGAGGTGTGCTTGAAAGCCAGGAGCTCAAATTGGTATCTCGACAGCGGCTGTTCCAAGCACATGACTAGAGACGACTCAAAATTCACCATGTTTATTCCCAAGAATCATGGACATGTTACTTATGGAGACAACAACAAGGGAAAAATTCTTGGAGTCGGAAAAGTTGGCAAGAATCCAAATTCCTCTATTGAAAATGTGTTGCTTGTTGAAGGCTTAAAACATAACCTTCTTAGTATTAGCCAATTATGTGACAAAGGTAATAAGGTAATTTTTTATTCAAATTGTTGCATAATTGAAGATAAAAATGATAAACATGTTAAATTCATTGGTCATAGAATAAATAACATTTATATGATTAGTCTTGATGATATATCTTCAAATGATGCGAAATGCCTTTTAAGTAAGAATGATGATTCATGGTTATGGCATAGGAGAATTGCACACATTCACATGGATCACCTAAGGAAGTTGGTCTCTAAAGAGCTAGTAATTGGACTACCAAAGCTTAATTTTGTTAAAGATAAATTATGTGATGCATGTCAAAAGGGTAAACAAATAAAGGTCTCTTTTAAATCAAAAAATATAGTTTCAACTACTAGACCTTTACAACTTTTGCACATGGATTTATTTGGACCCTCTAGAACTATGAGCTTTGGTGGGAATTACTATGCTTTAGTGATTGTGGATGATTTTTCTAGGTTTACATGGACTTTATTTCTTGCAAATAAAAATGATGCATTTCTAGCATTTAAAAGACTTGCCAAAGTTATTCAAAACGAAAAAGGTTTTCAAATTTCTTCTATAAGAAGTGATCATGGTGGCGAATTTGAAAACAATGTTTTTGAAAATTATTGTGATGAACATGGCATTAATCATAATTTCTCTGCCCCTAGAACTCCACAACAAAATGGAGTTGTAGAAAGGAAAAACCGTTCTTTAGAAGAAATGGCGAGAACTATGCTTAATGAGGCTGCTCTTCCTAAGTATTTTTGGGCGGATGCTGTAAATACAGCTTGTTACGTTATGAACAGGGCCCTTATAAGGCCTATTTTAAAGAAAACCCCATATGAATTATACAAGGGAAGAAAGCCAAATGTCGCACATTTTCATGTTTTTGGTTGCAAATGTTTTGTTTTAAATAATGGAAAAGATAACCTAGGCAAGTTTGATGCTAAGTCTGATGAAGGTATATTTCTTGGTTATTCAAATCATAGTAAGGCTTTTCGTATATATAATAAAAGAACTATGAATATTGAAGAATCTATACATGTTGCATTTGATGAAACTGACCCAAATGGATCGAGAAAGGATCTTGTTATTGATGATGTTGCGAAGCCTTAGCGGAAACACATTTGGATAGCAAGGAAAAAGAAATCAAGGAGCAAGAAGATAAACAAAGACAAGAGGATTCACAAGCTTTGGAGCTTCCCAAAGAATGGCGTACCTCAAAATATCATCCGCTTGATCAAGTAATAGGTGATGTATCCAAAGGTGTAAGTACTCGAAACTCCATTAGAAATGCATGTAACCACTTAGCCTTTGTTTCTCAAATCGAACCTAAAGACATTAATGAAGCCTTTAATGATGAACATTGGTTTCTAGCTATGCAAGAAGAATTAAATCAATTTGAACGAAATCAAGTTTGGGAACTAGTTCCTAGGCCTAATAATCATCCTATTATCGGTACTAAATGGGTTTTTAGAAACAAACTTGATGAAGCTGGCATAATAACAAGAAATAAAGCTAGACTTGTAGCAAAAGGCTATAATCAAGAAGAAGGTATAGATTATGAAGAAACCTATGCACCCGTAGCTAGATTAGAAGCTATTAGGATGTTACTTGCTTTTGCTTGCATCATGGATTTTAAATTATATCAAATGGATGTTAAAAGTGCTTTTTTAAATGGCTTTATTCAAGAGGAAGTATATGTTGACCAACCTCCAGGTTTTGAAAATTATGATTTACCTAACCATGTTTTCAAATTGAAAAGGCTTTGTATGGCTTAAAACAAGCTCCACGAGCTTGGTATGAAAAGATTAAGTAAGTTCCTTTTAGAACACGATTTTACAAGAGGTAAAGTTGACACAACTCTTTTTATTAAAAATAAAAACCATGATATACTCCTTGTACAAGTGTATGTAGACGATATCATATTTGGTGCTACTAACGAAAATCTGTGCAAGGAATTTGCCAAAATCATGCAAAGCAAATTCGAAATGTCCATGATGGGAGAACTCAATTTCTTCCTTGGACTTCAAATCAAACAAACAAGGAGTGGAACGTTCATTAGCCAAACAAAGTATTGCAAAGAACTTCTCAAGAGGTTTGGAATGGACAACTCAAAGCATATGGCTACACCAATGAGCACTTCGTGTTACTTGGATAAAGACGAAGCAAGTAATTCGTAGAAATTACTAAATATCGAGGTATGATCGGATCTCTTCTCTATCTCACTTTGCTAGTAGGCACGATATAATGTTTAGCGATGCATGTGTGCTCGATATCAAGCTAATCCTAAAGAATCGCATTTAAGTGCTTTAAAAAACGTATTATGAAATATCTAGGTGGCACTACACAAGTGGGCTTGTGGTACCCCAAAGGTGCCACTTGTAGTCTTATTGGTTATTCGACTCCGATTTTGCTTTGGATACAAATTGGATCGGAAAAGCACTAGTGGAACATGTCACACCTTGGCAATTCCTTAGTTTCTTGGCATAGCAAGAAACAAAATAGCGTGGCTTTATCCACCGCTGAGGCTGAATATGTGGCAGCCGGAAGTTGTTGTGCTCAAATTCTATGGATGAAGCAACAACTTTTAGACTTTGGTCTTCAGCTTAATCACATCCCTATAAGATGTGATAATACTAGTGCAATTAATCTGACAAAGAATCCTATTATGCACTCTAGAACTAAGCACATTGAGATAAGGCACCATTTTATACGAGATCATGTTCAAAAAGGTGATTGTGTGTTAGAATTTGTTGAAACCAATAATCAACTTGCTTGATATTTTCACAAAACCTTTACCTAAAGATTCGTTTTTCATTTAAGAAGAGAGCTTGGCATTTTGGATCAATCGTGAATTTAATTTGTTAAATTTAATACTCATTGTTTTATTGATCTTTAATTATTCTTGACTTGAGCGTCGGAGATACCCTCCATTCTGTTTTGCGGTACTCATTTAATCGGGTAAGCTTTAATCTTCAAAATTGCATTACGGACGTAATATTTGGTGTTTTTCTATCTAAGTTATTCGAATACCTTCATCCGGTATTCGAATACCATCATTTTCCTCGCATGCTTTCATGATTTATTAACCGGGAGTATTCGAATACCTTAGTGGTTATTCGAATAACACAGAAAACCTCTTCTTGCTATCGGGCTTTTGTTCCTGTCTCGGTGTATTCGAATACCCTAAGCGGATTCGAATACCTACTTATCTGGGTCAATCCTTTTTGGACGGTCTATTCGAATACCTACAGAGGTATTCGAATACCTTCTTTCAAGAGAGCCCTGACCTTTGCGTTTCCAACCAGCAGTATTCAAATACCAATTGAGGTATTCGAATACCTCAGGTCTGAGTTTTATATAAGCCCTTTCGTTCACCCGTTCACTCATCTCATTTTTCATTTCTTCTCTCTCGTTTTTCATCTCCTATTCGAATACCTCATCCCTCGTATCACCCAACCATCACTCCCTCTCTTTTCAAACCCATTCCTCTCATCTTCAACCTTCATCCATGGCTTCCTCCTCCAAACGTGCTCGCACAAAAACCGCGCCTTGCAACAACCCATTGGATCTGCGAAGGCTCTCCTCTCAGCCAGAAACTCTTGGACGATTCATCTCTCATTTCTGAGAACGTAACCTTGTGCAGCCCAAGTACCTGGATTTGGCCTTCTTTGAAAAAGAAGGTGGCTTTGATTTCCTACACCACTGGGACATCCGGGCGTGCTACGTTTTGCTCCTATAAGGAGGTCCTCTATCCCGATTTGGTCAAAATGTTCTACTGCAACTTGAGGATTGAAGGACTGGAACTTCATTCTGACGTCTGTGATCAGCACATTGTGATCACTCCTCAGGACTGGGTTCGCTTTTTTGGTTTAGAATCTGCTGGCCGTAACAACGAAGACTGTGAAGAGTTTGTCCAGCGGTTCGACAAGATTCGAGCCATTGAAGATGTCCTTAGACCTGGGTTGGCATTACCTCCGACTCAAAAGGGAGTCAAAGGGGGCATGATGAAGAGCCAGGACAGGCTCTTACATTATGCTTATGCCCACATCTTAGCTCCTAGAGGTGGGAACTACGCCTACCTGAGTGAAGATGATGTGTTTATCTGTGGATCCTGAAGAAAGGATACCAGATAAACTGGCCCGTATTCATTATGAAGCATATGATGAGAGCTAAGGGAAAAGAACGCTCAGAGCTACCTTATGGGGTGATCATCACCGCCTTCCTAGGCAAGTATCTGCCAGTGTGGAGGCCGAAGCGAAAAACTCGGTGACCCACCATAATGTGTTTGGCTCTTATACGGCCGAACCGAATGAAGATGATAAAGGCGATGAAGGCCGGGTATTCCCGAGTTGAAGTTGACGATGATGAGGACGACCCGGTGATCCCCGCATGCCCTGTTCTTCTTTGCTCCGGTAGCCCCTGCCGCTTGCCTCGACACGCTGGCCCTGCTTGCCCCCCCCTTCTTGCCGGTTCGATCACTCTGGATCAAGTCATGGCCACTTTACAAGCCAACCGTGCTTACATGGAGGATAACCGAGCTTATTTGGAACACACCTTCTCAGTTCTGTTTGACAAACTTGATGGTGTTGAGCGTGAGCAAGCTGCTTTGCGGGCTTTGCTATCTTCACGGGGTTCTGAGTCCCCTCCTCCTCCGCCAGATGCCTCTTTCTAGGCTTTGTTCTTTGGATGTTTTTTTGTATTAGCTGTTTACTCTTTCATTACATTATGTATATTGGCTAAATTATTAATACAATCAGTTTCTCTTTATGCTTATTGCCTCCTTTATGCATTATATTTTGTTGTATCTTTTTGATTATGCCAAAGGGGGAGAAAAATATAATGAGAAAAGACAGGTAGAAAAGACAGGTCTAAAATAACTATTATTGGATTCCAACATTAAGGAAGAGCTACGCCACGCACATATTAAATATGAATGTAAGCCTCTTACTTTGTGAATTCCAATTATTTCTGTACTGATGCTTTTCTCTATGATAGTTTGTCATCATCAAAAAGGGGGAGAATGTGTTTGCTACGCAACAATGAAGATGTATTTTGATGATAACAAACATGAGGATGATGAGAAGACCAAGTCCAAGTATTTAAAGATTAGCTTTAGGACTTAGGATCTATCATGTATGGAGCTGTTAATTAAATATCTCAAATGATTAAAGATAACCTAAACTGAAGGTTTTAAAAGATCAAATGTTTTAAAAGTTAAAAACAAGCATTTCGAAGCTTTTTGGAAAGGATTTTAAACTGTTTTTAACTGAGGTATTCGAATACCTCAATGTGGTATTCGAATAACCTGATTCGTAACTGATATTCTCTGGCGTGCTAAAACAGAGGCATTCGAATACCCCATATGGTATTCGAATACCCAGTTTCAGAATGAACCGTTTTAAATGAGGCATTCGAATACCCTATATGGTATTCGAATACCCTGCTTTCGAAACATGCCTTATTTTAATGAGGTATTCGAATACCCTTGACTGGTATTCGAATAACTCTAACTTAAGCAGTTTTCTAAAAGAGTTTTTGACAGAGGTATTCGAATACCTCCTTCAGGCATTCGAATACCCCACGAGAAACAGAGCTACGTTTTTAAACAGCATACGAAGAATCAGAAAGTTTTTAATGTTATTAATTGCTCCCAACGGCCATATTCTTCCACGAGCTCTATAAATAGAGGCCTGGGACTTCTCTGAAAACTCCCTTAACATTGTGATCATTTTTGCTTGCTTGAAAACGTGCTCTACCTTATTCTCTCTTTATTTTCTGAACTTATAATTGCTTAACTCTTGAGATATTTGAGAAACAGCTCCTTAGTGCTTCAATTTGTATTTATCTACTCTTAGCGAGAGTTTCACTTCATCTCTTTATCTATTTCTGTATATTGAGGGTGAGGTATCCCTTTTGTTTGATTGAGGCTTAAGCACAAGGGTAGAGTTTCCCTGTGTGTGAAAAGTGCTCCGTATTGTAAAGGTTGCAAGCACCTGTTGTTTAAGCTTGTCTTGAATAGTGAAAAATCTCGAACGGTGTTTCGGGGGACTGGACGTAGGCCACAAGAGGTTGGTGGTCGAACCGGGATAAATCTTGTGCTGTTTTTCTTTCCCTTATTCTCTTTATTTTATGCACTTTATTTATTGATTCTGCAATTTATTTATTACTTGTTCTTCTTTTTTTTCTCATCTCTTCCACATTCTTTAATAATTATATTGAGCAAAATTTATTTGTGTAAAGCTTTTGCAAAAGTTTTTGTTACTCAATTCACCCCCCCTCTTGAGTACTGGAAGCCACTTGGTAACACAATTCCTTAGCCAAGGCTCAAACCTTCTCTGTTATCGTACCATCGTTCTTTGACAGGATCTTCAAATTGCATCTCTATATATCAGAATCAGAGATGGAAAAGCCCGAGGAAGTGTCTTTTTCCTTCAGATTTGGCTGTAAGTGGCCTGGTTGATCGAGAGAAGGTCGCCTAAGATCCACGGGAAAAGTTATCAAGCCACTAGCTGATTCCTGAGTAGTGCAACTTGCATCATGGGACCGAAATGGAGGAGGGAGATGAGAGCCCTTGACGAGCGCCGAACTCAGTCAAAATTATAACCGAAGTTATTACCTAAGCTTGTAGCACAGTGACAACACCGGATCGTCTCCTCAAGGATCGTAGATGCAATTTAATCAAATCAAGTAAAAGTTAGCAAATGGGGGTTTGACAGTTTAAGATCGTACTTAACAAAATTAATGGAAGAAATGATAATTAAAGAGTAGTCAATTTAGAAACCTATCCAAGATTGGGTGGATTCAATCATAGACCCTTCATAGAACACTTGAAGCGCAATTGAATTGTTAATTTGGATCTAACCGAGATCTCTGCATCAAATGCAGAATTCATACTAGACGATCGTCTAGAATTCAATTAACAAGTGATAAACACAAATCCGCAATCGCACCATTCATGAAGATATATGTTAATTTCAAGTACCGAATTCAATTAACTTAGGCACAAATCAGTAACCTAACCTCTTCAATTCTGTGATTAATTTAGATCAATCAGTTCTAAGTTTCATCACAAATCTCAATCTTCATTTATGTGATTAGTTTAGATCAATCAGTTCTAAGTTTCATCACAAATCTCAATCTTAAACTAAGATCAAATCAGATCAACATAAATAGAATCACCATTCATGCATTCAAGATCAAGAAGAAGAAGAAAGAAGAAGAAGGAAGAAGAAAAGAGGAATTCAATTACAAATCAAATACAATGCATAACCAAGGTCTCAAGAATCCAAACCACAATCTCTTCAAGAGTTCTAAATTGACCCAAAGTAGCTTAGCCCTCCATTACCATGAAGGGGAGCATCAAAATATACAAAACTATGAGAAACTATGAAGAAACAAGAAGAAACTTAGAGAGAAATGAAGGAGAATTTTACATCTTGTTCATGATAAATGGTGCCTTTTATAGAAGTCTAAGGTAACAAAATGACAAAGGGAAGTGGGTGGATGAGTGGGTGAGTGAGTGGAGTGTTTGAGTGGATGGATTAGTGGGTTGGTTTAGTGGATGAGTGAGTGGTTGAATTAGTGAAAAATACCAAAGGACTTTTGGTGAGTGGAAAATTATGGACATGAATGGGTGAGTGGATGGATGAGTGGATGGATTAGTGGATGAGTGGGTGGAGTGGTTAAGTGGTTGGATTAGTGTATGAGTGGATGAGTGGGTGAGTTAGTGGATGAGTGGATTAGTGGATGGATGAGTGGATGGTTGAGGACGAAAATTTCGTGTCTGACTTGGAAGCCAAAAACGACCCACTATACTTCAGAACCACGAAAAGTGTTCTTCATGAAAGTTGTAGATCCTTGTCTTGGCTATAAAATGGATAGCTGGTTCGTCAAATTTGGCTTCCTTAAGCCCAAGATATGTCCCAAATACCGTAGGTTGCTCAAACCCAACTTCAGCACCTCTGTTCCGACTTGCAAGCTCAAAATGACCTACTAGACTTCTTTTTCTCAAAATGTGTTCTTCATGAAAGTTGTTTATTTGGATCTTGACTATCCACTGTCCAAATTTCAGCCCATCTCAATTATTACATCTTGAGATATGATTTTTTTGAGTGCATACTGTTCGGATTCTACTGACAGAACCCGTATTCTGACTTCCATGTCAACTTAGGTCCCTTAGACATCTGAATCAGACTTCGAGCTCTTCATCAAAGTTGTAGAGCTTCCTCTTAGCTTTCCTACAAGGTAAAATTCATGTTCATCAGATATTAGGAACTCAAGTTATGACTAAAATACAGAAACAGTGTCAAATCTCAATAATGCTAGAAATATTCAATTAGGATCAATTTGAGCTCAAACTCACAAAATCATACCAAACTCAATCAATTAAGAATATGGAGAGTGTAAATGACTAAACATAAGGGTTTCTTAATGAATAAAATATGTGATTATCAGCCCTCCACCAAAGACTTCACCGAAAATGCAAGAGCATCGCCCCTCTTAATCTTCTTCTTCCTGATTGTGATTCTAGAATAGAGGTTGTTTCCTGAGGACCCAACAGAAACAATCTCCTTAACATTGTCTTCTGAGATTGGGCCAAGAGATGAATTAGACTCACAAATCAGATTTACATGCCCACTTTTGAAAGCTGCGTCACTTGAGCCACCATTTGAGTCACTTGTCGCACGCCCAATTTCGAGCCCAACCTGAGCATGGTTGCCTAATTTACTACAGGCGTTCCCACTACATGTATTGAGATGCCCATTAACACTCATTAACAAATCCATATCATGGCAACTAAATGGTATAGCACCATTCGAAGCCAATAGGAGACTATCAGGTATTCCCCCTTCATCGTTCGAATCATTTTGGATAGCTTTTCCCAATACTGCACCATTAATACTATCCACCTCAGACTCTGAAACCAAGAGGACGTTATCAATGCCTTTGTCCTGATTCAGAGAACCTGCACGGTCAAGGAAATCCTCCGCCAGCCGCCCGAACTGAGAGTTTGAATGTGAAGAAAAGCTTTCTTCATCGAAGCTTGCTTCCACTCCACCACTTCATTCAAACTAGAAGTTTTATAGACATTATCACCAAAAACCTCCTCAACAAGTTTTATGTGGAATAAGTTTCCATTGATGTCCACCCTAACCACTCTATTGATAAGCTCTGAAGTCGTTATTCTCATTAGAATTTTGGCCACGTCCATACGAGCCTTTTTCCTTGTGCTTACATCAATGTTCACATAGTGACCTAAATAGGATACAATGAAGGAAAAGAACTTTTCCGACCACGCATGAGCTGGAATTCCATAACACTTCACCTACACCAGTCTCTCTGGATCCACCTCCATCAGACTCCATTTTCTAATTTCATCAAACCAATTAGAGAGCCAATCCTTGACAACATTAATAATTTCTTACATCTCATCTTTATTCTCTGTCTCTAAGAGAATGAGATTAGCACCCAGCGGAGTGACCTTAATTGAGAAAAGCCCCTCAGAGTGAATTTTTTTCTAAATATTAAAAGTATCTCCTGGAATTCTGACCTTGCCAACATATGCAGAGTTCAGTTTATCCTCCTCAGAAGAGTCCACGTCAAATTTAAGATGAAAGGATCTGACAGAATTGAATTTACCATTTGCAATGTCCTTCCTTTTTCTTTATCATGGCTCACCGCCTGAGCATAAGTAAACCCTTCTCGTCTTCTCGCGTTACTCTTAATAACCATACTTTTTGGGTGGAGGACTTTTTGTTGTTTGATCCTATCGCCCCTGTGAATACCTAATTTTGTCCGAACATGTTTTTTTTCTAAGTTTTTTTTTATAAAAAATAATAATAAATTAAATAAATAAAATAATTGGTTTCCATGACCCAAATCAAGCCCAACCCAATAGGAAAATTATTCAAGTTCACCTTGGCCCATTTGTCTTAAGTCTCTAATTAAAAAAAAAAAAAAGCCAACCTTGCAGCCAAATGAACAAAGCTAAGAGGAACAAGACAAAAAGCATGAAAGGCCAAAAACGTGCAAGCAAAGCCAAACGCCTAAACCAAAAAGCCTTAATGCAATTGACAAACCTTGAAAGACAAAAATAGGGA
The DNA here is from genome assembly GCA_029884605.1 of Ormosia emarginata. Taxonomy (NCBI): domain Eukaryota; kingdom Viridiplantae; phylum Streptophyta; class Magnoliopsida; order Fabales; family Fabaceae; genus Ormosia; species Ormosia emarginata. The sequence goes on along the minus strand of JAQQTP010000062.1, from coordinate 25,896,964 downwards.
GTTGCAACTTCTACGTGTGAAGAAATTACGAGCAGGCAAGCAACAAAGCCAAACACAAAAAGACAAAACAAGTTTTTTAATGATAGCAGAAGAAAAGGAAAGAATGCTAGCGGAGGTTTTCAAAAATAAATCATCAAAGAGGCAAAGGAGTAGTTGTCCCTGAGTAGCACATGTTGCAACAATGGTGAAGTCAAAATTGAAAAAAAGAGAGTCAAAAAAGGCGATACACGAAGATGGAAAATTGCAGCGTTGCAGGAGAAAATGAAGAGTGAAGCAAGCCAAGAAAATGAAATTGAAAGGGACTGCACAATCTACTCCTACGCATGCCAAGCCAGAATTTTGTGTGCCTATATAATAAGGAGCAACGTAGAGAAAGGAGGATTTTTTTTTTGTTTTGATTTTTTTTCTTGTATACGTTTTCTACAGATTAGAAACTGAGAACCTACTTGCAATTACTCTCTTTTGGTATTAGTAAGAGGGAAAGGTGAGGTTGAGAAGAAAGATAGTTGTAGAAGAATTTTGCTAATACAAGAAGTTGAAGTACTATTCCTCTATTTCCCATTATGCTTTCTGGTTTCTAGCTTTTGTTCTTCTTTATGTTCTGTTTGTCACCCACGTTTTGCTCCCACTTTCATCTACACTTTTCACACAATCTATCACATATACATGATCACCATATACATCTACGTTTTAACTCAAGCGTGCCTTGCATCATACATCTTCACAAAAACACAAGTTTCCTGCCACATGAATAAACAGAAACTTAAGTCCAACAAACATGATCGCTAATGCAACACCAAACAGCATATGTCTTTAACATTCACCAACATTAAACCAAACTTCATGCCTCTGTGAACTCAAACAAGAACCCCAACCATCGAACTCAGATGACTCCTATCAAGAAATAAACCATACAATCAATTCCCAAACAGGACCCATACACCATACCCACCATTCCTGGTCTCTAACCTGTGCAACCAATGACCAGAACCCTGGATCTGCCTCCACCACGTCCTCCGCCGAAAACGGCGTGATCCACCATGCCCCCAAAAAACCAGATCTGAAGCCCGTGCTCTTCCATACGTCGCCGTGAACCGCATCAACCATTGCCAACCACCACGCGTCCTCTACCCCAGAAACCCGGATCCGAACCCGTGCCCCTCTGTCCGTGCCGCATGTGACCCTCCTTTCCTGTCGTGTTGCGCCCGTCCTTACGCCATCTCCGAAGCTGCCATGGTCATCCCTACTGCTTGTTGCCGTGACCACTTCTGTGGTTTGTTTTTCCTGATGGCCTCTCTAAACGAGAGCCATCTCTCTCTTTTTTTCTTTCTCTTTTTTTAAGTTTTTTGGTTATTTATCTCCTTTTTCTGTTACTTAGCTTAATTTTAAGTTATGGTTGGTTTCTATTCTTTGGGCAAGTGGTATTTTTAATTGGGCCAGAACTAGTATATTTAAGCTAGGTACATTTGAAACAAAGTTTTTTATTATTTTCTTTTAAGTTTTTTTTTATTTTCTTTTTAAGTAAAGAAAAAAATAAAAAAAAATTAGAAATTGTTAACATAATTTTTATTCAAGTAATTTGGGCTAAGGTCAGATTGATTGAAAACACAAACAAAATCATAAAAAATAATGATAATAAAAAGTGTTTTGTTTCCTTTTGCTGATTTAGTAAATTGTGTTTATTACCTTTTTTTTTGTTTTAAATGGTGATCTTGCACTAATTTTATAAATGAAGGTTTTTTTTTTATAAAATAAGATTAGCTGAGCTGCGACAACTTGTTGACCTTATAAACTTTGAAATCATCTAAGTTGTGACAGCTTGATGATTCGTTTTTTTTATATAAAATAAAATAATTAAGTCTTGTGGAAAGAATAAAATGGGATTAACTGAGCTGTGACAGCTTGTTAATCTTGTAACTTTTAGAATCGTCCGAGTTGCGACAGTTTAATGATTCTTTCTTTTCTAAAATAAAAAAAATCAAATGAATTTTTAAAACAAAAATCTTTTTAAAATAAAAAATAACCAACCCACAATCGTTTTCTAAAGAACGACGTGGCTTTGAATTCCTCTTTGCATTTGAGGATACGTAGGAATGAAATCTCAATTCTGTCAAGCCAAAATTAAAATTTCATAATTTATTTATTTATTTAATTTATCTTTTAATAAATGGGTAAAATAAATATTTTTAAAAGTTATAAAAATTACACAACTGATTTAAGGTAACCGTCTTAGGGCGGATGTATTAGGGGTGCTGTGGGATTAAGTCCCCTCCCATCCTTGTGCATAATTAGACTCCCGAACCTGAGTTTTTGAACATAGACCATCTTTTTTTAGGTTTTCCAATTTTTCAAGAAAAAATAAAAATAAAATTGGTGGCGACTCCCTTAAAATTTTGTAATTTAAGTCGTTATCTCGCTGCGATCCCGGTCGCGACAGTTTGCGACTCCACTGGGGACACTTGAGAGTCAAGCCTTTGTAAGTTGGTTGTGCAAATTTTATGACATTTAAATGTTTGTTTTACCTTTTTGTTTTTGTTTTGTTTTTTATTTTTTTATTTAATTTATTTTTTTGATTATTTTAACTGTAATTTTTATTTGTTATGCAAACCTTAGGGTAGAGAACCTTTGGGAATTTGTGTTGTGTTTGCTTTGTTTTGCAAAATGTGGGTAGCTTTTAGGATTATAAAGGTTTGTATGCTCTCTACACACACCGCACCTACACGTTTATCACACACATTCGAGTGGGGCCCTATACCCGGGTCTGAGTGAAGCCTAAGTTAAGTAGAGGTTGCGTAGCGGTAGCCATTTTAGATGTACATCCTGTTTGATTATTGCGAAAACCTTATTTAGAGTGTGTCTTTTTCATAAATGTCTCGCACTTGGTGGTTTACCCACTGTTTGTGGTCAACATTATGAAATGGGACTTAGCTCTAGAGGCCTTTAAAATAGAAGAACCATCCAATGTGAGTTCTCATGAATCAGAAAGACTCATAGATCCTTAAGGTAGAACTCCTCAAATTTAAGGCAATCCCTTAGGACACAAAGGGAGCATACCTTCTTCATATCTTCAAATTTATTCATGTCATAATTGCTTTTGTATATATACATAATAAGTAGTGTGGTCCATTAATATGATAAACCTAATCGCACCCCGCTCAAGGACAAGTTTTATCTGGAAATAAAAGGAGGGAATTTTTTTTTTAAAAAAAAAGAGGAGGTGCAAGTCACTATTAATGGACCAACTATTTATCATTGCATTCATTTTAGAAAAAATAAAAAATAATACTTTGCATCCTTGCATCATGTTTCTTACTACACTCTAATCTTTTTGTCATCCTTCAAGAAAATTTGTTAGAGAACCGTTAAATTCAATCAAGATTTGAAGTGAGTATCTTTGATGGAAAGAAATATGGGATCAGATAATAAGGATATGACCTTGAAGAAGACTCTGCGACTTAAGGCCAAGAAAGTTAACACTGAGAGCCTAGTAATCATGGGTCGAATGCTGAAGAAGACCCAACGTTTGACACTCGCAGTAAAGTATGGGAAGATTCTGGACCTGTTAGAGGTGAATGTGCAAGTAGAAGCGATCACTGTAGCGGCCCAATATTATGACTCGCCTCTTCGATGTCTCACCTTTCAGGATTTCCAGCTAGCCCCCACTTTGGAAGAATTTAAGCAGATTCTGGGTTTGCCGTTGGAGGGTAAGAAGCCATACTGTTATATAGGACACTACGCATCCATCCAAACCGTAGCAAATGTTCTGAAAGTGCACGCTAGAGATCTACAAGGTGCGCAACAGAATAGGAATGGAACCAAAGGGTTTTCAAGAGAATACCTCGAGGGACATATGCATCACTTAGCCAAAAGTGGAGATTGGGATGCTTTCATGGATGTGTTGGCCCTCACTATTTACGGCCTAGTCCTGTTCCCTAATATTGATGACTATGTGGATTATGCAGCGATTGATGTGTTCCTAGCTTGCAAGTTTAACACCGGTAACCCGGTCTTAGCCATTCTCGCAGATGTTTATTGCACCCTGAACTTCTGCCACGAAAAGAACGTCAAAAGAATCCTCTGTTGCTTGCCGATACTATATATTTGGCTCACAACTCATGTTTTCAACAGATTATACAGAACAGAGTGCCCTATCGCTGACTTCAACATGTACCAATTAAAGACCAAGAGCAGCCGTGAATGGGCAGACCATTTGGCAGAATTTACCAGTGTGGAGGATTTCCAAACGTACCCCTCATGGGTACGCGAGGGTGTATCAACTATAATCTAGTCTTGGCGCAGCGACAACTTGGTTATCCTATAATGGGACCACCTACGGAAGTCCAAATAACCTATTTTGTTCTTTACTATGCTGATATGGAAAACATTGAGTCACTTCAGAAGATCCGAAGTGCTTGGGACAGAATCATCCGAAAAGGAAAGGAACTGGGAGTTAGAAGTTGTGCAGCTAAGGAAAGTTACCGCCAATAGGTTAAAGACAGAGTTCAAGAAATCAAGTTGCCATTCAAGGCCCTGACAATTCCTTTGGTTGATGGATCTTCAGCTTCGGTCTTGATTGAAAATGAAGAGACAAAAGTAAGGTTGACAAAGATGGAAGAGGAAAAGAAGAAAATGGAAACTGAGTTGATAGAGACTCGACAAGCATATACGGTCTTAAAGCGAGAAAATGCTGAAAAGGATCACACACTCGAAGGGGTTAATAAAAAGATGAAGATGGAATATGATTGCATGTTGAAGACCAAGCATTGTCTAGGGGTAGCAAACAAGGAATTAGGACTTCGAAGACAAGAAAGAGACAGAGCTACGACTGAAAATCAACAACTTAGGGAACAACTCGAGAATGCCAAGTTAACCCAGACGAATGCGATGCAACTGGTGGAAGAAATGAGAAAATAGATGGAAATGACGTCTAAGATATATGAAGATATGGTCAAAAACAAGAAGCTCCACACGAAAGAGATGGTTACAAAATATGAGGCAATATTACAACAGGAGCAGGAAAAAAATGAGGGAACTGATGAATCAGGTGGAACAACAAAACGGCGACATCAGTGGATGGAAGGAAGAAGTGTATTTTTGGAAGAGTCACTTTGCAAAATTAGCATGTTTGGCTAATTCAGCAATCGCAAATACCCCATATCATTTGAGAAAAGCTGATAAGATAGTTAATCCTTTTAAGACACCAGTAGAAATCAGTGACTTCATTGGGTATTGTAAAGACCTAATAGGACAAATGAAACAGATGGCCAAGGTGTATTCAGATAGAGAATAGTCTTATTCGGTTAGGGTACGATGTATTCAGCTATGAAACAATGTATTTGATTGTCATATCTTGTCAGTTGAATGAATGAAGTATTGATGGTTTCAACGCTCATTTTCTGATCCCATATTTCACTTGAGACTTAATACTTTCGAACGAGATGTTCTGGGTAATAGTAATGACAAAACAAGGATCAAAGATACTCATTTCAAGTCCACTTGGCTTAAAATCACTAACGACTCTCTAACAAATAATGAGTTCAACTACATTTTTTAATAAAATCATAATTTGGAATTTTACTACTTTCATGTAAAAAAGTTTTGAACCATTGCTCGTCCTCGAAAAATGAAGATCACACAAACCCGAACCTACGAGACTAGGTTACAAACTAGGCTGCAAGAGATGTCAAATTCAGGAAGAAATTTGGATCAAGAGATGGATGAAATAAGGGGAAGAATGGATGCAATGGCAGAAGGACAATCAAGGGTCGAAGATTTACTGGGACAGTTAACTACGACCCTCGGAGCAACAAATGGAACCTCTGTCGGCGCTGGGGTAAATGCAAATGCAAACAGTAATGTGAATGAAGAGGATAATTCTATGAATGGAAATCTTGAAGGGGGAAATAATAATGCAGAAGTCACTCATGAGCAGCCAGTAAAAATATTCCTGAGCAACAACTCCGAAAAAGAAAAATTAAGAGATGAATTGATTGGAAAGATGCAAGAGCAAATTAAAGCCATGTAAGGTCCTAATTTATATGGCTCGATGGGAATCAATGAACTATGTCCTGAGGTTGAGGTTAATATCCCTAAGGACTTCAAAATTTTGGAGTTCTCAAAGTACGACGGAAGTACTAATCCAAAGTTTCATCTAAAGACCTACATCACAAAGATGGCCATTTGGTTGTGTGATCAAAAATTTCTGATCAATTTTTTTCATGAAAGCCTAACCGGGCCAGCTTTGGAATGGTACATGCAACTTGACTATTCAAGAATTTCCTGCTACGATGATTTGACCAGTCTATTCTTGGGGCAATATCGATTTAATATCGACACAGCACCTACCCGAGAGCAGCTAGGGGCAATGCAAAAGAAGCATGGTGAAACCTTCAAGCAATACACCCAAAGGTGGAGAATGTTGGCAGCCCAAGTTCAACCACCATTGACTTCGTCAGAAATGAGCTCGTACTTTATGGGGACCTTAGGAGCACCTTTTATTGGATTGATGGCAGGGGCAACCTATACGGATTTTTCTGACCTGATTGTGGCTGGAGAGAGGATTGAGAATCTTGCGAAAGCTGAAAAATTACCTACTGGAAATACGGAGAGCAATTTTCCTAAGAAGATAGCGCTGATAAAGAAGAAAGAACCAGAAGTCAACTATGTGTAACAACAAAACTCATGTTTTCCTCGTAATCCACAACCATACCCTGCTTATCAAGCCCCTTCACCCGCTTTTCCAGCTTATCAAACTTCATACCAAGTGAACCATGTTCCCTCACCACGTACATATGTCCCCACTCGTCCTGTTTATACTAATCGTCCTCCTGCACCTCGAAATCCAAGAAACCAAGGGTATGCTCGACCCCTGTCGAATCTACCCCCTTTTCCAAAATTACCAATCTCTAATGCTGACTTGTTTCAACAGTTGTTCAATGCACACTTGGTCGCATGCATCCCTGCTCGCCCCATGGTACCCATGTTCCCAGCTTGGTACAATCCTAATGCAAATTGCAAGTTCCATATGGATAACCCAGGACACTCAATCGAGGATTGCGAGGTATTTAAAACAACAGTGAGGAAGCTGATTGCCTGCAGAAAGCTAGATTTTGAAAAGGAGAAAGAGCCTAGCATTACCAGCAACCCAATCCCGAATCATAGGAAAGGAGCTGTAAATGCATTAGAAAAGGACAAGGAAGGAGTTCAAGAGGTAGCAAATGTCAAAACTCCCATGAAGTTAATATTCTAAGGTCTGGTCCAAGCAGGCTATTGTTCTTCAATAATCTTAAGGGATGTAGAGTTTGAATATGATACTGAAGCTTATTGTGAATACCATATGGAGAAGGGACACGATATTGAGAGTTGTCAACAGTTCAAAACTCAATTGCAGAAATTCATGGATCTAGGTATAGTGGATTTTACGCAAGCAAGAGAATCCACAAAAGAAATAGATACTGTAGAGCATTTAGTTTTCAAACTTTCACGTGCTGGTGAAGTCCCAAATTCTGGAAAGATTGTCATAGCAATAAAGAAGCCTACACCTTTCTCCTACAGTGATACCCATGTTGTACCTTGGAAGTATGATGTCAAGGTAGAGACACAAGATAATGCAGGACAAACCTCTTCAGCCCCTATCGCTCAAATAGCAGAACTCGCATAAGCAGTATCGAGTATTGGGGACATAGGTGGGATCATAAGAAGTGGCAGATGCTATGGGCAAGAAGATAAGACTGGGAAAGGAAAAGCAATCAACATAGAAACAAAGGAAGAAGAGGAGGAAGAATTCCTAAAAATTATGAAGCAAAACGAGTATGATATTGTAGACCAACTCAGGAAAACTCTGGCTCGAATCTCTTTTCTGTCACTCATAATGAACTCTGAACCTCATCGCAAAGCACTGTAGAGAGTGCTAAATGAGGCCTATGTGAAACCAAATGTTACCCCAGAAAGCTTAGTGAACATGGTAGACCCAGTGAAGCACGTCAACATGATCCCTTTCTCTGAGGAAGAAGTAGTACGTTCAACAGGAAATAACCCGCGTGCTCTGCACATCACTTTGAAATGTCAGGGGTATGTAGTGGCAAAAGTTTTAATTGATGGAGGTTCCACATTGAACATCCCCCCGAGGAATACCTTGTCCCAACTGGCTATGAGTGTAGAAGACCTAAAGCCTTAAGAAATGATAGTGCGAGCCTTCGATGGAAGGAAAAGAGGAATTCTAGGAGAAGTAACCCTTCCACTCGAGATAGGCCCAAGTTGTTTCCAAGTACTGTTTCAAGTAATGGAGATTGAGCTTATGTACACTATACTCTTGGGAAGACCATGGATCCATGCTGCTGGTGTTGTTCCCTCAACCTTGCACCAATGCTTGAAATACATTGAAAATGGATGCCTGGTTACGATTCGAGGAGAGGAAGAAATCCTAGTGATGAAGCCTACTTCAGTGCCTTATGTTGAAAACACTGAACTGGAGGTGGACTACTTCTTGCATAGTTTCTAGCTGGTAGAAGCAAAAAAGAAGAAGGATGAATCGTCCTCTAAAGATGTTCACCAAGTTGTGACTCGCATCATGACCAATAATGGTTATCAAGCCGGAAAAGGTTTAGGAGTCCAGCTGCAAGGAATCAAGTCTATGATCACCCTGCCAGAGAACAAGAATAGATTTGGTCTAGGGTATGAGGCATCTTTGGAAAGAATGATGAAGCATGGCTTGGCTCTCAATGAGGGAAAAAAAAAGAATAAAGCAACAAAGATGATTCCTCATCTGAAGGAGACGTTCCCCATCCCTGCCGAAGTTATCAATGGAACTTCCAGTCAGGTCTGCCTAATCATTAACAATGTGGAGGAAGACTCAGGAGAGGACCATGTTATCTAGCCCTCCAGCAATTCGAAACCTCTAAACAATTAGAGATCTGAGGCGTTGTTTGATGTGGTTGCCATAAAGTAATTGTTTAGTCATAAAGCTATCTTAGACTTTTGTAATGTTGAATCTATGTTAACTCTTATCGAAGCTTTAATGTAATGAACTTGTGTGTTTCTTAGTATGATTCTCTGCTCATGTTGTCTTTCATCAAAATTTCAATGCAATGAACTTATGCGCTTCTCAAGTTGATCCATTACTTTGTTTCTTTTCTATCTTTGACTTACGTTTTTTAGCCTTGTCCAATTACCATATCTTCTTTCTGTCAATAATTTCCAATTTGGCATAAATAAATCTTCCAGGGATTTGGGTCTTGTAGAGGTATTGTCCCATGAAAAGATTCCTGAAAACTCAAAGATGGATTCTTATTCGATGATGGATATAGATAACTATGACTCAGATGAAGATAGGAACGCCACTGAGGAGTTTGCCAAATTGGTATAAAGGTCGGAAAGAGAATTCAACCTGGATGAAGAGGAAGTAGAGGTGATCGATATGGGAACTGATGAAGACAAGAAAGAGTTAAGGTTAGTGTATAACCCAGAGCGAGAAAGCATGATCAAGTTATTCAGAGACTACATGGATGTTTTTGCATGGTCTTATCGATATATGCCAGGGTTGGATCCGAGTATAGCTTCCCACAAAATTCCGTTACACCCCAATGCTGAGGCGAAAAAGCAGAAGTTGAGAAGAATGCACCCAGAAATGTCTTTAAAGATCAAGGAGGAAGTTACCAAGCAATTGGAAGCAAGATTTTTAGAAGTATCTAGACACCCAGAATGGGTAGCGAATATCGTCCCCGTTCAGAAGAAAGATGGAAAAGTCAGGATGTGTGTGGATTATAGGGATTTGAATAAGGCTAGCCCTAAAGATGATTTCCCATTGCCTCACATTGATGTCCTTGTTGATAATGCAGTAAGAGGCCACAGGTTCTCTTTCATGGATAGGTATTCTAGTTACAACCAGATTCCTATGGACACAAATGATAAAGAGAAGACCACGTTCATCACGACATGGGGAACTTTTTGCTACACGGTTATGCCGTTCGGTTTGAAGAATGCTAGGGCCACCTATCAGCATGCCATGGTTGCTTTGTTCCACGATATGATGCACAAAGAAATTAAGGTATACGTGGCTGATATAGTAGCCAAGTCTAAAGAAGGAGAAAGTCATGTGGCAGTGTTGCAAAAGTTGTTTGAAAGACTCAGAAAGTACAAGTTGAGGCTAAACCCAACAAAATGTGTTTTTGGTGCATCGACTGGAAAGTTGCTTGGTTTTGTTGTTTGCAAGGAAGGGATCAAAGTGGACCCAGACAAGGTCAAAGCAATACAAGAGATGTCTGCTCCTAAGACCGAAAAGGAAGTAAGAAGTTTTCTCGAGAGGTTAAACTATATCGCTAGGTTCATAGCCAATTTGACTAGCACCTGCGAGCCGATCTTCAAGTTACTAAAGAAACAACAACCAAGAGAATGGGATGAACATTGTCAAGAAGCTTTTGAGAAAATAAAAGTTTACTTGCAAAGTCCTCCTATTTTGGTGCCACCGGTATCGGGGCGGCCATTGATATTGTACCTCACGGTATTGTAGACATCCATGGGAACAATGTTAGGGCAACATGATGAAACAAGGAAGAAAGAACAAGCCATTTACTATTTGAGTAAGAAGTTCAATGATTGTGAGTCCCGCTACATGGCAATCGAGAAGACTTGTTGTGCACTAGCATGGACGTCAAGAAGGTTGAGGCAATACATGTTATATTATACAACTTGGCTGATCTCAAGAATGGATCCGATAAAGTACATATTTGAAAGTTCTCATGTTTCCACACGAGTCTCCAAGTGGCAAGTGGTTTTTTCTGAGTTTGATATAAAGCACATGACTCGAAAATCTATTAAAGGGAGTGTAATTGCAGATCATTTAGCTGAGAACCCGCTCAATTACAAGCAACCTGTAATGTCTGAATTCCCAGATGGAGATATTTTAACAATTGAAGAAGAAGAGTCTGAGGAAGAAGACACATGGAAGATGTTCTTTGATGGAGCAGTCAACATGTATGGGAGCGGCATAGGAGCAGTGATCACCTCACCGAGTGGGAAGCAATACCCTATCGCCATCAAGTTGGAGTTCGATTGCACCAATAATATCACAGAATATGAAGCGTGCGCTCACGGGTTGAAAGTTGCGATAGAATTGGGAGTGAAGGAATTATAAGTATATGGGGATGCAACACTGATAATCTATCAAGTGAATGGGGAATGGCAGACTAAGGATCCAAAGTTGATTCCATACTAGAAATATTTGATGCAGTTGGTCGAGAAGTTTGAAGGGATCACCTTTTCGCACTTGACCCAGGATGAGAATCAATTTGCAGATGCTCTGGCTACTTTAGTTGTGATGACCAATCTGAATATTCATGCTAATGTGTAGCCTATCCGAGTAAAGGCACAGAGTGAACCGATTTATTGCTTTAATGTCGAGGAAGAAGAAGATGGTTAGCCTTGGTTCTATGACATCAAGCAGTACATTAAGTTCAGAGAATACCTATCAGGGACAAATGAGACAAACAAAAAGACCATTCGTCGGCTCTCCATGCTTTTTTTGTTGAACGGGAAGGTACTATACAAAAGGAATTATGATGGTACACTCCTCAGATGTGTAGAAGCTAAAGAGGCTCTCGCCATCTTAACAGAAGTTCATGAAGGGATTTGTGGAACACATGCTGATGGTATCATGATGGCTCGCCAAATCCTACGATGTGGTTATTACTGGTCCACTATGGAATTTGATTGCATAGGATATGTTCGAAAGTGTCATAAATGCCAAGCTTGTGCTGACCGCATTAATGCACCTCCTGTCCCATTGCATAATATGGTGGCACCCTGGCCTTTTTCAATGTGGGGAATCGATGTTATTAGGCCAATAAATCCAAAGGCTTCCAATGACCATATGTTTATCCTGGTAGCAATTGATTACTTCACCAAGTGGGTAGAAGCTGCTTCCTATGCCAAGGTTACTCAAAAGGTTGTTCTTAAGTTCTTGAGGGCAAACATCATCTGTAGATATGGAATTCCATAAAGGATTATCACATATAATGCCCTTAATCTCAATAGCACCGAAATTAAGAATCTATGTGAGAGGTTTAAGATCAAGCATCACAATTCTGCTCCTTACAGACTTCAGATGAATGGTGTGGTAAAAGCAGCAAACAAGAATATCAATAAGATAGTAGCTAAAATGGTGGTCAACTACAAGGAATGGCATGGGATGCTCCCCTATGCTCTCCACGCTTATCGCTCTAATATCCGATCTAGCACTGAGGCAACACCATTTTCCTTGGTATATAGAATGGAAGCAGTTTCCCCCATAGAGGTCGAAATCTCATTCTTGAGAGTGTTGATGGAAGCCGAGTTAGAAGAGTCAGAGTGGGTAAAGACTCAGTATGAGCAGTTAAACATGATTGAAGAAAAACGATTAAAAGCTATTTGTCATGGGCAACTGTATCAAAGAAGAATGGCAAGAGCTTTCAACAAGAAAGTTCACCCTAGGGAGTTCCAAGTAGGCGACTTGGTTCTAAAGAAGAAACTCCCAAACCAAGAAGACACCCAAGGTAAATGGGCACCGAGTTATGAAGGACCTTATGTTGTTAGGCAGGCATTCTCTAGAGGAGCCTTAATTTTGACAGATATAGATGGAAATGAATTGCCAAGACCAACAAATGCCGATGTAGTAAAAAAATTTTATGCCTAAAAAAAAAGAGAAGAAAAAAAAAGGGAAAAAATATATAGCCCGTTAGGCTGAAAACCCCCAAGGGCGACCTAAGCAAAAGTTAGGGTATTTAAACTGGGCAGAAGTTTAAAGTCGGCAAAGGCTCTCCTAAGAGGTGCCTCCTGAAGGGCTCACAGGGACAACATAAAAGAAACAAGAAAAATCGGGGTAATTTTTTTAGTAGTGATGAATTTGTGTTACAAGCAAAACTGGGGCAAATTTAAGTAATGAACAGTGGAAGAGAATTCGTGTCATTGGCAATCAATGGTTGTAATATACATCTGAGAATCAGGACCCATCTAATGAGAACGAAGGAATCCAAACTGGGGCAATTACCTTTCACTTTGTCTTTGTGTCATCCTTTGTACTCTTTGTCATTTTCAATGCCTTTATGTGTTTGTGAACATTCAAATGAATGAGAATACCTTTCTCTTTCTTTTCTTTTCTCTTATTCTTATTCTTTCTTTATCTTGTTTCTTTCTTTCATACTTATGAAATCACACAGTTTATTACAAAATGCTTCGATAAAAGGGAATATGAATTCAATATCATTGATTTGACAATTTAATGGCAATCCTCCAATTAACAAGTTAGGATAAGCCGAGTTAGAAGAAAACTCCAGAAGATTGAACCTACTCCCCATGCAATTTGAGATATTGTGTGCCTGATGAGCAAACTCAGAAGTGAAGCTACCCCAACATTTGAAGGTCCCAAGGAATTTGAAACAAGTTGACGAGCCCTAGTTTGCAAGAGCTTATGCCCGGGTTTGATGGATCAAAGTTTTTCGAGGAAGCACTTAGCATCGAGTATGTTAGTGGAAGGTTTTTGACATGATATTTTCAATCTTTTTTGAGTTACAGGTATGAATATTGCAATGTCTTTTCGTGTTCAAAAGACATTAAGCTGAAAGTAACGTCTTTGGCTTTTACGCCGAGCTTCACTATGGAAGAACAGGCAAAGTAAAAAAAAAAGGGAAAGCAAGAAGAAAAAGAAGAAATGTATTTTCGGGACGCCAGATACCCACTGCTTTTTAATTTTTGGGACATCAGATACCTATTGTCTTTTAAATTCCGGGTCAAGCCCACTGTTTTTTTTAATTTTTGGGGCACCAGATACCCATTGTCTTTTAATTTTCAGGACGCTAGATACTCACTGCTTTTTAATTTTCGGGACATCAAATACCTATTGTCTTTTAAATTCTGGGTCAAGCCCACTGCTTTTTTTAATTTTCGGGACACCAGATACCCATTGTCTTTTAATTTTCGGGACGCCAGATACCCACTGCTTTTTAATTTTCGGGACATTAGATACCTATTGTCTTTTAAATTCCTGGTCAAGCCCATTGCTTTTTAATTTTTGGGACACCAGATACCCACTATTTTTTAATTTTCGGGACATCAAATACCCATTGCCTTTTAAATTCTAGGTCAAACCCACTGCTTTTTTAATTTTCGGGACACCAGATACCCACTACTTTTTTAATTTTCAGGACACCAGATACCCATTGTCTTTTAAATTCTGGGTCAAGCCCATTGCTTTTTAATTTTCGGGACACTAGATACCCACTGTTTTTTAATTTTCGGGACATCAGATACCCATTGTCTTTTAAATTCCAGGTCAAGCCCATTGCTTTTTAATTTTCGGGACGCCAGATACCCACTGCTTTTTAATTTTCGGGACATCAGATACCCATTGTCTTTTAAATTTCGGGTCAAGCCCATTGCTTTTTAATTTTCGGGACACCAGATACCCACTGTTTTTTAATTTTCGGGACATCAGATACCTATTGTCTTTTAAATTCCAGGTCAAGCCCACTGCTTTTATAATTTTTGGGACACCAGATACTCACTACTTTTTTAATTTTCAGGACACCAGATACCCACTACTTTTTTAATTTTCATGACACCAGATAACAACTGCCTTTTAATTTCGGGCCAAGCCCATTGCCTTTGACAATTCCAAGTCACGAGGTCACCCAACATTATTTCCAAAAAAAAAAACTCTTTTGATCAGTAAGCGTCAATTGAGCTGCGACAGCTTATTGACAATGCAATGACGTCTCTAACTTTACGTTGAGCTTCACCTTGGTACGATTAACGACGTTGCGACAACTCGTAAATCCACGTTGAGCTTACTGGTTTTCCATCAGCATATTTGTTTGTACATTCATGCTATCCCATACATTACCGGACAAAATTTAAGTTCACGTCTTTACTCATTTCTTACGATGATAATATGAAAAACTGTGGTTATCCCTAATATCTAGTAAGAAACAAGTAAAGAAGGGTAACTGTGAACACCTAATTTTGTCCGGACATGTTTTTTTTATAAAAAATAATAATAAATTAAATAGATAAAATAATTGGTTTCTATGACCCAAATCAAGCCAACCCAATAGGAAAATTATTCAAGTTCACCTTGGCCCATTTGTCTTAAGTTTCTAATTAAAAGAAAAAAAGCCAACCTTGCAGCCAAATGAACAAAGCCAAGAGGAACAAGACAAAAAGCATGAAAGGCCAAAAACGTGCAAGCCAAGCCAAACACCTAAACCAAAAAGCCTTAATGCAATTGACAAACCTTGAAAGACAAAAACAGGGAGCTGCAACTTCTACGTGTGAAGAAATTACGAGCAGGCAAGCAACAAAGCCAAACACAAAAGACAAAACAAGTTTTTTAATGATAGCAGAAGAAAAGGAAAGAATGCTAGCGGAGGTTTTCAAAAATAAATCATCAAAGAGGCAAAGGAGTAGTTGTCCCTGAGTAGCACATGTTGCAACAATGGTGAAGTCAAAACTGAAAAAAAAAAGTCAAAAAAGGCGATACACGAAGATGGAAAATTGCAGCATTGCAGGAGAAAATGAAGAGTGAAGCAAGCCAAGAAAATGAAATTGAAAGGGACTGCACAATCTGCTCCTACGCATGCCAAGCCAGAATTTTGTGTGCTTATATAATAAGGAGCAACGTAGAGAAGGGGGGATTTTTTTTTTGGTTTTGATTTTTTTTCTTGTATACGTTTTCTACAGATTGGAAACTGAGAACCTACTTGCAATTACTCTCTTTTGGTATTAGTAAGAGGGAAAGGTGAGGTTGAGAAGAAAGATAGTTGTAGAAGAATTTTGCTAATACAAGAAGTTGAAGTACTATTCCTCTATTTCCCATTATGCTTTCTGGTTTCTAGCTTTTGTTCTTCTTTATGTTCTGTTTGTCACCCACGTTTTGCTCCCACTTTCATCTACACTTTTCACACAATCTATCACATATACATGATCACCATATACATCTACGTTTCAACTCAAGCATGCCTTGCATCATACATCTTCACAAAAACACAAGTTTCCTACCACATGAATAAACAGAAACTTAAGTCCAACAAACATGATCGCTAATGCAACACCAAATAGCATATGTCTTTAACATTCACCAACATTAAACCAAACTTCATGCCTCTGTGAACTCAAACAAGAACCCCAACCATCGAACTCAAATGTCTCCCATCAAGAAATAAACCATACAATCAATTCCCAAACAGGACCCATACACCATACCCACCATTCCTGGTCTCTGACTTGTGCAACCAATGACCAGAACCCCGGATCTGCCTCCACCACGTCCTCCGCCGGAAACGGCGTAACCCACCATGCCCCCAAAAAACAAGATCTGAAGTCCGTGCTCTTCCGTACGTCATCGTGAACCGCATCAGCCATTGCCAACCACCGCGCGTCCTCCACCCCAGAAACTCGGATCCGAACCCGCGCCCCTCTGTCCGTGCCGCATGTGACCCTCCGTTCTTGTTGCGTCGCGCCCCTCCTTACGCCGTCTTCGAAGCTGCCATGGTCATCCCTGCTGCTTGTTGCCGTGACCACTTCTGTGGTTTGTTTTTCCTAATGGTCTCTCTAAACGAGAGCCATCTCTCTCTTTTTTTTTTCTTTCTCTTTTTTAAGTTTTTGGTTATTTATCTCCTTTTTCTGTTACTTAGCTTAATTTTAAGTTATGGTTGGTTTCTATTCTTTGGGCTAGTGGTATTTTTAATTGGGCCAGAACTAGTATATTTAAGCTAGGTACATTTGAAACAAAGTTTTTTATTATTTTCTTTTAAGTTTTTTATTATTTTCTTTTTAAGTAAAGAAAAAAATAAAAGAAATTAGAAATTGTTAACATAATTTTTATTCAAGTAATTTGGGCTAAGGTCAGATTGATTGAAAACACAAACAAAATCATAAAAAATAATGATAATAAAAAGTGTTTTGTTTCCTTTTGCTGATTTAGTAAATTGTGTTTATTACCTTTTTTTTTGTTTTAAATGGTGATCTTGCACTAATTTTATAAATGAAGGTTTTTTTTTATAAAATAAGATTAGCTAAGCTGGGACAACTTGTTGACCTTATAAACTTTGAAATCATATAAGTTGTGATAGCTTGATGATTCGTTTTTTTTATATAAAATAAAATAATTAAGTCTTGTGGAAAGAATAAAATGAGATTAACTGAGCTGTGACAGCTTGTTAATCTTGTAACTTTTAGAATCGTCTGAGTTGCGACAGCTTGATGATTCTTTCTTTTCTGAAAAAAAAAATCAAATGAATTTTTAAAACAAAAATATTTTTAAAATTAAAAATAACCAACCCACAATCGTTTTCTAAAGAACGACGTGACTTTGAATTCCTCATTGCATTTGAGGATACGTAGGAGCGAAATCTCAATTCTGTCAAGCCAAAATTAAAATTTCATAATTTATTTATTTATTTAATTTATCTTTTAATAAATGGGTAAAATAAATATTTTTAAAAGTTATAAAAATTACACAACTGCTTTAAGGTAACCGTCTTAGGGCGGATGTATTAGGGGTGCTGTGGGGTTAAGTTCCCTCTCTTCTCTGTACATAATTAGACTCCCGAACCTCAGTTTTTGAATATAGACAATCTTTTTTTAGGTTTTCCAATTTTTCCTGAAAAAATAAAATTGATGGCGACTTCCTTAAAATTTTGTAATTTAAGTCGTTATCCCACCGTGATCCCGGTCGCAACAGCCCCAAACACCTCGTTTGAATCTTGGAATGTTAACGTAAATCTTTTGATCACCGATTTGTATCTTGTCTAGAGTACTACCAAAACGAGTTAGATCAGAAATCTCAACAAATCTCACAAAACCAAACCTTTTGCCCCTTCTATCTACCTTTTTCGCGATGTAAACCTCCACCACCTTACCCCATTTCTTGAACACCAGCCACATGTCTTTAGGACCAAAATTGTCAGGAAAATTTTAGAAAAAATACGAGACGTGATCTTCATTAGACACGACTTTTTTCTTTGTTGCCAGAAACTAGTTTTGCTCCCTTGCAATCCACTTTCGATTGTCCCCACAAGATGACCCCCTCACCTTCCGTCTCACCTCATGCCAAACCCCCTCACCTTCCATCTCACCTCGTGCTTCATCCATTATGACTCTCACTTCTGTCATTGAAAAAACTCAATAAGATTATAAACCTTCTACTAAGATAGGTTTTTTCGTTCACACAGCTTGAAGTTTCGATGTCGGAGTTATGGGATTGTTTGAATGGTCGAGGTAAAGGGCAGTGTGAAATTAGATGCACATGCAATCCTCCAAGCTATAATAACTTATCAACTCTCCATGATCCCCTGTACCCAAGAACACCAACTTATTCCGTACGCCCTCACCTTCCCATGCGAAACCCCTTTGTCTCCCCTCACTGTTCCCTCCTGTTCCTTCTCCTCCAGTTCTTCCACCCTCTTCTTCCCTTAATTCCTCCCCGTTGCCAGCGCTTTCTTCTTCCCCTAACTCCTCCACGTTGCGAACATCAACAAGACCAACCTCTTTGCTCCTTGATCCCAAACCTTCCTTTTTCCTACGGTTCCAACAAATCACCCCCAACATAACCAAACAAAGCAGAAGCACCAAGACAAGAAAACCACAAACACTCCCTCCTATGATTCTGATCAGGTTCCTGCGGTTTGACGATGCCGAGGTTTTTCTTTCCCCTGCTGGTATCACGCTATAAACGTGGGTTGTCGGCTCAACGACGTTGTTTCTTTTGCATGGCTTGTGGATAACTGTGCCACAGAGACCCGGGTTGCCCAAAAACGACGACGTATTGAACCGGACCAATACCGCCGGAATCTCGCCGTAGAGTTGGTTACCGGAAACATTCAGGTACCTGAGGTTGGTTTGGTTGAAACCCGGGATATGTCCCGTGAACAAGTTTTCGTGCAAGGAAAGACTGCAAAGTCGCCGGAGATTGAGCAGCGACGCCGGAATGTTACCGGAGATTCGGTTCCTGGAGAACACGATCACCTCGACGAGGTGAAGGCCGGTGACGAAGGTGGGAAACTCGCCGGAAAAGTTGTTGTTGTTGAGGAATATAGATTTGAGGTTGGTTAACCCTGAAAAGTTAGGGATTTGGCCAGAGAGTGAATTCGATTTGAAACTAAGGACTCGTATTTGATCCAAACGGTTCAAGAGGTTTGAGTCCAGAGAACCGGTTAAGTTGGCGTGCTCAAGGA
This sequence comes from Ormosia emarginata, assembly GCA_029884605.1. NCBI lineage: Eukaryota > Viridiplantae > Streptophyta > Magnoliopsida > Fabales > Fabaceae > Ormosia > Ormosia emarginata. The sequence continues at coordinate 25,877,762 of JAQQTP010000062.1, read as the reverse complement.
CTAGCTTTCTGACCCTTCCATTGATGCAGCCTTTGACTCCTACCCAAGTGCAGACATCAGTTTCTGGTTGCCGTGGAAGCTTGTTGAGAACGTCAATGGAGGATTTGAGTGCTAGAAGGGTTTGGGAGCCGTTTTGTGATGTAACGAGATGGGAAAGGAGAACAAGAATGGAGATAACAAGAGCGCAGAAAAGAGAACTCCTCATCATGACCAGAAAGTCATGTATAGAGACCATAAGAAATCAATCTTGAGAATGCAATAGGAAGTAGTGTTGAGGTCATTAATAAATTTATAATCACTGGCGTAAGTGAAATATTTGATTTGACCTGATTTGGTTTCATAATATGAGAGATATATATTGCAGTTAGAAGATATTGGAAATCCTTCTTTTAATAATGCACATTACATATTAATTGCTCACTAACCTACTGAAAATTAGCTCAGACTCAAAACGCGATTTGAGAGAGAGATCTTTGCTTTGATTTTCTTCTTTTAGGTGGTGCTTTTTCAGTTCAATGGGCCTGCTAAACCCAAAAATCTCTTTAGTCTTGGGATCTACCAATGTGTTTGACCTTGATATATCTATCCATGATCCATGTCCAAAAGGACAAAAAGAAGCCCTTGTTTGAGTCATTCTTTTTGCAGCATCCTTTCTCTATAGCTTGATGTGAAAGTTGCTATTTATGTTGGGTAGGGGCTTATTCAGCTACTGATCACCTGACCCAACAATCGGAATAGAGATGAAGAAAACCAAAACCATGGCAGTGTGCTGCAGAGGCAGAACATCAAAAGTGCAAGAACTCTGGGAATCCATCAGATTGGAGGAACTTGATGCTAATATGCTATCTAAGTAACTCTCATGCGAAATCATCCCACACGAGAAATAACCTGTATTTTCTCCTGTCTCTATGATTTCTATATTCTTATATATACTGCAGCATTATTGGACGGAAATAAACAAATAAGAAAGCAAACGAAAAGCCATTATATATTTTTATATTTTAATCATGCATGTATAGAAGAATAAACTCGAAAATGCATAAAATTCAGTGACAATTTTCAACAATTTTGAGACTTTGCCGAAGTGGGATCCAATATTGTTCATTAACAATGCCTACTGAATGGAATGATGAAGACAGAGACAAGCTGAAAATTAAAGGTTTTAACTTTTGTTCTCCAAGTTTTTCTTCAAAACTTGGTGTTTACGTGTGAAATAAATTTATCAGCCGAATAAGAATTCAGCCGACGAACACATATGGATTTTGATAAATAACATACAATTTAAACTAAAGGCAAAATCTAACCTTTAGCAAGAGTTCCCAAACTCACTAAAGAAAGTGTTTAGTATTAAAGTGAACTTAAGAAGTTTAAGAATTTGAAGTTAAAGCTGTAATCGGCTAAGAAATAATCTTGCGGAAAATAAATTGCACAAAGTAAAAACAATATAGTAAAGGATTGAAAAGTTAAGCAAAATAAGCAAAACTTGAAAGTTGTATTGATTGTGATCTGTCTTATTTTAATTAATACAAGTGGTATTTATAGATAAAATTTAACCCCCACCATATCCAACCTTACTGACTAGAGCTCCTAAAAACGAGCGACTAACTCAAGGCTAGTCTACTCATGTCTCTTAACAGTTTTTGGCCACAACAGCTACCCCTCAACAACTTAACTCCTATTTTCTCGGCATGTTTTGTGGCATCCGTTAGTAACAACTTCAGCTGTTAGCCTTCCATCTACCTGCAACCCATTATGCTTCAGCTTTTATTGTTTCAATCCTGATCCACTAACAACAAGGCCTAGCTTACCCTTAGCCGAGTGCTCCTTTACTCATCGGCTATATCCTCCTTCGACTAATCACCTTTAGCTAGCCGTTATATCAGCTTACTCTTTTGAATTTATTTTTTGGGTGATAACAATTGCCCCCTTACATTTTTCAGCTGATTCTGAGAAGCTAAATAAATGTAATTAAGTCTTTTCGAGCATCGTGCCCAATTCAATATCCACTTATCTTTTAATGTGAGAGATACTTGGCCGAAAAAATCAAACAGTCAAAACATATTACCATTCCTCTGCGGAACAATTATAAATTCAGTCGAAACTTACTTTAGTCAACTTACTTTTTGCATTTCTTCGATCATGCATGTTAACTAGGCGATAAGCTCCATTAATCATAACTTGACTAATTATAAAAGGTCCTTCCCAGTTTGGTGACCACTTTCCTAACTTTGGGTCTTTAGCCCCTAAAGGCAAAATGACTTTCCAAACTAAATCCTTTTCGACAAAACTTTTAGTTTTGACGTGTTTATTATATGCCTTGGCCACTTTCTCTTTATTCTTTCGAATATTTTCCAAAGCCATTAACTTGTCCTCATCAGCCGATTCCAGCTCTATGAACATGGCTTGCTGGTACTCATCCATAGTCAGGCAATGCTGTTTTGCTACCCTTAATGATTTTACATTAATTTCCAATGGTAACACAGCATCCTGACTATAAGTCAGCCGATAAGGGGTAAACCCAGTCGCGGTAGACTTAGAATTTCTGTAAGCCCATAGTACTTCGGCTAACATTTTATGCCATCTTTTAGGTTTGTCTTCTATGGTCTTCTTCATTAAACTGATCAGTATTTTGTTTGTAGTATCGGCTTGACCATTTGTCTATGCATAATAAGGTGAAAACTAGATTAACTTGATCCCATATTCTTGTGCAAAAGCAACCGTCTTTTCTCCCATGAACATTGTGCCTTGATCTGTTGTAATAGTTTCTGGAATGCCATACTGATAGATAATTTGATTTTTAATAAACCTGATAACATCAGCTTGGGTAACATTAACCATCGGCTGGACTTCCACCTATTTGGTAAAATAATAAGTGGCAACGATAATGAATGAGTGTCTTTTGGAAGATGAAGGGTATATTTTTCCAATCAGATCTATTACCCATCCTCGGAATGGCTAAGGCTTAACAACTGAATACATCTCCTCAGCTGGGATCCTCTAGATTAGTCCATGCTTTTGACACTCTTCACACCCTTTGGCATAAGCATGACAATCTGCATTAATGGTTGGCCAATAATATCCTTACCTATGTATTAGCCAGCGCATCACAGATACTGACCTATGTGAACCACATATCCCTTCATGTGCTTCCCCTATGAGTTTCATGGTCTCAGTTTTGCTAAGACATTTTAACAAAATTCCCTCCAATCCTCTCTTATATAGTTCTTCATCCACCAAGGTATATTTTAAGGCCTTTTACCTCATTTGGAAAGTAGAAGAAGAAGAAGGGTCTTGCAAATACTTTGTTAGCTCAACTCTCCAGTCATCAATTTTATCTACTTCTCCAATAAGGAACTCCTTGAGCGGATTATCTACGGGCTGAATATCTTCAAAGGTTTCCTTATAACCAGAAGCATGTTGTGCCAAATCATTTGCTTCTTCGTTATACCTTCTGGGTATATGCATTATCACTACATCGGCAAACTGTTTTAACAAACTGCTAGTTGTTTCATGATATTCTACTAAATTCGGGTTAGTGCATTTATAATCCCCAGCTAGCTATTTTATAACTAACTGGGAATCTCCCATAACCTGGATGTATTTGGCTTTCATAGACAATAAGATTTTTAACTCTAATATTAAAGCCTCGTATTTAGCTTGGTTGTTCGAACATCTTATCCTCAACTGATGCATGAACTTCTAGCTTTCTTCAGCAAGACTTGTAATTGTGATTCCAGCCCCAACGCCCTTATTAGTTCTAGATCCATCAAAAGTTAATACCCAAGGTCTCAAGTTAATACAATGGCTTACCTCAGCTAAAGGATTTATAACATCTACACAAGGATGTTGAGCCAAGAAATCAGCTAAAGCTTGGCCTTTCATCGCCTTTAGAGGCATGTACTTCAATGCATATGCACTTAGCTTAATGGCCTACTTCATTAATCATCCTTGCAAAATAGGCCTATATAATAAGTATTTCACTATGTCAATTTTGCATACTACTTGAACCTCCCTTGGTAAGAGGTAATAATCCAGCTTCGTACAGGCATGAAAAAGAGACAAGCATAGTTTTTCTATGGGAGTATATCTAGTTTCAGGGTCATTAAGCAATCGGCTAAGATAATAGATAGATCTTTCGTTCCCATCTTCATCATCCTGTGCCAATAGGTAGCCGATTGATTCTAGGGCAGCCGATATATATAATTTCAATGGCCTTCCTAATATTGGGGGAACTAACATTGGGAGACTAGCCAAACATTGCTTTATTTGATCAAATGCCAGTTGTTGTTCTTCTCCCCATACCAATTCATCAGCATATTTTAATTTCAGTAACGGGGAGAAAGCTTTCAGCTTACCAGCTGAATTTGAAATAAACCTTCTCAAAAAGTTAATTTTACCGATCAAGCTCTGCAATTCTTTTTTATTCTGAGGGGGTCTCACATCTAATACGGCTTTGGTTTTATTTTTATCAACTTCGATCCCATGCTTATGAACCAAAAAACCCAAAAAGTTCCCAGCCGATACTCCAAAAGAGCACTTGGCAGGATTCATTTTTAAATTATGACACCTCATCCTTTTAAGAGCTTGCTCTAAATTGGCTAGATGTTAGTTAAAATCATGGGATTTCATTATGACATCATCAATATATACTTCTATGTTTTTTCCTATTAACTCATGAAAAATAGCATTCATGGTTCTTTGGTACGTGGCGCCAGCATTTTTCAATCCAAATAGCATGACTAGTCATTCAAATATCCCAATGGCGCCAGGACACCTGAAGGCTGTCTTATGGACATCTTCTTTGGCTATGAAAATTTGATTATACCCAGAATACCCATCCATTAATGTTAAAATGCCGTTTTTGGCTACAAAATCGACAAGCATGTCAGCTATAGGCATTACATACTCATCTTTGGAAGTGGCAAGATTCAAATTTCTATAGTCAGTACAAATCCTAACCTTCCCACTTTTCTTGATTACAGGGACTATGTTCGACAGCCATTCTACATATCTGGCCGTACGAATAAAACCTGCTTTAAGTAGCCGTTTCATCTCTTCCTTAATTTTGGGTATTAACTCTGGATTGAATCTTCTAGTAGCCTGCTTGTGATGCTTAAATCCTTCTTTGATCGGCAACTGATGCTCCACCAATTCTCTAGAAAGGCCTGGCATCTCATCGTAGTCCCATGCAAAGCAATCTTTGTACGTCTTTATTAAATCAGTCATCTAATTTCGTTCTTCCTCACTCAACAAGCTACTTATTCTTGTCATTCTCGGTTCCTGTTCAGTCCCTAGGTTGACATCCAACAAAGGATCTTCAGTTGAAAAGATAGGGATCTTCTTGCTGATTGGGGACTCCCACCTCTCTTCGAACTCATGCCCCTGAGGCGTATTAGCCGAACATTCTTTTTTCATTATCTCCTCCAACTCTATAGACATGGTCGTACCAATCCTATGTTAAACTTCCAAGGATGTCAGCCTGTGTCTCAGATCTTCAATTACTTGGGCCTTGTTATTCATCTAAACACAACTGTAGAGGCCGTAAATCGGCCTGGATATTAACAGCAAAGCCATTGGCAGTCAGGTTGCAAGACTCCCATGATCCTTCTTCATATCCTTCAAGGATAGTAATAGGCTCCAGTCGGGGCGAATAAAATATAGCCTCAGTCATCTTGATGTCAACCGTAAACGGATTCTTATCGGCTGGCTGACTCTACCTTATCTCCATCCCAAAACATTAGCATCTGGTGCAAAGTGGAAGGCATACACTGACTAGAATGAATTCAATCCCTTCCCAGCAATATGGAGTAAGTGGACTTAGAATCTACCACAAAGAAAGCAGAGTTCAAAGTTTTGCTCCCCACAGTGATATCAGCTACCAAAATTCCTAAGGCAGCTGTGGTATCCCCTGTAAAATTAGTCATTTTCATATTCGTGGGAATCAAATCCTGCTTAGATCTACCCAACTTCTTCATTGTAGCTGAAGGCATTATGTTTAATACTGCTCCTCCATCCACCAAGACTCGACTAATAGTATTACCATTAACTTGAGCCCTGATGTATAAGGGCTTCAGATGCTTTGTCATCTCCCTTGCTGGTTTAGGGAATTCTATTTTGGGTTCTTCTGAAATGGGAGCTAACACAGCCCATTCAACTTCCTCAACAACCACATCACCTTCTAATTTCTCAGGTTGCTTCTGCCGAGCCGAGAACTCACTAGGAATCAACCCCACCATGTTAGTTTCAGCCGAGGGGTGATCTCCGTCTTCCCCTAGTATGGAATTCAACACAAAATCTTCTAATAGAAGATCTGACTCGAGTTCCTCTTCCATTTCCTCGACTGTTAGAAGAACTTGTTCTTCTGCTGTTATGACTGGTACCTCTTCCAATTCAGCTGTCTCCAACTCATTAATCATCTCTTGGAAATCCTGCTTTTCCTTTCCAAGACAATCTTGGCTTCCTGACTGCATTGGTTCCTACTTTCTCTCTTCAGTAGTTGTTTCTTCCTTTGGTTGCCCAAAAGCAACCTCTAAAATCTCAACCACCCTAGAAGATTTAATCTCAGCATGATCAGTTCTTTTTGCCTCGGCTAACATGGCCAAGGTTTGTTTCATTCGCTACTGATTTATTCCTCTGGGCCCTTCTTTTCTGAGTTCTAGTCATCATCCCTGGTTCCTTTACCACAACATCTTTCCCTTTTGCATATTTGTTAATGAACCAGTGTCCTTTTTCCACCTCGGCTGGTGGTTTAACCATACGTTGGGGCCTAATAACTTCTTCATTCTTTACAGTAATCTTTAATGTAGTCATGCCCTTTTCCACATCGAAACGAGCTACTCTTTTACCTTTGTCTGGTATAGGAGTCTCGTCCATCATGGGTAGCCTTGCATCAGCTAACGTATTATTATACTTACCGGCTACATTTCTTCTTACGTTTCTTCGTAGAACCTTCTTTGTTGCTTCCTCAAACTTGATTGCAGGCTTCCTTGTCCCTTCAAAATCCTTTCTCACACCTGAAAAATCCAATCTACCAAAGACCTCGGACTTAACCTTATCTATTCTGTCCCTGGGGACCAAAATGGTCTTCCTATTCGGGCCTCTGTATACATCACAGTATGCCGAATGTTGTTTGACTTCAGCCTGTCTCCTCGGTTAATTCCTCTCCAACCTGCCGAACACTGTGGACCTATTGTATTCGGCCAATGCATCTTTCTTGACACATGCATTATTTACCTAGGGTCTCTTTAGTTTTTCGAACACAGATAGTTTTTGATCTATTGTTTTGGACTGATCAGACACAACTAGAGTTCTTCTAGCCCCATTTGGCTCATCATACACTCCCCTTTGTCTCCACTGGCGACGTATTGGTTGTTTCCATCTTTTAGATGGTGAGCCAGATACTGTATCCCCAGAGAAGGAAACCATATTAACCCCTGCTAAAGGAAATGGATCTGTAATGACAGTCATCTCCTTTTCGGCTAGTTTAAACCTTCCTTCTTTCATGGCTTTTTGTATAGCCTTTCTGAACACTATACAATTGACGGTAGCATGAGTGTAAGAATTATGCCACTTACAATATTTCTTTCCCTTCAACTCCTCGGCTGGGGGAATTTGGTGTCCTTCATTCAGTCTAATCTGTTGATCCTTCAGGAGATAATCAAATATTTGGTCTGCCTTGGAAATGTCAAATGGATAGTCGACCCTACTCTCTGGAGTTTGGACCTCCTTTCCTTTGGGGGGTCTTAAAGCTGGGCATGAATATGGTTTTCCTCTCACTATCTCTGCAGCCATGATATCTGCCGATTGCTCGGCTGACTCATCTGACAGATAGTCTGGATCTTCAACATCAATTACACTAATTAGATGAGACCCTTTATTCTTGCTAGACCTCCTTCTTTCTTTTTCCAGGATGTACTGTTCAATTCTGGAAGCCCTGGAAGCCAACTAACTCAGGTCAGTACAATCTTGTCCTACTAACTTCTCCCTGAGCTAAGGGTGCATGTTACTAATAGCCATAGAAGAATATTCAACCTCAGGCAGCTGCACGACACATTTGCTTCTTAATTTCCTGAATCTCTTTAAGAAATCTGCTACAGGTTCATCCACCAATTGCCTCAGATTCATCATGTCAGCCACAGTCACATCTGGCTGAGGCATATAGAATCTATCATGGAACCAACGTTCCATGTCAGTCTAGTTTTGTATGGAGTTAGGGGCTAAGGAAGAATACCAAGTAAAAGCCCCCCCAGTCAAAGACAAAGGGAACAACTAGAACTTATAGAACTCATTCTGGTTCGCCTCCCCACATTGGGCAGTGAACCTGCTGATGTGTTCCATAGTGGATTTACCATCCTCCCTTGAGAAAGTGGTAAAGTCAGGAGTCTTAAACCCTCTAGGCAAAAGCATCATCCTATCTACCCACTCAGGATAGGACTTTTTATATACAGGCCTGTCCAACAATCTCAGCTGGATTCCAAAATGTCTTCTCATGGTCTCGGCTATCATTTCTGGGTCTATCAGCTGAGGAGTTCTGTCACCTGGATAATTTGGCGCTGGTAGCTGAACAGGCCTCACTGGCCTAACAGGAGCACCTCCTAGTTGATGGGGCACCTGATATTGTTGATCCTGGATGGGAATTGCCCCTTGGTTATAGCATAGATGTGGAGGATTATTCGCCCATGGCTGAGCAATCGGCTGAATTGGAGCCACCTGAGGTATATTAACCCATGGCTGATCGATTCTAACAGGAACAAATTGCCCATAAAGAAACCCCTCAGGGGTACCTATTGGAGTAGGAGGGATGTTGGACCAGGGTAACTCTCCCACATAATCAGGAATATACCTGGGAGGACCTTGAGCAGCCGAGAAAATGGTGCCCCCAGTTGCGGCCACTTGTGAGTAACACCTATCACAGAAGTGTTAGGCGCCAGATACGGCAAACTAATTGTTCCTGTTATCTGGGGGGTCTTTTGGGTACTTGTACTTGCCTATATTGCAAGCTCGATTGGATACCACTATCAGGGTGAGGAGGCTAGAACATGGGGGCTACCTGCGGCATGCCCAGACTCGGCTGGACCATAGGTTGTGGTCCTGCCTGACTCTGTCCGCCAGCACAAGGTCCCGCGATAGTTGAGTGAGCTGAAGCCTCACCTGCATTGGATTGTTTTTTCTTAGCCTCTCTAACAAAATGTAGCTCATTATGCACCATGGGTTTCATGATCTCCGAAAGTTACCTTGACATATGATACATCAAGTCATTCATCCCTTGATCAATTTAGTCCCGAATAAATGAAGTGGTCATTACTGTCGACTGAGGCTGATCAGAGAGCTCTATCGCTGGGGTAGCAGTTATGGTGGAAGGTGTGGGAGTACCCACTGACTGGGGTGAAGCGGGCATTCCCAGAGTAGGCTGGGTGCTTCCCTCTGAAGTCTTTCTGCCCTCGTTCTTCTTACAAGGTTGACTTGTATCCATACTGGTAAGGTTTCTGCCGGACCTTAGGTGCATACGCCAATAGTGATCTGAACCGGGAGATGGAAACTTCTCAATTTGCTCACCTTAGAGTGTTCCACTAGGCGTGCCAAATTTGTTTACGTGTGAAATAAATTTATCAGCCGAATAAGAATTCAGCTGACAAACACGTATGGATTTTTATAAGTAACAGGCGATTTGAACTAAAGGCAAAATTCAACCTTTAGCAAGGGTTCCCAAACTCACTTAAGAAAGCGTTTGGTATTAAAGTGAACTTAAGAAGTCTAAGAATTTGAAGTTAAAGCTGTAATCGACTAAGAAATAAGCTTGCGGAAAATAAATTGTACAAAGTAAAAGCAATATAGTAAAGGGCTGAAAAGTTAAGCAAAATAAGCAAAACTTAAAAGTTGTATTGATTGTGATCTGTCTTATTTCGATTGGTACAAGTAGTATTTATAGATAAAATTTAACCCCCACCATATCCAACCTTACTGACTAGAGCTCCTAAAAATAAGCGACTAACTCAAGGCTAGCCTACCCATGTCTCTTAACCGTTTTTTGCCACAACGGCTACCCCTCAATAGTTTAACTCTTATTTTCTCGGCATGTTTTGTGACATCCGTTAGTAACAGCTTCAGTTCTTAGCCTTCCATCAACCTGCAACCCATTATGCTTCAGCTTTTATTGTTTCAATCTTAGTCCAATAACAACAAGGCTCAGTCTATCCTTAGCCGAGTGCTCCTCTACTCATCGGCTATATCTTTCTTCGGCTAATCACCCTTAGCTAGCCGTTATATTAGCTTACTCTTTTGAATTTATTTTTTGGGTGATAACACTTGGTCAATGAACTTTGATGGTTATCTCAAAATTAGAACAAGAGTTCTGACAGTAACACACATGAAATACTCTGAACAAGCACAAAAAATTCCAGCTCCTAAGCCTTTCTCTATAATCTAAGATCCATAATTCCAACAGGCCATCGAGGAGCAAGTCAGGGAGTTATTAAATGCCAGATTCATAAGAGAAGTCATGTACACCACTTGGCTCTCGAATGTAGTCCTGGTTAAAAAGGCAAACGGGAAATGGAGGATGTGCATGGACTATACCGACTTGAACAAGGCGTGTCCCAAAGATCCATACCCCCTCCCGAACGTTGACAAACTGGTCGACAACTCCTCTGGATTCCGAACACTATCCTTCATGGACGCTTACTCGGGGTACAATCAAATTCAAATGTACCCCGGAGACCAGGACAAAACGGCCTTCATTACCGAAAGGGCAAGCTACTGCTACAAGGTAATGCCGTTCGGGCTGAAGAACGTCGGGGCCACATACCAAAGGATGATGAATAGAGTCTTCGAAAAACAGATGGGGAAAACGCTAGAGGTCTACATCGATGATATAATAGTTAAAACCCCGTCGACCGGCTCACACACCTCGGACCTGGAAGAAGTATTCGCGCAGCTGAAAAGGCACGACATGAGACTCAATCCAGGAAAGTGTGCGTTCGGGGTCCAAGCAGGGAAATTCTTAGGGTTCATGCTGACCCAACGCGGCATAGAGGCAAACCCCGACAAATACAAGGCGGTGCTCGATATGCATAGCCCCCGAAACATCAAAGAAGTGCAACAGCTGAATGGCCGGATCACAGCTCTCACGAGATTCCTAGCCAAAGCCGCTCACAAATCCCTCCCCCTCTTCAAGTTATTGAAAAAGGGGACCGGATTCGAGTGGACAAAGGAATGCGAAGACGCCTTTACGTCCCTAAAGAACCTCCTGGCATCCCTCCAGTCCTCACAAGGCCCGAACCAGGCGAGACCCTTTACGTATATCTCTCCGTCAACGAAGAAGCGATCGGTTCGACGACGACCGTGGAAACATCCGAAGGCCAAAAGCCAGTTTATTTCGTGAGCAATGCACTGCAAGGCCCCGAACTCAGATACCAAAAGATTGAGAAGGTCGCCTTTGCACTTATCATCACGGCCAGAAGATTAAGGCAGTATTTCCAATGCCACCCCATTGTGGTAAGGACGGATCAACCAATCCGACAAATACTGCACAAACCGGACTTAGCGGAAGGATGATCGCCTCAGTCCGTCGAACTTTCCGAGTTCGGGATAACATATGAGCCCAGAATAGCAATCAAGGCACAAGCCCTCTCAGACTTTTTGGCCGAACTTACCTCAGACCCCGGTTATACAGAGGAAATACCCTGGACCATATTCGTGGACGGGTCTTCTAACCCAAAAGGATGCAGCGCCGGGGTAATCTTAGAAAACTCTGAAGGGGTAACTATCGAGAACTCACTGAGGTTTGAGTTTCCCACCTTGAACAATCAAGCAGAATACGAGGCATGCATCGCAGGACTGACAATGGCCAGAGACTTGGGGGCCACAAAGATTAAACTTTGCAGCGACTCCCAACTCGTGACCTCCCAGATCCAAGGCGAATACCAGGCTAAAGAGCCCCTCCTACAGAAGTACCTGGCAAAAGTGCAAGAACTCCTCCCAAGCTTCTAGCTAGTCAAAGTGGAGCACATCCCCCGGGAACAAAACTCCCGGACCGATCTCTTATCAAAGTTGGAAAGCACCAAAAGTCCAGGTAACAACTGATCAGTGATCTAGGCAACTCTCTCCCACCCCGCAGTTTCTGACATAACTGTCCTGCAGGTTGATGAACAAGAACGTACCTGGACCACTCCACTGGTGGAATACTTGCAGTCCGGTAGCCTCCCCGAGGACCCTAAGGAGGCAGCCAAATTGAAGAAAGCCGCGGTCAGATACACCATCTTCGGTGGGTAGCTGTATCGGTGCGGGTTCTCTTCACCCCTCCTGAAGTGCCTAACGCCTGAAAAAGTCGGGTATGTCCTGGCTGAAGTCCACGAAGGGAGTTGCGGGCACCATTTAGGAGGCAAGGCCCTGGCATTGAAGGCACTCCGAGCAGGCTACTACTGGCCCACAATGGAAGCAGACTCCCTTGCACATGTTCAAATATGCGATAAGTGCCAACGACACTCTGACCACTACCACGCCCCGCCAGAGGAATTGTCCACAATGTCCATCCCTTGGCCTTTCTACCAGTGGGGCATGGATATCTTGGGACCTTTTCCTCAAGCGCCCGGGCAATTGAAGTTTTTGGTTGTCGCTGTAGATTATTTCACCAAGTGGATAGAAGCAGAGCCCCTGGCCACCATCACCTCGGCTCGGATCGAAATTCACTTGGCGCCACCTCATTACCGATTTGAGTCCCGAATCCATCGTTACGAGACAACGGGATGCAATTTAAAGACAAAGGTTTTGAAGAACTACTTCGCGGACTGAAAATTAAACATCACTGCAGCGCCGTGGAAAACCCTCGAACAAATGGGCAAGCTGAAGCGGCCAACCGGGTTATAGTTAGGGGATTAAAGAAAAGGCTGGACGAGGCCAAAGGGAACTGGACCGAGCAGTTAGACCACGTCCTTTGGGCCTACCGAACCACCCCTCATTCTACAACCGGTGAGACCCCGTTCAAACTAACCTACGGGTGCGAAGCAATGATCCCGGTAGAGATAGGAGAACCGAGCTGGCGTCTCCAACATTTCTCACCAGACACCAACCCTGGGCTAATAAGAGAAGACTTGGATCTGTTGGAAGAAAGAAGGTGCATCGCGCACATACGCGATGTCGCAACTAAGCAAAGAACAGCAGCCCGGTACAACCTGAAGGTCATCCCCAGAAGGTTCTAGCCGGGCGACCTGGTACTTCGCAGGGCTGACGTCGGCAGAAGGAATGCCTCCCAAGGAAAATTAGCCCCTAACTGGGAAGGACCCTACCGCGTCGTAGTCAGTACCGGGAAGGGGGCTTATACTTTGGAAACATTAACAGGCAAGCCCGTGAAGAATTTTTGGAATACCGATAAACTTAGAAAGTACTACAACTAAGCACCTTTCAAGGCCTAGTCTCCTAGTCTACTTCATGTTTGATCTGCCCCAATTATATTGTACACTTTTTCAATCTTTAAATTTAAGCAAGCATCTCAATTATCAAGAACTCAGTTACCATGGTACCAACCGTAGTGTCTTGTGCTAGGTAGGGAGTGCGAGAGAAATCCCAATAGGGGAAAACTCTCGCACCAATCCACCGGCACAAAAAGACCCCGACAAGGACCAGTCCGAAACCATAAGTCGCGCGGCCTCCTAAAATACTTAAAACAACCGGTAATGGACCCCGGACAAGGTTTCTTCCCTTAGGCACGGACTCCAAATCCCAGATAGCCATTGCCTTCGAATTCTAAGCCAAGGTCAAGGTTCCTTACCTTGGGCACGAATTCCTAAAGGGCAAGCCACTGCGGATATCAGATCCTATGCCAAGGCTTCTGAGCATTCTCATTGCGCAAAATCCTAAGAGAAATCCTAAAACGCTCGGCAAAATAGGGCGTTGGACCCAAACCACAGGTCTCGTCAAATTTCCGCAATACACGAGAAGGGCATTGGACCCCAAAAACAAGATCGGAAAAATAACAAAGTCATTACAATATTTTGGGAAAAATGGAACAATGTTTGCCCAACCATATTAAAGAACCCCGCGCAGGGGGCAAAAAAAAATGTGAATCACTCTGCAGAAGGCCCGGAACCACCAACCTCGGCAGAAGAATCCACCGTACCAGGATCCACAGCAGCAAGGCGGGGAACGACGAGTTGGCCGTTACGGGACTACCTTCCGGAATCCGGAGAATCAAGAACCAGGTCAACCTCAGGATTGAAGAGCTGAACTTGCTTGATGGCATTCCGGAATTGCTGCTCTTTGATGTCAGTACAAACAGTAAGGAGAGTCTCAACGTCGCCTTTCAGTGCGGTAACCTGCCCTCCGAGACGCCCGTTCTCAGCACGAAGGCCCTCATTCTCAGCTCTTAACTCGGCCACGCCCCTTCTGGCGTCCGCCAAACTGGCCTCCCTCTCCTTCACTGCATTCCTTAGGGTGGCTACTTCATTCCCCAGCTCCCGGTTCAAGGCCACAACATCCTCCATGGACTTTGCGGCCTCTTCCTTGGCTCGTACAGCCTCCTCCTTCTCCAAAAGAGCCTGGGTTTTACCCCGCTCCGCAGCAGCAACTCGTCGCTCGTAGTTCTCAATTGTATACTCCAAATGCCGAGCCTCCATGGCAAGGCGAAGCCCAAGAACTTGGAAACTACAGAGAGTATTTGGAGCACTACGCTGGTTCAGCTTCGCCTCCACTTCCTCGTCTAGAAGGAAATCATCAACAAACCGGCGAGGATCCGGATTCTTGAAGTACAGGTTGATTGCCCCCCCTCCACTTGGGTCGGCGCCTTCCTCAACCCTGGACCTCTTACTCCGGTCACTCAGTCCTTCCTCGTCAGCTGCCTTCCTCTTTCGCCCCGTGGGAGGGGGGAATCCTCCACATGGATCGGCTCCTCCTCCGTCGCAGGCACCTCGACTCGACGAGGCAATGGAACTGAAACCGCCTCCGCAACAGGATCCGGAGGCCCCGATTCTTTCCTGGCCCTCAGAGCTTCCAGAATCGCCAGAGCATTCCCCTCCCCGGACATCTCGGCCAAGCTCTCTGGAAAGCAAACACAAACAATCAGGTCCACATAAAGAGCAAGAAGGAAAGAAAATAAAGCAAAGAAAATAAAACATGAACAAAGGCCTCTGCTACCTAGCACGGCCCAAAGTTCCGCATCATCCACGGCATCCAGTATATCTTTGGGCCGGATCTTGTCGACCTCGACAACCCATGTCTCGAAGAAATTGACACATTCGAGCTCCTCGTCATCCAGGTGACAAACCTCCCTCTCAAACGACTGAGTGGGGATGCTCCATGCCGCTGGATTCTAGTATACGCTGAATGTTGGCCCCTCGCCACTCCCCAACCAGAAGGGCCGAGTGCCGCCGGCCGCCATTAACTTGAAGAACTTCTCCTTGAAATCCTTATAGCTCTCTAGGTAGGGAAGAAACACCGTCCTACCTTGCCGGGAACGCACGGACAACCAAGACTGCTGACGAGCGCGAACACCATGGACGGAATACCTGGTGTGGAAATAGAAAAATGCCCTATCGGAGCATCGCAACCCCAGCAACCGGCATATCTTTTCAAAAGCCAGAATGTTCGCCCAGCCATTGGGATGAATCTGGCTGGGTGCAGATGAAGGGTCCGGAGTACGGCAACATGGAAATCACTGAAAGGGAGCCGAAGCCCAAATCGTGTGAAGAAGTCCTCGTAGAGGAACATGAAGTGCTCCCCCACCTCACCGGTCGAACACACGCGCTTTCTTCCCGGGGACAGAATCAGGAACTCACCATCCTGGAGACCTCCCGTGGTAAGCTCCAAGTAATCTTTCAATTTGTCCAATTAGCGTGAGATCCTATCAAAAGCATCGTCCGCAACCCAGGCGTAAGGTAATCCCCGCCCCCGGCGAACACGCACTAACTCATCAACGGCTTCCCGACCCCCGGCTCGCGAGCCGGGATCCGGTTGGGCTCCTCACTCAACACCCTTCTCCTAGCCATCCGAATTCCTGGAAGACACACGAGGCTCAGGGTCGAACCAGGTCCAAGTTCAGAGATCCAAACGTTCTGGCCTCCGCACCCGCCAAGACAAAAAGCCTCAGAAGGACACCTCCGCTGCACACGGTGCGACGGAGGAGGTGCTCCAAGAGGGGGAAACGCCATTAACGGAAGGGGGAAAGCGCACTTCCCCCCCCCCCCACCTTTTCCTCAAAATAGCAAGAAAAACCAAATGAATAAGAAGCAAAGGAAGAAATCAGTTTTTACCGTAACAAAAGAAAAGAAGCAAGAGGTCACTCCTGTGAAGTCCAGCAAGATTGCCTCGCACCACAGCAACGACCGTCAGAAACCACCTACAAGTCTCAACGTTTCTGATAAAAGTCGAACGAAACAAAGCCAAAAAGTTGACACCCTATTTATAGGGGTCACGATTAGAGGGTAATTTCGTCCAGATACCTCGCATTTGAAAAGGCACCCATTATAGCGCGCGGAGCACGACGCACGTCTTTTCAACCCGAGCGCGCCACGTGGCCCACGTTGCCATAATGGCAGCTCACGTTACGGTTATCCAACAAGTTAAAGGACACGCAACCACAGGGTCGAAGAGCTCGGTAAACCCGCTCGCACCCCGGGACTATGTTGCCCCGGTAATAGCCCAAAATACAGAGACCCCGGCATCAAGTATCCAAACTTGGCACTTCGCCGGCCCCGACTAAGTACCAAGCTGGGGGCAACTTAACATATCGCGTGGCCGGAATGAGCGTTGGACTCACCCCGGTGCAGTATAAATACCACAGCTCAAGTAAAGGAAAGCAGAAGGCACAGAATTCAAAGGAAAAGGAGCCATTTTATTAAATTTCTCATTCCATACATCATCTTACAACAAAAAGAAGGAAAAGAAAAGTACAGAGACATGGAAAATATAATGAAAGAAACCCCGGAGGTGCGAACCGCCACTAACACCATTGGCATCCCGGACCATGTCGCATCCACATTTCCTCCAAGAGCTAACACCAGCCTCTTCCTCCCGAAGCAGTATCTTGAAAAAGTGGATAGGTTTCGAAACCCGGAGCGGAACACTGCTTCCGAACCTCGGTACCCACCGCTTTTCTTCACTTCCTTCCTCGCCAGGCAGGAAGAGGCCGGGCCGCACCCTCCTTGATAGATGAGGCACAGCTTTCTCATGAGAAGATCGTTCCGCCGGAAACCTTAATCACCTCAAGCAGCTGTAAAGCCGAGGAGCAGCCCCAATAGTCCCTCCTGCATATCCAACTGCTCTTAGAAGCAGCTGGAAAGGAGAGCGACGTTGGGCCCTACCCCTTCGGTTGCCTCCATCTAAAATGACAAATACCTCAAGCTTTCCCAGCGACGAGAAATATCAAAGAAGCAATCACAGTACGCTGGGAAAGTGAGACATCTGCCGCTAATACGCTGAGAAAATGAGACATCTACTCAAGAAGCCTTCCACATGAAAACGACCAAGTTTCAGAAATTTAGGAAAGATCAAGAAGAAAACTCTGGAAAGAGACAACACTCTCCAATAGCGCATAGGAGAAGAAAGAACCATTTCTCTGAGATAAGCCATCTCAAAACAAAGATGCAAAGAGGAATGCCATATCAAACGCAAAAACCCTCTATTTATAGAGAAAACGGAATGCTTTGATTAGTCCTTTGCATTGAAGAACCTGTCAAACCATAAATCCGCATTCAATGCCCCTCATTCCCCATTGGTCGCAAGAGCAGCGGACGGTTGTGAACCGCACGAAAGACTCGTTTATTCTCAATGAGGTCAAAGCGGCGTTTCCCAAGGGATCCAACGATTCAAGATCAATGAAGAACGCTGCGGCAAGTAAAAAGACCCCGAGAACTACGTCCAGGGGGCAGCTGAAGGAATACCACGAGACTAAGGGGTGGCGACATAGGTAAGGACCCACCTCGGCCTCCGAACCACATCCCAATCGCCGAGTCGTCTCGTGTTCAGAGATCACGGGCCCCGGCCAACGTGAAAGACCACGAAGCCCGGCCTCAAAGCCAGGATACCGCCCACTTTGAGCACGATGGTACCTTGACACTTGGGCCTCGTCCAAGCGCCAAGCTGGGGGCAACTGTTCTGGACCGTGGTCCGGGATCCCGTCTTGAAGGATCGACCCGGCACATGAACCACCAAACTCTGCCAACTACGCCCCCACTTCGGCCTTGCGACCTTAGACCGTAGCAGTCATCTCCCCATTCTCAGTAATGGGGACCACGACTGCCTGCATACAAGGATTCGCCATTAAAGGAAAGATAGCCCCAGCAGCACAGAGATGAGCCTCAACGATCGTGGAACAGTCCCGACAATGTCAGAGATGGACCTCAACGATCAGGGGCTAGTCCCGACAATGTCAGAGACGGACCTCAACGATCATGGGCTGAATTCCCTGCCATGACACGATCCTAAGGTACCTTTGTCCTGCGTGGAGTGCATGAGGATTCAAATCACGCTCTCAATATATACCAGGCTAAGTTACCCTGAGAGGGGATTGGAACCTTACACTATTCCATTAGCTTTAACCTTCTGGTGCACTGCCTGACTTGAGCGTTGGAGTCCCATTGCAGGTACCCACCCCCTTGGACTTCGTGCTCCTGGCTGCAGCTGCGCAAGGAAGGAACCACCGCGTACGTACCGACTCCAGGTACCTTCTGAGTCCACTTCAGAACAAAATTGGATTTCATATGTACTTTTTTTTTCCTATTATAAACATGAATTTGCAAATTCGGTATAAAAAACTACTTAGAGACTAGGAAATTAAATCCACAGAAAAAATTTTTAGGAAATTGAAAGAAAAAAAGGGTGTGAACTGCGAAAGCTCGTGTTTGGTTCAGCAGAGATAGTTGCCGAAGATGTAGTTAACGTATGCTTGTGTTTTCGTATTGTTTGAAGCTTTTAATTCTGTTACGTTACGGTTTTTCTACATCTTAAATAATAATAATAAAAAAACATCGGTTATGTTTGAAATTAACAAAAATTAAAAATAAATTAATTTTATTTAAAAATGAAATTTTATATTTCAAACTCATTATAAAAAAAAAAATGAGATTTGAAAATAAATTCTTATACTTGAAACTTATTAAAAATAGAATTGATTTAATTTAATTTTATTATTTTATATTTTTATCTTTATAAGAAATAAAATATAAAAGTTAGTATGGGTAAAATATTCTGTTACTTAAATTCAAATCAAATTAAATCACATGACATCTCAATAAGATTTGATTTGCAAATAAAAAGTAATTAAATTAAAGTTATAAAATTTTAAAAATCAATTCACTTACTATTTTTTAATATTTCAAAAATAAGATATGATTTGTAAATCAAATTATTGTTTTTTTTTTAATTTCAAACACACTCACAGGTATAGTCACAAAAAAAAAGAAAAAAAAAGAAACTCACACTCATAGCTATAGTCTTTATGAATCATGGCCATAAAAGCAAGGCAAGTTGTTTTAAGCAACCTAAAGGACTGGTTCAAGTGGTAACGGGTTGACCGTTGAGAAGTTATGCAATGTCAGATTAGAACCAACATAAAAGTACTTATGGGAAGAGACAACTTCCATATACAAAATGAGGATTTGTTTCACAAAGATTCTCATGAGACCAAACAAGTTTTCCTATGGGGAAGCGAATTCTTTTTTCCTCATCATACGAAAAAAACAACTTGTTAAAATAAGAAGTATCAAGTTTTTAAAATTTGTTTTATTTTTTGGTAATTTTTATCTAAATTTGTATAAAATTACAGTGATAAGAGTTTATAATTTTTTGCTTCAAATTTATTAAGTTTCGAGTTACACATATTTTTACGGCAAATATGTGCTAACGTTATGCCCAATAATATTATGACTTCAATTTGTATCAAAAAAATTATGACTTCAAAAATTGCGAATTGAATTATAGTAAATTTGTTAATGGGACGGGTTAAGTTTAGTTTGGTCCTCGGCTTGAGACCAAGCCTACCAAAACATGCCTGCAAAAAATGGCTATGCCTTTGGTGAAACCCGCCTTTATTTAAGTTCATTCAAGCTAACTTTGTGATGATAAAAAAAAAAAAATGGCTAGCTATGTAGTTTGTACATGTTGGGGTCAAGATTAGTCATTTTGACAAATATAGTATGCAGACAGTATGAAGCCGCTAAAAAGAATAAGTTTTAAGGATCTGTTAAAGACAGTGATCAACAAAACAGTCAATAGATATAAACAATTTTTTGACAACTGATTCAGTTAGGATCACAAGTCAAATAAGACCATGTCGATAAAAGGAAAGATTTAACAAAAACCAAGTGTCAAAAGATAAGTGGATTCGACAAAGGAACAACAGACAAAACAAGAAGCTTCAAACAAAGTCCCAAATTGAAGTCGAAATGAAGCTATACTAGTATGTCGAAGCCAGACGAGTGATGGTTTGTCGACATCAAAGCTTATGGTTGACGAGAAATAATTTTCAAGCTAAAAGGAGATCATGGTGGGTACCATCACTGAAAGTGGGAAGTTCCCAAAATTGATGCTAAAAGAGCAAGAATTTGGCATCATGGGAAAGTTAGAAGGTGGAGAGAAGAAAGAAACCACCCACTACTTGGAGTAATTACTACGTGGAAGGCCATGTGGAAAATTAAGCACATGTTGGAAAAATGCATGATTACCAAGTGGTAGCATCTTAGAGGCTATAAAGGTTAAAATTTAGGCGCCATAGGGAGAGTCTAATTGCTTATAAATAGAAGATTGAATGAAGTTCAATAGGTTGTTCCATCTACTTGCTACATCCTATAGTTCCTAAATCACCAATATGACGCTCACAAATTGACGAATTGATGGGTTATCAGTCAAGTATGATTGTCACTTTCAATTCACATGCCTCTCTATGTTTTGGCATTTATCTTCCAGTCACTTTGATTTCATGTATCATTTGCATTCTAGTTAATGTAATTTCAATTTCAATTCTTTCAAGTTCTTACTTGGTCTTCCATGTTCTTGGTCATTTACTTTCCAAGTTCTCTTTAAATTCTGCAATTTACTTGCTTTCAAGGTTAATTTGCATGCATTTTAACATTCTACAAGTTTCTTTTAATCATTTTCCAACTTAGTGCAGATTTATGTTTTTCTGCGTTTACTTTTTGCATTTTTGTTGTTCTTCGTATTCTTGCATGTTTTGCCTATTTTCAGGTTCTAATCTTCACTTAAACACACACAATACTCTAAAGATGTTTTTGTCAATACGCTGCATCGACATTGATGTTTCTAATATTTACTTTTGGCATTTATATATTGCTATTTAAATTATGTCAATTCACTTTTCACCAAGTTTACTTTTGATAGTCATTTACATTCTATCAATTCACTTTCTAGCAAGTTTACTTTTAACAGTCATTTACATTTTGTCAGTTTACTTTTCATAAGTTTACTTTCGACAATCATTTACTTTTATGTCAAGTTTACTTTCAATGCTAAGTTTACTTTTGGCATTTCCATTCGGTCAATTTACTTCCAGTAAGTTAATTTTGACTTATTTTACTTTAACACTTTATTTTCATTCCTTTATTCATGTTGATACCTATTGGCTAACTCTTTATGTACATAGCCTTTACTAATGCTTGACTGGTTGATAGTTGCCTAACCTTTGACGTCAAAATTTTACTAATTACCAGAAACTTGAGGGTCCTAAGAGGAGTCAATTCACTACGAGATATTAGATCTTTGATCAAAAGAGTAGTCAGTGCCTTTGATAAAAAATCACCACAAATATAACATTATTTATAAAAATGTGTTCGGAAATATTCCAAAATCATCACAAAGGTCCCCCCTTCAACTATTTGCTTTATGTGAATTATTCCATGAATTTTTAAATGGTGCAAGATAATCCCTAACTTTTGACATTGTGCTTATAATACTTTTTGTTAAACTTTTGTTTGAATAAAAGACGAAACTCACATCATCATTTTAAGGAATGGGCTTTGTCTTTTCATCAGTTCCAATCTCTCTAGAAACTCAATATTCAAGAGGAATGGCGCTTATCCCTAAGCCTTAAACTTGAGTTTGGCTGCATCCGTGTTAGCAGCTTCCAGCCTCTTGGAAGAGTTGAGACTTTTATTAGCTTGCTCTGAAGCTGCTCCTTGACTTAGAGACTAAGATTGTTCCTTTATTGATGCAGAGGAAGAGGTTTCACTAATGGTCAGAGACCTAGCCTTTCGTGGTGTTGTTCACAGTGATGGAGGTGAGGGTGGTGGTGGAGGAGGATTACGTGAAGTCCTAGACATGTTTGAATGTAGAAGCATCAAATTTAGTGCTGGGATCTCACAACGAAGCAGAAAGTCGAGATTTTGTTGAAGTTCTCTTCGAGAAAGGAACTAAAGTTGTAGTGACTGGTGCAGCAGGGCTACCATTAGCCAGATAATTGTGACGAAAACTAGCGTGTATTAGATATCCTCGAGACTAAGTGACGAGCCCTGCAATGAGTGAAACCTCACCTTGTGGCTTTCCTCTTTAAAGCACAATGAAGATGTAAAAATAATACTTTTCGATTCAGACAATTTTGATGTGTATTCGAAAGCTTAATATGAGTGAGATTTATTAAGTTATGAACTTACACATAGTCTAATTGTAACACCCCTTGATTTAATAACCATGGCATAATCGTCATTATACCATGGTCACTAAATTTTGGCGTATTACAACTCAACAACAGGTTTCCAAATTTAGTCATTATGCATATAAAGAAAATATGAGTCACGAATGAAGTATATTTAGTACACAGCTCCTAAAATACAACCACCGAAAGAAAATACATTCCATATATACAGATATATCCTTAACATAAAGTACTGGTAACACAAAATATCATACTTATATATCCAAACAACAGGAGACGTGTACAACTATCATATAAAAACTCGACCCGGCCCAAGTCCAAACACCTGAAGGGTAATATCTCCCACTTGGTCTTCCTCTGGAACCAGAACGGGCAAATTCCCTAGTCGAGGCATGTCGAGACGGACGGGAGTCCGAGTAGTCGACTCCATAGAATCCTCCCTAGGGGTGTAATGTCGATCACCCCACAGGTCTCTAATGGGCATAGAGAACTCCACATGCACAAAAGCATTGAAGGTGAAAGTAATAACCCTAAGATAGGTACTTCTCCCAAGCAGAGTCACCTCCCCTGTATACACGAAATGCTCGGTATCACGGTCGACACGCCAGACATCGATGCCTCCATGAAGTCGTACCCACACGTAACTAAAGAAATCTCGTCCAGATGCCATCACCATAATAAGAAGTCAACCCACTAAAATCCATACGATTCAACCTCGCCTTCCTTCACAGTCTTCTTCAACATAATTGTAACCCAGAACAATACAACAAAGAGGTGAGATCTCCTATATCACATACCAAAATGGGAGCGAAGAAAAATGATACGAATGACAAAGTCATTCCATACATATAGATATTGCAGGTATATTCAAGTTATCAATTTCATAAATATTATCAGAAAGCATATCCCACAATAATATAAACATTAACAGCACTATAATAACAAATATCTACCATAGATATATAATGATTATGCCACCACAATATGTATGTTGACCATGCCAATAATATGTGTACTAACCATGTGTATGCATAATGAAATAGTTCTTACTCCATGGAGCTAATACTCAATTTCAGATATAAATGGACCAGAAGATCTACCACCCTCAATGACAGTCTACGCCAAATGCAAAAAGAAATAATGCTTGTCGGTCCCTCGTCAGTGCGTTGCAACGGTTCTTCATGGCCAGATGTATATATATAGTGTGACAAATAGGTCACTAGATGAATCACCTCACCCTGACACACCCTGAGATCCTTCCCTTGGATCACACTACTCAATTCTCATTCACTCCTAAGAAACAAAAGCCATACAGACACTGACTGTATGATGTTCAATGCATGATAACTCAATGCATAACTTAAGCCACCATTGTACTATTCCCAATGATATCAAAACAACCGCCTATACAATTGTCTGATACCATTAGTATCAATGATATTATATAACTGCCCATACAATTACATAATAACACTGATCCACCCGGGTCCGGCACATCGGTACAACAACAAACTAGTGTATAATGTTCAATGTATGATAATATTCAACGCATGATAACTCAATGCATAACCCAAGCCTCCACAGGTCATAAATCATATTTTAACAAAATTGGGTCCAGTACGCCGACCTGATAGTAAACCATTATTTTCATAATCGTATAAACATTTTCCAATGTTCTCCCCAAAATCTGCATTATATTTATTTACTGAAAACTTTCTCTATTCTCTTTACTAAAATTCTCTTAAATAGAATACTTTAAGTTTTGAATCACATTCAAAACTTATTTTCCATCATCATAATCAAAATCACTCTTATCTAATAATAATAAAAATTGTTCCATTTCTTTCAAATAATATGTTTTAAGTCTTAAATCACCTTTAAAACTCCTTTTAAACAAAATACTTTAAGTTTCTAACCTTCATCCTAATTTAGTCTCCACAATCGAAAATCACTTGCTTTTTAAATTATAAAACCTTATTCATTTCTTTTTCCACTTTGTAAGTCCTTAATCAAATTTCTAGTTGCCTAATCTTATAAATTCATAATTAACCAAATATTTTTCACTTGGATCACCCAAAATGGACATAGAGGCCGTGAGCCTTGGTGATCATTGGGACTAAAATTTCTTTCCTTTCTCAAATGATTCATAGCATTAATTCAACCGTAAAAATTCTACCATAATAGTTTCATGCATATTATCACAACCACATATAGACAATAAGCAAGCATAACGATTCATAGATATTATCAACATAATATAACCACATAAAGCTAAATAAACACAAATCAAGTTAAAGTCATATGATCACACATAGTAAATAAGCACATATTTAACAAGTAAGCACAAATCATAACCGCACAATCAAGTGAAGGAATCCTCACATGGATTCTTCATTTACAAACACAAAATTTCAATTTTCTCACCACCATGTTTGTTCGATGAGATTAATCTCCCTCTTACCTCAATAGAAGATCAAAAGGAAGCTTCTTGAAGTCTCCTTGAATTTTTGTCCACCACCACCAACAAAACCTTAAGACAACAAGTATACAAGCATTAGATCTAAAGCTTGATAGAAATAACCATGGATCAAGATCATGTTTTAACACTTTGAAAATAAGATTAGAAATGAAGATTCAAAACTTCACCTAAAGGTCTTCAAATCTTGAGCTTAGAAAAAGCACTTAAAGATGGATGAATTTGAAGATGGTCTTAACATGAAAATGTCTTAGAATGGTGTTTAGATTCAAGATCTATGGTTGGATTGAATTAAAAGTGGTTGGATGTTAGTGCATGGGATTTGGCCGTGGGGTTATAAGAAGAGAAAGGTGAGAGCTTTTGTTTTGTTTCTTGATAGAGAGAAGGGAAATGAACAAAGTGAGATTACATTACCATTTGGTCATCCAAGCTTGCTCTAGAACCTCTTTGATGATTTTCGTCCAACACCTCCACCAAACCCTAGGATTTTCAACTCATAAGATTAACACCTAAAGCTTGAAAAAGAGAAGGCCAATGATAAAAAATGGTGGTCCTTGAACATGAAAATGAGAAGAGAAAATAAGAATCAAGAACCTTACCTTTAGAGCTTCAAGTTAGGGCTTGAAAGAAATGATGAAGATGAGAGTTTTTAGAGATGGTTCCAACAAGAAAAAGTCTTAAAGTGAGGTGTAGTTTCAAGTAAGGTAGTTGTTTGAAATTAAGCAAACATGGAAGGTGGAGAAGTGAGCTTGGCCGTGAGGATGGAGAGAAAAGAGAGAAGAGAAAAATGAGAGAAAAATGAGAGAAAATTGTGTAGCTTTTTGAGAGATGAAGTGAAATGAACTTGGATGGAAAAATGAAAAAGTAGGCATCCACTTTTCCCCTCCAAAAATTGTGTAGCCACTCAAGGAGAGAGAAGGGAGAAGCTTCTCCAACAAGCTTGGTAGAAAGCTTTTTCATTAAGTTTTGATGAAGCTTCTTTAGGAAGCTTTGTTTCACTTTTTGAAAAAGTCAACAAGTGATGTCACATGGATGATGTCATAAAGTGAACACTCTAAAAAAGATGACTTATACTTTACTAAAAGTAACTATCCAATAGACAAATGTTACAGTTAACAAAATCAGTATTTATTGCCTGTTGGATAATAGGACGCACCCGAATTTTATCTATCAGCTAAAATCTCGAAAAATAAAAGCTTCGTAAACTATGTCTGGCTTCAGGTTTAGTAAGATCTCCCGCCCCGTTTCATAGTCCAAAATTTTTTGGTCAAAGAAAAATTTTGATACCACGATTGCAAAGATTGTTAATATCTAGTAAAACATCTGCTGATATAAGATGGCATGATGTAGATCATAATAAAGATGGCTTCTTGAGGCATCTGAGAGACATTGAGGCACGAAAAATATTTGACTCCACATTTCTTGACTTTTCTTTGGATGCATGTAATGTTCACCCTGTCTTAGCTAGTGATGGGTTTAATCCTTTCGGAAACATGAGCACTAATTATAGCATTTGGCCTGTGGTTCTCATTCCATACAACACCTCACCTTGGAAATACATGAAACAAACTTCCTTCATTCTCTTAATGATCATTCCTGGTAAGAGATATAGAAATAAGTTTGCCCCAGTAGTTTAATATATTAAGTTTTGATGATGACAAATATAAGAAAAAAAGAATAGTGTTTATGCTACATAGATGCGCTTAATAGATTATATTTGATCATGCATGATCATGTACTCTATCTTGTTATATTTCATATAAGAATAATACATATTCTTTATAGCATCATTTATTTGATATATCCAATAATATGTTACATGAGTGATATTAAATTAATATTAGATCTGACTTTATTTAAATGAAAATGTGTAAAGTATTCTTCGTTGCATCCGATATAGAGCATATCTATTAATAATTGATAAATGTCTTATTTGGATGTGTCTATGAAAGTCTTATAAACATGTTAGACTAACTCGAGTTATAAATTTATGAATCATGCATATGAATATATTGAATTATGAATTTGCACTAACTATGTTTAAGTGAACAATACTTTATAGGATAGTCCAAGTATCAAGAGTGAGCATTGTAACATCCTAATTTTGATATCCCATTAGACTTTTTCTACATAAGAATATTCAGTATTGAAAATGTTACAACTAACAACCAAGCTCATAATATTTACATAAATAAATAATTATGGAGAGCCGTGATACCAACAGTTATATATATACATCACAGCCACAAAAGGGCATACTGTTATACATAACTCAAAACAAACTAAGCAAATATAAACTATATAAAAGCTCAGTCCAAAATAGCATCTATACTATACTAGTCCTCGAACATATTCTTTTTCCTTTTTGAAAAACTTGTACCTAAATTTACATGGCAACACAAACGGGGTGAGAAATCGCAATTCTTAGTAGAAGTATTCTAATACCAACATTTTATACAATCATATTACACAACCATTAAGTTAACACTTCAATCATAGAAGTACATAATTGCCCATACAATTATAATGCCATGAGTTCATGTTATGGCAACAACTGCCCAAACAATTGTCATGCTATGCCTAATTATGTCTAATGTTTATGTCTATACAAGTCCTAAAAGTGAATGCAATTTAAGGATGTCATAAGCCCTCAGACGTATTGAGGATATTACCCACCTCAACTACTCTAGGATATGTCATGGTATGTCATGAATTATTAGGAATAGTGAGGATATGACTCATCTACACTACTCATCAACACATATAAAGGATATTACTCACATTGTTGTTCTACAAATTATAAGGAGGATATTACTCACCTCCACTAATCAACAATCATGATGAAAAATTACTTACCTCACTGTTCAACTAACATAAAGAGGATATTACTCACCTCCTTACTCAACAACATAGAGAGGATATTACTCACCTCAATATGGTTCATAATAAACTCATGTGGCACAATCACTAATTACCTACAATAATTAGCATCACAATTGATTTATATGTATCTCAAAATTTACTTCATCCAATACTACTAAAAGAGTCTCAACACTCACTTTAGGAAACATATATCAACAATTCCATTTAACCAAGGGCTTCAAAACATTAAAAATGACATTTTTGGAGTTCTTGGTTCTCACACCATGGTGTCCTGCTCTTGGGTTTTCATACTGGACAAGAATGTTGCTCACGCCGTGACATGCGACCCTAAAAAACACCCCATGCAGCGGTGTGCATAACAGACCTCAAATTCTGCAAAATTCTGCAAATATTGGTTACTATTCCATTGGATTTAAACCCTCTTCCAATCACTCAAAAATCCATTCCAAGTGATTTCCAACCTCAAATAAGGTCCATTAACATACTATAACTCTTAAACCACTTTAATTTCACTCAGTCATACCACTTTGTGAATCAAAATCCACACTAAACCTAAATCCCCAAATTTGGCCTAAATGGGAATTAAGACATTCAAGTGATGAAAAATTCATCCTAACACATCCACAAATCAGTTTCTTACTCAACCAAACTATCCTCATCAAGATTCAACTCAAGAATCACAAAATCACTCTTCACACCTCCATTTCCTCATCAAGCCCCTCAAAAACCAAAATGAAGGAAATGAAAACAAGTTGTCCAAACAAAGTTTCCCCCTACCTTAATGGCCAGAAATGAAGTCTGAGAGCAGCTCATCTCCCCCACTAAGCTATTCTTCCTCTTTGGTTGAAGATGGACCTCCTTTGGCTCCTTTGGTGCTCCCTTGCTGCAGCCGTGAGAGATATGTGAGAAATGAGAAAATATCCCACTTTGATGACTTATAAAAGCCAAGGTAGAAACATGCCCAGCCGTGTGATCACTTGGTCACTTAAGTGGCTACACTGCTAAACCTCGATTTGCTAAGAACACTCAGATTTCACCAAATCCAGTTTTCTAACTTTCAACAAGTTTCAAATAAATCCTAAGATTCATAAAAAATCTTCTTTCACCATTTTCATAATTTTCCATATCTGCTGGGGGTCAATCCTGCATTAAAACACATAATTAGTATGCTTAGAAATGCCAAACTAACTCTGATTAACCACAAACTTTAACCACATCTTCTTCCACATATTTGTGACCTAGAAACAAGTTCTCCATACTTATTCCTATTAACAAAGAAGTTTAAGTCAAAATCGGGGCTAAAAATAGCTATATTCCACACATAGTGCTACAACACAATGACTAAACGTGCTCAGACGGTCACCAAATTTTACAAGCATGACAAACTAGTATTAGGCTACCTCCATAATCATTTATAAGTCAATCATGATTATCAAGGGTGTTAGAAGCTTTTCAACAAGACAACAACATATCACAATTATGTTCAACTCAAGAAGAATGAGAACGATAAGATGTTTTAAGCATTTGCAAGATTTGAAGAGAAGAAATTTTTGGAAGCTTGGATTACATCAAGAAGCCTAAGGACTAGAATTTGTATATTTTCCTTTTAGGCTTTCTCCTATGTAAAGATAGAGGTTTTACATGAAAAGAACTTAAATATGTTTTTATATCTTTACAAATGGTTCTTAAATGCTAAAATACCCAAGAAACATGTTTTGAAAAGCTAGTCATGGTGGTAGTTCAAAACTAGGAAAAATAATCAAGTTTGAGTTTTGAAAAACTGACCTTTGGTTACTTTTTTATTATAACTTTCAAAATATTTTGAGTTTTGTTCTTAGATTTTTTTCATATGAAAATTGACTCAAAGATCTTTCCAATGAGTGGTCTTTTGCTTAAAACAAATAAGAAATGAAGATGTTATGACCATTTAAAGTCATATTTCGAAACCATAGTGGCTTATTCAAATAAGAATGTATTTATTCGAATAAAATACACCCTAGAAAACGCTCCTAATAGATATAAACGGCTAGATTTCATAAGAAAACATTTCTAAAAACTACTAATGACTATTTTATCACTTGGACTCTATAAATAAGTGTAGATTAAAGCTTTTACAACTCTAGAACACTTGATTTGGTCCTTGAATAATCAAAATCATATTTTGAACTCTTTATTGCAAAATCCTCCTATTTCTTTGTTCTTCAAGTTGTATATCTACTCTTGTGAGAGTTTCTAATCTTTCTCCACATCTTAAAATCATTGTAAGAGGGTGAGACATCCCTCAAGAGAGAACAAAGTGAGGTATCCCTTGTAGTGAGGCTCAAATACAAAGGGTGAGGTATCCCAAATGTCGTGTGAGTACTCTTGAATGCAAAGGATTTTCAAGTACCTGTGAAGTTTGAAAAGTTAGAGGCTCCAGCACAATGGTGAGGTATCTTAAGGTGTGAGGGGTGCTCTTGCTTGTATAAAAGTTTTCCTAGCACCGATGAAGTCTAGGAGATAGTGAAGAAAATCTCAAGTTAAGGTTGGGGACTGGATGTAGGTTACAAGTGGTTGGTGGTTGAATCAAGATAAATTCTTGAGTTTAATTCTCTCTTCCCTACACTCTTTATATTCTATACTAACTTAATTTATGCATGTTCTGCTGCATTAATTAATTGAGCGAATCAAAATGCTTAATTTTTTAGTATTGTTTTAAAAGTTTGAGATCACCCAATTAATATTGTGATATTCTATATGCTATGAATTATATGATACTTATTGATAAATTGATCTTTAATGATTAGAGGCTTTCTTTACATGAGAAGTATGCTTAGCATTGACAAAGTGCCTAATTTGATATTAACTTGCAAATTTTGTCATTGCATATAGGGTGGATGATATTAGTTCTATACATGCTTTGATCCTTATAGCATATTTCATCAAGCTGAATGTCTGACATCCATTATTTTCTTGGTCTATGGTTTCTTCGTGGTATAACACCTATGAGAATCTTACTCTTGTTTTGAAAAGAGTTTCTGTAACACCCTAAAAATTTTGTATCTCTTAAACAGTAATTTTGACAGTTAACAGAATTTTATTGTTTAGTAATTTTTGGATACTGTAAAATTATTTTGATTATTCTGTCAGTGTATTTGATCGTTTTGAGTGATTTACTCTGTGTCAAGAAAATAAAAAAATTTTCGGGCCGGGAAAAACTTTACGTAATTTAATTTTTACCATTAGGTTTTAATTATTTTACGTAATGTGATTTGATATTTGTGAATTTTCTAATTTTTGTGATTTTTGTGGATGATTATGAAATTTTTTACTGTTTGTGGGCCCAGGGGTGTATGTGGGCCCAAGTGGCAATAAGTGGACCCAAGTGGGTCTCGCAAAGTGAAAATTTTTCTATGCATAGAAAAAGTTGTACTGTTTAGATGGAGACAGGGGATCTTACTAAACTTGAATCCGAAAACAGTTTTAGAAAATTTCTTGTACTGTATTTAATTGTTGGGTGATAAAAATATAGTAAAAATATTATTCGTAGGGTTATAGCAGATATAAAAATAAATATTATGCTGCTTAAGTCAACATTAGTGGTTTGGATATCCACCATTGATTTAATCAATGGTGGAGATTTAATCTAGATAAGCTTAATAAGGAAGGCTTTGATATCAACCGTCGATTTAATCAACGATGATGAATAAGTCTAATAAAATGGCTATGACCATTTATAACCATTAGATTTAGATTTGATCAAGGGAGGAGATTTAGTCTTAAAAAGTGACAAAGACCATTTATGACCCTTGGATGTAAAGTTTGAAGGAGTAATCTTAACCCTTCATTTTGGAGACACATCTAAGGGCTAGGATTTAAAAAAGAAAGATCCAATGGCCTATATCAAGTCTTCTAATCTAAAGCTACACCTAAAGTCTACATTAATCCTAACCATTGAATTAATCAATAGTTAGGAATGCTTCAAATAATGATGGCTAGGAGATTTGTTACATTTGAAGAGTGCATGGAGGTGGGGGACGGTTTTGGAGGCTTAAGACAATAGCCAAGTTTCATGACACCAATTATATCTCAATCTTGGTCATTATTGCATGTTTCAAGAAAGCTAACTTAGCAAAATTTCTCTCCATTCACTCCATGCAATTTACGGCCATGCATTGAATTAGAAGACCAAATAATTCATTTCTACACTTCACATTATCACATCTTCATCTTTTCACTCAAGTTTCAAGAAGCTAACAAAAGAAAACTCCATTCTCTCTTCCTAAGAAGACTATTCGGCCAAGACACCTAAACCCACCCTCCAAACTCTTTTAATTTCATCCAACTATAGATCTTGAATCTACATGATATTCTAAACAACTTTCATGTTGAAGATTTCGTCTAAATCATTCATCTTCATGGACTTTCTTCAAGATCCATGTTATGGAGTATTTATGATGAAGTGTAAGGAAACTTCATTTCTTCTCTTCTTTTTCATGTTCTAAACCATGTTTGATCCATGGTTCCTCTTAATCAAGCTTAGTATACTAATTTTTATGTATTTTGTTTTGTATTTGATATGCCCTTGGTGGTGAAGGACTTGGAAAGAGAAGCAAAACAAGGAGCTTTTGAGGATCTTCAAGGGGTAAGAGAGAGATCCACCTCACCAACCAAGTATGGTGGTGAGAGATGGTTTTATATTTGGTGGATGGTGAATCATGTGAGGATTCATATCCATGGTCTTGTAATTTATTTATGGGTGTTTATGTGCTTTAATTATTTGTCTATGCTTGATATGCTATGCATGATTTTATGGCTTTGATGGTATGTTTATATTATGCATGATGAGTATATGGCATGCTTGTAGTATTTATGATGAACTATGTATGTGTATGCCATGATGTGTTGATGGAAAGGAAATCAATTTTTGGCTCCAATGGCCAAGGAAGGGCTACGGTTTTGATGCCCTTGATTATAGTTTATGTTGAAATTTTTCAAGAACAAGGGAATTGATTTTTGGGTCCCTAGAATTTAGTGAATTTAGGCCAAGACACCTCAAAATAGGTGTTCACAAATTAATATTTTCATGAATGATGAAAATGGATGATTTGAAGAATATGGAAAATAAACAAAGGATTTGTTTTTCAAGAGAACAAGAACACGATTTTGAAGGATTTTTTATTGATTTCTTTTGTGTAAAAAGTTTGTAAATGTTTACTAATCATGATTTCGAAAAAGAGACGGACAAACGTTGATTTTAATGATTTGCAAAGAAAGTGAAAAAGGATTTGCAAAGAAAGTGAAAAAGGATTTGTAAAGAAAGTAAAAATGAATTTGAACAAATGGGTTTGGTTTTTATGACCATCGGTATTTCGGCTTTAAAAACAAAGATTTTAATGGTTTTGTTTATGTAAGAACAGAAATGATAAATAATTGAGTTAGAAAGAAAAATGTTTGATGGCTTCAATGGCCAAATACTCTACGGTTTTGAAAAACTGGTTATGCCTAAATTTTTATGGAACAAAATGTTATTTTATAAAACAAAGTGTTTTGTTACTCGAAAGATTTGACAGTTTTCAATGAACATGTTCACGATTTTTGTTAAAGAATTTTTAATGGTTTTGTTTGTGTAAAACCATATCAATTTAGAAGGAAAAATATTTGATGGTTTCAGTAGTCATGTCTATGTTTTTTAGGGCTTGTAATGCCTTAATTTTTATGAACAAAGTGATTTTCAAAGTGGAAATGTAATTTGATTTAATACAAGAATTTGGAAAGAGAATCAGAACATTTTAATCACTTGAGAAATCGAGTTTTGTAAACAAAAAACAAGGAAAAGTTAAAAATGTTTTCAAACTTTAATTTATTTTGAAGAAGGTTATGTTTGGAAATGATTTGGGAAAAATGAAGAATATAATGGTGTTTTGAAAATTTACTAACGTATAATTGATTTTCGAGTTTTGAAGTACGTTAGGAAATTCTTAAAGTTTGAAACATTGATTTATATCAATGAAAAGTGATTTTGTGGGTTATATTTGGAAAATGATTTCTTGAGTATAGAATCGTGGAAAAAGATTATCTTGAGTAAGAAAAAGTATTAAATGAAGTATAAAGTTATATTATTTTGAGAAAAGTTGAAAAAGAATTTTTTAAGGTTGAGAAATATTTTCTGTAATGAAATTGTGGTGAAAAATTGTTTACATATCTTAAAAACATAATTTTTAAACTACATAATTGGAAATACGGTAGAATATTTCTACGCGATTCTGAATTATGTTTAAATATTTTGCGTAATTTAAACTACTATTGAAAAATTAATATGTGATTTAAAAGTGATAGAATATTTTTACGTGATTGTGAAAATGACAAAAAATCGTTATGTGATTTGGAAAGTGTTTTAAATATTTTGAGAATAATGAAAAATGATTTACGCGACTTAAAAGAATGATTTTTAAGATACGCAATTTTGAAACAGTGGAAAAATACTATGCGATTTGAGAAACGTATATTTTTACGCAATTGAGAAAAACGTTGAAAAAAAATTATCATGTGATTTAAAAGTGTAGCAGCATTTTGAAAACGTAACAGAAATGTTATAAAATTTTGTAAACATAACAGTAGTGTTACGGTATTGTGAAAACGTAATAAAAATGTTTTGGAATTTTAAAAATGTAACAAAAGTGTTACGGTATTGTGAAAATGCAAAAGAAGTGTTATGGTATTGTGAAAATATAACAGAAGTGTTGTGGAATTGTGAAAATATAACAGAAATGTTGCGCAATTTTGTGAAAACATGACAAAAGTGTTTTATCACTATGAAAATGTGATAACATGATTTTGCTATTGAATATACAGTATGAATTACTATCGAACTAGTGTATGGACACTGTTTATGAAAATGACAAGTTTTGCCTGGATTGGCATTTGGTGCATTTTACATGCATGGGAAAGATATGCCTGTGATTGGCATTGGTGCATTATACACGCATTGGAAAAATATGCGTTGAGGCATATGATTACATTCAACAAATGAAATTGAAAAGATTTGGCCTTTGTGGTTGGACTTGCACTGATATATTCGTGCATTGTATAAAGTATAGCTAATAAGCTATTTTGGCCCTTGTGGTTGAAGAGGGAATGAGAATTGATAGTGATCTATGATGGATCTTGGGGTGCGTCAAGGGCACGCGGTCGACCAAAGGATATCTGTCACGTGGGCTAAGGCCGGACCATATGCCACTTGGCGATGCAGTCCGTTGCAACGCATTGACGATACCCAACAAGAACACGATTCTTTTCAACGACTGGGAGATTGTCTGTGGGCCTAGGCTGGGCAATTAACCAGAGCATTCTTCTCGAAATTATGAAAACCTCCATGGAGTTGTTTTCGAAAAACTGAGTCTATGTGCGTATGCATGAATCTGAACATTTATATCTATATGATATATTAATTGAGGAATATTGGCTATGACAATTGTTTTGAATACTTGGATGATGATGATGATAATTAGGACAATGTTGAGGATATTATCGTAATTGTTGTTTATGATAATTGAATTGATGAATGATTGGATGATGATAGTTGATTAATGTTGATGGTATGATCTTAATTAGTGTATGATATGTTGTTTATGTTATCTCTGTGCTGCCATGTTGGTATTGGTAAAGGTGATCTCACCTCTTTATTATGTTGTCTTGCTGTGTCTGTATTGTTAAAATAATACAGCAGAAGGAACGAGTTGTCTTAGACATAACGGGTGGTAAATGTTCTGAGATTGGTGACAACATGGTGGAGTGGACAGTTAGGACTCGCTAGTGTACAGTGTTAACAAGGAGCAGATGTCTGATGCATCAAGAGGGATACAAAAAGAAATAAGTATGTTAAGTTTTCTCATTAGTGTTGTACCGTGCTATTAAGTAGGACCCGTCATAGGTTTTGCTACTGTTAAAAAAAAAGAGTCTGATAGTTTTCTATTAGTTTTATATTTCTCTTTAAATTATTAAATATTAGTTGGTGTCAATATTGTATACTAAATATATTTTCAGTAATACTTATGAATTTCAGTAAGTTTATGTTTCAGGAAAGAAAGAAATTTTAAAACTCACATTTTATAACTCAGACTTTGTGCGAACTTCTTTTCAGATTATGAGTCGGGAGTCAGACATATGATACCCTAGGGAGGGTGTTACATTAGTTGGTATCAAAGCACGGTTTGAGTCTTTTGGGGTTTGTGGTTAGGTCTATTTTGCTTGTGTTGTGTTCTCTGTGTTGTTATTTTTCGAAAGGAAACAATGTTGTTTATAATGGATATCAGATCCATTGTATTTCGATTCGCTCGTCTCTGAAGAAAAATAAAAAAAAGGAATGACTCGGGATAGTATACTTGTGTGGAAGTGGAACATATTACTAGTAATGCAGTTGCAGCTACGGGAGCAACGGGAGCAATGTAGAAAGATGACTGCACGAACAGAGGATCGCTGAACAATGGAAAACTGGAAGTTGAAGTTCAGGATCTGATGGAAGAGAATCAATCTTGGAATATAAGATTTCGTAATCTCGGAACCTAGTATTTTTTTTTAGGATATTGAGAAAGTAATTGATTTCGATGGAAGATGTATTTACAACCATTGAGGAAACCAAAAGTAGTAAGTGATGTGAAAGAAGGTACTTAATGAAGGAATGTACGTCAAGGAAACAATTTGTGGAAAAGTTGGACACATTTTTCCAAAGATTATGCTCTTTGAAAACAGAGTTTTCTGTTAGTTAAATTTTAGATAGTAAGGGAAGTTGTTACTCTGAATGGAACAGGAGTGTTCTGAGCTAAAGACCTAAACAAGGGAGACTGTACTACAAGAGGTAATTCTTTGATCATGGTGTATATCTTTGTGAGGAAACCTGTTCTTTGTGTAATATGATTGAGTAGATTAATTATATTTTAGAGTTATCCGTAGTCCTCTGGTTTGTTTCTTTCTGTTTCTATTCTTAGCCGATTGAGTTAATTGTGTTATTCAAATATTGTTATAGATCAAATCTTTGTGTTAGTTTGATCTGTTTCATAAACAGACGTGATCTTTGAAAATGGATTGGTTATTTTTCAACCATATCCTATGAGATTATTTCAACAAAGTGTGAGTAATCCAGAGAAAAATTCATTTTTGAAAATCGGGTTACATCCAACTCTTTGCTGGATATGTTCGATAACAGATTCGATTCGTTTTGTTATTTTCCATGATGTTTTCTTTCAACTACTGCAATTGAAGGAATATCTTACAAGGAAGGATATTCCTATATTTATATCCGTGTCATCGTATCAAAGTGGCGCAGCAAAAGCGTGGTGGATTCTTCAAAGGTTAAAACAATTCTTTTATGTGAAAAGTTAAGACGGTAATGGAAAATCGTAGAAAAAAATTATTGAGATATCTGTTTGATCAGGAAAAGTTGAACTCGAGACAAAGAACTTTCATTTAGTTAGAATTATATGGAATGACGTAAGTAAAGATGTAACATGAGGATTGGAAGAAAAGATGGAAGAGGAATAATTGTATTTATTCTGAGGGTGTGAAATCATGGTTATGAAATTTCGAGGACGAAATTTCTGTAATAAGGGGAGTACTGTAACACCCTAAAAATTCTGTGTCTCTTAAATAGTAATTTTGACAGTTAACAGAATTTTACTGTTTAGTAATTTCTGGATATTGTAAAATTATTTTGATTATTCTATCAGTGTATTTGATTGTTTTGAGTGATTTACTCCGTGTTAAGAAAATAAAATTTTTGGGCCAAGGAAAACTTTACGTAATTTAATTTTCACCATTAGGTTTTAATTATTTTACGTAATGTGATTTGATATTTGTGACTTTTCTAATTTTT
The DNA here is from genome assembly GCA_029884605.1 of Ormosia emarginata. Classification (NCBI taxonomy): domain Eukaryota; kingdom Viridiplantae; phylum Streptophyta; class Magnoliopsida; order Fabales; family Fabaceae; genus Ormosia; species Ormosia emarginata. The sequence continues at coordinate 25,839,959 of JAQQTP010000062.1, read as the reverse complement.
GTGATTTTTGTGGATGATTATGAAATTTTTTACTGTTTGTGGACCCAGGGGGTGTATGTGGGCCCAGGTGGCCATACGTGGGTCCAAGTGGGTCCTGCAAAGTGAAAAAAAATTTATGCATAGAAAAATTTGTACTATTTAGACGGAGACAGAGGATCTTACTAAACCTGAATCCGGAAATAGTTTTAGAAAATTTCTTGTACTGTATTTTGTACTGTATTTAATTATCGGGTGATAAAAATACAGTAAAAATATTATTCGTAGGGTTATAGCAGATATAAAAATAAATATTATGCTGCTTAAGTCAATAATAATGGTTTGGATATCCACCATTGATTTAATCAATTGTGGAGATTTAATCTAAATAAGCTTAAATCAATGGTGGAGATTTAATCTAGATAACCTTAATAAGGAAGGCTTTGATATCAACCGTCGATTTAATCAACGATGACGGATAAGTCTAATAAAATGGCTATGACCATTTATAACCATTGGACTTAGATTTGATCAAGGGAGGAGATTTAGTCTTAAAAAGTGACAAAGACCATTTATGACCCTTGGATGTAAAGTTTGAAGGAGTAATCTTAACCCTTCATTTTGGAGACACATCTAAGGGCTAGGATTTAAAGAAGAAAGATCCAATGGCCTATATCAAGTCTTCTAATCTAAAGCTACACCTAATGTCTACCTTAATCCTAACCATTGAACTAATCAATGGTTAGGAATGCTTCAAATAATGATGGCTAGAAGATTTGTCACATTTGAAGAGTGCATGGAGGTGGGGGATGGTTTTGGAGGCTTAAGACAATAGCCAAGTTTCAAGACACCAATTATATCTCAATCTCGGTCATTATTGCATGTTTCAAGAAAGCTAACATAGCAAAATTTCTCTCCATTATCTCCATGCAATTTACGGCCATGCATTGAATTAGAAGACCAAATAATTCATTTCTACACTTCACATTATCACATCTTTATCTTTTCACTCAAGTTTCAAGAAGCTAACAAAAGAAAACTCCATTCTCTCTTCCTAAGAAGACTATTTGGCCAAGACACCTAAACCCACCCTCTAACCTCTTTTAATTTCAGCCAACCATAGATCTTGAATCTACATGATATTCTAAACAACTTTCATGTTGAAGATTTCGTCTAAATCATTCATCTTCATGGACTTTCTTCAAGATCCATGTTATGGAGTATTTATGATGAAGTGTAAGGAAACTTCATTTCTTCTCTTCTTTTTCATGTTCTAAACCATGTTTGATCCATGGTTCCTCTTAATCAAGCTTAGTATACTAATTTTTATGTATTTTGTTTTGTATTTGAGAAGCCTTTGGTGGTGAAGGACTTGGAAAGAGAAGCAAAACAAGGAGCTTTTGAGGATCTTCAAGGGGTAAGAGGGAGATCCACCTCACCAACCAAGTATGGTGGTGAGAGATGGTTTTATATTTGGTAGATGGTGAATCATGTGAGGATTCATATCCCTGGTCTTATAATTTATTTATGGGTGTTTATGTGCTTTAATTATTTATCTATGCTTGATATGCTACGCATGATTTTATGGCTTTGATGGTATGCTTATATTATGCATGATGAGTACATGGCATGCTTGTAGTACTTATGACGAAATATGTATGTGTATGCCATGATGTGTTAATGGAAAGGAAATCAATTTTTGGCTCCAATGGGCAAGGAAGGGCTACAGTTTTGATGCCCTTGATTAGAGTTTATGTTGAAACTTTTCAAGAACAAGGGAATTGATTTTTGGGTCCCTAGAACTTAGTGAATTTCAGCCAAGATACCTCAAAATAGGTGTACACAAATTAATATTTTCATGAATGATGAAAATGGATGATGTGAAGAATATGGAAAATAAACAAAGGATTTGTTTTTCATGAGAACAAGAACACGGTTTTGAAGGGATTTTTATTGATTTCTATTGTTTAAAAAGTTTCTAAATGTTTACTAATCATGATTTCGAAAAAGAGACGGGGCAAACGTTGATTTTAAGGATTTGCAAAGAAAGTGAAAAAGGATTTGCAAAGAAAGTGAAAAAGGATTTGTAAAGAAAGTAAAAATGAATTTGAACAAATGGGTTTGGTTTTTATGACCATCGGTATTTCGGCTTTGAAGACAAAGATTTTAATGGTTTTGTTTGTGTAGGAACAGAAATGATAAATAATTGAGTTAGAAGGAAAAATGTTTGATGGCTTCAATGGCCAAATACCCTACGATTTTGAAAAACTAGTTATGCCTAAATTTTTATGGAATAAAATGATATTTTATAAAACGAAGTGTTTTGTTACTCGAAAGATTTGACAGTTTTCAATGAACACGTTCACGATTTTTGTTAAAGAATTTTTAATGATTTTGTTTGTGTAAAACCATATCAATTTAGAAGGAAAAATATTTGATGGTTTCAAGAAAAACATGTTTTTGTAAATTTTTAGAAAATTGTAATGCCTTGATTTTTATGAACAAAGTGATTTTCAAAGTAGAAATGTAACTTGATTTAATACAAGAATTTGGAAAGAGAATTAGAACATTTTAATCACTTGAGAAATCGAGTTTTGTAAACGAAAAACAAGGAAAAGTTAAAAATGTTTTCGAACTTCAATTTATTTTGAAGAAGGTTATGTTTGGAAATGATTTGGGAAGAATAAAGAATATAATGGTGTTTTGAAAATTTACTAACGTATAACTGATTTTCAAGTTTTGAAGTACGTTAGGAAATTCTTAAAGTTTGAAACATTGATTTATACCAATGAAAAATGATTTTGTGGGTTATATTTGGAAAAGGATTTCTTGAGTATAGAATCGTGGAAAAAGATTATCTTGAGTAAGAAAAAGTATTAAATGAAGTATAAAGTTATATTATTTTGAGAAAAGTTGAAAAAGAATTTTTTTAGGGTTAAGAAATATTTTCTGTAATGAAATTGTTGTGAAAAATTATTTATGTATCTTAAAAACGTAATGTTTAAACTACACGATTGGAAATACGGTAGAATATTTCTACGCGATTCTGAATTATGTTTAAATATTTTACGTAATTTGAACTACTGTTGAAAAATCAATATGTGATTTAAAAGTGATAGAATATTTTTACGTGATTGTGAAAATGACGGAAAATCATTATCTGATTTGGAAAGTGTTTTAAATATTTTGAGAATGATGAAAAATGATTTACGCGACTGAAAAGAATGATTTTTAAGATACATGATTTTGAAACAGTGAAAAAATACTATGCAATTTGAGAAACGTATATTTTTACGCAATTGAGAAAAACGTTAAAAAAATTATTATGTGATTTAAAAGTGCAATGAAAGAGTTGCAGCATTTTGAAAATGTAACAGAAATGTTATGAAATTTTGTAAACGTAACAGTAGTGTTACGGTATTGTGAAAACGTAATAAAAATGTTTTGGAATTTTAAAAACGTAACAAAAGTGTTACGGTATTGTGAAAATGCAAAATAAGTGTTATGGTATTGTGAAAATATAACACAAGTATTGTGGAATTGTGAAAACATAACGAAAATGTTGCGTAATTTTGTGAAAACACGACGAAAGTGTTTTATCACTATGAAAATGTGATAACATGATTTTGCTATTGAATATACAGTATGAATTACTGTCGAACCAGTGTATGGACACTGTTTGTGAAAATGACAAGTTTTGCCTGTGATTGGCATTTGGTGCATTTTACATGCATTGGAAAGATATGCTTGTGATTGGCATTGGTGCATTATACATGCATTGGAAAAATATGCGTTGAGGCATATGATTACATTGAACAAATGAAATTGAAAAGATTTAGCCCTTGTGGTTGGACTTGCACTGATATATTCGTGCATTGTATAAAGTATAGCTAATAAGCTATTTTGGCCCTTGTGGTTGAAGAGGGAATGAGAATTGATAGTGAGATCTATGATGGATCTTGGGGTGCGTCAAGGCGCAGCGGTCGACCAGTGGATATCTGTCTGTGGGCTAAGGCTGGACCATATGCCACTAGGCAATGCAGTCCGTTGCAACGCATTGACGATACCTGACAAGAACACGATTCTTTTCAACGACTGGGAGATTGTCTGTGGGCCTAGGCTGGGCAATTAACCTGAGCATTCTTCTCGAAATTGTGAAAACCTCCATGGAGTTGTTTTTGAAAAACTGAGTCTATGTGCGCATGCATGAATCTAAGCATTTATATCTGTATGATATATTAATTGAGGAATATTGGCTATGACAATTGTTTTGAATACTTGGATGATGATGATGATAATAATTAGGACAATGTTGAGGATATTATCATAATTGTTGTTTATGATAACTGAACTGATGAATGATTGGATGATGATAGTTGATTAATGTTGATGGTATGATCTTAATTATAGTATGATCTATCTGTATGATATGCTATTTGTGTTATCTCTATGCTGCCATGTTGGTATTGGTGTAGGTGATCTCACCTCTTTGTTATGTTATCTTGCTGTGTCTATATTGTTAAAATAATACAGTAGAAGGAACGAGTTGTCTTAGACATAACGGGTGGTAAATGTTCTGAGATTGGTGACAACATAGTGGAGTGGACATTCAGGACTCGCTGGTGTACAGTGTTAACAAGGAGCAGATGTCTGATGCATCTAGAGGGATAATAAAAGAAATAAGTATATTAAGCTTTCTCGTTAGTGTTGTACCGTGCTATTAAGTAGGACCTGTCATAGGGTTTGCTACTGTTAAAAAAAAGAGTCTGTTAGTTTTTTATTAGTTTTATATTTCTCTTTAAATTGTTAAATATTAGTTGGTGTCAATATTGTATACTAAATATATTTTCAGTAATACTTATGAATTTCAGTAAGTTTATGTTTCAGTAAAGAAAGAAATTTTAAAACTCACATTTTATAACTCAAACTTTGTGCGAACTTCTTTTCAGATTATGAGTCGGGAGTCAGACATGTGATACCCTAAGGAGGGTGTTACATTAGTTGGTATCAGAGCACGATTTGAGTCTTTTGGGGTTTGTGGTTAGGTCTATTTTGCTTGTGTTGTGTTCTCTGTGTTATTGTTTTCCAAAAGGAAACAATGTTGTTTATAATGGATATCAGATCCATTGTATTTCGATTCGCTCGTCTCTGAAGAAAAAGAAAAAAAAGGGAATGACTCGGGATAATTATACTTGTGTGGAAGTGAAACATGTTACTAGTAATGCAGTTGCAGCTACGGGAGCAACGGGAGCAATGTGGAAAGACGATTGCATGAATAGAGGATCGCTGAATAGCGGAAAACTGGAAGTTGAAGTTCAGGATCTGATGGAAGAGAATCAGTCTTGGAATATAAGATTTCGTAATCTCGGAACCTGGTATTTTTTTTAGGATATTGAGAAAGTAATTGATTTCGACGGAAGATGTATTTACAACCATTGAGGAAACCAAAAGCAGTAAGTGATGTGAAAGAAGGTACTTAATGAAGGAATGTACGTCAAGGAAACAATTTGCGGAAAAGTTGGACACATTTTCCCAGAGATTATGCTCTTTGAAAACAAAGTTTTCTGTTAGTAAAATTTTAGATAGTAACCCTGTGTTTGGATGGGAACGGAATAGGTGGGGATGGATTGGAAAGGAAAGGAAAGGAATGGAATGGAATGTCAATTTTGGGGGGAACAAAAATTGGTCATTCGAGGGGAAGAGGGGGAAATGATTCCCCCCTGTGTTCCGTTCCATTCCTATGCATTTTAAAACTCTCAAACACAAAAAATTAATTTCGTTCCCCCCATTTCCTTTCCGTTCCCCTCTTTACCTGTCATCCAAACATAGTGTAAGGGAAGTTATTACTCTGAATGGAACGGGAGTGTTCTGAGCTGAAGACCTAAACAAGGGAGACTATACTGCAAGAGGTAATTCTTTGATCATAGTGTATATCTTTGTGAGGAAACCTATTCTTTGTGTAATATGATTGAGTAGATTAATTATATTTTAGAGTTATCCGTAATCCTCTGGTCTGTTTCTTTCTATTTCTATTCTTAGCCGATCGAGTTAATTGTGTTATTCAAATATTGTTATAGATCAAATCTTTGTGTTAGTTTGATCTGTCGTTCAAAATATTAGTGTTAGTTTGATCTGTTTCATAAACAGATGTGATATTTGAAAATGGATTGGTTATTTTTCAACCATATCCTATGAGATTATTTCAACAGAGTGTGAGTAATCCAAAGAAAAATTCATTTTTGAAAATCGGGTTACATCTAATTCTTTGCTGGATATGTTCGATAACAAGTTCGATTCGTTTTGTTATTTTCCATGATGTTTTCTTTCAACTACTGTAATTGAAGGAATATCTTAAAGGAAGGATATTCCTACATTTATATTTGTGTCATCGTATCAAAGTGACACAGCGAAAGCGTGGTGGATTCTTCAAAGGTTAAAACAATTCTTTTGTGTGAAAAGTTAAGACGGTAATGGAAAACTATAGAAAAAAAATTATTGAGATATCTGTTTGATCAGGAAAAGTTGAACTCGAGACAAAGAACTTTCATTTGGTTAGAATCATGTGGAATGACGTAAGTAAAGATGTAACATGAGGATTGGAAGAAAAGATGGAAGAGGAATAGTTGTATTTATTCTTAGGGTGTGAAATCATGGTTATTAAATTTCGAGGACGAAATTTCTGTAATAGGGGGAGTATTGTAGCACCCTAAAAATTCCGTATCTCTTAAACAGTAATTTTGATAGTTAACAAAATTTTACTATTTAGTAATTTCTGGATATTGTAAAATTATTTTGATTATTCTGTCAGCGTATTTGATCGTTTTGAGTGATTTACTCCGTGTTAAGAAAATGAAAATTTTCGGGCTGAGGAAAACTTTACATAATTTAATTTTTACCGTTAGGTTTTAATTATTTTATGTAATGTGATTTGATATTTGTGAATTTTCTAATTGTTGTGATTTTTGTGGATGATTATGAAATTTTTTACTGTTTGTGGACCCAGGGGGTGTATATGGGCCCAGGTGGCCATACGTGGGCCCAAGTAGGTCCCGCAAAGTGAATATTTGTCTATGCATTAAAAAATTTGTATTGTTTAGACGGAGATAGGGGATCTTACTAAACCTGAATCCGAAAACAGTTTTAGAAAATTTCTTGTACTGTGTTTTGTACTGTCTTTAATTATCGGGTGATAAAAATACAGTAAAAATATTATTCGTAGGGTTATAGCAGATATAAAAATAAATATTATGCTGCTTAAGTCAACATTGGTGGTTTGGATATGCACCATTGATTTAATCAATGGTGGACATTTAATCTAGATAAGCTTAATAAGGAAGGCTTTGATATCAACCATCGATTTAATCAACGGTGATGGATAAGTCTAATAAAATGGCTATGACCATTTATAACCATTGGATTTAGATTTGATCAAGGGAGGAGATTTAGTATTAAAAAGTGACAAAGACCATTTATGACCCTTGGATGTAAAGTTTAAAGGAGTAATCTTAACCCTTCATTTTGGAGACACATCTAAGGGCTAGGATTTAAAGAAGAAAGATCCAATGGCCTATATCAAGTCTTCTAATCTAAAGCTACACCTAAAGTCTACCTTAATCCTAACCATTGAACTAATCAATGGTTAGGAATGCTATAAATAATGATGGCTAAGAGATTTGTCACATTTGAAGAGTGCATGGAGGTGGGGGATGGTTTTAGAGGCTTAAGACAATAGCCAAGTTTCAAGACACCAATTATATCTCAATCTTGGTCATTATTGCATGTTTCAAGAAAACTAACTTAGCAAAATTTCTCTCCATTCTCTCCATGCAATTTACGGCCATGCATTGAATTAGAAGACTAAATAATTCATTTCTACACTTCACATTATCACATCTTCATCTTTTCACTCAAGTTTCAAGAAGCTAACAAAAGAAAACTCCATTCTCTCTTCCTAAGAAGACTATTCGGCCAAGACACCTAAACCCACCCTCCAATCTCTTTTAATTTCATCCAACCATAGATCTTGAATCTACATGATATTCTAAACAACTTTCATGTTAAAGATTTCCTCTAAATCATTCATCTTCATGGATTTTCTTCAAGATCCATGTTATGGAGTATTTATGATGAAGTGTAAGGAAACTTCATTTCTTCTCTTCTTTTTCATGTTCTAAACCATGTTTGATCCATGTTTCCTCTTAATCAAGCTTAGTATACTAATTTTTATGTATTTTGTTTTGTATTTGAGAAGCCCTTGGTGGTGAAGGACTTGGAAAAAGAAGCAAAACAATGAGCTTTTAAGGATCTTCAAGAGGTAAGAGGGAGATCCACCTCACCAACCAAGTATGGTGGTGAGAGATGGTTTTATAGTTGGTGGATGGTGAATCATGTGAGGATTCATATCCATGGTCTTGTAATTTATTTGTGGGTGTTTATGTGCTTTAATTATTTGTCTATGTTTGATATGCTATGCATGATTTTATGGCTTTGATGGTATGCTTATATTATGCATGATGAGTATATGGCATGCTTGTAGTATTTATGATGAAATATATATGTGTATGCCATGATGTGTTGATGGAAAAGAAATCAATTTTTGGCTCTAATGGCCAAGGAAGGGCTACGGTTTTGATGCCCTTGATTAGAGTTTATGTTAAAAATTTTCAAGGACAAGGGAATTGATTTTTGGGTCCCTAGAACTTAGTGAATTTCTGCCAAGATACCTCAAAATAGGTGTTCACAAATTAATATTTTCATGAATGATGAAAATGGATGATTTGCAGAATATGGAAAATAAACAAAGGATTTGTTTTTCAAGAGAACAAGAACACGGTTTTGAAGGGATTTTTATTGATTTCTTTTGTGTAAAAAGTTTCTAAATGTTTACTAATCATGATTTCGAAAAAGAGATGGGCAAACGTTGATTTTAAGGATTTGTAAAGAAAGTGAAAAAGGATTTGCAAAGAAAGTGAAAAAGGATTTGTAAAGAAAGTAAAAATGAATTTGAACAAATGAGTTTGGTTTTTATGACCATCGGTTTTTCGGCTTTGAAAACAAAGATTTTAATGGTTTTGTTTGTGTAAGAACAAAAATGATAAATAATTGAGTTAGAAGGAAAAATGTTTGATGGCTTCAATGGCCAAATACACTACGATTTTGAAAAACTAGTTATGCCTAAATTTTTATGGAACAAAATGATATTTTATAAAACGAAGTATTTTGTTACTCGAAAGATTTGACAGTTTTCAATGAACACGTTCACGATTTTTGTTAAAGAATTTTTAATGGTTTTGTTTGTGTAAAACCATCAATTTAGAAGGAAAAATATTTGATGGTTTCAGTAGTGATGTCTACGTTTTTGAGGGCTTGTAATGCCTTGATTTTTATGAACAAAGTGATTTTCAAAGTGAAAATGTAACTTGATTTAATACAAGAATTTGGAAAGAGAATCAGAACGTTTTAATCACTTGAGAAATCGAGTTTTGTAAACGAAAAACAAGGAAAAGTTAAAAATGTTTTCGAACTTCAATTTATTTTGAAGAAGGTTATGTTTGAAAATGATTTGGGAAAAATGAAGAATATAATATTTTATTTGAAAATTTACTAACGTATAACTGATTTTCGAGTTTTGAAGTACGTTAGGAAATTCTTAAAGTTTGAAACATTGATTTATATCAATGAAAAGTGATTTTATGGGTTATATTTGGAAAAGGATTTCTTGAGTATAGAATCATGGAAAAAGATTATCTTGAGTAAGAAAAAGTATTAAATGAAGTATAAAGTTATATTATTTTGAGAAAAGTTGAAAAAGAATTTTTTGAGGGTTGAGAAATATTTTCTGTAATGAAATTGTGGTGAAAAATTATTTATGTATCTTAAAAACATAATTTTTGAACTACACGATTGGAAATATGGTAGAATATTTCTACGCAATTTTGAATTATGTTTAAATATTTTACGTAATTTGAACTACTGTTGAAAAATCAATATGTGATTTAAAAGTGATAGAATATTTTTACGTAATTGTAAAAATATCGAAAAATCATTATGTGATTTGGAAAGTGTTTTAAATATTTTGAGAATGATGGAAAATGATTTACACGACTTAAAAGAATGATTTTTAAGATACGCGATTTTGAAATAATGGAAAAATACTATGCGATTTGAGAAACATATATTTTTACGCTATTGAGAAAAACGTTGAAAAAAAATTATTATGTGATTTAAAAGTGCAAATGTGAAGAGTTGAAAGATTTTGAAAACGTAATGTAAATGTTACAAAATTTTGTAAACGTAATGTAGTGTTACGGTATTGTGAAAACGTAATAAAAATGTTTTGGAATTTTAAAAACGTAACAAAAGTGTTACGGTATTGTGAAAATGTAAAAGAAGTGTTATGGTATTGTAAAAATATAACAGAAGTGTTGTGGAATTGTGAAAATATAACAGAAATGTTGCGCAATTTTGTAAAAATATGACGAAAGTGTTTTATCACTATGAAAATGTGATAACATGATTTTGCTATTGAATATACAAAATGAATTCTTGTAAATCAACTAAGTGTATGGACACAAGCATATATTTGAAGAAAATGACAAGTTTTGAGAAGAGCAAACCTGATGATTGGCATTTGGTGCATTTTACATACATTGAAAAGATATGCCTGTGATTGGCATTGGTGCATTATACATGCATTGGAAAAATATGCGTTAGGCATATGATTACATTGAACAAATGAAATTGAAAAGATTTGGCCTTGTGGTTGGACTCACTGACACCTTTGGGATATATTCGTGTTGTATAAAGTATAGCTAATAAGCTATTTTGGCCCTTGTGGTTGAAGAGGGATTGAGAATTGATAGTGAGATCTATGATGGATCTTGGGGTGCGTCAAGGCGCTCTTTAAGGTCGACCAATGGATATCCGTATCAAGGGCTAAGGCTCGGACCATATGCCACTTGGTGATGCAATCAAATCAAGTGTGCAACGCATTGACGATACTACGACAAGAACACGATTCTTTTCAACAACTAGGAGATTGTTTGTGGGCTTAGGAAAACTGGCCAATTAACTAGAGCATTCTTCTCGAAATTGTGAAAACCTCCATGGAGTTGTTTTTGAAAAAAGCGAGTCTATGTGCGCATGCATGACTTTGAGCATTTATATCTTCTTGATATATTAATTGAGGAATATTGGCTATGACAATTGTTTTGAATACTTGGATGATGATGATGATGAATTAGGACAATGTTGAGGATATTATCGTAATTGTTGTTTATGATAAACTTGAATTTTTGAATGATTGGAATGATGATAGTTGATTAATGTTGATGGTATGATCTTAATTATAGTATGATCTATCCGTATGATATGCTATTTGTGTTATCTCAATAAAACTCAAAGCCATGTTGGTATTTGTAGTGATCTATCTATCAAAACACAAACTTGTATTGTTAAAATAATATAATAGAAGGAACGAGTTGTCTTAGACATAAAACATGTGGTAAATGTTCTAAGATTGTTGACAACATGGTGAGAGTGGACATTCAGACTATAGCGGTCCTATACAATGTTGACAAGGAGAATCTTGGGATGTCCATCATGCATCAAGATGGATACAAAAAGAAATAAGTATGTTAAGTTTTCTCGTTAGTGTTGTACCATGCTATTAAGTAGGACCACTCATAGGGTTTGTTACAAAGTATTACTCACTTAAAAAAAGCATAGAGTCCAAACTCATAACTCAGTTTTCTATTAGTTTTATATTTCTCTTTAAATTGTTAAATATTAATTGGTGTCAATATTGTATACTAAATATATTTTTAGTAATACTTATGAATTTCAGTAAGTTTATGTTTCAGCAAAGAAAGAAATTTTAAAACTCACATTTTATAACTCAAACTTTGTGCAAACTTCTTTTCAGATTATGAGTCGGGAGTCAGACATGTGATACCCTTGGGAGGGTGTTACAGTTTCTAGTTTGATTAAAAAGTTTTTTTAAAGCAAAAACCCTTATCATATTTGAAAGAAGCTTTTCAAATTCCATGTCGTTGAGAATCTTTTGAGCTTGTCTTAAGAACTTGAAAGTATTTTCACCTCCTAATTGTCTTAAAATTGGGAAATCATGGGATATGTGCTATAAATATATTATTCTCTTCTTTTGCTTTGATAAGTTTTATTAAATCTTGAGAGGATGTTTAAGAAAGTTTCCAAATAAATCTTTTGAAATGTTCTATAGAGCCTCTTGATACTTCAAAAGATAAGCCTTATTCTTCAAGTGTTTTATTTTCTCAAGGCTCTTGTTCAATGAAAAGAGAGAGATGTACTTTCTAAGCTCCTTTGACTTTGGTTTATTATCACTCTTAAGGAATATATGGTTTTAATATAAAACCTCTCTATCCTTCTAAAATGATTTTGAAAATGTAATGTGTTCTTGTAAAATTCTTTTTAAAATGGAGAGAAGTTTTAAAATGGTTTTTGATTGATGGATTAAGAATAAGTATCTTTGACTTTGTTTTGCTTATGATAATGTGCTTACATAGTCTTGACATACATATACACTGTATCCATCTTGTGCTTTAATGAGGGGGAACCTAGTTTTTAAGTTATTTATATCTTTTGCCTTACATCCTTATTTGATTACATAAAGTATTTTATTGCTATCATATGTTAAATGTCGATGTACTAAAATATGATAAGCATTGTCTTGAAAGCATGCTTGTTTCATCTTTTTATTCTTAAATCATATGTAGAATCAAATAGGGGGAAATAGTTATGTTTTGAATAACTTTAAGAAGTTTTTGGTTTTGATGATCCTACTCATTTTGGAAACATGATTTAATTTATCTATTTAGGGGAAGAAAAATATTATTTTCCTTCCTAAGCCTTTTTATTGATGTCAAATAATTGTAATACCCTAGGGAGGGTGTTACGCTTTCTAGTTTGAAAAAAGTTTTTTTTAAAGAAAAATATGTTCTTGAAATATTATTTGATATGCTTACATGAATATATATTCCTCTTATTGCTCAACTTGATATTTTTCTTTGGTGATTTCTTAAATCATAAAAATGGGAGATTGTGGAAATAAGTTTTCCCTTCTTTTACTATATTAAGTTTTGATGAACAAATATAAGAAAAAAGAATGTGTTTATGCTACATAGATATACTTAATAGATTATATCTCATGCATGATCATGTAGATCCATCATGTTTATTTCATATAAGAATCATGAATATTCTTTTAATATCATTTATAAAATCCAATAATATGTTACATGAGTGATTTAAACTTTTAATATTGGATCTTTTAAATGAAAATTGCAAAAGTGTTCTTTGTTGCATCCGATATAGAATATCTATCATATACACTGTATCCATTAATAAATATCTTATTTGGATGTGTCTATAAAAGTCTTATACGCATGTTAGACTAACTAGAGTTATACATTTATGAATCATGCATATGAAGATACTGAATTATGAATTTGAACTAACTATGTTTGTTTAACTAAATAATATTTTGTAAGATAGTTCAAGTATCAAGAGTGACTATTTCAACAAGAAAGCAAAAGATCACAATTATGCGCAACTCAAGAAGAATGAGAATGATAAGATGTTCGAAGCATTTGCAAGATTTGAAGAGAATAAATTTTTGGAAGCTTGCAAAGAAAAATTATTCATCAAAATAGCCTGAAGGACTAGAATTGCTCAGCATATTTTCCTTTTGAACTTTCTCATAAAAGTAGAAGAAATAGAGGTTTTATGTAACATCCCCGGAATGGTGTTTATGCTAGAGATTGAATAGATTATATTGGATCATGCATGACAAGTCAACATGTTCTTTTCATATAAGAATCATGCATTGTCCTCATAGTATCATTTCCTAGGAAATCCAATAATATGTTACATGTATTAGGTCATTCCCATAAATTGCTCCCAAGTCAAGCATGCTTAACAATAGAGTTCTTATGTTCTAGGCTCCAAGAAAATAAATATCTTATTTGGATGTACAATTGTTGATATGGTTACGCCTAATCAATTCCTTTAATGCATGAAATCTTGAATATGCATTTGAACTACTATGTTTGTTTAACTCCCTCTATTCCGTATATTCAAGTATCAAGAGTGACTATTTCATGGGATCACAATTATGCGCCTCAGAAGAATGTGAGAATGATTTTCGCTGCATTTTTGACAAGATTTGAAGTGAAGAAATTTTTGATAAGCTTGGATTACATCACCTGTGGAAATTGAATTAGTATATTTTCCTTCATCAACCTTTGACACCACATTTTACATGAAAACAACCCAAATATATTTTTAAATCTTTACAAATGGTTCTTAAATGCTAAAATGCCCAAGAAACATGTTTTGAAAAGTTAGTCATAGTAGTAGTTCAAAACTATAAAAAATAGTCAAGTTTGAGTTTTGAAAAGCTAACATTTGGTTACTATTTTGATCATAACTTTCAAAATACTTTGAGTTTTGTTCTTAGACTTATTTCATATGAAAATAAACTTAAAGATCTTTCCAATGAGTGGTCATTTCCTTAAAACGAATGAGAAATGAAGATGTTATGACCATTTAAAGTCATATTTCGAAACGAGAATGGCTTATTCAAATAAGCACGTATTTATTCAAATAAAACACCCCAGAAAACGCTTCCAACGGCTATAAATAGCTAGATTTCATAAGAAATCATTTCTAAACACTACTAACATCTATTTTATCACTTGGGCTCTATAAATAAGTGTAGATTGAAGCTTTTACAACTCTAGAACAATATAGTGACCAATTTATTATAGAAACCGAAATAGAGACTGATTTAAAAAAAAAATTTAATTTGCTATCGAAATGAAATCGGTCTCTAAATCGATCTCTAAATTTTTTAGAGACCAAATTAGAGACCGAAATTATGTTATAATTTTTTTAAAAAAATAACAATATTTCTAATTATTAGAGACTGATGTTTCAGTCTCTAAGTAAAAAACATTACAAAAAAAAATTTAATGTAGAGATCGTAAATTCGGTCTCTAAAACAACAAAAAAAAAAAAAAAGTATTAGAGACCAAAAATTCGGTCTCTATATAAAAAAATAATTAAAAATAAATAAATAATTAGAGACCAAAAATTCGGTCTCTAAAAAATTCCTCATCTCACCAATGCATGACCCCTCCTTTTCCCATTTCCCCAAATATTTTTCTATCCTATTATCTGACTCTCCCTCCCACTCAATCACCCCCTATTGCCCCTACAGATCTGACCATCGTCTAAGCCCCCACCTACCAGACCGCCGCTCCCTAGACCAGCGACTTCAACCGCCGCTCCCTAAACCACCGCGAGCTAGACCACCGCGAGCCAGACCGCCGTTGCATACGAAACAGACCGGCGCGAGCCAAACCAGCAACGCGAGCTAGACCGCCGCGACCCAGACCAGCGTCTCATCTGAACCAGACCAGCGCTTGCGCTGCTGTCGCTCAAGCTCGATCCAGATTGCCGTTCAACCTACTAGATCTGTCTAATTAGAGTCGAATCCGTCGATCTAGCACTATGAACAGAGGCTTGAACCGCCACCGTCCAACCCAGCACTGCAAACAGCCACTCGTATCGTCGCTGTCTGACCCATCACTGCGAATAGTGCTCAATCCCTGGTAACTAGCTTACTTTCACACTAATTCTTCCATTTTTCCTTTTAATTTTGAATCTGAACTGAAAAATGAGATGACTGAATGAAACCCTATAATGCTCTTTTTCATTCCAATGACTTCAATGAAAATCAATGATTCCACTTCTTTAATCTATTTTTTTTTATGCTTAGTTTTATTTGATTCGTGAGATTTTGAATGTACTTCTTTAATCTATTTTTTTTTTATGCTTAGTTGTTTGCCGATGAACTATTTGATTAAATGTTAGTTTTTTTAGCATGTTATTTAAGCTTAGTTATTAGCCTATAAACTACTCGATTCAATGTATTTAATTATACTCCGAAGCTACAGGGTTGGTCTTGTTATGTCCTGAAAATTGGTTGATCCATAAAGGTCTGTTTAGCTAAAACTTACTTCAATATGGGATTGTGTGATATCAATTTTTTTTATTTGAAAAAAAAAAGAAATCAGGAGTATAAACTATGTTGTTCATGGTTTTTTTAACTGAATATATATTTCCCCCCATAGCTTGATGGTTGTTAGTCAATATCTGAATATATCAATTAAAAATGTGCTTCCTAGTTAATACAGGGCATGTGCTAGGTGACTTTTTTGAGAAGTTTTTTTTGTTTCTTGCTGTGAGTTTATATAGTTTGCTGCCCTGTGACACACTTGATCTAATTTTTTGGTGGCTGGTTAATGTTTAGGTGTTCATTGTTGTAACGTTTGATTGTTGTTGTTAGAAATTTATTACTTATGGTTAGACTAAATTTCACTTGTAGTTTTAATATTTCATTTTGATTATATTACAGAATATGGACATTCATCAATATCGTTGTTGGATGTATAATAGACTTTTGTCAGGTAGAAAGGGACTTGCTGATATGTTTGTAGAGGGGGTAGAACAATTTGTTTCCTTTGCATGCCAACAAGCACATTTATCAAATGTAAATATTAAATGCCCTTGTTGTAAGTGCAAAAACCTGAAGTACTTGACTCTTAAGGACGTTAAAGTTCATCTTTATTAAAAGGGGTTTAAACATGATTATTGGTATTGGACAAGTCATGGAGAAATTGATACGACTTTGATTGGAGCTTTTAATAGTCATCTAAGCACCTCTACCACTACACAAATAGGTAATAATGACCATTTAAATAGATTTGAGGCCATGGTTTATGATGTCATTGGTCTAGAGTTTGGGTTCCATTACAATCAATCCTTAAAGGAGCCTCCAAATAAAGATGCTAAAAAATTTTATGATATGATTCATACCGTCCAAAAGCCTTTGTGACCGAGATATGAAGATGAAACTGAATTATCTATTGCTATTGAATTATTGAATATCAAATTGGAGGGAAACATTTCCTAACGCTCTTTTAATCAAACAGTAGCACTTATGAAAAGGACACATCCTCTTGAAAATCTCATCCCATAAATTTTTATAAGGCGAAAAAATTAGTTTCCAAACTAGGTCTTACTACAAGGAGAATTGATTGTTGCATGAATGGTTGTATGTTGTTCAGTGAAGAGGGAGTTACAGAATGCACATTTTGTGGTGCGGCTCGATATAAAATAAAAGGGATTGGTAAGGGAAAAACCAAGGAGATCCTTGTAAAGAGGTTGATTTATTTGCCTCTCAATCCTAGGCTGAAGAGATTATATGCTTCAATGAGTTCTGCTCCACACATGAGATGACATTATGAAAATAGACGAGAATCGGGAGTGTTATGTCATCCATCAGATGGAGAAGACTGGAAACATTTTGATGAAACATATCTTAAATTTAAAGTTGAACCAAGAAATGTTAGATTAGGCTTAAGTGCTGATGGTTTTACTCTATATAGTCAGTCAGCTACTTCTTACTCCTGTTGGCCTGTAATTGTCACTCCGTACAATCTTTCTCCAGAACTATGCATGATAACTCCATATATGTTCTTGAATTTGATTATTCTTAGGCCACACAATCCAAAAAGTAAAATAAATGTGTATTTGCAACCTTTGATAGATGAGTTGAAATTGTTATGGGAACAAGGTGTCCTAACTTATGATATTTCAAAAAAAAAGAAAATTTCGTAATGAAAGCTGCATTAATGTAGATAATAAATGACTTTCCTGTATACGACATGTTGTCGAGTTGGAGTACAGCAGGGAGATTGGCATGTCCATATTGTATGAATCGAACAAAGGCTTTCACTTTGAAACATGGTGGCAAATGTTCTTGGTTTGATTGTCATTGTCAATTTTTGCCTATAGGTCATGCATACCACAGAAATAAGGATGCATTTTATAAGAATAGACAAGAGAAATCTACACCTCCACCTAGGTTGTTTGGGGCCGAGGTATGGGAAGATGTTTGTGATATTCTAAAAGTAACAGAGGTGGGTCCATGTACATGTGATGTGTTCGGGGTTACTCATAATTGGATAAAGCAAAGTATTTTCTAGGAGTTACCGTATTGGGAAACTAATTTGATCAGACACAATCTTGATGTGATGCATATTGAGAAAAATGTGTTTCATAATGTATTTAATATAGTGATGGATATTAAAGACAAAACCAAAGACAATGTTAAAGCTGGAATGGATATGAAAGAGTATTGTAGGCGGAGGGAACTACAGTTGCAAGAATTGCCTAATGGAAAAATTATGAAGCCTAAAACAAAATTTGCATTGAACATGAAGCAAAAAAAGGGTTGTATATAAATGGGTTAGTAAATTAAAAATGCCTGATAGATATGCCTCTAATATGTGTAGATGTGTAAACATGAGAAAGGTAAAGCTAGTTGGGATGAAAAACCATGATTGTCATGTGTTTATGGAGCGGTTGCTACCGATTGCTTTTAGTGCATTGCCGGATCCAGTGTGGAAGCCTTTAGCTGAGTTAAGTAAGTTCTTCAGAGATTTGTATTCAATAGTGTTACCTGTGTCTGATTTGTTGCTAATGGAGCAAAAACATCATCATTACAACATGTAAGTTGGAATGAATCTTTCCACCTAGATTCTTTAACTCAATAAAGCATTTACCTATTCATATGTCGTATGAGGCAAGAGTAGGAGGCCCTATTCAATATCGATGGATGTATCTATTTAAGAGGTAATCACCTACTTTATTACATTTTAAAATGTGGTAATCTTTTTGTTTCAAAGTTTAGTAATTAATGATATCATGTTTCTTTTAGGTACTTGAATAGGTTGAAACGAATGGTTAAAAATAAATCACGTGTGGAAGGCTCCATATGTGAGGCATATTTATGCCAAGAGACTTCTTAGTTTTGTTCTTACTATTTTGAATCTCATGTGCAATCAATGAGAAATAGAGTTAGTCAAAATGATGATGGAGGTTTAGATGAGACAATCCAACCCACTTTATCAATTTTCAATCATCCTGGCTGCTCAGCTGGAACTTGTAACAATAGGTATTTAATGGATAAGGAAATAGCTGCTACACATTTACATATCCTACTTAATTGTGAAGAGGTTCAACCATATATTAGGTAAGTGAACTAAATCATTCTTGAATTGTTCATTTTAGTATGTATATGTAATTGGTTCATATTTAGTAACCGTGTACATGTGATTAGATTTTTTGAGGAATATTTGAAAGCAACTAATCCAAACATCAGTTGCATTGATGTTGATGGTATGATTGCATTTGAATTTTCAACTTAGTTCTGAAGTTACGTAAGTGTTTTAACATTTTTTTTAATGATATAAATACTTGATAGTTATGTTATAAATTATAATAATTTTACTATTATCATTGGTAGGTTCATAATAAAAATAGCTTGGTACAAAATCAATTTTTGCACCACTTAGTATGGGGTCCTAAGAGAAAGGTTCATACATGGCCTATCTACTTTGTCAATGGTTATAAGTTTCATACAGAAGATTAGAGTATCGATAAAAAAACCATCACTTGTGGCGTTTGTGTTAAGGGTGATGACAAAGTAGAAGAAGAGAATTATTATTATGGCATCATTAAAGAAATTGTAGAAATAGAATACCCAAGAGAACCAATGAAATGATTAGTGTTGTTTAATTGTGAATGGTTTGATGCCGTACTTAATCATGGTGTGAAGGTTCATAAACAATATGGAATCGTGGAGGTTCGACATACTCGACGGTATCCAAAATATGACCCATTCATATTTGCTCAAAATGCAATTCAAGTGTATTATGCACCTTACCCTGAAAAAATAAAAGACAAGGCTAATTGGTGGGTTATCATTAAAACCAAACCAAGAGGTATTGTTGATGCTCGATATGCATTAGAGGTTGCATATCAAGATGCTGCAACCTATATGGAGTTTATAACAAATGATGACCCTCTTGCCAACTTAAGAGATGAAGAAGGTCATCATCATGAGGTAAAAGCTAATGTCAGCAAGGATGAGGAGGAAGATGAGGTAGAATGTAACACCCTCCTTAGGGCATTACATTTCTGACTACTAACTTATAATCTGAAAATGATTTCATAAAAGGTTTGAGTTATAAAAGGTGGGTTTCAAAATTTCTTCTCTCGAAAACATAAACTTACTGATATTTATAAGTAATACTGAAAAAAATAGATTTAAACTGATTAAAACTCATATAACAGACACCACTTAATATTTAACAATCATTTAAGAAATAGAAAACTTACAGACTCAATTTTAAACAGTAGCAAACCCCATGACGGGTCCTACTCAATAGCACAATAAAACACTAATGATAAATACTCAACATACTTATTTCGTCTTGTATTCTTCTTGATGCATCATATAACTGTTCCTCTTCAAAACTGCACACCATCGAATTCGGGATGGTTACTCCTTGATTGTTGTCACCGAACTCAGAATATTTGCTTCCAGTCAAGCCTAAGAAACTCGTTCCATCTACTATATAATTTTCAATAATACCAACACAACAAAACAATATAACAAAGAGGTGAGATCACCTACGCCAATACCAACAAGGTAGCACAGAGATAATACAAACAACATATCATACAGATACATCATACCATCAACATTATTTATCATAACAGATATAATAAATAATAATTACCATCATGCCATTAACATTATTCAAATCACACAATAATTATAATAATGCCATCACATTATTATTATCATCATCATCATCAAGTATTTCTCAACAGAACAATTGTCATAGCCAATATTCCTCAATTATTATATCATACAGATATAAATGCTTAGTTTCATGTATGCGCACATAGACTCAATTTCTTACTCCATGGACCTAATACTCAATTCGGAGAAATTGATCCGAAAGATCTGTCTGTACCAATATGCCTCAGACCACGTGCCATATTTCTCATATATGTTTGCACATCTAGCATATACATAATAGTCTTTACTAGATCTCGATTAAGAATAGTGTCTCGATCAGGATCATCGGTGCGTTGCATCGGTCTAACTTACGGGAAGAAGAGCTACCAACCGCCTATGTAAGCAACCCGCACCGTGATGCCTCCAAGGTCAACAAGTGACTTACACTACGTATATCGCACCCACTCAGGAGGTGTACGTCTCTCCTAGGCAAATAGCCTCATATAGTCCATCGGACCTTTCCAATGCATGTTCAATGCACCAATGCCAAACATAGGCAAAATTCATATACAGTGTTCATACACCAGTTCATGCATATAAAATGCACCAATGCCAATCACAGGTAAAATTTATCATTTTCTTATATAGTGTCCATACACTAGTCCAACAGTAATCCTACTGTATTTTCAATCGCAAAATCATATTATCGCATTTTCATAGTCGCAAAACACTTTTATCGCGTTTTTCACAATTGCGCAATATTTCTATTATGTTTTCATAATTTTGCAACAATTCCGTTCGTTTTTAAATCACATATAGATTTTTCAATGTTTTCATCAATTACGTAAAAATATTCCACCATTTTTAAATTGGGTAGTGATTTTTCAACAATATCTCAAACGCGTAAAAATATTTAAACGCTTTTCAAATTGCGTAGAAATATTTCAACGTTTTTCAAATCGCGTGGAAATATTTAAACATTTTTCAAATCGCGTAGCTTAAAAATCACGTTTTGAAGTTACGTAAATCATTTTTTCACTATTTTTCAACTTCGAAAAATATTTCTCAACCTTCAAAAATTCCATTTCAACCTTTCTTAAAATAATATGACTCCTCACATTATTTTTCACATTTTCTTACTCAAGAAAATTTTTTCGCAATATATTTCATAATTTCACCATTTCATTGAATTAAATCAATGTTTCTAACTTTAAAATTTATTAACGCTCTCCAAAACCCAAAGGAAGAGTTACATGTTAGAAAATCCCAAGTCACTAACATATTATTTATAATTCTAAATCAATTCTAAAAATCAATCCTCTTTAAAATAATTTGAGGTTCAAACGCTTTCAACCTCTCTTTTCCATTCACATATGAAAATTCTATTTTTCAAGTGATAAAATACTCTGATTCCCTTTCCAAAATTCTTGTACTAAATCAATTATGTTTCCACTTTGAAAATCACTTTGTTTCATCAAAATCAAGGCATTACAAGCTTTCAAAACCGTGGACATGGCCATTGAAACCATTCTTACATTTTTCCTTCTAAATCAACTAAGTTCCATTCTTGTTTTTACACAAACCAAACCATTAAAATTTCTAAACAAAACCATGAGCTCATGTTCCTTGAAAACAAGCCATTTGTTTATTTTCCTAGTTTTTCTAAACAACCAATTTTACCATTCATGAAAATATTAATTTGTGAATACCTATTTTGAAGTGTTTGGCCGAATTCACCATGGTCTTTGGAACCAAAAATCACTTTTCTTTTCATCATCAAATCATGACATACATATACATATTCAACATATATATCACAAGCATGCCATAATCAAAGCAATAAACCATGCAAATCATACCAAGCATAGGCAAATAATCAAAGCACATAAACATACACAAATAATTACATAACCATAGATATGAATCCTCACATGGATTAACCATCCATCAAATACACAAACCATCTCTCACCACCATACTTGGTTGGTGAGATGGATCTCCCTCTTACCTCTTGAAGAACTTTAAAAAGCTCCTTGCTTTGCACTTTGCACAAGTTCTCCACCAACAAAAGTCTCTTGAACATAAAACAAACATAAGTTTATTAGTATATTAAGCTTGAATAAGAGGAACCATGGATCAAACATGGCTTAGAACATGAAAAAGAGATAAGAAATGAAGTTTCCTTACACTTCACCATAAAAATCCTATAACTTTGGTCTTGAAGAAAGTCCTTGAAAATAAATGATTTAGAGAAAGTTTCCAACATAAAAGTTGCTTAGAATATCATGTAGATTCAAGATCTATGGTTGGATAAAATTAAAAGAGATTGGAGGGTGGGTTTAGGTGTGTTGGCCGAATGGTCTTCTTAGGGAGAGAGAATGGAGTTTTCTTTTGTTTGCTTCTTGAAACTTGAGTGAAAAGATGAATATGTAATAATGTGAAGTGTAAAAATGAATTATTTGGTCTCCTAATCAATGCATGGCCGTAGAAGTGATGGAAAGTGAAGAGTGAATTATTTGAGTGATGGTCAAAGTACTAGCACATTTGAGAGAAAATGTGATGAAGTAAGATAACAAATGCATGAAATGATTTTGGCCCCCCTTTTTCCTTCCATTGCCGTGGAGAGTGAGTGAGAAATAAGTGAATTATTAGAGTGTTAGTCAAAGGCACCAAATTATTGGAGAGTTTCCAAGTGATAGTTTTGATTTTGGACCATCGGATTCATTCCTCCTTTAAATCCTAACCACTAGAGGCATCTACAAAAATGAATGGTCAAGATCCCTTCTTACTTTAGATCCAAGGGTCATAATTAGTCATAGCTATTTTAGAAGACCAAATCTCCACCCTTGATTAATTCTTCAACCAATGGTTATAAATGGTCCTAACTACTTTATAAGACTAAATCTCCACCCTTGATTAAATCAAGATCAAGTCTCCACCGTTGATTAAATCAATGGTGGATATCCAAACCTCCAATGTTGACTTAAGCAGTATAATATTTATTTTTCTATTTGCTATTGCCCTTCGAACAATATTTTTACTGTATTTTTATTACCCGATAATTAAATACAGTACAAAACATAGTAAAAGAAAATTTTAAAAACTGTCTCCGGATTCAAGTTTAGTAAGATCCCCCATCTCCGTCTCAATAGTACAAAATTTTTTTGCTATAGAAAAATTTTTATTTTTCCGAACCCGCTTGGGCCCACGTATAGCCCCCTTGGGCCCATAAACAGTCCAAAAATAATCAGAGAAATATAAAAATTTCATAATCAACTGCAAAATCATAAAAATTATAAAACTTACGAAAATCAAGTCAGATTAGTAAAAATCATTAAGGATTTTTAAAAAGAAATAAAATACGAAGGCTCAGTATATACCCCAAAATAATATTAAAATAATAAAAAAACGTAAAAACTCCCAAAATTTCTAAAAATCAAAAAATTATAAAATTCATAGAAGTCGAGTCGGATTATTCAAAATAATTAAGAATCGCCCAAAATAAATAAAATATGAATTTTCGGGGTGTTACATAGAAAGTAATGAAGGAGAGGACAAGGAGGAAGATGAATTTGATTTTGACAATGATTTTGAAAATGACAATGAAGATGAAGATCTTCAACAATATGAATTGCTTGATGATGATCGTGATGACGATGATCGTGATGATCGTGATGAAGGTGATGACTATAATGATGATGATGATGATGATCTTGAATATGATTAGTGTTTGTTTTTTTCATTTGTTAACAAAAGGTAAATTAATTGTGTTTTGTATTTTGCACAAAGGAATTATTATTTATTTGATAAGCATTTTAATTTACATTCCATTTGTGTTCATTGCAGATGTTTGAGAGAGCTCGAGGTAAAGGAAAAGTTTCTAAGAGTCACCCAAAAAAGCAATAGTCGGTGCGACTGGTGGGGCATTCTACTTCTCACCCACCTTTAACCTCTGCTAGTTCTCCATCTCCTGTTGCTACTCCATCACCCACATTACCCACATTTACTTATTCGATCTCAAGTGCACTAACACCACGTCTTACTCAACCATCTCACTGTATGGTGCCTTTGATAAAGGAGTCTCATTACAATGTTGGATCATTTATCCCTCCAACAGATGTAGGATCTGCACTTGGATCAAGTAATACTCAGGATGCATCAAATACACAAATGCCTAGTAGTAAACCAATTTTATATCTAGAAGGAGATGAGTATGTATAAGTAATATTTTTTTTAAATTACATTACTATGTTTGATATATTATAACTAAACACTTGTATTGTTTGTAGATTCTTGCCTTCGCACCTGGCAACAAATAGAATTAGTGAAATCTTTAAGAGCCAATATTTAGAGCGATGGACATCATGGAAAAGGATAGGTGGTCAAGAGATTTGTGGTTTGTAGAGTTTATGGTAATTTTCAAATTTTTATTTCTATAATTTAAATTTTGATAGACTTTTTTTGGTCATAAACAATTTGCTTACTTATATTTATTGCAGAGGAAGTTTACTGTCATTCTAACAGATAATTATTGGGCTAGAAGAAACTTTGAGAAATAGGGTGCAACATTGTTGAAGAATGTTATGGAAAAGGCTCGCAAGAAAATGGAGAGACCAAGTTGGCTTGGGGATGACATATGGGACGCATTGTGTACACATTGGGAAAGTGAGGCTTTCAAGATGAAAAATGCAATTGTAAAAGCCAATTGGGTATCTGATTGTGAAGGATATGGAGCTTCATATCACACCAGTGGCTCTATTACCTCATCTCAGCATAGAGCTAATCTGGTTAAGTTCATTAATATCTTGCATTATTGTCGAAGTTGTCTAATATAGTTTTGTTGCAATTACTGCAGACTAAGTTGAATGGTGTTGTTCCATCAGCACCAACATTGTTTCACGACACACATCAACGTAAAGATCACACATGAGTGGATAGGAGATCAGAGCATATAGTTGTAAGTAATTGTTTAATCTAATCCCAAGTTCAGCTTTTAACATGTGATTGAAATCATGTTTATTTTTATACTTTATGTCATGGCTTATATTATGTTAGACTTATGTGTTACTTTAACTTTTTGCATTAATTAGTGTCATATTGGTATTGACAAGCCAAATTTGCAAATGAAATGCAAGAAATGACTCAAAGAGCATCAGAGCAGGGAACTCCTCCCCCAGATAAGTTGGATGTGTGGCGCAATGTGGCTGGAGTGAAAAAAAAGTAAAATATATGGTCTTGGAATTGAGTCAACCTTAATGGCTGGAAGATCACAATATCGTGGCTGAAGTTCTTGAAGAATTAAGAAATGAGAGAAATGAGCTTCGGGCTCAAGTGGTAGATAACAGGAGATAGATTGAGGAGACAAACCGGCTAGTACGAGAGATGATGAAGTCGATGAACTTTCAGTCTTCTCAAACATTTCCTGTGACTGATGGAGCAGAAGAGGAGGACGAGGACGACGAAGATGAGGAATAGTTTTTATTATTAAAGTTTAGTTTGTGTAGTGTTCAATTTTCTTACATTTGAAATGTTATAGTAATGAGATGTAGACAATGCTTACTTTAGTTTATTCTAGAATGTCTTAATGTTTAAATGAGATATTCTAAAGACTAAATTAGTTTAGTTTACATTATTTTTTATTTATGTGTTTGGTTATATGAGATTGTTGATGTTATTTATTAGGTGTTTTATAAATTTAGATTTAATAAATTTAAAAATAGATATAAATTCATATGACAAATTAGAGACCGAATTTGGGACCATACATATTAAAAACAATATTTAGAGACCGATTTATTAGTCTCTAGTTTAGAGACAGATTTAGTAACAAATTATTAAAAAATATAATATATTTAGACTTTTTAGAGACTGATTTAGTGATTGATTAACCTGTCTTTAGTTAGAAACTGAATTAGAGACTGATAAATCGGCCTCTAGTTTAGCGACCGATTTTATAAAATATATAAATATATTCAGCTTTTTTAGAGACCGATTTAGAGACTGATAAATCAGCCTCTAGTTTAGAGACTGATTTAGCGACCGATTTTATAAAATATATAACTATTCACATTTTTTAGAGACTGATTTGAAAAATTTATCTTAACACATCCACAAATCAATTTCTTACTCAACCAAACTATCCTCATCAAGATTCAACTCAAGAATCACAAAATCACTCTTCACACCTCCATTTCCTCATCAAGCCCCTTAAGAACCAAAATGAAGGAAATGAAAACAAGTTATCCAAACAAATTTTCCCCTATTTCAATGGCCAGAAATGAAGTCTGTGAGCAGCTCCTCTCCACCACTAAGTTATTCTTCCTCTTTGGTTGAAGATGGACCTCCTTTGGCTCCTTTGTTGGTTCTCCTTTGGTGCTCCCCTATTGCAGCTGTGAGAGATATGTGAGAAATGAGAAAATATCCCACTTTGATAACTTATAAAAGCCAAGGCAGAAACATGCCTAGCTATGTGATCACTTGGTCACTTAAGTGGCTACACTGCTAAACCCCGATTTACTAAGAACACTCAGATTTCACCAAATCTAGTTTTCTAACTTTCAACAAGTTTCAAATAAATCCTAAGATTCATAAAAAATCTTATGTCACTATTTTCATATTTTCCATATCTACGAGGGTCAATCTTGCATTAAAACACATAATCAGTATGCTTAAAAATGTCAAACTAACTCTGATTAACCTCAAACTTTAACCACATCTTCATCCACACATTTGTGACCCAGAAATAAGTTTTCCATACTTATTGCTATTAACTAAGCAATTTAAGTCAAAATCGGGGCTAAAAACAACTATATTCCACACATAGTGCTACAACACAATGACTAAACGTGCTCAGACGGTCACGAAATTTTATAGGTATGACAAACTAGGTTTAGGTTACCTCCATAATCATTTACAAGCCGTATACACAAACACTGGGGAATCAACAACAACGATATGGAGGAAGTGCTAGTGGTAGTGGATCCAACCAGATTGTGACACCAATACGAATATGTAAGAAGTGTATAGGAAATCACTTAACAAAGGAGTGTACGAAAAAGGAAAAAGTCTGCTACAAGTGCGGGAAACCTAGACATATTTATAAAGATTGTGCTCAACTAAAGACAAAGCCTTCGGTTAGTATTGCACGTGTTTCAAGATCTCAAGTAGGAGGAAGAGTTAATACAACGAGTAAGGTAGAAACATTCAAATATAAAGACCTAAGCCACAGGAAACTATGTCATAGAGGGTAATTCTATGTCTGTGTCGTATAACTCAGGGGTCAATTCTTTCTTTTATGGCGTATGACTGAGTAAATCGATTAGAGTTATCTATATCTTCATTATCTTTTGATCTGAGTATTCCTACTCTTGTTGCTAAACTTGTTGTTGCTACTCAAGTTTGCTTAATCTATCCTATTTCCTTTAAAGATTAATTTTTTTTTAATGATTCGATTTGTTTACCAAAATCACATCTATTTGAGTGCATGATTTTATAAATGGATTAGTTATCTTCCAACTATATCCTGCTAGATTGTTTCAATAAAACCTTAGTTTTCTTTGAGACTAAGATCTTTGGACTTCTAACAGCCAACAAAGTTGAAGCTGTGTCGAAGGAAAGAGTTCAAGGATACATGTTATTGTATTCCTTGGAGGTCAAAGAATGAGACTGATGTGGATGTCTTTCCAGTGGTTTATAAGTTTCCCAAAGTTTTTTTTATAATGTACCCGGAATGTCACCGAAAAAGAAAGATAGAGTTTTCTATTAATCTTATAGTAGGATTTAAACCTAAATCTGTGTTACAGTATCGAATGTCGCTGTCAGAATTAGCTAAATTCAAGAAACGGTTGGTAGCATGATTAGGAAGCAGTTCTTCAATGAGAAAGGCTGAAGATCGTAGCAGATGTTCGTAACTTCATTAAAGTTAGCTGCTGTGGTATTTACATTGAAGATCTAGAAGTATTTTTCCATATGGAGCAATATTCAACGTCTATAGTGATTGCAAAGGTCCAAGGTACCTGTTCGGTTAGAAGGGGTGGAGTTTGAAATCTTATGTGGACAACAACATAGAATATCTTTGTGTTGGCAAAAGATGGGGGAAATTTTGGCGTTAGGATTTAAGCTTATGCAGCGAATGACGTGAAGAGTTATGGTAACCTAGAATGATGTAATTGAAAATACAACGTAGAAGCTAGAAGACAAAATGAGAAGACAATATTCGCAATTGTTCTAAGGTATGATGAATTTTGGGGACGAAATTCTTTTTAGAGGAGGAGTATTGTAACACCCCGAAAATTCTTGTTTTCCAGTAAAATGTGATTTTGCTAATTTTGTAATTTTTTGTGCACTGTAAATTTATTTTGACTATTCTGTTACTATTTTTGATCTTCTCGTGTGATTTGCTCTAGGCCGGGAAAATAAAAATTTTCGGGCCGAGAAAAATCTTCGATGATTTATTCAGAGCCGGTGGAGCTTACTAAACCCGAATCCGAGAGATACATTACCCAATCTTTTAATTTTTAGAATTTATCTGGCCAATAAAATTTTTTCTATATTTAATTATCCATTGGATAGTAACTGCTAGTATTGGAGCAGTATACTTTGTCCATTGGATAATAGTTTTCGAAAATATCTAGTGGATGGTTAACCATAAATCAAAATATCTTGGAACTCATCATGAGTAATCATGATAAGCTTTTGTGTTGCACCAATAGGAGAGCTTGCTTGCTTAGCAAGTTATTAGAAAAGTCAACAAAGGCAGCTTGCTAAAACGTGAAACCAATGGGAAGGTTGCTTGGTGGTTAAGTTTGGAGGTTATGGTGGAGAAGTTAGATACTCCTTCTTTGGAAAATATCTTTTTGAAAATATCTCTTTGTAAATATCTAAGTGTAATGGTTTTAGACGCTAACCAGTCACTCTCTATAGAATATTCTAGAATGATGACTCATCGTGTAATGACTCATCTTGTATACACCAATAGGGAGCTGGTCAAACTTGGCGGTTGTGACTCATCATGGAGGACCAATGGTAGTTTGACACTTGGCGTGACACCTCAATATGTTATGGAAGCTTGTAGAAATGATGACTCATTATGTTCTAGAATGGTGAGTCACCACATTCTAGAAGGATGTAGAACGCTGACTCACCCTGTGACTCACCACAGTGAGTCACACGTTCTAGGAGTTTCTCTTGATGACTCAGCTGGTGACTCAGTACTATGACTCACTATGCTGACTCAGCTGTTCTAGAAACTTCTTTGTGATGATTCGTTTTGTGACTCATCAGGGGTAACTAGTAGAAAATGATCAATAATAGTTGATACCCAATATGAACAAGTCAATAATACTGACTAGTCTCACTTTGTGTGAATCAATTTGGAAGCAGTTATTTAAGAAAAATATCTAGGCTAAATATCTTAAGTGTAATCATCAATCATCATTACATAGCTTTATGACCAACTAATTAGAATTAATCTTGTAACACTCCTAGATCTAACAACTATGGCACAATCGTCATTACACCACAGTCACTAAATCTAGGCGTGTCACCGTATCGATAACAATCTTTTAAAAAATTTCTATTTCCATTATACATAAATAGAAAATATGAGCCTCGAATGAAGCATACTTAGTACCCAACCATAATTATACAACCACTGAAGGAAAACATATTTCATATATAATATATTTGTCCTTAACATAAAGCACTGATAACACAAAATATAGTACTTACATATTCAAATAAAAGGTAACATGTACAAAAGCACTAAAAGGGGAAAGTAGTAACCCTGGGATAGGTACTACTAGTAGACAAAGCCGCAACCCCATATATATGTGACACTCGTAGTCTTAGTCGATAAGTTAGGCATCAATGCCCCCATAAAGTTGCACCCGTACGTAACCGAAAACCTCGTCCAAAGGCCATATCGAAAATAATGAATCGATCCAGTCCAATCAGTAATGGTATGGTCCCTTTTTTTCTTCCTCACAATCTTGTTGCAAATATAAATATGAAACATAAATACAAGAATACAGGAAAGAGGTGAGACACCCAGCATTCAATACCAATATGGCAGTAAGAAAACAGAACGGCGTAGAATGCCCACATAGCAAGGCAACAATATTAAATAAGAATAGTAACATACAATAAAAGAAACAGTCACAGAGTCTCAGATAATAAACAACAAGATAATTCAAATAATCATAACCTCATTTAAAGCAATAGTCCAATCATCATATAAATGAACAGCAGTTTCATCATCATGAAAATGGGTAAATGTGTAAATGCCAGATGATATGCTGACTCACTATGCACATGCACATGGTACCAAAATCCTACTCCATGGAGCAAGACATAAACATTTCAAAGAGAATAATCGAGGAGTACATGTCAGTATCTCGTTAGCCTTAAAAATAAAGTGCTCATCATCATAAAAATAATCTTTTGCGCACCATGGCTTATACATGGCACTCTTAACAAGATTGCGATATAGGACAATGTCTAAATCCGGATCATTGGTGTGTTTGCATCGGTTTATCCCATGACACAGAGCAGCTCATAATTGTCCATGTGGAACACCCGCACCCCGACGCCCCAAAGGTCAACCACAATGACCTACGCTTAGTCTACTCGCACTCGTACTAAGGTATAATTCAATCTCCTAGGCATACACAGCCTTTCCAACAAAGTCCAACAAACATTCATATATGCATGATAACTCAATTTACATCATGTATGTTCATCAATTGTATGTTCCTCATAATGTAATGCATATCATGCATATTCTTTAACAATATATATTTCTCATAGAACATACCACAATGATATATAATCAATCCTTAATAACTTCATGCCACAATTTAGTCAAGTTAAATATCAATATATTCATGTATATTTCACAGTGCTATGGTTTCTCAAAATCATGCCATAACTGGCCAATGCAATTATCAACAACATAACATATTTGAATCTTCAACAATAACACATAGTTATTAAAATTAAATCCTAGGTTACGTTTTTATTTCAAGACTTTCATCACTAATTCGCTATAAGGGAATCCTCTTGTAAATCCCATTAAATCTTTAGTACTCTCAATTCGCCAAGTTCTTTACTTTGAATTTAATCATACTCACTTAGAATATTATTCTAAGGCTTTTCAAGTTTCACTCACACTCTTGTTCTTTTCTCAAGTCTAAAATCACTCTAAGTTATCAAGTCAATCTCTTTCCTTCATTTCTCCATCATATGAATCCGTAATAGCTTATTAAATTACTTATTCTTCTAAATTTCTTATTGATACATAAATCTTAGCCAATAAAGCCCTAGAGGCCATGAGTCTCCCAAGGACAAGAATCCAATCAATTTCTCCATCTCATTGTTAGCATGAACCTTAAGGATCATTGAACCCAAAGTTTTATATCTTATTTCATCATCGTTTACCCTTAGTCAATTCTTCTTAACCTAAGCTTCTAAATTTCAAATCACCACAAAACTTGTCTTGAATGTCCCATTTTCTTTCCTCTTAACCAAGACCTCTCCAAAGGTTTCTGGTCCCAAAATTTATCATCATTTCATCAATTATCTATCACTTAATTTCTTAAGTTCCAAATTCGTACACAAATTCCATCATGGACCCATTATTGGGCCACTTGGCCATGAGCCTCCAAGGTGAGAAGTCCCAAAGTTTTCCCATTATAACCCTCAATTCTTTACCACCCAATTGCCTAAATTTCAATTTCCACAAAATCAATCTCAAACTCCCAAAATATGGTCCAATACCGTGACCTCACCAAAGGGTAGGAAACCCTACATTTTTCCATTCATCAAATCCAAACAATCCATCATCATTAAAGCATTCAAAATAACTAATATTTACATATAACTTAAGTATACACCAAAAACATGAAAACAAGTGCACAAAGTGAGTAATCCATTATGGATTCCTCCATCAACAACACACAAAGGCTCTATCACTACCAATAAAGGTTGAAGTGAGTAAGTCTCCCTCTTACCAAAGGAAATGACAAGAAAAATGCTTCCTTGATAGCCCTTGAAGATTTCGTCCAAAGCTCCACCGAAACCCTAAAAATTTCAACTCAAGAGATCAAC
Organism: Ormosia emarginata; assembly: GCA_029884605.1. Taxonomy (NCBI): domain Eukaryota; kingdom Viridiplantae; phylum Streptophyta; class Magnoliopsida; order Fabales; family Fabaceae; genus Ormosia; species Ormosia emarginata. Next base: position 25,807,183 of record JAQQTP010000062.1, on the reverse strand, counting down.
ATTCTAAGCTTGAAAAGAGTAAACCAATGGCCATAAAGAAGTCCATGAACACGAAAATGAGGATAGGGAATGAAAAGATTAAAACTTTACCTCAAAAGCTCCAAGCTTTGATCTTGAAGAAAGATGAAAAAGATGGAAGTTTTTGGAAATGGTTCCAACTAGAAAGGTGTTTAGAATGTAGTGGAGATTAAGAAGATGTGGTTGGATGCAATTTTTGAAGCCATGGAGGTAGAGATTAGTGGAGTGGCCGTGAGGTAGAAGAGAAGAAGAAGAGAAGAGAAAATGGAAAGTGGAGAGAGAAAGTGATAGAAAAATATTTTGAAATGAAAGTGAAGTGTGATAAGTGAAATACAAAAAGTGACATTTGGTCACATTTTTGCCCACATTGCCTGGAGCTATAAGGAGGGGGCGGAGAGAGAATTGGCTTCTCCTACAAGTTTTGAGGAAGTTGTTAGGAAGCTTCCTCCAAACTTCTCTAACAAGCCAAGTTTCCACTTTTTGAAAAGTCAAAGTGATGTCATGGTAATGATGTCACCATTGTGATATCATTAAAGTGTTCTCTAAAATATGACTAACACTGTATCATATTTATTATCAGTGGACAGAAATTACAGTTAACAAAAATCGGTATTTATTGTCCAACAGATAATAAAAGTATTATGTGATTTTTATTTATCAGATAAAAATCTCAAAAAATATAAAATCTCGTAAATCGTGTCTAGCCTTGGATTTAGTAAGATTCCCAGTCGACGTTTCCATAGCTCAAGGTTCTCGAAGAAAATATCTCATTTCTCCAGCTCCGCTCAGTGCGCACGCAAAATGAGGAATAATATTAAAATATTTTACATTCACAAATATTATAAAACGATTTTTTTATCATTAAGTTATAAATTTTCGGGGTGTTACAAATCTCCCCTTCAAATAGAAATTTTGTCCTCGAAATTTTCATTCCTTAGAATAAATATAGATGTTGTTTCTTCATCTTATCTTCTAACTTCCACGCCGCGTCTTTATTCACGTCAATTCAGATCACCCTTACCAATGTGATCTCTTTGTCTCTATATTGCTTCACTTTATTTCCCTCAACCTTCACATGAAGTATTCTATAGATTAACCTCTCTTTTAATTGTACTACGTCTAGTTTGAGCACATGGCTGGATCGGGGATATACTTTCGCAATTATAACATATGGAAGACATTGTGAAAATTAGAAAGAAAGGATGACAAAATCAGTTGATAGGCTACCGGACCAATCCGAAGGGGAATTTGACATAGTCCGAAGAATTTAGGAATAAGTTGTTGGCGACTCAGACAAGATGACACATATTTAGCAACGTCTTTCTTCATTCCTTACTACCAATACTTCTGTTTTAGATCTTGATATATCTTGGTCGCTCTAGTGTGTATACTTAATTTACTCGTGTGAGCTCCATCGAAGATTAACTCCTTGAGTTCAGAATCATCTGATATACAAACCTTATCTGTGAACATCAGAACTCCATTGAATTCCTTCCTCACACTCTGACGCCATGCCTTGCTTTAATAGGTCCTTCTTGTCTTGTAGAAATTGGTCACTCTTCTACTTCTACCGAATTCCTCCCAACAGATCATTCGAAATAGTAACCATACCTAGACATACTTCATCCGGTGTCATTTCCAACGACAACCACTTGTCCTTGAATTTCTCCATTAATTCCTTCTTCTTGACTACCATAATGAAGGTGCTAAGTAGCTTCTGGTTCAAAGCGTCTGCTAGGACGTTTGCTTTTCCAAGATGACACTAAAGTTAGAAATCATAATCCTTCAAAATTTCTAGTCACCTTCTCTGTCTCATGTTAAGTTCCTTTTCGTCAAAGGCTCTTGTGATTGCTAAAGGTGTTGAATGTTGCTCCATACAGAAAATGTATCTATGTTCTCAGAGCAAATACAACTGCGGTTAATTCCAAGTCACGGGTTGGGTAATTCTTCTCATGCATCCTCAACTACCTCGAGGTGTAAGTCACAACTTCTCAACTGTGCATGAACACACATCTTAGACCTTAATGCGAAGTATCTCGAAACACTTCAAGCAGTTACTTGGGATCAAGTTGAACCAAAACTGGCGAGCAGCCAGATACCTCCTCAATCCTTTGAAAACTTTCTTCACATGTGTTGGTCCATAGAAAAGTTTGATTCTCTTCTTGTAAGCTGAGTAAGATGTTCTACTGTCTTGGAGAATCCATCGATGCTTCTTTGATAGAAACCAACTAACTTTGCACGCTACTAGGGTATTATAGTCTTCAGTCTTTCCCATTGTAAAACTACTTCAACTTTTGACGGACTCATAGCAATTCCCTTCCTTCATAATTTCATGACTCAAAACTGAATTTCCTCAAACCAGCATTTGTACTTTGACAATTTGGCATGCACTTCTTCTCCTTTAAAGTCTGGAAAACTATATCGAGATATCCAGCATGTTTCTCCATATCTTCGAGAATAGTTCAGAATGCCATTGATAAAGACAATGATATATCTGTTTAGATAAGGATGAAAGATCTAATTCATGTTATCCATGAATACGACAGGAGCATTTGTCACTCTAAATGGCATCAAGAGATACCTATAATGCCCATAGCACGTTCAAAAAATCATTTCGGTAACATCCTCAACTTCCCACGAATTTAATGATGACTAGTACGTACATCTATCTTGGAGAAAACAAAGACTCCCTTCTCGCTGATCCATCGAATCATTTATCTTCTTCCGAGGATACTCATCTTTAATCGTAATCTTGTTCAATTGGCCACAGTCCTCATATCACCGAGAAGTTCCATTCTTCTCCTTAACTGATAGCACTGTAGTTCACCGTGCAAAACCCATTGACTACAAGAGTGGCTTTCATATTCCCTTTGCTTTTGTCCTCCACTAAAGATAACATGTATCCTTGGATTCTTTTTCCTCACAAAGCTTCAACTTTGTTGACCGTTATGAACTCAAAAGTCCTAGTTTCGGGAATCACTAAGTTTTTCATTAAAACGATCCGGTAGAATATAACTAGAAAATAACCAATCTATTCCTAAAATTATGAACTCTAATAGGTGTGGTTTTAGGTAAGCAAGACAAATCAACAAAAGATTTGATCTTTAGCAGAAATAGGATAGGTTAAACAAATTCAAGTACCATCGATAATTCTTAGTAACAGAAGTAGAAATAACTAGGTCAAAGATAATTGAAGACACAGATGAATCCAAATGATTCACATGGTCATACGCTATAAAGAAATGGGTTGCCCCCAGAATTATACAACACCGTTAAGGGATCATCGCTTATGGCACAATCTCCATTGTTTAGATTTTTTAATTTAGAGGCCTCAGCTCCATTCAGGGTATAAACTCTGCTTCTTGCCTGCAGTTTTGTAGCTTTTGCAGCATTGGCTGAAGGCTCTGCCTTGGCTTGATTGCAGTTGCGGGAAACGTGTCCAGGCTTCCCATATCTAAAGCAGAGGATTCTTTTAATTGTGCAATCCTTCGTTAAGTAGTTCTTTACACACTTCTTACATCTTCGTAAAGATGTCACAATCTGGTTGGAACTATGGTCAATAACACTTTCTCCAGAAGTTGGATATTGTTGTTGCTTCCTTGATAATCATGAACACAGTTTCTGCTTAAACTGATTAACCTTTCTATTATTCCTCCTTCGGAATCTAGGCAGTCCGACGTCATCCCAAAACTTACTTTCCTCCAACAGATTCTAAACTTCAACTTCCAACTCTCGCTGTTGTGTGGCCCTCTGATCTTAGTGAATTGTCACTTCAGCTATCCTTTGTATTTCGTTTGTAGTCACAGTCATACTTCCATTATCTCGTCCTGCGCTCATATGCATACATCTACCACGAGCCATTGCCCTTGAATGTCTACCGCGAGCCATTAACTTTCTTTGAAGACGGACAAAACATGACACAACAGAGTAAACATAATTATTTCAAACAATTGTGTCTCCTTTTGGAAACCAAACACAAAGAATCATGCAATTCAAACAAGATAAGTCCAATCCACGAATCCTGACAGTCTCCAACTTGAGCTTCTTCATTCTTCCTTCTATGGCGCAACTTCTTGCAAGTCTTCAACTCCCAAATAGCTTCTTAAACCAAACTTACACCAGCTATTCCTTTCTCCAGAAGATCAGTTTTCTAAAACCTCTTGATCTCCTTACTAAAGAACTCTCATTCTCCTAATACAGTACACCTAGGTGAAGTCATAGTTTCCTGTACATATAGAACATTACATATTGAGTAGGCCAATTGATCAATCAATTTTGAGGCATTCATTATTGCTTTATTCTTGGCCTAATTGATGATAATTGTATCCAATATTATGTTTTTGGGTGAGTTTTAGATGATTGGGTTTCATTGAGCTTAGTTGTAAAAGTTTTATTAATTTTCAGAATTTAGCTCATTTTGACCTTTCTGTCTTGTATAGGCCATATCTTGGGCTACAAATGTCACATTTGGATGATCTTGGTGCCACCTGAAAGCTGAGACAAAGATACACAATTTTGCGTCTAATGTAGTTTTTCTAATTCAGCTGGATTCAGGGCGAAATTGAGCCTCAAAGTTAGGATGTTGTTATTGTCATAAAGCTTGGACCTTCGCTTACTGATTTGGGCTTAACTCTCTCAATTTGAGCCCAAATAAGGCAAATTATATGTCTCTGAAAAGCTTATTCAGAGGGCTACAGTTTGGACTAGGGGTAGATTAGGAATTACAGAAGAATTTTCAGTTACAAATAGGTTAAGTCAGAATACGAAAAACACTTTTTGATTTTCCTTTGTTCAGTGTTGAGTTTTTCAGATTGAGAAATAGTTCTTTTCTCTCTCTTTTCATCTTCTCTATTTTAATTTTCTCTCATCTCTGAAGGTTCTGTATCTTTCCAACGGTGATGGCCATGGAAGGCTAAATATCTAATCAATCCAAGGAATTCAATGATTGTGGTTAGAGTTTTGAGTTCTTTTCTTTAATTGTAATTTCTAATTATGTTATTTCCCCTTCTCCTTCTTCAATTGATTTCTGATTATGATTTTGAAATTGAAGATAGAATTAGGGTTGATTAATCTGAATCTAATGGAGAATAGATCATCGATTGGTAATCTATGTTAATTCGAAATTGTGCCTAAATCAATATTAATCAAGAATTGTGATTCTGATTCTGATTTCCTTGATCAAATTCTAGGTGATTATCTAGTTGAATTCGGATTAACAGAGGTGAATGCATTTAGAATTATACTCTTTTTGAACTATGATTAATTCTGCCACTTGAATTGAAGGCCTTAGATTGGTGTTTCCATAATTGAATTTTCTCCTAATTACTGTTTCAATTCGTTTTCTGCTATTTGATGAACAAAACCCCCTTCCTATTGATAACTTCTAATATGCTTTAGAAATCTGAATTGATCCTTGAAAGATGACCTAGGTTATGCACTATGCTATATTCAATTGTAAATCCTAGTCTATTTTGATGCGAGTACGACATCGCTCATCAAAATTTGGCGCCGTTGCTGGGGATCTATTTTTGGTTTCTTAGGCTTATTAGGAGTTCCTAATAGTTTCTAATTCCTGTGTATTCGTGATCAACTTTGCTGGAAATCCTTAAGTGCATTTTGCTGTTTTTTTCTGCTACTGATTCTACAGAATTGTTTTCTGCTACAGATTCTGCATTCTGCTGCACAATTACAGTGGATTACTGTGCATTGGAATTTGTATGAATTCATTGCATAATTCACATTTTGTGCTTGCCTGCTGCATTGCACTTTGATGCATCAATCACTGTTCCATTGGCTCTTGTTTCATCTGCTGCATAATTTTCGTTTTACTATCATTGTTACTGTTACATTGGATTTTCCTGCATTCCATGACTCCTGTGAATGTGCATTGCTTCACTCAACACAATTGATACTTCTGTTGCACAAATAATACGTTCATTTACTGCATAATTTGTTGCATAACCTACTGTGCTGCATAACCTGCTTTGCTGTATTCCCTTGATGCAGTTTGTAACACCCTCCCTAGGGTATCACATGTCTGACTTCCGACTCATAATCTGAAAATGTTTTCATAAAAGGTTTGAGTTAAAAACGTGGGTTTAAAAAAAATTTCTTTCTTTCCTATATCCAAATATAAACTTTGGTGTAATCCATAAGTATTCTTGAAAATATATATTTAAACTAATTCATATACAAAATTTGGCACTAATTAATATTTCACAGGGTTTAAAGAGAAATATAAAATTAACAGACTCTTCTTTTTTAATTTTTGAGTGGGAAAACATGACGGGTCCTACTAAATAGGTGGGTATAACAAAATAAAACTTAACATACTCATTCCTTAGGTATCCACAAATTGTTGCATCGCACTCACTCCTTGTCTACTCGAAACCTTCAACTTAGACCCACTTTTTCAATGTTTTCATCAATCTTTGAGTGTCCATTTTATGTCTAAGACAACTCATTCTTTCTAGTGTTTGATTTTAACAATTTTTAAAAAAAAATAACATAACAAAGAGGTGAGATCACCTTGGCATTACCAACATGTCGGATACTCAATTGTGATAACACAAGCAAAGAATATCATACTATGGATATCATATCAAACTTCCAATAATATATTCAATATTAATCAACTATCATCATCAAATCATTTATCAATTCAATTATCATAAACAACAATTACGATAATGTCCTAATTATCATCATCATCATCCAAGTATTCAAAACAATTGTCATAGCTAATATTCCTCAATTAATATATCACACAAATATAAATGTTCGATTATGCATGTACACAAGACTCGATTTCCTACTCCATGGAGCTAAACTCTCCATCGGAGAAATGATCGAAAAGATCTGTCGGTATATATCACGTGCCTCGGACCACGTGCTTTAATTCTCATTTCAATTTTTACACATCTAGCACATACACGATGTCTTTATCGATCTTGATTAAGAATAGTGTCTCGGTCAGGATCATCGGTGTGTTGCATCGGTCTAACCTACGGGAAGAAGTGCGACCAACTACCCGTGTAGGCAACCCGCACCCCGATGCCCCCAAGGTCAACAAGTGACTTACACTACGCATATCGCACCCACTCAAGAGGTGTGTTTCTCCTAGGCAACCAGCCATATCCAGTCCTCATCGGACCATTCCAATGCATGTATAATGCACTAAATACCAATCACAGGTATAATACCAATCACAGGTATATCTCATAATTTCTCATATATAGTTTATACAATGCACGAATATATCAGTGCAAGTCCAACCACAAGGGCCATTCTTTTCAAATTCATTTGTTAAATTAAATCATCTTATCATGTTTTCATAGTTATAAAACACTTTTACCGTATTTTCACAATCGCGTAACATTCTCAAGACGTTTTCACAATCAAAAACGTTTGTTATGTTTTCACAATCCATAACACTTCTTTTATATTTTCACAATATCGTAACACTTTTGTTACGTTTTTAAAATTCCAAAACGTTTTATTACGTTTTACAATACCGTAACACTAGTAGACGTTTATAAAATTGATTGTAATATGGCCACTTTAATTCGTTTTCAAAATGTTGCAACTCTTCTGTTGCACTTTTAAACCACTTACTAATTTTTAACATTTTTCTCAATCGCGTAAAAACATACGTTTCTCAAATCGCATAGTATTTTTCCACTGTTTCAAAATTGCGTAACTTAAAAATCATTCTTTTACGTCACGTAAATCATTTTCTATCATTCTCAAAATATTTAAAATACTTTTCAAATCTCATAACAATTTTCTATCATTTTCACAATCACGTAAAAATATTCTGTCACTATTCAAATCACGTAGTGATTTTTCAACAATATTTCAGTCGCGTAAAATTTTTAAACGCTTTCCAAATCGTGTAGAAATATTTAAACATTTTTCAAATCGCGTAGAAATATTTTACTATATTTCAAATTATTTTTAAGATACGTAAAATATTTTTCAACATTTTTCAATCACATAAAATATTCCTCAATATTTCAAACATTATTTTAGACTTAAATAAATCAATATCATTTTTAACACATTGTTCAAAATTGCGTAGCTTAAAAATCACGTTTTTAAGATAATGTAAAACATTTTTTATCACAATTTCATTACGAGAAAATACTTCTTAACCTTCAAAAATTCCTTTTCAACTTCTCAAAATAATATAACTTTATATTTCATTGAATATATTTTCTTACTCAAGAAAATATTTTTCTACAGTTCTTTACTCAAGAAATTCTTTTTCAAAATATACTTCACAAAAATCACTTTTCCATTGATGTAAATCAACGTTTCAAAACTTAACATTTTTTTAACGTATTTCAAAACTTGAAAATAAGTTATCGTTAGTAAATTTTCAAAACACCATTATATTCTCCATTTTTCCCAAATCATTTCCAAACACAACCTTCTTCAAAATAAATTGAAGTTCGAAAACATTTTCGTTTACAAAAACTTGATTTTCTCAAGTGATAAACGCTCGATTCCCTTTCCAAAATCCTTGTATTAAATCCGATTCGTTTCCACTTTGAAATTCACTTTGTTCATAAAAATCAAGGCATTACAAGCCTTAAAAAAACGTGGACATGACTATTGAAACCATCAAATATTTTTCCTTTTAAATTGATATGGTTTTTACACAAACAAAACCATTAAAAATCCTTTACAAAAACGTAAGACTCATAGTCTTTGAAAATCAAATCATTTGTTCATTTTCAATTTTTCACTTTCTTTCTTAGCAAATCCATTTTCACTTTCTTTACAAATCCTTTTTCACTTTCTTTGCAAATCCTTAAAATCATCATTGCTATTTTCATTTAAATCTCATGTTTAGTTAAACACTTAGAAACTTTTTACACAAAATAAATTAATAAAAATCCTTCTAAAAACCGTGTTCTTGTTCTCTTGAAAAACAAACCCTTTGTTTATTTTCCAAATTCTTCAAATCATCCATTTTCATCATTCATGAAAATCTTAAGTTATAAACACCTATGTTGAGGTGTCTTGTTCGAAATCCACCATGTTCTAAGTACTCAAAAATCAATTCTTTTGTTCTTGAAAATTTTCAACATGAACCCTAATTAAGGGCATCAAAACCGTAGCTCTTCTTTGGCTATTGGAGCCAAAAATTAATTTACTTTCCACCATCAAGTCATGGCATATACATATATATTTCATCATAAATAATATAAGCATACCATCCAAGCCATAAAAGCATGTATAGCATATCAAGCATATCATCAAAGCTATAAAATCATGCAAAGCATATCAAACATAGAAAATTAATCAAAGCTCATAAACACCCACAAATTAATTACATGACCATGGATATGAATCCTCACATGGATTCCACATCCATCAAATAAAATACCATCTCTCACCACCATGTTTGGTTGGTGAGATAGATCTCCCTCTTACCTCTTGAAGATCCTCAAAAACTCATTGTTTTGCTTCTTTTTCCAAGTCCTTCATCACCAAGAGCTTCTCAAATACAAAACAAAATACATAAAAATTAGTATACTAAGCTTGATTAAGAGGAACCATGGATCAAACATGGTTTAGATCATGAAAAAGAGAGAAGAAAATGAAGTTTCCTTATACTTCACCTCAAAAACCCAATAACTTTGATCTTGAAGAAAGTCCATGAAGATGAATGATTTAGAGAAAATCTTCAACATGAAAGTTGCTTAGAATATCATGTAGATTCAAGATCTAAGGTTGGATGAAATTAAAAGAGATTGGATGGTGATTTTAGGGTAGATAACCGAATGATATCTCTTGAAGAACAAAGATGAAATTTTTGATTTTTGATAGAAACTTGAAGCTTGAATTTGAAGATCAAGATGAATGATTTTGGAAAAACTCATAACTAGAGATGTTCTTAGAATGATGTTTAGGTTTAGAAAATCAAGTTGGATGAAATTTTTGAGTGATGGAAGGTGCTCTTGGAGTGCTTGGCCAAAACATGAAGAAGGAGAGAAATGGAGAGAAAACTTGGTAACTTAGCTTCTTGAAAATGTCTAATGATGACCAAGGATGACAATAATGGTCTTCAAACTTTTTCCTATGTCCTAAAGCTTCTCAATTTCGTGGCTCCCCTCCAATGCATTCTCCTTGAGTGCAAATTGATCAATAATGATCAATTATGATGAAACATTGACCAAGACATGCAAAAATGACATAAAGCTTGTCTCTTTGTCTTCTAAACACTCCGAAACCATCACCTTCTCTTCATAATACATTCAATAAAGTTGTCTTCATTATTTGCCACCATTTGAAGCATTTCTAGCCATTGATTAATCCAATGGTTAGGATTTAGGTAGATTTTTAATTTTAGAAGACTAAATCTAGGCCATTGGATTTTTCTCCTTTAAATTCTAGCCCTTAGATGTGTCTCCAAAATTAAGGGTCAAGATTGCTTCTTCAAACTTTAAATCCAAGGGTCCTAATTAGTCTTTGCTACTTTAGAAGACCAAATCTCCACCATTGATTGATTCTTCATCCAATGGTCATAAATGGTCTTTGTTACTTTTTAAGATTAAATCTCCACCCTTGATTTAATCTAAATCCAATGGTTAAATGGTCTTTGTCATTTTTCAAGACCAATTCTACACCTTTGATTACATCTATGGTTGATATCAAAGCCTTCTTAACTAAGCTTATTCTCACACCATTGATTAAATCAATGGTTATTATCAAGAAAACTTCTTTATTAAGTTTGTTTCTTAACCTTTGATTAAATCAATGGTTAATATTCAAACTAAGTATTCTCATCCAAGGGTATAAATCAAGTCAAGCTCTCTTTGTTGACTACGCAGTATAATATTTATTCTTGTATCCTACAAATAATATTTTTAATGTATTTTTATCATCCGATAATTAAATACGATATAAAATACATACAAGAAATTTTCTACAATGAACGATTCGGGTTTAGTAAGATCCCCGTCTCCATGTCTAAACATACAAATTTTCTATGCGTAGAAAAATTTTTGTTTTACTGGACCTTACTGGCCCACATAGGACCACCTGGGCCCACAAACAGTAAAAAAATTCATAATCATCCACAAAAATCACAAATATTATAAAATGCACAAATATCAAATCAGATTACGTAAAATAATTACCTAACGGTAAAAATTAAATTACGTAAAGTTTTCCCCGGCCCGAAAATTTTTATTTTCCTGACACGGAAGAAATCACTCAAAACAATCAAATACGCTGACGGAATAAACAAAATAATTTTACAGTGCATAGAAATTACTAAACAGTAAAATTCTGTTAACTGTCAAAATTACTGTTTAAGAGATAGGAAATTTGGGGTGTTACACAGTTACTGTTCCATTGAATTTCTTGCACTGCATTCTGTTGTTGCATGTCATTTTGCTGCTATTGACCATTCTTTTACAGTCCTTATTGATAATTGCAAGTTGCTCATCTTCACTTGAGTTTCCCATTCATTTTCACTTATCACTTTCACTTTGCTCTCACTTTCCTATATCCAAAAAGGCACTAGTAGAAATCATTTGGTGTTGCGATCGAATCTTGAGTTGAAACTTGGTCTCCAAAGGTAAACCATCATTCTAAGCAAAATTTGGCCAAAATCCATTATGTGGTAGGGTTTTTGAGCAAATTTAGATGAGACAATGACATTTTTGTAATTTTTGAGTAGGAAACATGCTCAGATGGAGTTGAAAATTAGTGGGTTGAAGGAAAATGGCCTTCTCCACAAGGCTCACAGATTTACTGTGAGCACTACCCTGGTTTGCCCTAAATCCTTCATTTAGACCACTTTTTCATTTTTTGAAGATTTTTGAGTTCTATTTTTGTCTAGTTTTTAGTGTGTGGTGGTTCCATAATTTTTAAAAATCATTTGATAGGTCAATTGGATTTATTTTGGTGCATTTTTGGTGTTGGATACTCAATTGTGCTTGTTTTGTGTTTTTGAGTTTCCTATGTTTCATGACAAGGCACAACCCTCGTTTACTGCATCATTTTGATCCTGAGATAGATAAAACTTTCTATTCCTTGCATAGGCTTAATAGATTTGATTCTACAATTGCTGAGCATATAGGAAGTAGTGTACATCTTGCTAGTTCTAGTGATTTTTCACATAGTGATCATACTAGTGATTACTCGCATCGACTCATTCTCGATTAAATGCATTCTGTCCTTGATCAATCTCTCCATTCTGATTCTACTGAGAATACTGATATCATGGATAATAGGACCTTGAAAGAGCTTGCTGCTCCTGATGTTACATATCAGTCTTTATGCATTAAGTATCCTGATGTTGATGTTCCATTTGAACTTAAATCTAGACTGATTCATTTGCTGCCTAAGTTCAATGGTCATACAGGATAGGATCCTTATAAGCATCTTAAGGAGTTCCACATTGTGTGTTCTACCATGAAGCCTTAAGGCATCTTAGAAGATCACATCAAACTTAGAGCATTCCCTTTCTCATTATAGGATCTTTGCTAAGGAATACATCATGTATTATTTGCATCCAAGATCACAAACTAGTGGAATGATCTTAAGAGGTTGTTTTGGAGAAATTCTTTCTGCATCAAGGGCTGCATCAATCCGAAAAAAATATGTGGCATCGGGCGGTTTGACAAAGAACCATTATCGAATACCAAAGATTTCAAGAAGATGTGTGCAAGCTATCCTCACCATCAGATTAGTGACCGATTCTTCATCCAATATTTTTATGAAGGTGACTCCTGCCTATGGATAGGAGCATGATTGATCTTTGCTAGTGGAGGAGCATTAGTAGACAAGACTCCTATGGCTGCAAGAGAAGTTGATTGAGAATATGGCCACTAATTCCCAACAGTTTGGCACTAGATATAACTCAGTAGTATTGACTAAAGGTGTCCACGAAATTGACGCTGCCTATGCTACAGATCATAGGAAATTGGAAAGCAAAATTAATGATCTTGCATCCTTGGTGAGGCAATTAGCTGTGACTCAGCAGAAATCTACTGCAATAGCTCCTGCCAGAGTGTGTGGCATCTGTATTTCTGCTGATCATTCAACAGATGCCTATCCTACCCTACAGGAGGTTGACACTGATGGTACCCCACAGGCTTATGCAGCTAATATTTATAACAACAGGCCTCAGTAGCAACAGCAGAGTTATAATTTGTCCTCCAACAGATATAACTCAGGCTGGAGAAATCATCCCAATCTAAGGTGGGGGAATAACTCTACACTTTTACCTCCCTGACTCAATATAAGCTAAAGAAGGGCAAATACCTTTCCAATCCACTACGGTGTTCCGGTAGATTTTATCGCCCACCTTTCATTAACGGCGAGATTATGCAATAGTTAATCCAAAGCACCTCTTAAATGAGCCAACCTTGGAGGAACGATAAAATTGATGGCGATTAACAACTTGCGCTTCTAGTAGAGGACGAAGCTACCATTCAAAATTTGGAGAACCTTGTATTGGACAATTTGCCAATTCGATGAACCAATTACGACGTTTCCAAGATTCACAAGTTACCCGCACAAAAAATCCAAGAAATGTGAGTGTCATCACTCTAAGATCTGGTAAGATTGTTGATGCACCAGATTGTGGGTTACAACATGGATTAGATAAGGAGAAGCAAGCCATACCAGAAGTTCCATGTAAAAGAAAATAAGATAGATTCTCGTCCCCACTCCTAGTGTAGTTACTAAATGAATATTAGAAAATCCATCCCACTACCATTTTCTCAAAGAGTTGTGCGGCTTAAGAAAACTTATGAGACTAACACGTCCAAGAGATCTTGGAGACATTTAGGAAGGTTAGGTGAACATTCCTCTCATTGAAAAATCAATCAAGCAAATTCCAAAAAGTTTCTTAAGGACTTGTGCACTCACAGAAGGAGACTAAAGGGAAATGAGAAGATCAGTATAGGGCGAAATGTTTCTACACTTATACAGCCTACAATGCCCCAAAAATGCAAGGATCCATGGATTTTTACTATCCCATGCACCGTAGGCAATAACAAATTCGAAAATGCCATGTTGGATTTAAGTGCTTCAATTAATGTTATGCCTATGTCTGTGTTCAACTCTCTTGCCCTTGGACCCTTGCAGAATACAGGAGTTATCATTCAGTTGGCACACAGGAGTAATGCCTACCCTGTTGGACTCATTGAAGATGTCCTTGTTAGAGTTAATGACTTGATCTTTCCTGCAAACTTCTATATTTTGGATATGGATGGAGAATCCGAATCCAGCAAGGCTCCCATCATTCTTGGCAGACCTTTCCTCAAAACTGCCAGAACCAAGATTGATGTCCATGCAGGCACTCTTTCTATGGAGTTTGGAGATAGTGTGGTGAGATTTAACATCCTGGATGCCATGAAGCATCCTGTGGAAGAACATTCTATTTTCCATATAGATTTGCTGGTTGATGTAGTTGATGATAACCTGTCTGAGCTCTTTGTTGCTGATTTTCCATTCTTTTCTGATTTTATTGACACCTACACATGTGCTACTTGTACTAGTTCGAAAATGTGCAGTGTTTGTACTGAGATTGCATCCTGTTTACATGGTGATTCTGCTACAGATTGTATGGGTTCTGATCAGTTAAATGGTGGTGCAACTACAAATTTAATGAAGTTAGAATGCAGTAATTTGATTACAGCAAGTACATATGAATCTTATTTTGTTGGATTACAGGTTGTAAGCACAGCTCCTACCACCAGGATCCTTCCATCTGTAGTGCAGCCACTTACACTAGAGCTTAAGTCGTTCCCAGAGCACCTTAAGTATGCATACTTAGAGGAGGATAAGAAGCTGCCAGTGATCATTTCTACTGCCCTCCATGCTGAGCAGGAGGAGAGGTTGTTGCAAATACTGAAGAAGTATAAGAGAGCTATCGGATGGACCTTGGTTGACATTCTTGGCATTAGTCCTTCCATATGCATGCACAGGATACTACTTGAGGATGATGCTAAACCAGTGAGACAACCACAGAGGCGACTTAACCCTTTGATCCTGAATGTGGTAAAGAAGGAGGTGACTAAGCTTCTGCAAGCTGGAATCATCTATCCTATATCAGATAGTGCTTGGGTGAGTCCAGTTCAAGTGGTTCCAAAGAAATCAGGAATCACAGTAATGAAGAATGATCGTGATGAGCTGATTTCTACTAAAGTGCAGAGTAGCTGGAGAGTTTGTATTGATTACAGGCGGCTCAACCAAGCGACAAGAAAGGATCATTTTCCTTTGCCATTTATCGATCAAATACTTGAGCGCTTGGCTGAAAAATCTTTCTACTGCTTTCTTGATGGATTTTTGGGGTACTTCTAGATCCATATAGCACCAGAGGACTAGGAGAAACCACCTTCATCTGCCCGTTTGGCACTTTTGCTTATAGGAGGATACCTTTCAGCCTATGCAATGCTCTTGGAACCTTCCAGCGATGCATGGTAAGTATCTTTACAAATTTTTTAGAGGATTGTATTGAGGTGTTTATGGATGATTTTATTGTTTATGGTTCCTCATTTGATGCATGCTTGGACAGTTTGGATAGAGTTTTGCATAGGTGGATTGAGACTAACTTTGTTCTTAATTATGAGAAGTGTCATTTCATGGTAGAACAAGGCATAGTCTTAGGCCATATCATCTCTCAGAAGGGTATAGAAGTAGATCTTGCTAAAATTGATGTTATTTCCCAGTTACCTTACCCCTCTTGCGTACGAGAGGTTTGTTCTTTTCTTGGCCATGCAGGTTTCTATAGGCGGTTCATTCAAGATTTCAGTAAAAAGGCCCTTCCACTGTCCAACTTGTTGTAGAAAGTTGTTGTTTTTTACTTTGATGACAGGTGCAGAGAGGCTTTTGATTGCCTCAAAAGAGCTTTGACCACCACTCCCATCATTCAGCCACCTGAGTGGACACTTTCTTTTGAACTCATGTGTGATGCATCTAACCATGCATTGGGAGCTATCCTTGCACAGAGAGTTGGCAGATCACCTCATGTCATTTCATATGCTTCTCGGACTTTGGATGCTGCACAGGCTAACTATACTACCACTGAGAAAGAGTTGCTTGCCATTGTTTTTGCACTTGATAAGTTTAGATCATATTTGCTTGGCTCTAGAGTGGTTATCTTTACTGATCATGCAGCCTTAAAATTCCTGTTAAAGAAGGAAGAATCGAAGCCGAGGTTAATCAGATGGATGCTGCTTCTCCAGGAATTTGATTTGGAGATTAGAGATAGGAGTGGCGCAGAAAATTTAGTGGCGGATCATTTGAGCAGGATCGAAAGAGCTGTTGACCCTTCTCCTATTAGAGATGATTTTTCGGATGAGTAGCTTATGCAGCTACATGATACCCCACTTTCCCCTTGGTTTATTGATTTAGTTAATTACTTGGTTGCATATATTTTTCCCCCTCATGCATCTAGATCACAGAGAGCTAAGCTTAAAAGTGATGCTAAATACTATGTGTGGGATGATCCATATTTGTGGAAATTTTGTAGTGACCAAGTGATTCGCAGATGCATACTTGACCATGAGATCCAGTCAATTCTTCACTTCTGTCATGCCTCTCCAGTCGGAGGACACTTTGGACCACAGCGGACAGCTAGGAAGGTGCTGGATTCTGGATTCTACTAGCCTACCATCTTTAGACATGCGCATCAGGCTTTCACTACTTATGAGCAGTGCTAGAGAGTAGGAGTGGCCATCACCCGTAAGCAGGAGATGCCCTAGCAGCCCATTCTTTACTTCGAGGTCTTTGATGTTTGGGGTATCGATTTTATGGGCCCTTTCCCTGTTTCTTTTGGTTTTTCTTATATTGTGCTTGCGGTTGATTATGTTTCTAAATGGGTGGAAGCTAAGGCCACCGGGACTAATGATGCTCGAGTTGTTGTGGATTTTGTCAGGTCTAACATATTTTGCAGGTTTGGAGTGCCTTGAGCTATCATTAGTGACCAAGGGACTCATTTCTGTAACCGGACTTTGGAGGCTTTGTTTCAGAAGTATGGGGTCGTGCATAGAGTGTTTACAGCATATCATCCCCAAACTAACGGCCAGGCCGAGGTCTGTAACAGAGAGATTAAGCAGATTTTGGAGAAGATGGTGCAGCCGAATAGGAAGGATTGGAGCTGCTGATTAGAAGATGCTCTTTGGGCTCATCATACTGCTTACAAGACACCTATAGGGATGTCTCCTTTCAGGTTGTCTTTGGTAAATCATTTCACCTTCCGGTGGAGATAGAGCATCGTGCATACTGGGCAGTGAAGAGTTGTAACTTAGCTTTTGACCAAGCAAGTTCAGAGAGGAAGCTTCAATTGCAACAACTTAAGGAACTTCGCTTAAAGGCTTATAAGAATTCAAGGATCTATAAGGAAAAGACTAAGCATTTTCATGACAAGATGATTTCTAGAAAGGAGTTCTCCATTGGCCAAAAAGTTCTTTTGTTCAACTCTCGCCTTAAACTCATGCCCGGTAAGCTCCGTTCTAGGTGGGATGGTCCTTTTATTGTCACTAACATATTTTCTTATGGTGCAGTGGAGATTTTGAATGCAACCACCAACAAGAGTTTCAAGGTTAATGGCCACCGTCTTGAGCCCTTTCTTGAGAGTCTCGCAAGCCCCGCACTTATGGAGGAGCTCTCTTTGGCAAAGCCCACCTTTCCCCAAGTGCAAATCTTTCCACCTTGATGAGGGTGTTCTCTTCCCTTGCTCTTTTATTTCACATGTCTAATTGTCTTTTGCTTTGTGTTTCCATTGAAGACAATGTGTGATTTAAGTGTGGGGGAGGGACTTTTGCTATTTTTGCTCTATTTTTCTATTTTTCTATTTTTTTTTTTTTTTTTTTTTTCTATTTTCTTATTTTGTTTCAATTTTTCTGTTTTTGTTTTTTTTTCTTTGCTCTTTTTGCTTTGTTTTGTTGTTTTTATTTTGGTTTTGATCAATTTTGCATGCTTTTCATTGAATATCTTGGTTTGTACAAGTTGTGTGTAATTTCATCATTCTTAGTTAGAGGTTTCATGACATGAAATAAATATTTTTCTTGCATTTTTGGTTTAGCAAGTTGGCATTAAGAATTAAAGTGTTGCATCAATTGTGATAGGTTTGTCCTTGGTGAGATTTTGGACCTTATACATGGATGGATTGCATTATGCCATTCCCTTCCTTTCTTGTGTGATGTCACTCATGATTGTTGGTGCTTTAGAACTTGACTTGATTCTTTTTTAAGCTTCTTGTTCACATATATGTATTGAGATGATTGAGGCCTTCTTTCTTGATTAGCTACTTTGGTCAAATAGCCAACCTTGCATCATTTTCCTTTGATTACCCCTTTGAGCCTATTTGCCTATTCTTTGTCTTAGTTCATTTTATGCCTTTGTGAAAAACCATGATTTTACCTTACCTTAGGGAATGTGAGAGCATTAGTTCACTGCATTTGAAGAGCTCTTTTGCTTGTAGGCAATTAATAGTTCAAGTGTGAAAGTTGTACAAATTGTTTTATAATATGCATACAAGGTGAAAAAAAATGAAAAATAGAAATAAGTAAATAAATAAAAGAAAAGAAAAGGAAGAATGAATTGAATTGAAAAAAAAAATGAATTGAAAATTGAAAATTGAAAAATGAAGAGAAAAAGAATGAATTTAAGAAATGTTGCGAAAGGAAAGGAAAGGTGATCAAAGTAAGAGAATGTGCATTACTTGTCATTTGAGTTCCTCCTCATTGCTCTTTTATTCTCTTGGGTTCTTAACTTACCATATCCATATTGTTTCTTCCCTTACCTTGGCCCCATTACAACCTTGAATAAAGTCCTTTTGATCTTTATTTACATGTGTTTCAAGTGGTGGAAATTAGAGGCTTGTCAAGCTTATGGTAGTACTTGCTTTCATGGGTGCTTTGAGTGTAAATACAATCCTAAACACTTGAGAGTTAGAGTGTGCCTAGTGAGGATCTTATCACTTTTGATTCATCATTTGATTCGATTTGTATTCTTGCTTGCTTGTGATGTTGAGAGATATATTCATGATTGTCTTGACTCCTTGATACTTTGGATGTTTGAATCTTGATCACTAACTTGCATTCTTGCAATTCATTGGAAAGTATGTTGATCTTGTGTTCTTGTGTTGAAACCCCTTTTGGTTCAATTTTGAATTTTGCCCGGGAGTGCAAAAGTTCAAGTGTGGGGGAATTTAATCAATCAATTTTGAGGCATTCATTATTGCTTTATTCTTGGCCTAATTGATGATAATTGTATCCAATATTATGTTTTTGGGTGAGTTTTAGATGATTGGGTTTCATTGAGCTTAGTTGTAAAAGTTTTATTAATTTTCAGAATTTAGCTCATTTTGACCTTTTTATCTTGTATAGGCTATATCTTAGGCTACAAATGTCATATTTGGATGATCTTAGTGTCTCCTGAAAGCTGAGACGAAGATACACAATTTTGCATCTAATGCAGTTTTTCTAATTCAGCTGGATTCAGGGCGAAATTGGGCCTAAAAATTAGGATGTTGTTGCTGTCATAAAGCTTGGACCTTCCCTCACTGATTTGGGCTTAACTCTCTCAATTTGAGCCCAAATAAGGCAAATTATATGTCTCTGAAAAACTTATTCAGAGGGCTACAGTTTAGGCCAGGGGTAGATTAGGAATTATAAAAGAATTTTTAGTTACAAATAGGTTAAGTCAGAATACAAAAAATACTTTTTGATTTTCCTTTGTTCAGTGTTGAGATTTTCAGATTGAGAAACAGTTCTTTTCTCTCTCTTTTCATCTTCTCTATTTTCATTTTCTCTCTTCTCTGAAGGTTTTGTATCTTTTCAATGGTGATGGCCATGGAAGGCTAAAGATCTAATCAATCCAAGGAATTCAATGATTGTGGTTAGAGTTTTGAGTTCTTTTGTTTAATTGTAATTTCTAATTGTGTTCTTTCCTCTTCTCCTTCTTCAATTGATTTCTGATTATGATTTCGAAATTGAAGATAGAATTAGGGTTGATTAATCTGAATCTAATGGAGAATAGATCATCAATTGGTAATCTATGTTAATTTGAAATTGTGCCTAAATCAATATTAATCAATAATTACGATTGTGATTCTGATTTCCTTGATCAAATTCTAGGTGATTATCTAGTTGAATTCGGATTAACAAAGGTGAATGTATTTAGAATTATACTCTTTTTGAACTATGATTAATTCTGCCACTTGAATTGAAGGCCTTGGATTGGTGTTTCTATAATTGAATTTTCTCCTAATTACTATTTGAATTCATTTTCTGCTATTTGATGAACAAAACCCCCTTCCTATTGATAACTTCTAATATGCTTGAGAAATCTAAATTGATCCTTGGAAGATGACCTAGGTTATGCACTATGCTATATTCAATTGTAAATCCTAGTCTATTTTGATGCGAGTACGACATTGCTCATCACCAATCCTCAATATCATGCAATTGTATAACAGTAGCTACTAACATTCAACCTACGGCAAGTCATGCATTCCTTTCCCATCATCTCAATCAAGAGACAAGGAAGTGCAAAACCTACAAAAGTTCTAATATGCCTAAACATAGCAAGTCCATACCCCGACTCAACAAGATTAACTGCTCTAATACCACCTGATCTAACACCCCTAGATCTAATAACTACGGCATTATCGTCATTACACCATAGTCACTAAATCTAGGCGTGTCACAGTCTCGACAACAATCTTTTCAAAAATTTCTATTTCCATTATACGTAAATAGAAAATATGAGCCCCGAATGAAGCATACTTAGTACTCAACCATAATTATATAACCACTAAAGGAAAACATATTTCATATATAATATATTCATCCTTAACACAAAGCACTGATAACACAAAACATAGTACTTACATATTCAAATAAAAGGTAACGTGTACAAAAGCACTAAAGGGAGAAAGTAGTAACCCTGGGATAGGAACTACTAGCAGACAAAGCCGCAACCCCAAATATATGTGACACTCGGAGTCTTAATCAACAAGTCAGGCATCAATGCCCTCATGAAGTTGCACCCGTACATAACCGAAAACCTCGTCCAGATGCCATATCGAAAATAATGAATCGACCTAGTCCAATCAGTAAGAGTATGGTCCCTCTTTTTCTTCTTCACGATCTTTTATCAAATATAAATATGAAATAGAAATACAGGAATACAGGAAAGAGGTGAGACACCCAGCATTCAATACCAATACGACAGTAAGAAAACAGAACGATGCAGAACGCCCACATAGCAATGCAACAATATTAAACAAGAATAGTGACAGACAATAAAAGAAACAGTCACTGAGTCTCAGATAATAAACATCAAGACAATTCAAATAATCATAACCTCATTTAAAGCAATAGTCCAATCATCATATAAATGAACAACAGTTTCATCATCATGAAAATGGATAAATATGTAAATGCCAGATGATATGCTGACTCACTATGCATGTGCACATGGTACCAAAATCCTACTTCATGGAGCTAGACATAAACATTTCGGAGAGAATAATCGAGGAGTACATGTCAGTATCTCGTTAGCCTTAAAAATAATGGGCTCATCATCATAAAAATAATCTTTTGCGCAACATGGCTTATACATGGCACTCTCAACAAGTTCGTGATATAGGACAGTGTCTCGGTTCGGATCGTCGGTGTGTTTGTATCGGTTTATCCCACGCACAAAGGAGCTCATAACTGTCCATGTGGAACACCCGCACGTCGACGCCCCCAAGGTCAACCACTATGACCTACGCTTAGTCTACTCGCACTCGCACTAAGGTATAATTTCATCTCCTAGGCATACACAGCCTTTCCAACAAAGTCCAACGGACATTCACATATGCATGACGACTCAATTTACATTATGTATGTTCAACAATTGTATGTTTCTCATAATGCAATGCATATCATGCATATTCATTAACAATATATATTTCTCATGGAACATACCACAACGGTATATAATCAATCCTTAATAACTTTATGCCACAATTTAGTCAAGTTAAATATCAATATATTCATGTATATTTCACAGTGATATGCTTTCTCATAATCATGTCATAACTGGCCAATGCAATTATCAACAACATAACATATTTGAATCTTCAACAATAACACATAGTTATTAAAATTCAATCCTAGGTTATGTTTTCATTTCAAGACTTTCATCACTAATCCGCTCTAAGGGAATCCCCTTGTTCTCTCAATTTGCCAAGTTCTTTACTTTGAATTTAATCATACTCACTTAGAATATTATTCTAAGGCTTTCCAAGTTTCACCCACACTCTTATTCTTTTCTTAAGTCTAAAATCACTCTAAGTTATCAAGTAAATCTCTTTCCTTCATTTTTCCATCTTATGAATCCGTAATAGCTTATTAAATTACCTATTCTTCTAAATTTCATCTTGATACATAAATCTTAGCCAATAAAGCCCTAGAGGCCATGAGTCTCCCAAGGACAAGAATCCAATCAATTTCTCCATCTCATTGTTAGCATGAACCTTAAAGATCATTGAACCCAAAGTTTTATATCTTGTTTCATCATTGTTTACCCTTAGTCAATTCTTCTTAACCTAAGCTTCTAAATTTCAAATCATCACAAAACTTGTCTTGAATGTCCCATTTTCTTTCCTCTTAACCGAGACCTCTCCAAAGGTTTCTAGTCCCAAAATTTATCATTATTTCATCAATTATCTATCACTTAATTTCTTTAGTTCCAAATTCGTACACAAATTCCATCATGGACCCATCATTGGGCCACTTGGCCGTGAGCCTCCAAGGTGAGAAGTCCCAAAGTTTTTGCATTATAACCCTCAATTCTTTACCACCTAATCACCTAAATTTCAATTCCCACAAAATCAATCTCAAACTCCCAAAATATGGTCCAAAACCGTGACCTCACCAAAGGGTAGGAAACCCTACATTTTTCCATTCATCAAATCCATACAATCCATCATCATTAAAGCATTCAAAATAACTAATATTTACATATAACTCAAGTATACACCAAAAACATGAAAACAAGCACACAAAGTGAGCAATCCATTATGGATTCCTCCATCAACAACACACAAAGGTTTCCTCACTACCAATAAAGGTTGAAGTGAGTAAATCTCCTTCTTACCAAAGGAAATGACAAGAAAAATGCTTCCTTGATGGCCCTTGAAGATTTCGTCCAAAGCTCCACTAAAACCCTAAAAATTTCAACTCAAGAGATCAACATTCTAAGCTTGAAAAGAGTGAACCAATGGCCATAGAGAAGTCCATGAACACGAAAATGAGGAAAGGGAATGAAAAGATTAAAACTTTACCTCAAATCTCCAAGCTTTGATCTTAAAGAAAGATGAAAAAGATGGAAGTTTTTGGAAATGGTTCCAACTAGAAAGGTGTTTAGAATGTAGTGGAGATTAAGAAGATGTGGTTAGATGCAATTTTTGAAGTCATAGGGGTGGAGATTAGTGGATTGGTCATGAGGTAGAAGAGAAGAAGAAGAGAAGAGAAAATGAGAGAAAATGGAAAGTGGAGAAAGAAAGTGATAGGAAAATATTTTGAAATGAAAGTGAAGTGTGATAGGTGAAATGCCAAAAGTGACATTTGGTCACATTTTTGCCCACATTGCCATGGAGCTACAAGGAGGGGGCGGAGAGAGAATTGGCTTCTCATACAAGCTCTAAGAAAGTTGCTAGGAAGCTTTCTCCAAGCTAGCAGCTTCCTCCAAGCTTCTCTAACAAGCCAAGTTTTCACTTTTTGAAAAGTTAAAGTGATGTCATGGTGATGATGTCACTATTGTGATGTCATTAAAGTATTCTCTAAAATATGACTAACACTGTATCAGAATTATTATCAGTGGACAAAAATTACAGTTAACAAAAATCGGTATTTATTGTCCAACGGATAATAAAATTATTATGTGATTTTTATTTATCTGATAAAAATTTTGAAAAATGTAAAATTTCGTAAACCGTGTCTAGCCTCGGATTTAGTAAGATCTCCCGTTGACGTTTCCACAGCTCAAGGTTCTCAGAAAAAATATCTCATTTCTCCGACTCCGCTCAATGTGCACGCAAAATAAGGAATAATATTAAAATATTCTCTGTTCTCAGAAAAATCCAGAAAAATTCACAAAATTCAGAAATATTATAAAACAACTATTTATCATTAAGTTATAAATTTTCAGGGTATTACAACTCTCCACTTCAAATAGAAATTTCATCCTCTAAATTTTCATTCCTTAGAATAAATATAGATGTTGTTTCTTCATCTTATCTTCTAACTTCTACATCGCATCTCTATTCATGTCAATTTAGATCACCCTTACCAATGTGATCTCTTTGTCTCTATATTGCTTCGCTTTCTTTCCCTCGACCTTCACATGAAGTATTTATAGATCAACCTCTCTTTTAATTATACTGTGTGCAGTTCGATGACAAGGCTGGATCGGGGATATACTTTCGCAATTATGACATATGGAAGACATTATGAAAATTAGAAAGAAAGGATGACAAAATCAGTTGATAGGCTACCGGACCATTCTGAAGGGGAATTTGACATAGTCCGAAGAATTTAGGAATGAGTTGCTGGCGACTCAGACAAGATGACACACATTTAGCAACGTTTCTCTTCATTCCTTGCTACCAATACTTCTGCTTTAGATCTTGATATATCTTGGTCAATCTGGTGTGTATACTTAATTTACTCGCGTGAGGTCCATCGAAGATTAACTCCTTGAGTTTAGAATCATCTGGTATGCAGACCTTATCTGTGAACATCAAGACTTCGTCGAATTCCTTCCTCACACTCTGACGCCGTGCCTTGCTTTAATAGGTCCTTCTTGTCTTGTAGAAATTGGTCACTCTTATACTTCTCTCGAATTCCTCCCAACAGATCATTCGAAATAGTAACCATACCTAGACATACCTCATCCGGTGTTATTTCCAATGACAACCACTTGTCCTTGAATTTTTCCATTAATTCCTTCTTCTTGACTACCATAATGAAGGTGTTAAGTAGCTTCTGGTTCAAAGCGTTTGCTAGGATGTTTGCTTTTCCAAGATGACACTAAAGTTAGAAATCATAATCCTTCAAAATTTATAGTCACTTTCTTTGTCTCATGTTTAGTTCCTTTTCGTCAAATAGATATTTCAAGCTCTTGTGATTGCTAAAGGCGTTGAATGTTGCTCCATACAGAAAGTGTCTCTATGTTCTCAGAGCAAATACAACTACGGTTAATTCCAAGTCACGGGTTTGGTAATTCTTCTCATGCATCCTCAACTACCTCGAGGCGTAAGTCATAACTTCCCAACTGTGCATGAACACACATCTTAGACCTTGATGTGAAGTATCTCGAAACACTTTAAGCGGTTACTTGGGATCAAGTAGAACCAAAAGTGGCAAGTAGCCGAATACCTTCTTAATCCTTTGAAAACTTTCTTCACATGTGTTAGTCCATAGAAAAGTTTGATTCTCTTCTGGTAAGCTGAGTAAGACATTCTACTGTCTTGGAGAATCAATCAATACTTCTTTGATAGAAACCAACTAACTTTGCATGCTCCTAGGGTATTATAGTCTTCAGTCTTTCCCATTGTAAAACTGCTTCAACTTTTGACAGACTCACAACAATTCCCTTCCTTCGTAATTTCATGACTCAAAACTGAATTTCCTCAAACTAGCATTTGTACTTTGACAATTTGGTGTACACTTCTTTTCCTTTAAAGTATGGAAAACTATATCGAGATATCCAACATGTTTCTCCATATCTTCGAGAAAAGATCAAAATGTTATTGATAAAGACAATGACATAACTATTTAGATAAGGATGAAATATCCAATTCATGTTATCCATGAATACGACAGGAGCATTTGTCACTCCGAATGGCATCACAAGATACCCATAATGTCCATAGCGCATTCGAAAAATTGTTTCGGGAACATCCTCAACTTCCCATGAATCTAATGATGACCAGTATGTACATCTATCTTGGAGAAAACAAAGACTCCCTTCTCGCTGATCCATCGAATCATTTATCTTCTTCCGAGGATACTCATCTTTAATCGTAATCTTGTTCAATTGGCAATAGTCCTCATATCAGTGAGAAGTTCCATTCTTCTCCTTAACTGATAGCACTGTAGTTCACCATGCGAAACCCATTGACTACAAGAGTGGCTTTCATGTTCCCCTTGCTTTTGTTTCATCACTGTTTACCCTTAGTCAATTCTTCTTAACCTAAGCTTCTAAATTTCAAATCACCACAAAACTCGTCTTGAATGTCCTATTTTCTTTCCTTTTAACCGCGACCTCTCCAAAAGTCTCTAGTCCCAAAATTTATCATCATTTCATCAATTATCTATCACTTAATTTCTTAAGTTCCAAATTCGTATACAAATTCCATCATGGACCCATCGTTGGGCCACTTGGCCGTGACCCTCCAAGGTGAGAAGTTCGAAAGTTTTTCCATTATAACCCTCAGTTCTTTACCACCTAATCACCTAAATTTCAATTCCCACAAAATCAATCTCAAACTCCCAAAATGTGGTCCAAAACCGTGACCTCACCAAAGGGTAGGAAACCCTAGCTTTTTCTATTCATCAAATCCAAACAATCCATCATCATTAAAGCATTCAAAATAACTAATATTTACATATAACTCAAGTATACACCAAAAACATGAAAACAAGCACACAAAGTGAGCAATCCATTATGGATTCCTCCATCAACAACACACAAAGGTTCCCTCACTACCAATAAAGGTTGAAGTGAGTAAATCTACTTCTTACCAAAAGAAATGACAAGAAAAATGCTTCATTGATGGCCCTTGAAGATTTTGTCGAAAGCTCCACCAAAACCCTAAAAATTTCAACTCAAGAGATCAACATTCTAAGCTTGAAAAGAGTGAACCAATGGCCATAGAGAAGTCCATGAACACGAAAATGAGGAAAGGGAATGAAAAGATTAAAACTTTACCTCAAAATCTCCAAGCTTTGATCTTGAAGAAAGATGAAAAAGATGGAAAATTTTGTAAATGGTTCCAACTAGAAAGGTGTTTAGAATGTAGTGGAGATTAAGAAGATGTGGTTGGATGCAATTTTTGAAGTCATGGCGGTGGAGATTAGTGGATTGGCCGTGAGGTAGAAGAGAAGAAGAAGAGAAGAGAAAATGAGAGAAAATGGAAAGTGGAGAGAGAAAGTGATAGGAAAATATTTTGAAATAAAAGTGAAGTGTGATAGGTGAAATGCAAAAAATGACATTTGGTCACATTTTTGCCCACATTGTTGTGGAGCTACAAGGAGGGGGCGGAGAGAGAATTGGCTTCTCATACAAGCTTTGAGGAAGTTGCTAGGAAGCTTCCTCCAAGGTAACAGCTTCTTCCAAACTTCTCCAACAAGCCAAGTTTCCACTTTTTGAAAAGTCAAAGTGATGTCATGGTGATGATATCACCATTGTGATGTCATTAAAGTGTTCTCTAAAATATGACTAACATTGTATCAGATTTATTATCAGTGGACAGAAATTACAGTTAACAAAAATCGGTATTTATTATCCAATGGATAATAAAATTATTCTGTGATTTTTATTTATTAGATAAAAATCTCGAAAAATGTAAAATCTCGTAAATCGTGTCTAGCCTCAGATTTAGTAAGATCCTTCATCGACGTTTCCACAGTTCAAGATTCTCAGGAAAAATATCTCATTTCTCTGGATCCACTCAGTGCGCACGCAAAATGAGGAATAATATCAAAATATTCCGCGTTCTCAGAAAAATCCAGAAAAATTCACAAAATTCACAAATATTATAAAACGACTATTTATCATTAAGTTATAAATTTTTGGGGTGTTATAAATCTTATTTGTTGAAAAGCCAATAATAATGGCTAGACTAGTTAGCCATGAAACTAGATGTGTTGTGAATTGCGGATCAGAATCACGCTGTAGAATAATAAAATTTCCTCACAGGATCCATGCGAAAAGGATATAATTCGAGTTTTAAAATGTTTACCTCTTGAAGCATGATAAACACAAGCGACGTGAATCACCAACACCGTAATAGAGACGATGTCTCTGCGGTATCCACATGAACAGATTTGCAAAACGTCCAACGTTCGCAGTCTTGGAGTCTGACCTCTCTACAACTGTGCTAGTTGCGAAGATAAGAGAAGAAAACATGTCACTCTCTGATTCACTTTCTTTAGGTGCAGCTAGGGTTCTGTAATGTCTTACCAGCAGCCCCTTTAGCAGTACTATTTATAATGGTGACTGCCTAAGTGAGTGTGAGTAGTAACAAGATAACCTGTGCAACCCTAGACTCATCTGTTATGAGTTAGGCCCACAATTGAATCCGAGTCCAACTTGGATCCTTATTGCTCCAATTTAGTCTGCTCTAAGTGTGCGACTCTGCAGGTTCTTATGATGTTAGTAGTAATATTAAAATCTCATTTTAATATTACAAACAGTGAGCAGTATCTAGTAACACATCACTGCTACTCAAGTAATGCGAATGTCAATGATTTGACATAACCTATTCGTGACCAATGTTTCCGTGTAGTTTAGTCCCTTTATCCAGATATCTAGATTGAACACAAGGCATGAAACGTGTCACCCTTGTTTAGTTCAATCTTCAGTTTTCTAATTCTTGAGTAGACATAGTAATAACAAATGAGATCAATATCTCATATTGACTCATTTGAGCATGGTCATGCATTTCATAGTCTCACTCAATCAGAGGGCCTGAAGATATCACTCCTATTATGTAGGAGGGACAAATTCCATCTAGGTCACTCACATCCCTCCACATGAATCGCGGTATGTATAATAACTAACTTTATAATCATCTTGTTACGGATGACGTTTAATGACATTAAAACACATAACTCCTTATATAGAAATTGTAGTGATTTCAAGTCAAAGGATCACATACACCATTATCACTATGAGAGTCGCTTATGATACTCACGTAACGATCCACGTGGCATTCTCATGGCGGGTTTGTCCAATACATCATTACTCTAATATGTATCCATGTGAAGACTTGATATCTCATATCCATCACCCGTGAGATGTGGTCATCAGTCTACGCACATACTATCCTCAATGCATTATTGTTGTCCTAATTAACAATAATAATTGATTAGGGATATTTAAGAATAGTGTTTTATCCAATAGGATCTCACGATCAAGTCATCCACTTGATGTCCTATGGTATCAAACTTACAATTCTAAGGACTTTATTATGTTTATCAAAAAAGAACACAATAAATGAAATGCCTCATATATTAAAAAAATACCATAATATAATGTATGTAAATACAGACAAAATATATTGGCCTTTAGGGTATACACCAACAAGATGATCTAACTAAGTTAGCCTAAGGCCTAAGAAGTAACTAAATAGAACTAACTTAGTTTGCCACTCCATTTTGCTCCACGATTTCAAGAAGATTCTTGAATCTTCTAGAATGCAAAATTCACCTAGGTGACTAAATGTTTAGTCATGAAACTAATTGAACCAACTAAGTTAACTTAAGTCTAACTAGAAGCAAATTGAAACAAACTTAGTTTGCCAAATCCTTTGCACCTCATGGCCACCTAGCGATTCTAGGATGTTCATGAATAAATGATTCATTAAGGGTGACCATTGCATGATCACTTAATAATATAAGCCATGTGAAACCATGTGCTAGTCATAAACTTGGAGGCTAAGTCTTTTACACCCTTTGTGAAGGATTTCCACGGCTAAACACTTATTTGGAGAGGAATCTCTCATACTTCATTTCATCTTTTAAGAACCAAATTCTCTCCATTCTCTCTCCTTCAATAACAAAGCAAACTTTTTCATTTCTTTCTTCTTCAACCTCACAGCCAAATCACTAAAATTACTATCCAAGATACTTTAATTTCATTTTACCATAGATCTAGCATCAAAATACCAATTCAATATACTTTGGTGTTGTGATCATCTTCATCTTTCTCTTAGCAATAAAAAAGTTCTCACTTTGTTCTTCAAAGGAAGCTCACGGCCACACCTTTCCAAAATAGCTTCCAAGCTTCAATAATTCTAAACAACTTTTTCATGTTGATATCTTTTCCAAGATCATCCATCTTCAACCTTGTTCTTCAAACTAAAGATTGAAGCTTTATAGGTGAAGTCTTTAGTATTTACTTCTAAATTCATTTTAAAAGTTCTAAACCATGTTTTGATCCATGGTTTTCTAGTTTCAAGCTTTATTTATGATGTTTGTGTATTTGAAGTTTTTATAGGATTTTGTGTCGTGAAGGATGAATTCATCAAGAAGGTAACCAAGAGGAGTTTTGAATCTTCTTTTGAGGTAAGAGGGGGTTTAACCTCATCTGCCATATGTGGTGGTGAGGGAATGGATTTGTTGTTTGTTGGTGGAAAATCCTTTTAAGGATTTATTCACTTGATTGTGTATGTTTACGTGTTCTACGTTCTACTCTATGTGATTTTGTTGTTTATTAATTATGCATAGTTCTATTGCTCGAATAATTACATGAGATGGTATGATTTTGATTAATTTATGGTTAGATGCTTAATATGATTTTATTGTTTTCATAGTAAGCATGAACATGTGATAGTGGAAATATCATGAGTGATATGTTATATGATGAGAATCTTGTGGAAAGGAAAACTGTTTTGGTTCCAAAGAACCTTGAGGCTCATGACCTTCATGCTTGATATGGAACAAATCATTTCAAATTATTTTACTAATTATGAATTTTAGATGAGTAGGTAATAAGTCAATGATTTAAGGATTTGTAAAGAAAGTGGACATGAAAATGAACAAAGAATTTTATGATGAAGTTATATGTGATTTTTGGTAAATATGCCAAGAATTGGTATTTTAGATCAAAAATATTTTATTAAGTGCATTCTTAGGTAATTAATTAACAAGAACTCATTTTAGTGGGTTTTGAAATATAAAAAGAAAGTAAACTAATTTTTAGGAATTAATTAAATTAGTAGAACTAGGCCATGATGGGAAATAAAATTAAAAACTTGAAATTTGCTAACGTATAGCTCACCCTTTGGGTTTTGAAGCGTGTTAGAAAATTGAGCTGTAATGTCTAATTAAATCAAAGAAGTGCAATTTTGTAAGAAATAGTAGAAAATATTAATTTAAGAATTTTTAGTAGAAAAATATTTTAAATAAGGTCAAAATGCCTACAATATGTAGGGAATTTTATAAATAAGTTTAGAAAGCTAAAAAATATTTTACGCAAGTGAAAAATATTACAAAAATCTTACGCGATTTCAAAATAGTGATTTTTAAGCAACGCGATTGAGAAAATGATTTAAAATCTCTACGCGATTTAGAAAACGTTTGAAAATATTTTCACAATTGCAAAAACATTGGGAAATACTTGCCAGATTTAAAAATGTAAGAAAAATGTTACGCGATTACGAAAACGTGACAAAAATTTTACACGATTGAGATTTGCAACAGTTTGTTGTAGGGCCGATGTACTGGACCTAGATGCATCAGTGATATTATGTAATTGTATGTGCTGCTATCAAATATCATTAATTCTAATGGCATTAGACAATTGTATGGGCAGTTGTTTTAATATCATTGGGAACAGTCAACGGTGGTTTGATTTTAAGACATTGAGCATGCATAGAAAGTCATGAAGACTATATTTGGTGACACAGAGTTGAATATTACACCTATAGTGCAGGTGCGATATGTGTGGTGTTGGTCACTAGTTGATCTTTGGAGATATCGGGGAGCGTAGATCCATGGGGGTCAGATGACTATTCACTATCTCGTGGAAATTCGTTGCAATGCACCGACTATCTTGACAAAACACTATTCATACTCTAGGTCCGGCATAGAATGTCGTGTATAGCTATGTTGCGCATATTATATTTTTGAAAGTACTTGATTTGAGGCTAAGACGTGTCTTCTGAATCATTCTCTCTGATATTTGTGTTGGTTTAGCTCCATGGAGTAGGGGTTGTGTAACGTCCCTTTTTGGGAGGGAACGTCACATTGTCAAATAAAAGAAAATGCAGAAAAGTAAAGTTTTAACATTTCAAGACCCGGTTCATTCGTTTAAGTTTAACTTGTTCAATTTTTAAATACGCGAGCAGAATAGTAGAAATATACAATTTTTTTTTATAATCATTTTAACCATGTGGAATATAAATGACAGTGAAGGATAAAATAGTAGACAACATTCTCATCTGGATAACATGCATATATATATATATATAAAAAATGTACTGATATCATTTATACTTAGATACAAGCCTGAATTACCCAAAAACAAAACTATATCTGCCCCAAAAGATTATACAAATATGCTCCAGTGATACCAAAATATACAGCCTACACAAAAATACATCAGGCCCCAAAATAAAACACTGGTAGCCATCAGTAGCTACCAATAAACTCAGTCTCTCAGATGAGGAGGGATCGTATCCGGGTCCTCAGCAGGATCCTCCTCTTCAGAGGAAACCTCCATGGGAACCACAGAACCACGGGCAGGAGCCCGAGCAGTAGAGTCAAAAGAGTCCTCCCAAGGGGTGTAGTAGCGGTCACCCCACATCTCTCTAATGGGCAAGTAGAACTCCAATCGCAGGCTGATGTGGCAGGTGAGGACAGGAGCCTCATGACGCCTCCAGGCTAGGGCTATCGACACATCTCCCAAGTAGACACAACAATCGGAATTCAAGTTAATGTGCCAACACTCTGGCCCTCCGAGGAAGGTCGTATTAAGCTACGCACATCACCAAAGAATCATGCGCATGCATGTCGCCATCGTCTCGAAGAATGAGAAGCTAGTCTCGTTCGGGCCGAGAAGAAATTTTTGGAAACTTGGATTACATCAAGAAGCCTAAAATCGGGGTCTTCCGCCTCCTTGCCGTCGTCTTCGATCAACACATCATACACACATACATGTTTTGAAAAGTAATAGAGATACAAGAAAGAGGTAAGACATCCTACCATCATTACCAATTATAGCAGCTAGAAACGAGACGGCGCCACGCGCCCAAATAGCAATTCGAAATATCATATTCAACTAATAGCATAATTCCAACGGTAAGCAAATAAACAATTCCAATAAAACACACCCTAAAAAATGTCATCACGGCTTATAACCAAATCAGTCATAGATATGGAAAAATAAATATTAACAATGACAATGTATATCATGACTCACATGCATGTTTTCCCAAATTCCTACTCCATGGAGCTAGACTCAAATAGTCGGAGAGAAAGATCAAGAGACATGTCTGTAACTCGGCTGCCGAGGCCAGTGCTATAACTCATCAGTTTTTCTCGTGCACAATCATGGCATTGTACGAATTGACATTCTACACTAGATCACGATATAGGACAAGGTATCAAGTCCGGATCGTCAGTGCGTTTGCATCGGTTTGCCCCACAGGCAAAGGAGCTACCAACTACCCATTGTGGAGGACCCGCACCCCGACGCCCCCAAGGTCATAACAAGACCCACACTTGTCTACTCGCACCCGCACTAAGGTGTGTTCAATCTCCTAGGCAACTTGGCCTTACAATAGTCCACAAGGACATTCACAATGCATATGACACTATGCATAGACATGTATAATTCACAATCTCATACCATTACATAACATACCACAATAGGCCAATATAAGCATCAATATACATTCCTTATCACACACATACCACAATTTCCATGCTATGGATCCAAGAATTCCATTTTCAAAATCATTTCTTCTCTATCGGTATGAATACATATTCCTATCACATTTAAGTAAAGTAAAATCCTTGAATCCAGGGTTTTTAGGTTATGTTTGAGTTATAAAGGACAAAGAACCATAGTTTCAATCATTTCCAGAGGATTTTAAGAAAAAATCTCATTTTTGGGTCTTGTAATCGATTACATCACTGTGTCGATTCACTCTTGTTCAATAAAAGAGATCCTCATGTAATCGATTACAATCTCATTGTAATCGATTACATGATTTCCCTTCTAAACTACTATTCGTAACTTCAGGACCTGGTAATCGATTACACATTGCTTTATTTATGTGTGTAATCGATTACACAATCGACAATGAGAACCTCCGTTAATCGATTACCCACAAGTTGTAATCGATTACGTGATTCCCAGAAGCATCATTTCGTGACATCAGGGGCTTGGAAATCGATTACACCATTCTTGTAATCGATTACAAGCTAGTCAGAATCTCTATAATCGATTACACACAAGATGTAATTGATTACCAGATTTCCAGAATCACGATTTAGTACCCTTAAGAGCTTGTAATCGATTACAAGCCCAACGGTAATCGATTACCATCATAAAAAGGGGAACTTGTAGAAAACAGAGTTCTCATGTCCATTAACTCAAATCAAACCACTCATTATCATATTTAACCAACAAGTTACTCAAATATACCTTCAAATCATGCAAGAGGCATCAATCAATCATACAACAAATCAATCTAATAGCATAAATCAATTAACATCAACACATAGACATAGTAATTAGAAAAATCAAAAGATAACCCTCATTAGGGTTTTTCCACCAACAACACAATCAAGGTTCCTAGATGCTAAGAGAGGTTGAGGAGGAGTGTCTTCCTCTTACCTAAGTGAAGAAAAATAAAAGAAGAACACCAAGAACCTCCTTTGAATTTTCGGATTTGAGCTCCAAGAATCCTAAAAATGGTGACTTTGTTAGAATCAATACCAAGGCTTGAAAAATAAGCCATGGATGGCCAACATGAAGACCATAACCACGAAAATGGAGGAGAAAGAAGAGAAGTCTTGAGTCTTACCCAAAAAGCTCAAAGCTTGGAGCTTGGAGAAAATGGTGAAAATGTGAAATCTCAAGATGCTCCAAACAAGAAGGATGTCTAGGAGAGGAAGAGGGTTAAGAGAGTATGGTTGGAAGAAAATTTGGTGATGAATGAAATGGGATTTCATAAGAATTCAAGAGCTAACGTCTATTTTATCACTTGGGTTCTATAAATAAGGATGCTTTTACGTGAGATTTCTTTTACTCCTTTGTTCTTCAAGTAGTATATCTACTCTTATGGAGAGAGGGAGGAGAAAAAAAAAGGTGTCATGAGGAAGAAGAAGAAAGAAGCGAATGAAGGAAGCAGAAGTAAAGGAATGCTTAGGAAATAAAATCAATCTCCCCCAAAATGTTGTCCAACCGTGCATAAGAGAGAGAGAGAGAGGAGGAAATGGGCTGCTTTTGCATGGGGAAGAAGGAAGAGGAAATTTCCAAGAAGCTTCCTCCAAGCTTCCATAAGAAGCTTCGCACGTGTCACGATAAAGTGAAGGTAAAGTTGTTTCCTAATCGGGTACACTAATACAGATGAATATTTACACTGTCAGTATTATTTTTCCTCCAGTGTAGAAGAGTTACTAATGATGAAAATAATATTTCATTATTCATCAGATGATTTTACAATACTGCGATTTCATTCATCGGGTAAAACCTCGTAAAGCATAAACTTCGTAAATTGTGCCCACAATATTTTTTAGTAAGATCCCCTAGTCGACAAATCCACAATTTAGAGTTTACACGTGTGCATTGAGCGAGGGAAAATGAAAATGACTATAGAAAATGACAAATATTAGAAAATGACTATTGGTGGTGAAATAATTAACTTCCGGAGCGTTACACGACCTCGGAATTCTCACCGGTGTGCACGCAAAACGAGAATATACTAAATATATTCGTCGTTTAACTTTAAAAAATTCTAGAAAAATTCCTAAAAATCAAGAATAATATAAAATGATCACTTATACTTAAACAGATATTTTTCGGGATGTTACAGGTTGTCCATTGTGGATGTGGCATGATCATCATTGTATTTGTTGTGCATGGTCAGTATATATATGCATAGTGAGTATTTATAATATTGTGATATGATATTATTGTGATATTTTCGTTATGACAGTAATTGTGAAGTATGTTTTTGTATTGTAAGTTTATTAAATTATTTATTTATTGATATTATAAATGTATCCATTGATTTATGTTATTCTAAGTTATTTTCTGTATTGAACTGAAATGTTGTATTATCATTTCTTTGTTGCCATGTTGGTATGCGATGTAAGGGATCTCACCTCTTTGCTGTATTGTTTGTCTGTTATGTTTTTATGTTTACGTTTGATAAAGACTATAGAAGGAGACGAGATTGGATTGCTTGTGGTTGTATTGGATTGGTATTCTGCAATGATGGCAAGACAAGATTTCACTGAGTAAGTGCAAGTGCAGTTCTTATATGTTTCGACTAGGTAATGTGTCTGTAGAGAACCTGGGAGAGAATACGGTTCAGGACCTTTCTCTTCATGTTTTTGGACTTAGGCAAGGTCACATTTTTGTTTGGTAGTTGTATAGTAAATTGGAAGTTTATAAAGTCTATGTATATATGATATTGATTACTATGTTGTATTTATGTATTGTGTATTAATCAATTAATTATATGTTTAAATCGCTAAAGGTTTGGTAAGTTTACATTGTCCATGAAAAGGAATTTTGGAATTCGTGTCGTACACGGTTAAGGCTTTTATAACTGGGATAAGTTGTAGAAGTTTTAATCTTAAATGTGATACCCTAAGGAGGGTGTTACAGCTCCCCTGCTACAACTATGAGAGATATGTGAGAAATGAGAAAATATCCCACTTTGATGACTTATAAGAGCCAAAGTAGAAACAGGCCCACCCGTGTGATCACTTGGTCACTTAAGTGGCTACACTGCTAAACCCTGATTTGCTAAGAACACTCAGATTTCACCAAATTCAGTTTTCTAACTTTCAACAAGTTTCAAATAAATCCTAAGATTCATAAAAAATCTTGTTTCACCATTTTCATCATTTTTCATATCTGTTAGGGGTCAATCATGCATTAAAACACATAATTAGTATGCTTAAAAATGCCAAACTAACTTTGATTAACCTCAAACTTTAACCACACCTTCTTCCACACATTTGTGACCTAGAAACAAGTTCTCCATACTTATTCCCATTAACTAAGTAGTTTAATTCAAAATCGGGGCTAAAAACAGCTATATTCCACATATAGTGCTACAACATAATGACTAAACGTGCTCAGACGGTCACCAAATTTTACAAGCATGACAAACTAGTATTAAGCTACCTCCATAATCATTTATAAGTCAATCATGATTATCAAGGGTGTTAGAAGCATTTCAACAAGACAACAAAAGATCACAATTATGTTCAACTCAAGAAGAATGAGAATGATAAGATGTTCCAAGCATTTGCAAGATTTGAAGAGAAGAAATTTTTGGAAACTTGGATTACATCAAGAAGCCTAAGGACTAGAATTGGTATATTTTCCTTTTAGGTTTTCTCCTATGTAAAGATAGAGGTTTTATATGAAAAGAGCTCAAATATGTTTTTAAATCTTTACAAATGGTTCTTACATGCTAAAATACCCAAGAAACATGTTTTGAAAAGCTAGTCATGGTGGTAATTCAAAACTATGAAAAATAATCAAGTTTGAGTTTTGAAAAGCTGACCTATGGTTACTTTTTTATCATAACTTTCATAATACTTTGAGTTTTGTTCTTAGATTTTTTTCATATGAAAATAGACTCAAAGATCTTTCCAATGAGTGGTCGTTTGCTTAAAACGAATGAGAAATGAAGACGTTATGACCATTTAAAGTCATATTTCGAAACCAGAGTGACTTATTCAAATAAGAACGTATTTATTCGAATAAAACACACCCTAAAAAATGCTCCTAATAGCTATAAACGGCTAGATTTCATAAGAAATCATTTCTAAAGACTACTAATGGCTATTTTATCACTTAGGCTCTATAAATAAGTATAGATTAAAGCTTTTACAACTCTAGAACACTTGATTTGGTCCTTGAATAATCAAAATCATATTTTGAGCTCTTTATTGCAAAATCCTTCTATTTCTTTGTTCTTCAAGTTGTATATCTACTCTTGTGAGAGATTCTAATCTTTCTCTTCATCTTAAAATCATTGTAAGAGGGTGAGGTATCCCTCAAGAGAGAAAAAGGTGAGGTATCCCTTGTAGTGAGACTCAAACAAAAAGGGTGAGGTATCCCAAATGTCGTGTGAGTGCCCTTGAATGCAAAGGATTTTCAAGCACCTATGAAGCTTGAAGAGTTGGAAGCTCTAACATAAGGATGAGGTATCTTAAGGTGTGAGGGGTGCTCTTGCTTGTACAAAGGTTTTTCTAGCACCGGTGAAGTCTAGAAGATAGTGAAGAAAATCTCAAGTTAAGGTTGGGGACTGGATGTAGGCTACAAATGGTTGGTGGTTGAATCAGGATAAATTCTTGAGTTTGATTCTCTCTTCCCTACACTCTTTATATTCTATATTAACTTAATTTATGCATGTTCTGCTACATTTATTAATTGAATAATTCAAAATGCTTAATTTTTTAGTGTTGTTTTAAAAGTTTGAGATCACCCAATTAATATTGTGGTATTCTATATGCTATGAATTATATGATACTTGTTGATAAATTGATCTTTAATGATTAGAGGCTTTCTTTACATGAGAAGTATGCTTAGCATTGATAAAGTACCTAATTAGATATTAACTTGCAAATTTTGTCATTGCATATAGGGTGGATGATAATAGTTCTATACATGCTTTGATCCTTATAGCATATTTCATCAAGCTAAATGTCTGACATCCATTATTTTCTTGGTCTATGGTTTCTTAGTAGTATAACACCTATGAGAATCTTGCTCTTGTTTTGAAAAGAGTTTCTAGTTTGATTAAAAAGTTTTTTTAAAGCAAAAACCCTTATCATATTTGAAAGAAGCTTTTCAAATTCCATATCATTGAGAATCTTTTGAGCTTGTCTTAAGAACTTGAAAGTATTTTCACCTCCTAATTGTCTTAAAAATTGGGAAATCATGGGATATGTGCTATAAATGTAGTATTCTCTTCTTTTGCTTTGATAAGTTTTATTAAATCTTGAGAGGATGTTTAAGAAAGTTTTCAAATAAATCTTTTGAAATGTTCTATAGAGCCCATCTTGATACTTCAAAAGATAAGCCTTATTCTTCAAAGTGTTTTATTTTCTCAAGGCTCTTGTTCAATGAGAAAGAGAGGAGATGTACTTTCAGAAGCTCCTTTGACTTTGGTTTGATCACTCTTAAGGAATATATGGTTTTAATATAAAACATCTCTACCCTTCTAAAATGCTTTTGAAAATGTAATGTGTTCTTATAAAATTCTTTTTAAAATGGAGAGAAGTTTTAAAATGGTTTTTGATTAATAGATTAAGAATAAGTATCTTTGACTTTGCTTTACTTATGATAATGTGCTTACATGGTCTTGACATACATATTACATTGTATCCATCTTGTGCTTCAATGAGGGGGAACCTAGTTCTTAAGTTATTTATATCTCTTGCCTTACATCCTTGTTTGATTACATAAAGTATTTTATTGCTATCATGATGTACCAAAATATGACAAGCATTATCTTGAAAGCATGCTTGTTTCATCTTTTTATTCTTGAATCATATGTAGAATCAAATAGGGGGAGATAGTTATGTTTTGAATAACTTTAAGAAGTTTTTGGTTTTGATGATCCTACTCTTTTTGGAAGCATGAGTTTTATCTATAGGGGGAGAGAAAATATTATCTTTCTTTCCTAAGTCTTTTTATTGATGTCAAATAGGGGGAGTGAGAATTGCAAAGAAAAATATATTCTTGTGCATATTATTTGATATGCTTACATGAATATCTATTCCTCTATATTACTCAACATATTTTTCTTTGGTGATTTGTCATCATAAAAAAGTGGGAGATTGTGAAAATAAGTTTGTCCCAATCGTTTCATATATTAAGTTTTGATGATGACAAATATAAAACAAAAAGAATGGTATTTATGCTACATAGATATACTTAATAGATTATATTGGATCATGCATGATCATGTACTCCATCTTGTTATATTTCATATAAGAATCATGCATATTCTTTATAGCATCATTTATAGGACATATCCTATAATATGTTACATTAATGATATTAAATTAATATTGGATCTGGCTCTATTTAAATGAAAATGTGCAAAGTGTTCCTTATTGCATCCGATATAGAGCATATCTATTAGTAATTGATAAATGTCTTATTTGGATGTGTCTATGAAAGTCTTATATACATGTTAGACTAACTAGAGTTATACATTTATGAATCATGCATATGAAGATACTGAATTATGAATTTGGACTAACTATGTTTGTTTAACTGAACAATATTTTGTAAGATAGTTCAAGTATCAAGAGTGAACATTTCAATAAGAAAGCAAAAGATCACAATTATGCTTAACTCAAGAAGAATGAGAATGAAAAGATGTTCAAAGCATTTGCAAGATTTGAAGAGAAAAAATTTTTAGAAGCTTGGATTACATCAAGAAGCCTAAGGACTAGAATTGGTATATTTTCCTTTTAAGCTTTCTCATATGTAAAGATAGAGGTTTTACATGAAAAGAGCTCAAATATATTTTTAAATCTTTACAAATGGTTCTTACATGCTAAAATGCCTAAGAAACATATTTTGAAAAGTTAGTCATGGTGGTAGTTCAAAACTATGAAAAATAGTCAAGTTTGAGTTTTGAAAAGCTGACCTTTGGTTACTATTTTGATATAACTTTCAAAATAATTTGAGTTTTGTTCTTATACTTATTTTTTATGAAAATAGACTCAAAGATCTTTCCAATGAGTGGTCATTTCCTTAAAACAAATGAGAAATGAAGACGTTATGACCATTTAAAGTCATTTTGAAATCAGAGTGGCTTATTCGAATAAGCACGTATTTATTCAAATAAAACACCCCAGAAAACGCTCCCAACAGCTATAAATAGCTAGATTTCATAAGAATTCATTTCTAAACACTGCTAACGTCTATTTTATCACTTGGGTTCTATAAATAAGTGTAGATTGAAGCTTTTACAACTCTAGAACACTTGATTTGGTCCTTGAATCATCAAAATCATTTTTTGAACTCTTTATTGCAATATCCTTTTACTCCTTTGTTCTTCAAGTTGTATATCTACTCTTGTGAGAGTTTCTAATCTTTATCTTCATCTTAAAATCATTGTAAGAGAGTGAGGTATCCATCAAGAGAAAAAAAGATGAGGTATCCCTTGTTGTAAGGCTCAAACAAAAAGGGTGAGGTATCCCAAAGGTAGTGTGAGTGCTCTTGAATGTAAAGGTTTTTCAAGCACCTATGAAGCTTGAAGAGTTGGAGGCTCTAGTACAAGGGTGAGGTATCTCAAGGTGTAAGGAGTGCTCTTGCTTATACAAAGGTTTTCCTAGTATCGATGAAGTCTAGGAGATAGTGAAGAAAATCTCAAGTTAAACTTGGGGATTGGATGTAGGCCACAAGTGGTTATTGGCTAAATCAGGATAAGTTTTTGAGTTTGATTCTCTCTTCCCTACACTCTTTATGTTCTATAATTACTTAATTTATGCATGTTTCGCTGCATTTATTAATTGAGTGATTCAAAATGCTTAATTTTTTAATGTTGTTTTAAAAGTTTGTGATCACCCAATTCACTCCCCTCTTGGGTGATGGTTTCTATGACTAACAAAAGAATGCCAGGGAATGACATTGATGTTTACTTACAACCTTTGTTCGATAAGCTGAAAAAGTTGTGCGATGGTTTCAAAACATTTGATGCTTCATCAAATAAAATTTTTAAAATACGAGTAGCGTTGATTTGGACAATTAGTGATTTTCCAGGATATGGGACCTTATCTGGGTGGAACACGTATAGTAAACTTGCTTGTCCCACATGCAACATTGATGCTGAACCTTGTTAACTTCATCATAGTAGAAAGTGGTGCTTTATGGTTCATCATCATTTTCTAAATGTTGGTCACAGGTTTAGATTTGACAAGGCTCGATTTGATGGTAAGGTTGACAAAAGAAATCCATCTGTACAATTATCAAGCTCAAACATTTTAAGACAAGTTAAGAATATTCAATTTTTATTTGGAAAGACACCAGAGTTTGAATTAGAGGGAAAAAAGGACGTGGGCACAAAATACCCAATGAGGTGATTCATTTTGGAGAAAAAAAAGATTGTATTCTTTGAACTTCCAAATTAGGAGTTTAACTCATTGTATCACAATCTTGATGTAATGCATATTGAAAAGAATATATGCAACAATGTAATATATGTAACACCCTCAATAACATGTTAGGCTTGTAAATGGTTACAGAGGTAGCCTAATACTTGCTTGACATGCCAGTTCAGTTATGTGACAAATTGAGTTAGTTTAGGTACTTTGTTACAACACAGAAGGTGAAAATTAGCCTAAAATGACTCAGAAAATGGCTTTAAAGGCTAAGTTGAGGGAAACAGGTATGTATAACTTGTTTCTAGGTCACAAATGAGCTAAATAAGATGCAGTTAAAATTTGAAAGTAATCAGAGTTTATTTGCTATTTTTAGGCATACTGGTTGTGCGTTTTAATACCAGATTTACTAGCAGCAAATATGGAAGCTTGAGAAAATGGTGAAACAACAATTTAGATGAATCCTATGATTTATTCTAAGGTTGTTGAAAGTTAGGAAACTTGAATTAATATAATCCAAGTGTCCTTAGCAGATATAAGTTTCAGCATAGAAACTTAAGTTTCCAAGTTTGACTCTTTATCCTTATTTTCTCTTCTTTCTATGACTGAAGACAAGCAGAAAACAGAGGAAAAGATGAAATGAAGAAGAGAAGAGAAAAAAGGGAAGAGATGAAGAGGAAGGGAGGGAAATCAAGGGGAAGATCAAGAGGAAGACAAAGGGTTGAAGATATTCAATCACACCACAAGAGCTAGGGGGTTCTATTCATCTTTTCCTTTTGTTCATATTGTATGAACTAGGGTTTTATAAGTATAAAGTGGATTTGGAGAGTCAAATCCATGTTCTTGGCTTGGTTCTTGATTCCAAGGACTAGGTTAGAATATTTTCAGCTTAGTGAGTATTAGATGGCCATTGATGGCTCAAGCCAAACCATTTTGGTTCTTAGATGAAGAATTGGGAATGGTTGGAGTTAGTGTGGTTTTTGGACCTAAATCTATGCCTAAGTGAATCAGTAGGTTGTATAAGAGGTACAACATGTTTAGGGGCCTAGATTGGTATTAGAAATCACAAGAAAACCGATCTTGAATGATTGGAAGTGAGTAAAGTTCCATGGGAATAGTGCTCGGACTCTGGAGAATTCTACAGAATCCAGTTTCTGCAACTCGTGCCACAATATGATAGCACCACGCCGAGGTGTGAGGGTGGCTAAGCACGGCGCGCTGCGGCGTGACTGAGAGTTATACTAAGGTATGAGTGAGACCGAGGGCTGCACGTCGCAGCGTGACTAGGTTGCGCTGAGGCATGAGCTCCATAATTTTTCAAGAATTGTATTCTTGATGTTTTGAGGTTCCCTATTAGTTGGGATCATTTATATATGCTTTCTTAAGTGTATTAAGAAACTTTTAGGGATATTTCATAAAGGAAATAACCCACCAAACATATGAAAACAAGTTAAGTTTCCAAGCTTTTCAAGAGGATGACTTACTTGAAATAGAAGTCTAGCATCCTTACCATATGTGTGTGGCTTATAATACCACTAGTAATGTGATTGTAAGGAAGTTTAGATACAAGTTTGACAAGAAAATGATACTTATCGTTGAGGCATAATTAGTCCATTATAGATAATGTTGAGTTGATTATGCTAGTTATAGTACAAATACTTCATTCTCTCATTAAATTAGGATTGAGAGGTGTAACGCCCCTTTTTGGATAGGAATCGTCACACCAATACCACGAACGGAAAAGAAAATTATTACTTAGACCTGGTTTATTATACATCCATAGTAGCCTGTTCATTTGTAAGAGTATAAATAATTTGGAGATTTTTTTTTGGGTAAGAAAATGATAAAACAGAATTACAACAAAAGTTAACATGATAAGTAAATCATACATTCATACATCATATATACTCGTCAGCTAGTATCTCATCATAAATGATCAAGGAGACATGCCAGTATCTCGTCAGCCTAAAATCAAGTACTTTTAGAAAAACAATATTTTGCACAACAAAGCTTTATACACGACATTCTTCACAAGATCGCGATATAGGACAGTGTCTTTGTCCGGATC
This sequence comes from Ormosia emarginata, assembly GCA_029884605.1. NCBI lineage: Eukaryota > Viridiplantae > Streptophyta > Magnoliopsida > Fabales > Fabaceae > Ormosia > Ormosia emarginata. The sequence continues at coordinate 25,763,026 of JAQQTP010000062.1, read as the reverse complement.
GTCAGTGCATTTGCATCAGTCTATCCCACAGCCCAGAGGAGCTACCAACTATCCATTTGTGAGACACCCACACCCCGACTCCCCCAAGGTCAACAAATGACCTACACTAGTCTATTCGCACCCGCACTAAGGTGTGATTTAACTCCTAGGCATAAAGCCTTACTTCAACAATGCATGATGACTCAATGCATACGAATATATATAATCATCAATAACATGATTTATCCACAATTCCATGCACAAAAGGGCTCAAAGCATATTAATCAATTCTTGGTCCCACATATGGACCCACCATAACTCATCATCAAATTTTCAAGAGTAATACACATTTATTAAAATTCAACACAAAGTTACGTCTTTATTTCAAGACATTTATCATTAAGTTTCTCTAGAGGAATTCTTTTGTAATTCTCATTCAATCTTTATTTCTCTTAACTAGCCAAGTTCTTTACTTTAATATAATCATACTTACTTAGAAAATTATCTAAGGTTCTCAAGCCCCACACTCACTCTTGTTCTTCCCTTAAGTTCAAAATCACCCTGGGTCATTAAATAAATTTCTTTCCTTCATTCCTTTCATCTTATGAATCCATACTAAATTCTTAAATCACCTAATCACCTAAGCCTTAGTTTGATGCATGAATTTTAGCCAATATGACCCTTGAGGTCGTGACCTCCCAAGAGCAACAGTCTAACTAATTTTTCCATCACATTGTTAATTACTTAACACTTAAATCACCTAGTTCCAATTTCTACAAAAATTAAATCTTGAACACCCAAAAATTTGGCCTCTTGGCCATGAATCTAAAGGGGCAAAGAGCCCTAAATTTTTCACATATCAATCCAAGCAATCCAATATATTTTCCATGACCATCAAGATACACAATGACAATCAATAAATTCATACAAGTCAAAATAACAACAAAATCATGAAGAACAATACAACAAAGAGAGCAATCCCACATGGATTCCTCATCAACAACACCAAAAACGTTTCCTCACCACCAAGATAGGTTGAAGAGGATCATCTCCTTCTTACCTATAGAAGACAACATAAGAAAGCATGCTTCTTGATCCCTTTGTTGCAATTTTCATCCTCCACCTTCAAGAAAACCCTAAGGTGAGCAAACTTTTACAATTTCACTCAAACCATGAAAAAAGGAGTCCTTGGTCACATAGGTGACCAAGAAAAATGAAAAAGAAAAGAAAAGAAAAGAAAGTCAAGAACTTTACCTTAGATCTTCAAGTTAGGGCTTCAATGGTGGAAGGTGAAAAAGGAAAAACTAAGGGATGATCACCAAGGAGAAAAGTCTTAGATGATGAGAGGAGCAAGAAATAGAATTAGTTTAGCAAGCTAGTGAAAATGGCTTCCAAATGGTGTGGGTGTCGTGTAGTAGAGAGGAAGAGAGGAAGAGAGAAAAGTTTGAGAGAAAAATATGAAGAAAGAAGAAAGGTGATAGCTTTTTGGTGATTTCAAAATTAGAAGTGAAAAGGTGATAAAGTGAAAAAGCAAATTTTTTACTCCAAAAAGGCCCCACTGCCATGGAGTGTAGGAGGGAAGAGAGAGAAAACAAAGCTTCCTTTGGAAGTTTTGAAACACTTTTTCAAAAGTCAAATGATGATGTCACATATATGATGTCGTTTTTGATAATGTCATTAAAGTACTATCTACAAAATATAACTAACACTCTACTAAAGCTATAATCCAGTGGACAAAGGTTACAGCCAATAAAAATAGTATTTATTGATCATCGGATAATTTTACGGTACAACGATTTTATTTATCAGATTAAATCTCGAAAAATGAAAACTTCGTAAACTGTGTCTAGCCTCGAGTTTAGTAAGATCTCCCGTCAACGTTTCCACAGTCCAAGGTTTTTTGGCCTCGGGGAAAATATTTTATTTTCTCGGCCCCGCTCAGCACTCACGCAAAATGAGAAATATATTAAAATAGTCAACATTTCCGGAAAAATTCACAAAAATTCACAAAAATCACAAATATTATAAAATAACTATTCATTATAAAACAAACAATTTTTGGGGTGTTACAAGAGGAGTGTTTAGTAGGGGTGATCATGGGTCCGACCCAGCCCATGAACAAGACCAACCCGAACCGGCCCGATATAATATATCTGGGTTGGGTCGGGTCATCGGGTTACTTCGGGTCAAACCTGATTAACTCGATTTTTAATTGATTCGAGTGACGGGTTGAGTAATTTAACCTGATGACCTGACCTGATGACCCGATTACTCAAGTAATGACATCGTTTTTGATAATTTCTATTAGGACATGTTCAACACCCGACTAACCTGACCAACCCGACCACCCAAAAGTAAAAAAAAAGTTTTTCGTTTGAAATTTAATCAACCCGATTACCCAACCCGAACCAACCTGATTACCATTAGGTCGAGTCGGGTTATCAAATTTTTTTTGCCTAAAATCGACCCGGCCTGAACCGACCTGACTTCGTTTAATTGGTTTGGACATTTTTTCTCCCCAAACCCGGCCTGTGTGCACCCCTAGTGTTTAGCAAGAGTTGACTCCTTTGTTTATGAGGTTGAACCATAGTAAGAGTTGGTTCCCTTATTTATGAAGTTGAACTGTAGTACAGAATTCCTAAGTAAAGGAGCAAGGTAAGCCCTTGACCTTGCAAAGTAATGAGAAAAACACTTTGCTAAAGGTGGAATTATGAGACAAGGGAGTAAGCACCTTGTCATGGTAAAGGAGTGAGAAAAATACTTTACTAAGTATGGTAGAGGAGTGAGAAAAACATTATACTTAGGATAAAGTAGTGAGTTAAGTTCTTTATTTAACAACATGAGGAGTGAGAAAAGCACTCATGTAAATAGTAGTAAGAGTGAGTTAAGCTCTCTACCAAGGGAAATTAAGCGAGTCAAGCTTAATATCCATAGCAAAAGGATGAGCTAAATCCTATGTTGGGCTAAGAATGAGTTAAATCTTATGCTAGGCAAAGGATGAGTTAAATCCTATTCCAGGCTAAGGATGAGTTAAATCCAATGTCAGGTGAAGGATTAGTTAATTATTATTCTAGGTGAAGGATTGAGATAAATATTTTTCCAAGAAAGGTTAATATTTGACAATTGCAAGAACAATTGTCTTATCTTCAATTGAGTTAGTTAAGGATAATGGATTAATTAGTGGATATTCACATAAAGTAGGGAAATATGAGTATTCTAGAGGAATAGAGCAAAGACTCTACCACCTATTGCAAATCCCAAATCCTAAGTTAGTAAGTTCATTCATAGAAGAAAGTTAATTGTGTAGTACTTATAACGTGTTTGTGAATGAACTAGTTGTGAAATGTTACAACTTTTATGAAAATTGTCATATCATAGAAGAGATGACATTATGTACTAAGCTAAGTGTATGAGTTTAGTGTCAGATTATAATATTGCTAGTTGAACGTTTACATAAAGTCAGAATGTGAATGTTCTAGAGGTGGTGAGTAAAGTCTCATTTACCTGTGGTAATTGTTAATCCGATGCTAGAAGTATTATTCATTGAAAATTGATATTCATATAGTATTTATATCATGTCTATGGATAACTAGACTAGAGATGTTAGTATAGTATGCCTACTTTAATGAGTAAAGATGAGGTATGAGAAGACTTTTATAACATATTTTACTTCTTATGTAATAAGGTTGTATCTATATGTTATAAATGTCTGGTTTTGGAATACCATTACTGAGAATTATGATTTCTCATCCTGATCGTATTTCCATTTAAATCTTGGTGAAGACCCTACAAGGGGATAAGAGTATAAAGTGAACAGAAGAACTAGTTTAGTTTTAATGTTTTCAGTTCAAAGCTTATGTAATTACTTATATTTGCTTTGAGGATGTAAAAGTTGTATATATGTATGAATTTTAGGTATGACTCTCCATAATTATTTATTTAAATGTTATCGATTAGTTTATGTTTAAGTTAGAAGTAGCATAGCTAACACTGCTTATCCATGTATATATCAGATATATTAGGATATTGGCATTAGGTTGTTACATTATGGTATCAGAGCAGTTTATCCTATGAGTCAGGGTGTGGACTAACTAGGCTTAGGAAAGTTTAGAGTTTTTTGCTAAGTGTTATGCATTTCTTGTCTCATATGTGAGATGTGTGGATAAAATTGCATGACAGGCCTTAGGTTTGAGTGCTAATGGTTACTATCATGCGTAGTGTTTATAGGGAACCATTATTTCACTAAGGCGAAATAGGAGAAATAGCAATTCTTCCAGTGTAGGTTTGGCTAATATGGTTGAAGTGTTCTAATGATGGTAACTGCTAAGAAGAAGCATATTATTATCGTAAGCAGAGTTTTAGAAGGGATAGGAGTAATTTCATCTCAGCAGCTAGTACCACTAATACAGTTAATGTATGAAGTAGTGGTAGTAAAAGACTCGTTTGGAGTAGGTGGAGGTGGCTTAAGAAAATGGAGAAAATCTTTACAATGAAGATTTGTTTAGACGGCCTGAGAGTTTTGGTTGTCTCCTATATGTTAGAATGGGAGGCAGAGTTTTGGTGAATAACATACCAAGGAGATAGAATTCTTAAGATCTGAACAAAATGGCATGTTGGTAGGCCAGTATGTGGCCAAGTTCAAATAAGTAAGAGATGAGTATAGAGTAAGTTATAGAATTGAACTTCAATCCATAGAACTCTGAGTAAAGGAGTTATGGTATGTTAAGATAACTGAGTAGCCGGAGGGAGCCTGTTTGATTGGTAAGCGTTTTAGGTTAATTGAGTATACTATAAGAGTTATTCAATTAACAAGTTTTCGTAATTGTTTGAAGAAGGCCTAAAGAATAGATAGTTATTCTATAGGCATAAATTCGAGAAGAATCAAAATGACTTGAGAGTAGTTTGACTAGTATAGTTTCGATTAAACGAAATAGGGGAAGAGAAGCTTATTTTTGATTGATCGAAAAAAGCAGAATGGTGTTGTAAGTGTCATTCAAAGGAAACAATTGAGGGTCCCTACAACTAGTCTCAAGTAGAACGAAAGTTATATGGTTTCCACGAGAGGAAGAGAGAGGATGATAGGTATATAAAGTGTGCTTCTAAACTTAGTTATCCTCAAGATGAAAGCAAGTGAGCTTAAGTATCAGTGAAGGGACCAAAGTGTGTTAGATATGGAGTTAACATGGTGGCAAACCTTATTAAGTTGACCAAAAAGTATGTTATACTTATGGTTGACTAGAACACTTTTAAATAAGTGTACATAGAAGCAGGGACCAATGCCTAACCTCAAAGCTTAAAATAAAGTAAGAGTTTATACTCTAAGTAGTAATAAGGCAGTTTAGACTCTCGATTTTATGAGATAAAGACATAGTTAAAGATGATCTTTAGGTTATATTATATGATTCAAGAGTAACCCTTCTACTTCATTTCATATAATACGTGTAGAGATTAGATTTACCTATGTTTAAGTTTCACCATGTTTTATCCTTATCTACACCAACATTAAAGCTAGTCATAACTTCCTTAGAAGGTTTGGATTGTTGTGCAAAGTTAAAGGTAAGATTTTCTTTGTGAATCTTATCATTTTATCTCTTTTTAATATGGACGTTAGACTAGGCATAGTTTTGGTTGCTAGTAAACCATGTTGTTTGAATTTATCAGATAAAACATTGAGGTTTATATCTGATGATTCTTTTGTGCCTATTTCCTTAGAGTCTATGTTTTGAGAGCTAAACAAGTGAACAACTTCTGAGTAGAAGGGATTTAAGGATATGTTTTCCGTTTCTCTATGTATATAGAAGTTGAGTAAGTCTTAGGGAAAATATTTGTGATAAGAAGACATCCAGAAGTATTTCCTAGGAAGATAAATGAGTTACCACCTAAGAGAGAAGTAGAACTCTTTATAGGTATGATACAAGTTAAGTTAGTAGATGGTTTTGAGATTCGGTAAGTGTTCTTACAGAATAAGAACTTTGAGGTGCTCAGTGATCATTTGAGTTTGCAACACTTGTTTGATTAGAAGAAGCTAAACATGAGGCAGAGATGATGGATGGAATGCTAAACAAAACTTGGATGTGATGAGAGGATCATAACTTTGAGTTATAGTATCATCCGGGTAAAACCAGTGCAATGGCTGATACACTAGGTAGAAAATTCCTACAAGTGTCCCTGATGATGGTCCAAGAAAGTAAACTTCTTGAGAGCTTTAGGAATTTGAGTCTAGCGGTGACTATAATACTACATAGTTATGTAGTGAGCAAAGTGAGTATAGTAAACGACTTAAGGACTCATATTTTAGAAACTCATAAGGAGGATGAAGCTCTAAGGGACATTAGTGAGCAAATCTTCTTAGGAACCCAAAAGGATTTTGTTATGACGGAGGATGGAATAATATAGTTTAGAGATAGACTTTGTATTCCAAGAGAGCAAAGAATCAAAGAAAGGATTCCAGAGAAAGCTCACAAGAATACCTATAATATCGATCTAGGGTTACTAAAATGTACCAAGGTCTTCGGATCATGTTTTGGTGGCCTAGAAAGAAAATGTTAGGAATTGCGGATACATCATGCAGCAGAAAAACAAAAATTCGGATCCATGCGAAAAGAGAAGCCATGAAACGTGATTTTCGAGTTTACCTCTTGAAGCCTGACAAAAAATAAATTGAGCAAATCACAAGCACCAAAACAGCAATGATGCCTATACGTAATCCACACAAATAGACTTGCAAAAGCATCCAACGTCTGCAGTCTTGGAGTCCCACCTCTCTACGACAGTGCTAGCTACGAAGAGAAGAGAAACATGTCACTCTCTCACTCACTGTTTCTGTCAAGTGCGGCTAGGTTTTTTTATGCGTACCTTGACAGCCCCTTAGCAGTATTATTTATAATAATTGCTGCCTTATGCGAGTGAGAGCAACAATAGGTAAGCTATTTAACCCTAAGCTTATCTGTTATGAGTTTGGCCCATGATTGAATCCCAGTCTAACTTGGATCCTTATTGCTCCAATTAAGCTATTCTAAGTGTGCGACCCTGTAGGTTCTCATGACGTTGGCAATAATACTAAAATTTCATTTTAATATTATAAGTAGTGAATGGTATCTAGCAACACATCGCTGCTACCTAAGTAATGAGAATGTCAGTGATTTGACATAATTTTTCTGGGATCAATTTTATCGTGTAGTTTAGTTCCATTGTCCAGATATCTAAATTGAACACAAGACATGGAACGTGTCACCCTTATATAGTTCAATCTTCAGTTTGCTAATACTCGAGTAAATGTAGAAAAACAAATGAGCTAAATATATCATATTGACTCAATTGAGCATGGTCATGCATTTCGTGGCCTCACTCAATTAGGGGGCCCGAAGTTATCACTCCTATTATATAGGAGGGACAAATCTCATTTAAGTCACTCACATCCCTTCGTATGATTCGCAGTATGTCCAATAACTAACTTTATAATCACCTTGTTATAGATGACGTTTGATGACATTAAAGCATGCAACTCCTCATGTAGGAATCGTAGTGATTTTAGGTCAAAGGACCACACACACCATTATCACTATGAGAATCGCTTATGATACTCACGTAACGATCCACGCAGCGTTTTCATGGCGAGTCATTCCAATACATCATTACTCTAATATGTATCCATGTGAAGACTTGATATCTCATATCCATAATATGTAAGATATGGCCATCAATCTACCCATATACTAGTCTCAATGCATTATTGTCATCCTGATTAATAATAATACTTGACTAGGGACATTTAAGAATAGTGTTCTGTTTCTATCCGATAGGATCTCACGATCAAGTCATCCACTTTATATCCTATGACATCAAACTTACTATTCTAAGGATTTTATTTTGTATATCATAAATAACACAATAAATTGGCCTCTAGAGCATACGCCAACAGAAAAAGGACATAACAGAATATATGTCCAGATGCTTTTTTTTATCAGAAGATAGTATAAGGTGAAGTTGGCATTGAAGGAGCTTTTTAGGAGTTGGAGTCCCACATTAAGCGGGATTACCCAAGGTTGTTGTTGTATGAGGAAAACAATTTTGGGGAAAAATATAACACCCTCAATAACATGTTAGGATTATAAATGATTACAGAGGTAGCCTAATACTTGCTTGACATGTCAGTTCAGTTTTGTGACAAATTGAGTTAGTTTAGGCACTTTGTTGCAACACACAAGGTGAAAAGTAGCCTAAAATAACTCAGAAAATGGCTTTAAAGGATAAGTTGAGGGAAATCGGTATAGATAACTAGTTTCTAGGTCACAAATGAGCTAAATAAGATGCAGTTAAAATTTGAGAGTAATCAGAGTTTGTTTGGTATTTTTAGGCATACTGGTTGTGCATTTTAATACCAGATTGACTCGCAGCAGATATAAAAACTTGAGAAAATGGTGAAACAACAATTTAGATGAATCTTAGGATTTATTCTAAAGTTGTTGGAAGTTAGGAAACCTGAATTAATATAATTCAAGTGTCCTTAGCAGATATAAGTTTCAGCATAAAAACTTAAGTTTCCAAGTTTGACTCATTATCCTCATTTTCTCTTCTTTCTACGGCTGAAGACATGTAGAAAACAGAGGAAAAGATAAAATGAAGAAGAGAAGAGAAAAAAGGGAAGAGATGAAGAGCAAAGGAAAGAAATCAAGGGGAAGATGTAACGTCCCGAAAAGTATCTGTTTAATCATAAATAATCATTTCACAATATTCTTGATTTTTAGGATTTTTTCTGGAATTTTCCAGAAACGACAAATATTTTAATATATTCCTTGTTTTACGTGCACACTGAACTGAGAATTGTTGAGGTCAGTGTAACGCTCCAAAAATTACTTATTTTACCACAAATAGTCATTTTCTAATATTTGTGATTTACGTGAATTCTTTCGGAATTTTTTGGAAACGATGAATATTTTAATATATTTCTCGTTTTGCGTGAACATTGAGCAGAGTCAGGAAAACGACTGTAACGCTTCAAAAATTGGAAAATTTTCTGACGAATAGTCATTTTATAATATTTGCAATTTTTGAGAATTTTCTGGGATTTTTAGGGAAACGTCGAATATTTTAGTATATTTCTCGTTTTGCATGCGCACTGAGCGGAACGGGAGAAACACGATGTTTTCTCCGTGAACCTTGAACTATGGACATATCAACGGGGGATCTTACTAAACTCGAGGCTGGACACATTTACAAGGTTTCACGATTTTTAAGAAATTCTAACAGATAAAACAAAGCAATACTACGAAAAATTTATCTGTCAGATAAATTAAATACTAACTTCTGTCAACTGTAACTATTATCCATTGGATAATAGTGTGTAATAAAAATTTTATCACATTACCCTAATGTAATCTACTTTATGTTTAATTAATCCACTTTAATTCAAATTTAATGTAAAATAATCGAAGCTTCTTTGACAAGCTTTGACCAAACAATGACCAAATGACCCTTAGCTTCCAAGGGAAGCCAACACACTCTCCCTCTTGTCTCTCTCTCAAGCACGGCAGCAGCCTCCATTTTGGGGGAAGGAAATTAGTTTCACTTAACTAATTTTACATTACACAAATTCATTTTAACCTAAAACACTTTCTCCCTCTACCTTTCTTCTTCTTTCTCCATTTTTCTTCTTCTCCTCTTTCTCTCTACATGTGCTACGGCCAACCCCTCTCCCTCACCTCAACCTTCACAAAATTTTCTTCCAACCACATTTTCTTAATCCTCTCATCCTTCTAAACATCTTTCTTGCTTGGAGCATCTTGAGATTCCACCATCTTCATCACTTTCTTCAAGCTTCAAGGTTAGGGCTTTTGGGTAAGCTTCAAGACCCTTCTTCTCTTCTCTTCATTTTCGATTTCAAGGGTGTTCTTGTGACCACCCACACTCCATTTTTCAAGTCCTTATGCTATTCTAACCAAGTTGAATTTTCTAGGGTTTGGTGGAGCTCCAATCCGAAATTACAAGGAGATTCCTTGGTGTTTCTTTTGTTTTCTTCACTTGGGTAAGAGGAAGACACTCCTCCTCAACCTCTATTAGCATCTAGGAACCTTGGTTATACTTGTTTGTGAGAAAACCCTAATGTGGGTGTTACCAAGTGGCTTCCAGTACTCAAGAGGGGGGTGAATTGAGTACAAAATTTTTCGCAAAACCTCTATTAATTAAAATATAATTATTGAAACTTATTAAATAAATGCGTAGAAGAAATGATATGAAGAAAAGAAGTATTAAGAACAGCAGAAAAATAAAAGTGCAATAAAATAAAATTACGTAAAGTAAAGAGATTAAGAAGAGAAGCAGGCACTATATTTATCCTGGTTCGATCACTAACTCACTTGTGATCTACGTCTAGTCCCCGAAACATAGTTTGAGATTTTTCACTATTCAATACAAGCTTGAAAACAGGTGCTTGCAACCTTTACATAATAGAGCACTTTTCACACACAGGGAAACTCTACCCTTATGCTAAAGCCTCAGCCTGCAGGGATACCTCACCCTTGCACAAACCTTAGAGGGATACCTCACCCCCTTTGAAGGATACCTCACCTTCTTTACAACAAGGGATACCTCACCCTTACACAAATCTTAGAGGGATACCTCACCCCCTTTGAAGGATACCTCACCTTCTTTACAACAAGGGATACCTCACCCTTTTACTGAGGGATACCTCACCCTCACAATACAGTATATCAGAGAAATAGATGAAGAAGAGAAACTCTCACTCAGTATCTCAAAGTTTAATAAAAAATAGAGTGTAGAAAATAATTTCACAAGATAGAGCAATCAGAAAAAATAATCAGAGTGTTAGCCCATTTTAGAGAGGACCCAAGGCTTCTATTTATAGAGAAAAACCAAGAAAACAGCCGTTGGGGAGTAATTAATACTCAGTTTTTCAAAAACACGTTTCCATATCAGTGTTCGTAGAACCCGTGTTTATTCGAATAGATGAAGTTTTTATTCGAATAACACTGTTTGTGACACTTCGTAAAAAGCCAGCTGATATGGGTTATTCGAATGACCTTGAGTCTATTCGAATAACTCTTTAACAAATAGTTTCTGAAGAGCTACGTGTATTCGAATAACTACTGAGTTATTCGAATAACTCTTTTAAGAGAAGCCTTTCTGGAGGTCCTGTTATTCGAATAAATAATGGTTTATTCGAATAGCCTTTTAAGAAAACAGAAGCTCTGAAGAGTTATTATTCGAATAACAGTTTAGAAAAATAGAAGAATTATTCGAATAGATGGAGCTTTATTCGAATAAGTAAGTTTAAAACAGAAACTCGTAATAGATAAGTTAAAAACAGAATTCAATCAGAATACGTAAGAAGGAATAAACTTTGTTTGTTTAGAAAATAATAGAAGCTGATTTTTAAAAGAAACACTTGATTAAACCAAACTTAATTTTTCTTTCAAAAAAAAACTGAGAGATATTTAGAGTGAGCTCCGTACAAAAAGATCCTAAGTCCTAAAGCTATTCTTATGCGATCTTGGACTTGGTCTTTCTATCATCTTCATTTTTGTCTTCACGTTTGTTATCATCAAAACAAAATCCTCAAAAGCATATGTCCAATTACATTCTCCCCCTTTTTGATGATGACAAACTAACATTTGAGAAAAAGAGTTAGTTATATAAATTGGAATTCACAAAGTTGTTTAGAGATACTTACTCCCTCTCTTTTTCATAAGAGGTGATTTATATCAGAGATGTGCACAGCAGCTCCCCCTTACTTTTGGAATCCAATTTCTATTTTTGTCTTACCGAACTTTTACTTTTTCTCCCCCTGATTTTTCTCAAACAAAGAATTCAAGCTTTTTCTCCCCCTTTTGTCATGATCAAAAAGATGGGGCAAGAGAAAGTATAAAGCTAAACATAGTATATTCCATTTAAACAAAATATTTTATTTCATAGCATACCAGAATAGCAGCAGAGTTTAATTTTATAAATTTAGCAATATAAGCACAATATTTAGCACATAAGCAAAGATATATTCATTCATAGATCAACTAATTGCATTGTATTATCATCAAAACAGTCATTACATTTACCAAGAGAATTACTTATATTTAATACCACTTGTTATTAAAATGTAAACACTCACCTGTTACTAAAATGTAAAATATTTACCACTTGTTATCAATTTCTTATAAACCTACCATCTATCAAGAGAAGCATAGATATTTTTACTTTGATAAAATATGCTATAGGGATCAGAGCATTGTATAGAACTAACATAATTTACCCTATATGCAATGAAAAAAAAATCCAATTTGGCACTTTTGTCAATGCTAAGCATGCTACTCATGTGAGAGAAAATATTTAATTATTTAAGATCAATTAATCAACGAGTATCATACAATCCATATAGAATATCATAATTGCTTAGGGATAGAGATACTTATTGAATTAGATAAAGAGAGATGCTTCTTTGTAATATTCTTCGTTTATTGGTCCTTTAAGTTTGAGCTTTCTTCTATTCAGTGTTCCATTTCAATGTACTTGAAGAAAGTCTCCTCATGTCCTCTTCATTCATTTCCCTCAAGTTGAATAATCTTTTTCATTTAAGAGTTTGCTTGAGGTAGTTATAATCCTACAATAAAATTTAAGGAACTTTCCTTGGTATCCATTAATTTTTGGATCCATAGAGGTTAGTCAAACTCATAAGCCAATAATCATTCAAAATAAAAAATAGCAAATAAGTTCACAAAGGCAAAAGATATTTTATTTATTAATTTGGCCAAGTAACCACTTGTTTGATACCACTTATTGCACTTGTTATCACGTTTATATATTTATCACAACGGTAGCCAGTTACATTTAGTTAAGCATTAAAAAAAAGAAGCAAAGATAATATATTTATATAACCCAAACGACGTAACCATTTTCCAGACGTTTATTCGAATAACTACTGATTTATTCGAATAGATTAGTTTATAAAACGTGAAATATTCAAGGATGAAATATGGTTATTCGAATACCCATAGTAGTTATTCGAATAGAACAGATATCAAATAAAAGGACTGTGGTTGCTGGAGTCAGGTTATTCGAATAAATTTGGCATTATTCGAATACGATTGATATGCAACACAATTTTTTTGAGCAACTGATTTGTGTTTATTCGGATAACCATAGGTTTATTCGAATAAACCTATCAGAAATATATTACTAAGCACGTTCAGAGATGGAATTTTAGAAGGGAAAGCATATCCAAAGATAGTGTACTTACTAGATATATTATGGGATAATTTTATCCGAAAAAGAGCAGCAAGTCCAAGCTTCATGAAGAGCAAGAAGGAGAGCTTGGAATAATTTTCGGTCTTGTGCTTGCAGTAGCCACTTTCAAAATGTCAAAGACAGCTCTTGACTTTCAAGCACACCAGCAACACAATTTAATTTTTGGTTTTTGGTACCCAAATTTTCTTGGGTCCTTGAGTGTCAGTTTTGGGTATTGTACCCTTTGGAATCCAAACCATTTTTGTCCCAATTTTTGTGTTAACCTCTTTTCTTACATTACATGTTGAAGCACTATGACCTTTCTTTCCACAATAGAAGCATTTAATAAATGGGCTACTAGAAGTACTTGAATAAACAAAGAAATTTTTATAAGATTTATGTTGATTCTTTGGGTTATAACCAATTCCAGTTTTTTAAAAAACAACCCTTTGTTTTCCTAATATGATATTTAAATTATCTCTTCCTAAAGTGAATTTAGCAAGAGTATTCTTTAAATCTTCAATTTCTTTTTCGAGCATATGACATGAAGAACAAGACGAAGAGGTAGAAGCATGTGAGGAATGAGATGAGCATGCATCGATGATTCCCAAAGTTTCATTTTCTATTTTTAATTCTTTAATCTCTTTATTTAGAATAAGAATTTTATTTTCCAAAGGAGAAATAATTTTCTTAGATGAAGAAATTAATTTTGTGAGCCTTATTGATTCGTCATGTAATTCTTCGAAAGCATCTTGTAATTCATCATAAGAAGGAGATAAGTCAGAATTTACCTTGTTGTCGCTTCTTTCTTCTTCTTCTCCTTTGGCCATAAGACATAGATGAGCTTCTTCGCTATCTGAACTGTCAGTTGAGTCCATGTCATTGTCATCTCATGCTATGTAGGCTCTTCTTTCTTTGGAGGGCTTCTTTTCAAATTTATTTGGAAGAAAATGCGGTCTTCTTTGAGTTTTCTTTTTCCTGAGAAATTTACCAAATTTTCTTACTAGAAGACTGAGATTTTCTTCATTTAACTCAATGTTGTCCATGTCATCTCCATCGTCTTCTTCTTCATTATTAATAGTGGAGGTGGTGGCTTTAAGTGCAATCCCTTTATTTTTCTTATCGTGTTCCTCACTTTGGTCAAGCCTGTTGAGTTCTAATTCGTGCTCTTGAAGTTTGCCAAATAGGGTAGCTAAAGACATGGTTGTCAAGTCCCTTAATTCTAAAATTGTTGTTACTTTGGGTTGCCAAATCCTGCTAAGACATCTTAACACTTTGTTAATCAAATCTTCGTTAGAAAAACTTTTTCCTAAAGATGCAAGATGATTTACAATGTGGGTGAACCTCTTTTGCATTTCCTGAATGCTTTCAGCATGGTCCATTCTAAATAATTCATACTCACGAGTTAGAGAATTAATTCTCGACTTCTTAACTTCACTAGTACCCTCATGGGTAACTTGTAAAGTGTCTCACATTTTTTTAGCAGTTTTGCAATTTGAAATTCTAAAGAACTCGTCATATCCCAATGCAGTAGTAATTATATTTTTTGCTTTTAAATTATGTTGGACTTTTCTTTTGTCTTCATCAGACCATTTCTTTCTTGGTGTTTCAGTCCTTACACCATCGACCTCATGTGTGGGCACAAAGGCGCCATTTTCAACAGCATCCCACACATCTAGATCAATAGCTTCGATGAAGATTTTCATTCTTTCCTTCCAATATGCATAACCATCCCCATTGAAAAAGGGTGGTCGACTTATGGAAGAGCCTTCTGAAAAACCATTTGAGGAAGCCGTGTTCTCTTGAAGCTGCTAAGCTCTTTATACAAGAGTCTAGCTCTGATACCACTTGTTACCAAGTGGCTTCCGGTACTCAAGAGGGGGGTGAATTGAGTACAAAATTTTTCGTAAAACCTCTATTAATTAAAATATAATTATTGAAACTTATTAAATAAATGCGTAGAAGAAATGATATGAAGAAAAGAAGTATTAAGAACAGCAGAAAAATAAAAGTGCAATAAAATAAAATTGCGTAAAGTAAAGAGATTAAGAAGAGAAGCAGGCACTATATTTATCCTGGTTCGATCACTAACCCACTTGTGATCTACGTCCAGTCCCCGAAATACAGTTCGAGATTTTTCACTATTCAATACAAGCTTGAAAACAAGTACTTGCAACCTTTACACAATAGAGCACTTTTCACACACAGGGAAACTCTACCCTTGTGCTAAAGCCTCAGCCTGCAGGGATACCTCACCCTTACACAAACCTTAGAGGGATACCTCACCCCCTTTGAAGGATACCTCACCTTCTTTACAACAAGGGATACCTCACCCCCTTTGAAGGATACCTCACCTTCTTTACAACAAGGGATACCTCACCCTTTTACTGAGGGATACCTCACCCTCACAATACAGTATATCAGAGAAATAGATGAAGAAGAGAAACTCTCACTTAGAGTAAATTATACAAATTGAAGTGCTAATGGAGCTCTCATAGAAATATCTCAAAGTTTAATCAAAAATAGAGCGTAGAAAATAATTTCACAAGATAGAGCAATCAGAAAAAATAATCAGAGTGTTAGCCCATTTTAGAGAGGACCCAAGGCTTCTATTTATAGAGAAAAACCAAGAAAACAGTCGTTGGGGAGTAATTAATACTCAATTTTTCAAAAACACATTTCCATATTAGTGTTCGTAGAACCCGTGTTTATTCGAATAGATGAAGTTTTTATTCGAATAACACTGTTTGTGACACTTCGTAAAAAGTCAGCTGATATGTGTAACGCCCCTTTTTGGGAGGGAACGTCACATTGTCAAATAAAACAAAATGCGAAAATTAAATAAACAAACGATTAAGACCCGGTTCATTATATTTAGTTGATGTTTAACCATGTGAGCAGAATTGGCAATATATTTTTTTTTTGTTAATAACAATAATGCGGAATGTGAATAAAAGTAACAAATGAAACAGTACACGGAATTTGCACCTGAATAGAATACATATATAGATACTTTAATACAATTGTTTTGCAAGTACAAGCCTGGCCATCACCAAAAAGTAAAACTATACCTGCCCCAAGGAAATCATGCATATATAACCATCATGCATATACAAAATATACAGCCCACCAAAAAGTAATACATCAGGCCCCCAAAAATAAAAACACTGGCAGCCATCAGTAGCCACCAGTGACATCAATCCCTCAAATGAGGAGGAACTGTGTCAGGATCCTCAGCGGGATCCTCCTCATCCGAGGATACCTCCATTGGAACCACAGAAGCACGGGACGGGGCCCGAGCGGTGGAATCAAAGGAGTCCTCCCGTGGAGTGTAGTAGCGATCGCCCCACATCTCACGGATGGGCAAGTAAAACTCTAAACGTAGGCTGACGTGGCAGATGATCACGGGTGCCTCATGTCGTCTCCAGGCAAGAGCAATGGACATGTCTCCCAAGTAGACGCAACGGTCAGAGTTCAGGTTGATGTGCCAGCACTCTGGCCCTCCGAGGAAGGTCAGACGCACGTCACCCATAAATCCTCGCATACGCGTCCCCATCGTCAAACAGCAAGCACTAATCACGTTCAGGCCAGAAGCCAGGGAAGTCAGGGGCTTCTAACTCGTTGTCGTCGTCTTCGGTAGATGCAATATAAATACAGACAACAAATAGCAGAACACAGAAAGAGGTAAGACATCCTACATCATTACCAATTATAGCATGCTAGAAACAGAACGGCGCCACGCGCCCATATAGCAATTTAGAAACAAAGATACTCAAATAATAAGCAGTAATTCCAACGGTAAGCAAATAAACAGTTCCTGTGGATAATCATCATAATGGCAATTAAATATAGTTGCGAGAAAGTGAGAGTTAATGGTGACAAATATATATATCATGATTCACATGCATGCTCTCTCAATTCCTACTCCATGGAGCTAGACTCAACTAATCGGAGAGAAAGATCAGGAGACATGTCTGTAACTCGGCTGCTGAGGCCAGTGCTATCAATAATATTCTCATGCGCAATCATGGCATTGTACAGACATTCTACACTAGATCACGATATAGGACAGTGTCTCGGTCCGGATCGTCGGTGCGTTTGCATCGGTCTACCCCACGGGCAGGAGAGCTACCAACCTCCCATTGCGAGGAACCCACACCCCGACGCCCCCAAGGTCAATCAATGACCTACACTAGTTTATTCGCACCTGCACTAAGGTGTGTTCAATCTCCTAGGCAACTTGGCCTTACAACAGTTCACAAGGACAATCACAATGCATAAGATACTATGCATGCACATGTATGATCCACAATCTCATACAAGTTCATAATATGCCACATTAGGCCAATATAAGCATCAATATATAAATGGTCACTCACATGGACCCATAATCACATAATATCAATATCAAATTAATTAATACGTCATTAGGTTCATTATGAATCCTAACTTAGAACTTATTCCTTATTTCAAGGTTCATATACAAAGTCAATTTAACATACTATGGCAATTCAATTTTTAATAATTTACATCTTATGTAAGCCCTTAAGCCTCACACTCTCATGTTCTTTACTCACTTAGATTTACCTTAAGTCTTATGATGGATTCACCTTTAAGTTTAAATTTTACCAAATCATTTCAATTCCTTAATTATCCGCTTCATCACTTAGGTTATTACTTGCCTAATTGGTTATGCCTTCAAGCTACCAAATTACATGGCTTCACCCAAAAAGGGCTAGGAGGCCGTGACCTCCCTAGGAATTCATTTCCTAATTCTTTCCAACTCACCACACCATTGGTTACACTCTAAATTCACTTGATCCTTACTTGTTACACTAGCTCACCAATAACCCCAAATTGGGCTCAAAACCGTGGCCACCACTTGGGTTTCAATCTCAATTCTTTTCTTCCATTACATCCCATTTTTATCTATTGATTAATTCCAATTCAATGCTTGTTACAATTTACCACAATTTCCCTTATTTGCTAGCCTCAAAACCGTGGCCACCAAGGAGGGCATTCAACCATTTTCCATCCATATCAAGTCATTAAATCCAATCTAACATTCCATTATATTCAACAATTCAATCCAATAGCATAAATAAATAAAAATCAACACATAGCATAATTAATCATTAAATTCAAGAACAACCCTCATTAGGGTTCTTCCACAAATCAAACAATCAAGGTTCCTAGATGCTAAAAATGGTTAAAGAGGAGTGTCTTCCTCTTACTTGAGGGTAGAAATCAAGAGAGCTCCAAGAATGCTCCTTGTATTTTCGGATTTAGCCTCCAAAATCCCTAAAAATGGTAACTTGTTAGAATAAATACCAAGGCTTGGAAAAATGAAGCATGAGTGGTCATAGGAGAGACCATGAGCACGAAAATGAGAGGGAAAGAAGAGTGGTCTTGAACTTACCCAAAAATGCTCAAAGTTGGAGCTTGAAGATGATGATGAAAATGGTGGAATCTTAAGAAGCTCCAAGAGGGAAAGGTGTTTAGAATGGTGAGGAGAGTAAGAAAATGTAATTTGTTTAATTTTTTTGTGAAGATGGAGGGGCTGGATGGTGGCTGGCCGTGGAGCACAAGAGAAATGGAGGAGAAATATTGAAGAAGGAAGAAGAAGAGGAATAACGTAAAATGAGAGAAAATGGTGTTTTTGGTGATAATGACTTAAATGTAATATTTGGATAATTAAAATCAATGCATTCCCTTTTTGGTGGCTCTTGCAGACGTGAGAGAGAGAGAGTGGGTGAGGAAATTGGCTTCCTTTGGAAGCCAAAGCACATGGGTCAATGCTTGGGTCAAAGCTTCTTAAGGAAGCTTGATTATTTAATCATTAAATTTGAATTAAAGTGGATAGATTAGATATAAAGTAGATTGCATTAGGATAATGTGATAGTATTTTTATTACACACTATTATCCAATAGATAATAGTTACAGTTGACAGAAGTCAGTAACTATTAATTTATTTTATCAGTTAGAATTTCTCGAAAATGGTGAAACCTCGTAAACTGTGTCAAGTCTCGAGTTTAGTAAGATCCCCCGTCGACATGTCCATAGTCCAAGGTTCGCAGAGAAAACATCACGTTTTCCCAGTTCCGGTCAGCGCGCATGTAAAACGAGGAATATACTGTAATATTCGACGTTTCCAGAAAATTCCCAGAAAATTCCCAAAAATTGCAAATATTATAAAACGACTATTCGTCATATAATTTTCCAATTTTTGAAGCATTACAGTCGTTTTCCCGACTTTGTTCGAGTCTCACGCAAGACGAGGAATATATTAAAATATTCGTCGTTTCCGAAAAATTCCAGAAAAAATCACATAAATCACAAATATTAGAAAATGACTATTGGCGGCAAAATAATTAATTTTCGGAGCGTTACACTGATCTCAGCAATTCTCAGCTCAGTGTGCACGTAAAACGAAGAATATATTAAAATATTCGATGTTTCCGTAAAATTCTAGAAAAATTCCTAAAAATCAAGAATAATATAAAATGAACATTCATGATCAAATAGGCATTTTTCGGGATGTTACAATAGGGTTATTCGAATGACCTTGAGTCTATTCGAATAACTCTTTAACAAATAGTTTCTGAAGAGCTAAGTGTATTCGAATAACTACTGAGTTATTCAAATAACTCTTTTAAGAGAAGCCTTTTTGGAGGTCCTGTTATTCGAATAAACAATGGTTTATTCGAATAGCCTTTTAAGAAAACAGAAGCTCTAAAGAGTTATTATTCGAATAACAGTTTAGAAAAACAGAAGAATTATTCGAATAGATGGAGCTTTATTCAAATAAGTAAGTTTAAAACATAAGCTCATAATAGATAAGTTAAAAACAGAATTCAATCAGAATACGTGAGAAGGAATAAACTTTGTTTGTTTCGAAAATAATATAAGCTGATTTTTAAAAGAAACACTTGATTAAACCAAACTTAATTTTTCTTTCAAAAAAAAACTAAGAGATATTTAGAGTGAGCTCCGTACAAAAAGATCCTAAGTCCTAAAGCTATTCTTATGCGATCTTGGACTTGGTCTTTCTATCATCTTCATTTTTGTCTTCACGTTTGTTATCATCAAAACAAAATCCTCAAAAGCATATGTCCAATTACATGGGGTATTCTTTAAATTAGATGATTTATATGTTGCATGTTGATTTTATGATGTTTATGATATTGGATTGGTTGGTTGTGTATATTGATGTCTTGGAATGGATTGTATGACTTGAAAAAGGAAGAAAAACGATTGAGAACCACTCTAGGGAGGCCACGGTTTTTGGACTTAATATTTGGTAAATTGTGGAAAATTTGTAATAAGTATAAGACTTAAATTAATCAAGTGATAAAATGGAATTTAATAGAAGGAAAACTTGAGATTGAAACCTATAGGGTGGCCACGTTTTTTAGCCCAAAATTGAGGTTATTGGTGAGCCAATGCAACAAGTAAAGGATTAAGTGAATTAAGAGTGTAACCTATAATATGATAAATTGAAAAGATTTGGGAATTGAATCCCTAGAGAGGCCACGACCTCTAAGACCTTTTTAGGTGTAAATATGTAACTTTGGTAACTTGGAAGTATAAGTAATTATGCAATTAAAAACCTATGTAATGAGGTAGATAATTTATAAATTGGAAGAATTTAATATAATCAAAGATTACATAAATTTTAAAGGACTAAGAGTGAGATTGTCATAAGACTTAAGGCAATTACAAGTGTGTAAAGAACAAGAGAGTGTGAGGCCTAAGAGCTTGCATAATTTACAAATTGTAAGAAATTGAATTACCTTAGAAGATTAAAATAAATTGTAAGACTTGGATTGGACATGAACCTTGAAAGGGGAAACAATTCTAAGTTGGGATTCATAATGGACCTAAGCATGTACCAATTGACTTGATCTTTATATTATAATGTTATAGGTCCATGTGAGTGACCATTTGTATTTTGATGCTTATCTTGGCCAATTGTGGTATATTATGGAATTGTATGAAATTGTGAATCATACATGTTCATGCATAGAGTCTTATGCATTGTGAATGTCCTGTGGACCGTTGTAAGGCTAAGTTGTCTAGGAGATTGAACACACCTTAGTGTGGGTGCGAGTAGACTAGTGTAGGTCATGTTTGACCTTGGGGGCGTCGGGGTGCGGGTCTTTCACAATGGGTAGTTGGTAGCTCTTCTACCCGTGGGACAAATCGATGCAAACACACCGACGATCTGGACTGAGACACTGTCCTATATCGTGATCTAGCGTGGTCTGTCTGTACAATGCCTGATGTGCACATGGAAATTATTGATGTATAGCACTTTGGTCGCGGCAGCCGAGTTACAGACATGTCTCCTGATCTTTCTCTCCGACTGTTTATGTCTAGCTCCATGGAGTAGGAATCTGAGTATTGCATGTACATGCATTATGGAATATGAAATCATCTAATAATTACTACTTTGTGAATTTGAACTGTTTGTTTAATGTTGCAATAAATGACTGTCTAGAACTGTTTATCTGCTTATTATTGAATTTACTGCCTATTACTTGGATATGTTGTTTCTGAACTGCTACCTGGGCACGTTGTGTCATTTTGTTTCTGGCTGCTATAATTGGTAATGATGGTAGGATTTCTTACCTCTTTTCCGTATTTCTATTATTTGCTGCCTGTGTGTACACTGTATTGATCGAAGACGACGGCAAGGAGGTGGAAGATCCCGATTTTCCTGGCTTCTGGCCCGAACGGAACTAGCATCCACTAAGGCGATGGAAGCACGTATGCGCGAATTTCTAGGTAATGTGCGTATGACCTTCCTCGGAGGGCCAGAGTGTTGGCTCATCAACTTGAGTTCCGACCGCTGTGTCTACTTGGGAGACATGTCGATTTCTCTAGCCTGGAGACGTCATGAGGTGCCGATCCTCACCTGCCATGTCAGTTTGCGTCTGGAGTTCTACTTACCCATCCGAGAGATGTGGGGTGATCGTTACTACACCCCTTGGGAGGACTCTTTTGACTCTACTGCTTGGGCTCCTGCCCGTGGTTCCGTGGTTCCTATGGAGGTTTCCTCTGAAGAGGACGATCCTGCTGAGGACCCAGATACGGTCCCTCCTGTAACACCCCTTTGGGGATGCCACACATATAAAGAAAAATAAAAATAAATAAATAAAATTTACCCAAGTTGTAAAACATTCGTTAAATAATAATATGGGTCATAAAGTAATTCCTGATAGACAGATTATTAAAAATAAAAGATTGCGGAAAACATAAAATAAACAGAACAACACTATTCATAATATACATATGTTTAAGTTATAAGTTATACAAATAATTTACAACTCCAATTACAAAATATTTAAACAGGAACAGTAAGTAAAAACAGTAAAAGAGTCAATATATACATCCATACACAGACGCGCCCAAAAAAAACATCAAGCATATTTACTCCTCTAAAGGATCACTCTCAACATGAAAATGATCATCAGGAGACAAATATCCTGGATGCCTCGACTCTCGGCGATAACGTGATCGCGCAGTCGATACGATACTTATCTCACTAGGCTCCGTGGTCATACCACCAAAATGACGCCTAATGGATAAGGGTAACTCTAAGTGTAGAAACACTGTCGTAGTCATGATCGGCTCTCCATCAAATCTATGACGTAAGGTCACAGTCATCCGTCCCGCATACGTCACCGAGTCTCTATCTCCTCTCATGTGCCACGATAGCGATCCACCATGAAACTCCAGCGTCACGAACCCCAAAAATCCGGGTACCGCCATACCAAAACTAATCAATCCAATGGATATGGATGATCGATGATGTTCTTGATCGTAAACCGGTCGTCGATTTGCGATCTTCCTTCTCTTCGGGGTACAAGACCTCAAGAGGCTGTTCCTCTTCTTCTTCCTCAAACTCTTTATCGCATAAAATAAACATACAGGAAACACATACAATAAAGAGGTAAGACAATCTAAAATCACCACAAACATGGCCAATAAGAAGACGACAACCAACATATATACAGTTTATGCAATACGAAAAGCTATAACAGTAATAATAATGGAATAGAGTAAAGCTTAGATATCATAATGTTACATAACATCACAAATATAACACAGATAAAACAATATCACATATAGAATAAAATAAGAAATAGACAACCATCATAATAATTACCAAATAAAGATAAATAGAGAAAATGGAATAACATCCAAGATATAATCATATACACTAAGACACAATCCTACTCCATGGAGTTAAACACAAACAGATATCAGAGAGAATGACTTGCAAAATCTATTAGTACCACGGCTGCCCAACCAACTATCACGCTGTCACACGCGTTGCGTCAATAGCCTACGACACTTTGGAATCCACCATCCAGGCGTAGTATAGTTCACGGTCTCCCGTTGTGGCACTATAGGCAATGTACTACTAGACTTTACAAACCTCGATTAAATATAGTGCGTGTCGAGTCCATTAGTGTGCTATCGGTTTACCACGGCCCAGCGGAGCTACCAACTCATTCCACATATGGGATCCCGTACACTAACGTCTCCAAGTTCATTAGAACAATGAACCACACTACGTTTATCGCATCGACAACACGATGTGATTCGCCTCCGTTAACCAAAACACCAAAATTGGCATAAAGACAATACATAATTCCAAAAATATGAAATTACGAAAATGCCCTCAAGATAATAATATGCCCTCAATGGCGTAAAAATAGAAAGCTCATACGGGTTCACATTTTTCCGACAGCGAAAAATCCTCAAAAGCCTGTACGGGTTCACATTTTCCCGACAGCGAAAAATAAATACAGTAACGGTCAATCGCGTAGAAATTTTATCGCGTTTTCAAAATCTCGTCGTTTTTATAATTGTTTTGAAATCGCGTAAATATATTTTTCTGTTTTCAAAATCGCGTAGGATTTTTAATACGTTTTCTCAATCGCGTAAGATTTTTAAATCATTTTCTTGACCGAATTCCTTAAAAATTACTGTTTAAATAAACAAAAATAATAAATAATACTTTTAAACTACGTATAATATTTTTCATACCGTATACTGTCTTTTGGACATCTTTTCTATCTTATTTGTCCGTTTTTACTAAAAATTGACAGTATTTTGTTTAGAAAATTATATTAATGGTTTCCTAATTTTACCATAAAAATTCTGTTTATTAAATTTTTAAACCATATAATTAATCCTTTTCAAAACTACTAACATGCTTCAAAAATACAGCATGAGCTATATGTTAGAAATTTTTGAAAGTTACTGTATTTCTCCTTACAGTAAAAATCATTAGTATTAACCTCTTAAACTTAGTTCTAACCACTTTATTTCTTTAAAACTCATTGTAGAAAATTTACTTTAACTTGTATTGCTTCTTCTTGATTGAAAATAGCTTGGAATTAATTTTAGAAATCATGAATTGTCTAATTTGGCATGTTGGCCAAATTTGATAAAAACTTTGCATTTGATTTCCAAATTATTTTTCACCTTCTAAATGTATGTTAAATCTCTTGTATTGTCTACATTGATTAAATCCTTGCCTTAGAAAATAATTTTAGAAATCAAAGTGTTGAAGTTAGACTTGTTGGCCGAAAATGTAAGGTTATGCCATTTGATTTCCAAATTCATTTTTCTTGATTTAAACAACTTGAAACCTTCTTAATTCTCCTAGGTTAATTAAATCACCTTTTAAGAAAATTAAGAGAACATTTTGGTTCTCCATTTTTGTTAGTGGCCGTGAGCCATCATGGAGTGTTCTTTGGAACACACATGCATTTCCTTGACATGTTGTTCACATCCTATACATTATCATGCAATTATATACTTTATCATACAATTCTAACACATGCAATATTATCAAAGCTTGTAGACATGCAACTTAAAGCTTGTGGACATGCAAATTATTACAAACAACAAATAGGAAAGCTATTAACAAATACACATCCACATCAAATAAGCTACTAACAAGCACAAACATGAATCCTTATGGATTCTACAATCACAAAATCAAAACTCCATCTTCTTACCACCATCCATAGGTGATAAGATTTGTCTTCCTCTTACCTTAAATGA
The DNA here is from genome assembly GCA_029884605.1 of Ormosia emarginata. Taxonomy (NCBI): domain Eukaryota; kingdom Viridiplantae; phylum Streptophyta; class Magnoliopsida; order Fabales; family Fabaceae; genus Ormosia; species Ormosia emarginata. Next base: position 25,737,729 of record JAQQTP010000062.1, on the reverse strand, counting down.
AGACAAATGGATTTTCTTTCACTCCTCCTAGTATTCGGTTTCCTCCACCAAAGTACCTAGCAACTCAAACGAAATTCTACAAGTTACTAACCATGAAAAGAACCTAAACCATGGATAGATCATGGCTTAGAACTTTGAAAAAGAAGAAAGAAAAGAAAAACATGATATTTCACCTTCTAGGTAAAATCTTCAAGATTGATTTCCAAGCTCCAAATGAAAGATTTTGAAGAAACTTTCAACTAGAGATGTTCTTAGGTTTGTGTTTAGGTTTAGAAAAGTTGGCTTGATAGAATTTTGGGTGGTTGGATGATCAAGGAACAAGCTTGGCCGAAAATGGTGAAGAAAAGAAACAAGAATGGTGGCTAGGTTTTTGGATGAGAGAGAAGAGAGAATTTTGCATGAAAGAAAAGTGAAGAATGGTCTTCCACCTCCCTTGGCCGTAGCTCTTCATGCATGCAAGGTGTGCATTTGCTTGGCTTCATCCAAGCCCTTGGATGCATCAAAGGTTAGGATTAAAACTTGCTTAACAAGCTTGTCTCCTATTGGTTGATTATTGATGACTCACAAGCCTAGTCACACTGTTCATTAATTATCAGCTTAGTCAGCTAGCTGAGTCAGCTTGTTCTGGAAAGTTCTACTGCTAATGATGATTAATTAAGCTATCGATCTAACCATTCTGCTAATTGTGGGTCTCGCAAAACATTTCCTGTCCATCATTATTTTATTATACTTGACTAATAAAATAATATTATAATATTATAAAATTATTTTATTTGATACCAAATCCTAAATATTAAAAGATTATTTATCGTCTTATTCGAATCGGGTTTAGTAAGATCCCCCAATTCTAAATAATAAAATAAGATTTCCCGGCCCGAAAAAATATTATTTTCCTCGCCTCGAGCAAATCACACAAAAAGTCCATATAAAATCACAGACATGTAATATCTCGGACATTAAATCAAGTAGAAAACAATTAAAAACAAAAAAAAAAAGACGTTCGGGACGTAATGGTCATTTTCCCATTTTTTTCCACAACGTAGCTAATCATCCAAAAAGTTCAAATAAAATTACAGATACAGATTAATTGTGTGTATATCTTCCAAAAAATTAAAACAATAGTTCGAAAAAACTTTTATTTTACCGTCTCGGAACAAATTACGTAAAAAGACCAAATAAAATTTGAGCCTGTATAAACGTATTTGTATTTTATGGAGAAATCGAGAAACAGTAAAATAGGGACACAACGGTCATTTACACTAAAACTTGAAAAACAGTAAACAGTACATTCGAAATATTTTCTAAAAATTGGGGCGTTACACCTCCTCATCTGAGGGACTGATTTTACTGGTAGTTGTTGATGGCTGCCAGTGTTTTATTTCAGGGGCCTGATGTATTATTTGTTGTGGGCTGTATATTTTGATATTCTGGGGGATGCATATGTAAAATCCTTAGGCAGGTATACTTTTACTTTTTGGCAATTTCCAGACTTGTATCTAAAGTACAATTGATATTCAATATATATATATATATATATATATATATATATATATATATATATGCGTATTATTCGGATGTGAGTTTTGTTTCCTGTCTTACTTTTTCTTGTTGTTCAAGTTTCGTCACTTAGTTTTATTGATTAACAAAAAAAAAATAATATACTGTCATTTTTATTCACGCATTAAAGCACCGAACAGGTTAACCTTAAACTAATGAATTGGGTCTATTATCTAGAAAAATTTTATTTTTTGCATTTTCATTTATGTTTAATAATGTGGCGTTCCCTCCCAAAAAGGGACGTCACATTAAGTTAGTATCAGAGCCCCGGTTTGTGTTACTTTGGGTCTTGTGTGTGAGTCTGTCTTGTTTATGCTGTGTGAAATCTCTGTGATTGGTGTTTTGAAATAAATCTCTCTGACCTTCCTTGTGCTTTTCAGTTAATCTGATTTAAGAAAAAGCGAGATGGCGAGAAGTGGAGAAATTGCAGCTGCTGTAGAGGCGATGCAGCGGATGGCGAAAGTCATCGCGCAGCAAAATGAGCGTGCTGCTCAGTAACAAGAGAGAGCTACCCAACAACTTGAGGCGACTGTCGATGCGCAGAACTTAGCAGAGTTTCGTCGCTTTAACCCTCCACAATTCAAGGGAGAATTTGATCCAAACAAGGCTAGTTTGTGGATCAAGGAGCTCAAGAAGGTTTTCTGTGGTATGAACTGTGCCGAAGATAAGAAGATGAATTACACTACCTTTATACTTGTCGGCAACGCCGAAGACTGGTGGAACGGAGCCTAGAGAGCATTAGAGGCCGAAGGGCGCAACATCACATGGGACTTGTTCAAGGAAAAATTCTTGGATAAGTACTTTCCTATTAGTGCAAGACATGCAAATGAGATGGAATTCCTCAACCTGAGACAAGGAGGCATGACCATCAGTGAGTATGCGGCCAAGTTTGAGAACTTAGAGAAGTTTTCGATGCATTATCAGCATTAGACCGATGAATCTTGGAAGTGCTAGAAGTTCACCGAGGGACTAAGATACGAGGTGAAGAAAGCCATCATCACTCTAAAAATTAAAGTATTCTTAGAACTGTTGGACACGTGCTGTGAAGTTGAGGCCTTAGAACAAGCTAGAGACTCGAGGAGTAAGAACTTTGGACCTGCGAGGTTCCAAAGAGGTGGAGGCAGTGGTTCAAATCGCTTCAAAAAGAAACCCTATTCCCGACCAACGGGAAGCCAGCAACCAACTGGCGGAAGTTCTGATGGAGGTTCTACTGGGAACCGAATTGGTCAGAATGTGGCATATCCCTCTAAATGCCTAAAGTGTGGGAAAGATCATCACACGAGAGACTACACAATCAAAGGGATTATCTGCTTCAGATGTGGCAAACCGGGCAACGTGTCTAGAGATTGCAACTAGACAAAGGCTGAACCCTCAGTCAATGCGACTCGAGCCAAGAAACCGCAAGCCGGAGGTCGAGTTTACACCATGAGCGGAGCTGAAGCCTTCGAATCCGAAGACTTGATTCAAGGAGAAGGCACCATAGAAGGTAATCTTTTAAAAGTACTGTATGACTCTGGGGCAACCCATTCTTTCATATCCTATGACTGTGTGCTACGACTTGGCTTACCTGTGTCTGAACTACCTTTTGATTTGACTGTCTCAACTCCTACTGACAAACCGGTAGTTACTACCAAAATCTATTTGAAGTGCCCCCTAGTTGTTGAAGGTCGAGCCTTTTCAGTCGATTTAATCTGTCTACCTTTGTCACAATTAGACATAATCCTAGGGATGGACTGGTTGTCTTCCAACCATATTCTATTAGATTGCTCTAGAAAAACCATAGTCTTTCCTGTGGGTGAGGATTCTAGATACTTGACGACCAACCAAGTATGAGCTTTCTTGAAAGAAGGTGCTCAAGGATACATGCTACTATCTTCTTTGAAAGTCAAGAGCGAGGCTGATCTGAGCGCTATTCCTGTGGCGAAAGAGTTTCCTGAGATCTTCCCCGAAGATGTACATAGTTTACCACCGACACATGAGATAGAGTTTGCTATTGACCTTGTACCGGGAGCTGGTCCCGTGTCTATAGCACCTTACCGGATGTCGCCGGCGGAATTGGCAGAACTTAAGAAACAGCTAGAGGAGCTTTTGGAGAAATAGTTTGTTAGGCCGAGTGTATCACTGTGGGGAGCGCCAGTGTTGTTAGTTCGAAAGAAGGACAGTACCTCGAGATTGTGTGTGGACTATAGGCAGTTGACCAAGTTGACGATTAAGAACAAATATCCACTCCCAAGAATCGACGATTTGATGGACCAATTGAAGGGAGCAGCGGCATTTTCAAAGATCGATCTGAGATCTGGGTACCATCAGATAAGAGTGAAAATGGAGGATATACCCAAGACTGCTTTTCGTACCCGATACGGTCATTACGAATACCTTGTGATGCCATTTGATGTGACGAATGCACCTGCTGTCTTCATGGATTATATGAACAAAATCTTTTGTTCGTACTTGGACAAGTTCATTGTCGTCTTCATTGATGATATCTTGATATACTCCCTGAGCTGGGAGGATCATGCTGAACACCTCAGCATAGTTCTCCAGATTCTAGTTCTCCAGATTCTGAAGGAGAAAGAACTGTATGCCAAACTGTCGAAGTGCGAGTTTTGGCTTGATGAGGTGAAGTTTTTAGGCCATGTGATCTCAAAGGAAGGGATTGCAGTGGATCCGTCAAAAGTAGAGGTAGTGCTACAGTGGGAACAACCAAAGTCAGTGACGGAGGTTCGTAGCTTTGTGGGGTTAGCCGGATATTACCGAAGATTCATAGAAGGATTTTTCAAAATTACTGGACCGCTCACTGAGCTAACGAAGAAGAATTAGACTTTTGAGTGGACTGATAGCTGCGAGCAAAGTTTCCAAGAGTTGAAGAAACGGCTAACTACCTCACCGGTGTTAGTACTACCTAATCCGGATGGACCATTCGAGGTGTACTGTGACGCTTCATACCAAGGATTGGGATCTGTTCTTATGCAACACAGAAGAGTGGTGGCTTATGCTTCGCGACAGTTACGAGTGCATGAAAAGAACTACCCCACACATGATTTGGAACTAGCAGCTATGGTTTTTGCCCTGAAGATATGGAGACATTGTCTCTATGGAGCAACATTCAACATTTTCAGTGATCATAAGAATTTGAAATATTTGTATGATCAGAAGGAGCTGAACATGAGGTAGCGAAGATGGTTGGAATTCCTAAAGGACTATGATTTCCAGCTGTTGTACCACCCTGGCAAAGCGAATGTCGTGGCAGACGCCTTGAGCATAAAGACTATCAGTGTTTCCGCCCTAATGATCAAGGAAAGAGACCTCATAGAACAGTTTAGAGATGTTTGGTCATTTATTAAGTTGGAACCCGGAAGGATTTGTATGAACATGGTCACCATTTCAAACGAACTAATGGATGACATACAGGAAAAGCAGAAGGTCGATGAATTCTTGCAAGAAGTGAGATAACTGATGAGGCAAGGTAAAGAAACGAAATTTGAGGAAGGAACGGATGGAATTCTGAGATTCCGGGGTAGAGTTTGTATTCCCCATGACTAAGAGCTTAAAAGATATATTGTGGATCATGCTCACACCAGCAAGCTGAATATGCACCCGGGCATAACGAAGATGTACCAAGACTTAAAGAAGTTATTCTAGTGGCATGGGATGAAGAGCGATGTTACTAGATGCGTATCGACTTGTCTAGTTTGTCAAAAAGCTAAGGTGGAACATCAAAGACCTGCAGGATTGCTGCAACCATTGCCTATTCCTGAATGGAAATGGGACAGCATTGCAATGGATTTTGTTGTGGGTTTGCCAAGGATGAAGAAAGGACATGACTCGATTTGGGTAATAGTGGATCGACTCACAAAGTCAACTCATTTTCTCCCGATCAACATAAGGTACAGTCTGGAGAAGTTGACCCAACTGTAAATTAGAGAGATCGTTAGACTGCATGGTGTGCCTACGAGTATTGTTTCAGATAGGGATCCGAGGTTTACTTCAAAATTTTGGCAGAGTCTACAGGCATCATTGGGAACAAAGTTACGTCTGAGTTCAGCGTACCACCCACAAACCGATGGTCAATCTAAAAGGATGATCCAATCTCTAGAAGATTTGCTTAGAGCTTGTACTATAGAACAAACTGGAAGTTGGGATGAAGTTCTACCATTGATAGAATTCACCTACAACAACAGTTATCATTTGAGTATAGGGATGGCACCCTATGAAGCTCTGTATGGATGACGATGTCGGACACCATTGTGTTGGTATCAAGACGGTGAGCGCCTCATGATTGGACCGGATATCATTCAGCAGACAACTAAAAAGGTCAAAATGATTCAAGAGAAGATAAAGACTGCTCAGAGCCGACAAAAGAGTTATGCAGACAAGAGGAGAAAGCCTCTTGAGTTTGAGGAAGGTGAATATGTATTCTTGAAAGTCACACCCACGACTGGGGTCGCCCGGGCTTTGAAATCTAGAAAACTCACCCCAAAATTTCTTGGACCTTACCAAATTCTTCGCCGGATAGGTCCAATAGCCTACTAGATAGCCTTACCCCCTTTTCTTTCCAACATACACAATGTCTTCCATGTGTCACAACTGCGTAAATATTTGCCTGACCCAAGTCATGTCATAGCACCGGACATAGTACAGTTAAAAGAAAACTTGACCTATGAGGCACCTCCTGCGAGAATCGAGGACCGACGGATAAAGCAACTTAGAGGCAAGGAGATCCCATTGGTAAAGGTGATATGGAATGAAACAAATGGTGATGCGACCTGGAAGCCGGAAGACAAGATGAAGGAGCAACATCCAGAACTATTTTGAGGTACGTAAATTTCGAGACAAAATTCCTTTTTAGTTGGGGAGTTTTGTAACGTCCCGAAAAGTATCTGTTTAATCATAAATAATCATTTCACAATATTCTTGATTTTTAGGAATTTTTCTGGAATTTTTCGGAAACGATGAATATTTTAATATATTCTTCGTTTTGCATGCACACTGAGCTGAGAATTGTTGAGGTCAGTGTAACGCTCTAGAAATTACTTATTTTACCACAAATAGTCATTTTCTAATATTTGTGATTTACATGAATTCTTTCAGAATTTTTCGGAAATGACGAATATTTTAATATATTTCTCGTTTGCGTGAATATTGAGTAGAGTCAGGAAAACGACTGTAACACTTCAAAAATTGGAAAATTTTATGACGAATAGTCGTTTTATAATATTTACAATTTTTGAGAATTTTTTGGGATTTTTTCGAAAATGTCGAATATTTTAGTATATTCCTCGTTTTGCGTGCGCACTGAGCGGAATGGGAAAAACGCGATGTTTTCTCCGTGAACCTTGAACTATGGACATGTCGACGAGGGATCTTACTAAACCCGAGGCTGGACACAGTTTACGAGGTTTCACGATTTTCAAGAAATTCTAACAGATAAAACAAAGCAATACTGCGAAAAATTTATCTGTCAGATAAATTAAATACTAACTTCTGTCAACTGTAATAAAAATCCTATCACATTATCCTAATGCAATCTACTTTATGTCTAATTAATCCACTTTACTTCAAATTTAATGTAAAATAATCAAAGCTTCTTTAACAAGCTTTGACCAAACAATGACCAAATGACCCTTAGCTTCCAAGGGAAGCCAACATATTCTCCCTCTTCTCTCTCTCTCAAGCACGGTAGCAGCCTCCATTTTGGGGGAAGGAAATTAGTTTTACTTAACTAATTTTACATTACACAAATTTATTTTAACCTAAAACACTTTCTCCCTCTACCTTTCTTCTTTCTCCATTTTTCTTCTTCTCCTCCTTCTCTCTACATGTGCTACGGCTAGCCCCTCTCCCTCACCTCAACCTTCACAAAATTTTATTCCAACCACATTTTCTTAATCTTCTCATCCTTCTAAACATCTTTCTTGCTTGGAGCATCTTGAGATTCCACCTTCTTCATCAATTTCTTCAAGCTTCAAGGTTAGGGCTTTTGGGTAAGCTTCCAGACCCTTCTTCTCTTCTCTTCATTTTCGATTTCAAGGGTGTTCTTATGACCACCCACACTCCATTTTTCAAGTCCTTATGCTATTCTAACCAAGTTGAATTTTCTAGGGTTTGGTGGAGCTCCAATCCGAAATTACAAGGAGATTCCTTGGTGTTTCTTTTGTTTTCTTCACTTGGGTAAGAGGAAGACACTCCTCCTCAACCTCTATTAGCTTCTAGGAACCTTGGTTACACTTGTTTGTGAGAAAACCCTAATGTGGGGTATTCTTTAAATTAGATGATTTATATGTTGCATATTGATTTTATGATATTTATGATATTGGATTGGTTGGTTGTGTATATTGATGTCTTGGAATGGATTGTATGACTTGAAAATGGAAGAAAAACAATTGAGAACCATTCTAGGGAGGCCACGGTTTTTGGACTTAATATTTGGTAAATTGTGGAAAATTTGTAATAAGTATAAGACTTAAATTAATCAAGTGATAAAATGGAATTTAATGGAAGGAAAACTTGAGATTGAAACCTATAGGGTGGCCACGGTTTTGAGCTCAAAATTGAGGTTATTGGTGAGCCAATGCAACAAGTAAAGGATTAAGTGAATTAAGAGTGTAACCTATAATATGATAAATTGAAAAGATTTGGTAATTGAATCCCTAGAGAGGCCACGACCTCTAAGGCCTTTTTAGGTGTAAATATGTAACTTTGGTAACTTGGAAGTATAAGTAATTATGCAATTAAAAACCTATGTAATAAGGTAGATAATTTATAAAATAGAAGAATTTAATATAATCAAAGATTACATAAATTTTAAAGGACTAAGAGTGAGATTGTCATAAGACTTAAGGCAATTACAAGTGTGTAAAGAACAAGAGAGTGTGAGGCCTAAGAGCTTGCATAATTTACAAATTGTAAGAAATTGAATTACCTTGGAAGATTAAAATAAATTGTAAGACTTGGATTGGACATGAACCTTGAAAGGGGAAACAATTCTAAGTTAGGATTCATAATGGACCTAAGAATGTACCAATTGACTTGATCTTTATATTATAATGTTATGGGTCCAAGTGAGTGACCATTTGTATTTTGATGCTTATCTTGGCCAATTGTGGCATATTATGGAATTGTATGAAATTATGAATCATATATGTTCATGCATAGAGTCTTATGCATTGTGAATGTCCTGTGGACTGTTGTAAGGCCAAGTTGCCCAGGAGATTGAACACACCTTAGTGCGGGTGCGAGTAGACTAGTGTAGGTCATGTTTAACCTTAGGGGCATCGGGGTGCGGGTCCTTCACAATGGGTAGTTGGTAGCTCTTCTACCCGTGGGGCAAGCCAATGCAAACACACTGACAATTCGGATCGAGACACTGTCCTATATCGTGATCTAGCGTGGACTGTCTGTAGAATGCCTGATGTGCACATGGAAATTATTGATGTATAGCACTTTGGCCGCGGCAGCCGAGTTACAGACATGTCTCCTGATCTTTCTCTCCGACTGTTTGTGTCTAGCGCCATGGATTAGGAATCTGAGTATTGGTGTACATGTATTATAGAATATGAAATCATCTGATAATTACTGCTTTGTGAATTTGAACTATTTGTTTAATGTTGCAATAAATGATTGCCTGGAACTGTTTATCTGCTTATTATTGAATTTACTGCCTATTACTTGGATATGTTGTTTCTGAACTGCTACTTGGGCACGTTGCGCCATTTTGTTTCTGGCTGCTATAATTGGTAATGATGGTAGGATGTCTTACCTCTTTTTCGTATTTCTATTATTTGCTGCCTGTGTGTACACTGTATTGATCAAAGACGACGCCAAGGAGGCAGAAGATCCTGATTTTCCTAGCTTCTGGCCCGAATGGGACTAGCATCCACTGAGGCGATGGAGGCACATATGCGCAGATTTCTAGGCGATGTGCGTCTGACCTTCCTCGGAGGGCCAGAGTATTGGCACATCAACTTGAGTTCCAACCGCTGTGTCTACTTGGGAGACGTGTCGATTTCTCTAGCCTGGAGACGTCATGAGGTGCCGATCCTCACCTACCATGTCAGCCTACGTCTGGAGTTCTACTTACCCATCCGAGAGATGTGGGATGATCGTTACTACACCCCTTGGGAGGACTCTTTTGACTCTACTGCTCGGGCTCTTGCCCGTGGTTCTGTGGTTCCTATGGAGGTGTCCTCTGAAGAGGAGGATCCTACTGAGGACCCGGATACGGTCCCTCCTCATCTGAGGGACTGATTTTACTGGTAGCTGCTGATGGCTGCCAGTGTTTTATTTTGGGGGCCTGATGTATTATTTTTGATGGGCAGTATAGTTTGATATTCTGGGGGATGCATATGTAAAATCCTTAGGCAGGTATAGTTTTTCTTTTTGGGAATTTCCAGGCTTGTATCTAAAGTATAGTTGATATTCAATATATATATATATATATATATGCGTATTATTCAGATGTGAGTTTTGTTTCCTGTCTTACTCTTTACTGTTGTTCAAGTTTCGTCACTTGGTTTTATTGATTAACAAAAAAAAATAATATACTGCCATTTTTATTCACGTATTAAAGCACTGAACAGGTTAACCTTAAACTAATGAACCGGGTCTATTATCTAGAAAAAATTTATTTTTTACATTTTTATTTATGTTTAATAATGTGACATTCCGTCCCAAAAAGGGACGTTACAGAAGATCAAGAGGAAGACAAAGGCTTGAAGATATTCAATCACAACACAAGAGCTAGGGGAGTTCTATTCATCTTTTCCTTTTGTTTATACTGTATGAACTAGGGATTTATAAGTATAAAGTGGATTTGGAGAGTCAAATCCATGTTCTTGGCTTGGTTCTTGATTCCAAGGACTAGGTTAGAATATTTTCAGCTTAGTGAGTATTAGATGGCCATTGATGGCTCAAGCCAAACCATTTTGGTTCTTAGATGAAGAATTGGGAATGGTTGGAGTTAGTGTGGTTTTTGGACCTAAATCTATGCCTAAGTGAATTAGTAGGCTGTATAAGAGGTACAACATGTTTAGGGGCCTAGATTGGTATTAGAAATCAAAAGAAAACTGATCTTGAATGATTGGAAGTGAGTAAAGTTCTATGGGAACAGTGCTCGGACTCTACAGATTTCTGCAGAACCAAGTTTCTGTAACTCACGCCACGACATGACAATACCACACTAAGGCGTGAGAGTGGCCGAGGGCAACATGTCGTGGTGTGACTGAGAGCTTTGCTAAGGTGTGAGTGAGACCAAGGGCTGCGCGCCACATCGTGACTAAGTTGTGCTGAGGCGTAAGCTCCATGATTTTTCAAGAATTGTATTCTTGATGTTTTGAGGATCTATATTAGTTGGGATCATTTATATATGCTTTCTTAAGTGTGTTAACACACTTTTAGGGATATTTCATAAAGTAAATAACCCACTTAGCATATGAGAATAAGTTGAGTTTCCAAGCTTTTCAAGAGGATGACTTACTTGAAATAGAAGTCTAGCATCCTTACCATATTAGTGTGGCTTATAATACCACTAGTGATGTGATTGTAAGGTAGTTTAGATACAAGTTTGATAAGAAAGTGATACTTATCATTGAGGCATAATTAATCCATTATAGATAATATTGAGTTGATTATGCTAGTTATAGTACAAATACTCCATTCTCTCATTAAGTTGGGATTGAGAGGAGTGTTTAGCAAGAGTTAGCTCTTTTGTTTATGAGGTTGAACCATAGTAAGAGTTGGTTCCCTTATTTATGAAGTTGAACCGTAGTACACAATTCCTAATCAAGGGAGCGAAATAAGCCCCTTGACCTTGCAAAGTACTAAGAAAAACACTTTGCTAAAGGTAGAATTATGAGACAAGGGAGTAAGAAAAGGACCTTGCCATAGTAAAGGAGTGAGAAAAATACTTTACCAAGTATGATAGAGGAGTGAGAAAAGCATTATACCTATGACATAGTAGTGAGTTAAGCTCTTTGTCTAACAACATGAGGAGTGAGAAAAACACTCATGTAAATGGTAGTAAGAGTGAGTTAAGCTCTCTAACAAGGGAAATTAAGCAAGTCAAGCTTAATATCCATAGAAAAAGGATGAGTTAAATCCTATGTTATGCTAAGGATGATGGATTAATTAGTGGATATTCATATAAAGTAAGGAAATATGAGTATTCTAGTGGAATATAGTAAAGACTCTACCACCTGTTGCAAATCCTAAATCCTAAGTAAGTAAGTTCATTCATAGAAGAAAGTTAATTGTGTAGTACTTATAACGTGTTTATGAATGAACTAGTTGTGAAATGTTATAACTTTTATGAAAATTGTCATATCATAGAAGAGATGAATTTATGTACTAAGCTAAGTGTATGAGTTTAGTGTCGGATTATAATATTGCTAGTTGAACGTTTACATAAAGTCAGAATGTGAATGTTCTAGAGGTGGTGAGTAAAGTCTCATTTACCTATGGTAATTGTTAATTCGATGCTAGAAGTGTTATTCATTGAAAATTGATATTCGTATAGTATTTATATCATGTTAATGGATAACTAGACCAGAGATGTTAGTATAGTATGCCTACTTTAATGAGTAAAGATGAGGCATGAGAAGACTTTTATAATATATTTTACTTCTTATGTAATAAGGTTGTATCTATATGTTATAAATGTCTGGTTTTGGAATACCATTATTGAGAATTATGATTTCTCACCTTGATTATGTTTCCATGTAAATCTAGGTTAACGCCCTACAAGGGGGTAAGAATATGAAGTGAACAGAAGAACTAGTTTAGTTTTAATGTTTTCAATTCAAAGCTTATGTAATTACTTATATTTGCTTTGAGAATGTAAAAGTTGTATATATGTATGACTTTTAGATATGACTCTCCATAATTATTTATTTAAATGTTATCGATTAATTGATGTTTAAGTTAGAAGTAGCATAGCTAATACTGCTTATCCTTGTATATATCAAATATATTAGGATACTGGCATTAGGCTGTTATAACATACACTTTGCTTAATAAAAATAGAAAGTCATAAAATCACCTTAATGCTTGAAAAGACCTACAATCAATGGGCATAAGATCAGATCTTTGGCCATATGAGAATGGAAAATATCCTCCTACTATTTTTACTATTTCAAATGCACAGAAGAATATATTTCTTAGGACTTTGAAGAATATGGTTGCTCTGGATGGTTACTCTAGCAACATTTCTTGATGTGTTGATTTAAAGCAACATAAGTTGTATGGGTTGAAAAGTCATGATTCTTTTATCCTTATGGAGCAACTACTACTAATATTAATGAGAATATGATGCTTGGCTTGGTGTCTGTAGTTTTAATTTATTTCTATTTGTTCTTTTGACAATTTTGTGGTAAAGTGTTGAATCCTAAGGATCTTGATAACCTCCAAAATCAAATCGTTCTCACTTTTTGTCATTTGGAAATGATCTTCCCTCCATCTTTTTTCACAGTAATGGTTCACTTTGTTGTTCATTTAGTTGATGAAGTGAAACGTGGTGGCTTGGTGCATTATCGATGGATGTATCCTATAGAAAGGTAAACTTAATATACTAAATTCTTTATTCACTTTCTTTAGCTAAATAAAATGCATTACCTGAATAAATAATCTTTTGATCATAAAGGTACTTAGGGCATTTGAAGTCTTAAGTGCGTAATAAGGCACAACCATAAGGCTCAATTGTTGAAAGTTACTTAGCTGATGAAATTCTGACCTTTTGTACAAGATATTTGGAAGATGTTGAGACAAGAATCAATTGGTTGGTGCATGTTGATGATCAACCTGATGATGTGGAATATCATGAAAGGGACACTACGTTCCCAAAAGTTGGTAGACCAATAGAAGGTTTTTCATATTTTAAATTGACACCAATGAAGAAACTACAAGCACATTGTCATGTGTTAGTTAATTGTGCAACAATAGACCCATTCCTCCAGTAAGTAAACCAAAAAAATTTACACAAATCTCATTATAATTCAACAATTCTACTTCATATTGTGTTAAATTAATTTCTTCATATAGAGAATTTAGGATAGACAAAAAGAAGGTTAAGGAGTCATACATGGTTACAATTTGAGATAGATAAAGTTGTACACAGAATTTGCAGGTTGGTTTCTAAATCAAGCATGTAACTAATATGGTTCATTCTTGATGTTAGATTATAAATGAAGTCAACGAACATTCAAATGAAATTATGTGGCTTGCACTTTGACCACTTGACCAAGCTAAACAATTTAGTGCATACAATGTGAATGGATTTAAATTCAAAACTCTAAGACGGGAGCATGGTTTGAAAACTCAAAATAGTGGAGTGTTTGGTACATTTGATACTAGAAGTTATGCAAGCAATCGTGACAACAATATGATAATTGGAGGTGTTTCGTACTATGAAAAATTAGTGGATATAATTGAGTTGAACTACAATGGTCAATTCATGGTTACCTTGTTCAAATGTCAATGGGCTAATTCCACTACTGATAGAGGCATCAAAAAAGATGAGTTATGTAACATTCTCTAAAACATGTTAGACTTGTGAATAGTTACAGAGGTAGCTTAACATTTGCTTAACATGTTTGTTTAATTTTGTGACAATTTGAGTTTATTTAGGCACTTTACTGCGACTCGAAAGGTGAAAAGTAGCTTAAACTGACCCTAGATATTAGCTTAAATGGCTTAGCTAATGGAAATAAATGTGGCTAATTTGTTTCTAGGTCACAAATGTATTTTTTGTGATATGGTTAAAATTTGAGAATAATCGAAGCTAATTTGGTATTTTTAAGCATATTGGTTGTGTGTTTTAATGCTGGTTAACTAGCAGTATATATGGAAATATGAGATATTGGTGAAACAAGATTTTTGATTAATTTTAAGATTTATTTTTAAACTTGTTGGAACCTGAAAAACTTGATTTGGTGCAAATTGAGTGTTCTTAACAGATATTGTGTATACTGCAAAATATCTTGATTTCTTCAAGTCTTCCACAACTGTGTAGCCACTTTTATTGACCTTGCCTTTGATATTTTCATCCAATCTCACCCACTCTCTCTTTCTCACGTATGTGAACTTGAAAATAGAAGAGAGGAAGCAAAAAAAAAGGGAAAGAAAGGAAGAAAAGAAGAAGGGGAAGAGGAAAGGAAGAGAAAAAGCTAAAGGAAAAGCAAAACCTTGATCATCATCATCTTTGCTATAAGAAGTAGGGGTTCTTATTTATTATCTTCAAATCCTAACTTTCTTCTCTTCATGGTTATAATGCATGGTGAGTTGTAGAAGAAGAGGTTTTTGGTGTTTTTAAATGGTTTGGGATGTCAGAATTCATTGAGGACTTGTTTGATGTCTCAAACTGAGTTAGATGGTGTTTCTTGGTTGTTTGAAACTTGCTTACATCCATGGAACCTCATATCCATGACTTGAGAAAATAGATGTTGTGAATGGTTAGTTGAACCATTTTCTTTGAGGTGATGTGTGGAAAGGTTGCATGATAGTGTCTCTTAGCTTAGAGACCTTTAATAGAGTTAGAGGACTCTTAGAATCTGATGCTAGGTGTTGAAATTTGGTTTGGAAACCAATAGAAAAGTGGATGAAGTTCTAGGTACTGGACGCTTAATTGCCCAGTTTTGGCTGCTTAATCGGTGAAGGCTAGAGAGCTCCTGCATAAAGGGCGCTTAATCGACCAGTTTGTAAGCGCTTAGGCGCCATAGGAAAGAAGGCTCTGGAGATCCTTGATTAGTCGCTCAAGTTTTGGACGCTTAAGCGCCCAATGACATATTCAACAGGAAAGTGTTTCTGCTTCAGGGCGCTTAATCGCTGAGAAAATGGGCGATTAATCGCCTAAACACAAAATCTTCCAAGGAGTTTATCTTAGGAAATTGGAGTTCTCTATTAGTTGGAATCATTCATATATGCCTTTTTAAGTGTGTTGAGACACTAATGGAGGTATTTCTTGGAGAGAATGATCTCTTACCATATATGAGAATTTGAGAGACCTTAGGTGTTCTTTGGGAGATAGAATATCATAAGGGGTATCTAGAACCTTGTTCAACATAAGATTGTTTTAAAATCACTTATGAAGTGATGATATGAGGTTCTAGATATGAGAATGCTAGTTACATGATTTTTGCTACTTTGTTGGATAAGTGAGGCTAAGACTTATATGTATTAGTTTTTGTTTTGTCACTTGGTTATTAGGATCTTGTGATTGTTTCAATTGTGAATTGAGATAGTTCTATTATCTTTGGTTTTCAAACATGGTATTTGTTAATTTCCTATGTATTGTAACCTTAGATGGTGTGCATAACCATATGACCTGAGGATTACGTGTTGGATCCTAGATTCTCATAGTATGTGATGCTATTATGGTCAGGGTTATTGGTATGGGGGTAGTAACAGTACTCTTACTTTGTGAGGGGAATGAATCCACTTATTACCAAGTAGTGTGATGGCTCTTTTGCCTAACCTACTGAGACAAATACAAGGGAATGAAAGTTCCTGGGGAATAAGTAAATGGCATGTATTTTCAAAATTTAAAACCTGTATGAGCATTGCATAATAATTTTATTAGAAACTTGTTTGAGCATCATCATACCTAATAACATAAAGCATTGCATGGTTGGCAGTTGTCATTGCTTGATTGGTTGATTGATTGATTGTTTGTCCGATAGTATCTTAGGATTGTATGGGTGATTCTTTGATATTATTGATTTCTCATATATTCTATTAAATATAATGTTTATATATATTCAGTTCATTTATTTGTGATAAATGATTAACTGATAGTCTTGGTATACGAATACTGAAAAATTATGATTTCTCACCCCTTATGTGTTCCATGTAAATCCAGGTGAAGACCCTCCAAAGGGACATAGCAAGAAGAAGAAGAAATAGAAGGCTTAATTTAGCAACTTTATTTTTTTTTTGAATTAGATTGTATAGTTGTACTCTTCTGGTTGTTCATAAAAATTTATGTATGTAGTATGACTTGTTAGCCAGTGATGTGTGTGTGTGTGTGTGTGTGTGTAATCTTTTTATCATTTGTGGCTCTCTATAATAACTATATAGGTTATTATAGGTTTTTATTTTATGCATTTTTAGAAGTGACATGCTAATGCAATTTATTTAAAAATATTTCTATTTATTTTATGATAATTGTATTAGGGTGTTATAAGTTGGGCTTTACTTGTATTAATTTTTCTCGTTTGATATATCTTGGTGATCGAGAAGATCAGTATATATTGGCATCGGAGGCCCAACTTGTATATTATGTTGATGATGAAATGGAAAAAGAATGGAGTGGTGTTGTCCATCTAAAACCAAGAGACTTGTATGACATGGGAGAAGACAAAGATGAAGAGCCAATTTATGATATTGTTCTTTCTTCGCAACAAGACTTGGATAGGTGGTTTCAAGATGGCAATCAAGATTTACGATTGACAAGGGTTGATATAGAAGATGTGTAATACCCTAATTCTAGACACTATAGTATACTATGAGTACACTAAGTAAATAGAATTATGTATGCCACTTTTAAACTTGAAACGTAAATACATAACCTGTATAATAGTTATTAACGAGTAAATATATAGAGCCTTTAATAAAAAGTAAGGGAGCAAGACATTTTACATATCTGAAAACTTGCTATTTACTAAAAACCTATCTTATATGTCTTAGATTACAAACTTTTACAAAGAGCTAATCATAATAGCTTAATTACAGAACCATTAATCTAAAAACAAAACTAATATAATTATATAAGTTGCTTTGCTAAGTCTTTATCTTCTGGTTTCGTGCTTGCTTGGATACTCCTCTGGATTTATCATGGGAATAGAAAACTGGGGTGAGAATTAATAATTTTCAGCGGTAAATTTTTTTAAAATGTGTCATCATAATAAATCCAGTTGCTTTGGGAAAAAACAAATTATACTTAATCATTTGGAAAGGTGGCATAAGCCAAAACTCAATTATTTCCCTTTCCAAAGCAGACAGTTCATTTAATTACTAAAAACGAATTAATTAGTACATAGCAATTCTACATATAAATTAGCATATTCATTCATAACAGACATGGTGGTAGCAAACACAAGCATTCTTTTTCATTAACTCCTTTAAGCTAAACCTCAATCTTTATATTATTATAAAACAAGACACTTGCACATACAATTGTCATTTTATGTAATTCTTTATGATGAATGATTATGCTTAAAGAATGCCCTAAAGTATGCTTATGCAATGTTTTTACAAGATTTTGTTTTTGGAAAACACATTTTACTTGCACATTTCCAAGAAACCTTTGTTCCGGAACACCCTCTTGTTCCCCGTATGTCTTGGGTAGGAAGGAGTAGGATGCTCTATTGTTCCGTATCCTCCTTGCACTACCTAGTACGTGTGGTTATCTTCTCCCACAATAGTAGGATTGACCCTTAATACCATATCGGGTATAATTGTTATCTTCTCCCACAATAGTAGGATTAACTCTTCATACCCATAACCTTGGCACTGGGAGCCCCTTTTTGGCTCAAGCCTTAGGACCATTCATACATGGAAATTAGCAAGCAACAAGTTTGAAAACAAAACATACATAATTGTTTATAAAACCATTTGGTCAATCCATTTCTTTCCATACTACACCTCATTGTGTAAAACCATTACTTCATACACTTTTCGCATAACCAAGTTCTCTTTGCATATTAGGGAAACACAACCTTATCTAACAAGCTTTTCATTTATACCATACATTATAGAGAGGGAGGGACTTATCTTTTCATTTACTTAACCTCAATCTACCCTTATCTTTTCATTCTCATGCTTCCTATTACTATGCCCTACAAAATCATTCATTAATGTGTATATTTCACTATGCTTATCAACATCAATCACATTTATCAATCATTCTATACAAAGCATATACAATAATTCACATCATAGGTATTTCAATTTGACATATCAAAATACCATGCTTTCTATTTCCTATCAACATTCAATACTTAATCATCTCACAAATCTTGGCATTCATAATAAACATATATATAATCATATTTGACATAACATTACATTACATTAGGAATCAAGTTCCTAATCAATAAAATCAAAGTTCATGTTTCATCAATAATCTTAACTCATATCATAATGCAATAATATTTAATCAATCAATTTGATAACATAGCATTAAGCCTCAACATCTTACCAATCATACATCAAAGTAATATCCATTCTATTTCAAACCTATATGCAGGGCATATTCATTTCAAGGCAAAAAGAATCACCCAATGACAAGTTATAAATCTAGAAGATTTTTCAAAGAAAATGTGCCACGACTTTGTCCTCCATATATGTCGCAGAACACTAAAAATTTTGGTGTCGTGGCACCTCAAAACATTTGTGTTATGGCACCTCAACCAAATGGTGCCACGGCTCCACTGTCTCTGTAACAAAATTTTCTGGGTTTTGGAGAAGGACCAACAGCTTAAATTTTCACCAAATCATCAAGTTTTAATCATTCAAACTTCAAAACCAATAATGATCAACTCATGAACATCATATTTATAATATTCAATCATTCAAACATCAACAAATCAAACCAAGAAAATATGGGTTTCAAACCCATTTTTAAAACTTCAAAGTTCAGTAAGCTTTAACTAAGAATTTCAAGTTCTCAATCTACAATCAACCCATAATCATCATTCTCATTTGAAAATATTTAACAAAATTATAAGATCAAAAGATTTCAAAGCTTAGGAAAATAAAAGATGGAGAAACTGATATAGAAACCCCCTACCTTAAGATGCTTTCCTCTTCCCCTTTCAATCCTTTTACTCTTGATCTTTCTTCCTTTCTCTTTGGTTGCTTGTTTCCTTTATTTTTTTCTCGATTTCCTCCATTGCTAGCTGAGTGTACGTGAGAGGAAGGAGATGAGCATGAGTGCGAAGAGAGAAATGTGAGAAAGAAGCAGAAACAGAGATAGAGAGGGTGGGTAGAGATATTTAGAGAACGAAATAATTTAAAATTTCAACTAGAAACATTTATATCCCTTAGAAACACTTTAATCCTTAAAAATCACTTTTTCCACTTTCCATGAGTGTTCCCAAAAATCACAGGTCTCAACTAAATTCCTATATCTGAATTTCCATAATTTTTCATACATTGTCATTCACTGAGCAAGCTGCACTATTTTTTTTAAATTAAATCAAACCTGTAAGGTAAGTAAACGTATATGCCTTAACTTATTTTTCATATCAAAATATTGTACATATTTCACTTATTATCTCCAAGCAGTTTCATAATTTTCCATGCTATCTAATTATTTTATTTAATTTATAAACACTTTTTCAGTGTCCTTAAAAATACCGAACTGATTTCGTTTGTCCTCAAAATTTAACTACATCCTTTTTTACATATGTGTAACCTAGAAATAAATTTTTCATATTTATTTCCTTTGATTACACATTTATGCTATTTTTCTTGAGTTAAAATAGTCATTTTGCACGTTCTGTGTTGCGGTAAAATGCCTAAGTTAACTCAAATCGTCACAAACTTTAGCGGATATGTTAAATAAGTATTATGGTACCTCTATGACTGTACACAAGTATAACATGCTAAAAAGAGGATATTACAAGATGAACCTCTAATAAATGCTAATGTTGACAATATCGATGCAACTGAGGATTTTGTTTAATTTTTATTTGTTGTGGTTAGGTGTTTATGTGCTTGGTTAGTTTTAATTTCATAACATTGAATTGCATATGTTAATAATATACACATTATTTTACATTTCTATTATTTATTGACTATTGGTTAACAATATTTCTTTGAATATAATGCTTAATGAATATTGTTTTGATAATATTTTATTTCATTCAAAGTCTAACTTGGTTACAGAGTTGTAGTAATGCCTAGGACTAAACGCTTTAAGGCTACACCACCTGTTACAGAGAACTTAAATGGTAGTCTAGAAAAGGCGCGTTCTATGCCACTGACTTATAGTAGGGTCCATTATGTTGCGCCAACTCGTAGTGGAGCTAGATTTATGCCGCCATCAGATGGTAGTACCCATTATGTGCCACCGCTCATAGTGAAGCTCATTCTATACCACCGACTCACAGTGGACCTCGTTCTGTACCACCGACTCATAGTGGTGCTCGTTCTATACCACCGACTCGTAGTAGAGCTAGTTCTGTACCACAGATTCATAGTGGAGCTCATTCTAGGCCATCGACTCATATTGGAGCTTGGTCTGGGCCATACTCAGATGGTAGTGCCCATTCGGGTCGGGGCCATCCTCATATGCCTATTTTATGTCATCTACTCATTCATTTGAGCCTGAACTTGAGCCTGAGTATACTGGTTCATTTGATGAGTCTGAGGATGATCTTATTCCTACATCTGGTGAGACAGTTACTAGCAGTTGTAAGAATAACTATTGGATCGTCAATGTTATTAGTAAGAATCATAGTTCTTCTATTTTTATTTGCTTAACGACTATATGTATTTTAAATATTACAATTCTTGTTTTAGATGAGGATGACACAATCAAAGGATGATTGAAGGTGCAAGCTATTTGGTCATTCCCTACAAGTGCAACCCATAGATGACGCATGTGGCCTTTTGGGTGGCTTCTTAGGAGATTTAGGATCTGATTATTCTAAGTTTCTTATGTGTTATGTCTCTTGGCGTAAGGTTCTAGGTACATATAAGGAGAAAGTGTGTGATGATATTATAAAGGTACATATAAATTATATATTTGTATTTTATGATCTGTATAACTTAGTTACTAATATCTTTTCTTAAGCATAAAAAACTTCATATAGAGGACAGTCGGTCAAAGGGATATATCATGAAAAGTATTGGGAAGAAGTGGAAAGATACCAGACATAATCTATTTCATCAATTTTATGATAAAACATTAACTATGGAGGAAAATGTTGCAAGACGCCCTAGTGGAATTGATCCCAACCATTGGACATGGTTTATTGAATATCGCAATGATAGGAAAACACAAGTAACATATCCAAAACAAAACATGGTCATTTAATATAAAATGATCAAATTAATTCATAATTGTTTGTCCCAAAATAGGCCGCAAGTGCACGGGTTGTACAAGTAATAAAGTGAAGAGTAAAGTATCATTTCCACGAGGATAAGTTTATTTCCAATGCTAAGTTTTAACCGATAGTTTAAGTAATTCTATTCAAGAACATAAAAATAGAGAAAAGGGATATAAACTAAAGACTAGAAGGCAATAAAGATAATGGCTAGAGCTTAGGGAAATCCTTCTTCACCTCTTACTTCAACCAACAACATGCAATCCTCTTCATAAATATGAATGCAATGATTAGGTTACCTTGAGAATCTTCATTACTTGAAAGCCTATGTCTAGGGGTCAGTCAACCATGGCTTCATTTACCTAATCCACTATGTTTCCATGAGAACTAGTGCAAACTCCACTCATGAACGATCTATTCTTAAACACACACTATGCATGGCTAAGAGGTATATTTTTATTCCATTAGCGAATCAACTCATCCCGTCATTGGAATGGAATTGAATATGCATCAATCATACATATGATCTCAAACCCAAAGTCCTATGTATAGGCTCATTAGATTTTATCAAATCAGCTTAAATGATAATCAGACATTCAAGAGCAATAAAAATGTGAATGCTTATGTCTTGAAGCATATCAAATGTGTTTTTGATGATAACAAAGTCAAAGATGAAGACCAAGATCAAAAGAAAAGACCAAGACCAAAAGAAGAAGACCAAGATCAAAAGAGATATATTAGATATAGGTCTTAGAACATCAATGTGAAATGCTCTCAAGGTATCTCAATTATATCTCAAATGGTTTTCTAAAGATGTTTTCAATTAACTTGTTTTTCAAAGTTCATATTCTAAAAAGATGTTGTTTTCAATCTTGGATCATGCTAAACATATACCAATATTAATCAATCCAAGTTTCTTAACGTTAGAAATGGCATGGATCCTCATTTAGGCTTGAAAAATGTGTTCAAAATGTAAAGTAATTGATAACACACTCTTGGTAATCGATTACCAGCAAGTCAGAGGACGTGTAATCGATTACCAGCAAGTCAGAGGACGTGTAATCGATTACACACAATATTGTAATCGATTACCATAAACCCAAAAAGCCAAGAACACGTTCTATCTGCCATGTAATCGATTATCAGAACCCAGTAATCGATTACCAGCATTCTGACATGCCCAACGGCTATATTTTCTTGGCATTTAATGTTGCCACAAAAACCCCCCAACGGCTCTTTTGTTCTAAAAACTTATAAATATACTTCTTGGGGCATCATTTATGGCCAACCAACATTTGAGAAACATTATTCAATAACTTTAATCCGAGAATCATCATTAAATCTCTTTTGCTCTGTTTTTGTATATATATTTGAGATATTCTTGAAGAGCATTATAGGGCTTCAATTTGTGTAATCTACTCTTGTGAGAGTTTTATCTTATAAACACTTTGATTCTTTGTAAAGGGGGTAAGGTATCCCTCTAGAGAAAAGAGAGTGAGGTATCTCTCAAAGATTGTAAAGGGTGAGGTATTCCTTGTTGAAGGTGAGGTATCCTTCAAAGGTTATAAAGGGGGTGAGGTATCCCTCTAGTGAAAAGGGTGAGGTATCCTTGTTTTGAGGCTCAAGCACAAAGAGTGAGGTATCCCAAAGTGTGGTGGGTGTCTATTGTGTAAAGGTTTTCAAGCACCCGTTCAAGCTTGAAGTTTAGTGAAAAATCTCGAGTTGTTTGCTTGAGCACTGGACGTAGGTCACAAGAGGTGGCTGAACCAGGATAAATCCTTGTGTTTGTTCTTCTAAACTCTATCTCTTTACTTTGTGCTTTAACTATATATGCTTGAGTTGAGTTTGTTATTTAGCCTTGCTTGAATTCTTTCTATCTTGGGTTGTTTATTTGTAAGTGTTTCATTTGATCGCATTTATCTATTCACTTCAATTAAATAATAGCTTCAACGAAAATTTGATTATCAAGTGCTTTGCGAAAGATTTGCGAAAATATTTCATAAACTCAATTCACCCCCCTCTTGAGTTTGAGGCCACTTGGTAACAAGTGATATCAGAGCTAGGCTCTTGTGTAAAGAGCTTAGCAGCTTCAAGAGAAAGTGATGGCCTCTTCAAATGGTTTTTCTTAAAGTTCTTCTCTTTATAGACCTCCATTTTTCAATGGGGATGAGTATGCTTATTGGAAAGAAAGAATGAAAATTTTTATTGAAGCTATTGACTTAGATGTATGGGATGCTATTGAAAATGGTCCTTTCGTTCCCACACAAGTTATAAATGGTGTAAAAATTAATACACCAAGAAGTGAATGGACGGATGATGATAAAGAGAAAGTCCAATATAATCTGAGAGCCAAAAATATCATTACCACTGCTTTGGGGTATGATGAGTTCTTTAGAGTCTCAAATTGTAAATCTGCCCAAGAAATGTAGGACACCTTACAAGTAACTCATGAGGGTACTAGTGAAGTGAAAAGATCAAGGATAAATACTCTCACTCATGAGTATAAACTTTTTAGAATGAACCAAGGTGAAAGCATTCAAGAAATGCAAAAATAATTTACACATATTACAAATCATCTTGCTTCATTGGGAAAGACTTTTCCTAATAAAGATCTTATTAACAAAGTGTTAAGATGTTTGAGCAGGGATTGGCAACCTAAAGTGACAGCTATATCGGAATCAAGAAATCTAGTAACTATGACCTTAGCCACACTTTTTAGAAAGCTACAAGAGCATGAGTTGGAGCTGAATAGGCTCAATCAAAATGAGAAGCATGACAAGAAGGAAAGGAAAGGAATTGCTCTAAAGGCCACCTCCTCTATGATTAATGATGATGATGATGAAGATGATGAAGATGACTTGGAGATAAATGAGGAGAATCTTAGCCTTCTAGTAAAGAAGTTTGGAAGATTCTTCAAAAAGAATGGAGCTCAAAGAATACCTCTCTTTCCCTCAAAGAATGCCTATCACAAAGAGGAAGGAACCTCAACCACTCCAAAATACTATGAATGTGGAGAATTGGGACACATGAAGATGGAGTGCCCAATCTATCAAAGGAAAGTGGAGAAGTATGAGAAGAGGTACTCAAAGGAAAAGAAAGAAAGAAGAGCCTACATAGCTTGGGATGATAATGAGGATTCAACCGATAGTTCAGACAATGAGAAAGCCAATCTATGTTTCATAGCTAGAGGAGAAGAGGAAGATGAAGATGACATGGAGGTAACATCCTCAAATTTTGAATCAAATTCTTCTCGCTCCTATGATGAATTGCAAGATGCATTTGAAGAATTGTATAATGAATCTATGAGACTTGCAAAACTTATTTCATCATCTAAGAAAACAATTTCCTCTTTTGAAAAGAAAATCTCTATTTTAAATAAGGAAATTGAGGAACCTAAAATTGAAAATGAAACTCTTAGACTCATTGATGCAAATTCCTCATGCATGACATGTTTTTTACTTGATAATGCATCTACATCCTTTTCTTGCTCATCATGCAAAACTTTTGAAAAAGAAATTGAAGACTTGAAAAATACTCTTTCAAAATTTACCCTTGGAAGAGATAATTTGAACATATTGCTTGGGAATCAAAAATATGTGTTTCAAAAGACTAGTTTAGGGTACAATCCCAAAAATTAACAAAAACTTTACAAGAATTTCTTTGTTCCCTCAAGTACATCAACAAGTCCTTTTATAAAGTGTTTTCATTGTAGCAAGAAAGGACATAGTGCATCAACTTGTAATATGAGGAAGAATATCAATAATAAGAATGGAACCAAAATGGTTTGGGTTCCCAAAGGCACTTTGCCAAAAAATAACACACAAGGACTCAAGAAAACTTGGGTACCAAAAGCCAAAAATTGAAATGTGTTGTAGGTGTGCTTGAAGGCCAAGAACTGTATTTGGAACCTCAAAAGTGGCTGCTACAAGCACAAGATCAGAAATTACTCCAAGTTCTCTTCCTTGTCTCCAAGAAGCTTGGACTTGCAATCTTTGAATAAGTGGAGACTTGTTTTATGCCTTAACTTGTTTTAAAATTGTATTCTTCTAAGCTTTATATCTTGAAAATATCTTTACATGTGATTGTATGCTAGATGAGTACATTTCTTGTTTAAAATGGTATGTTTGATGATAATATCTTTGTACTTGACATAACATTCCTAATATGATCATTGTTTGCCCTAAAGTGCATATATAAGAGGAGAATTAGGAATAATTGATCAATCATACATTTGAATGAATACATGTGTTAGATACTTTGATCTTGGAATATTGGATCAATCTTGCATTCATATTTGAAATATAACTCTGCTGCATAAACTGGCCTCTGCTGCATAATCTGCAAAATTGCTGCATAATCTGCTATTTTACATGTTATTCTTGCTTAAAAATTGTTTTTTTTAATCCAATACTGACTTGAGCATCGAAGATTCCCCCTAAGTTATTTTGCAGGTGCTTCCTCATGCCAAAAATCCTCGAAAAGCTCAAAATCTTCACCAATCCATACAAAGGGTGTAATTCTTGGTAAAAGTGATGTTTTTGCATAAATATGGGTTTTGGATCATAGTTTGATCAATTTCAATGCTTGCATGATGTTTGGAATTGATTTGGAATGCTTTGGAACAAAATTGAAAAGTTTAAAATTGGTCATTTACTGTTTAAAATGTAAAATCTGAGTTTTAATAATCTGGTTATCGATGTCGATTACAAGATCTTTGAGCAATCGATTTCTTGGACAAGGCTCACTAGCGTTCCAAGCCAAGTCTGAAAGCAGGTAATCGATTACACCTCCAATGTAATCGATTACAACAATCCCAAAAGGCATGTAATCGATTACATCACATATATAATCAATTACCAAGAATCCAGAACATGCGTAATCAATTACACAGTCATTGTAATCGATTACACAGGGTTTAAAAAGGGCAAAAACACATGGGGCATCCATTTTTTTCTTTGCATCTGCCATCAAGCTTTGTCATGATGATTCCTTATTCATATATTGTCTAACCCATAGCTCCTTTATATTTGTATATGTCTTTGGATCCTTTTAGTATCAATGATTATAAAATCTGATATGTTTTTATTTATGCATTTTCTATTGGTATCACATATTGTTGTGCTAAACTGTTTATACTCTGATATTAATCCTATTAGGCTGAAATGATTATATAATATGAATGCTTATGTTGTTTTTGATAATGCCAACGGGGGAGAGATTAGTGAAATATGTTGCATGTGTATGGGGGAGCTTTGCACTTTTACATGAAAATCATTTATCCTATCTCATGCATACATTACGGGGGAGAATTGCGCTTAATCTCTGATAGATAAATAAATGCAAATATTTCTCTCTTTTCAATGTTTATTTTGTCATCATAAAAAAGGGGGAGAATGTGAATGCTTATGTCTTGAAGCATATCAAATGAGTTTTTGATGATAACAAAGTCAAAGATGAAGACTAAGATCAAAAGAAAAGACCAAGACCAAAAGAAGAAGACTAAGATCAAAAGAGGTATATTAGATATAGGTCTTAGAATATCAATGTGAAATGCTCTCAAGGTATCTCAATTATATCTCAAATGGTTTTCTAAAGATGTTTTCAATCAACTTGTTTTTCAAAGTTCATATTCTAAAAAGATGTTGTTTTCAATCTTGGATCATGCTAAACATATACCAATATTAATCAATCCAAGTTTCTTAAAGTTAGAAATGGCATGGATCCTCATTTAGGCTTGAAAAATGTGTTCAAAATGGAAAGTAATCGATTACACACTCTTGGTAATCGATTACCAGCAACTTAGAGGGCGTGTAATCGATTACACACAATATTGTAATCGATTACCATAAACCCAGAAAGCCAAGAATACGTTCTATCTGCCATGTAACCGATTACCAGAACCTGGTAATCGATTACCAGCATTCTGACATGCCCAACGGCTACATTTTCATAGCATTTAATGTTGCCACAAAAGCCCCCAATGGCTCTTTTGTTCTAAAAACTTATAAATATACTTCTTGGGGCATCATTTGTGGCTAACTAATAATTGAGAAACATCATTCAATCACTCTAATTTGAGAATCATCATTAAATCTCTTTAGCTCTATTTTTGTATATATATTTGAGATATTCTTGAAGAGCATCATAGGGCTTCAATTTGTGTAATCTACTCTTGTGAGAGTTTCATCTTGTAAATACTTTGATTCTTTGTAAAGGAGGTGAGGTATTCCTCTAGAGAAAAGAGAGTGAGGCATCTCTCAAAGATTGTAAAGGGTGAGGTATCCCTTGTTGAAGGTGAGGTATCCTTCAAAGGTTGTAAAGGGGGTGAGGTATCCCTCTAGTGAAAAGGGTGAGGTATCCCTATTTTGAGGCTCAAGCACAAAGGGTGAGGTATCCCAAGGTGTGGTGAGTGCTTTATTGTGTAAAGGTTTTCAAGCACCCGTTCAAGCTTGCAGTTTAGTGGAAAATCTTGAGTTGTTTGCTTGAGGACTGGACGTAGGTCACAAGGGGTGGCTGAACCAGGATAAATCCTTGTGTTTGTTCTTCTAAACTCTATCTTTTTACTTTGTGCTTTAACTATATATGCTAGAGTTGAGTTTGTTATTTAGCCTTGCTTGAATTCTTTCTATCTTGGGTTGTTTATTTGTAAATGTTTCATTTGATCGCATTTATCTATTCACTTCAATTAAACAATAGCTTCAATGAAAATTTGATTATCAAGTGATTTGCAAAAATATTTCATAAACTCAATTCACCCTCCCTCTTGAGTTTGAGGCCACTTGGTAACAAAGAACAATATGACTGAACAAAACCATACATCCATACAAACTCAGAGGAGAACAAAATCATTGATATTCATAAAAAGGATTCAAAGTATTCGCTAAAACAGCTGCTACATCATTGAACACGAAAATACAATACAAAAATCATGTTCAAGATAATGGGACAGAGGAAAGAAAAGGGAGAAAGGAGGAAAAGGTTATGGATGTTGCCATTGATGCTTGAATCTCCCTCCATGAGAAAGATAGCCTACAACCTTGGCTCCCTTGGCCTCCAATCTGCCCAGAAATGAAGGACAATGTTGCAGCTTCTCTAACCCTAAACAGTCATCCCTAAAAAATCTAATAAAAAATATTTATAGGCTCAGTTTTGTACCTCACGTCGTGACATGCACTTTCTTGCGCCGTGGCGCGCATGCCTCGGGTGTAAATACTGACAGCAAGTGATGCACATCACGTCACGGCGTGCCATACCCAGAACCGCGGCGTGCTCTGCTGGAATGCTTCCTTGGCTTTATCCTCCAATGTTGGGCCTTGGCTTGTATCAATTCATCTCTTTTGAGCTCATCCTACATTAGAGAAATTACCAAGTCAAATATAAGTTGTAAATCCACTTAACCACTCAAAGAATATGCACAATTTTCTCAACAACATATAAGAAGATATTCAAATTACAATTGACAAATATAAGCCTAAAATCTCCTAAATATGCCTAAGAATAAGGACTAAGCAATCAATAGAGCACATATATAGGGCACAAATAACTACATTTTGTGAAGTTATTAATAATTATATTGTTGTTAATGCAAGCATAAGAGATATGCAAAAAGAATGCTAAAAATCGAAAGAAGCAATTGTACACTCACACTGGTGGCTTAAAAAGCATACCTAGGAGAAAAGCTAAAGAGGTGATTAATGTTGAAACTCTTTGATTCTTTATATTTGCTTTTTTTATCTTATTTAATTTTTAAGTATATGATTGTGGTAATAATGATATAGGAACGACAATGTGAGAGCCGCAATGGTAGAGGAGAGATGTGGACTATAGTATACAAGCGAAAAGACAGTTCTTATGTCAATGATGAGGCCAAAATTGTTAGTGTAAGTAATTTAAGAAATTGATGTTGCTTTTTTTATTAATATTTTACCCAATGTATAAATTTAAACTTTAATGGCTAAATCTTACATGTTTGTAGGAGAAAATTATGTTATTAGGTGTCAAGATGGCTCATCACAGCAAATTTCATAAGATGATTCACTTGCTCGAGTTCTAGGGAAGGAGCACTCTGGCCGAGTTCGGGTTGTGGGTTTTAGGCCATCTCTTACTTAAATATTTGGCCACAAAACTCATCAATTTAGTGGAATATCTTTACCTCCTCCAATTCAAACAAAGGTGGATGAGATGAAGTTGGAGTTAGAACTTGAGAAATTGAAGTGCAGAAGCTTGAAGCAGTGTTGGAAACTGAGAGATTGAGACGACAAGCATCTGAAGGTGCTATAATAAGATTTTTGCTCCAACAAAGGGGGACTTGCTACCTGAGTTAGCTGTTATAGTTAATACAATGGTATGTATTTTAAATTTCATGATATCATTGTAAAAAGTGAAGTATGGTCCTAATATGTTTTGCTTGGTTTTGGCTGAGATCTTTGGAGATATTCTTCATGCTTGAGTGACTAAATACCACTTGTTTAATAAAAAGTTTGAGTCATGGATTATATCGAAATTGTTTAGGTTCCTATTGTTCTGTTTTAATTCTATTATTAATTATGATATGTTGAGGTATTTTTTAAAATACTTGTTGTTGGTTTTGGTTAAGGCATAAAATGCTTTCTGAATTTGTCTCTAGCTTGTGGCAATCCTTGACTATTTTCTGTCATTGACATTAGATACGGGAAATTCTGTTTACTTAGGCCTTGATGATAAGAATCTTATACCTGGCTATTTGAAGATATCTGGGAATGTATATATCATATAAGTTTGCCTGAGATACATGAAAATGTGTTTATTATAATAATTGGTGTATCAAATAATATACCACGGAACAACTTGTATTATCTTATGTATGAATAATAATCAGATGTATTATATATTAGAAAGATCACTAAATTATGTTAGTTTTCAAAACAAGTAAACTTGTGTCATCAAGGTGCTCCTATTTATCATTGTCTTTTGGTATTTGGACTTGGGTCAACTCATGGTGTGTTTGTTTTAAAATCCATGGTGCATTTATTGAATGCATATAGCTCATAATTTGTTTATATTTTCTTGCTTTAGATGAAGGAAGTGAGTCAATTTCATCAGGTGCTAGACCATCTTTCTCAGCAAGTCATGATGCTCAAATTGGACATGATTCTAATCGGAGTGGAAAGTGAATATCTCATGATAGAAAAATGATTTGTTACTGTTGTATTCTTTAGATATTATTTTGTTTGTAATAGATTTTAATTTCTTTATTTTGTTTGTATTGGATTTTAGTTTGTTTTTATACTGAATGATCGTTTCAGATATTTATCGAAGTTTGTGTTGACGAATTAATACATATGTTGAAAGTTTAAATGTTTTTATAATTTCATTTGAATATGCTAGCTGGTTGTAATATAAAATAGGTTGAAATGTATTAAAATTGGCATATGTCAACAAAGTTAGGAAAATAAACTAATTTAAAATAAAAAATAATAACAGTGATTACAAACCGCCGCAAACAAAAGACATAAGCTATTTTTCAATTTTAGCGGCAATTTGCAAACCGACGCTATAAATAAATAATAATAATAAAATACAAATTTTTAGCGGAAATTGACAAAACTGCTTCTAAAATATAGCCCCGAAAAAAATAATAATAGTGGTTATTCCAACAATTGTTTGAAACTTCCACGAAATGGTTTAAGGACCCCTGTATCGGTGGCAATTTTGCAACTGCCGCTATTGTTTTTACTGCAGTTAAACTGCTAAACATAATTTATTTTTGTAGTGGATGGAGTCTTTGACCTTCTTGAGGTCACAGGAGAAGGTGTCCTGGGTGGTAATGAGAAGATTCCTATTCGAAATTTAAAAAATAAAATTAGAAAAAAAAAGAATTTCAATTACCCAAAGTTAGTTGAAAAAAGATCTTACCACAATATGTTCAGCCTTTTGACTCGCTGAGGAAGATCTTACAGCTCTTGAAGTTGGTTGCTTTTCGACTTCCTGTTGGGAGCAATAAGAGCTATCAACATCTAAAACAACTCTCTTTTTTACAGCCATATGCTTTACTCAGTTGGTCTTATTTGGGCTTTCACTTAGGGCCTTTTCTTGAAAATTAAAAGTCAATCAAATCATATATGAAAATGTCAGAGATGATATCGAAGGTTATTTATCTTTACCTTGGATTTTAGGGTAGTTGTAGGTCCTTTAGGATTATCGGAAGTCTCTCTCTTGATTGATTTTGACTTGGAAGAAGTGGGCCCAACAAACTTCTTTTTTAGGCCAAAAGTGGATATTGGTTGTTCGGCTGTTCAGGACTTTACAGTCTTGGAACTTTTCCTAGGCCTTTGGGGTTCATCCTCCCAATTATCTTTAGTCCCTAAGTCTTCCATCACTCTTGTCCTTTTCGAGACTGCATTAAGAAAATGAAATGATCAGTGGTCAATTTGAAAATAAAAGGATAAGAAGGAATTAATGAATTTTACCATGGGGTGGATATTTTATTATTCAAGTGTATCCATAGAGTGGATCTCGATAATTATCTAGATAGTAGTTAGTGAAAGTCACTTCATGCTTCTTCAAGTCCTTACACACACCCAATGCTCCACTTTTGGGGTATAGATACCAGTTGGCCATACCAAAATGAGCATTAGGGAGTGGGGGGGAACTTAAGTGGGGTTTTGAAATCCTTAAACAAAGCCAAAAGGATTTGAAATTAGAACATTAATGAATTATGCATAATATTTCTGGCAATGTTCTGCTTGATTTTGCTTTAGGATTTGCTCAGCTTCTCGAATCACTAGTCTTTAGTTTTGAGGGTCATATTTAACTTTAAAAAAATTCTCAAACTTGAAGATTTCTTTGAGGTGCATACCTTTCGACTTTTTCTTAGCGTCTCCAGTTTGCATAAAAGACCCTAGATTAGTCATTCTTCGAAATCAGTCTTCAAACTAAGGGTTGTGAAAAAAGAGATTTTGCAATCGAAAGGATTGAACCCTTCCCTTCTATCAACATTTTTCTTGAGAAAATGCTTATACTGTTTGACATCTCTGGCTCTAGACTCACAGATTTGACATTCCTCTTGAGTCGAAATAAGAGAGGAATGCATTGGGTAAAGCCAAACTACCTCGAAACGCACGAAGGGAGGTAAAGGATTAGGCTGACGTCTTTGGATTTTGGGAAGCTTGGAGAAAGGATATGAGTAGTAAACTTGTTACTCCACAAATCAAAGTTTACAGACTGGGCCCTTGGGGTTTCACAAAAAAAAGGTTGTCAAAACCATTCAGGATTATAGTCTCGATTAGCGAAAGGTAAAAAATTGAAGTTATCTGAATGGAGTTTCATGTTAATAAACAAAGAAAAGAAAAATTTGAAGTCATCAACCTCCTTTCCAGATTAAGAAGAAAAGTGGAGGTAAGATAAACGATTCTTTTCGATAGATTAGGAAACGTTAGAAGGAAATGAGCTCTGGAGATGAGGCTCAAAAATGGCGTTAAGCCAGAGCTGAAGCAACCAGAAAGGACCACCTAAGTTAGTTAGGGGTTTGTCCTCTGATCGAAGCAAATTGATAGCTTTAACCATCGAAGAATAAAATTGGAAAGGGACTAGTTTACTCAAGCACAAGGGAGTGCCTTCGTGAATAAGAATGGCAAGATGGTGCAAAGATTTTAGGACTTATAAAGACTTCATGTAGAAAACAAAAGCACTAAGTCATAAAATAAGAAAAGCAACGTGCTCTTGATTGGAAACTATGTCAGTATCAAGATGGTTGTTTCAATGAAGGATGTATAGGTGACTTTCGACCAATTAGGTTCAATGATTTCTTTGGGTTCTAAGATATTGGTGATAACTCTTCTTGTAGGTTTTAGACTCGTTATGGCAGCCAGGTCGAAAAGAGTGTGAGTAAGCATGCCATATAGGACATGAAAGGAGTTGGTGGTTTTGTTCCTAAAAAAGAAGGAACTAGATAACATAGGATCATTGTATTTGATACGCTCCCTGCTTGGTTGAATAAAATAAAAAAATCCCAACAACTTTCCATTGGTCTTGCTTAGCATTTTCAACCTTATTCAACCATTGTAAATAAAGTGACTTGGTTTGAGGACCCATAGGGAGAGAACTCCTAAAGATTTTAGGGAAGGAATCAAAGAAATCAGTTTTTAAGGAAGAGCCAAAGGCGCAGATAGACACACCCCTTAACATGGGAAGAAATGAGAGATGGATTCATAGTCATCTAAAGGGAGAGTTGGTCCTAGGAAAGCATATTTTTCATTGGCTATAGAGAAAGAGATTATTACCTGGGATCTCTAGAGATCCAAGTTTTCTATGGAAGGGTTTAGAGCAAACAAAACCCCTTTCTTCTCCAGAAGAGCTGCAATAGTGGCAACATTTGGCAAGACAACTATCTCATCGATCTCAGAAGTAGAGTGAGACTATTGAGTTGAGGAGACTCTAGTGGAGGAAGATGCCATTGAAGCTTGTAATTTCCAAAAAGTTGAAAATGTAGGAATAAGGAGAAACGATACAAAAGAACCATTTTTTGGCTGAAGATTGTGTTTTTGCACTTAAAAAGGAAGACAAAGAATCGAAAGATTGAAGGAAAAGGTTCAAGGCGCAACAATGGTGAACAAGGAAGCTTAGAGAGAGAAAATAGAAAGAGAAGGCTCTAACGCAGAAGAAGATGGAAAAGTATGGAAAAGTGAGGCAAAAAGGTTCACTTAGCGATTTAAAAAGTGTTTTTAAAAAAATGATTGTTGCCCGCATTAATAAATTGGCATTATGATAAGACGGTTGAAGTTGTTTCCCTATAAAAGCCATCATTAGAATTGAAATTCTCCAAAAAATGGGAATGTTGGTTAATGGGGGAAAGGTCATGTTGTGGCTGAGCAATAATTTAAATTTTAAATTAAAATTTAGATAATTTCCCTCTGACCTTTCCTTATCCACTGATGTCAATTTAATTAGAAAAAGGGCAACTGAAGCTCCAAGTCAAAGATTTAATCAAAAAGTAATACTCGAAACAATAATATTTATCTCTCATTCTTTGAGAATAAATATTATGGCATATCTGTTGATATAAAAATAACACTTTTCGATTCAAACAATTTCAATGTGTATTTGAAAGCTTAGTATGAATGATATTTACTAAGTTATGAAGTTACACATAATCTAATGCTATTAGAGTCAAAATTATTGTGAAATTTGAAGTTACTGAAATGGTAATTTTGATTTGGTCTCGAAAATTGAGATCCAAAAAGGTTAGTAACTGCACTTGGGATTTTCTGAAGATAGAAATAAAGATCTCAACTAGAATACAGTAGTTATTTGAAGATTCAAATTTAAACTCGGATAAGCTACAATTTGAATTTAAAACACAAGTTGGCAACAGTTACGAGTATAAGATCCAAATAATAAAAAGATTGTTGACAAAGATTAGACAGTTATTTGTAGCACGAGGATTGCTTACGAAGATCGAGTAGTTACTTCATGAGGATTGCTGCAATGATTAGGCAGCTTATCTTTTGTTTTAAACACTCGTTAGAATCTTGTAAAGGGGTAGTTACTTAAGATTTCTATAAATACTAAGAGGATGAAAATATTTAGGGGTTGAAATTCTTCTACTTGTACTAATTTCTAAACACACTCTCTGTCACTCTGACGCAACGAGCAAACTGAGATACAACCAAGTATGTTTCCATCCTGCTTCTTTTCTATAAACTTTACAATTCTAATGCAAGTTTAATTCATGTTCATTTCCATTTCCAATTATTTACCTTGT
This sequence comes from Ormosia emarginata, assembly GCA_029884605.1. NCBI lineage: Eukaryota > Viridiplantae > Streptophyta > Magnoliopsida > Fabales > Fabaceae > Ormosia > Ormosia emarginata. Next base: position 25,702,389 of record JAQQTP010000062.1, on the reverse strand, counting down.
AACTTCTCTTCTACTCATGATCGAGTGATCCCCTCGAGATCACTTCATTTCTTTTAATTGCTTTCCTTTACTTACTTTCTTTATTTTCTGCAAATTTATCTTTCTGTCAACTTTACTTCCTTGCACATTTATTATTTCTGCATTTATATTGCTTTCATTTATCATTCTGTAATTTATCTTTCTGTCAAGTTTACTTTGTAGTATTTTATTACTTTGTTCTTTACATTTCATGCAATTTAACTGCTTTCTTTTAATTATTACATTTATATTATTGCCATTTTAACTTTTGAACAAGTTATTTTTATTACATCTTTACTGTTTTTATCTGCTTTCTTTATTGACATTCTTGTTAAAAACAAAATCAATAAGTACTGAAAAATCCCTTAAGAAAGATATTCCCTTTTCCAAATCGAAATCTAAAATTGAATTTATCTATTGACAAAAATCACACTAAACAAGATGACACCGCCAATGGCGGGTGGTTTCGTCGAGAGGCCTGCTCGGCAGTGGCAATGGCTGCAACTCGGGGTGTATCGATCCAATAACTTGATCGAATTCAGTCTGATCGAAAAATTGACATTTTATTTTATTCATCTAAGAAGCTATATTTGTTTGGTCTTTTGCTTATGAATAAACTCTAGATATACTGCAACTGATGAGACCACGTAATAAAGAAAATAGATTACATTCTAGAGAATTTGACTTTCAGTAGAGAACATTCCATCGCATACTAAGGGCTTGGAAGAAACTTTAGGGTTCGTTTGGATTGATGGTATTGAGTGAAATGGAAGGGAATGGAATGGAATAGAGTCAAGTTCTATTGTTTGGTTATGTTAAAAAAGGATGGGATGGGATGGGAGTGGGTGGGATGGATTCCATCCCATCCCACCAGAAACCATCAATTTTCTTCCCCCCCAATTTGGGGGGTATGGGATGGAATCATCTTTTTTAGTATGAATATCATCTCATCCCACCAAAAATCATCCACTTCCCAAACAATGGAATGGTAACTTTACTCCATTCCATCCTAAAATATCCAAACAATGGAATGGTACTTTTTTCCCATTCCATCCCATTCCATCTCATCCCATCCCATCCCATTCCATTCCATTCCATCACTTACTAAATATCCAAACATAGCCTTAGGAAAGCAACCCGCAAAAAAAAAAGGAAACCAATATGTTACCAGTCCGTAAGGGTGCTATTTCTATTAACTATTTTAACAGAGAAGTTAATAGAGAGATTATGAGCACTATGTAAAATGTTTAAGGGGTATTTTGCACTCTTTTTAAACCGAGGGGGTAATTTGCACAACCAATATAGTTAAAGGTTTTTTTTTTATTTTACCTTCGAAATAAGTATTTGATATCAAAATTATTTAAATATTTATTTTTATATAATAAAAAATCATCTCAAATAATTTTTGTCAGTTATGATTTTAGTTTAGTATCCAATTTTTGTTTATCAATCGATTAAGGTATCGACTATCAATTAATATTTACTGTTCATTCAAAATTTTAATATTCAAAATTTACATATTGATTATAATAATTCTTTTGGTGAAAATTATGATTATTTTATTTTATTTTAGATAACATATATTGAGGAGTTATGAAAATTATGATTATAATCATGTAAGTCTTTGACTGAAATGAAAGTTTTGCAAATTTTTATGCTTAAATTAATTAAATGACAATAGCACAACGAAAGCAGTGGTAGAAAAACACTACCGCTATTATTTATTCATTTTAAGTACAAAATACTACTTTTGACTTAGTAACAAAATAAAATGATACAAGATAAAATCTGACTATATTAATATACAAGACTTACCGTAGAAGGCTGCTTTATATATGTTTGAAGTCACTATATTCCTCCTTATTATTGAAGGTTTATAACCTACCAGAACAATGGAATGAGTCTTATAAAATTAGGTTGTGTTAACGAGTATCTAAAAATATTTGTTAAGGATCAAATATACAAAAGATTAAATAAAATGTAAAATATTTAATATATTAAAAATTTTAAAAAATTATTTTTATTTAAATTTTTTTTCTAAGATGTCCTTAACGACATACATAAAATTTAGTGGATATATTGCCTGCTAAGAGGCCCAGTCTTTGCACACCTTTAATTAATAACTAGTAATCCGAGAATTACATTTAAAAAAAAAAAACACATCATGTTAGATATAAACGTTCTATGTCATCCGTTAGTAATGAAAGCATGAGATACGTAGTGAACGACCTTTTCAATTTGAAAAGATGTAATCATTCAGTCGCATTAGGAACGAGTTGGTTGGAATGATTCTATGGTTGAAGTGTTCGATAAAATCTAAGCTATGTTGTAAAATATGCATATTTTACATATAGTAGATGACTATCTTAATTATTTCACATAAAAAAAGAAATTAGAAAAAAGAGAACATAATCCCTAATGGATATTAATATTAAATAACTATATTGTATAAACCTTAAAACGCTCTTATAAATACCATGTCAGGTTTTAAAGGTATGTATCTCATTTGATATATAGAATAAGATTTTAAATCTATATTTTTTTTATCTTGATCTTTCTATATTTGTCTTCACTATTTACAACACGTTATCAACACGAGACTCTACCATAGGAGTGATGACTTAATCAGCTTAAATATTCTATGAAAAGAGTTTGTCTTCTTATCACATTCTTTGGATTAATCTAATTCACAGTTTTGTTTCTTTCTTATGACATTCTTCATGTTAGTCTCACTATGGAATATTTTTATATATCATTCATAGAAATTTTATTATCAATTTTGTTTGACTAACACAATTATCATATTTGTCTTATATTAAATTTGTTACTCTTGATAAATTCTGAAAGAGATTACTATTCAAGTATCCTCGAAGGATTGCACAAAACTAATGATTTTTCATGTTCATATTTTATATGAAGATTTATGGTATAATTCCTAGAGAACTACACCTTTAGATCGTGATTGAATCTAAAAAGATTCATTTAATCTTAGTATAATTTGAAACAAAAAAAAGTGAGAGAGAACATCATCAATCTTTTTATGTCTCTCAAATATGCTAATATAGTAGCAAAATGAGAAAATTGTTTCAAGAAATATTTTGAATCAAGTTTGTGTTTTCTTATCATTGAATACAAAAATAAGTTATTAATGAAAAACTACAAAGGTCACCCAATGGGTTGAACTCCATTCCCCGAAGTGAATGTCTCGTATTATAATTTTGGATATAGCAGAGGTCATGGTTATGACTATTGATGTGGCAGAAATTAAAAAAATGATCATTACCATGATGATTCCAACTAATGAAGTAGGGAGATACTGATGAGAATATTGAATAGAGTGAAATTACCATAATGTTGTAGCATATACGAAATAATATTGGTTATACTTGTCGTTTGTCAAGATTTTGCTTGTGAGAATCATTCGTTTGACCATAGTCTTACAAATAATATGCTTTTGGATGTGTCTATTTTTGTTAAATATTATGGGAAAAAGTTTTATCGCTTGATTGATAATTTGATTAATTGAATTATTTTCTGGGAATTCATATGTATTTTTTTATGCGATTTAAACTCATCATATACATATTTTCTCTTATTTTGTTAATTTGTAATATTTTAAATAAAATATGTATGATATGATTTCTTAGAATTTTTATTGATTGAAAAAAAATGTGTGTTCCTAATTCTTTATATATAGATCAATGATGAGTTTTGATATCTCGTAGTACAAAAGTAATTCAAGTCTCCATAATAGCTATTATATTTTGTTATCTCAATGAACAAGATTTTATACATTATGCTTTATTCATTACCAAGTCAAATACATATGATTAGTGCAATTGAAACACATGTAATTGTATATCCGAAGTTTACTATGCTCTTGTAAACAAGAAGTTTATTATATTATTATAAACCAAAAGTTTACTAGTCTAAATAATTTTGGCATATGACCAGTAAGGCTATCCTGAGTCAATATTGATAATTTATATGGATATCATTAAAGGACCAGAAGATTCTTTAATATAATTAGGCTTTATATGTAGGGTATGTTCTCAATGCAAATTAATTATATGGCTATCAATAGCTAAAAATAGAGTTGAATTTGCTAAATTTCTAGAACGAATTTAAAATGATATTTGTAGATTATATCATCAATCATATGTATCATTTAGATATTTTATGGTCAAAAGTCAGTTGGTCACATGTGTACTTATTATTAACTCGCAACTCAGTGTTTATGAAATTATGCAAGTTATTTGATTAAAAGCACAAATTTCCAGATAAAGACATTTTGTCTTGATAATACTAGTGAATTTACTTCTCAATCTTTTAATGATTATTATATGACAATTGCTAAAATGTTGAATATCATGTTGCTTATGTTCAAATGCCTCTAATAGATAGCTAAATAACAGATTGTGAGAATAATATCTTAAGATTTTACTTAGGTTATGTCTTTTACATGTTATAACACTTGTTGGTATAAGACTAACAAATAATTATAAGTTCTCTCTTATACAATTGGATTTTGGCCTGAAGCCAAATATTTCTCATAGAAAAATTTTTCTGTATATGATATAGTCACTCTTACATGATTAGTTTTCCTTGCAGGACATTCTGTGAGTATGACAACCAATGAATCTAAAACATGCCAAAAGCGTGATATACTTATTGGTGCAAAGGAAATTGTTCCTCGAAAAAAGAAGAAAATGAAAAAACTTCAATATGACGCTCTAGAAAAGGTCATTGACACTCCTGAAGAGGTAAAAAATAATATAGATCAACAACTCTATATTTCTAGGGAAGTAACCCCGGAAGTGGTTCTGGTACTAGCAAATTATGAGATATCATTAAAATCTAGAAATATGAGGGGAAGAGATGAAGTTGTTGTTGATAATGTTTTTGCATATGCAATTGCTTCTGAAATTATCAATGATAATGAGCTTGAGCCTCAAAGTGTAGAAGGATGTCAACATCGAAGTGATTGACCAAAATGAAAAGAAGCAATACAAGCTAAGTTAGATTATTTAGCTAAACATAATGTATTTGATTATTTAGAACCAAATTTTTTTTTTTTTTCTTCTTTTAAACATAATGTATTTGGACTAGTAGTCTAGACACCAGAAGATGTCAAACCCGTTCGGTATAAATGGGTATTTATATTGAAAAGAAATGAGTTAAATGAAATTGTAAGATACAAGGCAATTTGAACTGGAAATTCAAATGATAATACTTTTGCAAATAAGAGTAAATTAATGAATTGCTAGAAGCATTTTCTATTGCAACTACAAAAAAAATGGTCATTTTGTGGCAGTTAAATAGGCACTTAGTGGCGGTTTGAACTGTCACTAAATTATGTTCATGGTAGTTCGGTAACCGCCACAATTTAGAGTGTCGCGAGGTCACTTTGTGGCAATTTAGACCAACCGCGGGAATAACCACCGCTAAATGAGCAATTAACCACCACTAAATGGAAGAATTATTTGACGCTTTTCTTTTTTTTTTGTGGCGGTTTTTAATCGCCACCCTTTTTTTTAAATTGTTTTATTTTTTAGCGGCATTTTATAACTGCCACAAAAAGCCTCACAAGGACTGAAAATTAAATATATTAGTGGCAGTTAAAAACTGCCACTAAAATTTTGAAATAAGGAATGTCATAACAATGTGGCAGTTGTAAACCGCCACTAAATTCAAAGAATAATAACCTTTAATTTAATTTAGTGGCAGTTTTGAACCGCCGCTATTTGACTAAAATTTTGGCAGAAATCATCTGTTTTTTTGTATTTAGCTCATTTTTACATTTGATATTTTACCTATCCATAACCAGTATTCAACAACACATAAAATACATTCCAAATACTTCAAATACCAAATTAAATATAATAAAAAGCAAATAGCATTTTAGTAAGTTAAGTAGCACATTAACTAGTACCAAATTAAGTAGCAAAATAACTATTACAAGTATTAAAATATCCAAATGTTCATGAGATTGTCAAATGGTTGTAGAAACTATTATCCTAAACAAACAAGTAGTTGTCCATAGGCTAAATACAAAAAGTATCATCTATTGATGTGAACGTGGTTCATGGCTAGCTGATGAAGAGCGTCTTGCACCCCCTGCTAGTGAACCCTCACCACTGGCTTGATCAGGAAACTAAAATAGAAAATACCCAATCAACAATAAAACAAAAACTTGTTGTCAACAATTAAAAACTAAATTGGATAACACTTATACTTTTAATTCAAGATAAATATATTTTTTTGTGCACTTAAAGTAATTGATCACTAAAGTTTCTTATTATATGTGTCTTAAGAAAATTTATAAAATATTTCTTAAATGAATACCTGTGAACCTATAATATTGCTAAGGTCAGTTCGAATGTGACTCGTAACGCTTCGAAGCACGGAAGCCATTTGGGCCATTTAAGCTTCTAAAGTATGCATCCTCTCATTGCTAGTTTGTAATTCTTCCCGTAAATCCTTGACTTCTTCAACCAAGGCTACTTCATTAGTCGAGGACAATGAGATTCCCCTCATTTGGTGAGTGGTCGAACCTAAGACTTGAGAATGATAAGGGCCTAACCCCATACCCCGAACATAACCTGGGTGTTCTTTCCCTTGCACCCTAGTAAGCGAATCTGTTGATGAACCTATTTGTGAAGAATTCTCTTCACTCTCACATACATCAATCTTGTCCTGCATATAACGTGTAAATAATGCAATTAAATATGCTTTATATATATTATGCAACGAAGATGCCATTTTCATTTACTTGATACTTACAATAATTTCCTTAGCTTCATCATTAATGGGTGTGCCATCTTTCTTTGTGTGTGTAGCTTTATACATGATTCCCCTACCTAGTCAGTGTCCACATTCAATCTCCTACAAATTTTAAAATATAAAAGATGTGTTAAATAATTCAATAAAAAAGGATAATTGACTACATATACTTAGAGAATATTACCAACTCATCCTTTCTCCTAGCTAGAGTCTTTGATCCACCCATGTGCGGAACAGTCAATTTCTTCCGATTCTCATAATTAATTTTGCACATCACTTGTCCCATTTTTTTTTAAAAAAAATCAGATTTATCAAATAGTATTCATGTATAGGAATATTTATTATAATTGTATTACCTTTGTTTTCGGTCTTAACCGGTAATCAATATATAACGTCCACTCATTCTGAGGAATGCTGGGTGGGTTATTCTGAATATTTTGATCTCGGGTGAGGGATTCATTGTAGAACTTATTAAATAACTTGAGCTGGTTATCCCTCCAATTTCTTCCAAGAATCTTCAATATATAGTTCTTTACAAGACCATCATCAACCAAAAATTTGTCCTTCAATTTTAATAAATCAAGTGTTAGATAGCATAAATAAATATTAAATTATACAAATATAAAGTCATAATACAAACCTTTATTGTCTTGTCATATACTTCTGTTTTGGTTGTGTCTAGAACTTTTGACCATTTTTCATAACAAATAGGGAATATCTTGAACATTTTATGACCCACAATTAGCGAATTCAAGTAGATCGTAGCTTTCCGGAAACGTAGTTCAAAGTCTTTCCCTAAACGTCCTAAAAACCCACCAAGGAGACCTCATGCTTCCTTTATTGGCTGGCTAGCTTCATTCAATGGCACCTTCACCTTTTTTCCTGTAGGGAGAACCCATACATCACTGACTTTCATATGTGCCTTATGTGTTGTATCTTTCTTCTCACTTGTCATTTGAAATTCAAATCAACAATCCAAACTAAAAAAATAATTCTCAAATCATTATGAAAATAAAAAGGCTTAAAGCATCAACAAAACAACAATTATCAAAGCATTAAGTTAGCAGACATCCTTATGACATCAACAGTCTAATATTTTGTGGACTCTTTCTTGTTTCTAACTCGAGGTGCATTAGATCTAACAGCCTCAGGAGAAACCTTAGCGGGCAGATTAGGCTCAGGAGCAATTGGAGTCGGAGGACTAGCCTTAGAAGCAATTTGAGTCGTAAGACTGGCCTCATGAGCAGTCTGAGTAGCTTGGCTAGCCTCAGGATCAGATCGAGAATCATTTACATATCTAGCTCGCTTTGTTGTCCTGGCCATGTCTGCAACTATTTTACAACATCATAACATTTATCATATATGAAAACAAACATTTTTATATCAGTAATTGCATATGATGTTTATCCATAATGTTAATTTGTATCCAACAAAACATCAAACCAATTGCATATCCAATAAAATATCACAACATTCAAAACATCATAACATTTTTATATCACAACATATATGAAAACAAACTGATTGCAAATCCAATAAAATATCACCCATAAGGTTTCACAAATAATGTTCATAGAATATTCTAGACATATTTACATATTAATAACATCATCATCATTAGTTAATATGGGAAGTTCATCATCCACATCATCTCTTGCTAATGGCAAGTTTGCAGCTTCATCTGGAAAAAATATACCGAGATCTTGTGGTTCAAAAAGTTCATTCTCATAGAAAACCTCCCCATCTTCACCCATGTCAAACAAATCTCTTGGCTTCAAATGCATAGGTATGTGCCAATTCTTTTCCTTCTCATCCTCCACATAATACACCATTTGAGCCTCTGAAGCTTGGATATATGGCTCACCATCTACAAGTTCACCAGTGTGTATTAATTGTGAGAAATTTATCTTTGTAAATCCCAAAATCATCCTTTGTCATCCCTCTAGGATTAGTCGTATTAGCCCAATGACATTTGAACAATGTAACCATGAATCGACCATGGTAATTGAGCTCAATAATATCTACTAATCTTCCATAATCAGGCACACCTCCAAATCTCATATGACTATCACTAGAACTTGCATAACTTCTTGTTTCGAATGTACCAAATACTCCACTATTTTGAGTCTTCAACCCTTCATCTCGCTCCACTGTTCGAAATTTCAAGCCATTAACATTATATGCACTAAATTTTCTAACTTGATTAATTGGTCCTCGAGCAAGAAATTTCATATCATCTGAATGAGATTCATTTACATCATTCAAAATTTGAAATCATCCAATAATTGTGTTAGTCATATGTTTACTATGAAAAAATATAAGTATCACAATTTACCTAGCCACTTACACGACCTTTGAACCATTCAACAAATTCTCTATGAACCATCTTGTCTATCTCTGTAGGATTCCTTGTACGACTCCTCAACTTTCTCGTGACATAGGTCCTAAATTCCCTATATATGTTGATTATATTAGTTCTATATTAATGAAACATGTGTGTGTGTGTGAGAGAAAGAGAAAGATAGTACTTTAGTGTCGTAATTTACTTACTGAAGAAAACGATCAACTGGTTTACAGTTGGTCAACACATGTCAATGTGCTTGTAGTTTCTCGATATATGTTAGGTTGAAATAGGAAGACCCCCCAACTGGTTTTCCTATTTGGGGAAACAATGCATCTTCTTCCAAAGATCGAAAAGATGCATCTAGTTCATTATCAACATGTTGAGGCTGATTCCATCTCGTCTCAATGTTGTCTAAATACCTTGAACAAAAGGTAAGAATCTCTTGAGCTAGGTAACATTCAGTTATAGAGCCTTCTGGTTGTGCCCTATTACGTACATATGACTTCAATTGTCCTAAGTACCTAATATTTCGAAAGACATACATTAAGATTTGATGCTTGAAAGTAATTAGAATAATAATAAAATTAATAACAAATAATACATTTAGCTGCATGGTAATTACCTTTCTATCGAATACATCCATCTATAATGAACTGGACCCCCAAGCTTAGCTTCTTCAACTAGGTGGACAATTAAATGAACCATGACTGTAAAGACCGATAGAGGGAATAACATTTCTAAGTGGCACAAAGTGAGCACAACCTGATCTTGTAACTTATCCAAGTCCAACATATTCAATACTTTACCACAAAGTTGCTGAAAAAATAAGCATAACTCTACCAAAACTGTAGATACTTGGATAGGCAAAGCATTCCTCATGGCTAACGGCAATAATTGTTCCATTAACACATGGGAATCATGGCTTTAATCCATTGAGCTTACGTTGCTTTAGGTCAACACATCTAGAAATGTTACTTGAGTAACCATCTGGCACAGTGATATTTTTCAAAGTCTTGAGAAATATATGTTTCTGAGCATTAGTCATTGTAAACAAAGCTAGAGGGTAATTTCCTTTTTCATCTAGCCAAAGATCATCTCTTATGCCCCATGCTTGTAAGTCTTTTCGAGCATTGAGATTATCTTTAGTCTTCCCAGTTTCATTCAGCAAAGTATAGATCACGTTGTCACACATATTTTTTTCAATATGCATCATGTCAAGGTTGTGACACAACAAGTTATACTCCCAATAAGGAAGTTAGAAAAATATGTTTTTCTTCCTCCATTGATTTGAGTCAACATCTGTAGCAATACTACCACGAGTTCTTTTTCCTCGAACTTTACCTTCTGGTCTTTTGCCAAATCTAACATTAACATTCTCAACATGTTTCCAAATTTCTATGCCAGATAGTGTTACTGAAGGATTCCTTTCCTCTATGTTGCCATCAAAGCGGCGTCGATCCAATCTAAATTTATGTCCTGACATAAGAAAATGACGATGACCCATAAAACACCATTTTTTACCATGTGTCAAACGACATTTAATAGAGTCAAAGTTACATGAAGGATAAGCTAACCCAGTATAAGTGTTCTAACCAAATAGTGTGCCAAGCCCAGGAAAATCACTAATTGTCCAAATTAGTGCTGCTCTCAGATTAAACATTTCATCTTTTGAAGCATCATATGTTTCTACACCACAAGTCCATAACTCATTCAACTCTTCTATTAAGGGCTGTAAATAAACATCTATATCATTCCCAGGCATCCTCTTACCCAGTATGATCATTGAAAAGACAAAGGAAGCTTGTTGCATACACTTCCAAGGTAGGGTGTTGTATGGAATTAGGATCACCGGCCAAATACTGTAATTGGTACTCAAATTTCCAAAACCAAAGGGATTGAAACCATCAATGGCTAAACCAAGGCGTACATTTCGTGGATCCAAAGAAAATTGAGTGTGTATTTCATCAAATCTCTTCCATGCCTTAGAATCCCTTGGATGTCGCAATAGGTCATCTTTGTTATCATCTTCATCATGCCATCTCATAATAGAAGCAATCTTGGAAGACATAAACAATCTTTGCAATCGTGGTTATAATGGAAAGTAGCGTAGAACTTTTGCAGGCACTCGTTTTCGCTTCTTACCACCAACAAATGCGTTATTCCCTCCTCCCTTACACCTTGGCTTCCATCTAGATGCGCCACAATGTTTGTATGATTGCTCTTCTTTATCACCAATAGGATACAACATACAATTATTAGGGCATGCATGTATCATAATGTAATTTTGGCCAAGTTTGTTGATGATCTTCTTGGCCTCGTAAAATGAAGAACGAGTCTTCGCATTCTCAAATGCATCATGCAATAGTTCTAGAATCATCGACATTGACTTGTCACTCATTCCACACAAGCATTTTATGTGATACAATTTCATCAAAAATGACAATTTTGAGTACGTGGTACACCCATCATATAATTCTTGTTCTCCATCTCTAATTAGCTCATAAAACTCTTTGCATTTGTCATTCTGTCCCTGACTTGTATTTGGCATGCTTCCTATCCCTTCATCTATTACTACATTCAATGTAGGGAAATCATCATTGGCATGGTGCCTGTCGACCCCAAAAGCATCATTTATCATGTTTCGCATTGGATCTTCACAAGACAAAGTCTCATCCAATACATATGTCCTATTAATATTTACATCATCTCTTGTAGCTGACTCCCCATGACGGATCCAAGTAGTGTACCCTTTAGGAAATAGTTTATAGAGCAAATGATCATAGACCACTTCTCTAGTCTCCCATTGATTGAAATGACAATTAGGACATAGGCATATTATTCTACCGTCAACCGATTGATGTGCAAATGCAAAATCTAGAAAGCCCCTAAGCCCTTCTTCACATTGAGGTGTATTTCATGGCAAATCAATCCAAGTTTTGTCCATTACTAAAGCTAAGATAACTGGTTAACAAATAAAGGAAAAGCAATTATTATTAGTCTTTTCCAAGCTAACATATTATGATGTTATTAGTAACATACCCAAAAATTAGCTCAAAACAATAAGGTTTAATCAATTAGCCCAAAAATCAAGCAAAGAAAGCAAGGCCAATCTATGTAGCTTCCAATCCCAATACCAAGCATATTTTCATATTTTTTATTATGTAAAAAAAAAAAGGAAACAGTTCAAAGTCAAGCACTAGTGGATGTGCTATTTTAAAAAAAATCTATTTTTTTTAAAATAAGTACTTTTTCTTTTTTATTATTATGTTTGTATGAGCTTTTAAAAAAATTAAACACTAAGTATTAGAAAAAGAACAAATTATATTTTTTAAAAGACATCATATCATATTACAATATAATATAATAATAATATATAAAACACTACAACAACTTTGTCCTTTGGCAAGGGCTGAAAAGCATTGCCATTGGTCAAAAACCGTTGCCTAAAGTCTATGGCAACGCTTTTCAGCCCTTGCCAAGTCGTTGCCTATTCTGCCGTGGCCTATTACAATAGGCAACGTTTTTTAAACTTTTGGCAACACTTTAGAAAAAACGTTGCCTATAAGAACCTTCTGGCAACGCTTTTGAGGTGCCTGTGTAGGGATAGATCTGGCAACGCTTTTAACATGTTGTGTACAGGTACTTCTTTAGGCAACGTTTTCTAAACGTTACCTATAGGTAAAGGTTTTGGCAACATTTTTTAAGCGTTGCCTATAGGTCAAGGTTTTGGCAACATTTTTTATAGGCAAAAACGTTGCCTATATAGGTAAAAGTTTTGGCAACATTTTTTAAACGTTGCCTATATAGGTTAAGGTTTTGGCATAGGCACTTCTTTAGGCATTTCATTTGCGTTGCTTTTAAATTTGCCGTAAAGAAACTTGTAAAAAGTGTTGCCTATAGGTTTGCTTTAGCTAATTTCATTGCTTTTATATGCTATATATAAAGCAACTTTTTAAAAATTTACCTATGTACCACTTTTAGATAACAATTTTTACTTGTGTATTAAAAAATCACATATTAAAAACTAATAATGCATTAAAAAACTAATTCTTCTCAAATAAAATATATTAAATTATGTAAGTGTATTTACTGTACATAGACACCAAAACTAAGGAAAAAAAGTCATTTACTACTATTGTACAAAAGTAATGTGATTGTTCTTGATCACATAATACAAATGAAAGAACAAAAAAACTAAAGTGAATATCTTTGGCAAATCTCTATAATTGTATCCACATGTTTCGATTTATCGATATATTCTCACTTTCAAAAGAAAAAAATAATAAATATATGTAAATAAATATTTGAAAACACATAAGTATTCCTCCTTAATATATATTGTGTTTATAAATTAAAAACTAATTCACAATACTCTGACAAAAATGAACAATCAAATACTTCTCAGAGATAAAATAATAGATTGAAGTATCCATTTATATATCTACACAAGTAAAAGAAGAGACTTATGCAACAAATTCAGTTGATGTAAAGAGATTATTTTCATTTTTAGTTGCAACTGTTACAAGTAAAGAAATTTGAAAAACAAAAGAATCTTCTCTATTGGCAGGGGAAAAAGTGAAGAAAACTACGAAGAAAAAACTTGTAGAAACTAAAAGGAAAATAAGATTGATACAAAAAATGTATAGGATTTCACCTATCAGGCAATTACCACCATTGATGAACAAGAACTCCATTTTGTCTAAGAGAAGTGAACAACTGCAAGCATTGATCAAATGTTTTCTCATACTTTGGACTTCTCTACTCAGGGCAACATCTCTGCCACCTATTATAATGACACTCAAGAAAAGTCTCATCAACCAAACAGATAGCTCTAGTTTCAAACAATCTGGGAATCAAATCAAATTCAGTACCTTCCACATCCAAATCTGAACTAGCATTATCAGAGGAAAGAAAAAGACCACAACAAAATATTTTCTTCTTAATTGGCACATTAACATTAAACTTAGAATAGATATTTATAAGTTTTCAACAAAATAAACTAGCAGAGAGCACTGAGATACTTGAACTACTAAAAAAGTTAGTTATCAATATAAAGTTGATTTGAATGATAACCTTCAGCAGAGAGTAAAAAGATGCTGGAACAACCAACATGAACAAAGATTTTTGCCTATGTTAAGAGGAAATTCAACATTTTCATTACTCGAAGTTCCACTCAGCACAGACCCATAAGGACCAATCCTCAGGTGAAAATAATGCCATATTACAATTAATGTGAAAACATAGCACTGTGCAGAGTGTCCAAGTTCTGACCATCCAAGTATAGATTTCCATTGGCCATTGGGTTTAAAGTTAAGACTGATATCTTCTTTTTATGGGCCATGCATCTGTGTTTGTGTGTGTGTGAGTGAGCATGTTTACATAAGGCAAAGATAAATTACTCTGTTAAAGTCTGTTGGTCAAGTCAACAAAAATAAAGAGCTTGCAAGAATAACAAAAATAATAATCTGTAGATACTTATTCAATACTATCTAACTAGCAAATTAGTCTTGGTTTTTCAGAATATATATATATATATATATATATATATATATATATAAAAGAATAACAATGTTGCACCGAGTAATGATTATCAAGAAGAGGTCTAATTAGAATTCCAATAGCATGTTTAGTTTTCAGTTTGCAAAACTGAGTTTGGATGAATGGAAAAACAAAAATTTTGTGCTTCTTTTTAAACCATGGTTTTGAGATCAAAACTTAGTTACCAATAACACAAATGTGATTTTATCAAACATGTATCAGATAAGTTGAAACTCGGTTTGCACTCACCAAACCTTGGTTTTGGGGTGCAAACCATAAACCAAACATGCACTAAGGAATTGGTCATCATTACCTAATTTTTAGAATACTTTATTTTTAAAACTAATTTATAAATCCTATAAAAAATTATAGAATTTTAAAACTATTAAATATTACACACAAAATAATTTGTATTCCTAAACTAATATTATTTTGATGTTTTATAGAAGAATTTATTCACAAATAAAATAAATTCTTTCATTTTAAGCTTTTCTTTTGTGATAAAATGAGAGTGGAAAATGAAAAATGTAAACTGGAAAGGGAAGTCAAATTAAAACAAGAAGGAAAACTATCTTAATTTTAAGTTGTTATAACTTGACAAGAAATATTTGAAAAATAATAGTTTTATATTTCTAGATTAATATTTTCTCATCTTGTTGGAGAGAATACACTAACGCTAATGTTAAAAGTCATAAAAAATTATATTTTTATATATCGAATAGTGATTTTATTGAAACAAAGCATCAAAGAACTACGAGAATCTTCTTATAAAATTTACTATTAAATAACTTTTTATGAGAAACTTCTCATAAAATTTACCATTAAAATTTACTAGTATAGTGATTTTATTGAATCGAAGTCATAAAAAATTATACAACTAAATAGCTTTTTATTAGAAACCTCATAAAATTGACTATTGGATCAAAAGTTCATATATCATATTCATAAAAGTTTATATTAATTAGAAGTTACTTTATACTCTTTTATTATTTTCTTAGATTAGCATAAAAAATTATTTACTACTTGATTTTAAACAATTAATAATTTTTCAATTTTGTATCAGTGAAATTGAATTTTGTAGTAAGTTACTCAATAGTATGTGCTTAATCTTACATCAATATCAACAAATCCCACTCGTATTGTCTTACACTGATACACACAGAGGGAGACAATATAATGGAAATGGAAATTTTAGTTTCAGGAATCTCAACGCAAAAACATAGCAACTTGAGTCAATTCGAACATTCAATTGGCTAAAATAATTATACAAGGGTTATAAGATGAACCTTGTCTCGGTGGACAGCTTCTAGACATTCCTTGGCGGCTTGGCCCAATGAACTCTGGATTGAAGGTAAAAAACTCCCACTCTTGGCATGCATCTCAAGCAAATTGTCATGTTTCTGCACGGTAAAGATGTTTAAGCAATATTCATAACACATTGGGTAATAACTAAAACCAAATTATGATATTGATAGACTAACCTTCACAATCTCCTCCCACTAAGTTTCGTCTGTCACACTAAGAATCTGCAGAGCCTCTGGCTCTGTCATGACTTTGCTAGCTCTAAAAATCAAGGTGGTAAAAAATAAGTCTTAAAGTGCACTAAAATACAAAGTGCAGGCTTATGAGATTTAATTGCGTTGTTACCAACATTCACTAGTAATCATTTAAAAAAAATCCACAATAGTCAATTAAAGCATATCATATTAGAGCCTTTTTAAAGTATAAATTATTTCCAACATCTGACACAACGATAATTTGAAGGTTGAATTGAACCTTATGACTCAAAACTTATATCAGACAGAACATGGTACATTGGTTTTCCTCAGTCATGGATTGACAATAATCAAGGGAAATAGGCATAGTAGGAGTTTATAACACGAATTCAACCATCCAAGTATCAATTACCTAATGCCTATAACGAGATGAATCAAGGTTTTGCACTGATTACTAGATTCTTCTAATAACGCACACTCAATTTGTAAGCAAATAGTAGACTATGAAATGAGGGATTCAGTTTGCCATTTCCTAAAGCATATTGTCAGAGTCACAAATCAAATAATAACAAATTAATATGTAAGTAAACTTTAAATCAGTCATTGGCCACCTAACTATGAAGGATGGGTGATCAAGTGCGCAAGGGTTGTACCATTGTGGGGTCTGAAGAGTGGAGAGACAATTTTTGCAACTAGAAGAACCCATGACCACTAGTATATTACAATCACAAGGCAACAACCTCACCTTTGTGCTTTGCCAACTGCCAAGGCTTACTCGCTATTGCAGCCTAGCGGAAGTCCTAAGTATATTAATTTAAAATGATCAACCCTCACTCACAAATGTGTAAATGTTAGCATGCTGAAAAAGAATAGAATAATCATAGCTGAGAGAGCTTAATTGAATCTGAATCTCATCTCAAAAGCAAGCAAACAACACATGCTCACAATAATATGATATCTACATAATCCTAAAGCAACAACCCTTAATTACTTGTAATCCAATCAACCTTCTTTTCGACCATGCAAATGACGTGACAATTTCTCAACATACTTTTTTGGATTAAAAGCAGATACACCTTACACCCAATATTTGACCATTAAAGGCAAAAGTCAACAAATATCATAGTAGAAGCCTACAATTTTCAAAAACTCATCTGAAAACCAATCATGAAAATGAAGGTCTAATTTACCAGGTAAAAGATGGATAAGAACATTGACAATTTTGTCAACAGAACTGAAAACCAAGCTGCAACGCCAAACAATCAAAGCCCATGCCAGTGGCCCCTGCAATAGCACGTCAACAAATGAATCATTCTTTTGCCAAGGAGTCAAATTACCAGGGATAACGTTGTTACCTCAGCAAAAGAAAAGCAAACCATGAAAATCTTTTCATTCCTTGGATAAAAAAGAAGGTCAACCAAGAAGATTGTATTAGCATAATAGCAAATATCCTGAAACAAACAAATAATCATGTAATTACTTTACTTTCATTGATTATATTTCTACAGAGGCAACTAATAAAATATTTATAACTAGATCCTTATGATAATGAATAATCGGGATACTAAGACACTATTCTAATGATTTTACTTAGTAAAGGCATGGAACCACAGTTTAAATTGACAAAGCCTTCTTGTTTACTACAGAGTTTCCTGATATAAAAGCTCCCACCAATCAAATTCGTGTTTTAAAAATTCATCTTACTAAATGCTTTGTCACACATCACAACTATATTGGTATTAGGTAATTCAATTTAACATTCTTTTTCCTAACAGCTGTATACTTCCTCCACATAAGACATAAAATTAAAATGATAGGAAAATATTTTAAAAGCAACTAAACCTTCATCTTAGTTATTTGGGAATAGTTGTGACATTTCTATAAGCAATGGTCTCCCCCTCTGTCTAAGGTCACATATTCAGTTAGATAGATGCCTATTCCATCAACCTTAAAAATACAGTCTTTAATAGCATAGTTGGTAGTTTTCACCTTTGGTTTTGACAATTACATATTATTGGTTATGGTCTCTTACCACAAAATGTCTGTGGATGCTACAAGATGACAAAAGTAGTGCTAGTGAAACTCAAACTCATCCTAGAAACAAATATTAGCTTCCAGAAGCAAATAATGATTACATTCATTATACAAGTACAGTGCACTCCAAAAACAGAATTTAAGATATGTTAGCTTACAGCAGATAGTAATGCCATTTCTTAAACCTATAGTATATCCAACGAAGAGGAACAAAGATGACGTAGAACAAACAATATACATAGGGAATGTCTTGGGGTCCTGGTAGGAAAAACAAAATGAGAAAAAAAAGAAAAAAGAAAAAAGAAACAATGAATTTGTTTAAAAAATAACACTCCAATACGTTGAATTAGTGAAATGAAAGTTATCAACTTACTTGCCCCCAAGAGGAAGCAAAACCCACCAAAGCCGAGGACCCCCAAAAGATGCGTCACCTGAACATTTATAGAAGAATGATTAACAATTGAAGCTTGTTCAGTATTAGCATAGCCAGATACACAAGACCAGACCATCCAATGGGTCAAGCTTACTATATTGATCAACACTAAAAAAAAACTCACTTTTTAACTAAAATAAAATTAAAATGAGAAAGCGAAAGGACCCACCTTGTTGATGAACCTTTCGTGTTCCTCAGCTTGTTTGGCGATCTTAACGACCTGTTTGGAAAGCATTTGCTTTGTCTGCACAACTTGTTTTGACAACATCTCCTTTATTTGAGCCAAAACCAAAAGAAACCCATCCCATATCATCAAAATAAAAAACTGATAGAATAATGAGTGGAAATCAAATCAAAATAATGGGATGTTGTAGAGGGAGCTCAAATTCAACCGATCCATTGGAGTCATTTTATCAAGCAGGTTATATGCATAATTAATAAGCATGTTTCACATTAGTAGAAACCCCACATAAATTTCAATAGAAACCCCACCACTATCAGTAGAAACCCCAACATAGAAACCCTAGCCTACTTATATTTGCGATTGGGATGTTGTAGCTGCGGATGTCGCTGCAGAGGACGTCGACAGTGGTGCGAGCAGCTATGGAGTGGAGCCGATAGCGGCGGCCATGCGACGATGAATCAATGCCACGAAGATGGCTTGAGTGAGACTGAGATAGGTCTGATTGTGATGGTTGAGACGACGGACCGGTGCACCGTGCGTAGCTGCGGGCTGAGCTGTGCAATGAGCGCAGATCGCAGAGTGTGAGGGAGAGGCAGTGAGGGTTGAGCCGCTGAGAAGGAAAGGGAGAGTCTGATGAGTGAGCGGTTTAAGGTCTTCATTGTGATATGTTTTTCAGAGAAAGAAAGTAATAAGAGTTAAAAAAAATATCTTAAGTAATATTTTAAAAATGTCTTAAAAAGCAATACAACCGAGAACAACTTTAAAACGTTGCCTATTATGTTTTTGGCAACGTTTATTAAAGATTGTTTAAAAATTATTTCCTAAACATGATTAAATTTAGAGAACACTTAAAAAGCGTTGCCTATACACTCTATGGCAACGTTTTAGAAACGTTGCTTAAAAGACGTTGCATATACTAAGAATTAATAGCAACTTTCAAAAAACATTGCCTATACAACTTTAAACAACACTTTTGAAGCGTTGCCAAAAATAGCGTTGCCTAAAGTCAAAAATGTTGTAGTGAAAATAAAATATATGTTCTAAAATTTTAATATGTGTCATCTTAACAAATAATTATATGTAATACTTTTTTATATGCGATAATTATATTAAATATTTTTTTGTTATGTATCATCTTATGTAATAATTTAAAAAGAATATTGAAATGTGTACCAATTTTTTATATGTTTAGTTGCACCTTTTCTCTTGTTAAAAAATTTCTTAATCATAATTTCTTCTATGCGTCCATAAACCTCAGCTCAAAGGGCATCAAACTTTTCAGAGATTAAAAAAAGAGTAATGTTAAAATATAAAATTACAAAAAAAAAATCTATTCAGAATTTAGATAAAATTCAGTTAGATTTAAGAATTGTTATTGAACGAAAGAATGAGATAGATAAATATCACTTATTCATCTAAAAGTTAAAGAACATACCCAACTCATTCTATCAAAAAATTTAACTAAAAAATTCTAATAACAATTTTCATTTGAAAATATCAGGTTTAAATCCCAACAAAGTCACTTTGTCTCAACTTTCACCTACATTTTATCTCTCACTCTAGATCTTGGACTTTCCTCGAAACTCAAAAAAAAAAAAAACCTCGATTATTTGAATTAAAATTTTAGACTACTATTTAGATGATTTAATTTTTCTAGGAGGTACTTAATTTTGAATTTTGATTGATGCGAAAACTAATCTAAGAATACCCTTAACATATTAAAAAAAAGTTTTATGTTGTTAGGTGAAGTCAGTACAATAATATTTCATATCTTTAAATTTGCAATGAATATTTAAAAATTTTAATAAATAATTATAATTACTATTACCTTCATTTTTCAAATGATTAGTTATTATTAAATTTTAATTTTATTTTAGTTTTTTAACATAAATTTAATTGTAAGAAAAGCAAGCTGCTAAGGCACTAAGCACATCTCATATCAAAATTAACTTGAATAGCAATTTCACTTTCAATCTATTATTCCTTCCACTATGTAGAGAACACAGTATTATCTCAAATAACGTACAGCATTACATTTTACCGTTCATTTTTTTTAAATAACTTAACAATTTATGTTTAATTGCACCATTAGGTATCACATCACACTCAGAATGATCTAGTTGCATTCTATATTAGCATTTTTCCACGACCTTCTTTCTAGCATCTTAGGGTTGTAGCAAGATGGGCCTCATCTTGTCTCTGCAGTTACGGAATAAAAAGAAATATGCCCTCCATTGGTTTGGAATGACAACTCTATAGTAAAGTTGTTTCGGTATTCGCAATCAATGGAAGACAAAAATATAAGAAGAAAAGTCTTAATGCTTAAACAAATTAATGACTAATAATTTGTTGGCCCTTGGCCGAGAAAAAGACTGCTAATCTGGGTTTTGCAGGTCATAAATAAAATAAGGTCCAATACGACATAAGTTGTGCAGCATATAAATCCAACCCTGTTGAGCTAGTTTCCTGGTTTTTCTTTTCTTTAGCCATGCTTATTCCCTGGTTCACCATAACTCGGACATAAAAGAAGCCAACTATGTTTACCAAAAGAAAAGGCAAAAATTAAAAAAAAAAAAAAAACTAGCTACACCTTTAATCATAACTCATTAGCCATTTTATTTAATCCAAAATAAAAAGGTAAAACACTAGATCTTTCAGAATTGACAAAAGCCAGAAATGTGATTACTTTTTGTATTTTTAATAGACTGGTAGCTGCAAATGATTAACAGTTTCATGTGTTTTTTCATTTCAATCATGAAGCAATGATCATAATTTCTAAAGCTCATAGAAAACACAAATTGTATAGTTACTAAAAATTTGGGCAAGCAAGTCTATCGGATCGAGCCAAAGATATTAAATATTATAAGTCCATTGCAAAAGATACCAACCTTATTGGTGCTGGGAACTAATTCCTGCAATGCCTTTATTCTTTCAGCGATTCTTTCACGATGTAACTAAATCGAGTACAAAAGAATGAGAAGCAAATAAGCAATATTAATATATATAGACGGAGAAGAAAAAGAATATAAAAGCTAGAACAAATGGAATATTGATTAAAGAGAAAAGCATGCAACAAATGGTGAAGTTTTGATGGAATTAAAAATGTGTGCCTTACTCGCTCAGCAATAGTGTGGGGGTCTGTGGCTTGCCCTCTTCTTGCTCGCACTCGAGGGCGGATGCCAGGTGGTTGTGGAACAGCAGCCACAGATACTGGCGTTGGTGGCTGGCTATGAAAGGGTTGCATTAATTGGCATCATAAGTATGTATATAACATCACAATCACAAATTGATACATGACCAAATTATATTAATTAAAATCATCGAGCAGTATTTTTTGAGATAGTAAGCAATACTTTCTTTGATACAATTAATGCAGATATGGGTGTTGTGAACATAAGTTATCTCAAAACAAAAGGAGAATAACAATTTTTCAATAGAAATGGGTGTTGTGAAAAGTGTATTTTCAAAAGAATAAGTCCCACGTTGGTTAGAAGTAAGTCTTTGCAAGAATTTATATTTTAACCTAAGTTTTGGGCTTTGTAAGAAACAAATAAAGTAGTGGGCTCGCGCACACAAAAATGGGCTAAAAAATTCATGGCTAGTGCAAATCATCGATTTGCCCTCCTTGTGCGTGATATCTTAAGGCCTGAATCCTTTTATCAAATATTTAATTAATTTTTTGACCTTACCTTACTAAGAAAATGAGGTTTTTGAAGAAGCAAAAGAATAAGAGGGCTAAGACCTCTTGGATGCTAAATCACATTCATTACATTCATAACAATTTAAGGGATTAAGAGGGCTAAGACCTCCTGAAAGCTAAATCACATTCATGCTAACTCATTGACCATTGACCAACACCGCACAAGTTAGCATACAATATATTTTTTCCTAAACATAAATAAATCAACAAGAGAATAAACTCAAAAAAAAAAAAATTGAAAGAGGATAAATTGTGGAAGCTCCTCAGTGGGATTCTCTGCCTTATACAAACCAAAATAAAATACTAAACTATTTCCTATTCAATATTCATTCTGTCCCCCTTTTTGTCTTTTTCACTTTTTCTTTTTCTTATTTTCCCCCCAAAAAGTACTCAAACGTTGCTGCGAAAGACAAATCTAAAGTGAGTGACATGAGAGAACTTACAGTCGAGGAGTGATGGCAGCGAAAATGGTCGTGGCTAGGGCCAAGCGAAGTGGAACAGCGGAGGTCAGGCAACGGTGGTGAAGGTCCTGCGACGTCATGGCTATGGCAGAGGGAGGTCAGGCAACGTTGCTGCGAATGGGAAAAGAAATTAAGAGGGAATGAAATGTGGGGCATAAAAGATTAAGAGGGAATGTGAAAATAAATTAAGAGGGAAAGGAAACCACAATTTTGTGGCATTTACTAAAACATCCATATAAACCGCCAGCAAATGAATAATTGTGGCAGTTTATTAGAACTGCCACAAATAAACTGCCGCGATTTACTTCATTTTTTTGTAGTGTGCAAAAGGATAAACAACTCTATACTAGCTATAAATTCTCCATTTAGAATTGATATCAAATGAGTCAAAAACATACAAGAAGTATAGTAAACTAATCGATTCCAAAGACAAAGCCTAGAAAAGAGAAGGAGCAAATAATATTGCTAATAAGGCAAATAATCCTAAAAATGATACTCTTGACAAAAGAATTAGAGACATAAGTAGGACTCTTGAAGTAGTCCGAACTCCAGAATAGTTCAAACTCCAGAAGAAGTTAAAATACTTGAAAATGGTGAAAATAATGAGATCTCAATAAATCATGTCTTTACGACCAAATGATAGAATCGAAAAGAAATAGTTGTCGATAACATATTTTCATAGTGCGCAATATTATGAATAATAATAAGGCTCTTGAAATTAGAATTATTGAAGAATATCAACAAAAAAATGATTGACCAAAATAGAAGAATGCATTGTAGGCAGAATTAAACTCATTTATAAAATGTGAGGTTATTGAATTTATAGCTAAAATTCTAGAAGCGATTTTAATGGACCTAAAGTCAATCCCAGAAGGTGCAAAATCTGTTGATACAAATGGATGCAATTATGTTTTGATATCTGAAAAGGTTTTTTACACACAATAAGTTGAGTACTTCTAATGCATGTTTTTACATATTGTTGTTACATTTTATGGATGTCTCAATACATGTTATCTATATGAAAATCCCTGAAGGATTTAAAATATCAACATCCAATGAAGTTAATTTACATATGCTAACAATTTATATTCTTTTACTCATCATATTGAGACTTTCTTATTGAGCATTAGTGCTTGTTGATATGCATTATATATTTATTTCAAAATTTCTTAAAGTACTTTATTTACTTATGTGTCTATTTAAAGAATTTTGAAGTGAAAGATATTTGAATGATAAAATTTTGTCTCGGCCTGCAGATCAAGCATTTAGCGAATTAAATTTTGCCTATCAAGTTATAAAGAATAGGTTCTTAAGTGATTTATACATATAAATTATATATATTGAGTATACTAATACTTGTAAGGTCGTTAGATTTAAAAAGGATAATGAAGATCTTAGTCTTGAAGTACCATACCTTAGTGCTATAGAAACACACATGCATATTGCTAAATACTACACGACTTGATATAAATTTATGAACTTATAGAAACATATAGTTCATCACCAACCAAAAGACATTGAAATGAAATTAAGTATATTATTTTTATATTTTTGAGGTACAACTGATGAAATTATTTTATTGACATGAATTTATGCCAAGTTAATTGATTATACAAATACAGGATATTTATCTGATCCAAATAAAGTCAAATCCCAAACAGACTATTATTTACATGTGGTGGTATTTCTATATTATAGTGATCCACATAACAATCTATAGTTGTTATTTCTCTTATGTCATGCACAGCAATTCATGAAGGAAGTCGTGAATGTTTCTAGTTGAGAGCTATGATTCACTATATTCAAGAATCTTATGGATCATCTTATGAAAAGAAAATTCCAACTGAAGATAATATTGGTTACAAAGCTCAATGGAAAGGAAGATGTATCAAAAGTGACAGAGCAGAGTATATTTTTTCAAAATTTTTAAGCGGAAGTGTTATGAATAATATTGAAGATGGATGTCTATGAGTCATAAGAGTTACAATGCGCTGACTTAAAGACATTTTATGATTAGTTGTTTTTTGAGGGGAAATAAGTTACCTATGAATACTGTACTCTTTTTTCTTCACTAAGTTTTTATCTCATTGGATTTTTCTTAGCAAGGTTTGAATGAGGTATATTCATAGTGTATAGTCATCCAAGAGGAAGTGTTGCAAAACATACATATTTTGCATGTAGCTATAGTGGATGACTATCTTGATTATCTCACATAAATAAGAAAATTAGTTAAAAGGGAACACAATTCCTAACAGATACTAATCTTAAATAACTGTATTGTATAAACTTTAAAACGCTCTTATAAATATACTGTCAGGTCTTAAAGGCATGTATCTTATCTTATATACAAAATAAGATTTTAAATGTATATTTTCTTATCTTAATCTTTCTCTATTTCTCTTCTTTATTTACCACAAGCTAGTGCTTTTTTTTTTTTTTATTTGGGTACATATTAGTACTTAAGTTTATAAGGAGAATTTGGTATAAAAGACTAGTTTATTAGATAAAAAATCTCATTACGTAACGTATATGGCATTTTTACTCTATCAATATTGATTCCGTGATAGTCTTTTTCACACGAGAGTGTTGCACCTTAATAATTTATATAATTATGAAAATAATTTAATTCATAACATATCTATTACAAAATTATTGCTAGAAAGGTTGCCTTTATTACAAACTTCATCTTGAATTTTTAAGAGAATTATTTCTATTTGGATTTATAATATGTGTTGTTTCATACATTTTTTATTTCCACGAATAATGCGTTTAACTTCCCCGGAATAATTCTTTCGGCTAAAGGATATTTTCTATTTACTCTATAGTGAAAATTTGATACCTTCTTTTAGATTGTAGCATGATATATATTATATCAAATATATTTTTAAATTAATTAAATGAAACTTATTATAAAAAAATTAAATTATTAACATAATTTACGTGAATGCTATTTAGTCTAAAATTATTAAAAATATCACATAAAACAAAAAGATGATAATTTAATATATAATTTAAAAAAATAATATTTTAATAAATAATTTTAAAAATATAATATTTTAATAATTAATTTTAAAAATATAATATTTTAATAATTAATTTTAAAAATATAATATTTTAATAATTAATTCTGTCATCAATGACTGTAAAAAGCCCAACAAATCAGCCCCTACATAACCAAACAAAGCAGAAGCCCCAAGACAAACCCCAAACACTCCCTCCTATGATTCTGATCAGGTTCCTGCGGTTCGACGATGCCGAGGTTTTTCTTTCCCCTTCTGGTATCACGCTATAAACGTGGGTTGTCGGCACAACGACGTTGTTTCTTTTGCATGGGTTGTGGATAACTTCGCCACAGAGACCCGGGTTGCCCAAAAATGACGACGTATTGAACTGGACCAATACCACCGGAATCTCGCCGTAGAGTTGGGTACCGGAAACATTCAGGTACCTGAGGTTGGTTTGGTTGAAACCCGGGAAATGTCCCGTGAACAAGTTCTCTTGCGAGGAAAGCCTGTAGAGTCGCCGGGGATTAAGCAGCGACGCCGGAATGTTGCCGGGGATTCGGTTCCCGGAGAACACGATCACCTCGACGTGGTGAAGGCCGGTGACAAAGGCGGGAAACTCGCCGGAGAAGTTGTTGTTGTTGAGGAATATAGATTTGAGGTTGGTTAACTCTGAAAGGTTAGGGATTTGGCCAGAGAGTGAATTCGATTTGAAACTGAGGACTCATATTTGATCCAAACGGTTCAAGAGGTTTGAGTCCAGAGAACCGGTTAAGTTGGCGTGCTCAAGGACTAGCTTTCTGACCCTTCCATTGATGCAGCCTTTGACTCCTACCCAAGTGCAGACATCAGTTTCTGGTTGCCATGGAAGCTTGTTGAGAACGTCAATGGAGGATTTGAGTGCTAGAAGGGTTTGGGAGTCGTTTTGTGATGTAACGGGATGGGAAAGGAGAACAAGAATGGAGATAACAAGAGCGCAGAAAAGAGAACTCCTCATCATGACCAGAAAGTCATGTATAGAGATCACCAGAAATCAATCTTGAGAATGCAATAGGAAGTAGAGGTGAGGTCATTATAAATTTATAATCACTGGCGTAAGTGAAATATTTGATTTGACCTGATTTGGTTTCACAATATGAGAGATATATATTGCAGTTAGAAGATATTGGAAATCCTTCTTTTAATAATGCACATTACATAGTAATTGTTCACTAACCTACTGAAAATAAGCTCAGACTCAAAATGCTATTTGAGAGAGGAGAGATTCTTACTTAAACCATGGACATCCAGTTGGATGCACTAAGTCAATCAAGACTTAATATTTTCATAGATCTTTGTATTTCACAATTAATTTTACGATGTTCTATAAAAATATCAAGTCTTGATTGACTTAGTACATTCAACTATTATGCCCATGATTTAGGTAAGATCTTTGCTTTGATTTTCTTTTTTTATGTGGTGCTCTTTCAGCTCAGCGGGCCTGCAAAACCCAAAAATCACTTTAGTCTCGGGATCTACCAATGTGTTTGAGCTTGATATATCTATTGAATTCTGATTTTTCACCACATTTTTTTTTCATATTATTTTTTATATTATTTTTCACATTATTAATATTAACATTCACATGTTAATATTTTTTTTACTTAATCAGAATTATTAAAAAAATAATGTCAAAAGTGACGTGTGAGAAAAAGTAACGTGAACTCATCATTTTCTTATATCTATCCATGGTCCATGTCCAAAAAGACAAAAAGAAGCCCTTGTTTGAGTTATTCTGTTTGCAGCATCCTTTCTCTATAGCTTGATGTGAAAGTTGCTATTTATATAAGGGTAGGGTCTTATTCAACTACTGATCACCTGAACCAACAATCGGAATAAAGATGAAGAATACCAAAACCATGGCAGTGTGCTGCAGAGGCAGAACATCAAAAGTGCAAGAGCTCTGAGAATCCATCAGATTGGGGACACTTGATAAAATCTTTAATAAAATCTTTTCTCTCTTCTCCTTCACCTGAGTAAAAGATCGGTTTATTGGTCTTTTAGTTTTTTTACTAACTCTCTAACGTTCTAATTTACTAACTAACCTACTAACTTTCTAACTTACTGACTTACTAACTAACTTATTTATTTATGTCATTTATTTATGTTTACTAAATTTTTTATTTGTACCATTTATTTTTACTTGTTGACTTACTAACTTACTAACTTGTTTATTTATGTCATTTATTTTTGTTTTCTAACTTAATAACTTGTACATTTTTTTATTTATGTTGTTTATTTATTGTTAAGATTTTAATGGCTGGTGTAAACCACCGACTTGTACATTATTTTTTCTATTTTAAGTCATTTATTTATGCTTAATTGATATCATGATTCAAATTCTGGTCGTTTGGTTAAAATTAATCCTGGTACTTTATATATTGATTTGTTTGAATCACAATCACACACAATTGACATAATGACTGAAAATAAAAGTGTACATGATGAATATGAAAATCAACCATTGCGAACCATGCGTGAATATTTGCAACCACCTCGAAATTCTAGTCCATCATGCTTTATCTTTCCACTCAATGCCAATAATTTTAGATTTAAGTCAGATATGATTTCTTTACTTCCTAATTTTCATGGTTTAGAATCTAAAAGCCCATATTTACATCTAAAAGAATTTGAGGAAATATGTATTGCTTTCAATGACCAAAATTACACTGAAGAGATTGTTAAGCTTAAATTATTTTCGTTTTCTTTAAAAGATAAAGTAAAAACTTATCTTAACACTTTGAAACCAAGATCAATTGGCACATGGCAAGAAATGCAAGGTAAATTCTTAAAGAAATTTTTTTCAACACATAAAACTAATGCTATGAAAAGACAAATCCAATTTTTTTCAATATTCAAATAAAGCATATTTTCAATGTTGGGAACGGTTTAAAGATTTGTTAAATTCTTGCTCACATCATGGTTTTGAAAAATGGCATGCTATAAGCTTCTTTTATGAATGTTTAACACCTGAAACTAAATAATTTGTGGAAACAATGTGCAATAGTGAGTTTCTTGATAAAGAACCTGATGAAGCTTTAGACTATTTAAACCAGTTGGCTGAAAATTCTCAATCTTGGTATGGTACTAGCCCTTCTGAAAATTCAATTAGATCTAACCTTGTAAGTGCTAATAAAAGAAAATATCACCTTAGTTAAGAGGAAGATCTAAATGCTAGGTTTGCTAGCTGGGCTAGAAAGGTTGAAGTCATAGAATTAGAAAAAAATAAAAGAAATCAAATATGTACAAAATGAAGAAATTTGTGGCATTTATGATGACTTAGGACACTCAACACATGAATGTCCTAAGATTCTTATTTTTAAAGAAGTTGTACATGAGTAAGTAAATGTAATGAATAATTTTAAAAAGTCATTTACTTCTTTTTTTTCAGATTCATACAATCCGGGATGGAGAAATCACCCGAACTTCTACTTGAGGAATAATAATCAAGCATAATTTATGCAACCACCGCCTCCTTAAGAACAATAGGACTCTCAAAATTCTCAAGGATATGCACCTTATGTCCAACCATATAGGAAAAATTTTGAAGAAACAATGCATGCATTCATAAAAAAGTAAGAGACCATTAATAAACAAAACACTCAAACCATGATTAACATAAAAGAAATGCTTGGTAAACTTTCTTCTACAGTCACCATTGACGAGAAAGGAAAATTTTCTTCTCAACCTCAATCAAATCTCAAGGGCAGTACAGTCTAAATGAGGGGAGTTCAGAAAACTAACAAATTGATCAAGTTAAGTCAATGATAACTCTTAGGAGTGGAAAAGTTATTGAAAAACAAATTCCCGAACCGTGTGAGAGAGATGATGAACCAATTTCCCATGAAAATGAAGAAGTTGACCAAAAAGAGACCAAACTATTGCTTGCATCCCCATTTCCTCAAGCATTAAACAATCCAAGGAAATTGAACCATAACATTGAAATTTTTGAAAATTTTAAAACAAGTGAAGGTCAATATTCCTCTGTTAGATGCTATCAAATAGATTCCTTCTTATGCCAAATATTTGAAGGACATATGCACTGTTAAAAGGAAACTAAATGTGAAAAAGAAAGCCTTTTTGACTGAACAGGTAAGCTCCATTCTTCATAATAATAATGCCTTGAAATATAAAGACCCCAGTTGTCTTACAGTTTCATGCATTATTGGAGAATTTAAAATTGAAAAAGCTTTACTTGATCTTGGTGCTAGTGTTAATTTGCTTCCATATTTAGTTTATTAGCAACTCAACTTATGTGAGTTAAAACTAACTTCTATAACTTTTTTACTTATCGATAAATCAATTAAAATTCTAAGAAGAATAGTGAAAGTTGTGTTGGTACAAGTTGATAAATTCATATATCATATAGATTTTATTGTCTTAGATACTGAACCTATGGTTGATAGTTGTAAGTCAATTCCTGTTATTTTAGGCCGTCTATTTTTAGCAACATCTAATGCTTTGATAAATTACAAAAATTGAGTGGTAAAACTAACATTTGGAAATATGACACTGGAACTCAATGTTTTTAATATGTGCATGCAACCATAGGAAGTCCTTGATGAAAATGAGGAATTTGAAGGGATTGAAGCCATCGTAGATGATCATCTTCAAACAAAGAGTTCTTCTGACCCATTAGAAATTTGTTTAATCAATTCATTTGATTCAGGCATGCAATTAGATGATGATATTTCTGAAGTATGTTCTTTGCTTGATTGTACATAGGTAATTGAGTACAAGGGATGGAAGCCAAGATTTGAAGAGTTAAAACCTATGAATGATAATACCCATAAAGAAATACCCACACTAGAACTAAAGTCATTACCTGTTGGGTTGAAGTACACATTCTTGGGAGAAGAGCAAAGCTTTCCAGTGGTAATTTCCTCGCCCCTTACTGAAGAACAAGAAGGTATATTAACATAAGTACTTAAAAGGCATAAAAGTACAATTGGATGGACATTAAAGGACATAAAAGGTATTAATTCATTAATATTTACACATAGAATACATTTAAAGGATAATGCTAAAACATCTCAATAACCTCAAAGAAGATTACATCCACACATAAAAGAGGTAGTTAGAGCTGAAGTTCTTAAATTACTTAATATTGGAATTATCTATCCTATCTCTGCTAGCCAGTGGGTAAGTCCTACACAAGTTGTGCCTAAGAAATATGGACTAATAGTGGTTGAAAATGATAAAGGTGAATTAATACCTACGCGAGTCTCATCCAATTGGCGTATGTGTATTGATTATAGAAAATTAAATACTATCCTATCTTTGCTAGCTAGTGGGTAAGTTCTACACAAGTTGTGCCTAAGAAATATGTGTATTGAAATTATCTATCCTATCTCTGCTAACCAGTGGGTAAGCCCTACACAAGTTGTGCCTAAGAAATATGGAATAATAGTAGTTGAAAATGATAAAGATGAATTAATACCTACGCGAATCTCATCCAATTGGCGTATGTGTATTGATTATAGAAAATTAAATACTGCTACTAGAAAAGATCATTTCCCCTTCCCATTTCTTGATCAAATTCTGGAAAGGGTAGCATGACATCCATACTACTGTTTTCTTGATGGTTATTCAGGTTATAATCAAATACCAATTGTATTGGAGGATCAAGAAAAAACTACTTTTACATATCTCTTTCATACTTTTGCATATAGAAGAATGCTTTTTGGCCGTTGTAATGCTCTGACAATATTCCAAAGATACATGCTAAGTATTTTTAGTGACATGATTGAGCATTATTTAGAGGTTTTCATGAATGACCTAACAGTTTTTAGAAATTCATTTGAAAATTATCTTGACAATTTGGAAAAAGTTCTTAAAAGATATGAAGAAAAATAATTTGTGCTAAACTGGAAAAAATGTCATTACATGGTTACTTCAGGAATAGTGTTAGGTTATGTGATATCTTCTAAAGGAATTGAAGTTGATAAGGCCAAAGTTGAATTAATTGCCCATTTGCCTTCCCAAAAAACAGTCAGAGAAGTTCCTTCCTTTTTAGGACATGTAGGATTTTATAGAAGATTCATTAAGGACTTTAGCATCATATCTAGATTATTATGTAATCTTCTGTTGAAAGATGCATCATTTGATTGGACTCAAGAATGTCAAAAATCTTTTGAAAATTAATTGGTCTTCTGACATCTGCTCCTATCATACAATCCCCTGACTGGTCTTTGCCTTTTGATTTGATATGCAAAGCTAGTGATTTTGTTGTGGGTGTTGTTTTAGGCCAAAGAAAGGAAGGTAAGCCTCATATGATTTGTTACACAAGTAGAACTTTAAATAGTGTACAAATGAATTACACCACTACTGAAAAAGAACTACTTGCTATAATATTTGCACTGGACAAATTTCGATCTTACTTAATTGATTCTTCTATTGTGGTTTTCACCAATCATGCTGTTGTTAGATATTTGATGTCTAAGCAGGATGCCAAATCAAGATTGATATGGTGGGTTTTGTTGCTTCAAGAATTCAACAACACAATAAAAGATAAGAAAGGTGCCGAAAATGTTATTGTAGATCATTTGTCTAAACTTACAACAGGCTCACCTTTTGATAACACATACATCAATGATTCTTTTCCCGATGAATTTTTATTTTCTGTCAATTCTATGCCTTGGTTTGCTAACATAGTCAATTTTCTTATAACAGGAAAGATGCCGCCTCAATGGACGCACCAAGATAGAAGGAAATTTTTAACAAAGGTGAAAATTTTTTATTGGGATGACCCATACTTGTTCAAATATTATCCTGATAAAATCTTTCTGAGATGTGTGCTCAACAGTGAGGTAGGTAATGTCAATAAATTTTGTTACTCAGAAGCATGTGGAGGTCACTTTGCTTCAAAGAAAACAGCTACGAAAATCTTGCAGTGTGAATTTTATTAGCCCACTCTATTTAAGGACTACTATACCTTTTGTAAACGTTGTGAAAATTATAAAAAAATGGGCTCAATTTCTAAAAGAAACATGATGCCTTTGAACCCTATCATTGTCATTGAAATTTTTTATTGTTGGGGAATTGATTTCATGGGTCCATTTCCATCGTCATTTGAATTTGTGTATATTTTAATTGCAGTTGTTTATGTCTCAAAATGGATTGAGGCGATTCCATGCCGACACAATGATCATAAAATTGTTCTCAAAATTTTAAAAGAAAATGTCTTGTGTCGATTTAGAATCCCTCGAGCTATCATTAGTGATGGGGGAACACATTTTTGCAATAAATCATTTGAATCTTTAATGAAGAAATATGGTATTACACACAAAATTGCTATCCCTTATCACCATTGGACAAATGGACAAGTTGAATAAGCAAATAGGGAGATTAAACAAATTTTAGAAAAAACAGTTAACCCAAATCGTAAAGATTGGTCTTTAAGACTAAACGATGCATTTTGGGCTTACCGTACTACTTTCAAAATATCTTTGGGCATGTCACCCTATCGGTTAGTCTATTGAAAACCTTGTCACTTGCCTGTAGAACTGGGGCATAAAGCATTTTGGGCTATTAAAGCTTTCAACTTAAACCTTGATGATTCGTGCAAGCTACGCAAATTCCAATTAAATAAACTTGAGGAATTGAGAAATAATGCATATAAAAACTCAAAAAATTATAAAGCTAGAGCAAAATTTTCTCTTGACAAGTCAATTTTGAGAAAATCTTTTGAAATTAGTCAAAAAGTTCTGTTTTATAATTCTCGTCTGCACCTATTCCCTGACAAATTGAGATCTAGGTAGAGTGGTCCTTTTGTTGTTAAACATGTGTATCATCATGGGGCCATAGACGTTGAGAATCCTAGGATTGGTAATGTGTTTAAAGTTAATGGACAAAGACTCAAACCATTTCTGGAAAACCTAGTTGATGAGGTAGATTTCATCTCTCTTTCTAATCCTTGTTATGAATAAAATTTATGCTAATTTTGTTACCTTCTTTTGTAGTTCTTTGTATTCTAGGTTAAGTGGCAGATAGCAATACTCCGTGGCTCTCGAGTCGATTTGTTTTTAGTTTCCCAAAATAACTGAATCATTCTTCTTTAAAATGGATGTCATTCTCTCAAATTTAAGAAAATATTTTCCTTTCCTCTCTCAAAAAGCTCTGACAAAAATCTACAAAATTAGATGTGAAAGATTGAGACTATTAATACACAAGGATATGTCAGAAGATGTACGCTGGATAATTGAAGCAAAGGTCCATTTAGCAAGTGAGTTATTAATTTCATTTAACTCATACTTGCCAAGTCTTGGTAGAAGTTCATATTCTAAAAGGAGAAGAGCAAAAATGTTATAAGTCTGTCACAAATGAGCATGATGGAATTGTAACAAGTGATGTCGTTCTTTGGGAATGATTTTCGTAAATCGAGAAGATAAAATATTTTCATTAAGAATGGACTGAGTAAGGAGTCATTAGATGATATCTTATTAACTCTTGAGATGCATTCTTGTGGATCTGTGCATCGTGAACTTCTTAATTTGTGGAATCTCTTCAAGGATGAACAAAAATGTTACAGTCTTGAGAATCTGACTCTAAAAGACCCTGTTTGCCAATTTATAAGAAAATTGGATGAGAAGCTTATCCTCGACTCATAGAAGGCATTTAAGCCGTTACTGGACATAAAACTAGAGGAAGATGTGAGTCACAATCACAACAACATGTATATATTATCTTGTACTTCTTCTTTTTTTAAAAAAAAAATTTGAACAAGGGCGCTCTGGAAAGAGTACCATGACTTTAATTAGTTGTGGAGCCTTAGCCTTTGGCTGACCTATCATTGACTTGGGTGGACCTTTGCACGCTGGTCTTTAAATAAGGTTCGTGTACCATGCTCTGTAAAGAGTCGCACTCCATAACCCAATATTTACCATCTAGGCACTATAGAGTTGATAGACAGGCAGAAGCGTCCCACCCTAGTTATTAGTGAGAAGTAACCCACGGCTGCCAAAGCGTATGAGGCCTCTGAGCTTGATCCTCTCTTTTCATTCTTTTTCTTATTTAAACACTCCATTTTATCCACTTTCCTCCAACTCATAATCATTCAAATGGAGAGTGAGTATAGAAATAGGACCTCTAATTCGTAGACTTACAAATATCTCTATTTTTTGTGGGTCAAGTTATGGGAATGGTTTAGAGTTTATAAATGCCGCAAGCGCTCTTGGTCGAATACTTGCTGTGAGGAATATTCATGTTGTATATGGGGGAGGTTGCCGTGGGTTAATGAGGGTTGTATCACTTGTTGCATATATAGGAGGCAGTCAGGTTTTAGGTGTCATTCTTGGACCTTTAACTCAACAGAACATCACTGGAAAGACAATTGGGGAGGAACTTAAGGTATCATCTATGCATGAACGAATGAAGACAATACTTGACAACTCTGATGCATTCATTGCCTTACCAGGTGATTTTGGTACTTTGGAAGAAGTTTTTCAAATTGTCTCTTGAGCCCAATTGAACATCCACCATAAACCCATAGATTTGTTGAATGTTAATAATTTCTTTGATCTTTTGTTATTTTTTCTTGACAAAGCTGTGGAACAAAAATTTATCACACCTGTGGCAAGACTACTTATCTCTGCTTCCACTGTTGATGAGTTGATTGATAAATTAGAAGTTTTTGTTTTTAAACCTGATCCAACAATAACTCAGATAGATTGGTCAGAAAGAAGTAGTGAGGGAAGCAACATGAAACGTAAGTAAGATCTAACACTTCATCTATAACTTTTCTTTACCTTTGGTTTTATTTATCATACTTTGTTTCTGTTTAAATTTGTATTAGATTTCTCTTTTCAATAATTGCCGCAACAGGTAATATCTTCTGTCATGTACTCATTTATATTTTAATATTGAGGACAATGTTGTGATCTGGTTAGGGGAAAGGATAGTTGACAAAAAAAACAAAAAAACAAAAAAAAATTGAGAAGTATGATATGATTGTCATGAACTTACTAAACTAATGAATGATGATAGAGTAAGGAGTAATTTTACTCTTGAGATGCATTTAAATTGGGAAGTATGTTTAGTGATATGACTATCAGAAACCTACAACAAAACCAATTAGGGATGACAGAATAAGGAATAATTTTACTTTTGAAGTAAATTACTCTTGAGACGCATCTAGATTGGGGAAGTAACTATTTTGTGATGATTTGTGGAAGTAACAAAGTTTTATCGTTTGATTTCCTTTGAATGATTCAAGTGAATGAATTCTCACATCCTTTAAAGCAAATGAATTTTTAGATCATAGCGTAAATTGTCTTCTTTCTTAAAAATCACATGCTTGGATATGAATGTTGAAATTGTGGATTGAGAATGATAGAAATATGACATGTGAGATTTTGAGCCTGTTGACGAATGGATTGAACATTTGTACCATTCTCTACTTTCTTGTGTGATTTTTACTCATGGAATTGTAACTCTAGAACTTGCTTTGATTCTTTTTTAGGCTACATTTTCACATGCAGACATAAACATGATTGAAACATTTTTCTTGAAATAACTACTTTAACCAAATAGGCAGCCTTGCTCAGTAGCATATTGTCTCAATATGATATCAAGCATTCTTATGACTTCTTGGAAATTCTCTGATTCCTACTAACATAAAGCATTGGAAATGGCCTATTTTCCCTTGCTTAAAACCTTTGAGATTATTTGACTATTCCTTGTTTCTAGCTCATTATGTGCCTTAAATGAAAAACCATGTTCTTACTTGATTTTAGGGAATAAGAGAGCATTGACTTTGTTAATGGATGAGTTCTTGAACAAGTGTGGGGGTGTGTGTGCAAAATGGTTGGTGAAAAAGGAAAGAGTAACTAATTGAAAAAAAAAATATGTGTGTATATTTATGATCTAAAAAAATGTGTAAAGATGAGTCAATAAGGCAAAAAGGGAAGGGAAAAGAATATGTAAAGGGAATTTGTATTAGGTGGAGTTGGGATAAATTTTCATGCTTGTTAATTGAACTCAGCTTTCATGCTCTTTTATTCTCTTTGGGTTTTAACTTGTCAAATCCATATTACCACCCTCCTTTACCTTGATCCCATTACAACCTTGAATAAAGTCTTCATGATTTATGTGTGCATGTGTTCTGAGTAGTGGAGAAGTAGAAGATAAGCAAGCTTATAGTAGTGCAATTTTTGATGGGTTGAATAGAGTGAAATACTTATCTTTTAAACACTTGAGGGATTGAGAGTGAATTCTGTGAGGATCTATCATTCTTGATTCATTCTTTTCAACTGAAGTTTCCTTGCTTGTTGGTTTGAGATGTGAAGAAATGTTACCTCATTAATGATTTGATCCCTTGAATTTCTGGTTGCTCTTCTTGATTCATGGAGTCTTTTAGAGTATTTAGTTTTTGAGTCTATGACGTTTTTCTTTGTTTCTTAGCTTTGGTCTTATATATTTTGCCCAGGAGTGTAAAAAACTAAGTATGAGGGAATTTGATAATCACATATTTTATACATTAATAAACCCTCATTTTTAATTATTTACACTCTCCATGTACTTAATTGATTAAGCTTGGTCATGTTTTGTAAGTTTGGGTTCAAATTAAGCTTAATTGATATTTTTCAGCATTATTGAGATTTTACATTATTTCTGTATTTCGGCCATATCTTGAGTTTTATACGTCTAGAAATTATGAATTTTACCTTGTAGGAAATCTAAGAGAAAGTTCTACAACTTTGATGAAGAGCTCGAAGTCTCAATCATACATCTAATGAAACTAATTGGGCCTGGAATTCAGAAAATAGATTCTGTCACTAAAACCCGAGCAGTGTGCACTAATCAGGGCATAACTTGAGCTATAGGAGAGTTATTGAGCTGAAACTAGTGCCATTTGAAAGTTAAGACCTAAATCTACAACTTTCATGAGGAATACAAGAGCCAGTTTGGATGTCTTGGAGGTTATGTTGGACTTGGAAGTCAAAACAGAGGAGTTATTGCTGGGCTTGAGTAGTGTGAAGTGATTAGGCTGGAATTTGAGCTGTAGGATTCAGTTTGGGCTGAAATTGATTGCATTGGAAAGCTAAGACAAAACCTTTCAACTTTCATGAAGACCACTTTTCCAGAAAATGACGTTTTAACATAGTTGTAATTGTGTGAAGATAGTTGAATTAGTTGGTACGGCTGGAGAGACAAGCATAATTAATCATCCACCCACTCATTAATCATCCACCCACTAAATAATCATCTACCCACTCAATAATCATCTACCCACTCAATAATCATCCACTCACTCATTGATCATCCACCTACTCATTAAATAACTCTATTGTCATTTTTCACTCATCCACTCATCATTTACCTACTCATTAAATAACTTCATTATCATTTTCCACTCATTCACTCATCATCTACCCACTCATTAAATAACTTCATTATCATTTTATACTCCTCAAGCTCTATATAAAGGAGCACTGGATGGTCATTTTGGGAATTTTAGCTGAGATTATGCTATTGTGTTATTTGTTTCTCTTGTTGTAGTTTTCTTTGTTCTAAATTAAAGATATGTTCATCTTTTTCTTATTCTCTCTTTCTTTCTTCTTGTTCATAAGTAACTAATCTTCATCTTGCTTGGGTGAAGGGGTGAAGCTTTTGGTTAAAAAATAATGTTAGATTAATTTCTTTCTTATGCTTAAATGATATATTATCAAATGGTCATTATATGTGTTGTATATTGTTTCCAATCAATTTAGAAACCCTCCTTGTAAAGTGGAGTTCTTGATTCATTATAGACAAATGATTTGGTATAATAAATGCTTGAACCCATTTACAAGTATTGGTGTTAGTAAATAATTCCTCCTTGTAAAGTGGAGTTCTTGATTCATTGTAAACAAGTGGTTTAGCACAATGAATGCTTGAACTCATTTACAAATATTAATGTTGGTAAATAATTAAAAGAATCATAATATAACTACGTATATAATTCTAAATAGACTTTGAATGTTTTATTTTCCGATTGGAATCTCTGTTGTGCATGGATTTCAATTGAGTTATAAAAAAAATTAATTTTGTCCTTAAATTATTACCAAAAGTGGATCTCCTAGCCTAAACAAGTTCTTTAATTTAATTGTGAACAAGTTTTATTATCTTTATTATTGTGACAAAGCCTTTCCTTACCTCAAAGAATTTTTTCTTCATCAATTCCCTATGGATCGACCTCGGACTCCCAAGAAATTTATTACTTGAGACAACTTGCACTTGGATTTGCATCCTAAAATCCGCATCAAGTGTGATAAAGGGTAGCAATTTGTCTGTAATGCCATATTTCTTCATTAAAGATTCAAATGGTTTATTGTAAAAATGTGTTCCCTTATCACTGATGATAGTTCAAGGGATTCCAAATCAACACAAGGTATTTTCTTTTAAAAATTTGATAACAATTTTATGATCATTGTGTCAGCATGGAATCGCCTCAATCCATTTTGAGACATAAACAACTGCAACCAAAATATACACAAATCCAAATGAGGATGGAAATGGACACATGAAATCAATTTCCTAACAATAAAAAAATTTAATGACAATAATAGGGTTCAAAGGTATCATGTTTCTTTTAGAAATAGAACCCAATTTCAGACAATTTTCACAACTTTTGCAAAAAGTATAGCAATCCTTAAATAGAGTAGGCCAATAAAATCCACACTACAAGATTTTTGCAGTTGTTTTCTTTGAAGAAAAGTGACCTCCACATGCTTCTGAGTGACAAAATTTAATGACACCACCTACCTCATTGTCGAGCACATATCTCTTAAAGATTTGATCTGAATAATATTTGAACAAATATGGGTCATCCCAATAAAAAAAATTTCACCTTTGTCAAAAATTTCCTTCTATCTTGGTGCATCCATTGAGGCGGCATCTTTCCTATTACAAGAACATTGACTATGTTAGCAAACCAAGGCATGTAATTGACAGAAAATAAAAATTTATTGGGAAAAGAATTATTGATAGGTGTGTTATCAAAAGGTGAGCTTGTTGTAAGTCTGAACAAATGATCTGCGATAATATTTTTGGCTCTTTTCTTATCTTTTATTGTGATGTTGAATTCTTCAAGCAACAAAATCCACCGTATCAATCTTGGTTTGACATTTTTCTTAGACATCAAATATCTAACAGCAGCATGATCGGTGAAAACCACAATAGAAGAACTAATTAAATAAGATCGAAATTTGTCCAATGCAAATATTACAGCAAGTAGTTCTTTTTCAGTAGTGGTGTAATTCTTTTGTGCACTATTTAAAGTTCTACTTGTGTAACAAATCACATGAGGCTGACCTTCCTTTCTTTGGCCTAAAACAGCACCAACAGCAAAATCACTAGCATCACACATCAACTTAAAAGGCAAAGACCAGTCAGGAGATTGCATAATAGGACCAGATGTCAGAAGATGGATTAATTTTTTAAATGATTTTTAACATTCTTGAGTCCAATCAAATGATGCTTATTTCATCAGAAGATTACATAATGGTC
Source organism: Ormosia emarginata (assembly GCA_029884605.1). NCBI lineage: Eukaryota > Viridiplantae > Streptophyta > Magnoliopsida > Fabales > Fabaceae > Ormosia > Ormosia emarginata. The sequence continues at coordinate 25,661,870 of JAQQTP010000062.1, read as the reverse complement.
TAGATATGGTACTAAAGCCCTTAATGAATCTTCTGCAGAATCCTGCATGTCCTATAAAGGAACGAACTTCTTTGACTATTTTTAGGGAAGGTAAATGAGCAATTAATTCAACTTTGACCTTATCAACTTCAATTCATTTAGAAGATATCACATGACCTAACACGATTCTTGAGGTAACCATGTAATGACATTTTTCCAAATTTAGCATAAAACACTTTTCTTCGCATCTTTTAAGAACTTTTTCTATATTATCAAGACAATTTTCAAATGAATTTTCAAAAACTGTAAAGTTATCCAAGAAAACCTCTAAATAATGCTCAATCATGTCACTAAAAATACTTAACATGCATCTTTGGAAAGTTGTTGGAGCGTTACAAAGGCTGAAAGACATTCTTCTATATGCAAAAGTGCCAAAGGGGCACATAAAAGTTGTCTTTTCTTGATCCTTCAATGCAATTGGTATAATGATTATACCCAGAATAACCATAAAGAAAATAATAGTAGGGATGTCCTGCTATTTTTTCCAGAATTTGATCAAGAAATGACAAGGGAAAATGATCTTTCCTAATGGCTGCATTTAATTTTCGAAAATCAATACATATACGCCAACTGGATAAGACTCGCATAGGTATTAATTCACCTTTTTTCATTTTCAACCACTGTTATTCTAGATTTCTTAGGCACAACTTGTGCAAGGCTTACCCACAGGCTATCAGAGGTAGGATAGATAATTCCAACATCAAGTAATTTAAGAACTTAAGCTCTAACTACCTTTTTCATGTATGTATTCAATCTTCTTTGAGGTGTAATTGGCTAGCTATCATGAACAATAGTTTTGATGATAACAAACGTGAAGACAAACATGAAGATGATGAGAAGACCAACTCCAAGATCTTCAAAGAATAACTTTAGGACTTAGGATCTTTGTAAAGAGCCTTTTGGATATCTCATTATTTGGTGTTGCAAAGAAATGTTTGTTACCAAGTGGCCTCAATACTCAAGAGGGGGGTGAATTGAGTATGTAAAATATTTTCGTAAATCTTTCGCAAAACGTTTGATTAACAATTTTCGTTGAAGCTATTGGATGATTGAAGTGAATAGATAAACGAGATTGAATACTTCACTCACAAATAAACAACTCAAGATAGAAAGAATTCAAGCAAAGCAAAATATCGAACTCAACTTAAGCAAATATAGTTAAAGCACAAAGTAAAGAGATAGAGTTAAGAGGAACAAACACAAGATTTATCCTGTTCGATCACCAATCCACTTGTGATCTACGTCCAAATCCTCAAGCAAACCACTCGAGATTTTCCACTAAACTTCAAGCTTGAACGGGTGCTTGAAAACCTTTACACAAAAGAACACTCAACTCCTTGGGATGCCTCACCCTTGAGCTTGAGCCTCAAACCAGGGATGCCTCACCCTTTTCACTAGAGGGATACCTCACCCTCTTTACAACCTTTGAAGGATGCCTCACCTTCAACAAGGGATACCTCACCCTTTACAAACCTAGAGAGAACCTCACTCTCTTTTCTCTAGAGGATGCCTCACCCCTTTACAAAGAATCAAAGTGTTTATGAAATGAAAACTCTCACAAGAGTAGATGATACAAATTGAAGCCCTATAATGCTCTTCAAGAATATCTCAACAATATATACAAAAACAGAGCAAAAGTGATTTAAGGATGAATCTCGGATTATAGTAATTGAAATATGTTTCTCAAGTGTTGTTCAACCACAAATGATGCCCCAAGATGAGTATTTATAAGTTGTTGGAACAAAAGAGCCGTTGGGGGCTTTAATGGGCATCATTAAAAGCCAAATAATATAGCCGTTGGGCTTGTCGAATCTTGTGTAATCGATTACATGGGGTTCGTAATCGATTACATGACAATTAAAACGTGTTCTTGGCTTTCTGGGTTTGTGGTAATCGATTACAAGACTTGTGTAATCGATTACACGCTCTCTGACTTTCTGGTAATCGATTACAATATTGATGTAATCGATTACATGGCCTTTTGTATCGTGTTCTTGGATTTCTGGGAACATGGTAATCGATTACATGGATGTCATGTAATCGATTACAAGTTCTCTGACTTGCTGGTAATCGATTACCAAGAGTGTGTAATCGATTACTTTCCACTTTGAACACATTTTTCAATCAAAATTAAGTCTCTAGGCCATTTTTATCATTTGGGTACTTGGACAAAACAAGATTTACAAATGTTTACCATAATCCAAGATTGAAATCAACATTTCTTTAAAATATGAACTTTGAAAACAAGTTGATTTATAAGATCTTTGAAAAACCATTTGAATATAATTGAGATACTTTGAGAGCATTTCACATTGATGTTCTAAGACCTATATCTAATATACCTCTTTTGATCTTGGTCTTCTTCTCTTGGTCTTGATCTTTTCTTTTGATCTTGAACTTTTCTTTTGATCTTGGTCTTTTCTTTTGATCTTGGTTTTCTTCTCTTGGCTTTGTTATCATCAAAAACTTATTTGATATGCTTCATGACATAAGCATTCACATTCTCCCCCTTTTTGATGATGACAAAATAAACATTGAAAATAGAGAAATATTTGTATTCATTTATCTATTAGAGATTAAGCGCAACTCTCCCCCGTAATATATGCATGAGATAGGATAAATGATTTTCATGTAAAAGCACAAAGCTCCCCCGTACACATGCAACATATTTCACTAATCTCTCCCCCGTTGGCATTATCAAAAACAACATAAGCATTCAAAGCATTGTATAAACATTTCAGCCCAATAGGATCAATATCAGAGTATGAATGGTTTAGCATAACAATTTGGGATGCCAATAGCAAATACATATGAAAAAGAAATCGTAGATAATAATTATCTTTTATGCCAACAGAATTCAGAGTCATATACAAGAGCAAAATTCTCATAGGTTTTATACCACTAAGAAATCAAACATTCACATTGAGGAAATATACTATAGGGATCAAAGTATATATAGTACTAATATCATCCACCCTATATGCAATGACAAAAAAAATAGCAAGTTAATATCCAATTAGGCACTTTGTCAATGCGAAGCATACTTCTCATGTAAGGAAAACATCAAATCATTTAAGATCAATTTATCAACAAATATCATACAATCCATAACATATAGAATACCACAATAGCTTAGGGATAGAGATACTTATTGAGAGAGTGATGCTTCTTTAGAATGTTCTTCATTTATAGGTTCTTTGAGTTTGTACTTTCTTCCATTGAGTATTTCATTCCGTTTCACTTGAAGAAAGTCTCCTCATATTCCTCTTCCTTCAACATTTCTCATTTATCCACATGTGCTTGATATTTCAATATTTGATGACTATATTTCAAAAGCTCTCTAAAACATGGGTTAGCATCAAATATCATTTAAACTTATTTATAAGCATAATTTAGGTTGATATATAATGTAAAACATGTACCACATTATCAACCATGCAATGTCAGCTCTTACAAGAATAAGGGAAGAACATATGCACTTGAATCCAAAAGCTTAGTTTAAGCATTTTCAAAGCAAGATTCAAGTTTGTCAAGAAAGACATGATCATCATCACAACATATATAATCATTTTAGGGCAAACAATGATCATGTAAGGCATGTAAAAACAACTCTCTACTTCTCCAAATATCACATGATATTCAATTTAAAGCATAGAAGAGGATAAGAGATTGATGTCACCAAAAGTGTATTCTTTGAGTTTTTGTAGGTGATTCCAACTTCCATGCCTCAAGGCTCCTTGAGAATGTTGTGGTTCTCCATGCCATTCTTTTTATATTTTCATCATTCTTGGAGAACTTGGACCATTTCAAATTTTTCCAACCTCAAGTGACGTAGTTGTATTTCACTTCAATGCATGCTTGAGTAAATAGTTACCCTACAACACAATTCAAAGAACTTTCTTTGGTATCCACCAATTTTAGATCCATAGAGGTTAGTCATTATACCAAACTTATGAGCAAATAAATAAATTAGTTCACAAAGGTAAAAGATATTTCATTTCATTGATCATTAAGCATATACCAAGAGAAAATGTGAGTAACAAAATAAATATGGCTTTTTGCGCACTGAAACTCATTTTTAAAGTCGTGTAATCGATTACAATGTGTGTGTAATCGACACGCATGTTCTCGATTCCTGGTAATCGATTACATATGTGGTGTAATCGATTACATGCCTTCTGAATTGTTGTAATCGATTACATTGGAGGTGTAATCGATTACCGCTTTTCGACTTGGCTTGGAACGCTTGGCGAGTTTTGTAATCGATTACAAAGATGTTGTAATCGATTACCAGTTCACTAAAACTCAGATTTTGCATTTTAAACAGAAAAAGATCAATTTTAAACCTTTCAAATTTGTTCCAAAGTATTCCAAAACAATTTCAAACATCATGTAGGAATATAATCTAGATAGATTGTGATCCAAAACACATAATCATGCAAAAATGCTACTTTTACCAAGAATTACCCCATTTGGATGGATTTGTGATGTTTTTGAGCTTCTTGGAGGTCTTTGGCATGATGGAGTACTTGCAAAACAACTTTAGGAGAAACCTCTAATGCTCAAGTTAGTATTGGGTTCAAATATGATTAGGAACCAGTAAGTTATGCAGCAAAACTTCATCATTATGCAACCAGATGACATATTATGCATCAAAATGGCACACTATGCAGCAAATCAATGTATTATGCAGTAAAAATGACATATTATACAGCATAGTGAAGTTCTGCAGAAATTCAACTTATGCATGATTGATTTAATATGCCAAGATAAAATATATCTACTACAAACATTCATTCAAAGACATGACTAATCAAAGAACTAATAACAAAGATATTTTCATTAAACATGTCATTTTTAAACAAGAAGCATACTTATATAGCATGTTCAATACATGTAGAGATATTTTCAAGATAAAGGCTAGAAAAGCATAAAGCAAGTCTCAACTTATCCAAAGATTATAAGTCCAAGCTTCTTGGAGACAAGGAAGAGAACTTGGAGTAATTTCTGATCTTGTGCTTGCTTCAGCCACTATTGAGATTCCAAAGTCCATTCTTTGGCCTTCAAGCATACCTACAACATACTTCAATTTTTGACCTTTGGTACCCAAATTCTCTTGGGTCCTTGTGTGTTAGTGTTAGGCAAGGTGCCTTTGGGGACCCAAACCATTTTAGTTCCAATCTTGTTATTGATATTCTTCCTTACATTACAAGTTGATGCACTATGTCCTTTCTTGCCACAATGAAAACATTTTATAAAAAGACTTGTTGATGAACTTGAGGGAACAAAGAAATTCTTGTAAAGTTTTTGTTGATTTTTGGGATTGTACCCTAAACCAGCCTTTTGAAACACACATTTTTGATTCCCAAGCAATATGTTCAAATTATCTCTTCCAAGGGTAAATTTTGAAAGAGTATTTTTCAAATCTTCAATTTCCTTTTCAAAAGTTTTACATGATGTGCAAGAAAAGGATGTAGATGCATTATCAAGTAAAGAACATGTTAAGCATGAGGAATTAGCATCAATGAGTCCAAGAGTTTCATTTTCAATTTTAAGTTCCTCAATTTCCTTGTTTAAAATAGAGATTTTGTTTTCAAAAGAGGAAATTGTTTTCTTGGATGATGAAACAAGTTTTGCAAGTCTCATAGATTCATTATGCAATTCTTCAAATGCATCTTGCAATTCATCATAGGAAGGAGAAGAATTAGATTCAAAATTTGAGGATGTTACCTCCATGTCGTCTTCATCTTCCTCTTCTCCTCTAGCCATGAAACATAGATTGGCTTCCTCATTGTCTGAACTATCGGTTGAATCCATGTCATTATCATCCCAAGCTATGTAGGCTCTTCTTTCTTTCTTTTCCTTTGAGTACCTTTTTTCATACTTCTCTTTTCCTTTGATAGATTGGGCACTCCATCTTCATGTGTCCCAATTCTCCACATTCATAGCATTTAGGAGTGGTTGAGGTTCCTTCCCTTTGTGATAGGCATTCTTTGAGGGAAAGGGAGGTCTTCCTTGAGCTCTATTCTTTTTGAAGAATCTTCCAAACTTCTTTACTAGTAGGCCAAGATTCTCTTCACTAATTTCCAAGCCATCTCCATCATCATCATCATCTTCATTGATCAAAGAGGAGGTGGCCTTGAGAGCAATTCCCTTCTTTTTCTTGTCAAGCTCCTCATTTTGGTTGAGTCTATTCAATTCCAATTCATGTTCTTGAAGCTTGCCAAAAAGTGTGGCTAGTGTCATTGTTGCTAGTTTTCTTGATTCCGAAATAGCCGTCACTTTAGGTTGCCAATCCCTGCTCAAACATCTCAACACTTTATTAATAAGATCTTCATTAGGAAATGTCTTTCCCAATGAAGCAAGATGATTTATAATATGTGTGAAATGTTTTTGCATTTCTTGAATGCTTTCATGTTGGTTCATTCTAAAAAGTTCATACTCATGAGTGAGCGTATTTATCCTTGATCTTTTCACTTCACTAGTACCCTCATGAGTTACTTGTAAGGTGTCCCACATTTCTTGGGCAGATTTACAATTTGAGACTCTAAAAACTCATCATACCCCAAAGCAAAGGTAATGATGTTTTTGGCTCTCAAATTATATTGGACCTTCTTTTTATCATCATTCGTCCATTCACTTCTTGGTGTATTAATCCTTACACCATTTACAACTTGTGTGGGGACAAAAGGACCATTTTCAATAGCATCCCACACATCCAAGTCAATAGCTTCAATAAAAATTTTCATTCTTTCTTTCCAATAAGCATACCCATCCCCATTGAAAAAGGGAGGTCTATAAAGAGAAGAACTTTCATAAAAATCATTTGAAGAGGCCATCACTTTCTTCTTGAAGCTGCTAAGCTCTTTACACAAGAGCCTAGCTTTGATACCACTTGTTACCAAGTGGCCTCAATACTCAAGAGGGGGGTGAATTGAGTATGTAAAATATTTTCGTAAATCTTTCGCAAAACGTTTGATTAACAATTTTCGTTGAAGCTATTGGATGATTGAAGTGAATAGATAAACGAGATTGAATACTTCACTCACAAATAAACAACTCAAGATAGAAAGAATTCAAGCAAAGCAAAATATCGAACTCAACTTAAGCAAATATAGTTAAAGCACAAAGTAAAGAGATAGAGTTAAGAGGAACAAACACAAGATTTATCCTGGTTCGATCACCAATCCACTTGTGATCTACGTCCAAATTCCTCAAGCAAACCACTCGAGATTTTCCACTAAACTTCAAGCTTGAACGGGTGCTTGAAAACCTTTACACAAAAGAGCACTCAACTCCTTGGGATGCCTCACCCTTGAGCTTGAGCCTCAAACCAGGGATGCCTCACCCTTTTCACTAGAGGGATACCTCACCCTCTTTTACAACCTTTGAAGGATGCCTCACCTTCAACAAGGGATACCTCACCCTTTACAAACCTAGAGAGATACCTCACTCTCTTTTCTCTAGGGATGCCTCACCCCTTTACAAAGAATCAAAGTGTTTATGAAATGAAAACTCTCACAAGAGTAGATGATACAAATTGAAGCCCTATAATGCTCTTCAAGAATATCTCAACAATATATACAAAAACAGAGCAAAAGTGTTTTAAGGATGAATCTCGGATTATAGTAATTGAAAGATGTTTCTCAAGTGTTGTTCAACCACAAATGATGCCCCAAGATGAGTATTTATAAGTTGTTGGAACAAAAGAGCCGTTGGGGGCTTTAATGGGCATCATTAAAAGCCAAATAATATAGCCGTTGGGCTTGTCAGAATGCTGGTAATCGATTACAGGGTTCTGGTAATCGATTACATGACAGTTAAAACGTGTTCTTGGCTTTCTGGGTTTGTGGTAATCGATTACAAGACTTGTGTAATCGATTACACGCCTCTCGACTTTTCGGTAATCGATTACAATATTGATGTAATCGATTACATGGCCTTTTTGATCGTGTTCTTGGATTGGAACATGGTAATCGATTACATGGATGTCAGTAATCGATTACAAGTTCTCTCGACTTCTTGGTAATCGATTACAAGAGTGTGTAATCGATTACTTTCCACTTTGAACACATTTTTCAATCAAAATTAAGTCTCTAGGCCATTTTTATCATTTGGGTACTTGGACAAAACAAGATTTACAAATGTTTACCATAATCCAAGATTGAAATCAACATTTCTTTAAAATATGAACTTTGAAAACAAGTTGATTTATAAGATCTTTGAAAAACCATTTGAATATAATTGAGATACTTTGAGAGCATTTCACATTGATGTTCTAAGACCTATATCTAATATACCTCTTTTGATCTTGGTCTTCTTCTCTTGGTCTTGATCTTTTCTTTTGATCTTGAACTTTTCTTTTGATCTTGGTCTTTTCTTTTGATCTTGGTTTTCTTCTCTTGGCTTTGTTATCATCAAAAACTTATTTGATATGCTTCATGACATAAGCATTCACAATGTTTTCAAAATTGTTTTTCCAAACTTAAACAATCATTTTCTGGACATTTGAAAGCATTTAAAACTGTTTTTATAGCAGAGGTATTCGAATACCCTGTTAGGTATTCGAATAGAATGGTTTTCAAATTCATACGTTTTCTGTTTTTCAAAGTGGTATTCGAATACCCCTCTTATGGTATTCGAATAACCTGATTTCATAATATACCTCTTTAACTAAGGTATTCGAATACCCTTAACTGGTATTCGAATAACCCAGCTCTGATCAGTTTTCTAAAAGTGTTTTGGCAAGAGGTATTCGAATACCTCATAAGGCATTCGAATACTGTATTCCAGAATTGAATTTCACGAAGCTTTCAAAAATGGCAGCAACGACCATAATTTCAATAATTACATGGTTTTAATTGCTCCAACGGCTATTTTCTCTCATTGCTCTATAAATAGAGACCTTGGGTCTCTTCTGAAAAAGCCCCAACCATTTGAATTATTTGCTTGTGTTAAAACGTGATTCTTTCATATTTTATGTGCTCTTTTCGCCAAAACCTTGAGATATCCTTTAGAGAGCTTATTAGCACTTCAATTTGTAATATCTGCTCTAAGTGAGAATTTATTTTTCATCTATTCTCTGCTTCTGTAAAAGGGTGAGGTATCCCTTAGTGAATTTGTGAGGGTGAGGTATCCCTCTAGTAAAAGGGTGAGGTATCCCTTGTTGTAAAGAAGGTGAGGTATCCTTCAAAGGGAGTGAGGTATCCCTCTTGTAAATAGGGTGAGGTATCCCTGTTGTGTAAAGATTGCAAGCACCTGTTTTTAAGCTTGTATTGAATAGTAAAAAATTTCGAACTGTGTTTCGGGGACTGGACGTAGGCCACAAGTGATTGGTGGTCGAACCAGGATAAATATCGTGCCTGTTTTTCTACCCTTAATCTTTTATCTTTATGCACTTTATTTATTCTTGCAATTTAATTATTAATTGTTCTTCTTATCTTCATCTTATTCATGACTTTTAATAATTAAATTCAGTATAGTTTATTTGTTTAAGGCTTTTGCGAAAAATTCTTAATTACTCAATTCACCCCCCCCTCTTGAGTACTGAAGCCACTTGGGTAACAAGTGGTATCAGAGCTAGACTCTTGTATAAAGAGCTTAGCCGCTTCAAGAGTACATGGCTTCATCAAATGTTTTATCAGAAGCAACTTCCATAAATCGACCACCCTTTTTCAATGGGGATGGTTATGCATATTGGAAGGAAAGAATGGAAATCTTTATCGAGGCTATTGATCTAGATGTGTGGGATGTTGTCGAAAATGGTGCATTTATACCTACACGCGTTGTCAATGGTGTAAAAACCGAGACACCTAGAAGTGATTGGTCTAAAGATGATAAAAGAAAAGTTCAAAATAACTTAGTAGCCAAAAACATCATTACCTCAGCTTTGGGGCATGATGAATTTTTTAGAATTTCAAATTGCAAAACAGCTAAAGAAATGTGGGACACTTTACAAGTTACCCATGAGGGTACTAGTGAAGTTAAGAGGTCGAGAATCAATTCTCTAACTCGTGAATATGAATTATTTACAATGAACCAAGGAGAAAGCATTCAAGAAATGCAAAAGAGGTTCACCCACATTGTTAATCATCTTGCATCATTAGGAAATAATTTTACTAACGAAGATTTGATTAACAAAGTGTTGAGATGTCTTAGTAGGATTTGGCAACCAAAAGTAACAAGCAATTTCGAATCAAGGGACTTGACAACTATGTCATTAGCAACTCTTTTTGGAAAACTTCACGAGCACGAATTAGAACTCAACAGGCTTGACCAAACTGAGGAAAACGATAAAAAGAAAAAAGGGATAGCGCTTAAAGCCACCACCTCCACTATCAATAATGAAGAAGAAGACGATGGAGATGACGTGGACAACATTGAGCTAAATGAACAAAATCTCAATCTTCTGGTAAGAAAATTTGGTAAGTTCCTAAAGAAAAAGAGAACTCAAAGAAGATCACCTTTTCCCCCAAAGAAAGTTGAAAAGAAACCCTCCAAAGAAAGAAGAGTCTACATAGCATGGGATGATAATGATATGGACTCCACTGATAGCTCAGATAGTGAGGAAGCCCATCTATGTTTTATGGCCAAAGGAGAAGAAGAAGAAGAAGAAAGCGACAACGAGGTAAATTCTGACGTATCTCCTTCTTATGATGAATTACAAGATGCTTTCGAAGAATTGCATGACGAATCAATAAGGCTCACAAAATTAATTTCTTCATTTAAGAAAACTATCTCTTCCTTGGAAAATCAAATTCTAATTTTGAATAAAGAAATTGAAGAATTAAAAATTGAAAATGAGACATTAGGATTAATTGATGCATGCACATCTCATTCTTCACATGCTTCTACTTCTTCATCTTGTTCTTCATGTCATATGCTTGAAAAAGAAATTGAAGATTTAAAGAACACTCTTTCTAAATTCACTTTCGGTAGAGATAATTTAAATATCATATTAGGAAAACAAAGAGTTGTTTTTGAAAAAGCCGGAATAGGATATAACTCGAAAAATCAACAAAAATTGTATAAAAATTTCTTTGTTAATTCTAGCATTTCATGTAGCCCATTTATTAAATGTTTCTATTGTGGGAAGAAGGGTCATAGTGCATCAACATGCAATGCAAAGAAAAATATTAATACAAAAATTGGAAGTAAAATGGTATGGGTTCCCAAGGATATTATACCCAAAACTGACACTCAAGGACCCAAGAAAATTTGGGTACCAAAAACCAAAAATTAAATTGTGTTGCAGGTGTGCTTGAAAGCCTAGAACTGACTTCGACATTTTTGAAAGTGGCTACTGCGAGCACAAGACCAGAAATAACTTTAAGCTCTCTTCCTTCTTTCCATGAAGCTTGAAGTTGCAACCATGAAATAAGCTCTTAATCATTGGAACAAATAAGAAAATAATGGCAAATAATAAGGCAAGCTCTCTTACGGTATCTTTTTTTTTGTTTCCATCATCGGGTAAGGTTTTCGTCTCTTAAACATGTAGTTCTGGACATATATATATGCTTTCCTGTTTAAAGTTATTCGAATAACTATCTTTGGCATTCGAATACCATTGCCTTGTACGTGAAAATCTATGTTTTTCTGATAGGTCTATTCGAATACCTTCCCATGGTATTCGAATACCATACATCATACATCAATTTTATGTCTTTATAAAGCTAGAGTATTCGAATAACTATATAGCTACTCGAATAACCAGATAACTATCACATCAGTATTTCTCACATGCCTCTGGAGTATTCGAATACCTTCCAAGGCATTCGAATACGTGCTCCTTCTGGAGTTTATAAAATGTGATGGGTATTCGAATACAGCAAAAGTTATTCGAATACCACATGGCTGAAAGCAAGTTTTACGACGTGTTCTCTGTTTCGTTTCTGTTCCTTCTCTTATACATATGCAATGAAAATATATTCCAACTATGAATAACATGCTTTAGATAAAATACATCTTAGTTCTTGAAACTATGTTTTGTACCTTAAAATAGAAATTACATGATGTTCTTAAATGCATATTTTTGCTTGCTCTTTCACCTCCTTTTTCTAGAATATGCTGCATATTTAAATTCTTTGTAAGGTAAATGCTCAATGTAATTGGCTACTATTTTAATAAATATACAAGTGCAATAAGTGGTATATGAAATATTTAATATCTATGCTTTTTATTGATATATGGCAGATTTATAAGAAATTGATAACAAGTGGTAAATGCTTTACATTTTGACAACAAGTGGTATCAAACAAAGTGGTATGAACGTAATAACAAGTAATAACAAATGATATCAAACAAGTGGTTACTTGGCCAAATTAATTGATAAATATTTTTTTTTTTGCCCTTGAGAATCATTTGCTGCTTTTGCCTCATTGTTTTAAATGCTTATTGGCTTATGAGTTTGACTAACCCCTATGGATCCAACATTAATGGATACCAATGAAAGCACTCTGAATTTTGTTGTAGGGAGAACACTACCTCAGCACAAATTTAAATGGACAAAATTCATTCAACTTGAGGACATGCATATGTTAATTTATATTGCTTTGATATGATAAAAGGGGGAGAAAAATACTTGCCCCATCTTTTTGATCATGACAAAAGGGGGAGAAAAATTTGAGGCAGTTGATTAAGAAAAGTCAAGAGGAGAAAGTAAAAAGTTCGGTAAGATCTAAATGAAAATTGGATTCCAAAAGTAAGGGGGAGCTGCTGTGCACATCTCTGATATAAATCACCTCTTACGAAAAAGAGGGGGAGTAAGTTTCTCATACTAACTTTGTGAATTCCAATTTATATGAACTAATGCTTTTCTCAAATGCTAGTTTGTCATCATCAAAAAGGGGGAGAATGTAATTGGCTAGCTATCATGAACGATAGTTTTGATGATAACAAACGTGAAGACAAACATGAAGATGATGAGAAGACCAAGTCCAAGATCTTCAAAGAATAACTTTAGGACTTAGGATCTTTGTAAAGAGCCTTTTGGATATCTCATTATTTGGCGTTGCAAAGAAATGTTTTCAAAATTGTTTTTCCAAACTTAAACAATCATTTTCTGGACATTTGAAAGCATTTAAAACTGTTTTTATAGCAGAGGTATTCGAATACCCTGTTAGGTATTCGAATAGAATGGTTTTCAAATTCATACGTTTTCTGTTTTTCAAAGTGGTATTCGAATACCCCTCTTATGGTATTCGAATAACCTGATTTCATAATATACCTCTTTAACTAAGGTATTCGAATACCCTTAACTGGTATTCGAATAACCCAGCTCTGATCAGTTTTCTAAAGGTGTTTTGGCAAGAGGTATTCGAATACCTCATAAGGCATTCGAATACTGTATTCCAGAATTGAATTTCATGAAGCTTTCAAAAATGGCAGCAACAACCATAATTTCAATAATTACATGGTTTTAATTGCTCTAACGGCTATTTTCTCTCATTGCTCTATAAATAGAGACCTTGGGTCTCTTCTGAAAAAGCCCCAACCATTTGAATTATTTGCTTGTGTTAAAACGTGATTCTTTCATATTTTCTGTGCTCTTTTTGCCAAAACCTTGAGATATCCTTTAGAGAGCTTATTAGCACTTCAATTTGTAATATCTGCTCTAAGTGAGAGTTTATTTTTCATCTATTCTCTGCTTCTGTAAAAGGGTGAGGTATCCCTTCGTGAATTATTGAGGGTGAGGTATCCCTCTAGTAAAAGGGTGAGGTATCCCTTGTTGTAAAGAAGGTGAGGTATCCTTCAAAGGGGGTGAGGTATCCCTCTAGTAAATAGGGTGAGGTATCCCTGTTGTGTAAAGGTTGCAAGCACCTGTTTTTAAGCTTGTATTGAATAGTGAAAAATCTCGAACTGTGTTTCGGGGACTGGACGTAGGCCACAAGTGGTTGGTGGTCGAACCAGGATAAATATCGTGCCTGCTTTTCTACCCTTAATCTTTTATCTTTATGCACTTTATTTATTCTTGCAATTTAATTATTAATTGTTCTTCTTATCTTCATCTTATTCACGACTTTTAATAATTAAATTCAGTATAGTTTATTTGTTTAAGGCTTTTGCGAAAAATTCTTAATTACTCAATTCACCCTCCCTCTTGAGTACTGAAGCCACTTGGGTAACATGAGGTTGTTGAGATGTTTTAGAATTATCCTCTAAATGTATTCTATGTGTACATATTAATAGATTAATATCTTTTATGTCCTTTAATGTCCATCCAATTGCACTTTTATGCTTTTTAAGTACTTCTATTAATATACCTTCTTGTTCTCCAGTAAAGGACAAGGAAATTACCACTAGAAAGTTTTGCTCTTCTCTCACAAATGTGTACTTCAACCCAGTAGGTAATGACTTTAGTTCCAGTGTGGGTACTTCTTCATGAGTATTATCATTCAAGGGTTTTAGCTCTTCAAATCTTAGCTTCTATCCCTTGTACTCCATTACCTGTGTACAATCAAGCAAATAGCATATTTCAAAAATATCATCATCTAATTGTATGTCTGAATCAAATGAATTGATTAAACAAAATTCCAATGGGTCATAAGAACTCCTTGTTTAAAGATGATCATCTACAATGGCTTCAGTCCCTTCAACTTCCTCATTTTCATCAAGAACTTCTTGTGATTGCTTGCACATGTTAAAAACATTGAGCTCCAGTATCATATTTCCAAATGTTAGCTTCACCACTCCATTTCTGCAATTTATCAAAGCATTAGATGTTGCTGAAAATGGACGGCTTAAAATAACAGGAATTGACTTGCAACTATCAACCATAGGTTCAGTATCCAAAACAATAAAATCCACATGATATATGAATTTATTAACTTATACCAACACATCTTCCACTATCCCTCTTGGAATTTTAATTGATCTATCGGCAAGTAGAAGAGTTACAGAAGTTGATTTTAACTCACCCAAGTTAAGTTGCTAATAAACTGAATATGGAAGCAAATTAACACTAGCACCAAGATCAAGTAAATCTTTTTCAATTTTATGTTTTCTAATAATATATGAAACTATAGGATAACCGGGGTCTTTATATTTCAAAGCATTATTATTCTGAAGAATGGAACTTACCTGTTCAACCAAAAAGGCTTTCTTTTTCACATTTAGTTTTCTTTTAACAGTGCACAAGTCTTTCAAATATATGGCATAAGAAGGAGTTTGTTTGATAGCATCTAACAGAGGAATATTGACCTTCATTTCTTTCAAAATTTCAAAAATTTCAGTGTTATGGTTCAATTTCCTTGAATTGTTTAATGCTTGAGGAAATGAGGGTGAATCTAACACCCTCTGAAGAGCATTACATTTTAGACTACAAACTTGCTAAACTATAATTAAATTGTAAAATATTTAATATTATAAAATATGAGTTCTAAAATTTCTTTTCGCAACGAAACTTAAACTTACTAAAGATGTAAGTAATATAAAAACATATTGAATTGATTAATGCATACGTTACATACACCACATAATATTCAATAACATTCAGAACATAAAACTTATAGACTCAAAGAGAAACAGTAGCAAACCCCATAATGAGTCTTACTTAAAAGTATGGTAATAACACTAACGAGGAAAACTCAACGCGCAAAAAAACCAAATGCGAACTTCATGTGTCAGTGCCCTCACAGGCTACGTCTTTAAAGAAGATTCTGCCTCGCTGCCACCACAGACTTCACCGAACGTAAATGTAAAATAGAACAACAGAGCAAACACAAAGAGGTGAGATCTCCTACATCAAATCCAATATGGCAGCAAAGAAACGATACGAACAACAAAATCATTCATATATATATATATATATATATATTTATATATATATATATATATATATATATATATATATATCAACAAAATATGTATTGACTATGACATCACATAATGTATACTGACCATGTCACAACAATATATGTACTGACCAGGTATATGCAAAATGAACCAGTTCCTACTCTATGGAGCTAACACAAATTCAGAGATGAATGACCCAGAAGATCTGCCAGCCTCAATGACAGTCTACGCCGGACACGAAAGGAATAGTATTTGTCGGGCTCGTGATGCGTTGCAATGGTTTTTCATGGCCAGAGGTGTATAATGTGATAACAAGATCATTAGATGAATCACTGCGCCTCACGGTCCCCCAAGATCCCTCATAGATCCCACTACTCGATTCTCATTCACTCTTAGGCAACAAAAGTCATGATAACTACCGACTGTATAATATTCAATGCATGATAACTCAGTACATAAAACAAATCATTATTGGACTGTTATCAATGATATTAAAACAACTGCACACATAATTTGTCTAATACCATTAGATCAATGATATTATATAACCGCACATACAATTACATAATACTACTGATACATCTGGGTCCAGTATGTCAGCCCTACAACAACTGTTGTTCATTCTTAATCACGTAGTACTTTTATTGCGTTTTCACAATCATGTAACATTTTTGTTACATTTTCAAATCAGGTAACCATTTTCTATCATTTTTTCAATCGCATAAAAATATTTAAATATTTTTTAAATCGTGTAGCTAAAAAAATCCACGTTTTTGAAACAGGTACGATTTTTCTACTATTTTTCACTGTATAAAATATTTCTTAACATTCTAAATTCAATTTTGAAACTTTCCAAATTTAAAATATAATTTGAACTTTCCATTCCCATTTTTCTCATAAAAACATCTCTAAATAATATTTTCAGACATTTTCCCAAAAATCTAAATTATTTTTATTTAATAAAATCTTTTTCATTTATTTTACTAAAAATCCACTTAAATAAAATACCTTAAAATTGTAAACCATCTTTCAACTTATTTCCATTTCTTTTACTAATAACTCTTCTAGATAATATTTTCCAACATTCTTCACAAAAATTATTATTATACAAAATCTTTTTCCATTACTCTTACTAAAATCCACCTAAATAAAAATACTTTAAGTTCTATTTTACTTCCCTAATTTATTTTTTCTCATTTGGCCGAAATCCATTCAATATCTAATTATAAAATCCTTTTCCATTTCCTTTTCCATTTTCTTTGTAAATCCTTAATTAAATCTCCTCTAAATAATACTTTCTGATGTTTGTTCACAAAACTTTGTTATCTTTATTAAATCACTTCTTTCAAAAATCATTCTCCGTTTATCATCACTTAAACACTTCTAAACACAATACTTAATATTTCAAATCCTCTTTTAAACTCATTTCCTTTCTCTTGATAAAAAATCAATTCTTTTTCCAATAATAAAACTTTGTTCACTTCTTTTATCAACTTGTAAAATCTTAATCCATATACTTATTATAAAATTAACTAAATCCATGATCAATAAAATATTTTCACCTGGAATACCTATTTTGGGCATGGAGGCCGTGAGCCTCAAGGATCTTTGGGACAAAAACTTGTTTCTTTTCAAGCACACATCATAGCATACATAACACTTAAATCATCATATTTGTACTATCACATATTCATGCTTAATATCAAAGATATAAAATCACATACCATAAAACAAGCATAAAATATAAAAACTCATAACCAAAGCAAACACAAACAATTAATTTACACCATAAGTGAATAAATCCTCACATGGATTTCCCACCAACAAATCACATATTTCATCCCTCACCACCATGAATGGTTGATGATGTTAATCTCCTTCTTACCTTAGATGATGATCTAAAGCTCCTTGTTGTCCTCTTTGAGTGAACTTCTACCACCACCAAGTTGCTTCTTAAAACAAAACAACATACAAATATCAACATCTAAGGTATAACTAAGATGACCATGGATTCAAATCATGGTTTAGAGGTTTGAAATAAATAGAAACATGAAGATCAAAGAACTTCACCTAAAGAGCTTCAAACCTGAGCTTGAAGAACAAGGTAGAAAATAGATGATTTTGAAGAAAGTCACAACATGAAAGTGTCTTAGATTTGTATTTACATTCAAGATATATGGTTGAATGGAATTATAGAAGATTGGAAGTGATTTCTAGGCTCTTGGCTGTGAGGTATAGGGAAAGGAAAGGATGAGAGTTTTGTGTTTAGCTTTTGGTTTTTCTTGATGGAATTGATAGAAAGATGAACTAAGTCACAAACTTGGCCTCTAAAAGAAAGCTTGGCCGTGGACTTTCAAGAAAGAAAAGTGAGAGAGGTTTTCATGAAAATGAGAGAATTTGGTGTATAGTTTTTGGTCTCTTGGATGAAGTGAATAAAAGATGAGCAAGTGCAGGAACTTAGCTTTCTAAATGGTCATGGCCGTGGAACACAAGGAGAGAAAAGGTGAGAACTTTCTTGTTTGCTTAGGAGTGAATGAGTGAAAAGATAAATAAAAACACAAACTTTAACCCCAAAATGGAGTGCTTGGCCGTGGAGTGCCTTGGAGGAGGAAGTAGCCAATTTGGCTTCCAAGCCACCAAGCATAATCACCAAGCATTCCTTCTACTAGTGCTTACTTAGTCAAGCCACTTTGTAAGACTTTCAAACAAGTAAACTTGATTCTAATTGGTTAGTCATAAAGCTAAGTAATGATGCTTCATGATTACCCTTAGATATTTAGGTTATAAACATCTATCCATCTAGATATTTTCCAGTATGCTTTATCCCATTGTTAGTAGCTACTGCTCATAAAGTCAGTATCTATTATGGATAATAGGATGTACCTAAATTTTCTCTTGTTCTACAAGCTTTCTTCCTATTGGTTCTTTATGGTGAGTCACTATGGAGGTTTCTAGAATAGGTGAGTTAGCATGGTGAATCGTAGTGCTGAGTCACTAAGAGAACCTCCTGGAACGTGTGATTTACTGTGGCGAGTCACAGGATAAGTCACTATTCTACCATATTCTAGAACATGGCAAGTCATCATTCTACAAGTTTTCAGAACATGATGAGTTATAGGGTGAGGTGTTCAACTCCTATTAGTCCATTACGATGAGTCACAGCCGCAATTATTGACTAGCTCCTCATTGGTCCATACATAAAGCAAGTACTCAAGTACTCGATGACTAGGCGCGTGACTAGAATCATGACTCGTCACTTTCTTGAATCATCCAACTAGATATTTTCAAGAAAGATATTTATCGGTAGCTATTGTCCAATGGACAGAAGCTACAACGTATTACCCAGTTGTTATTGCCCAATGGATAATAACTTTATCCAATGGATAATAAAACACACCAAAATTTTATCTGTTAGATAAAATCTCAGAAAAACAAAACTTTGAAAACTGTTCCCCGGTTTCAGGTTTAGTAAGCTCTCTCGGGCCCACAAGAACAGTCCAAAATTTTTTGGCCTTGAAAATTTTTTATTTTTCTTGACCTGCCTCGAGCCCACACATAACCCAAAATAATACAACAACCAACAACTAACAACCAAGCCTTTTCCCACTAGGTGGGGTCGGCTACATGGATCAGACGACGTCATTGTACCCTATCATAAACCAAGTCTTCAGAAAATGTCATTCAAATCTAAATCTTTTTTAATAGGTCCACCTATAGTCTTTCTTGGTCTCCCTCTACCTCTAGCTATTGGACTATCCTCCACTTGATCTACTCTTCTTACCAAGGCTTCTAAGGGTCTTCTCTTAACATATCCAAACCACTTAAGGCGAGATTCTACCATCTTTTTCACAATAGGTGCTGCCCATGCTTTTGCTCTAATGCATTCATTCGTAATCCTATCTGAAATAATAATAAAATAAAAATAAATCAAATAATTCACAAAATCATAAAATCAATCCAAAATATCTAAGATATATTAAAATATTTCAAATATCCCAAAATATCTAAAATATATTAAAATATTCAAAATATATTAAAATATCTAAATTATATTAAAATATTCAAAACATCTTAATAAAATATCTCAAAATATAATAAAATATTCAAAATATCTAAAATATAATATAATATTCAAAATATCTCAAAATATCTAAAATATCACAAAATTCATGAAAACCACATATAACTGAAAAGTAAAAAATTTTCTGGGTGTTACAACTCTCCCCCTCTAAAAAGAATGTCATCCTCGAAATTTATCATACCTTTGATCAAACGTGGATATTATTGCTTTATTCTGCCTTCCAGTTCCCACATTGCATCTCCAGTCACCTCATTCCAAATCACTTGCAATTTCATTTCCTTTGTATCGCTACACTTTCCTGCCTTTGCTCTTAACAGAATGTGTCTTACAAATCAAATTCTCTTTCAACATTACATGTATCTAATACTATGACGTGAATTAGATCAGGAATATTCTTTCTTGCAATTGCGGTACATGGAAAACATTCTAAAGATTAGGAAGAAAAAAGTAGCAAAACTATCTGATGTGTTACCGGACATATCCAACAAAGAATTTGATATGACCTGATTTTAGGAATGAGTTTTCTAGAACACTAAAATTTTATTGGAACAATCTCACAGGATATGATTGGAAGATAACCAATCCATTTTTAAGATCACGTCTATTTTGTGACAGAGATAAATAAATCAAATTAATAGAAATGATTTGGTCTTTAACAAACATAGGATAGTTTAAGCAACTTGAGTATCAAAACAGGTCTTTGTAACAGAAGTAGAAATAACCAGGTTAAAAGATAACAAAAACACAAATAACTCTAATTGACCCTCACAGTCGTATGCCATAAAGGAATGGGTTACCCCCTGAATTATACAACATAATCAAAGGATCACCTTCTATGGCACAGTCTCCCTTGTTTTGGTCTTCAATTTGGAATGCTTCTGTGCCACTCAGATTATCGTCTCTCCCTTCTATGTGAGATTTTGAAACACGCTTATTACTAACAGAGGCTTCGTCTTTGGTGAAGTACAATCCCTGAAAATGTGTCTGGAATTTCCGTACTTGAAATAGACTTTTCCCTTGAGCGTACAGTTCTTTGTTGCATGACCTTTTGCACACTTCTTACATATTTGTAAAGGTGCCACCGTCTGACTGGGTTTACAGCTACTAGCACTTCCTCCACACGGCTGTTGTTGTTGTTGACTTCCCGGTGATTGCAAATACATTTTTCGTTTAAACCGATTAACTTTTCTAATATTCCTTTCTTGGAAACTAGGCAGTCCAAAGTTACCCCAAAACTGACTTTCCTCTAATAGATTTCGAACCTCGACTTCCAATTCTTGCTGCTGGGCGGCCCTCTGCTCCTGTTGTATTGATACATCTGCTGTTCTCCGCATTGCTTCCGCAGTTGTAGTTCTATTATTAGTGTTATGTCTCGTTTCCATACGCTTATGTCTACCACGAACCATTGCCTTTCTTCAAAGACAGATAAATCAAAACACAATGGAAACCAAAAGTAACCATTTCAAACAATATAGTCTCCTTTCGAAAACCAAACACAGAGAAAACACATAATACAAACAAGACAGACCAAACCACTAAACCCTAAAAGACTCTAACTGTGCTCTGATACCAACTAATGTAACACCCTCCGAAGGGCATTACATTTTAGACTACAAACTTGCCAAACTATAATTAAATTGTAAATATTTAACATTATAAAATATGGGTGATAAAATTTCTTTTCACAGTGAACTTAAAAACTTACCAAAGATGTAAGTAATATAAAAACATATTGAATTGATTAATACATACATTACATACACCACATAATATTCAATAACATACAGAACATAAAACTTACAGATTCAAAGAGAAACAGTAGCAAACCTCATAACGAGTCATACTTAAAAGCACAGTAACAACACTAATGAGAAAAACTCAACACGCACGAAAACCAAATGTGAACTTCATGTGTCGGTGCCCTTACAGGCTGAGTCTTTAAAGAAGATTCTGCCTCGCTGCCACCACAAACTTCACTGAATGTAAATATAAAATAGAACAACAGAACAAACACAAAGAGGTGAGATTCCTTACATCAAATCCAATATAGCAGCAAAGAAACGATATGAACAACAAAGTCATTCATACTTATATATATATATATATATATATATATATATATATATATATATATATATATATATAAGGGACATATCTAGTGAGAGGAGTAAAGTAAATCTTGGCCATACAACTATACATGAATGATCAAGATTAAAAGTTATTTAAAGATCATGTGACTACTTAAAAAAGTCACATGTATTTATGTTCTAATTTTAACCATTCATGTAAGATCTAATGGTCAATATTTAATTTTTTTACCTCTTACAATAAACACTCCTCTCACTAGAGTAAGATTCTATATATATATATATATATATATATATATATATATATATATATATATATATATAGTCATGTTGTTATCAATCTATAGATAACTACTACAAGCATATATCACAATGATATAAAGATTAACAGTACTACAACACTATATATATATCAACAAAATATGTATTGATTATGACATCACATAATGTATATTGACAATGCACAACAATATATGTACTGACCAGGTATATGCAAAACGAACCAGTTCCTACTCCATAGAGCTAACACAAATTCAGAGATGAATGGCCCAGAAGATCTACTAGCCTCAATGATAGTCTATGCCCGACGCGAAAGGAATAATGTTTGTCGAGCTTGTGATGTGTTGCAATGATTTTTCATGGCCAGAGGTGTATAATGTGATAACAAAATCACTAGATGAATCACTGCGCCTTACAATCCCCCAATATCCCTCATCGACCCCACTACTCAATTCTCATTCACTCTTAGGCAACAAAAGTCATGACAACTACCGACTGTATAATATTCAATGCATGATAACTCAATACATAACACAAATCATTATTGGACTGTTCCCAATGATATTAAAACAACCGCACACACAATTTGTCTAATATTATTAGATCAATGATATTATATAACTGCTCACACAATTTTATAATATCACTGATACATCTGGGTCCAGTATGTCAGCCCCACAACAACTGTTGTTCATTCTTAATCATGTAGTACTTTTATTGCGTTTTCACAATCGCGTAACACTTTTGTTACGTTTTCAAATCATGTAACCATTTTTCATCGTTTTCTCAATTGCGTAAAAATATTTAAACGTTTTCTAAATCGCGTAGCTAAAAAATAATTTTCTACTAGTTTTCATTGTATAAAATATTTCTTGACGTTCTAAATTCAATTTTGAAACTTTCCAAATTTAAAATATAATTTGAACTTCCCATTCCCATTTTTCTCATAACAACACCTCTAAATAATATTTTTTGCTGTTTTCCTAAAAATCTAAATTATTTTAATTTAATAAAATCTTTTCCATTTATTTTACTAAAAATCCACTTAAATGAAATACCTTAAAATTGTAAACCATCTTTCAGCTTTTTTCCATTTCTTTTACTAATAACTCTTCGAGATAATATTTTCCAACATTTTTCACAAAAACTTTTCTTATACAAAATATTTTTCCATTACTCTTACTAAAATCCACCTAAATAAAAATACTTTAAGTTCCATTTTACTTCCCTAATTTATTTTTCCTCATCTTGGCTTAAATCCAATCAATATCTAATAATAAAATCCTTATACATTTCATTTTCCATTTTCTTTGTAAATCCTTAATCAAATCTCCTCTAAATAATACTTTCCGATGTTTGTTCACAAAACTTTGTTATCTTTATTAACTCACTCCTTTCGAAAATCATTCTCCGTTTATCATCATTTAAACACTTCTAAACACAATACTTAATATTTCAAATCCTCTTTTAAACTCATTTCCTTTCTCTTGATAAAAAATCAATTCTTTTTCCAATAATAAAACTTTGTTCACTTCTTTTATCAACTTGTAAAATCTTAATCCATATACTTATTATAAAATCATTTAAATCCATGATCAATAAAATATTTTCACTTGGAATACCCATTTTGGGCATGGAAGCCATGAGCCCCAAGGGTCTTTGGGACCAAAACTTGTTTCTTTTCAAGCACACATCATAGCATTCATAACACTTAAATCATTGTATTTCTACTATCACATATTCATGCATAATATCAAAGCTATAAAATCATATACCATAAAACAAGCATAAATTATAAAAGCTCATAACCAAAACAAACACAAACAATTAATTTACATGACAAGGTGAATAAATCCTCACATGGATTTTCCACCAACAAATCACATATTTCGTCCCTCACCACCGTGAATGGTTAATAAGGTTAATCTCCCTCTTACCTTAGATGATGATCTAAAGCTCCTTGTTGTCCTCTTTGAGTGAACTTCTACCACCACCAAGTTACTCCTTAAAACAAAACAACATAGAAATATTAACATCTAAGGCATAACTAAGATGACCATGGATTCAAATCATGGTTTAGAGGTTTGAAATAAATAGAAACATGAAGATCAAAGAACTTCACCTAAAGAGCTTCAAACTTAAGTTTGAAGAACAAGGTAGAAAATCGATGATTTTGAAGAAAGTCACAATATGAAAGTGTCTTAGATTTGTATCTACATTCAAGATCTATGGTTGAATGGAATTATAGAAGATTGGAAATGATTTCTAGGCTCTTGGCCGTGAGGTATAGGGAAAGGAAAGGATGAGAGTTTTTTTGTTTAGTTTTAGGTTTTTCTTGATGGAATTGATAGAAAGATGAACTAAGTCACAAACTTGGCCTCTAAAAGAAAGCTTAGCCGTGGACTTTCAAGAAAGACAAGTGAGAGAGGTTTTCATGAAAGTGAGAGAATTTGGTGTATAGTTTTTGGTCTCTTGGATGAAGTGAATAAAAGATGAGCAAGTGTAGGAACTTAGCTCTCTAAATGGTCATGGTCGTGGAACACAAGGAGAGAAAAGGTGAGAGCTTTCTTGTTTGCTTAGGAGTTAATGAGTTAAAAGATAAATAAAAACACAAACTTTAACCCCAAAATGGAGTGCTTTGCCGTGGACTACCTTGGAAGAGGAAGTAGCTAATTTGCTTCCAAGCCACCAAGCTTAATTACCAAGCATTCCTTCTATTGGTGCTTACTTAGCCAAGCCACTTTGAAAGACTTTCAAACAAGTAAACTTGATTCTAATTGGTTAGTCATAAAGCTAAGTGATGATGCTTCATGATTACCCTTAGATATTTAGGATATAAATATCTATCCATCTAGATATTTTCTAGTATGCTTTATTCCATGGTTAATAGCTACTGCTCATAAAGTCAGTATCTATAATGGATAATAGAATATACCTAAATTTTCTCTTGTTCTATAAGCTTTCTTCCTGTTGGTTCTTTATGGTGAGTCACTATAGAGGTTTCTAGAACAGGTGAGTCAACATGGTGAATCGTAGTGCTGAGTCACTAAGAGAACCTTCTGGAATGTGTGACTCACTATGGCGAGTCACTGGGTGAGTCACCGTTCTACCATATTCTAGAACATGTTGAGTCATCGTTTTACAAGTTTCCAGAACACAACGAGTCACAGGGTGAGGTGTCCAACTCTTATTAGTCCATTACGATGAGTCTTAACCACAATTGTTGACTAGCTCCTCATTGGTCCACACATAAAGCAAGTACTCAAGTACTCAATGACTAGGCGCGTGACTACGCTCATGGCTCGTCACTTTCTAGAATCATCCAATGAGATATTTTCAAGAAAGATATTTATCGGTAGCTATTATCCAATGGACAGAAGTTACAACGTATTACCCAGTTGTTATTGCCCAATGAATAATAACTTTACCCAATAGATAATAAAACACACCAAAATTTTATCTGTTAGATAAAATCTCAGAAAAATAAAACTTTAAAAATTGTTTCCGGTTTCGGGTTTAGTAAGCTCCTCCGGGCCACAAGAACAGTTCAAAATTTTTTGGCCCTTAAAAATTTTTATTTTTCCGGACCCGCCTCACCCCACACACAGTCCAAAATAATAATAAAATAAAAATAAATAAAATAATTCACAAAATTACAAAATCAATCCAAAATATCTAAGATATATTAAAATATTATAAATATCCCAAAATATCTAAAATATATTAAAATGTTCCAAAATATATTTAAATATTCAAAATATCTTAAAATATCTAAAATATCTAAAATATAATATAATATTCAAAATATCTCAAAATATATAAAATATCACAAAATTCATAAAAACCACATATAACTGAAAAGCAAGAAATTTTCGGGGTGTTACAGTGAAAGCGAGAGTTTGGTCTCCTTTTGGTCAACTTCTTCATTTTCTTGGGGAATTGGTTCACCATCTCTCTCACAAGGTTCAAGAATTTGTTTGTTAACAACCTTTCCATTCCTAAGAGTTATCACTGACTTGACTTGATCTATTTGTTAGTTTTCTGAACTATCCTCATTTAGACTATACTGACGCTTGGGATTTGATTGAGGTTGAGAATGAGATTTTCCTTTTTTGTGAAAGGTGAGTACAGAAGAAAGTTTAGCAAGAGTATCTTTTATGTCAATCATGGCTTGAGTATTTTGGTTGTTAATTGCTTCTTGTTTTTCTATGAATGCATGCAGTGTTCCTTCAAGGTTTTTCCTATATGGTGGGACATAAGGTACATATAATTGAGAATTTTGAGAGTATTGTTGTTCCTGAGGAGGCGGTCATTGCATAAACTGTGCTTGATTATTATTCCTCCAATTGATGTTCGAGTGATTTCTCCATCCCGAATTGTATGAATATGAAAAAGAAGATGTAAATTGTAACACCCCAACTTTTGGCTAAATTATGATTTTATCCTAATTGTACTATTTTCTGTTTTCTGTGTGTTATAAAATTAATTTAACTGTTTTGTAACTGTATTTGAGTGTTTTGTGTGATTTGCTCCGAGTCAAGAAAATAATAATTTTCGGGCCAGGGAAAATCTTATTTTAATTTTTGGAGCTAGGGGAGCTTACTAAACCCAATTCCGAATGATACGTGTATCAATCTTTTAATTTTTAGAATTTATCTGTATAATAAAATAATTTTATATTTTTATAATATTATTTTATTAGTCAGTATAAATAAAACGACAACGGACCCGAAAATGTTTGTAGGACCCACTTTTGGTTTGTGGGACTCACAATTGGTTTGCGAGACCCACGTTTAGAAAAGCAGTCAATGTTGATGGCTTGAATTATTTTTAAGCCAATAGGAATTAGTCAACAAAGAGGGCTTGACTTAATTTGCACCATTGGAAGAAAAGGTCTAGCTTTGAATATCAACCATTGATCTAATCAACAGTTGAGAAACAAACTTAATGAAGAAGCTTTGGATGATCACCATTGATTCAATCAATGGTGTGAGAGTAAACTTGGTTAGGAAGGCTTTGGATATCCACCGTTGATTTAATGTACGGTGGAGATTGGTCTCACAAAGTGGCTAGGACCATTTGTGACCATTGGATGAGAAGAATGTAGAGAAGATCTTGACCTTTTATCTTCAAAGATGAATCTAATGGCTAGAATTTCATAGAAATAAGATCTAATGGCTTAGATTTGATCATATCACTACCTAATATCAACCCTTGATATGATCAATGGCTCTTGAAATTTGGATAATAAGAATATTAGCTAATTAGTAAATGTAACTAATTATCTTAATTAAATTAGGCTAAGTGTGCTTAGAAGCTTAATGGGATTAGTAGCTAATTAATCACCATTAAGGAGGAACATTCAAGAACAAATGACCATGCATGTGACTAGGTTTATGACAAGGCTTGGATTAGCCAATGGAAGGCAAGCTTGGTGATCAAGTTTTGATCTCAACCTTTGATCACATCTAAGGCTAGGATGGAGTCTTGGAAGGTCAAACAAAATGGCCACCTCCACTCTAATGAGCTCCACGACCAAGCTAGAGTTAGGAGACCATTTTCACTTCATTTCCATCTTTGCTATCACACTTTTTCTCTTCTCTCTCTTCAAACACAAGAGCTCACCATTGTTGTTCTTCTTGGAGACCATTCGGCCTCACCCCTTGCACCATCTTCCAACCTTCAAAAATTTTATCTAACCTTATTTTCCAAACCTAAACACCATTCTAAGAACATCTCTAGTTGAGAGTTCTTCCAAAATCTATCATCTTGAGCTTGGAAAATCACTTTGGAGATTTTTTCCTAGAAGGTGAAATGTTACCCAAGTGGCTTCAGTACTCAAGAGGGGGGGTGAATTGAGTAATTAAAGATTTTTCGCAAAAGCCTTAAACAAATAAACTATACTGAATTTAATTATTAAAAGTCGTGAATAAGATGAAGATAAGAAGAACAATTAATAATTAAATTGTAAGAATAAATAAAGTGCATAAAGATAAAAGATTAAGGGTAGAAAAGTAGGCACAATATTTATCCTGGTTCGAACCAACCACTTGTGGCTACGTCCAAATCCACAAAACACATTATTCAACACAAGCTTAAAACAGTGCTTAGTTACATAACCTTTTTACTAGAGGGATACCTCATTTCACCCTTTTTAGAGGATACCTCACCCTCAAAAATCACTAAGGGATTCTCACCCTTTTTACTGAGAATCGAGAATAGATGAAAAATGAACTCTCACTTAGAGCGAGATATTACAAATTGAAGTGCTAATAAGCTCTCTTAGGATACCTCAAGGTTTTGGCGAAAAGAGCACGAGAAAATATGAAAGAATCACGTTTTAACACAAGCAAATAATTCAAAATGGTTGGGGTTCTTTGAAGAGAGACCCAAGGTCTCTATTTATAGAGCAATGGAAGAAACTAGCCGTTGGAGCAATTAAAAGCAAGTAATTTTGAAATTATGGCCGTTCTTTGCCATTTTCGAAAGCTTCGTGAAATCTAATTAAGATACGGTATTCGAATGCCTTATGAGGTATTCGAATGCCTCATTTTGAAAAGCTCCGTGAAAACCATTTTTGAGAAACAGTTCAAACACATTTATTCAATACCAAGTGTGGTTATTCGAATACCACTTTGAAAAAGAAAAAGCATACAAACTTTAAAACATGATTATTCGAATACCATATGGTGTATTCGATACCTATAATAAAACAGGTTTTTACTTAGCAAAAGCAAGTTATTCGAATACTTAATGTGCTATTCGAATACCTTATAGGTATTCAAATACCTATATAAAATCAGTTTTAAATGCTTTTAAATGTCCGTAAAATGATTATTTAAGTTTGGAAAAACAATTTTGAAAATATTTCTTTGCAACGCCAAATAATGAGATATCCAAAAGTTTTACAAAGATTAAAGCTATTCTTTGAAGATCTTGGACTTAGTCTTCTCATCATCTTCACGTTTGTCTTCACGTTTGTTATCATCAAAACTATTGTTCATGATAGCTAGCCAATTACATGAAAATCCTTATTTTTCATTTCTAACTTCTTTTTCAAGGTTCTAAGCCATGATTTATCCATGGTTTATACTGTTCTCCTATAGTTATAACTCTTTAAATTTTTGTTTAAGATCTTTAGGTTTTCTTGGAGGTGAACCCGAAATCCCTAGGAGAAGGAGTAGTAAATTTTGTCTTCCTTTAAGGTAAGAGGGATATTACCCTCATCAACCATGTGTTGGTGGTGAGGAATGGATGTGTTTGTGTGAAGAATCCATAAGGATTCATTCACTTGGTTGTTTATTGTTTTTCCTAATTATGTTTGATTTTGTGTGCAAGTATGTTTATAGCTTTAATATTTTTGGTATAGGTATGTGTTCATTGATGCATAATTATTATTGTAAGATATGAATAATATGTGAAGGATTGCATGAGTGTTCCAAAGAACACAAAGGAGCTCACGGTTCCATCATCCACAAAGAGGACCAAAATGTTCTCAACCATTTTCTAAAAGAATGATTTAATTGATTTAATTAGATTAATGGATTTTTCAATGACTTAGAGGATGGAAAATAATTTTAAAATGAATTATAAGGACATGTAGAATTTTGGCCAACATGCCATATACCTTTGATCCAAAAATTATTTCCTAACTATGGACTAGATGATCTATTAAAAATAAATTAGATTAAGAATTTTTATAAGAAATTATATGATGAGAAACAATCAAATATGATTTTTAATGCATAGAATGATTTTTGGGCCAACATGCCTACCTATGATGTTTTTAATCCAAAACTATTTTAAAAGTGTAGACTAGTTGTTTGAACTAAAAAGAATACATTTGCAATGGATTGTCAAGACTTAAAGAAGTAAACAAATTTTTATTAGAAATATGGTATCAAAGAGAAATAAACAAAATTCTTGAAAAATATTTACTTTTGAATTTTAAAGTATGATAGAAATTTTCAAAGTGTATTTTGTAATTATAAAACTAAACAAAGGGATTTTTAAAGAAAAACGTAGAAAATATATTTTATAGATCTTCTAGACAAAATACTGTCACAATTTATTAAAAATGAACTAATAAAGGAAAAGAATTTCACAATATATTTATAACGTAAGAAAAATATTCTACGTAGTTTAAAAGCATTAAAAATAGCTTACGCAGTTTTAAAATAATGATTTTAAAGCTTTTTGATCAAGAAAACGATTTAAAAATCTTAAGCGATTGAGAAAACGATTTAAAAACAGTACGCAATTTTAAAAACAGCAAAATAAATTTACGCGATTTAAAAATATTTGTAAAAACGATGAAATTGTGAAAACGCGATAAAATTTCTACGCAATTGACTAAAATAGCGAGTTTTACTGTCGGGCCAAAGTGGTGGACCCAGACAGATTGAGAAATAGTACTGTCAGGTGAGACGTACTATATTTGAGATTTGTTGAGATTTGAGGGTGTTTTCGTAATTATGGTTCATATATATATATATATATGTATTGAGTTGGAATGCATAGTCGATGGCTGTGATGGCTTTTGTTGTTTAGGGATGAATGAGAGCTGAATATTATGATCCAAGTGGGAGATCTACTGGGGACGTCAAGGCGCGGTTGTTCATTGTGACTTGTTTGTCACCTTATATGCCTGACCATGATTTACCGTTGCAACGCACTGACGTATTGTCTCGACAAACAATATTTATGTCTCACGTCTATCTAAGACTGTCATTATGGGTGGCAGATCTTCTGGACCATTCATATCCGAAACTGTTTAGCTCCATGGAGTAGGAATGTGATGCATTGTGCATATGCATAGTTGTGTACATATTGTTGTGACATTTTCGAGGTCCATATCATGGTGGCATACTCATTACCTATGTATATTATTGATATCTGTTGTTGATATATTGTTGATGTTTATATTGTTGTGATATATGTTTTCTAAATATAAAGATAATTTGTTAACATGATTATATTTGTGATATTTGTATGTATGGAATGACTTTGTCATTCGTATCATTCTTTGCTACTGTACTGGTATTGGTGAAAGGGGATCTCACCTCTTTGCTGTATTGCTTTGTTGTGTTTGTATTGTTAAATTCATATAGTAGGTGAAAAGAGTTTCGTAGACTTATTAGAGGCAATGTTCGGTGGTCGGTGACGGCGTCGAGGAGTGATCTTCTCAGTTTCAACGGTATGCAGTTTGGTGGAGAAAATAGAACATGTATATTGAGTTTTTCTCGTTAGTGTTGTTACCGTGCTATTAAATAGGACCCATATTTGGGTTTTGCTACTGTTTCCTTGAGTCTGTAAATTATGTTTTAAAATGTTGTTTAATATTATGTGGTATAATTTACATGTGTATTAAATTGGTTTAGTCTATTTTCTGTATTAACTATATTTTTGGTAAGTTTATATTATCAGCAACAAGAGATTTTAAAAATCCAAATTTTTTGAACTCAAAGCCTTTTGTTAAATGAGTTTTAATTTTTTTTATTTAGAAATGTGATGCCCTATAGAGGGTGGTACATAAATGGCTTTTTAAAATTATTCATTACATTTACTTGCTCATATATAACTTCTTTAAAAATAGGAATCTTAGGACATTCATGTGTTGAGTGTCCTAATTCATCGCAAATGCCACAAATTTCTTCATTTTGCACATATTTGATATCTTTCATTTTCCCTGATTCCATGGCTTCAATTTTTCTAGCCAAACTGGTAAACCTTGCATTTAGATCTTCTTCTTGACTAAGGTGATATTTTCCTTTATTAGCACTTGCAAAGTTAGATCTAATTGAATTTTCAGAAGGGTTAGTACTATACCAAGATTGGGAATTTTCAGTAATTGGTTTAAATAGTCTAAAGCTTCTTCAGGTTCTTTATCAAGAAACTCGCCATTGCACATTGTTTCCACAAATTGTTTAGTTTCAGGTGTTAAACCTTCATAAAAGAAGCTTATAGTCCTCCATTTTTCAAAACTATGATGTGGACAAGAATTTAACAAATCTTTAAAACGTTCCCAACATTGAAAATATGCTTCATTTGAATTTAGGAAAAAATTTTGGATTTGTCTTTCCAAAGCATTGATTTTATGTGTTGAAATTTTTTTTAAAAAAAACTCACCTTGCATTTCTTGCCATGTGCCAATTGATCTTGGTTTCAAAGTGTTAAGCTAAGTTTTTGCTTTATCTTTTAAAGAAAAAGGAAACAATTTAAGCTTAACAATCTCTTCATTACAATTTTAGTCATTGAAAGCGATACATACTTCCTCAAATTCTTTTAGATGTAAATATGGACTTTCAGATTCTAAACTATGGAAATTAGGAAGTAAAGAAATCATACCTAGCTTAAATCTAAAATTGTTTGCATTAAGTGGAAAGATAAAACATGATAAACTAGAATTTCGAAGTAGTTGCAAATATTCACGTATGGTTTGCAACGATTGATTTTTATGTTTATCATGTACACTTTTATTTTCAACTATTGTGTCAATTATGTATGATTGTGATTCAAACAAGTCAATATATAAAGTACCAGGATTAATTTTAACCAAACGATTAAAATTTGAATCATAATACTAATTAAGCATAAATAAATGACTTAAAATAAAAAAAAATGTACAAGTTGGTGGTATAAACCAGCCATTAAATATTAAGCATAAATAGACTTTTGATCGGCGATGCCGTACTCACCTCAAAATAGACTAGGGTTTACAATTGAATATAGCATAGTGCATAACCTAGGTCATCTCCCAAGGATCAATTCGGATTTCTCAAGCATATTAGAAATTATCAATAGGTAGGGGGTTTTGTTCATCAAGTGGTAGAAAACGAATTCAAACAGTAATTAAAATAAAATTCAATTATGGAAACACCAATCCAAGGACTTCAATTCAAGTGGCAAAGTTAATCATAGTTCAAAAAGAATGGAATTCTGTTTGCATACCTCTGTTAATTCGAATTCAACTAGATAATCACCTAGCAATTCATCAACTAAAACAGAATCACAATCGTAATTATTGATTAAAATTGATTTATGAACAATTTTGAATTAACATGGATTATCAATCAATGATCTATTCTCCATTAGATTTAGATTAATCAATCTTCATTCTATCTTCAATTTCGAATCTAAATCTAGATCACAATTGAAGAAGGAGAAGAGGATAGAACACAAACAGAAATCAAATTTAAACAATAGAACTCAAAACTCTAACCACAATCATTGAATTCCTTGGATTGATTAGATCTTTAGCCTTCCATGGCCATCACGAAAAATGCAGAACTTCAGAGAAGACTTAAGAGAGAAGAGAGAAAACGAAAAATACAGAAAAGAACTGTTTCTTCAATCTCTGAAACTGAACAAAAGAAATCAAAAAGTGTTTTTCGTATTCTTTCTTAACCTATTTGTAACTGAAAATTCTTTTGTAATTCCTAATCTACCCCTAGCCCAAACTATAGCCCTCTGAATAAGCTTTTCAGAGACATATAATTTGCCTTATTTAGGCTTAAATTGAGAGAGTTAAGCCCAAATCAGTGAGGGAAGGTGCAAGCTTTTGTGACAACAACAACATCCTAACTTTGAGGCTCAATGTTGCCCTGAATCCAGCTGAAATAGAAAAACTACATTAGAAACAAAATTGTGTATCTTCGTCTCAGCTTTCAGGGGACACCAAGATCATCTAAATGTGATATTTGTAGCCTGATAATCACATGTTTTATTCATTAAGAAACCCTTATGTTTAGTCATTTACACTCTCCATATTCTTAATTGATTGAGTTTGGTATGATTTTGTGAGTTTGAGCTCAAATTGGTCCTAATTGAATATTTCTAGCATTATTGAGATTTGACACTGTTTCTGTATTTTGGCCATAACTTGAGTTCCTAATATCTGATGAACATGAATTTTACCTTGTAGGAAAGCTAAGAGGAAGCTCTACAACTTTGATGAAGAGCTCGAAGTCCGATTCAGATGTCTAAGGGACCTAAGTTTACATGGAAGTCAGAATACGGGTTCTGTCAGTAGAATCTGAACAGTGTGCACTCATAAAATCATATCTCAAGATGTAATAATGGAGATGGGCTTAAATATGGACAGTGGATAGTCAAGATCCAAATAAACAACTTTCATGAAGAACACATTTTGAGAAAAAGAAGTCTAGTAGGTCATTTCGAGCTTGCAAGTCGGAATAGAGGTGCTGAAGTTAGGTTTGAGCAACTTGTTGGTGTATGCCCTAGTGGCCAATACATTTTGTTTGTATTTACAGACATTATATTATGTTATTTTATATGAGGCATTTCATTTATTGTGTTCTTTTTGGTAGACATAATAAAGTCCTTAGAATAGTAAGTTTGATACCATAGGACATCAAGTGGATGACTTGATCGTGAGATCCTATTGGATAAAATACTATTCTTAAATGTCCCTAGTCAAGTATTATTGTTAATTAGACAACAATAATACATTGAGGCTTGTAGTATGTGCGTAGACCGATGACCACATCTCACGGGTCATGGATATGAGATATCAAGTCTACACATGGATACATATTAGAGTAATGATGTATTGGACAGACTGCCATGAGAACGCTACGTGGATCGTTACGTGAGTGTCATAATGATGCGATTCTCATAGTGATAATGGTGTATGTGGTCCTTTGACCTGAAATCACTACGATTCCTACATGAGGAGTTGTGTGTTTTAATGCATCAAACGTCATCTCGTAACAAGATGATTATAACGTTGGTTATTAGACATGCCGCAATACATGTGGAGGAATGTGAGTGACCTAGATGGGATTTGTCCCTCCTACATAACAAGAGCGATATCTTCGGGCCCCTTGATTGAGTGAGACTACGAAATGCATGACCATGCTCAAATAAGTCAATATGAGATATTGATCTTATTTGCTATTACTATGTCTACTCGGGAATCAGGAAACTGAAGATTGAACTAAACAAGGGTGACACATTCCATGCCTTGTATTCAATCTGGATATCTGGACAAAGGGACTAAACTACACGGAAACATTGGTCACAGATAGGTTATGTCAAATCACTGACATTCTCATTACTTGGATAACAGTGATGTGTTGCTAGATACCGCTCATCGTTTGTAATATTAAAATGAGATTTTAATATTACTACCAACGTCATGAGAACCTCAGGGTCGCACACTTAGAACAGAACTAAATTGGAGTAATCATAATCCAAGTTGGACTCGATTCAACTGTGGGCCTAACTCATGACAGATGGGTTTAGGGTTGCACCACTTACCTTACTACTGCTCACACTCACTTAAGGCAGCCTTTGTTATAAATAATACTTGCTAAGGGGGCTGCTACTAGGTTACATCACAACCCTAGCCGCACCTACAGAAAGTGAGTGAGAGATAGTGAGGTCTTCTTCTCCTCTCTTCGCAGCTAGCACTACGAAAACAGAGGCGTGACTCCTTTTGCAAGTTTGTTCGTGTGGATACCGCAGAAACATCGTCGCTATTACGGTGTTGGTGATTCACCTCGCTTGTGTCTATCACGCTTCAAGAGGTAAAAATTAAAAAAAAAAACTCGGATTATGGATTTTTCGCATGGATCCTGAGAGGGAATTCTGTTATTCCGCTGCGAGACTTTTGATCCGCAAATTCCCAACACAACCTACGGTATTTGGGACATATATTGGGCTTAAGGAAGCCAAATTGGACGAACCAGCTATCCATTTTATAGCCAAGACAAGGATCTACAACTTTCATGAAGAACACTTTTCGTGGTTCTGAAGTATAGTGGGTCGTTTTTGGCTTCCAAGTCAGACACGAAATTTTCGTCCTCAACCACCCACTCATCCATCCACTAATCCACTCATCCACTCATCCACTAACTCACCCATTCATCCACTCATACACTAATCCAACCACTTAACCACTCCACCCACTCATCCACTAATCCATCCACTCACCCATTCATGTCCATAATTTCCCACTCACCAAAAGTCCTTTGGCATTTTTCACTAATTCAACCACTCAACCATTCCACTAAACCAATCCACTAAACCAACCCACTAATCCATCCACTCAAACACTCCACTCACTCATCCACTCATCCACCCACTTCCCTTTGTCATTTTGTTACCTTAGACTTCTATAAAAGGCACCATTTATCATGAACAACATGTATTCTCCTTCATTTCTCTCTAAGTTTCTTCTTGCTTCTTCATAGTTTCTCATAGTTTTGTATATTTTGATGCTCCCCTTCATGGTAATGGAGGGCTAAGCTACTTTCAATCAATTTAGAACTCTTGAAGAGATTGTGGTTTGGATTCTTGAGACCTTGGTTATGTATTGTATTTGATTTGTAATTGAATTCCTCCTTTCTTCTTCTTTTTCTTCTTCTTGATCTTGAATGCATAAATGGTGATTCTATTTATGTTGATCTGATTGATCTTGGTTTAAGATTGAGATTTGTGATGAAACTTAGAACTGATTGATCTAAACTAATCACATAAATGAAGATTGAGATTTGTGATGAAACTTAGAACTGATTGATCTAAATTAATCACAAATTGAAAAGGTTAGGTTACTTGATTTGTGCCTAAGTTAATTGAATTCGGTACTTGAAATTAACATAGATCTTCATGAATGGTGCGATTGCAAGGATTTGTGTTTATCACTTGTTAATTGAATTCTAGACGATCGTCTAGAATTCTGGATTTGATGCAGAGATCTCGGTTAGATCCAAATTAACAATTCAATTGCGCTTCAAGTGTTTTATGAAGGGTCTATGATTGAATCCACCCAATCTTGGATAGGTTTCTAAATTGACTGCTTCTTTAATTGTTATTTCTTCCTTTAATTTTGTTAAGTGCGATCTTAAACTGTCAAACCCCCCTTTTTGCTAACTTTCACTTGATTTGATTAAATTGCATTTACGATCCTTGAGGAAACGATCCGGTGTTGTTCACTATACTACAAGTTTAGGTAATAACTTCGGTTATAATTTTGACTGAGTTCGGCGCTCGTCAAAATTTTGGCGCCGTTGCCGGGGATTAGTAAGTGTAATCTTTTCATTTTAAGTGTTTTTACTAACCTTTGCTTTTTATTAACTTTTCTAACAATGGACCATGCATAATGGAGTCAAAACTTGAGGAATTGACTTCTTTGGTAAGACATATAGTAGTGAGACAACAATTACCTGTGCAGGAAGCTACACTTGTGTGTAATATTTGTTTTTGTTCATCTCACCCCATATATGCATGCCCTACACTTCAGTATGGTAGTTCTGTTTTTTCAAATCAATTTGTTGTAGCAGCTGGTTATTTTCCTGATGAACCACAGCCCAAAGAAGAAGAACAAGAGTTATGACCCTTCTTCAACACATACAACCCTAGTTGGGAATACTATCCGGATCTGGGATATGGCAATACGGCATCACTACAAAGAACAATCATTTCAATATGAGCACCATTCCAAATGATAACAAGTCCATCAACCACAAAACTTGAGCCTTCATGGGAGGACTTGATGAAAACCCAAATTGAGTTCCAGCAGAGTTTCACTGCCACTATTCAGGATTTAACAACCCAAATTGAGCAGATGACAACCACTATTAATGAACTGAGAAGTCAAGAGTCAGACCAACTCTCTTCCCAAACAATGCCCAACTCCCTGCATTCTAATTGTCATATTGATTTACCTGCAGATTTAGTTGAAGAAACTCATGATGAGTTGTGTGCTGAATTTCCTGATTTAATTGGTTTTGATGATTCTATCAATTGCAACTCATGTACTGATTGTGACGGTGATATAAAATGTGTTATGTGTGCTGAGATTTCTGCATATTTGAAAGCTGATGATTCTGTTTACGCAAAGATCTAATGATATTGAAGGGTCTATCAACAATGCAATTGCAATTGCAATCAAACACATAGGGAGGTGGAGTTGAAGGCCATTGAGGAATTTTCAAAGAAGGAGGAAAGACAAAGATATGACAAAGAATTCATCAAGTGGATTTTGTTTTTGGGCCATGGTCCAATATAATCAATGAAAGCAGAATTGCCAAATTACACATGTTGCATGCCATTGGTGAAGTCAAGGAAATTAAGAAAGACCAATGGGACCCCAATGGGAGCCCTCATGCTGCAAGCTTAACTTGGTCATTACACTTCAACCAATGAGACCCTAGTAAAAGCTATCATGTTGTGTCAACCATAACTTGGTCATCACGTTTCAACCAATGGGATCCTGGTGGAGTCTTTTCACCAACCTCACTTAATAAGACCAATGGACACCGCCTCAAACAGTATCATGAACTTCCAGAGAATGCAGAAGTGGAGGTGATGAACCTTCTCCATCGGCATTATATTTAAAAAAAAAAGGACGTGATGTCTACTGCACTCATGACGCGCAATATAAAGATACGCCAAGGAAACTGTACATACAGGTATGTCATCATTTTCTATTTCTTTTATCTTTGTATCATTTTGTTATATTTTGATTTTTGTACAACGATCCTTTGAGCAAAGGGTCCTTCAGGGTTTCTAGACTTCTTTACCTTGATGGTTTTCTTGAAGTCAAAAAAAAAAGAAAGAAAAAAAAAAAAAAGATTCTGTGTTTCTTAATTTCAACCTTTTCTCGACAACAAACCCAACCTACCCTTATAGGTGCAATTATTCCCCTTTTCATTTCTTTTCTTATTTAAACACTCCATTTTCCTTCAACTCGAGAGACACTCAAAGGGAGGAAGAGTATAGAATGGGGGCTTCTATTCGTAACCTCAAAAATGTCCGTGTTTTTTGTGGGTCGAGTTATGGGAAGGGAATAGAGTTTGTAAACGCAGCTAGCACTCTTGGTCGATCACTTGTGCGAGGAATATTCATCTTGTATATGGGGAGGTTACCGTGGGTTAATGGGGGCTATATCACTTGCTTTGCATATGTAAGAGACAACGTTTTAGGTGTCATTCCCGAACCTTTAGCTCAACAAACATCAATGGAAAGACAATTGGAGAGGAACTTAAAGTATCATCAATGCATGAACGAATGAAGATAATGCTTGAAAACTCGATGCATTCATTGCCTTACCAGTGTGATTTTGGTACTTTGCAAGAGATTTTTCAAATTGTCTCTTAGGGTGAATCGAACATCCACCATAAACCCATTGGTTTGTTGAATGTTAATAATTTCTTTGATCTTTTGTTATTTTTTCTTGACAAAGTTTGTGGAACAGAAATTTATCACTCCTTCGGCAAGACAACTTCTTATCTTTGCCTCCACTATTGATGAGCTCATTGATAAATTAGAAGCTTTTGAGTATGTACCTGATAAGGTATTAGCTCGATAGATTGGTCAACAGAAGCAAAGGAAGTAACAAGAAAAAAAAGCCGATCTAACACTTTCTCTTTAATGGGTTTGATTTTATTAAAAAAAAATTGTTGTTTTGTTTGGAAAGTATGATATGATTGTCATGGACTTATTAAACCAATTAGTGATGGCAGAGTAAAGAGTAATTTTACTCTTGAGACGCATCTTAATTGGTGGCAGAGTAAGGAGTTTTTTAGGTAGTAATTAATTAGTATTAAATTGTGGAAGTACTAACGTTTTCTTGTTTGATTTCTTTTCGGGTCGATGCGTGCGACAAAGTGTGCTTCTTTTCTCGCTTGGCGTTGATTCACTTCTTATCAGGTTGTGTTGCTCTTTTCTATATCTCTCTTTCACATTGAGGGCAATGTTATATTAAGTGTGGGGGAGATATTTTAGCATGTTTCTTTTGGTTGTTAAAAAAAAAAGAAAAAAAAAACACAAAAAATGGATCATTGCATGATTGAATAACTTTTCTCCCTTCTTGAACTGATATGCTTGGAGATGGATGATTGAATTGATGATTTGAGTTTGATGGATGCATACCTTGTGAGATTTTGAGCCTAATGGATGGATTTAACATTTATGCCACTCTCTTCTTTCTTGTGTGATTTTCACTCATGTTAATGATCACTCTAGAACTTGCTTTGATTCTTTTTGAGGCTACATTTCACTTGCATGCATGAACATGATTGAGGCCTTCTTTCTTTATTAGCTAGTTTAACCAAATAGCCAACCTTGTTTCCAATATGATATCAAGCACTCTTTTGATTTCTTGAAAATTCTCTGATTCCTGCCAACCTTGTATATTTTCCTTTGCTTAACCCCTTTGAGCTTATTTGACCATTCCTTGTTTCTAGCTCATCATGTGCCTTAAATGAGAAATCGTGTTCTTACTTTACCTTAGGGAATAAAAGAACATTAGCTTGGTTAATGGATGAGTTTTTGAACAAGTGTGGGGGTGTGTGTACAAAATGGTTGTTGAAAAAAAAAAGAGCCCAAAAAAAAAATGTATGTATATAGTTATGTTCATATATATAAAAAAAAAAAAAAAAAAAAAAAAAAAAAAAAAAAAAAAAAAACCAAGTGTTTAAAAAAAGAAAAGGATTGGGAAATGAATATGTAAAGGGATATACACTAGAGTTGGGATGAACTTTTATGCTTGTTATTTGAACTCAGCTCTCATTTACTTTTATTCTCTTTGGTATTTATCTTCTCATATCCATTTTATCCTCTCTTGTTACCTTGACCTCACTAATAAAGTCCTCATGATTTGTGTGTGCATGTGTTTTGAGTAGTGGAGAAGTAGAATATAAGCAAGCTTATGGTAGTGCAATTTTCATGGGTTGAATTGAGTGAAATACCTACCTTTTAAACACTTGAGAGATTGAGAGGGGATCTTGTGAAGATCTATCATTCTCGATTCATGTTGAAGATACCTTGCTTGTTGGTTTGAGATGTGGAGAATTGTTAACTCATGAATGTTTTGATCCCTTGAACCTTTGGTTGTTCTTCTTGATTGTAAAATTTTGGTCTCGAGTTTTGCCCAGGAGTGCAAAAAGCTAAGTGTGGGGGAATTTGATAATCACATGTTTTATTCATTAAGAAACCCTTATGTTTAGTCATTTACACTCTCCATATTCTTAATTGATTGAGTTTGGTATGATTTTGTGAGTTTGAGCTCAAATTGGTCCTAATTGAATATTTCCAGCATTATTGAGATTTGACACTATTTCTGTATTTTGGCCATAACTTGATTTCCTAATATCTGATGAACATGAATTTTACCTTGTAGGAAAGCTAAGAGGAAGCTCTACAACTTTGATGAAGAGCTCGAAGTCCGATTCAGATGTCTAAGGGACCTAAGTTTACATGGAAGTCAGAATACAGTTCTGTCAATAGAATCTGAACAGGTGCACTCATAAAATCATATCTCAAGATGTAATAATGGAGATGGGCTGAAATATGGACAGTGGATATTCAAGATCCAAATAAACAACTTTCATGAAGAACACATTTTGAGAAAAAGAAGTCTAGTAGGTCATTTTGAGCTTGCAAGTCGGAACAGAGGTGCTGAAGTTGGGTTTGAGCAACCTACGGTATTTGGGACATATCTTGGGCTTAAGGAAGCCAAATTGGACGAACCAGCTATCCATTTTATAGCCAAGACAAGGATATACAACTTTCATGAAGAACACTTTTCGTGGTTCTGAAGTATAGTGGGTCGTTTTTGGCTTCCAAGTCAGACACGAAATTTTCGTCCTCAACCACCCACTCATCCATCCACTAATCCACTCATCCATCCACTCATCCACTCATCCACTCACCCATTCATCCACTCATACACTAATCCAACCACTTAACCACTCCACCCACTCATCCACTCATCCATCCACTAATCCACTAATTCATCCACTCACCCATTCATGTCCATAATTTCCCACTCACCAAAAGTCCTTTGGCATTTTTCACTAATTCAACCACTCAACCATTCCACTAAACCAACCCACTAATCCATCCACTCAAACACTCCACTCACTCATCCACTCATCCACCCACTTCCCTTTGTCATTTTGTTACCTTAGACTTCTATAAAAGACACCATTTATCATGAACAACATGTATTCTCCTTCATTTCTCTCTAAGTTTCTTCTTGCTTCTTCATAGTTTCTCATAGTTTTGTATATTTTGATGCTCCCCTTCATGGTAATGGAGGGCTAAGCTACTTTCAGTCAATTTAGAACTCTTGAAGAGATTGTGGTTTGGATTCTTGAGACCTTGGTTATGTATTGTATTTGATTTGTAATTGAATTCCTCCTTTCTTCTTCTTTTTCTTCTTCTTGATCTTGAATGCATGAATGGTGATTCTATTTATGTTGATCTGATTGATCTTGGTTTAAGATTGAGATTTGTGATGAAACTTAGAACTGATTGATCTAAACTAATCACATAAATGAAGATTGAGATTTGTGATGAAACTTAGAACTGATTGATCTAAATTAATCACAGAATTGAAAAGGTTAGGTTACTGATTTGTGCCTAAGTTAATTGAATTCGGTACTTGAAATTAACATAGATCTTCATGAATGGTGCGATTATGGGATTTGTGTTTATCACTTGTTAATTGAATTCTAGACGATCGTCTAGTATGAATTCTGGATTTGATGCAGAGATCTCGGTTAGATCCAAATTAACAATTCAATTGCGCTCAAGTGTTCTATGAAGGGTCTATGATTGAATCCACCCAATCTTGGATAGGTTTCTAAATTGATTGCTCTTTAATTGTTATTTCTTCCTTTAATTTTGTTAAGTGCGATCTTAAACTGTCAAACCCCCCTTTTTGCTAACTTTCACTTGATTTGATTAAATTGCATTTACGATCCTTGAGGAAACGATCCGGTGTTGTTCACTATACTACAAGTTTAGGTAATAACTTTGGTTATAATTTTGACTGAGTTCGGCGCTCGTCATAGCCCAAGATATAGCCTGTATAAGACAGAAAGGTCAAAATGAGCTAAATTCTGAAAATTAATGAAACTTTTACAACTAAGCTCAATAAGGCCCAATCATCTAAAACTCACCCAAAAACATAATATTAGATACAATTAGCATCAATTAGGTCAAATATAAAGTAATAATGAATGCATCAAAATTGATTGATCAAATTCTCCCACACTTGAACTTTTGCACTCCCGGGCAAAATACAAAATTCAACCAAAAGGGGTTTCAACACCAGAACACAAGATCGACATACTTTCCAATGAATTGCAAGAATGCAAGGTAGTGATCAAGATTCAAACATCCAAAGTATCAAGGAATCTAGACAATCATGAATATATCTCTCAACATCTTAAGCAAGCAAGAAGACAAATTGAATCAAATGATGAACCAAAAGTGATAAGATCCTCACTAGGCATACTCTAACTCTCAAGTGTTTAGGATTGTATTTACACTCAAAGCACCCATGAAAGCAAGTACTACCATAAGCTTGACAAGCCTCTAATTTTCACCACTTGAAACACATGCAAATAAAGATAAAAAAGACTTTATTCAAGGTTGTAATGGGGCCAAGGTAAGGGAAGGAAACAATATAGATATAGCAAGTTAAGCACCCAAGAGAATAAAAGAGCAATGGGAAGGAACTCAAATGACAAGTAATGCACATTCTCTTACTTTGATCACCTTTCTTTTTGCTTTCACAGCCTTTCTTGAATTCATTCTTTTTCTCTTCATTTTTCAATTCATTTTTTTTTCAATTCAATTCATCCTTCCTTTTTCTTTTTTTTTCTTTTTTTTTATTATTTTTCATTTTTTTTCCGTTGATCACCTTGCATGCATATTACACATCATTTTGTACAACCCCCACACTTGAACTATTAATTGCCTACAAGCAAAAGAGCTCCTCAAATGAAATGAACCAATGCTCTCTCATTCCCTAAGGTAAGGTAAAATCATGGTTTTTCACAAAGGCATAAAATGAGCTAAGACAAAGAATAGGCAAATAGGCTCAAGGGGGGAATCAAAGGGAAATGATGCAAGGTTGGCTATTTGGCCAAAGTAGCTAATCAAGAAAGAAGGCCTCAATCATCTCAATACATGCATGAGAACAAGAAGCTTAAAAAAGAATCAAGTCAAGTTCTAGAGCACCAACAATCATGAGTGAAATCACACAAGAAAGAAAGAGAATGGCATAATGTAATCCATCCATGTATAAGGTCCAAAATCTCACCAAGGACAAGCCTATCACAAATGATGCAACACTTTAATTCTCAATGCCAGCTTGCTAAACTAAAAATGCAAGAAAAATATTTATATTATGTCATCAAGGGTCTATAACAATGTAGTTGCAGAGTCTTTAGCAGGTGGATTGAAAACCTCTAACTAAGAATGATGAAATTACTCACAACTTGTACAAACCAAGAAATTCAATGAAAAGCATGCAAAATTGA
Organism: Ormosia emarginata; assembly: GCA_029884605.1. Lineage (NCBI taxonomy): Eukaryota > Viridiplantae > Streptophyta > Magnoliopsida > Fabales > Fabaceae > Ormosia > Ormosia emarginata. The sequence continues at coordinate 25,617,291 of JAQQTP010000062.1, read as the reverse complement.
TCAAAACAAATAAAAGAAACAAAAGAAACAAAAACAGAATTAGAAAACAGAAACAACAAAATTCAGCAAAATAGCAAAAGCAAAATTCAAAAAAACAGCAAAACAGCAAAATTCCCTCCCCTACACTTAAATCACACATTGTCCTCAATGGAAACACAAAGCAAAAGACAAGTAGGCATGTGAAATAAAAGAGCAAGGGAAGAGAACACCCTCATCAAGGTGGAAAGATCTGCACTTGGGGAAAGGTGGGCTTTGCCAAAGAGAGCTCCTCTACAGGTACGAGGCTTGCAGGGCTTGCGGGGCTCTCAAGAAAGGGCTTAAGATGGTGGCCATTAACCTTAAAACTCTTGTTGGTGGCTGCATTCCAAATCTCCACTGCACTATAAGGAAAGATGCTAGTGGCAACAAAAGGACCATCCCACCTAGAACGGAGTTTACCAGGCATGAGTTTAAGGCGAGAGTTGAACAAAAGCACTTTTTGGCCAATGGAGAACTCCTTTCTAGAAATCATCTTATCATGGAAATGCTTAGTCCTTTCCTTATAGATCCTTGAATTCTCATAAGCCTCCAAGCGAAGTTCCTCAAGTTGTTGCAATTGAAGCTTCCTCTCTGAACTTGCTTGGTCAAATGCTAAGTTACAACTCTTCACTGCCCAGTATGCACGATGCTCAATCTCCACCGGAAGGTGACATGGTTTACCAAAGACAACCCTAAAAGGAGACATCCCTATAGGTGTCTTGTAAGTGGTACGATGAGCCCAAAGAGCCTCTTCTAACTGGCAGCTCCAATCCTTCCTATTTGGCTACACCATCTTCTCCAAAATATGCTTGATCTCTCTGTTAGAAACCTCGGCCTACCCGTTAGTTTGGGGATGATATATCGTAGACACTCTATGCATGACCCCATACTTTCGAAACAAAGCCTCCAAAGTCCGGTTACAGAAATGAGTCCCTTGGTCACTAATGATAGCTCGGGGCACTCCAAACCTGCAAAATATGTTAGACTTGACAAAATCCACAACAACTCGAGTATCATTAGTCCTGGTGGCCTTCGCTTCCACCCATTTAGAAACATAATCAACCGCAAGCACAATATAAGAAGAACCAAAAGAAACAGGGAAAGGGCCCATAAAATCGATACCCCAAACATCAAAGACCTCGCAGAAAAGAATGGGCTGCTGGGGCATCTCCTGCCTGTGGGTGATGGCCACTCCTGCTCTTTAGCACTGCTCACAAGTAGTGAAAGCCTGATATGCATCTCTGAAAATGGTAGGCCAGTAGAATCCAGAATCCAACACCTTCCTAGCTGTCCGTTATGGTCCAAAGTGTCCTCCGATTGGAAAAGAATGACATAAGTGAAGAACTGACTGGATCTCATGGCAGGTATGCATCTGCGAATCACCTGGTCACTACAAATTTCCCACAAATAAGGATCATCTCACACATAGTATTTAGCATCACTCTTAATCTTAGCTCTTTGTGATCTAGATGCATGAGGGGGAAAAATAGATGCAACCAAGTACTTCAAACCAAGGGGAAAGTGGGGTATTGTAACACCCTAAACTTTAGTATAAATGACTGTTGTGTCCTGAATTGTACTGTTTGTTATTTTTCTGTATGATACAGTGTTTTATTTTACTGTCTGTGATTTTATTTGGACTTTTTGTGAGATTTGCTTCGAGTCAGGAATAATTTTTGGGCTGGGGAAATCTTATTTTAATTATTCGGAGTTGGGGGATCTTACTAAACCCAATTCTGAATGATACTGTTATTAATCTTTTAATTTTTAGGATTTTACTGTGAAATAAAATAATTTTATATTATTATAATATTATTTTATTAGGCAGAATAAATAAATGACAGGAGACCCAAAAATGAATTGTGGGACCCACGTTTAGTTAAAGTAGAATGTTAATTAATTAGTAATGTAACTAATTAATCTAATTAAGATAAGTTAAGTATGCTTAGAAGCTTAATAGGATTAGTAGCTTAATTAAGCATGATTAGTGGTGGAACATTCAAGAGCTAATGACAATGCTTATGACTAAGCTTAATGACAAGGCTTATGACTAAGCTTAATGACAAGGCTTGGATTAGCCAATGGAAGACAAGCTTGGTGATGGAAGACAAGCTTGGTGATTAATCTTAACCTTGACCCTGATGAAGTCTAAGGCTTGGATGGAGTCTTGAAGAGTCAAACAAAGTGGCCACCTCCTTTCCTTTGAGCTCTACGGCCAAGTACTCCTTTGAGGGCAAAATTCACTTCAATTTCATCTTTGCTATTCTACTTTCTCTCTTCCAAAATCAAGAAACACCATTGTTGCTTCTTTTCAAGCCATTCGGCCAAGAGCCCTAAAACACTAACCATTTACCTAAAATTTTATCCAACCTACTTTTCTAAACCTAAACACAATTCTAAGAACATCTCTAGTTGAGAGTTCTTGCAAAATCCATCATCTAAAGCTTTGAAAAATTTCTTTGGAGATTTTTCCTAGAAGGTGGAAATTCTTAATTTTCATTTCTAACTTCTTTTTCAAGGTTCTAAACCATGATTGATCCATGGTTTATGATTTTCTCTTATAGTTTTAACTCTTTAAATTTTTGTTTAAGATTTTTAAGTTTTCTTGAAGGTGAATTTGCAACCATTAGGAAGGAGTGAAAGAGATTTTAGCTTCACTTAAGGTAAGAGGAAGACTTGAATCTTATCATCCTTGGATGGTGATAAGAAAATGGAATTGTTTGTGATTGTAGAATCCATAAGGATTCATTTGTGTGTTTGTTGTAATAGCTTTCTTAATTGTGATTTGTATTGATATGCATGTCTACAAGCTTTGAATATATTGTATGTGTTAGAAATGCATGAATAATTAGTAGGATGTGAATAATATGCAAGGTTTGCATGTGTGTTCCAAAGAGCACAAATCCAAGGCTCACGGTCTCAACACAAAATAGAAACCAAAATGTTCTCAACCATTTTCTAAAAGAGTGATTTAATTAACTTAGGTAAATTGACAAGATACAAATTGATTTAGAGCAAGAAAAACAAATCTATAAATCAAATGACAAGTTAATGGATGTCGGCCAACATGCCAAAGTTAAGTGTTTTTAGTTTCTAAAATTGTTTTCAATCAAGGTTAAGTAATAATGTCAAAAAGATTTTTAGTACAATGAGTTTTGAGGAATAAAAGTGATTGGATTAAGTTTAAAAAAACTAAAACTAATGATTTTACTGTTTAGGAGATAATACAGTAGCTTGTGTAAAATTTCTAATGTAAAGCTCACTTTGTGTTTTGATGCCTGTTAGTAGTTTTCAAAAGTATAATTAGATGGTTGTAATATAATCAAAAGAAATTTTAACAGAAAAATTTAGAAAACCATTGTTATAGATTTTCAAAGCAAAATACTGTCAATTTTTGTTAAAAACGAACAAATAAGATAGAAAAAGATATCCAGTATATTGTAGACGGTATGAAAAATATTTTACGTAACTCAAACGTATTAAATATTATTTCTATTTATTTAAATAGTAATTTTTAAGGAATTCAGACAAGAAAATGATTTAAAAATCTTACGCGATTGAGAAAACGATTTAAAAACAGTACGCGATTTTAAAAATAACAAAATATATTTACGCGATTTAAAAATGTTTGTAAAAATGACGAAATTGTGAAAACGTGATAAAATTTCTACGTGATTGATGAAAACAGTAAGTTTTACTATCGGGCCAAAGTGGTGGACCCGGACAGATGGAGAAACAGTACTGTCAAGTGGGACATACTGCGTTTGGTGTTTGAGGGTGTTTTGGTAATTATTGGAGATTTGAAGAGTATTTTGGTAATCATAGTTTTGTTCATATTTTTTTTGAGTCAAGTCGATTCGTTGTGGAATTGGCGATTGATTGACGAGGTGAATTACATCGTATTGTCGGTGTGATAAGCATAATGTGGTTCATTTCTTATTGGACTTGGAGGCATTAGTGTGCGGATTATCCCACATGTGGACAGTTAGTCGTTTCTCTGGGCCGTGGTAACTGGCTACACACTAGTGATCTCGACACGCACTATACTTAATCAAGATCTTATAAGAACTATGCTAGTACAATGCCTATAGTTACACGATGTTTGGACTATGTACTACACCACAATGTTTTGGACAGTGAGCTATAGACACAATATGAGACAGTGCAATAGTTGGTGGGGCAGCCTAAGGTACTAATAGGACTTGCAGGTCATTCTCTCTGATGTCTGTGGTTGTAGCTCCATGGAGTAGGGTTGAGTCGCATTACATATGATTTATGTGTTGTGCATTATAATATTATTATCTGTACCATTTTATCTGTGACATTATGTGATGTTGTTACACTTAATTTCTGTGTTACTTTATATTATTATTTATGCTGTTATAGTATGTTATATTGTATGAATTGCTATATCTGTTGTATTGTTGTTTTCTTATTTACCATATTTGTGGTGATATAGATTGTCTTACCTCTTTGTACGCATTGTTTTCTGTATTTTAAATTATATTTTAAAAGAAGAGTTTGAGGAAGAGGAGCAGCCTCTTGATTTTATCTACCCTAAGGAGGAAGAGCAACAGCAGCAAGTCGAGGATTAGTTCGACGACCAAGAACCATCCGATCATCCATACCCATTAGATTGATTGTATGAGTATGACGTTACCAGGATTCTTTGGTTTCGTGAGGTTGGATTTTCATGGAGGCTCGGAAGCCTGGCGACTGCGAGAGGACAGAGATTCGGTTACGTACGTAGGGCGTCTGACTGTGACCATACGTTCAGAGTTTGATGGAGTGCCTATCTTTTCTACTGTGTTGTATTTATATGTAGAGTTATCGCTATCTCTTAGGCGTCATTGGGGTGGTATGTTTGATGCGCCTAGTGAGATTAGCAGCGTGTCGATAGCACGGACTAGAGTCCATGGAAGGTCGAGGCATCCTGGATACTTATCACCTGAAGTTTCATCCGAGAGTGATCCTTCAGAGGGTTAGAGTTCTGTGATGCGTACTTGGGCGCGTCTACGTTTTGTATATATAGACTTCTTACTGCTTTGTTTACTGTTTTGGTTTAAATATTTGTAGCTGTAAATTATTTGTACTACTTGAAACAAAAATATATGTATATTATGTGTGATGACAGTTTGTTTATTTTATGTTCCATGTTATTTTATTTCGTAATATTCTGTTTAACCGGAAAAATTTTACAACCCGTATTACTATGTAACAAATGTTTTACAACTTGGGTAGAATTTTATTTATCTTTATTTTATTTTATTTCATAAATGTGACATCCCCATAAGGGTGTTACATTAGTTGGTATCAGTGCCCAAGTTAGAGTCTTTTGGGGTTGTGGTTGGGTCTGTTTTTGCTTGTGTTGTGTGATTCTCTGTGATTTACTTTCAAAAGGATGTATCTGACTTTGCTTTGTTATGATTCAAGAAAGAAGATGTTTGGCGGAAGAGGAGCACGTGTGAATGCGAATCGTGCTGTGGATCCAATGATTGCAGCTGCAGAGGCTATGCAGCGAATAGCTGAAGTAATTACTTAGTAGAATCAGAGAGCAGCTCAACAACAAGATGCTACTGCTGATGCCCTAAATGTATCTGAATTTAGGCATAACAATCCACCACAATTTAGAGGCGAGATTGATCCGGAGAAGGCAAGTCAATGGATACAAGATTTGGAGAAGATATTTGAAGGAATGATATGTACAGATGACAAGAAGGTGACGTATGCAACTTTTATGCTGAGAGGAGATGGTGAATATTGGTGGAGAGGAACCCGCCGATTATTGCAGGCTGAAGGAACGAAGATTACATAGGAGGTATTTCTGGAGAAGTATTTTCCTGCGAGTGCTAGACATGCCAAGGAGATGGAATTTCTTGGTTTGCGTCAAGGCAACATGACTGTGAATGAGTATGCTTCTAAATTTGAGAGTTTGTCCCAATTCTCAGATTATGCTCAAACTCGACCGGATGATGTGTGGAGATGTAGGAAGTTTGAGGTAGGGCTGAGAGTGGAACTGAAACGAGGGATATTATCCTTGAAGATGAATCAGTTTTATGCTTTGGTAGATGCTTGTGCACGCCTTGAGGAGTTGGAGCCATCACGGGATCCCAGAAACCGTAATTTTGGACCAACAAGATTTCAGAGGGGTGGTAGCAGTAACAACAATCGGTTTCAGTGCAAGCCGTATACTAGACCACCAGGGAGTCAACCTCAACGACCACCAGTTGGGGGAAATGCTAGTGGTAGTGAGCTGGACAGAAAGTGGCGTTTACGCCAACATGTTTTAAGTGCAGAAAGAAAGGCTATATCTCTACAGATTGCTCAATCAGAGGGACAATTTGTTTTAGTTGCGGACAACCAGGACATATAGCCAAGGATTGTCCTCAGCCGGAGAGGAAACCTACTGTGAGAACTGTTCTTGCTACTCAGCCAAGGTCTGGAGGGCGAGTATACACTATGACTGGAACTGAAGTTTCACAGTCTAAGAATCTAATTCAAGAGGAAGGTGTCATTGAAAGTAATCTTCTGACTGTGTTATATGATTCAGGTGCGACACATTCATTTATTGCATATGATTATGTGGAAAGATTGAAGTTGCCTGTGTCTTCTCTGAATTTTAAACTGATTGTATCTACACCAACTGCTAAACCTGTACTTACATCTAAGATATATTTGGATTGTCTTGTTGTTATAAAGGACCGTGTTTTTTCTGTCAACTTGATTTGTTTACCTCTTGTTAGGTTAGATGTAATACTAGGAATGGACTGGTTATCTTCTAACCATATCCTTATAGACTGTGCAAACAAAACCCTAGTCTTTCCTAAGGAAGAAAAGTCTGGATTCTTGACTGCTGTTAAAGTTAAGTCATTGTTAAGAGATTGAGCACAGGGATATATGCTATTGTCTTCGTTAGAAGTCAAGAGTGAGAAAGATGTGAATACTATTCCTGTTGTCAATGAATTTCCAGAGATTTTTCCTGATGACGTACCTGGTTTGCCACCAGAGAGGGAGATCGAATTTTCTATTAATTTAGTACCAGAAACAGGTCTTATCTCAATTGCACCGTATCGGATGTCTTCAGCGGAGTTGGTGGAATTAAAGAAGCAATTAGAGGAACTATTGGAGAAACAGTTTGTGCGCCCTAGTATTTCACCGTGGGGAGCACAAGTGCTTTTGGTCAGGAAGAAGGACAGAACTTCTCAACTTTGCGTAGATTATCGTCAGCTGAACAAGATGACTATAAAGAATAAATATCCACTTCTGAGAATTGACGATTTGATGGACCAGTTGAGGGGAGCAGTGGTATTTTCTAAGATAGATCTGAGATCAGGATATCACCAGATTCGTGTGAAGGTGGAGGATGTACCTAAAATAGCTTTTCGAACTCGTTATGGACATTATGAGTATCAGGTAATGCCATTCGGAGTGACGAATGCTCCTGCCATCTTTATGGACTATATGAATAGGATTTTTCGTCTATACTTAGACAAATTTGTCATTGTCTTTATCGATGACATTCTGATCTATTCTCAATCTAAGGAAGAGCATGCTGAACATCTCGGTATAGTTCTTCAGATTTTGAAAGAAAAGAAGCTGTATGCAAAATTGGTGAAGTGTGAATTTTGGTTAGAGGAGGTTCAATTTTTAGGTCACGTGATTTCCAAGGAAGGTATTGCGGTAGACCCATCGAAGGTAGAGACTATTTTGCAATGGGAAAGGCCTAAGACGGTGACAGAAGTTCGAAGTTTTGTTGGACTTGCTAGATATTACCGGAGGTTTATAGAAGGTTTTTCCAAGATTGCCGGACCGCTTACACAGCTCACGAGGAAAAGTCAAGTTTTTGAATGGATGGAGGAACGCGAAACAAGTTTCCAAGAATTGAAGAAGAGGTTAACAACTGCACCAGTGCTGATTCTACTAGATTCTAACGGAACTTTTGATGTGTATTGTGACGCTTCTTACCAAGGGTTAGGATGCGTGTTGATGCAAAACCGGAATGTAGTGGCTTATGCTTCTAGATAGTTGAAGGTTCATGAGAGGAATTATCCAACCCATGACTTGGAATTAGCTGCAGTGGTTTTTGCATTGAAGGTGTGGAGGCATTTTCTGTATGGAGCAACGTCCAATGTCTTTAGTGATCATAAGAGTTTAAAGTATTTGTTTGATCAGAAAGACTTGAATATGAGGCAGAGGCGATGGTTGGAATTTTTAAAGGATTATGATTTTCAACTCCAATACCATCCAGGAAAAGCTAATGTGGTAGTAGATGCGCTGAGTAAAAAGGTGATCAATGTTTCGGCAATGATGATAAAGAAGGAGGAATTGATTAACAAATTTCGAGATTTGTGGTTGTCAGTGGAGTTTGTGCCTGGAAGAATTCGCCTATGTAAAGTCATGATCATAAATGAACTGCTTGATATAGTTCGAGATAAACAAGAGGAAGATGCATTTTTACAAAACGAAAGAGAATTGTTGAAGCAAGGTCATAAGGCGACGGTAGAGGAAGGGTCAGATGGAATCTTAAGGTTCAAGGGAAGAATTTGTATACCCAATGATTCTGAACTTAAGAAGGGGATTCTAGATGAAGCTCATACTAGTGATTTAAGTTTACATCCGGGAATGAACAAGATGTACCAAGACTTGAAAAGGTTATTTTGATGGCCAAGGATGAAAAGAGATGTAGCGGAACATGTGGCGTCTTGTCTGGTTTGTCAAAAGGCGAAAGTGGAACATCAGAGCCCAGCCGGTATGTTACAACTGTTAGCTATTCCAGAGTGGAAGTGGGACAGTATCTCGATGGATTTTGTTACCAAATTACCGAAGACAAGGAAAGGTTATGATTCGATATGGGTTATAGTTGATAGGCTTACGAAATCGGCGCATTTCTTACCCATCAATATTAAGTATTCGTTGGAGAGATTAACCCAGATGTATATCAGTGAGATTGTGAGGTTACATGGTGTCCCTACATGTATAGTTTCTGACTGAGATCCAAGGTTTACATCAAGATTCTGGTGAAGTTTGCAAGAAGCCATGGGAACTAGATTGCGGTTAAGTTCAGCTTATCATCCACAGATTGATGGTCAAACAGAGAGGACTATACAATCTTTGGAAGATCTGTTGCATGCCAGTGTGTCAGAGCAACGTGGAAGTAGGGATGAATTTTTATCTTTGATAGAATTCACCTACAACAATTGTTTTCACTCGAGTATAGGGATGGCACCCTATGAGGCGTTATATGGAAGACGATGTCGAACACCTCTGTGTTGGTATCAAGATGGGGAGAGTATGACTATTGGACCAGATCTTGTACAACAGACTACAGAGAAGGTAAAGATGATACAAGAAAAGATGGAGACGACGCAAAGTAGACAAAAGAGTTATGCTGATAAGCGAAGGAGACCTCTTGAATTTGAGGAGGGTGAACATGTATTCTTAAGAATGACTCCTACGACTGGTGTCGGAAGAGTTATCAAATCTAAAAAGCTTACTCCTAAGTTTATTGGGCCTTATCAGATTCTTCGACGAATAGGTCCTGTAGTATATCATATTGCTTTGCCGCCTTTTCTATCTAATCTGCATGATGTATTTCATGTGTCTCAGTTAAGGAAGTATATTCCTGATCCGATGCATGTGATACAGCCAGACGAAGTACAGTTGAAGGATAATTTGACTTATGAGACTTTACCTGTCAGAATAGAGGACAGAAAGGTGAAGCAGCTTCGAGGGAAGATGATCGAGCTAGTGAAGGTCATATGGAATAATGTGACAGGTGATGCTACCTGGGAGCTGGAAGATAAAATGAAGGAGCAGTATCCTCATTTGTTTTGATGTATAACGAATTTCGGGGATAAAATTTCTTACTTGTAGGGGAGAGTTGTAACACCCCAAACTTTAGGATAAATGACCGTTGTGTCCCAAATTGTACTGTTTGTTGTTTTTCTCTATGATACAGTGTTTTATTTTACTGTCTGTAATTTTATTTGGACTTTTTGTGTGATTTGCTTCGAGTCAGAAAAATAATAATTTTCGGACCGGGGAAATCTTATTTTAATTATTCGGAGCTGGGGGATCTTACTAAACCCAATTCTGAATTATACTGTTATTAATCTTTTAATTTTTAGGATTATACTATGAAATAAAATTATTTTATATTATTATAATATTATTTTATTAGGCAAGATAAATAATCGATAGCGGACTCAAAAATGAATTGCGGGACCCACATTTAGTTAAAGTAGAATGTTAATTAATTAGTAATGTAACTAATTAATCTAATTAAGATAAGTTAAGTATGCTTAGAAGCTTAATAGGATTAGTAGCTTTATTAAGCATCATTAGTGGTGGAACATTCAAGAGCTAATGAAAAGGCTTATGACTAAGCTTAATGACAAGGCTTATGACTAAGCTTAATGACAAGGCTTGGATTAGCCAATGGAAGACAAGCTTGGTGATCAAGTATTAATCTTGACCCTTGATGAAGTCTAAGGCTTGGATGGAGTCTTGAAGAGTCAAACAAAGTGGCCACCTCCTTTCCCTTGATCTCTACGGCCAAGTACTCCTTGGAGGGCAAAATTCACTTCAATTTCATCTTTGCTATTCTACTTTCTCTCTTCCAAAATCAAGAAACACCATTGTTGCTTCTTTTCAAGCCATTCGGCCAAGAGCCCTAAAACACTAACCATTTACCTAAAATTTTATCCAACCTACTTTTCTAAACCTAAACACAATTCTAAGAATATCTCTAGTTGAGAGTTCTTGCAAAATCCATCATCTAAAGCTTTGAAAAATTTCTTTGGAGATTTTTCCTAGAAGGTGGAAATTCTTATTTTTCATTTCTAACTTCTTTTTCAAGGTTCTAAGCCATGATTGATCCATGGTTTGTGATTTTCTCTTATAGTTTTAACTCTTTAAATTTTTGTTTAAGATTTTTAGGTTTTCTTGAAGGTGAACCCGAAACCATTAAGAAGGAGTGAAAGAGATTTTAGCTTCACTTAAGGTAAGAGGAAGACTTGAATCTTATCATCCTTGGATGGTGATAAGAAAATGGAATTGTTTGTGATTGTAGAATCCATAAGGATTCATTTGTGTGTTTGTTGTAATAGCTTTCTTAATTGTGATTTGTATTGATATGCATGTCTACAAGCTTTGAATATATTGTATATGTTAGAAATGCATGAATAATTAGTAGGATGTGAATAATATGCAAGGTTTGCATGTGTGTTCCAAAGAGCACAAATCCAAGGCTCACGGCCTCAACACAAAATGGGAACCAAAATGTTCTCAACCATTTTCTAAAAGAGTGATTTAATTAACTTAGGTAAATTGACAAGATACAAATTGATTTAGAGCAAGAAAAACAAATCTATAGATCAAATGACAAGTTAATGGATTTCGGCCAACATGCCAAAGTTAAGTGTTTTTAGTTTCTAAAATTGTTTTCAATCAAGGTTAAGTAATAATGTCAAAAAGATTTTTAGTACAATGAGTTTTGAGGAATAAAAGTGATTGGATTAAGTTTAAAAAAACTAAAACTAATGATTTTACTGTTTAGGAGATAATACAGTAGCTTTTGTAAAATTTCTAACGTAAAGCTCACTTTGTGTTTTGAAGCCCGTTAGTAGTTTTCAAAAGTATAATTAGATGGTTGTAATATAATCAAAAGAAATTTTAATAGAAAAATTTAGAAAACCATTGTTATAGATTTTCAAAGCAAAATACTGTCAATTTTTGTTAAAAACGAACAAATAAGATAGAAAGGATATCCAGTATATTGTATACGGTATAGAAAATATTCTACGTAACTCAAACGTATTAAATATTATTTCTGTTTATTTAAATAGTAATTTTTAAGGAATTCGGACAAGAAAATGATTTAAAAATCTTACGCGATTGAGAAAATGATTTAAAAGCAGTATGCGATTTTAAAAACAACAAAATATATTTATGCGATTTAAAATATTTGTAAAAACGATAAAATTATGAAAACGCGATAAAATTTCTACGCGATTGACGAAAACAGTAAGTTTTACTGTCGGGCCAAAGTGGTGGAGCCGGACAGATGGAGAAACAGTACTGTCAAGTGGGACGTACTGCGTTTGGTGTTTGAGGGTGTTTTGGTAATTATTGGAGATTTGAAGAGTATTTTGGTAATTATAGTTCTGTTCATATTTTTTTTGAGTCAAGTCGATTCGTTGTGGAATTGGCAATTAATTGATGAGGTGAATTACATTGTGTTGTCGGTGTGATAAGCGTAGTGTGGTTCATTTCTTATTGGACTTGGAGGCATTAGTGTGTGGATTATCCCACATGTGGACAGTTGGTCGCTCCTCTGGGCCGTGGTAACTGGCTATACACTAGTGATCTAGACACGCATTATACTTAATCAAGATCTTGTAAAAACTATGCTAGTACAATGCCTGTAGTTACACGATGTTTGGACTGTGTACTACACCACGATGTTTTGGATAGTGGGCTATAGACACAATGTGAGACAATACAATAGTTGGTTGGGCAGCCTAAGGTACTAATAGGACTTGCAGGTCATTCTCTCTGATGTTTGTGGTTGTAGCTCCATGGAGTAGGGTTGAGTCGCATTACATATGATTTATGTGTTGTGCATTATAATATTATTATTTGTACCATTTTATCTGTACCATTTTATCTGTGACATTATGTGATGTTGTTACACTTAATTTCTGTGTTACTTTATATTATTATTTATGCTGTTATAGTATGTTATATTGTATGAATTGCTATATCTGTTGTATTGTCGTTTTCTTATTTACCATATTTGTGGTGATATAGATTGTCTTACCTCTTTGTACGCATTGTTTTCTGTATTTTAAATTATGTTTTAAAAGAAGAGTTTGAGGAAGAGGAGTAGCCTCTTGATTTTATATACCTCGAGGAGGAAGAGCAACAGTAGTAAGCTGAGGATCAGTTCGATGATGATCACATATTTTATACATTAATAAACCCTCATTTTTAGTCATTTACACTCTCTATGTACTTAATTGATTAAGTCTAGTTATGTTTTGTAAGTTTGGACTCAAATTAGACTTAATTGATTTTTTTAGTACTATTTTGGTCTTACGTTGTTTCTGTATTTCAGCCATATCTTGAGTTCTAAATGTTTAATAATTATGAATTTTATCTTGTAGGAAAGATAAGAGAGAGCTCTACAACTTTGATGAAAAGCTCAAAGTCTCAATCAGACATCTAGTAGAACTAATTGGGCTTGGAAGACAGAACACGAGTTTTGTGTCTGAAACCTGAATAGTGTACAGTAATCAGAGCATAACGCGGGCTTCAAGAATTATCTTGGGCTGAAATTTGGACATTTGAAAGTTAAGACCCAGATCTAAAACTTTTATGTTGAACACAAAACTTGATTTGGGCTCCTTGATGGTGATATTGGGTCTGAAATTTAAAACAGAGGTGCTGAAACTGGGCCTGAACAGTTTGTAGTAATTAGGTCATATCTTGGGCTGTAGGACGAATTTTTGGGTGATTCTAGAGCCATTGGAAAGCTTAGACAATTTCCTAGAACTTTCATGAAGACCACTTAGCTCGAAAATGACGAAATCAATGACTTAAGCAATGAATGATTTCAGAGACAAGAAATCTCAATGATTTTTCACTCTTATCCTCACCATTTGGCATTCTCCACTCATTCATCCACTCATCCCACCTACCCCTAATCAGCCCCTTTGTCATTTTGTATCCCTAATCCTCTATAAAAGGCACCATTGGCTGACCATTTGGGGGCACTTGGTGTTAGGCTTAGTTTGTACAAGTTAAGGTTATGCTTGTTTATTGTTTTCCTTTGTTGTAATTTTCTCTTGTTCTAAATTGAAGTCGTGTTCATCTTTCTCTTCTTCTCTCTTTCTTTCTTCTTATCCATGAGTAACTAAATCTTCATCTTGCTTGGGTGAAAGAGTGAAGCTCTTGGTAATGAAATAAGGTTAGATTATTTTATTTCTTGTGCTTAAATGATATATTATTAAATGAACATTATATGTGTTGTATTTTGTTTCCAATCAATTTAGAAACCTTCTTTGTTAATGGAGATCTTGATTTATTGTAGACAATAGGATTGACACAGTGAATGCTTGAACTCATTTACAAATGTTAGTAGATAATTAAAGGAATCATAATATGATTACATATATAATTGAACTTTGAATGTTATATTTTCCGATTGGAACCTCCGTTGTGTGTGGATTTCAATTGAGTTAAAAAGAGAAATAATCTTACCTTTAATTTATTACCAAGAGTGGATCTCCTAACCCAAGCAAACCCTTAAATTCATTTGTGAACTTGTTTTATTACTTTTGGTGTTGTGACAAATCCTCTTCTTACCTCAATTAATTTTTCTTCATCAATTCCCTGAGGATCGACCTCGGACTCCCGAGAAATTTACTACTTGAGACAACCTGCACTTGGGTTTGCATCCTTAAATCCCGCAGTCAAGTTTTTGGCGCCGTTGTCGGGGACTTGATTTGAAGTTTTGATTTATTGAGGTTTGTTTTCTTTAATAAAATCTATTCTCTCTTCTCCCTCACCGGAGCAAAAGATCGGCTTGCCGATCCTTCGGTTTCTTTACTAACTCTCTAACTTTCTAACTATCTAACTCTAACTTACTAACTTGCTAACATACTAACTTTTTAACTTTTATATTTATGTCATTTATTTTGTTTTTTAATTTTATTTATTTATTTTCGTCATTTTTTTTATCAGTGGGGGTAACTCTCCTGTTATTTTACGCACTAACTTAGTGGGAAAACTCTCCTTTTACTTTTCTATTATTTATTTTTTCGCAATCTAACTTAATAAAATAATATTTCTTCTTCTCTTCTCTTTCGCCGCTCTGTGGGGCTCTGTCACTCTCCGCTTTCATATTTAAATTTACTTTTTGCACTTTATTTTTATTTTTATTTTTGGGTGGTTGGTTTATTACCCCATCCCTATTAATATTTAATGGTGGGTGATACCCCCAGCTTGTATATTATTTTTTTATTTATTTATTTTTAGTTATTTATGTATTTATGCTTAATTAGTATCGTGATTTAAATTCTGGTCGTTTAGTTAAAATTAATTCTGGTACTTTATATATTGACTTGTTTGAATCACAATCACACACAATTGACACAATGGCTGACAATGAAAGTGTACATGATGAACCGAAAAATCAACCGTTGTGAACCATGCGTGAATATTTGCAACCACCTCGAAATTCTAGTCCATCATGTTTTATCTTTCCACTCAATGCCAATAATTTTAGATTCAAACCAGGTATGATTTCTTTACTTCCTAATTTTCATGGTTTAGAATCTAAAAGTTCATATTTACATCTGAAAGAATTTGAGGAAGTATGTATTGCCTTCAATGATCAAAATTGCACTAAAGAGATTGTTAAGCTTAAATTGTTTCCTTTTTCTTTAAAAGATAAAGCAAAATCCTAGCTTAACACTTTGAAACCAAGATCAATTGGCACATGGCAAGAAATGCAAGGTGAGTTCTTAAAGAAATTTTTTCCAACACATAAAACCAATGCTATGAAAAGACAAATCCAAAATTTTTCCCAAAATTCAAATGAAGCATATTTTCAATGTTGGGAATGATTTAAAGATTTGTTAAATTCTTGCCCACATCATGGTTTTGAAAAATGGCGCACTATTAGCTTCTTTTATGAAGGTTTAACTCCTAAAACTAAACAATTTGTGGAAACAATGTGCAATGGTGAGTTTCTTGATAAAGAACCTGATGAAGCTTTAGACTATTTGAACCAGTTGGCTGAAAATTCTCAATCTTGGCATAGTACTAATATTTCTGAAAATTCAATTAGATCTAATCTTGCAAGTGCTAATAAAGAAAAATATCACCTTAGTCAAGAGGAAGATCAAAATGCTAGATTTGCTAGTTTGGCTAGAAAGGTTGAAGCCATGGAATTAAGAAAAGCAAAAGAAATCAAATTTGTGCAAAATGAAGAAATTTGTGGCATTTGTGATGACTCTGGACACTCAACACACGAATGTCCTAACATTCCTGTTTTTAAAGAAGTTGTACATGAGCAAGTAAATGCAATGAATAATTTTAAAAAACTAGTTACTTCTTCTTTTTCAGATACATACAATCCGGGATGGAGAAATCACCCGAACTTCAGCTGGAGGAATAGTACTCAGTCATAATTCGTGCAACCACCACCTCCTCAGGCAGAATAAGACTCTCAAAATTCTCAAGGATATGCACCTTATGTCCCACCATATAGGAAAAACCTTGAAGAAATACTGCATGCATTCATAGAAAAGTAAGAGGCCATTAATAAACAAAACAATCAAACCATGATTGACATAAAAGAAACTCTTGCCAAACTTACTTCTGCTCTCACCATTCATGAGAAAGGAAAATTTCCTCCTCAACCTCAACCAAATCCTAAAGGTCAGTACAGTCTAAATGAGGGGAGTTCAGAAAACCAATAAATGGACTAAGTCAAGTCAGTGATAACTCTTAGGAGTGAAAAAGTTGTTAAAAAACAAATTCCTGAACCTTGTGAGAAAGAAGATGAACCAATTCCCCAAGAAAATGAAGAAGTTGACCAAAAGGCGACCAAACTCTCGCCTTCACCCCCATTCCCTCAAGCATTGAATAACCCAAAGAAATTGGACCACCGCACTGAAATTTTTGAAATTTTGAAATAAGTGAAGATCAATATTCCTCTGTTAGATGCTATCAAACAAATTCCTTCTTATGCCAAATATTTGAAGGACTTGTGCACTGTTAAAAGGAAATTAAATATAAAAAAGAAAGCATTTTTGGCAAAGACAGTAAGCTCCATTCTTCAAAATAATAATGCGTTGAAATATAAAGACCTTGGTTGTCCTACAGTTTCATGCATTATTGGAGAACATAAAATTAAAAAAGCTTTACTTGATCTTGGTGCTAGTGTCAATTTGCTTCCATATTCAGTTTATCAGCTACTCAACTTAGGTGAGTTAAAACTAACTTCTGTAACTCTTCTACTTGCAGATAGATCAATTAAAATTCCAAGAGGAATAGTGGAAGATGTGTTGTTCAAGTTGATAAATTCATATATCCGTGGGATTTTATTGTCTTGGATATTGAACCTATGGTTGATAGTTGCAAGTCAATTCCTGTTATTTTAGGCCGTCCATTTTTAGCAACATCTAATGCTTTGATAAATTGCAGAAATAGAGTGGTGAAGCTAACATTTGGAAACACGACACCAGAGCTTAATGTTTTTAACATGTGCAAGTAACCACAGGAAGTCCTTGATGAAAAAAAGGAAGTTGAAGGAATTGAAGCCATTATAGATGATCATCTTAAAACAAAGAGTTCTTCTGACCCATTAGAAATTTGTTTAGTCAATTCATTGGATTCAGGCATGCAATTAAAAGATGATATCTCTGAAATATGTTCTTTGCTTGATTGTACACAGGCAATGGAGTACAAGGGATGGAAACCAAGATTTGAAGAGCTAAAACCCATGAGATTGGTAAGTGAGATTGGTAGGTGAGCTTGGTAGGTGAGATTGGTAGGTGAGATTGGTAGGTGAGCTTCCTTGTCTCTGAAAGTATTCATTGCTGAACTCATTGATTTCGTCATTTCTGAGCCAAGTGGTCTTCATGAAAGTTCTAGGAAATTGTCTAAGCTTTCCAATGGCTCTGGAAGCACCCAAAAATTCATCCTGCAGCCCAAGATATGACCCAATTACTACAGACTATTCAGGACCAGTTTCAGCACCTCTGTTTTGACTTTCAGACCCAATATCTCCATCAAGGAGCCCGAATCAAGTTTTGTGCTTGACATGAAAGTTGTACATCTGGGTCTTAACTTTCAGATTACAAATTTTCAGCCCATTTTATATGCCCAAACTCGAATTATGTTCTGGTTACTACAGTTCGGGTTCCAGTCACAAATCCCGTATTCTGATTTCCATGCCCAATTAGCTCCACTAGATGTCTGAAATTAACTTTGAGCTCTTCATCAAAGTTGTAGAGCTCTCTCTTATCTTTCCTACAAGGTAAAATTCATAATTATCAGACATTTAGAACTCAAGATATGGCTAAAATACAAAAACAGTGTAAGACCCGAATAATGCTGAAAAAATTAATTAAGTCCGATTCGAGTTCAAACTTACAAAACATAATCAAATTCAGTCAATTAAGTACATGAAGAGTGTAAATAACTAAACATAAGGGTTTTTTAATGAATAAAATATGTGATTATCAATTACCTACTGGGTTGAAGTACATATTTTTGGGAGAAAAACAAAACTTTCTAGTGGTAATTTCCTCGTCTCTTACTGAAGAACAAGAAGGTATGTTAACAGAAGTACTTAAAAGGCATAAAAATGCAATTGGATGGACATTAAAGGACATAAAAGGCATTAATCCATTGATTTGTACACATAGAATACATTTAGAGGATAATGCTAAAACTTCTCAACAACCTCAAAGAAGATTAAATTCACACATGAAAGAGGTAGTTAGAGCTGAAGTCCTTAAATTGCTTGATGTTGGAATTATCTATCCTATCTCTGATAGTCAATGGGTAAGTCCTACACAAGTTGTGCCTAAGAAATCTGGAATAAAAGTGGTTGAAAATGATAAGGGAGAATTAATACCTACGCGAGTCTCATCTAGTTAGCGTATGTGTATTGATTTTAGAAAATTAAATGCTGCTACTAGGAAAGATCATTTTCCCTGGCCATTTCTTGATCAAATTCTGGAAAGGGTAGCAGGACATCCATACTACTGTTTTCTTGATGGTTTTTTAGGTTATAATCAAATACCAATTGCATTGGAATATCAAGAAAAGATCACTTTTACATGTCCCTTTGGTACTTTTGCATATAGAAGAATGCCTTTTGGCCTTTGTAATGCTCCGGCAACATTTCAAAGATGCATGTTAAGCATTTTTAGTGACATGATTGAGTATTATTTAGAGGTTTTCATGGATGATTTGATAGTTTTTAGAAATTCTTTTGAAAATTGTCTTGATAATTTGGAAAAAGTTCTCAAAAGATGCGAAGAAAAAGGATTTGTGCTAAACTGGGAAAAATGTCATTACATGGTTACCTCAGGAATAGTGTTAGGTCATGTGATTTCTTCTAAAGGAATTGAAGTTGATAAGGCCAAAGTTGAATTAATTGCTCATTTGCCTTCCCCAAAAACAGTCAGAGAAGTTCGTTCCTTTTTAGGACATATAGGATTTTACAGAAGATTCATTAAGGACTTTAGTGCCATATCTAGACCATTATGTAATCTTCTGTTGAAAGATGCACCATTTGATTGGACTCAAGAATGTCAAAAATCTTTTGAAAAATTAATTGGTCTTCTAACATCTGCTCCTATCATGCAATCTCCTAACTGGTCTTTACCTTTTGAGTTAATGTGTGATGCTAGTGATTTTGCTGTGGGCGCTGTTTTAGGCCAAAGAAAGGAAGGTAAGTCTCATGTGATTTGTTACGCAAGTAGAACTTTAAATAGTGCACAAATAAATTACACCACTACTGAAAAAGAACTACTTGTTGTAATTTTTGCACTGGACAAATTTCGATCTTACTTAATTGGCTCTTCTATTGTGATTTTCACCGATCATTCTATTGTTAGATATTTGATGTCTAAGCAGGATGCTAGACCAAGATTGATACGGTGGATTTTGTTGTTTCAAGAATTCAACATCACAATAAAAGATAAGAAAGGAGCCGAAAATGTTGTCGCTGATCATTTGTCCAGACTTATAATAGGCTCACCTTTTGATAGCACACCTATCAATGATTCTTTTCCTGATGAATTTTTATTTTCTGTCAATTCCATGCCTTGGTTTGCTAACATAGTCAACTTTCTTGTAACAGGAAAGATGCCGCCTCAATGGGCGCACTAAGATAGAAGGAAATTTTTGACAGAGGTGAAAAATTTTTATTGGGATGACCCATACTTGTTCAAATATTGTGTTGATCAAATCTTTCAGAGATGTGTGCCCGACAGTGAGGTAGGTAGTGTCATTAAATTTTGTCACTCGGAAGCATGTGGAGGTCACTTCTCTTCAAAGAAAACAGCTGCGAAAATCTTGCAGTGTGGATTCTATTGGCCCACTTTATTTAAGGACTCCTATACTTTTTACAAAAGTTATGAAAATTGTCAAAAGTTGGGCTTAATTTCAAAAAGAAACATGATGCCTCTGATCCCCATCTTTGTCATTGAAATTTTTGATTGTTGGGGAATTGATTTCATGGGTCTATTTCCATCTTCATTTGGATTTGTGTATATCTTGGTTGCAGTTGATTATGTTTCAAAATGCATTGAGGCGATTCCATGCCGGCACAATGATTATAAAATTGTTCTCAAATTTTTAAAAGAAAATATCTTGTGTCGATTTGGAATCCCTCGAGCTATCATCAGTGATGGGGGAACACATTTTTGCAATAAACCATTTGAATATTTAATGAAGAAATATGGTATTACACATAAAATTACCACCCCTTATCACCCTCAAACAAGTGGACAAGTTGAATTGGCAAATAGGGAGATTAAACAAATTTTGGAAAAAACGGTTAACCCAAATCGTAAAGATTGGTCTTTAAGACTAAACGATGCACTTTGGGCTTACCGTACTGCTTTCAAAATATCTTTGGGCATGTCACCCTATCGGTTAGTCTATGGAAAACCTTGTCACTTGCCCGTAGAATTGGAACATAAAGCATTTTGGGCCCTTAAAGCTTTCAATATAAATCTTGATGATGCTTGCAAGATACGCAATTGCAATTGAATGAACTTGAGGAATTGAGAAATGATGCATATGAGAACTCAAAGATTTATAAAGCCAGAACAAAAACTTTTCATGATAAGACAATTTTGAGAAAATCTTTTGAAATTGGTCAAAAAGTTCTGCTTTATAATTCTTACCTGCACCTATTCCTTGGAAAATTGAGATCTAGGTGAAGTGGTCCTTTTGTTGTCAAACACGTGTATCCTCATGGAGCCGTAGATATTGAGAATCCTAATAATGGTAATGTGTTTAAAGTTAATGGACAAAGGCTCAAACCATTTCTGGAAAACCAAGTTAATGAGGTAGAATTCATCTCTCTTTTTGATCCTTGTTATGAATAAAATGCACTCTAATTTTGTTGCCTTATTTTTGCAGTTCTTTGTGTTGCTAATTAAGTGGCGGATACGGTACTCTGTGACTCTCAAGTCGGTTTGTTTTTCAGTTTCCCAAAATAACTAAATCCTTCTTCTCCTTTAAAATGGATGTCATTCTTTCAAACCTGAGAAAACATTTTCCTTCTCTCCCTCAAAATGCTCTGAAAAAAATCTACAAAGTTTAATGTGAAAGATTGAGATTGTTAATGAATAAAGGTATGCTAGAAGATGTGCGCTGGATAATTGAAGCAAAGGTCCGACTAGCAGGTGAGTCTTCAATTTCATTTGACTCATACATGCCAGGTCTTGAAAGAAGTTCATATTCTAAAAGGAGAAGAGCAAAAAGGTTACAAGTCTGTTACAAATGTGGACGATGGAATTGTAACAAGCGATGTTGTACTTTGGGGATGGTTTCCGCAAACAGAGAAGATAAAATTTTCTTCATTAAGAATGGACTGAGTAAGGAGTCATTAGATGATATCTTATTGACTCTTGAGACGCATTCTTGTAGATTGGTGCATCATGAAATTCTTAATTTGTGGAATCTCTTCAAGGATGAAGAAAAACGCTATAGTCTTGGGAATTTGACTCTAAAAGACCCTGTTTGCCAATTTATAAGGAAATTGGATGGGAAGCTTATCCTCGACTCATAGAAGGCGTTTAAGCCGTTACTGGACGTGAAACCAGAGGCAGATGTGAGCCATATCCACAACAATCTGTACATATTATCTTCTTCTTCATGTTTTTTTTTTTGAAAAATAAAAAAAAAAAAAATGAAAAAAATGAAAAAAAATGAAAAAAAAAAATAAAAAAAAAAAGAGTCTGAACAAGAGCGATCCAGAAGGAGTACTATGGCTTTAATTAGTTGTGGAGCCTCAGTCTTTGGCTGACCCGTCATTGACTCAGGTAGACCTTTACACGCTAGTCCTTAAAAAAGTTTATGTACCATGCTCTATAGAGAGCAGCGCTCCATAACCCAATGTTTACCATCTAGGCACTGTGGAGTTGATGGACAGGCAAAAGCGTCCCACTCTGGTTATTAGTGAGAAGTAACTCGCAGCGGCCGAAGCGTATTAGACATCTGAGCTTGATCCTCTCTTTTATTAGAAGGGGCTCTCAGCGCCCTGGGATGGGATGTTTTGGATCTTGGACATTATGGGTTTTAGATTTTAGCATCTTTGTTGATGTTACGAGCCCAAGTGTGAGCGCTCCAGGTTCCAGACCTAGGATGGAAACCCACGATGGTTTCTTCTTTCTCCCTTCTTTGAATAAATGGACGTGAGTGTCTACTGCACTGGTGACACGCAGTATAAAGATATGCCACTACTGCACTCATGACGCGCAGTATAAAGATACGCCATGAAAGTCAGATATACAGTATGTCATCATTTGCTATTATATTTCTTTTATCTTTGTATGATTTTGCTGTATTTCGATTTTGGACAAACGATCCTTTGAGTAGGGTCCTTCAGGGGTTTCTAGACTTCTTTACCCTAATGGTTTTCTTGAAGTCAAAAATAAAAATAAAAAACAAAAAAAAAGATTCTGTGCTCCTTAATTTCAAACTTTTCTGACAACAGCCAACCTACCCTTATAGGTGCAATTATTACCCTTTCCATTCTTTTCCCTATTTAAACATTCCATTTTCTCCACTTTCCTTCAACTCAGAAACATTCAAAGGGAGGAAGAGTATAGAAATGGCGCCTTCTATTTGTAACCTTAAAAATATTTGTGTTTTTTGTGGGTCAAATTATGGGAAGGGTTTAGAGTTTGTAAACGCAGCTAGCACTCTTGGTCGATCACTTGCTGCGAGGAATATTCATCTTGTATATGAGGGAGGTTGCCGTGGGTTAATGGGAGCTGTATCACTTGCTGCATATATAGGAGGCAGTCAGGTTTTAAGAGTCATTCCTGGACCTTTAGCTCAACAGAACATCACTGGAAAGACGGTTGGAGAAGAAATTCAGGTAACATCTATGCATGGACGAATGAAAAAAATACTTGACAACTCTGATGCATTCATTGCCTTACCATGTGGTTTTGGTACTTTGGAAGAAATTTTCCAAATAGTCTCTTGGGCCGAACTGAACATCCACCATAAACCCATTGGTTTGTTGAATGTTAATAATTACTTTGATAGTTTGTTACTTTTTCTTGACCATGCTGTGGAACAGAAATTTATCACTCCTTCGGCAAGAAAACTTCTTATCTCTGCTTCCACTATTGATGAGCTCATTGATAAATTAGAAGCTTTTGAGTATGTACCTGATAAGGTATTAGCTCAGATAGATTGGTCAACAGGAAGCAGTGAGGGAAGCAGCAAGAAAAGAAAGCCAGATCTGACACTTCATCTTTAATACCTTTGATTTTATTTATTGTACTTTGTTTAAATTTGTGTCAAATCTCTCCAACAGGTAATATCTTCTATCCTTTACTCATCTATATTTTAACATTGAGGACAATGTTGTGATCTAGTTGGGGGGAAGGATAGTTGACTAATTTTTTTTTTTCTCGTTTTTTTTTGGAAAGTATGATATGATTGTCATGGACTTATTAAACTAATGAATGATGGTAGAGTAAGGAGTAATTTTACTTTTGAGACGCATCTAAATTGGAAAGTATGTTTAGTGATATGACTATCAGAAACCTATTCTTAGTAAAACCAATTAGTGATGGCAGAGTAAGGAGTAAATTTTGAAAACAATTTATTACTCTTGAGACGCATCTTAGTTGGGGTAGTAATTAATTAGTATTGATTTGTGGAAGTAACAAAGTTTTTGTCTTTTGATTTCCTTTGAAAGATTCAAGCGAATGCACTCTCACATCTTTGGAAGCAATTGAAATTCAGGAATCATAGCATGATTGAATAAATTATCTTCTTTCTTAAATTTCACATGCTTGGTTATGGATGTTGAATTAGTGGATAGAGAATGATAGAAATATGCCTTATGAGATTTTGAGCCTATTGATGAATGGATTGAGTATTTGTACCATTCTCTTCTTTCTTATGTGATTTTCACTCATGGAATTGTTACTCTAGAACTTGCTTTGATTCTTTTTGAGGCTACATTTTCACATGCATATATTAATATGATTGAGGCATTTTAAAATAGCTACTTTGACCAAATAGCCAACCTTGTATATTTTTCATTGTGTAATCCCTTTGAACTTGTTTGACCATTCCTTATTTTTAGCTCATCTCATCCTTCAAAAAAAAATAAAATAAAAAACATGTTTTAACCCAATCGTAGGGAATAAGAGAGCATTGACCTTGTTCTTGAACAAGTGTGGGGGTGTGTGTGCAAAATGATCCAAAAAAAAAAATTTGAACACCGTTGCAATCAAAGGATTATCAGAATAAAGGTGGATGCTTGGAAACAACAGGAAGAAAAGGAGAATGTTCAAGTCTAACAATGAATTCAATTCACCAATTTGGGATTGATCTTCAACAAAACATTAGTCAAATGTTGGTGATTGTCCTTTATGATGAATGTTCTCAAACATTTTCTCCACTCTAACTGTACCATAATGCTCTTTTATTCTCTTCGGTATTTATCTTTTCATATCCATATTATCCCTTCTCCTTTACCATGACCCCATTACAACCTTGAATAAAGTCCTCTTGATTTTTGTATGCATGTGTTTTGAGTAGCGGAGAAGTAGAAGATAAGCAAGCTTATGGTAGTACAATTGTTCATGGGTTGAATAGAGTGAAATACTTACCTTTTAAACACTTGAGAGATTGAGAATGAATTCTGTGAGGATCTATCATTCTTGATTCATTCTTTTCAACTGAAGTTTCCTTGCTTGTTGGTTTGAGATGTGAAGAAATGTTACCTTATTAATGCTTTGATCCCTTGAATTTCTTGTTGCTCTTCTTGCTTCATCAAGTCTTTTAGAGTTTTTGGCTTTTGAGTCTGTGTCATTTTTCTTTGTCTCCTAACTTTGGTCTTATGTGTTTTGTCCAGGAGTGCAAAAAGCTAAGTGTGGGGAAATTTAATGATCACATATTTTATACATTAATAAACCCTCATTTTTAGTTATTTACACTCTCTATGTACTTAATTGATTAAGTCTAATTATGTTTTGTAAGTTTGGACTCAAATTGGACTTAATTGATTTTTTCAGCACTATTTTGGTCTTAAGCTATTTCTGTATTTCACCCATATCTTGAGTTCTAAATGTCTGATAATTATGAATTTTACCTTGTAGGAAAGATAAGAGAGAGCTCTACAACTTTGATGAAGAGCTCAAAGTCTCAATCAGACATCTAATAGAGCTAATTGGGCTTGGAAGACAGAACACGAGTTTTATGTCTGAAACCTGAATAGTGTACAGTAATCAGAGCATAACTCGGTCTGCAAGAAATATCTTAGGCTGAAATTTGGATATTAGAAAGTTAAGACCCAGATCTAAAACTTTCAAGTTGAACACAAAACTTAATTCGGGCTCCTTGATGGTGATATTGGGTCTGAAAGTCAAAACAGAGGTGCTGAAACTGGGCCTAAACAGTTTGTAGTAATTGGGTCATATCTAGGGCTGTAGGATGAAGTTTTGGGTGATTTTAGAGCCATTGGAAAGCTTAGACAATTTCCTAGAACTTTCATGAAGACCATTTGGCTCGAAAATGACGAAATCAATGACTTAAGCAATGAATGATTTGAGAGACAAGAAATCTCAATGATTTTTCACTCTTATCCTCACCATTTGGCATTCTCCACTCATTCATCCACTCATCCCACCTACCCCTAATAAGCCCCTTTGTCATTTTGTATCCCTAATCCTCTATAAAAAGCACCATTGGTTGACCATTTGGGGGTACTTGGTGTTAGGCTTAGTTTGTACAAGTTAAGGTTATGCTTGTTTATTGTTTTCCTTTATTGTAATTTTCTCTTGTTCTAAATTAAAGTCATGTTCATCTTTCTCTTCTTCTCTCTTTCTTTCTTCTTATCCATGAGTAACTAAATCTTCATCTTGCTTAGGTGAAAGAGTGAAGCTCTTGGTAATGAAATAAGGTTAGATTATTTTATTTCTTGTGCTTAAATGATATATTATTAAATGAACATTATATGTGTTGTATTTTATTTCCAATCAATTTAGAATCCTTCTTTGTTAATGGAGATCTTGATTTATTGTAGACAATAGAATTGGCACAGTGAATGCTTGAACTCATTTACAAATGTTAGTAGATAATTAAAGGAATCATAATATGATTACATATATAATTGAACTTTGAATGTTATATTTTCCGATTGGAACCTCCGTTGTGTGTGGATTTCAATTGAGTGAAAAAGAAAAATAATCTTACCTTTAATTTATTACCAAGAGTGGATCTCCTAACCCAAGT
The DNA here is from genome assembly GCA_029884605.1 of Ormosia emarginata. Lineage (NCBI taxonomy): Eukaryota > Viridiplantae > Streptophyta > Magnoliopsida > Fabales > Fabaceae > Ormosia > Ormosia emarginata. The sequence goes on along the minus strand of JAQQTP010000062.1, from coordinate 25,590,753 downwards.
AAGCCCTTAAATTCATTTGTGAACTTGTTTTATTACTTTTGGTGTTGTGACAAATCCTCTTCTTACCTCAATTAATTTTTCTTCATCAATTCCCTATGGATCGACCTCGGACTCCCGAAAAATTTACTACTTGAGACAACCTGTACTTGGGTTTGCATCCTTAAATCCCGCAGTCATTCAACGACCAAGAACCATCCGATCATCCATACCCATTGGATTGATTGTATGAGTATGACGCTACCAGGATTCTTTGGTTTTGTGAAGTTGGATTTTCACGGAGGCTCGGAAGCCTGGCGACTGCGAGAGGACAGAGATTCGGTTACGTACATAGAGCGTCTGACTGTGACCATACGTATAGAGTTTGATGGAGTGCCTATCTTTTCTACTGTGTTGTATTTACATGTAGAGCTACCGCTATCTCTTAGGCATCATTGGGGTGGTATGTTTGATGCGCCTAGTGAGATTAGCAATGTGTCGACAGCACGGACTAGAGTCCGTGGAGGGTTGAGGCATCCTGGATACTTATCACCTGAAGTTTCATCCGAGAGTGATCCTTCAGAGGGTTAGAGTTCTATGATGCGTACTTGGGTTGGGCGCGTCTGAGTTTTGTATATATAGACTTCTTACTGCTTTGTTTACTATTTTGGTTTAAATATTTGTAGCTGTAAATTATTTGTACTACTTGAAAAAAAATATATGTATATTATGTGTGATGACAGTTTGTTTATTTTATGTTTCATGTTATTTTATTTCGTAATATTCTGTTTAACCAGAAAAATTTTACAACCCGTATTACTATGTAACAAATGTTTTACAACTTGGGTAGAATTTTATTTATCTTTATTTTATTTTATTTCATAAATGTGACATCCCCATAAGGGTGTTACAGGTATCATGTAGTTGCATGAGCTGCTCATCTGAAAAATCATCTCTGATAGAAGAAGGGTCAACAGCTCATTCGATCCTGCTCAAATGATCTGCCACCAAATTCTCTGCGCCACTTCTATCTCTAACCTCTAAATCAAACTCCTGGAGAAGCAGCATCCATCTGATTAACCTCGGCTTCGATTCTGCTTCCTTTAACAGGAATTGTAAGGCTACATGATTAGTAAAGATAACCACTCTAGAGCCAAGCAAATATGATCTAAACTTATCAAGTGCAAATACAATGGTAAGCAACTCTTTCTCAGTGGTAGTATAGTTAGCTTGTGCAGCATCTAAAGTCCGAGAAGCATATGAAATGACATGAGGTGATCTGCCAACCCTCTGTGCAAGGATAGCTTCCAATGCATAGTTAGATGCATCACACATGAGTTCAAAAGGAAGTGTCCACTCAGGTGGCTGAATGATGGGAGTGGTGGTCAAAGCTCCTTTGAGGCAATCAAAAGCCTCTCTACACCTATCATCAAAATAAAAAACAACATCTTTCTGCAACAAGTTGGACAGTGGAAGGGCCTTTTTACTGAAATCTTGAATGAACCGCCTGTAGAAACCTGCATGGCCAAGAAAAGAACGAACCTCTCGCACGCAAGAGGGGTAAGGTAACTGGGAAATAACATCAATTTTAGCAGGATCTACTTCTATACCCTTCTGAGAGATGATATGGCCTAAGACTATGCCTTGTTCTACCATAAAATGACACTTCTCATAATTAAGAACAAGGTTAGTCTCAATGCACCTATGCAAAACTCTATCCAAACTGTCCAAACATGCATCAAAGGAGGAACCATAAATAGTAAAATCATCCATAAACATCTCGATCTAATCCTCTAAAAAGTCTGTAAAGATACTTACCATGCATCACTGAAAAGTTCCAAGGGCATTGCATAGGCCGAAAGGCATTCTCCTGTAGGCAAAAGTGCCAAAGGGGTAGGTGAAGGTGGTCTTTTCCTGGTCCTCTGGTGCTATATGGATCTGGAAGTAACCTGAAAAGCCATCAAGAAAACAGTAGAAAGATTTTCCAGCTAAGCGCTCAAGCATCTGATCAATAAAGGGTAAAGGAAAATGATCCTTTCTTATCGCTTGGTTGAGCCGCCTGTAATCAATACAAACTCTCTAGCTACTCTACACTCTAGTAGGAATCAACTCATCGTGATTATTCTTCACTACTGTGATTCCTGATTTCTTTGGAACCACTTGAATTGGACTCACCCAATCACTATCGGATATAGGATAGATGATTCCAGCTTGCAGAAGCTTGGTCACCTCCTTCTTTACCACATCCAGGATCAAAGGGTTTAGCCGCCTCTGTGGTTATCTCACTAGCTTAGCTCCATCCTCAAGTAATATCCTGTGCATGCACATGGAAGGACTAATGCCAGGAATGTCAGCCAAGGTCCAACCAATAGCTCTCTTATGCTTCCTCAGTATTTGCAACAACCTCTCCTCCTGTTCAGCATGGATGTTAGTAGAAATGATCATTGGCAGCTTCTTATCATCCTCTAAGTATGCATACTTAAGGTGCTGTGGAAGTTGCTTAAGCTCCAGTGTAGGTGGCTGCACTACAGATGGAAGAATCCTAGTGGTAGGAGCTGTGTTCACAACATGTAACTCAACAAAATCAGATTCATATGTACTTGTTGTAATCAAATTACTGCATTCTGACTCCATCAAATTTGCAGCTATACCACCATTTAACTGTTCAGAAACTATACAATCTGTATCAAAATCACCATGTAAACAGGATGCAATCTCAGTACAAACACTGCATATTTCTGACTCAATACAAGTAGCACATATGTAAGTATCAATAAAATCAGAAAAGAATGGAAAATCAGCAGCAAAGAGCTCAGAAAGGTTATCATCAACTATATCAGCCAGCAAATCTATATGGAAAACTAAAGTTCTTCTAAGGGATGCTTCATGGCATCCAAGATGTTAAGTCTAACCACACTATCTCCAAATTCCATGGAAAGAGTGCCTACATGGACATTAATCTTGGTTTTGGCAGTTTTGAGGAAAAGTTTGCCAAGATTGATGGGAGCCTTGCTGGATTCAGATTCTCCATCCATATCCAAAATATAGAAGTTTGCAGGAAAGATCAAATCATTAACTCTAACAAGGACATCTTCATTGAGTCCAGCAGGGTATGCATTACTCCTGTTTGCCAACTGAATGATAACTCATGTATTCTGCAAAGGTCCAAGGGCAAGAGAGTTGAACACAGACATAGGCATAACATTAATTGAAGCACCTAAATCCAACATGGCATTTTCGAATTTGCTATTGCCTATGGTACATGGGATAGTAAAAATTCCTGGATCCTTGCATTTTTGGGGCCTTGTAGGCTGAATAAGTGCAGACACATTTCTCCCCATGCTGATCTTCTCATTTCCCTTTAGTCTCCTTCTGTGAGTGCACAAGTCCTTAAGAAACTTGGCATATCTTAGAATTTGTTTGATTGCTTCAATGAGAGGAATGTTCACCTCAACCTTCCTAAATGTCTCCAAGATCTCCCTACCTGTGTCAGTCTCAAAAGTCTTCTTAAGCTGCACAATCCTCTGAGGGAATGGTAATAGGATGGACTGCTTCTGCTCATCAGTAACAATATTAGGAGTAGGGACAGAATCTGTTTTCTTATTTTTGCTGCTACATGGAATTTCCGGTATAGTTTGCTGCTGCTTAGTCTCCTTATCTAAACCATGTTGCAACCTACAAGCTGGTGCATTAATAGTCTTACCAGATCTTAGAGTGATGACACTCACATTTCTTGGATTCACCACAGTTTGTGCAGGCAACTTGTCAGAATCTTGTGATTGTAATTGATTCATCGAACTGGCAAGTTGTCCAATTTAGTTCTCTAAATTCTGAATGGTAGCTTCGGTTCTTTGCTGGAACTGCAAGTTGTTCACTGCCATCTGTTTCATTAATTCCTCCAAGGTTGGCTCAGATTTAGGAGGTGCAGTAGTAGGCTGCTGTAGATTCTGCTGCTAAATGAAAGGTGGTTGATATGGTCTGCTAGATCCTGAAGTGGATTGGAAGGGTATCTGCTGCTGCTGTTGCTGCCTAAATTGAGTAAGGGCAGGTTGTGTAGAGGTATTCCCCCACCTCAAATTGGGATGATTTCTCCAGCCTGAGTTATATCTGTTGGAGGACAAATCATTACTCTGTTGTTGCTGCTGAGGCCTGTTGTTATAAATGTTAGCTGCATAAGCTTGTGGGGTACCATCAGTGTCAACCTCCTGTAGTGTAGGATAGGCATCTGTGGGATGATCAGCAGAAATGCAGATGCCACACATTTGGCATGAGCTACTGCAGCAGGCTTCTGTTGTTGAATGACAGCTAATTGCCTCACCAAGGATGCAAGATCATCAATTTTGCTTTCTAATTTCCTATGATCTGTAGCATAGGCAGCCTCAATTTCTTGGACACCTCTAATCAATACTACTGAGTTACTTCTAGTGCCAAACTGTTAGGAATTAGTGGCCATATTCTCAATCAGTTCTCTTGCAGCCATAAGAGTCTTATCTACCACTGCTCCTCCACTAGCAGCATCAATCATACTCCTATCCATAGGTAGCAGACCTTCATAAAAATACTGGATCAGTAACTGGTCACTAATTTGATGGTGAGGACAACTTGCACACTTCTTCTTGAATCTTTCCTAGTATTCAGATAATGGCTCTTTGTCAAATTACCTGATGCCACATATTTCTTTTCGGATTGAGGCAACCCTTGATGCAGGAAAGAATTTCTCCAAAAATAGCCTCTTAAGATCATTCCAACTAGTGACAGATCTTGGATGCAAATAATACAGGCAGTCCTTAGCAGCATCCCGTAATGAGAAAGGGAATGCTCTAAGTTTGATGTGATCTTCTGAAATGCCTTGAGGTTTCATGGTAGAACACACAATGTGGAACTCCTTAAGATGCTTATGAGGATCCTCTCCTGTATGACCATTGAACTTAGGCAGCAAATTAATCAGTCTAGATTTAAGTTCAAAAGGAACATCAACATCAGGATACTGAATGCATAAAGACTGATATGCAACATCAGGGGTAGCAAGCTCTTTCAAGGTTATATTATCCATAATATCAAAATTCTCAGTAGAATCAGAGTGGAAGGATTGACCAATGACAGAATGCATAGAATCAGAAAATTCAGATGCAGAATCACTAGTATGATCACTATATGGAGAATCACTAGATGCAGAACCAGCAAGATGTACACTACTTCCTATATGCTCATCAAGTGTAGAATCAATCCTATTAAACCTATGCAAGGAATGGAAAGTCCTATCTATCTTAGGATTAAAATGATGCAGTAAACTAGGGTTGTGCCTTGTCATGAAACATAGGAAACTCAAAAACACAAAACAAGCACAATTGAGTATCCAACACTAAAAATGCACCAAAATAAATCTAATTGACCTATCAAATGATTTTTAAAAATTATGGGACCACCACACACTAAAAACTACACAAAAATGGAACTCAAAAATGCAATAAAAAATCTTCAAAAAATGAAAAAGTGGTCTAAATGAAGGATTTAGGACAAACCAGGGTGGTGCTCACTATTGTGGGCCTTGTGGAGAAGGCCATTTTCCTTCAACCCACCAATTTTCAGCTCCATCCGAGCATGTTTTCCCACTCAAATATTACAAAAATGTCATTGTCTCACCTAAATTTGCTCAAAAAACCTACCAAATGATGGATTTTGGCCAAATTCTGGAGGGATAATCCCTAGGAATCTCTTTGCTTAGAATGGTGGCTTACCTTTGGAGACTAAGTTTCAGCTCAAGATTCCATTCCAACACCAAATGATTTCTACTAGTGCCTTTTTGGATGTAGGAAAATGAGAACAAAGTAAAAGTGAAAAGGGAAAATGAAGGTGAAACTCAAGTGAAGATGAGCAACTTGTAAATATCAATAAGGATTGTAAAAGGATGGTCAATAGTAGCAAAATGACATGTAGCAACAGAATGCAATGCAGGAAAATCAATGGAACAGTAACTGCATCAAAATGCAGTAAAGCAAGAAATTATGCAGCAGATTATGCAGCAGAGCAGAAGAACGTGTTACTTGTGCAACAGAAACACCAATTGTGTTGTGTGATTCAATGCACAATAACAAGATTCATGAAATGCAGCAAAATCCAATGTAACAGTAACACGAATTTTGTAGCAAAGGAAGTAAAAGCCAATGGAACAGTGACTAGTGCAGCAAAGTGCAATTCAGCAGGTAGGACAAAGCAGCAAAATGTGAATTATGCAATGAATTCATACAAAATCCAATGCAACAGTGCATCAACAATCAGTACAGCAGAATGCAGAATCAGTAGCAGAAAAATAGCAAAATGCTTAATAAGCCTAGGAACAACAATTGCAGAATGCTTAATGAGATTACAAAATTGATTGACACACAGTTGCAGCTCAACTCTAATACTTGGTTTAGCACTTTCAGCAAAGTTGATCACAAACTCCAAAGAACAACAATTCTGCAGAACTTCAGTACAAAGAAATCACCAAACTATTAAGGACTCCTAATAAGCCTAGGAAACCGAAAATAGATCCCCGGCAACGGCGCCAAATTTTGATCGGCGATGTCGTACTCGCCTCAAAATAGACTAGGGTTTACAATTGAATATAGCATAGTGCATAACCTAGGTCATCTCCCAAGGATCAATTCAGATTTCTCAAGCATATTAGAAATTATCAATAGGTAAGGGGTTTTGTTCATCAAGTGGTAGAAAACGAATTCAAACAGTAATTAAAATAAAATTCAATTATGGAAACACCAATCCAAGGACTTCAATTCAAGTGGCAGAGTTAATCATAGTTCAAAAAGAATGGAATTCTATTTGTATACCTCTGTTAATTCGAATTCAACTAGATAATCACCTAGCAATTCATCAACTAAAACAGAATCACAATTGCAATTCTTGATTAAAATTGATTTATGAACAATTTCGAATTAACATGGATTATAAATCAATGATCTATTCTCCGTTAGATTCAGATTAATCAATCTTCATTCCATCTTCAATTTCGAATCTAGATCTAGATCACAATTGAAGAAAGAGAAGAGGATAGAACACAAACAGAAATCAAATTTAAACAATAGAACTCAAAACTCTAACCACAATCATTGAATTTCTTGGATTGATTAGATCTTTAGCCTTCCATGGCCATCACGAAAAATGCAGAACTTCAGAGAAGAGTTAAGAGAGAAGAGAGAAAATGAAAAATATAGAAAAGAACTGTTTCTTCATTCTCTGAAACTGAACAAAAGAAATCAAAAAGTATTTTTCGTATTCTGCCTTAACCTATTTGTAACTGAAAATTCTTCTGTAATTCCTAATCTACCCTTAGCCCAAACTGTAGCCCTCTGAATAAGCTTTTCATAAACATATAATTTGTCTTATTTGGACTTAAATTGAGAGAGTTAATCCCAAATCAGTGAGGGAAGGTCCAAGCTTTGTGACAGCAACAGCATCCTAATTTTGAGGCTCAATTTTGCCCTGAATCTAGCTAAAATAGAAAAACTCCATTAGAAACAAAATTGTGTATCTTCGTCTCAACTTTCAGGGGACATCAAAATCATCCAAATGTGATATTTGTAACCCAAGATATGGCCTGTACAAGACAGAAAGGTCAAAATGAGCTAAAATCTGAAAATTAATGAAGCTTTTACAACTAAGCTCAATGAGGCCCAATAATCTAAAACTCACCCAAAGACATAATATTGGATACAATTAGCATCAATTAGGCCAAATATAAAGCAATAATGAATGCCTCAAAATTGATTGATCAGCGGTATAAACCAGTCATTAAATATTAAGCATAAATAAATGACATAAATAAATAAATTAGTAAGTTAGTAAGTTAGAAAACATAAATAAATGGCATAAATAAGTTAGAAAGTTAGTAAGTTGGAAGGTTAGAAAGTTAGAAAATTAAAAGAGTAGAGAAAGAATATACCAGATAATGAAGTTTACTTAAAGAAAGAGAATCTTAATAAATTAAAACTTCATATCAAGTCCCCAATAATGGCGCCAAAAACTTGATGCGAATTAAAAGATGCAAGCCCAAGTGCAGGTTGTCTTAAGTAATAAATTTCTCGGGAGTCTGAGTTCGATCCACAGGGAATTGATGAAGAAAAATTCTTTGAGGTAAGGAAAGGATTTGTCATAACAATAAAGATAATAAAACTTGTTCACAATTAAAAAAATAACTCAATTGAAATCCACGCACAACGGAGACTCCAATCGAAAAATAAAACATTCAAAGTCCATTCAGAATTATATATGTAGTTATATTATGGTTCCTTTAATTATTTACCAACACCAACACTTGTAAATGGATTCAAGCATTCATTGTGCTAATCATTTGTTTACAATGAATCAAGAACTCCACTTTACAAGGAGGGTTTCTAACTTGATTGGAAACAAAATATAACATATATAATGACTACTTGATAATATATCATTCAAGTACAAGAAAGAAATTAATCTAACCCTATTTTATTATCAAAAGATTTACCCTTTTAGCCAAGCAATAGGAAAATTAGTTACTCATGAACAAGAAGAAAGGAATAGAGAAGAAGAAAAAGATGAACATAACTTTAATTTATAACAAAATAAAACTACAATAAGAGAAACAAATAACACAATAGCATGATCTTGATCTCTAAGCCAAGATGCCCAAGATGATCAGCCAATGCTCCCTTTTATAGAGTTTGAGGAGCACAAAATGACGATGAAGTTATTTAATGAGTGGGTAGATGATGGGTGGATGAGTGAAAAATGGCAATGAAGTTATTTAATGAGTGGGTGAATAATTAATGAGTGGGTGGATGATTATTTAGTGGGTAGATGATTAATGAGTGGGTGGATGATTATCATGCTTGTCTCTCCACTTGTACTAACTAATTCAACTATCTTCACACGATTATAATTCTTTTAAAACGTCATTTTCTAGAAAAGTAGTCTTGATGAGAGTTGAAGGGTTTTGTCTTAGCTTTCCAATACCACTAGTTTCAGCTCAATGCAACTCCTATAGCCCAAGTTAAGCCCTAATTAGTGCACACTGTTCGGGTTCTAGTGACAGAACCCATTTTCTGACTTCCAGTCCTAATTAGCTCCACTAGATGTCTGATTGAGACTTCAATTTCTTCATCAAAGTTGTAGAGCTTCTCTCATCTTTCCTACAACGTAAAATCCATAATTTCTAGATTTCTAGAACTCAAGATATGGCCGAAATATAGAAACAGTGTAAAATCTCAATAATGCTGGAAAAGATCAATTAAGCCTAATTTGAACCCAAACTTACAAAACATGACCAAGCTCAATCAACTAAGTACATGGAGAGTGTAAATAATTAAAAATGAGGGTTTATTAATATATAAAATATGTGATTATCACAAGGTTAATTTCCATGCATTTTAACTTTCTGCAAGTTTCTTTTAATCATTTTCCAACTTAGTACAAATTTTTGCTTTTCTTCCTTTACTTTCTACATTTTTGTTGTTCTTCGTATTCTTGCATGTTTTGCATATTTTCATGTTTTAATCTTCACTTAAACACACACAACACTCCAAAGATGTTTTTATTAATACGCTGCATCAACATTGACATTTCTGATATTTACTTTTGGCATTTACATATTGCCATTTACATTATGTCAATTTATTTTTCAGCAAGTTTACTTTTGACAGTCATTTACATTCTATTAGTTCACTTTCTAGCAAGTTTACTTTTGATAGTCATTTACATTTTGTCAGTTTACTTTTTGTAAATTTACTTTCGACAATCATTTACTTTTATGTCAAGTTTACTTTCAGTACTAAGTTTACTTTTGGCATTTCCATTCTATCAATATACTTCCAGTAAGTTAATTTTGACTCACTCTTTACTTTAACACTTTATTTTCATTCATTTATTCACGTTGATACCTAATGACTAACTCCTTATGTACGTACCCTTTACTAACGCTTGACCGGTCGATAGTTGCCTAACCTTTGACGTCAGAATTTTGCTAATTACCAAAAACTTGAGGGTCCTAAGAGGAGTCAATTCACTCTGAGATATTAGATCTTTAATCAAAAGAGTAGTTAGTTCTTTTGACAAAAATTCACCATAAATATTATGTTATCTATAAAAATGTGTTCGAAAATAGGTTAAAATTCATAAAGGTCCCCTTGAAAATATTTGTTTTGTGTGAATTAGTCCATGAGTTTCTAAATAGTGCAAGATAGCCCCTAACTTTTGACATTGTGCTTATAATACTTTTTGTTAAACTTATGTTTGAATAAAAGACGAAACTCACATCATCATTTTAAGGAATAGGCTTTATCATTTCATCAGTTCTAATCTCACTGGAAACTCAATATTCAAGGGGAATAATGCTTATCTCTAAGCCTTAAACTTGAGTTTGGCTGCATCCGTGTTAGCAGCTTCCAACCTCTTGAAAGAGTTGAGACTCTTATTAGCTTGCTCTAAAGCTTAGCAGAAGCTGCTCCATGACTTCGAGACCAAGATTGTTCCTTTATTGATGCAAAGGAAGAGGTTTCACTAATGGTTGGAGACCAAGCCTTTCGTGGTGTTGTTCACAGTGGTGGAGGTGAGGGCGGTGGAGGAGGAGGATTAAGTGAAGTCCTAGACATGTTTGAATGTAGAAGCATCAAAATCGATGCTAGGATCTGACGACAAAGCAGAAAGTCAAGATTTTGTTGAAGTTCTCTTCGAGAAAGGAACCAAAGTTATAGTGACCGGTGCAAGAGGGCTACCGTTAGCTAGATAATTGTGACAAAAACTAGTGTATATTAGATATCCTCGAGACTAAGTGATGAGCCCTACAACGAGTGAAACCTCGTCTTATGTTTTTCGTCATTGAAGCATGATGAAGATGTAAAAGTAATACTTTTCGATTCAGACAATTTCGATGTATATTTGAAAGCTTAATATGAGTGATATTTACTAAGTTATGAATTTACACATAGTCTAATGCTATTAGAGTCAAAATTGTTGTGAAATATGAAGTTACCAAAATGGTAATTTTGATTTGATCTGGAAAATTGAGATCCGAAAAGGTTAGTAAGTACACTTGGGATTTTCTGAAGACAAAAGTGAAGATCGTAACCAGAAGACAGTAATTGTTTGAATATTCAAATTTAAATTTAGATAAGATTGAATTTGAATATAAAACAGAAGTTGACTGCAATTACGAGTGTAAGATCCAAACAATACAAGGATTGCTGACAAAGATTAGGAAGTTACTTGTAGCATAAGAATTGCTAACAAAAATTGGGCAGTTACTTCATGAGGATTGCTGACAATAATTAAGCAGTTTCTTTTGTTTTAGACACTTGTCAAAATCTTATAAAAAGGGTAGTTACTTAAGATTTCTATTAATGCTAAAAGCATTAAAATATTTAAGGGTTGGAATTCATCAACTTGTACTAATCTCTCTCTGTCACCCTGATGCAATGAGCAAACTGAGATAGAACTAAATATGTTTTCATCTTGCTTCTTTTTTGTAAACTTTATGATTCTAATGCAAGTTTAGTTCATGTTCATTTCCATTTCCAATCATTTACCTTCTTGTAACTTCTCTTATACTCTTGATCGAGTGTTCCCCTCGAGATCATTTCATTTTTTTTAATTGCTTTCTTTATTTTTTGCAAATTTATCTTTCTGTCAACTTTACTTCCTTGCACATTTATTCTTTTTGTATATGTGTTGTTTCATACATTTTTTATTTATGCAAATAATGTGTTTAACTTCCCCGAAATAGTTCTTTTGGCTAAAGGATATTTTCTATTTACTCTATAGAGAAAATTTGATACCTTCTTTCATATTGTGGGTTGATATATATTTAATCAAATTTAATCAACTCCTTTTTCAATTTATGTTTGCTTGAATAAAATTAATTAAGTTGTAAGTTAATATTTTGCGTTAGAAAGTAACCATATTCCTCATGAGAATGATTTCTACTCATCATTTTTATTACTTGAGTGACTCATGCACTTACGGTTAGCAAAAGAGTTGCCCACAAGATTGGCGTAACCTCCAACAAGTTTTTGGCGCCATTGCTGGAGAATACGACTAATTACTGTATTGCTAATATTGATAACGAGCTTTGTTATTTCTAATTCAAGTCTTTTCTTTTATTATATTTTGATTTAATATTTCATTCTTTTGTGAATAAGGTACCATCAATGGCGGAAAACAACGATCATACGAGGCCTTTGAGGGAGTTTGCTAATCCTCAAATGAAAAATCTTCAATCAAGTATCAGACGGCTTCCCATCCGTGCAAATAATTTTGAGATCAAACTAGCCATTATCCAAATGATTCAGACATCTGTACAATTTGGTGATTTGCCGAGCAAAGATCCCAATGCGCATTTGTCAAACTTTCTGGAGATCTGCGACACTTTCAGGCACAATGGAGTCTCAGAAGATGCCATTCCCCTTAGGCTCTTTCCTTTCTCTCTCAGTGATCGAGTCAAGAATTGGTTGCAGTCTTTACCTGTGAGATCTATAACCACTTGGGAGGATGTGTGTGAAAAATTTCTTAACAAATACTTTCCTTCAGCCAAGACTACTGGGTTGGTGAATGACATCACTTCATTCACCCAATCTGAATCTGAATCCTTGTATGAAGCCTGGGAGAGGTACAAGGACCTGCTTAGAAGGTGCCCACACTATGAAATTCCTCATTGGCACCAGATTTACTCTTTCCACAAAGGCCTACTACCTCACCATCATCCAATTGTGGATGCAGCTACAGGCCGTTCATTATTAAGTAAATCTTTCGACGAAACATACCAACTGTTAGAAGAATTAGCCGCAAACAACTACCAATGACCTTCAGCAAGAAACATGTTACCAAGTGGCCTCAATACTCAAGAGGGGGTGAATTGAGTGTGTAAAATATTTTCGTAAATCTTTCGCAAAACGTTTGATTGACAATTTTCGTTGAAGCTATTGGATGATTGAAGTGAATAGATAAATGAAATTGAATATTTCACTCACAAATTAAATAAGCCAAGTTGAATAACATTCAAGTAAGAATATAAAATAAATGCACAAATGTAAAGAGATGAGTTTAGAAGATCAAACACAAGTTTTATCTTGGTTCAGCCACCAATCCACTTGTGACCTACATCCAGTCCTCAAGCAACCGCTAGAGATTTTTCACTATATCTTCAAGCTTCAACAGGTGCTTGACAACCTTTACAAACAAGAGCACTCACCACACCTTGGGATACCTCACCCTTTGTGCTTGAGCCTCAAAACAGGGATACCTCACCCTTTACAACCTTTGAGGGATGCCTTACCCTCTTTACACCTTTGAAGGATACCTCACCTTCTTTTCAATAAGGGATACCTCACCCTTTTTCACTAGAGGGATACCTCACCCTCTTTACAAAATAAACAAAGTGTTTAAATGATAGAAACTCTCTCAAAAGAGTAGATAATACAAATTGAAGCTTATGGGTATCAAGGATTCACTCTATTCAAGCTCAAAAACAGGATATTATGGAGGTGATATAGAAAACGTGAATTCAATGCTTTTGAATGTTTTTCAGATTGATTGACCAACCAACATAAATGCCCAACAACTTAGTTTTATAGCCAAAAGAGATTTTGTGCCGTTGAGGACAGTTGGTAGCATTAAATGCTCTGTAATAGAGCTGTTGTTCGTGTTTTCTGATCTCCCAGTTAACCGGTTAGGAAATATTCCTAATCGGTTAGACATTTAAGATTGGTCTCTGTTTTAATCAAATAACCGGTTAGCAAATGAGTCTAATCGGTTAGGCTTCTTTAGAATCCTTTTTCACGTGTGTTTTAAAACATACTAACCGGTTAGTTTAACTTCCTAATCGGTTAGGCTTTTTTTAAACAGAATTCATTTCTTTGAAAACGTACATACTAACCGGTTAGGACAGGGACCTAATCGGTTAGGCTCTTAAAAAAATAGAAGCCACAGCTTCTGTTTTCACAAATAACCGATTACTTAAGTTGTCTAATCGGTTAGTCAAATTAAAAAACCAATTCCCGTGTTTCTATTTTGGCACCTAACCAGTTAGATAAATAGTGATAACCAGTTATTGATTTGAGCATGAAAAAAGATATCTTAAAGGTTTATTCAACCAAAGTTTTCCAAATCTTTTTCAATCTTTATAAAAGGCATTTTGCAAAAACAAAAACTTTTTTTCATAAAAGTAACATATGATTTTGCAAACCATTTAGGAAAGCCTATAAGTGAGCTTAGAGTGAATCCCAAAATACCTTTACACAAGATCTAAGGACGTATATGCTAAACTTGAATCCTTTGGTGCTTGATCTTCGCATTCTCATTTCCTTTCTTGTTTGTTGTCATCAAAACCATCGCTTATGTCAATACCAATCACATTCTCCCCTTTTTTATGATGACAAACAATAATTGAGAAAAGATTAGTTAAACAGAAAGTGGAATTTACAAACGGTATTAGAGACTTACTCCCCCTCTATTTTTCAAGAGGTGGCAATATCAGAGATGCACAGCTCCCCCTTAGTTTTTGAATACCAAGACGATTTTTACCTTACTTTTCTCAATGATTTATGAACTAGAAATATTCATAACCCTTCTCCCCCTTTTATCATGATCAAAAATAGAATGTATGGGGACAAAAGGAAAGGACACAGACAACCATTACTATTAGAGTAGCTAAAGATAATCAATCCACAGTATGAGCATGTGAGTAATGCAAGCAGACCATTAAGTTCAAAAGCATATAAGTCATTTGAAACAGAGGAAATCTGTCATGAGTAGGGCAATATATCCAAAAAGATGAGCTTAAGGTTGTTAGATAAACTTTTAAGCATATTAGAAACTAACTACAGAAGAAATAAACAGCCATGCCTAAGCCCCGTGATCCTCTGGTTGTGAATAATGATGCTCAAGCCTATCTAGCCGGCCTTCCATAGCGCTCAAGCGATCATAGATAGCAGAGTTGCTATGTTCTTGATAAGCTTTAAGATCAGTAATCCCGGGCTTCAATATTGGCTTGCATGTTGGCAATTGCTTCCAGGACATGTTCATTGTTGGTGGCAAGGGCCTCTTCCATAGGGTCATCATTAGGTGCAGGAGGAATTTCGCCTTGTGGAGCTGCTGCTTCATTTCTTCGACTGTAAATCCATTCACCATCGACTTTCTTTGCATGCATGCGGTTTAGAGACGCATTGCCAAATTTATGGGGACCAGTAGAGAAAATGACTCCACCATCCTTCAAATCGACCTTATAGTTATCCAAAATTTTAGCCACTATGAAGGCGTAAGGCAGATCCATCATTGCCTTGTCCTTGGCTTTCTTCATGTTGTGCATGATATAGTGTGGCTAGTTGATTTTCTTGCGGCTTTTAAGACCCCATATCACAAATATATCATCTTTTTCAACCAAGGCATAGTTGCTTGCCCTTGGTACCAAGATATGGGTTACCACAAAGTGAATAAGGTGATCCAGCAATTTCAGAAAACCAGTAGTGAAAGATCCCAGGGGCACGACAATACCTGGTTGAATCATGTCTTCTACAACTCGTTCTCTATTAAAATCTACCCATGTAAGGTCGTCATTCTCAGTAAGTTTGGCTCCAGAGTGAGTGAGCCCAAACAGAGTAGTCCACTGACTTGGTGACACAATGATTTTGTGTTTCTTGATTTCAGACACCAAATTCGTACCAGAAAGAGACAAATTGCAGAAATAAACTTTAGTTGGTTCAAGATAGAAGTACCCTGGGTTGGTGGTGACAAGAGTTTTCAAACCCTGAAATTCCGAGAGCTCGGTGAAGGATGTAAAGCCTTCTTTTTTGAAGAAATCCCAGTCCATGAACTTGGGCTGAATGAGGCATCATGCATGAAACCCAAGTGTGTATGACTCTATTTGAGATTTGTGAGAGAAGTACCTTCCAATGTTGAGAGCGTTTGATAAATCTGGGGCAGAGAGTGAAGTGCCTTCAGGTTGAAGGGAAACATTGGGGTTCTTGGTACGAGAGCGCTTTGGTTGAGATGAACTGCTTGCCATGACAGAAAAAAGAGGTAGGGCTCGGTTTAGGGGAGAGAAAGAATGAGGGGAAGGTGAAAAATTTTTGGAAGAAAATGGAATGTAATCGGTGAAATGTGATGGAAAGGGATGAAAAATGATGGAAATGGATTGTAAATGGTGGGGTTATGTTGGATTTGTGGTAGGGATGGAGTTTGAGGGAGTGGGTGTTGGAGAGGTTGAGAGGAGGAAGATGGCAATGGAGAAGAAGGGGTTGCGGAAATGGTGAATAAGACTGAGGGTTGGAGTTTAAAGTGGATGTGGGTAACCGGTTTGGGAGATTGGGTAACCAGTTAGGGGCTTGTAATGGCAAACAAGTGGGTTTCTGTTTGGAGCAATAACCGGTTAGGATAATTGAGTAACCGGTTAGGAAATGTTACAGGGGCTTCTGCCAGATGCATTAACCGATTAGAGAAAAGATCTAACCGATTACCTTCTTTGAGTTTGTGAACATGCGAGCCTCTATTTACTTGACTAACTGATTAGATCATTTATCTAATCGATTAGCTTGTGATTTCCAGAGATGTCAAGGCCTCTGTTTTGTATACTAATCGGTTAGGGGCTTGCCTAATTGGTTATTTAGGCTTGACAGAAAGCCCTCTTATATGCCAGAACATATCAAAGGCCAAAAGCAAAGATGTTGCTCCCCTTTTTTTTTTTTTGAACTAGAAATTCTTCGTGAGATCACGTCTTCAAACATCTCAAACCATGAGGACATTCCAAAGGAGTAGCTTGACATTTCTAAAGCCTTATGGTCTTGCTAGTCGGTTAGAAGGACTTCTAACTGATTATTGCCACTATTAAACCAGACACAATGCTTGAAAGTTCAGCTCAGATTCATATTCTTCAGATGTACTAGAAAATTTCTGAGTTGTGCTATTTGATGTTGCCCATTATTTCCAGTACTTACAATATCATAGATGTAGCTCATGAGTTGATTTTTCTTCCTCCTTCTTCTTCTAATTATTGCACATCCAAAACAAGATAAAATCCTGAAGAATTGAGTCCTTAGACTACCAACTTGTGCCAGCTTAACTTAGTTTCATTTTTATCAGCTATAACTATTATAAAGGAATCCAAGTACAGAGTTTTCTTCTTCAAGAGAGCCAGAGTGCTTAGTTCTTCAGCAGAATCAAAATTAAAGAAAATTGGGGGACTTAAGCATGGATCAAGTACCTGCAAAACAAACTTAGGGAAAAGTCCGATGCTCAAGTTAGTAATGGATTCAAATATGATTAAAAAAAATGATTATGCAGTAAGGATGTCATATTATGTAGCAGGCTCAAGGTATGCTAAGATTTAACTTATGCATGATTGATCCAAAATTCCAAGATAAAATGTATGTAACACAAGCATTCATTCAAATGCATGATTGATCAATTATTCCTACTTCTCCTCTTATATATGCACTTTAGGGCAACAATGATCATATTAGGAATATTATGTCAAGTACTAAGATATTTTCAAGATATAAAGCTAGAAAAGAACATCTTTAAAATAAGTTAAAGTATAGAACAAGTCTCCACTTATCCAAATGTTGCAAGTCTAAGCTTCTTGGAGACAATGGATAGAACTTGGAGTATTTTCTGATCTTGTGCTTGCAGCAGCCATTTTTGATATTCCAAAGTCCGTTCTTGGCCTTCAAGCACACCTACAACACACTTCAATTTTTGGCTTTTGGTACCCAAATTCTCTTGGGTCCTTGTGTGTTAGAGTTAGGCAAGGTGCCCTTAGGGACCCAAACCATTTTGATTCCAACCTTTGTGTTGATTTTCTTCCTTACATTACATGTTGATGCACTATGCCCTTTCTTTCCACAATGAAAGCATTTAATGAAGGGACTACTTGGGGTACTTGAGGTACTTGAGGAAACAAAGAAATTTTTGAGAAATTTTTGTTGATTGTTAGGATTATACCCTAAACCGGCTTTTTGGAAAACACATCTTTGTTTCCCTAGCAATACATTCAAGTTGTCTCTTCCGAAGGTGAATTTTGCAAGTGTGTTTTTCAAATCCTCAATTTCATTCTCAAGTGATTTACATGATGAACAATATGAGGGTGTGGGTGCATTAACATGTGAAGAACAAACCATGCATGATGAGTTAGCATCAATAATTCCTAGAGTTTCATTTTCAACTTTGAGTTCTTCAATCTCTTTAGTTAAAATAGAAATTTTGTTAGTCATTAAGGAGATCGTTTTGTTGGAAGCTAAAACCATTTTAGTGAGCCTCATGGATTCTTCATGCAATTCTTGAAATGTATCTTGTAATTCACTATATGAAGGAGATAGTTTAAGATTAGATGAGGTTACCTCGGTTTCACTTTCCTCTTCTTCTTCTCCATTTGCCATAAGGCAAAGGTGGGCTTCCTCATCTTCCGAATCATCAGAGGAATCCATATCATTGTCTTCCCATGCAATGTATGCTCTTCTTTCTTTCTTTTCCCTTGAGTACCTCTTCTCATACTTCTCCACTTTCCTTTGATAGATTGGGCACTCCATCTTTATGTGTCCCAATTCTCCACATTCATAGCATTTAGGAGTGATTGAGGTTCCTTCCCCTTTGTGATAGGCATTCTTTGAGGGAAAAGGAGGTCTTCTTTGATCTTCATTCTTCTTGAAGAATCTTCCGAATTTCTTTACTAGTAGGCCAAGATTCTCTTCATTAATTTCCAAGCCATCTCCATCATCATCATCATCATCATTGATTAAAGAGGAGGTGGTCTTGAGAGCAATTCCCTTCTTTTCCTTCTTGTCATGCTTCTCATTTTGATTGAGTCTATTCAGCTCCAACTCATGCTCTTGAAGCTTTCCAAAAAGTGTGGCTAAGGTCATAGTTACTAGATTTTTTGATTCTGAAATAGCCGTCACTTTAGGTTGCCAATCCCTGCTCAAACATCTCAATACTTTGTTAATAAGATCTTCATTAGGAAAAGCCTTTCCTAATGAAGCAAGATGATTTGTGATATGTGTGAAACGTTTTTGCATTTCTTGAATGCTTTCACCTTGGTTCATTCTAAAGAGTTCATACTCATGAGTGAGAGTATTTATCCTTGATCTTTTTACTTCACTAGTACCCTCATGAGTTACTTGTAAGGTGTCCCACATTTATTGAGCCGATTTACAATTTGAGACTCTAAAAAACTCATCATACCCCAAAGCAGTGATAATGATGTTTTTGGCTCCCAAATTATATTGGACCTTCTTTTTATCATCATCCGTCCATTCACTTCTTGGTGTATTAATTCTTACACCATTTACAACTTGTGTGGGTACAAAGGGACCATTTTCAACAGCATCCCACACATCCAAGTCAATAGCTTCAATAAAAATTTTCATTCTTTCTTTCCAATAAGCATACCTATCCCCATTGAAAAAGGGAGGTCTATAAAGAGAAGAACTTTCATAAAAATCATTTGAAGAGGCCATCACTTTCTCTTGAAGCTGCTAAGCTCTTTATACAAGAGCCTAGCTCTGATACCACTTGTTACCAAGTGGCCTCAATACTCAAGAGGGGGGTGAATTGAGTATGTTAAATATTTTCGTAAATCTTTCGCAAAACGTTTGATTGACAATTTTCGTTGAAGCTATTGGATGATTGAAGTGAATAGATAAATGAGATTGAATATTTCACTCACAAATTAAATAAGCCAAGTTGAATAACATTCAAGTAAGAATATAAAATAAATGCACAAATGTAAAGAGATGAGTTTAGAAGATCAAACACAAGGTTTATCCTGGTTTAGCCACCAATCCACTTGTGACCTACGTCTAGTCCTCAAACAACCGCTAGAGATTTTCCACTATATCTTCAAGCTTCAACAGGTGCTTTACAACCTTTACAAACAAGAGCACTCACCACACCTTGGGATACCTCACCCTTTGTGCTTGAGCCTCAAAATAGGGATACCTCACCCTTTACAACCTTTGAGGAATGCCTTACCCTCTTTACACCTTTGAAGGATACATCACCTTCTTTTCAACAAGGGATACCTCACCCTTTTTCACTAGAGGGATACCTCACTCTCTTTACAAGATAAACAAAGTGTTTAAATGATAGAAACTCTCTCAAAAGAGTAGATAATACAAATTGAAGCTTATGGGTATCAAGGATTCACTCTATTCAAGCTCAAAAACATGATATTATGGAGGTGATATAGAAAACGTGAATTCAATGCTTTTGAATGTTTTTCAGATTGATTGACCAACCAACATAAATGCCCAACAACTTAGTTTTATAGCCAAAAGAGATTTTGTGCCGTTGAGGACAGTTGGTAGCATTAAATGCTCTGCAATAGAGCCGTTGTTCGTGTTTTCTGATCTCCCAGTTAACCGGTTAGGAAACATTCCTAATCCGTTAGACATTTAAGATTGGTCTCTGTTTTAATCAAATAACCGGTTAGCAAATGAGTCTAATCGGTTAGGCTTCTTTAGAATCCTTTTTCACGTGTGTTTTAAAACATACTAACCGGTTAGTTTAACTTCCTAATCGGTTAGGTTTTTTTTAAACAAAATTCATTTCTTTGAAAACGTACATACTAACCGGTTAGGACAGGGACCTAATCGGTTAGGCTCTTAAAAAAAAAGCCACAACTTTTGTTTTCACAAATAACCGATTACTTAAGTTGTCTAATCGGTTAGTCAAATTAAAAAACCAATTCCCGTGTTTCTATTTTGACACCTAACCAGTTAGATAAATAGTGATAACCAGTTATTGATTTGAGCATGAAAAGAGATATCTTAAAGGTTTATTCAACCAAAGTTTTCCAAATCTTTTTCAATCTTTATAAAAGGCATTTTGCAAAAACAAAAACTTATTTTCATAAAAGTAACATATGATTTTGCAAACCATTTAGGAAAGCCTATAAGTGAGCTTAGAGTGAATCCCAAAATACCTTTACACAAGATCTAAGGACCTATATGCTAAACTTGAATCCTTTGGTGCTTGATCTTCGCATTCTCATTTCCTTTCTTGTTTGTTGTCATCAAAACCATCGCTTATGTCAATACCAATCACAAAACACTCAAAGGAAGGTAGTTGGAGTTGATGACGTTGATGTACTTACATCTTTGTCAGCTCAAGTGGCATCATTAGCAAACAAGTTTGATAGCTTGGGTACAGGCCCTAATCAAAGCCCCTTCGTGTTGTGTGATCGATGAGGGAACAATCATGTCACTGATAGTTGCCCATCCACATTGGAGAGTGTTCAATATACGGGAAACTATCGGCCATCTCAGAATAACCCGTACTCACAGCAATATAATCCTGAATGGAGAAATCACCCTAATTTCTCATGGAGGGATAACCAAGGTCCAACATCTTCATCTAATGGCAATAAGAGACCGCCTTTTCCTCTTGGTTTCTCATCGCAAGTAAGGCCACCTCTGTAAGAAAGTAAGGCGGCATTGGAAGACATGTTTATGCAATTCATGGTTAAAACTGCTTCATACATAACTAAAACTGATGCTCATCTGGCCAAAAATGATTTTCTTCTTCAGAGCCAAACATCTTCAATCAGGGCTCTTGAAACTCAAGTGGGGCATCTAGCCAATGCAATAAACAATAGGCCCCCGAGGACTTCTTTAAGTGATGATAGGGAGACCTCCATCGAACAGGCTCCCTCAAGTTGAAGAAGTAGAAAAAGTCCTTCTTGGACTATAAAAAGGCACCTTTTTGGAATGGATCCACCTATGTGTTTAATTCATATGTTTTGAGTCTAGCATATAGTGTATTGGATTTGGTAAATCCATGTTATTTTGTTGGTGCATGCATATGTTAAATCTGCTAGACAATTTTTATAGGTGGTGGAGGCCTAATTGAGGCCAATGTGGATGCTATGTGGTGCATATTGCAGAGTTTTGCAATCAAACCTCTCACGCCGCGACACTCGCTTTGTTGCTCCATGGTGTTCTGGTCTCTGCCCCTATCAGGGTTTGGAGACAGAGAGCACATTGTCGCGGCGTGGGTTTGTGAACGTTGCGACAGTAAGTTTTTTGTTTTAAAAAAAAAGAAAATTGAAACGTCTGCTTCATAGACACGCGCCGCGATGCTGGTTGGTTGACGCTGTGGTGTTTCGAGCGTAATTTGCTTAAATACGAATAGGGTTTGTGCCGCAACGCAAACCCTCCCTTCCTCCTCTCTACATTCTCTCTCTAAGTTTTTCCCTTCACCCTTTCTGCCACAATCCCCCATTTCTGTTTTTGTGCATCCCCGTGCATCCTATTTCCATCTCCATCTCCAAGTATATGATTTTCTTCCATTTCACCTTTTATTTTCATATTTTATTTTTGTTTTAGTGATTGTTTAGTTTTAGGTTCTTGTTAGTTGGTTTTTATCTTAGTTAATAGGTATTTTGTTTAGTATTTGGTTGATTTTTGTTAGTAGAAAGTTACAATTGGGGTTGGGGCTGTTGTGGGCCGCGTTTCTATTTTGTCTATTCGTGCGCGCCGCGACATGGCTAGTTAATGCCGCGACGTTCATTTGAACTTCTTTGAGTGTCGTGACGTGGCAACTTCATGTCGCGGCGTTGATTAAATACGCTTGAATGTCGCGATGCTTATATGAATGCCGCGACGTTAGGCCCTACTTTTCCAGAATGTGACCTTCTCATTTCTTTTTCAAGAGGTCACTCGCGACAAGGTTATTATGATTTACGCCATTCTGGAGCGGTGATCAGTAGATGTTGCAGTCATTCTCCACAGGCAACTGCACATGTCGATCACTGAGCAACGTAGTCTTTTATTCCCCTCCCTCATCCATGCATTGTGCCGGAGGCGGGGTGTGCCCATAGACCTACATGAGGGGCTCATGGACGTCAAACAACCTCTCAATGAGTACTTCATTGTGAGGGTTGGTGCAACTCCTCAAGCAACAATAGTGCCCCGCAGAGCCCCAAGGCAAGCTCAAAGAGTAGCCCCTGAGGCCCAGATTCCCCAGGACGAGGATGAGCGGCATGTCGAGATTCGCCAGGTGGTCGCTATGCAGGCTTATGCGGTTGAGACCATTAGGTGGCTGGCAGAGCGCCTTCATGTCTCTACCTATGATTTCTCTATCCCACTCTACCTTCCTTTTGACAGTGCTGACCCTTCACATTACCATCGGGATCTAGCAGCTCCTCATGATGACAACAGTAGAGATACCGAGGTCCTTCCCAATGCTGATGATGTGTAGTATGATGCATATAAGGCATCTTTCTTTTATGTTGACTATATTTTTTTATGTACAATGTACAATGAGGACATTGTTTCCCTTAGGTTTGGGGGGTGTCTAGTATTTTGATGTCTATTGACTGGTTATTTTGTTGGCTAATTTATTTAATTTTTTTGTTTATTATATGATTTGGTGCACATAATGGTTAATTTGTATGATTAATTCTTGTGAAATTATTTGAAGGCATAACATGATGCCATTAGCTAGTGTAATGATTGCCCAATGATAATTAGGGATGCAAATTAACCTCAAATTTTTTTGTTAATCCTTATGCAATCTTGGATGCATGCCGATTAATCTAGATTCTTT
This sequence comes from Ormosia emarginata, assembly GCA_029884605.1. Classification (NCBI taxonomy): domain Eukaryota; kingdom Viridiplantae; phylum Streptophyta; class Magnoliopsida; order Fabales; family Fabaceae; genus Ormosia; species Ormosia emarginata. The sequence continues at coordinate 25,567,212 of JAQQTP010000062.1, read as the reverse complement.
TTATGCATGAAGTGTTTTTCGTTCGTATGCTTGCTTGGCTTTGGATTAGATTTGAATGCTTTTCTAGAGAATGCTTATGGTTAGTACATGTGGAGATGTCTTTTATCTCTGAAATTGTTTTGCAACTCTCTTGAAGTAAAATCCTAGATTGTGCATGATTGAGGAAATAATTAAGGCATTGTTTAGACCGATTGAGCCTTTCAAGCTTACCCTTACCTGATGATATCCTTAGGTCCCTTTTGAAGCTTTTTAATTATTGTCCTTATTTGTTTTTCATTACCATTGTGTTCTTTACCATGTTAACCATTCTAATGCATATGAAAGCATTGCATTTTCTTCCTACCATTAATGTTTGTTGAGTGCATGATATGTTATTTCTTAAAGTGAGTTCAGTGATTAGGGGTATTAATATTTTTAATACAAAAATGAGCCTGAAAGGATCAAACGCAATAAAAGAAAGAGAAAAATATTGCTTTGTATAAGTATAAAAAAAGAAAGAGAAAAGAGACAAGCAAAGCAAATAAAGAAAGAAGAAAAGTTAAATATGAAAAACATTGCATGGTTCTGGCGAGTTTTAATCTTTCACTGTTGAATACCCTACTATTTTCACTCGATCTCAAGTCTTGAAGTGGCCTATTTTTGTTGCTTAATGTTTGTTTGTTATCCTTTCCCTTTTCTTCTTCACCCCATTACCATGGCCTTGCATTACAAGCTGATAAAGACCCTTTTGATCCTCAATTATGTGTGATTTACATTAGTGGAGAGATAGTTGCATTACAATCTTGTGGATTCTTTTGAATTCTATCCATGTGTTTGCTCATAAACTTATCTAGTTAAGTATGATTTGAATTGAAGAGATTTTGCTTACATATTTGTGGAAATAAGTTATGCATGATTTAAAGCTCTGATTGTTGGTATAATAAGGATTGTGTATGTATGGACCAGATCATGAGGCATGTGTATTCTTTGAGGTTTAATACAATCATTATACACTAGTGTTGAAGCTTAACTTGTGTTTGCAAATGTAGCTTGACTTTGTTTTGCTCGAGGACTAGCAAATATCTATGTTTGGGGGTGTGATAACTCCATAGAATGTAGTTATTTGTGCCCTATTTCTATGTATTATTGAGTACTTTGTCCTTGTTGTCATGCATTGTTGGAAGGCTTTAACCTCATTTTCATGTAAAATCCATATTGAGGTCTTCCTTCTAATCTTGTTGAAATTCCTCCTATTAAGTTTGATTGCATTTGTATTTGACTGGTTGATTTCTCAATCGTAGGATGACTCCAAAAGAACCAAATTGATGCAAGTCAAGGCCTTGCATTGGAAGAGAAATCACAAGACAAGCACCAGTGGATCACGCTGCGGTGTTCTGCTCTCTGCCTGTGCACCTTGATAACCCAAGGCTTTAACGCCGCGGTGTAAGAAAGTGAACGTCGTAGAGCCGGTGACCTATTTTTTTATGCGTTGCGAAGCATATTGGGTAACACAACAGCGTGAAGTGCGAAATATATGTGCCTATAAATACCTTCTACGCTGATTTTAGCTTTCTCCACTGGGGGCTCTATCTCCTTTTCCTTTTGGAACTATTTTTAGCTTTTCTTTCCAAGAGAACCCAATGGCTAGATCTTCATTTTCGTGTTGAAAGAGAGCTGAAGGAGCCAAGATTAGAGCTCCTCTTCATCTTGGAGGAAGATTCAAGCTTCAAGGCTCACCCCATTGGGCTTCATTTTCTGTTCCTTCTCCTTTCTCTCTTCGCTTTATCTTGAATATGAATTTTTGTAATACATTCTCGTATTCAATGAGTAGCTAAGCTGTGTTAGGGTATTCTTTGGATCCCCTTGTGGATATTGATTGATTTGTACTCTTTTGAGCTTACATGAACGATTTGGGTTTTGTTCTATCATATGGTGCGTAATGCTCTTATTTGTTTGATCAACTCTTAGGTGATTTGATGAAATTTAATAAGCCTAGACATAGGACTTTAGGTTTTGGATCATACATATAGTAGATGCATGTTCGATTTCATTCCAATGGCGGGATAGATTGATTCACTAATAGGATAGACATATACCTCTTAGCCATGTATAGTCATAGTTGAGAATCAATCTTAATGCTTGTTGTTTGCTCTGGTTCTCATGGATGCATAGTGAACTAGGTAAGTAACATAGGGTTAATCGACCTAGACATAGGCTTTTAACTAAGTTAGTTTCTCAAGCTAACCTAATCTAATCATTTGTATTACTTGATTGGATTGCATGTTATCAATTGAAGTAGGGGGTGAAAAAGAATTCCCTATTTTCTCTACCATATCTTTATTTTTTCTTTATGATTTGTATTTTAATTAATCAACCCATTTTCCAATTTATGTTTTCTTGAATAGAATTAATTAATTTGTAGGTTAATATTTAGCATTAGAAAGTAACCATATTTCTCATGGGAACGATCTCTACTCATTATTTTTATTATTTGAGTGACCCGTGCACTTGCTATTTGCAAAATAGTTACCTATAAGGTTGGCGTAACCTCCATCAGGTGTGCTCAACTTGTACGAAGGGCGAGCACTTCATGTATAAGTATGAGGCTCTCTTCACACAAATTGGGATGCGGGTGCCATTTACTGACTTTGAGATGAGCATTCTCAATCACCTGAGGGTGGCACCCACTTAGCTTCATCTGAATACTTGGGGATTTGTCCGGGCATTTGAGCTGGTCTATCAAGTCTTTGAGTAGCCATTCTGTAACATCCCGAAAATCATGTTAGGCTTGTAATTAGTTACAAAGGTAATATATTACTTGTTTAGCATGTCAGTCAAGTTTGGTGACAAACTGAGTTAGTTTAGGCACTTTGTTGCAACCCTGAGTGTAAAAAGTCACCTAAAATGACTCAGAGAATAACATAAACTGCTATTTGAAGGGAAACAAGTTTGGATAATTTGTTTCTAAGTCACAAATGAGGTAAGAAAGGTGTGGTTAAAGTTTTAGAGAAATCGAAGTTGATTTGGTATTTTTAGGCATACTGGTTGTGCATTTTAATACCAGATTGCCCCAATAGATATGAAAAAATAGAGAAAAAGTGCAACATAATTTTTAATGAATCTTAGGATTTATTTTGAGTTTGTTGGAGGTTAGAAACTTAGATTTGGAGAAATCTAAGTGTTCATAGCAGATAAGGAATATCAGTACCAAATTAGTGGTTGACTTATAAGAAGCCAAAATGAGTTTTTCCTTCTTTATTCCACGGCTGAAGCAGAAAATAGAGGAGAAAAAAGGATAAGGGAGAAACCAAGGGAAGAGAAGGGAGAAAAGGAAGAAAAGGCTAGGGAACCAAGAATCAAAACAAAGAGAAAGATCCTAGGGTAAGTTCAAGGCTCCAAAATCATCTTGTCTTCAAGAAGTAGGGGTTTTTGAGTTCAACTTCAACTTTTTCCTCATCTTTCCATGTTAGGCTTTTTAGGGTTTAATATGTCATTTTGAGATCTAGAGATGTTGTAAATTTTCTTGCTTGGATGAGTTATAAGAGAGGTTTATGATTTATTCATGCAAAGAGTTTGGATTAGAAACTAAAGCTATCCATTTTAGACCTTTGATGCCCAAAAGAGGGGTTTAGGTCAAGGTATGTGATTTTGATCTATAATCCAAATTAAGAGGTTTTAGTTGGTGATTGATGTTTCCTATGTGTTAAAGGACTGATTAGGGACTTAGAATCACTTAAAAATTGGTTTGAAATGGCTAAAATCCAAGAAAAGAATCAATGGAACAGTACCATGGTTTTTGTAGAATTTTGCAGAATCTGAGTTTTGTATATCACACCGCGGCGTGGCTCGAGGCATGGCTTGAGGTGTGAGCATGCCACGGCGTGGATCATGGTAGTTTTCTGCCCAAAAGTTGCACCCGAGAGTTGGGTGCCGCGGCGTGAAAAGTTTTATGCCACGACGTGAGACCCTGAAGCTTCAAAAATGTTGTTTTTGAATGCTTTAAGTCTTTTAGTTGATAGAATCCTTTGGTTATGCCTAGAAGAATGTGTTGAGACACTATAGATGGTATTTCTTAGATAGAAAAACCTAGAGGCATACAAGGAAAGATAAGAGTAAAATTGTGCATTCACTAGACATAGATTGCCATAGATCAAGAATTTTAGTTTCTTAAGCAACTTAAAGTTGCACATATGTCACAAGAGAGGTGATAAGAGATATAAGAAACAAGATGGCAATAGTAGAGTGTCATAGTGCCTAATTGGCAAGAGTTAAGAGCCAAGGTGCTGAGTTGGCAATAGTAGAGTGCCATAGTGCCTGATTGGCAAGAGTTAAGGGCCAAGGTGCCGAGTTGGCAAAAGTTAAGTGCCATAGACCCTAGCTAGCAAGGGTAAATGCTATAGTGCGTGAAGAGCTCTCAAAGAGTGAAAGAGAGTTAGTAATGCAAAGATAGTAATGTACTAAGTCTATTTGGCATTGGTTCAATGTTGTAGTGCATGAAGTGCTCTCACAGAGAAGAGGTAGAGTTAGTAATGCAAAGATGAACTTAGTATGAGGTCATGTGGTGGTTATGTTAGAGTTAGGACATAACTCCGCATTTACGCATACATCACATCTCACATATGCTTGCTATTCCTAGAGAGCAGATAGTGAAGGCATCCACTCAGATTTTGCTGGTGATATCCACCCAGTTTATGGTAGGTTATAGGAGGTTACATGATATGATAGCAGACTCCCTCCCTACTTGACAAGTTATAAGAGGTTACTAGTTATCGTACTAGATTCCCTCCCTACCTAGGGAAATAGTTAAGTATTTATGATATTGCACCTACACTATCATATACTTTTCTTTGAACATAAACATACATCATCTCATTATTGCATTATTTAATATTGTTTGGATTGGAATTATATTTTGTTGTGTATGTTTGCTTATTGCATTGTTGCCTTTGGATCAAGTCATCCACTTGATGTCCGGCCGATGATTTCAAATGATTGTATTCTTGTTTGATATCATCGTGGTTTCCAAAAATCATAATAGAAGTATAGTTTGCTAAATGAACGTTACATAAAGAGAAAGTTATAATGTTTCTTATGCAAAAAAACGTATTAGTTCACTTGGGTTTATTCATTATGAATCCAAATTAAGAGGTTTTTTGGTATACTTATCTATGAGAAATGTGATTTCTCACTTGTTGCCATGTAAATCCAGGTGGTTTGAAGTTCATCCAAAGGCAAGAAGAAGTGTGAAGTCAAAGATAGTTTTTTATGTTTTTAGTTTAAAATTTGTATTTATTTATAGGTTTTTAGTTTGTTCACGCCGCGGCGTTTATGTATACAATGGCTTGAGGTTTAGTGGCAATGTTATATGTATAATCTTTTAGTTTTCCCCAAAAGGCTCTCCATTATTATTTGTTTAAATGATATGGATTAGTATTATGTTAAGTTAGAAGTAGCATAACCTGATAACTACACAAATGTAATTATTTGTGCTTTATCCGAGTTATAAAGATTGATAAATCCTTGTATTATGCCTATTTGAAGAATGTTTTGAGCTTATATTTGTTATATCCAGATAGATACCTTTCATACAAGGATGTTATATGAGCAAAATTGTGCATATTTGATATGTGATTAAGTCAATTTATATTTGTTTTGATTTGGTGTTTTCTCATATGTCACAAGAGAGGTGAAAAAGATGATATGTGGAGAATTGAGCTAAAATTGGCAGAGAAAGTAAAATCAGTCATTTCAGTGCCAATGCCGCGACGAGTTCAATGCCACGGCGCTGAGATCCCGCATCCAAAAGTCGAGTGCTACAAATATGAACGCCGCGGCGTTGGCAAGCTTAATGCCGCGGTGCCAACCTGGCAAAAGTTAATACGCGTCGCGACCCTGGGCAAATAAATGCCATAGCGTGCCTCTGCTTTCTTTGAGCTCTAAATAGAAAGAGATTAGATTTTGTAAAGGAGTTTGGAGAGTCTAGATGGCTTTAGGTTTTAGAGGAGCTACGGAGAAGAGTGCTTAGTTTCTGGCAAAGATGAGGCTTAGTATGAGGCTAGGTTAGGGTTATGTTAGGAAGAGGATTCAAGCTTCAATGATCTCATCAATGGCATCCTTCCTCTTCCCCCGAGTTTTCTTCTTCTCCACTTATCTTTTGAGCACCTTTGTTTTATCCACCCAAATTTGTGTTCAATTGATTAGAGGAGGTTACATATTTAGAAATACTTTCCCTCTTTATATGATTATTGATGTTATGTATGAATTCCCTTTCTATTGATGTTTAGTATTTGTTCTTCCATGCCTATGCTTAATGCTTTTCTTTGATCATAAACATACATGATCTTAATTGATGCAAATGACCTTAATATTGGATTGTGGAGATGGACATGGTATTTTGTTGATGCATGTTCGACGCAGTTCAATTGGCTTGGATGAGTTGATTCACTAACTGATAGAAATATACCTTTTAGCCATGTATTAGCGTGTGTTTGAGAATAAATCGTTCAATAGTATAGTTTACACTAGTCCTCGTTACAACCATAAGAACCAATTGGATTAGGTAAATGACACCGGGGTTTATCATTAGAATGTTTAACTAAATCGATTCTCAAGTATACTAACTAAGAATGTGATGTTACTTGTAAGGATGTATATCATTAGTATGGAAGTTCATCCAAAGGCAAGAAGATTCCCTGATTTCAAACCCCTATGTTATTGCTTTGGTAGTTTAGATTTAGATTAATTGTTTTCCTTTTATTTTATATGTCCTATGATAGAATCTAGCCCTTTGGTTGCTATGTTATAATGGAAACCTTTTAGTTTTTCGTGGGAACGAACTTTTACTCCATTATTATTTGTTTAAATTATATGGATTAGTATTATGTTACAGTTAAATGGTAACAATAACTAATACTGCTTATCTTGGTATATTTTGATATACTAAGTTATCGGTATTAGGGTGTTACATACTCGGTCAAATCTTTCTCTTTTCTTTTCTCTTGGTTGATGACCTCTGGAAGCAACCAAACCAAAGAATGGGTCATACTGTGGGCACAGAGCGGGTGCACAGTTTTCAAGCCCTACTAAGAGTCCTTCACGAAGTTCAAAAAGGATTTCTTTAGGGTAGAAAGAGCTCCATGTAAGACGCCTTTTCGTCACCCTGACAGGTGAGCCACACCTTCACTTATACTAGACTGAAGTCGGCTGCGGGTGGAGTAACAAGGAGTTAGAGACTTTGGATTCCGAGGCCCCTTCTTCTGAGGCTTGGGTCTTGGAGTTCTTGATTGATTGGGCTGGAGAGAAGGGGGTAATCTCCTATAAGGATGTTTTGAATGAGCCCACTAATTCTATAAAGGCCATGCTAGGTATCTCGTATTCTGTATTTTCCTTTTGCACTTGCCTTCTTATATGAATTTGCCCTAATATTGTAACACTTCTCTTTTTTGCTTGTAGACAACATGGCTCCACTGTCTAAACTTTGGCGCGTGGTAAAGAAGTTGGCGGCCAGAAGCAATAAGGCATCAGGATCTCAGGCCCCAACGACTGCCCAAGGATGACTGTTGTTGTCCCTTTACCTTCGAGCAGCTCAGTCCCTTCTCCTGTGGTTGTGGTGGTCTCTTTACCTCCCTAAGTTGCTGGAGTTCGAGATGTTGAACTGAGCTCTCCTATACCACTACTGTGACCCCAAAAGAGGTAGGTGGAGAGTAACAGGGATGACAGAGGGAAGAGGTCAACAATCGAGGGCATATCGGAGGAGCCAAAAGTAAGCAAAGTTCCAATTGGTCTGGAGCTTGAGGATGCTCCGAGGTCTGGGGCGACTTTGTGTCTCTTTCCATCAGGATCAATGTGGACTTGGGGGGCTGACTCTATCCACTTAATTGATGGTTACTTGTTGAGCCCTGCTGAGGCTGGGGTGTTGATTGAATGTGACGTGGAGGAGATCCTTCGTGAGGCCCAACTTTAGAGTTTGCGCATCACCTCGACCCTTTGATTTACAGAGGGAGCTTGGGGGTCCATCCGAGAGGTTACATATTTGGAAAAAGAGCTCAATACCCTTCCAGGTGAAAAATAAAAACTTGAGCTGCACATTGTTGAGAAGGATAAGCAGCTTGCCCAGGCTATCGTTGATGCAAACTAGAAGGATGAGAAGCTCAAGTCACATGCCTCTGAACTAGATAAACTCCAGGCTGAGGTTGCCCACCTTTTTATAGATGTTGTCAAGGTCCTTTCTCTTCGGGCTTAAGTTGCTGAAGCGGAAGCACTTTAAACCAAAGCTATTGAGGTCGACAAGTTTTAAGCTCATCTAGGTGAGGCAATGGTTTAGAAGGATGCGCTAAAGAAGGGTTTAGCCTCGGCCGACTCTGCTATCACTAGTGCCCAAGCTCAGTATGAACTTCTAAAGGGTGAACTTGACTAGAAGTAGATGATTGGTTGGCGTCTGTGAAGGAAACTTTTGAGAACGTCCTCAACTAACTCTACCTTCCTAACCCTGGTCTGAACGAGGAGGGGATCAGTGCTTTGAAGAAAGTCCAGGATGGTCGCATTGTGGACATGGTTGCTTCGAGAGCTACCCCAAATGACCAAGCTAATTCTAGGGTAGAATACGGGGAAAGGACGGAAGCGGAACCGAAGGTTGGGTGAGAAGGGGCCAATGTGGTTATGGTCAAGGTAGTGTAGACCGAGGTGGCGGTGGAGACTTCAGAAGGTCAAAAGCCTCATTTTTTGACGTCTAAGTTTTTATTTATCTTTTCTTGCCTCCTATGTAGGGCTTTATTGATGTATTTGGACAAGTCCCAACCCCGGGGCATGAATGTGGCATAAGTCATCTTTTGATCATCGAGACATCCTATCCCTTCAAATAACTTTTCCAGCTTTTGAATCCATAGACTAGCCTTCTCCTGATCAAACTCGCCCCGAAACTGCGGTGGCTTATTGCGTCGAAACTCAGACAAGTTATGAGCATCAATATTTATTTCTTGGCGATTGGCTGCTTGTCGGTTCTGTTGTGCTATCACCTCGGCTATTCTTTGGATAGCCTCGACTGCTGCAGTCATCGCGTCGGTGTCACGTCCCATATTCACGTGTGTTCCTCTTCCACGAGACATGTCATTCTTTAACAAGTCAAAACAGACAAAATAAAAGTTAGATGTGTCCGTTGAGAACAAATCACAAAGAATCACATAACACTAGCAAAACAGACCTAACCACAAACCCCAAAAGACTCTAACTTGGGCTCTGATACTAACTAATGTAACACCTCGATGTAGGGCGTCACATTTACGATAAATTAAAATAAAAACCTTCTCAAGTTATAAATTGTTTGATAATAAGTACAATACGAGTTGTAAAATTTTAGTTATGTATTCTAAGAAGATCAATAATCATCCTATACAAATCCAATCATCTTCCATTATTGATTCAACCTTCGTCCTATGGCTATTTCTTCTTGCAGAAAACATTACTAAATAAAATAAAAATAGAACATGAAATAAAATACATTATTATATACATACATACCATAATATCCATCTGGTTTTGTTTAAGAAAAATAATTAAAAATTAACTCATAAACCGTTTAACACAAAAAAATAGATAACAGACTTGCCCAAGTCCAACAGACTAAGAAAACCCAAAAAAAATACAGTACAGACATAACCAACACAAAACAATCAAGCCAACCAGTAAGGAGAATCCAACGGCTCGTCTCCTTCGTGCTGGTCCTCAGGTTGCTGCTTCTCTCACGGAAAATTAAGAGGTTGATTCTCTTCACCGTCTTTACCGTACATAGTAATAACACATAAATACATACAAAGAGGTGAGACAATCTGTCATCATTACCATCAGGCAGTATAGAAAACGATAAATACAAACAGATATGTCATCAAAACATGTTATTACAACATATATAACATTTCATAGAATATATCAGAATAATATAATATGCAGACTCATAATGCACATGTACACGACACAAACCTACTCCATGGAGCTAAACACAACCAATCAGAGGGAATGATCCCGGAAGAACCTGTCTGTCAACTCGGCTGCCGCGGGCCACGTGCTACACAGTCAAATTCGTCGTGACTCGCACAGTACACAGTCAAACTCATCGTGTACTACAGGCATTCTACAAGACAGTCCCCAACAAGATCGTGATTAAGAATAGTGCTTTGTCAAGATCACTAGTGTGTCATGCCCGGTACCATGGCCCAGAAGAGGTACCAACTGTCCACATGTGGAATTTCCGCACACCAATGCCTCCAAGTTCAATAAATGAATAACACTACGCCTATCGCACCCAGACAGGGGTGTAATTCATCCTCTTAGGTATAACTCGTCAATGACACCAAAAACAACATATTCCTCAATACATGGTGCAAGACTCAAAAATTCACATATATCATAATATCATCAAATCACATGGTCAAGTGCCATAACTCGGTAGTACCATCCTTCAATATAACCAGGTCCAACCCGACAGCATACCGCTGCTATTTTCAATCGCGTAAATATTTTACCGCATTTTCACAATCTCATGATTATTTTCCAACGTTTTCAAATTGCGTAGGTATTTTCCTACATTTTTTATCACGTAAATATTTTTCAACATTTCCAAATCTCATAGTTATTTTCCTACATTTTTAAAATCATTTTCTCATTCGCGTAATATTCTTAAATCATTTTCTCAAGCACGTAACATTTTTAAATCATTTTCTCAATCGCGTAATTTAAACATCATTATTTTAAATATGCGTAAAGTATTTCTACTATTTTTCACCATATAAAATATTTCTTGACGTTCTAAATTAATTTTTGAAAACTTTTCGAAATTAAAAATCCTTTTTAATAAAATACTTAGAGCGCTAAATAAATTTTAAAACGTATTCTCAATTATCATAATAAAAATTACTAAATTGAGTTCTCATTAAATAAATCTTTTAAAACTACCTTTAAGAAAATATATATATATATTTTAATCTAAACACCAATTTTTGACTTGTTGGCCCAAAATTAATTTATTTTCCATAACCAAATATATAATCATTTCCTATCTCATTTTCCTTTGTAAAAATATTTAATCCAATTATTTGTTACTTAATCCTCTAAATTCTATATTTGAAAAATAATTTTAGATTAAAAGTATATTGAATGGCATGTGACCGAAATTTACTATGTCTTCAACAAATCAAGCATTTGAAAATACATACATCAAAATCAATCATACAATAAAGTAAAACCATAAACATTCAAGTAAATGAATCCTCATGGATTCTTCACCACACATAATCCATTTTCATACTACCAAAATAGTTGATGAGATTAAATCTCCCTCTTACCTCTTGAAGACTATCCTTCTTGAAAGCTTCCTTAGAGAGTTTTGTGTGGCTCCTAGAAAATACCTATCAAGCTTAAACAATTTACAAAATACAAAACTAAGCTTGAGAAAGAATAACCATGGATCAAACATAGCTTAGAAATTTAAAAACAAATTTAGAAATAGGAAACAAGAATTTTACCTAATAGGGTAGAAATTTCAACCTTGATTTCCAAGCTCAAGATGGTTGATTTTGAAGAAACTCACAACATGAAAGAAGTTTGGAATGCTGTTTAGCTTTAGGAAATGAGGTTGGATAAAACTATTGAAGAGTGGAAGTGTGATTTCAGATTGGTGGCCGAATAGCTCAAGAAATGGAGAAAAGATGAAGTTCTTCTTTGTGTTCTTGTGTTCTTGAAGAAAGAGAATGGAGAGAATAGATAGGAGTGATGGAAATTGAAGTGGAGAGGTCTCCTACACTATATATAGCCATGTGGTGCATTGGAGGAGTGGGTGGAATGATTTGTGATAATTGCTCGATGGAGCACTCAAGGAGACAAGGTGGTGCATGCTAGCTCACTAAAGTGCATGATTAAGTGTGATGGAATCAAAATGATAGCCCAAAAATCATGTGCATTGTCTTGGAGTTACATGGAGTGAATGGATGGAAATTCATTGAATATTTGAGTGGGAGACAAGGTAGTTGAAGGATGACTAAACTCCAAGTGATCATAAATGATAGAATGTATTATTATGCATTATTTGAAGAATCATTTACCTTCTTGATGGACATGGCCACGTGGCCTTGGTGGAATTCACCAACAAAAGAATCCCATTCCATGTTATAATGAAGTGCATGAGTTGTACGTGGGTCAAAGTGTTTTACCTCTTTGGTTTCTACATTAAACATACTAGGTCCACTAACATGATTATAGAATCTAGGTAAATAGAAAACTTAATTATTAGGGCTAGGTTATTAGGTTTATGATTTCACCTAAGGTAAGTAGATTTATAACCTTAACCTAAGGTAAATAGATTTATGACTTTAACCTAGGGTGAATAAATTTTTATAACTTTAACCGATGGTAAATAAATTTATAACTTTAACCTAATGTAAATAGGTTTATAACTTTAACCTAAGGTGGATAGATTTATGATTTTGCTAAACCTACGTCTATTTCTCTACATAGATTTTAATCGGTAGTTAATTTCAAATTGACAAAAATTACTACAGTAAAAACTAATTTTTACTGTCTAAAATTTACTGCGGTAAAAATTAAATTTTTACTGTGGTTCAATAATAATGCGTATCTAGATAAATTGTCAAACAACGAAGATTTTCGAATACTGTTTCTGGTTTCGGGTTTAGTAAGATCCCCCGACCCCACTGAACAGTTCAAAAATTCATCTGGCCTGGGAAAATTATTATTTTCTTGACTCGGAGTAATTCATACACAAAGATTAAAAACATTCACATAATAGTTAAAATAAATTTACAACACACAGAAATTACAAAACAGTACAGTTTAGTCGTTACTGTAATTTATCAAAAATTGGGGTGTTACAATGGGTCCAATGCTCGATCTCGGTGACAAGATTCTAAGTCTGGTGTCCTTTTAGTAGCCTTTGTTTTGAAATTTGTAGCAGTCTGTGCTTGCTTGGGAAGGTAGTTTTGACTCTATTTTTCAATTGCTTGCTACCTTCGTGACCAATCATAGGGAAGGAAAAATTAAATGTGGCCTCCAACATTTAGCCATCTTACCTTTTGGGAGCCAATCAAAACTCATTATTCCCTCTATAAATAGAAAGTGTTTGCAGTGGGGTTATCACTTGTTCCTTTTGCTTTCTAGTTGTGCTTGAGAGTGGATCTCTTTCCAGAGAATGGCTCTTTTTCTACCTCATGTGGCGTGTTGAGATTCATATCCCCTTCTGAGACCATCTTCCTCTTTTTCCACAAACTCTTTTTTCGTGCATATTTCGCTAGCGAAGACCTTTCTTTCTAGGTGTAATGGTTCAGTGAGGGCTAAGTAACTGCTCTGTGTGGCTTGGTTAACACGTCTCTTACCAGTAGAAGACCTTTGTTCCAGACGTATGTAGCAGTGGAGCAGGGTCCTGCTTCTGCTAGAAAGGCTTAAGGCTTCTGTTTGTAGTTCTTGTGAGATATATGAGAGTTTCACCACCCCCCTCCTCTGCTTTCTTGATTGTCGCCCCACCGTAGGTGCGTAGGGGTGTTTAGGAAATGTAGGGTGGCGAAGCTTTCTCCTCACGTTGATCAGGTATAAGGTGGTTGATCAAGAAGAAGTGGTTGCTCGCATCTTGAGGAATCATTGGGGTGGTCATGGTTAGTGCTTGGTGGTTATCATCATCTTCCTAAGTTACCTTCTTGGTATCCCTTATGTGTCCACCTTTGCATCAGAGTAATTTATAGGTTTTTGCTCCTTGAGGAACCATTGAGATGGTCGTGGTCAGTATTTGATCATCATTATTTGACTAGGTTACCTTCTCGGCTTCCTTCAAAAGGGCATTATTTGCTCAAGGATAACTCACAGGCTCTTCTTGTAAGGTTGATGATGTTTGGAATATGAATACTAAAACTTGCTCTTCTTCTGCATGTTTTACTTTCTATTGTATGCTTTCTTCGTTGAGATGAGTCGAACGCTCAATCTTGGTGATTATTTTGCACTTATCGAGGTAAGTTTGACACTTAATCTTGGTATACAAATTACCAAGATGGGTCTAATGCTTGACCTCAGTATCTTCCTTTTCATATTGACAAACGCTCGTTTTACCTAGCCGAGATGAGTCCAAAGCTCGATTCTTGGTGGTTAGGTTCGTTTAATGCATGTGACACTGAAGCCTCTTGATATGGGGTCCACGATCTCGAACTTCGGTCGATTATGCTTAACCTCTGTAAACATAGTGGGTTTATGGGTTAAGGTTAGGCCATAGGGGTACAAGTGAAAATCCTTAAATGCGCTGCTTGACCCTAGAGGGTATTCAAATGGATTCCACTGTCTGGTCATTAGGTAAAAATATGCTTAACCTCTATAAACTATGGTGGGTTTATATGTTAAGATTAGGCTCAAATGGGTATAAGTTAAAAACCTCGAATGCTCTGCTTGACCCTAGAAGGTGGTCAAGTGGATTCCCTAGCTTGATTGTTATGTAAAGATGTCGAAATAACTAATCCTTTCAAACCTTGTATTCCTCGAACCTCACCAAGGTGTGGTGAACTTATGGGTTGCAACAGGCCTAAGTATCCGTGGACTCAAGGTCACTACCGAGATACTGGCTATAGATGTTGATGAGTCAGAGTACCTGTGGACCCGAGGTTGCATTTGAGCTACTGACTTCGAGATAAAACGACAGTCATGAAGAAACATCAATTTAATGATATGCATAGATATTCATTACATAGTAGAAGTAACGATTACAAGGCATTACATGATCATGCGGATTACTTCGTGGTGGCGATTGTTCTCCTAAGTGTCATCCCTCGACCGTGCTCTATTTTGATCATGGGGGTTATCCCGAGGTGAGCATAGGTCGGAGTTGTCAGTTCTTGCCAGATAACGTCTTCTCTGATAGGAAGGAGAGGGACTCCGAGGGCTATAGCTCCATTTTCTATAATGACCCCTCCTCTAGTTGTTCTAGGACTTCCAAACAAATCGGCCTAAATGGCTGTCTCGAATAAAGGACTCAATGGCATCTCGGTGGTTGGTACAATCTTCCATGTTGTGACCGGGACCATCATGCCATTCACAATGCTTGGATTTATCTCTCTACACAAGCTTCTTTAGAGGGGGCGGTCTAGGTATATCCCAGAGCTCTGTGTTCATGGCCTCTTGGAAGATTTGGGCCTGTGGTGCATTGAGGGGAGTATAATTGTCATACTTCCCTTTGAAGGGTGGCCTTGGATTCTTCCCCTGTTGGTTCGACTGCTCCTTGGACCTCGACTTAGCATTTTCTTTGTCGAGGTGCTTTTTGGCTTAGAGAACATCTTCGGGGTTGATATATTTATCGACGTGGGCCTAGAACTCATTCATGGCCTTGGGCTCCTTTTTTTGCCAACAAGAAAGAGATCTATCCCAGATGAAGTCCTTCCCTAATGTAGAACAGTCTGAGTCTCTCATCCTAGTCACGCACGTTTACGATTTCCTTATTAAACTAGGATATAAAGTCCGAGAGAGACTCTTCTTTTCCTTACCTTATCTGGGAGAGGCATGAAATGGATTTAAGATACACTTTGCTGGTAATGAAATGTAATGAAAATCTCAAGGACAGACCTACCCAGTTATCCACGAACATCAGAGGTATGGTGGTGAACCATCTCAAGGTGAATTTCTTTAAAGACAAGGGGAAAACATGGCACATGAGAAAGTCATCTCCCCTAGAAAACAAGAGTGTGGACACGTAAGTGTCCTCATGTTCTTAAGGATCCATGGTCCCATCGTAGGTTTCAATATTAGCAAGATACTTGAAGTGTTTCGGGATCTGATAGGCCATCAGTTTGCTAGAGAAGGGTTGGTTTTGTGACTTTGTGTCCCTTACTTCGTGTACCTACTCTCTTGTGTGGATAGTTCCAAGCTGACGACCAGAATCTATGATCCTAGAGTTCTCTGACTAATAGTCATCGCATCGACATTGATCTCTTCTATTTTCATGGTTCCTAACTAAGGAATAATTTTATGATTCATTGTCATGGTTAGCAACCTTTTCTAGGTTATGGATTCTCTTGTCTTGATGGTGAATCCACTCATCTTGGAGTCTAACCAAGGAGAGCAGTTCTGCTCTGGATAACTCCTAGTGATTAGTCATGCCCCGATGGGATTGAACTTCATTTTTCACCCGATTACTAAGGCGTTGCAGCGTCGATACCCATTGCTCAGCATCCCCATAAGGTGCTCTTTGAGAGCCAAGGCGTTGCCTCGCTGGAATCCTTAAAGAAGGAGGGGGAGATTCTCTCTAATGAAAGAGGTCTCCTACCCGTCATGTCTGGGTTTCGGGAGGGCAACGACTAGTTCAAGACCAGCTGATGAGCGACGGGGTTAGACACTTGGCAATGGTTTGAAGAAGAAAGGGTTACGTGCAGCAGAGACACGACTCTAGTTGATTGATGTTTGTCTCCTTCTCGTGTTCTCCATGGTGGTGGTAGTAGTGGAAGTTTTGAAGGTGGTGTTAGGAGTAGAAATTTATTGTTTCCCACAGACGACGCCAATATTTAGAACTGAGTTCTAAGGGTTACTTGGAGAGGTAGGAGATGATGGTGTCCTCTGTAAGCACAACTTCCACAATAATAGAGCGAGGTAGTAAGTATCTACAAAAGACCTATAATGTTATTTCTACACCTTCACATAACTTATCTTTTTTAAGTTAAAAAGAGAGAAAAGATATAAGAAAAGAAAGTTAATTTAAATTTCCTTTCAAAAGTAGTAAGCATAATAAAGATGAAGAAAACCAAAACCATGGCAGTGTTCTGCAGAGGCAGAACATCTGGGAATCCATCAGATTGGAGACACTCACTGCTATCAAAGTAATTCTTAAGTGAAATCATCCCAGACGAGAAATAACCATTATTTTCTCATGTCTCTATGATTTCTATATTCTTATATAAACTGCAGCATTATTGAACGATGTAAGATTTTAGGAGGAGAGAAAAAAGCGTTAGTAACAATTTAAAAGAAAAGGCTTGAGATTTATTGTACAATAGTTATATAGATTGGCAGGTTAATAGGTACAAAGTATAACTTTGTGGTATCATCAGCTTACCCTTCTCCACATGTCCTACATATCAAGTTTCAAGCCTATTTATAGGCTGATTGCACTACCAAGCTTTAGGCAGTGTGACATTTTTTACACATATATTTTATCTAGATAATTGTACATAATTTCACCATTAATGCTTCTTGTTCCTAGAAGCTTCTAGCATTCTTACAGGTATCTTTGCTGAAAGTATCTTGAATTATCCATAATTGTGCATCACGTTCCAACAAACGAAAATAAACAAATAAGCAAGCAAACGAAAAACAAGTATGTTTTAGACCGTGATCTAGGATTCCCTCTAGTGGATCCACCTGACATGTGTACAGCCGAATTCCGCCATGTTTGACAGCTTAGCCTTGATGATAGTATAGACCACGAAGCCATGCACGTCAAACAACATTAGGCCATAGTATCAAGACTGTTAGATTTGCGCAGAGGATATATCCCTAAATATCTACAGTTGTCAATCATCATCTTTCGATATTATAAGAACCATAATTGTCTTAGACTGCTAAGTAACTTCCATATCTAAGTTCCTAACTTATAGGGATTTACCTCAACAATAATATGATGATAACCTTTACTAGGATACTAATCCTAAATACCTACATTCAACATAGATTGCATTACGATTCTAGTCACGCTCTATAAATACCAGGCTAAGTCATCCTAATCAGATATCTACTATCTTACTGCATAAACTCTACTTGTGCACTGCTTCACTTGAGTATTGGAATCACTTTGCAGGTACCTACCCCCTGGTCTAACATGCTCTATTGTAGCTGCTCAAGGAGAAAACCACCATAACGTACCTACCTCAGGTATCCCTCTTAATCCACTTCAGAACATTGATGTCGTATGTGGGAAACTGATAAACTTCTATTGCCATTCAATCATAGTGAGCACGAGACAACATCCTAGAAAAAGAGGTGTTGTGCCCGCTGCCCCTGGTCAAGGATAGGGCCTAGTGATGCAACACGACCCTCCACTAATTGCCCACCAGTACATGTAGAAACCTCCGCCACTAAGAGCTGTGCAGTTATCGTCAAGACTCTTAAAGAGGGACATGAGACTTTAGTTTTCGCCGAAAGTCCTAACCCGTTGCGAAGGGTGTCTGTTCGAGACAGACTTGTTTTTTCCGGAGGAGGAGCCAACAACGCTATGCAAAGGCCCATGATCCACGTGCATTCTTGCCTTGGGCACTCAAATAATAATGCAGACCACACATCCCATCACGATGGCACCATTCAGTCTAAGATGATGAAAAATTGCCTTCAAGAGCTGGTACGCCAACAAACATCACTAATCAACAACCAACGACGTTAGTTGGACGATCAACGCCATCGTTTAGAATATCTAGAAAGGTCCATACATGATGAAAACTATGACGAAAAATAGAATATGAATGACAACCAGAGAAAGGCCCTGCATGACAATATCGAGGTCGTCAAAAACAACATTCCGGCCCCCGGCGGTCAGCAGTAACAATTCTCAGACGAATTAATGACATATAGAGTCCCAAGAAACTTCAAGTTTCCTTCTAACTTGGAGGCCTATGATGGGACAACGGACCCTCAGGAACACTTAGATGCCTACACCCATTCTATGCAGTTCCATGGGGGATCCCAAGAGCTATTATGTCATGTCTTCCTACTCTTTTTAAAGAAGGGCACCCTCTATTAGTTTTCCACCCTACGAGCAAAATCCGTCACTAGGTGGGAAGATCTCAGACAACGCTTCTTGCTACACTACACTACCGCCAAAGAGCAACCCATGTCAATTGATTCTCTTTCTGAAATTCGCCAAGAAAGCAATGATAACTCCACAATGTGTAATTATTTGTGCTCTATACCTATACTTTATTGTTTGCTTAAGTCCTTATTATTATGCATATTTGGAAGGTTTTGTACTTTTATTTGTTATATTCAATTCTGATACCTTTTTTATATGATATTGACTGTGCATATTATGTTATTGATTAAGTGGATTTATAAATGTTAATGATTTGGTGATTTCTCTATTGTAGGAAGGACTCCAAAAAAGCAGATATATAGAGCATTTGAACCAAAATTGGAAGAGAAAGCCAAAAGAGCATTCTGGTAGTTGATGCTGCGGCGCAGGCTGTGTAACGTCGCGACGTGGTGGTGATGAATCCTTTACATCCAGATAGAGAGCTACGAAATCTGAACGCCGCGACATGAGGAATGAGCACCGTGGCGTGCTAACCTAATTTCAACACGCGTCGCGGCGTAGGAATGTTAACGTTGTGACATGCCCCTATTTTTTTGAGTCTATAAATACATTTTTAACAATTTTACGAAAGGGGTTTTTGGAGAGCTTTTTAAGTTTTAGAGAAGCTACGGCTGGGACTTCATTTCTGGGCTGAGAGGAGGCCAAAGGAGCCAAAGTTGGAGGTCATCTTCTTCATAGAAGGAGATTCAAGCATCAAAGATCATATCCATGAGCTTCTTTCCTTCTTCCTTCTCTTGTCTCTCTTCCATCTTCCATGATCATGACTTTTGTGATAGATTTTCGTGTTTCATGATGTAGCTGAGCTATATTTAGGGATTACTTTGGATCTTTGTATGGATATTGATGTTTATGTATTACTTTGAGTATATATTGATGTTTATTTATGTTCAATCATATAGATCTTATTGCTCTTGATAGTTTGATCAGTTGTCAAGTGATTTGTTGAAATCTGATGAACCTAGACATAAGAATTTGGATTTGAGATCATATGTATGGTTTATGCATGTTTGATGAGTTCAATTGGCTTGAATAAGTTGATTCGCTAATGGGATAGACATATACCTCTTAGCCATGTATAACACGTGTTTGAGAATAGATCATTCATTAGTGGATTTCACTATTGTTCTCATGGAAGCATAGTGAGCTAGGTGAAGGAAGTCAGGGTTAACTGACCTAGACATAGGCTTTTAACTAAATTAGATTCTCAAGCTAACTTAACTCATTTATCTATGGTGCTTGAAGGGTTTCATAGCATTGATTGAAGTAGAGGGTGAAGAAGGATTTCCTAAACCTATACACCATTATCTTTACTTTCATTTATCGCTTTTATGTCTTTAAATTAGTTTTACTGCACTTTCTCCTATTTTATATGTTCTTGAATAGAATATAGATAAGTTATTGATTGATACTTAGTATTGGAAGCCAATCATCCTCGAGGGAACGAAGTTTACTCGTCATTGTATTACTTGAATGACCCGTGCACTTGCGGCCTAATAAAGGGACAAACAAGTTTTTGGCACCGTTGCCGGGGATGACGGTTTATTTCTGTATAGTTTAGACTTATTCCCTGGCAATTGCCTTGGATGACTATTTATTTCTATATTTCTAATATCAATAACGAGTTTATTTAGTTCTAATTCAAGTTGTATAGTTTAAGTTTTCTTTTGTACAATTTAATTTAAGTCTTCATTCTTTGTATTTTAGGTACAATAAGTAGAGGATGAGCTTAATCATTCGAGGCCTTTAAGGGAGCTTGAGAACCCCTAATGGAGAACCTCACTTAGGCTAAAGAAGGCCTACCATCTAATCCATCTATTTTGGAATCAAATTGGCCATACTCCAAGGAGATGCATACTGGAGTGCAGTGTGGCGATTTGCCATGTAAAAGTCTTGTGGGGACTATAACTCAGGCCTTTCTTGGGAAGGAACCCAGGTTTTTATGATTTTGTTAGTTTATATGTTTTTCTTTAGTATTAAGTCTTATATGTGTTAGTATATTTAATTTTTTAGTTTTGTTAGTTTTTATGCTTTTCTCTAGTTTTGAGTCTCATATTAGTTAGTATGTTTGATTGTTATAAGTTTAGTTAGTTTTTATATTTATGTTTAGTTTTAAGCCATACATAGGTTAATATGTTGATTTTGTAGTTTTGATAGTTTTTAGCTGTACATTTTATGTTTTAGCTATTTGGACAAGTTTTAGAGGTGTTGAGGACCTCTTTGGACAAAATTCTGTAGCAAAACTGAGTTTGCTGTAGAATTCAGCAGGTTGATCTCTCACGCCGCAGCGTGAGTCTGTTGCACGCCGCAACATGACAGTTATTTATGCGCATCAAGCCAGAATCTAGAGAGCTCAACACCGCAACGTGGCAAGTTCAACGTCACGGCGCCACTTGCAAAACTTGTTAAAAAAAATTGGGTAATGCCACGGCATGGTTGTTGAATGTCGCGATGTTATTGGGTTTTTGTTGAATGCTGCGACGTGGATGTTGTGCGCCGCGGTTTGATACCCTGTTTTGTTCATGTTTTGTTCATATTTTGTTTATATTCAATTTTTCTTGTTCATATTACATTCTTTTGTTAATATTATTGTTTTGAATACTCGGCTCTCACATTTTTAGTTACAGTATGCAATAATGATAGTCACCATGTCAACATGATCATATGCTGAGTTTGACTATTACTGATGGGTTTTTGATAAATTTTTTCAATTTTTAATGTATGATTGGATTGATGCTAGTGTGAAATTGGTTTTCCAATGACATAAATGGTTGCGATTTGATTACTTTCAGCGAAACCATATGTGATCAGAAGCATGTAAAATAATTTAGTCACTTTTTATGTATAATTTACATTCCACTTAGATGCATGTGTAACTTTGAATATGATAAGAGTGCATGTCTAGAGAAAGTTTATGGATGTACATGTAGAGTTTCGATTATCTTAGAAGTTGTTTTTAAACTCTCTTGAGGTGAAATCCTAGATTGTGCATGACTGAGGAAATGATTAGGGCATTGTTTGGACCGATCGAGCTTTTCAACCTTACCTTGATACGATTATATCCATAGGTCCCATTTTGAAGCCTATTGATTGTTTGGCCTTATATGTTTTTCATTCACCCATTGTGTTCGTTAACCTGTTAACCGTTCTAATGCATGTGGAAGCATGGCATTTTCTTCCTACCTTAATGTTTGTTGAGTACAAGACGTGTTATTTCTTGAAGTGAGTCCAGTAAGTAGGGGGTATGTATGTTTAAGAAAAAAAATGAACTTGAAGGAACCAAATACAATTAAAAGAAAAAGAAATTGCTTTGTAAAAAAAAATGAGAAGAGAGAAAAGCAAAGCAAACAAAGAAAGAAGAAAAGTTAAAAATGAAAAGCATTACATGGCTTTGGTAAGTTGTGATCCTTCACTGTTGAATACCCTAATAATGTCACTTGATGGTTCAAGTCTTGAAATAACATGTTTATGTTTCTCAATGTTTGTTGTATATCCTTTCCCGTATTTTCATACGCCTATTACCATGACTTGACATTACAAGCTATTAAAGACTTTTTTGATCCTCAATTGTGTGTAATTTACATTAGTGGAGAGAGAGTCTATGATCAATTTTGTGGATTATATGATTCATATGCATGTATACTTATAAACTTATTTGGATTTGTATGATTTGAATAGGAGAAGTTTATCTTGCACGTTTGTGGAAAATGTAATTTGCATGAAAGGATGCTGGGTTGTTAGCATGTTTAGGGTTGTATATGTGTGAAGTTGATTGTGAGATTTTAGCATTCATTGAGGACTGATGCAATCATTCTGCACTAGTTATGGTTAAGAGAAAATTGAAATTGAAAGCTGTTGAATGCATGTGAAATATAAATTGTTAAAGTAAGTTTACTTAGTTATACTTTGTTTTGCTGAAGGACAAGCAAGCAATGAGCTCCTTACATCAAGAGATTTAGTAATGCTTGTGTTTGTGTAGAAAACTCAAATGACATGATTACACTTACATTATACCCGGAGTGGCCTCTAGACAGATTCAAACTTCTTTTGATCCTTGGCAAAGAAAAAGCTAGCAACTTTGAATGAGCTTTACTTGCACTCCCAAAATATATTAAATTAGAGGAAGTTACTAAGGCTAAAGAGAGTCTGGAAAAAGGTGAGCCCACTCACTAGAAAAATAATCGAAACTTCTCTAAGGGCGATCCTTACCGGCCTAAATATTTTGATTATACTCCTTTGACATGTTCATGGGATCCTTTGAGAGGTTGGAGTTCCCTTTGTCTGCATTAACCCCTTATGATAGCGAGCTCACTGCTTTCTTTGGTGAAAAGGTTACCCTGGTAGGTTACTTTGAAACTTTCTTAACCTTGGGTGACGATAGTGTCTACAGAACCTTTAAAGTCATATTCCTAGTAGTGGATTGCCCAGTAGCATACAATATTATTTTGGGTCTCCATATATTGCATGGCATTGCCACTGAAATGTCTACTGCTCACTTGGCCATGAAATTTCTCAATAAGAATAATGAAGTGGTCATGATTAAGGGCAATCAGATCGTAGCATACAAATGCTACAATGAAAGTCTCAAAATCTGTAGAACCTATAGGAAAACCAAAACACACACATCTAGCCCAGCTCGGGATCAACAAGTCAATATCCTTATGACCAAGTTAGATGTATATGAAGAGATCCGGGGTACCAGACCCCAGCTAGAAGGAAAATTGCTTCCTCTCCCACTCGGTGATAAGCCAGACCAAGTCACCAAGATTGGTGCAAATCCGGAAGAATAAGATATGCATCAACTTATAGAGCTCCTACAAAAAAACAAGGACCTCTTTGCTTGGACATCCTCCGATATGCCTGGGCTTGACCCTGCTTTCATCTGTCATCGTTTATATATTAAACAGGATGCAAGATCAATCTCCCAAAAGAAAAGAAAAGTTTGCCCTAAGAGACAACAAATTATCAAAGAGTAAGTCAATGAGCTACTCAGTGCTAGCTTCATCAGAGAAATCTCATACACCACATGGCTCTCAAATGTGGTCTTGGTAAAAAAGTCAAACGGGAAGTGGAGGATGTGTGTGGACTACACGGACTTGAATAACACTTGCCCTAAAGATTCATACCCCCTCCCTAATGTTGACAAATTGGTTGATAGCTCCTCCGATTTTTGGCTCCTGTCTTTCATGGACATTTACTCTAGGTACAATCAGATCCCAATGTACCCCAGAGAAGAAAATAAAATCACTTTCATCACCGAAAAGGCTAGCTACTGCTACAGGGTAATGCCCTTCGGATTGTAAAATACAGGAGTCACTTACCAACAAATGATGAACAGGGTTTTTGAGGATCAAGTGGAGAAAATGCTCGAAGTCTACATTGATGATATGATAGTCAAAACCCTACTATCCAGATCACATGTCGCGGAACTCGAAGAAGTGTTCGCGCAACTGAGAAAGCATAACATGAGGCTTAATCCAGAAAAAAAATGTGCATTCCAAGCCAGCAAGTTCTTAGGCTTCATGCTGACTTACCACGGAATTGAGGTGAACCCAGATAAATGTCAAGCGGTGGTCAACATGCATAGCCTTCAGTAAGTACTAGAAGTACAACAGCTGATAGGATGGATTACGCTCCTCACACGGTTCCTCGCTAAAGTTGCTCACAAATCTCTTCCCCTCTTCAAGTTGATAAAAAAAAAGGGATAAGTTTTGAGTGGACTCAAGAGCATGAGGATGCCTTCACATCTTTGAAAAACCTCCTATCATTTCCCCCCATTCTGATAGGACTGGAACCTGGTGAGATGTTATATGTATACCTCTCAGTTCATGAAGAGGTCATAAGTTCAGTGGTTATCTGAGAAACGACTAAAAGTCAGAAGCCAATTTATTTTGTGAGCAAGGTGCTGCAAGGACCTGAGCTCCAATATCAGAAAATAGATAAGGCTGCATTCGCCCTCATTATCACAGCCAGAAGTCACAGACAGTACTTCTAATGTCATTCAACGGTGATAAGGACAGATCAACTAATCCACCAAATATTACATAAACCAGACTTAGTAGGAAGAATGATCGTCTGGTCCAATGAGCTTTGCGAGTTCAGAATTACGTATGAACCCAAGTTAGTAGTCAAGGCACAGACGCTCTTTGACTTCCTTGCTAAACTTACTTTAGACCCTGGTGATCCCGAGAGAATATCATGGACTGTGCTCATTGACAGCTCCTCTAATCCTAAGGGGAGTGGCGCCATAGTAATCCTAGAAAATTTTGAAGGAGTAACCATTGAGAATTCCCTGAAGTTTGAATTCCTCACATCAAACAACTAGGCAGAATATGAAGCATGCATCACTGGATTGATAATGGCTAGAGAATTGGGAGTAACAAAGATTACACTTTGCAGTGACTCCTAACTCGTAACCTCCTAGATTCAAGGCAACGATCAGGCTATGGAGCCCTTCTTGCAGAAGTACTTGGTGAAGGTACAAAGGCTTCTCAAAAGCTTCCAAATAGTGAAGGTGGAACACATACCAAGAGAACAAAATTCAAGGGCTGATCTCTTGTCCAAGTTGGCCAACAGAAAAAGCCCTGGCTAAAATCAATTTGTGATCCAGGAGACCCTCTCATAGCCTTCTATCATGGATTCATCCATTTTTCAGGTGGAAGAACAAGAGCATAATTAGATCACTCCAATAATGGAATACTTACAATCTGGCATCCATCTTGGAGACCCGAAGGAAGCCTAAAAGATAGTCAAAATTGCGGTTTGGTATACCATATATGATGGGAAATTATACTGGCGTGGATTTTCTTTGCCTCTTCATAAATACCTCACGCCAAAAGAAATATGATATGTGCTGACTGAGGTCCATGAAGGGAGCTGTGGACACCACTTAGGAGACAAAGTTTTAGCTTAAAAAGCACTTAGGGCTGGATACTATTGGCCTACAATGGAGGCCGATTCTATTGCATATATCCAAGTCTGTGACAAATTCCAACGAAACTCAGACCATTATCATGCCCCACCTAAGCAACTATCCATGATATCCATATCTTGGCCATTTTACAAGTGGGGTATGGATATTTTGGGTCTGTTCCCTCAAGCACTCGGACAGCTGAAATTCCTAGTGGTAGCCGTAAACTACTTCACTAAATAGTTTGAGATAGAACCCTTGGTCATTATCACCTCTGCCCAAATCCAAAAGTTTATATGGCGCCACATCATTACTAGGTTTAGAGTCCCAAAATCCATTGTGACAGATAACAATACATAATTCAAAGACAAGGGGTTCGAAGAGCTACTTGTTGATTTAAAAATCAAGCATCACTGTAGCGCTGTTGAAAACCCCCAAACAAATGGACTAGCTGAAGCCACCAATCGAGTTATTGTTCTTGAAGTAAAGAGAAGGCTGGATGAAGCTAAAGAAAACTGAGCTAACCAGCTAAACCATGTCCTTTGGGCCTACCAGACTACGCTCCACTCCACGATAGGTAAAACTCCCTTTAAACTCACTTATGGGTGTGAGGCTATGATCCCGGTAGAGATAAGAGAACCTAGCTGACGCCTCCAACACTTTTCACTCGATAGTAACCCTGGATTAATCAGAGAAGACCTAGATCTTCTGGAAGAAAGAAGGTGCGTTGCTTATATACACGATGCTACCATTAAGCAGAGGACATCAACACAATATAACCTAAAGGTTATTCCCAGGAGATTCTAGCCAGGCGACCCAATCCTCCGCAGAGCTAACATCGAAGGTAGGAATGCCTCCCAAGGAAAGTTAGCTCCTAACTGGGAAGGCCCCTACCGTATCGTGATTAGCATTGGAAAAAGAGCCTACACATTAGAGACATTAATAGGCAAGCCGATCAAGAACTTTAGGAATACAGATAAACTTAGAAAGTACTATAGCTAAGTGCCTTCAAAGGCCTAGTCTCTTAGAAAGTACTATAGATAGTGGAAAATAAGCTGACATACAATAGCAAAGAATGGGAAACAAAACGTTCAAAAGTACCCTAGCAACCAAGGCAATCGTCTTTACAAAAGATGAGGCCTCACGGAGGGGGCAATAAAATGCAATCAAGAGAAGGGAAGGCTACTCCTCGACCTCTTCCCTTCCTGAACTCCATTGCTCCTTATCCGAAGCCCCTTCGGTCAGATCCAACAATTTGGGTTGAGGTCCTGGTGGGATGGACCTCAGTGCCCGGCTCATTAGATGGCCCCGCTGTAACCAAGCATCCATCCTCCACTATCTTATTGGGGCTCAGATCCTCTAAGGTCAGCTCAATCCCAGGGTTGAAGTATTGGACCTAGGCAATTGCATTCCAAAATTGTTCTCCACCAATGTTGTTGCTGATGGAGAACAACTATGCATTCTCCCTCTCTAACTCTTTATTTGCAGCTTGAAGGTCGGCAAAGGCTTTATCAGATTAAACTTTCTCATTTCTCAACAAGGACTCAGAGTCCGCAAGTTACATTTCTAACTGAGCAATCTTGGCCTCCATCTCCTCTATTCCTTTAAGAGCCAGCTCCAATTGCTGTCTTCCCTTGGCTTCAACGATTTTCAAATATCCTCCACATTCTTCTCAAATGATAGCATAGTATTCTCCATAAGCCAGGCTTTGGCAGTAGTTTGGAGGATAAGGGTCTGAAATATTGATAAAGTATCAAGGACCCTATTTCGAGTGTTGAGTTTGATAACATCATCACTCAAGAATACTTTGTCAATAAAGTCCCCCGGCAATGTATCCCCGGTTATTAGTGGCAATGGATAGAGTTGGCCCCTCTCAAAACAAAGTCCCTCAACAGCAGGCCTGCTATGATTCTTTACCCCGTCACCCTCAACGGCTTTTATTTTCCTCCCCTGGAGGGGCTATGCATTGGAATCTAATCCTGATTCTCGAATAATAAGAGCTAGACCAGAGAAGGCTGGAGCACAGGAAGATCCTACTTTGTTCTTCTTCGCCCTTAAAGATTGAAGCGCTCGAATAGATGACATGGCTTCCGCATTAACGGTCAAGTAATCTACAAAATGATGAAAGAGATTAGAAAACGTGCAAGTAGTTAGATAAAAAATTCACAAGAGTAAGTCTGGTTAGTGTCACGCATAAGGCTAAATATGGACCATAGCCTACACTACCTAGAATGGCCCAAAGAGTGTCGTCATGAGTAGTTTCCAGCACATCTCGAGAAGAGATTAGACTAACTTTTTTAACCCACGTACTGAAAAAAACAACACATTCAATCTCATATACATTCAATTGGGGTCTTTCAGTTTCAATCATTCGAATAGGAACGTGCCATGCCCCTTCGTTCTAGTACATGTTGAACTTGGTCTCCCCATTATTATCCAGCCAAAAGGGGTGAGTGCCAGGAGCCGTCATTAATTTAAACAATTTCTCCTTGAAGTCCTTGTTACTGTCTTGGTATATGTGGAAAACATTCTGACCCTATCATGCCCATACTGAAAGCTAGCTCTTTTGAGTAGTATTACCACACTGTAGATAGAACCGAGTATGAAAATAGAAAAACATCCTCTCTGACAATCGCAACCCAACTAATCGGCATACTCTCTCGAAGGCAAGAATGTTCTCCCAACCATTCAGATGGATTTGGCTTGGGGCACCCTGAAGAGTCTAGAGGAAAATAAACTGAAAGTCATTAAAGGGAAGCCGGAGCCCAAATTGGACGAAAAAGTCCTTGTACATGAACATATAATGCGCTCCCACCTGCCGTTTGGAGCACACCCTTTCGTTTTCTAGTGATAAAATCTGGAACTCGTGATCCTGACTCCTCTTCTCAGTTAAGATCAAGTAACCTTAGAGCTTCTCAAGCTCTTTACCAAGTTGAAATTAGGATATCCGATCATACTCATCGTCTGCGACCTATGGGTATACTAATCTCGGGCCACGTCGAATTTGGATAGGGTTTTCCTCAACCAGCTCCCAAACTTCTGGAACCAGTGCTTCAGGTCTAGCTGCTCTCCTTTTCCTAGCCATTTAAATTCCTAGAAACAACCACAAAGGTCAACCGTCAGAATCAGCTAACTTTAAAGATTCAAACATGGAATGAGGCAAATAGAAAAGACTGCTTATGCCATTGCATTGGCCTCTGTGCCTACCAAGGCTAAGAACCTCAGAAGGACTCCTCTACCGCATATGCTATGACAGAGGAGGTGCTCCACAAGGTAACGCCATTGAAGAAACATAGGAACTGGCACTCCTAACTCCTTTCATCAAGGAAAAGTAGGGAAGTGCACTCTAGAAAAGGAGCATATGATTACTCTACGACAAAAATAGCAGAAATAAATGAAAGAAAGAAGAAATACCTTGAAGAGAATGAGGATGATTCACAACTGAGGCCCTAAACTTTAGAAAAATGCTGGCAGCCGCTCTCCCCCGTCGTGAAAACTGTCAGAAATCATCTTAGGCCACCGAATTTGAGAGAGAAATAATAAAAATGAACAATGGAGGTCTTAACCCTTATTTATAGAGGCCAGATAGTTATGAGGCAATTTCGTCCTAACAGTTCATATTTGAAAAGATGCTCATCATGGCGCATGAACCTCTAAGCCCGACTACTCAACCAGAGCATGCCACATGACTCTCATAACTACCATGGCAGACCAAGGGACATACAACCTTAGCAAGATGAGTCCGGAAATTTTCCATGGATCACAAAATTCTACTACGTACCCCGGCTACACCAGAGAGTCCA
This sequence comes from Ormosia emarginata, assembly GCA_029884605.1. NCBI lineage: Eukaryota > Viridiplantae > Streptophyta > Magnoliopsida > Fabales > Fabaceae > Ormosia > Ormosia emarginata. Next base: position 25,537,694 of record JAQQTP010000062.1, on the reverse strand, counting down.
TTTATAATAAATGGAAGATTAACACAAACTATGGCAACCCCAAGAAAGGTCAAATGGTTAGTCTCAAAGCGCGAAATATGGACCCTAGAAGCAGGAACTCAAGCTTGCCACTTCGTTGTACCAACCAAGAACCAAGCTAGGGGTAACTTAGCTTTATAGGGTGAGCGTTGGACTCACCCTAGAAGAAAAGGAACAATACAGGTAGCGTAAAAAGGAAAGAAGATACAAGACATAATTCAGAAAGAAGAGTTTTATTCATTGATCTTATTCCATACATCATCATCTTTAACAAAAAAGAGAAGGAAAAATATATTAAAAGTGTTCAAAAAAAAAGTGACCATTGGCGAACCCAAGGACGGAACCAATATCACCATCGGAATACCCCGGGTTAGTGCCACCTTCATAATTCCTCCGGAACTAGCACCAATTTCTTCCCTGTTGAATAGCCTTTGAAGAACTTTGGAAAATTGGAACGGAACACTTCTGTCGTGATCTGGGGTCGTTACCTTCCCAATTCTTCTTCCCTACCTTCTTCACAATGATAATAAAAGCAAGCATCACCCCAAGTTGCTTCAAAGTATAGAGAATTGCTTCAATAAGCCCTCCTACTTATCCGACTACACTTAGAAAACTAGCCTGGTGCCTCCAAATCACTCAAGAAGGAAGAGAGACAAGAATGGAACATCCTCGAGTGTCTCCATACCATGGCAGAAACACCTCACTCCTTCCTAGCAAGAGCTGGTAGATCAAACACTCCCACGTACGCCATGAGAGAAAGGCTTCGGCCCCCCAAATGCATGGTGACCAAGATATTATGCCGAGAAAGAAAGGCTCCTATAGGAGAAGTTAATTGTAGAAAAGCAAACAACTTCAAAGATTTTGGGAAGAACAACAAGATAATCTTCACAGAAGACAAAACCCTTCATATATGTGCAAAAGTATAAAGAAAAACTCTTCTTTGAAGAAATATCATTCTCAAATAGAAGCATATAGCAAAAAAGAATACAACGAAAAGAATGTCAGCCTCAATGCAAACATTCCTTATTTATAGAGAGAATAAAGCACTCTGGTTGGTCTCGTAAAAGGTGAACTGGTCGCATGATGGCAACCACATTTAACGCTCCTAATTTCTAATTTGTTGCAGGGATAGTAAGCAGTTGGGAAACAGTACGAAACATATATCCTCTTAAATGGATCCTTAATTCCCAATAAAGTCAAAGTAACAATTTCTCGCAAAATCTTAGACTGTTATCACCTGCAGAATCAGAGATTGTGTGAAGAGTACTCAGGAGACCTCACGAACTACATATAGGGGTAACTCTATACCTCGGATGGAGGAATAACAAGGCAAAGAAAGCTTTCTCAGACTTCGGCCTTACATGTCAACCTCAGAGGTATATTATGAACCGTGGACCTTGGCCCTTTGCATAAAACATATGAGATTTGATGTCAACACTACGACTCCTTTGTTCATTGCATGCCTTATGATCTGACTGAAATTTATATATCTTGACACTCGACTGTCCCATCCAAGCATCAAGCTGGAGACAACTGTTCTGGACCGTGATCTAGGATCCTGTCTAGCGGATTAACCTGGCACATGTACAGCCGAACTCTGCCCTATTTAACAACTTAGCCTTGATGATAGTCCAGACCCCGAAGCCATGCATGTCGAACAACATTGGGCCATAGTATCAAGATTGCAAGATTTATGCAGAGAATATATCCCTAAATATCTGCAACTACCAATCATCATCTTACGATATTATAGGAACCATAACTATCTCAGACTGCTAAGTAACTTCCATATCTAAGTTCATAACTTATAGTGATTTATCTCAACAATAATGGGATGATAGTCTCTACCAGGATACTAATCCTAAATACCTACATTCAATACAGATTGCATTATAATTCTAGTCACACTCTATAAATATTAGGCTAAGTCACTCTAATTAGGTATTTGTTATCTCACTGCATAAACCCTACTTGTGCACTACCTAACTTGAGCATTGGAATCCTTTTGCAGGTACCCACCCTATTGGTCCAATACGCTCTGCTGCAAAGAGGAAACCACCATAACGTACCTACCTCAAGTATCCTTCTAAATTTACTTTAGAACATTGGCACCATCTATGGGAAACTAGAAAACATTATGAAAGTTTGACAAGCTGGCTGGTAAAGCAATCTGGTAAGCATTTGGTCCAATTCTTTTAAAAATTTGAAAAGGACCGAGAAATCGAGGATTCAACTTCTTGGCTTTAATGGCTCTACCAACCCCCGTAATAGGAGTGACTCTTTGGAACACATATTCTCCTTCTTCGAATTCCAAAGGTCTCATTCTTTCAACCGCATAACTTTTCTGCCTACTTTGGACAATTAATAATCTATTCTTGATCCTTCTAATTTGCTCAGTAGTTTGTTGTACTAATTCTAAACCTAGGATATTTTGTTCTCCCATTTTGTACTAACATAGAGGCGACCTATATTTCCTACCATACAAGGCTTCATATGGTGCCATACTTATGATGGAATGATAATTATTATTGTGGGCAAATTCTACTAAAGTAAGAACCTATCCCAACTACCCTGTTGTTCTAATACATAAGTTCTAAGCATGTCTTCAAGGGTTTAGATAGTTCTCTCAGTTTCTCCATTTGTTTGCGGATGATATGTTGTACTAAAATTCAGTTTTGTCCTAAATGCTCTTTGTAGGGGTCCCCAAAATCTAGAGATGAATTTAGGATCCCTATCTGATACGATACTCGAGGGGACACCATGCAGTCTCACTATTTCTTGGATGTATAGTTGAGGAAAATTATCCAATGAATAATTAGCTCTTATGGCCAAAAAGTGCACAAACCTTGTTAGTTTGTCCACTATATGGGATGACCATTTATGGACACCGTTAACTAATATCATGAACTTTCCGGTGAGAATGCGAAGTGGAGGTGATGAACCTTTCCACACATATTGCATCATGACCTAACTGAGTTCTAGGTAATCCTGTTACGAAATCCATTGAAATACTTTCACATTTCTATTCCAGGATTTTTAAGGGTTGCAAAGGTCCATAAGATCTCTGATGCTCTATCTTGACCTTTTGATATACTAAACATTTGGACACATATTATGTTATGACTTTCTTCATACTTGGCCACCAATACATCTTCTTGAAATCTTGATACTTTTTTGTTGTACTAGGGTGGATGGTGAATTTACTCTTATGGGCTTCCTCTAGAATCTTTTCTTTAATTTTAACTTTCCTTGGGACACAAAGTCTATCCCCAAACATAATTGTCCCATCATGAGCTCTTCTGAAATACTTCTTCTTCCCTAACAAAATTTGTTTATCTATCTCTTTCAATTCATCATCTTCTTCTTAAGTAGCTTTAATATGAATCCTTAATTCATTTTGAATTTATAATCTATTCAAATAGAGACCATGTGGTAATACAATCACTGTCAAACTCAGGTTTTATTATATGTTCTTTGCATTATAGCAGTGCACTCATTACATTATCATTGCTCATTGTTTCTTATATTAATTACCTTTCCTTCTGGGATGAAGGGTGGTGTTGCAATTGTTAGTTGTCAAACCTTATACTTCATATATTATTATAAGACATGTTATCAAAGTGTTTTAGAAGCATTAATTTAAACCAATGTGAGCATCAGACTTCTTTACAATTTTCTGAAGAGATTTTGCTCTATAGATGGTAATGGTGACTGCTGCCAATCTGTTCTTAAATAATTTCATTATTTAATATCTTGTCATTTAGCACTTAGCAACTTAATCTTATTATCCTTTAATATATTGTCATCTATGTTTTTTTTTTATGGTCTTTGAGAATTAGAAAATTGCTTTTTTAATATGCTTATTTTCTGTCTTAGCATGGGTGCTTTGTTTTGTGTGAGCAAATTGAAATCTCTTCATCTATTTCAGAATGGCCTTGATACTAAAGTAGAAAAGTCAAGGAAGCAAATGAAGGAGAGAAAGAATAGAGCTAAGAAGATTCGTGGAGTAAAGAAGGTATTTCCGTAACAATAATTATTGTTTGTTGATGATTGTTTACCTCCTATGTCATCCATGTTTAATTAAATTATAACATCTGGCATGTTTTGTTTGTGCAGACCAAGGCCTCTGATGCTGCCAAGGCTGGAAAAAAGAAATGAGTTGAGATACCCTGTTCTGATTTTAAGGTTATTTTGCTTTGGGTGTTTTATAATCTTTTTTATGTTATGCTAGGCCTATAGAATGAGATATTTTGCTGTAAGCGTTGATCTTGGTTTAATTTATGCTCAATTATAACTTGAGATTTTGAGTACTAGCAATGAACAATTTTGAGAATTTAGTAGTTTACTGTCCTTTGCATGATTTGGGGCTATTACGTAGGATTTGATCCGAGTTTTTATGCATCATACTATGAAAGTGTTCTTTTAATGACGTTTTTACTCGTCCCTGCACTAATCACTTTTTTTTTATTTAGAGACCAATTTAGTGATCGATTTAGAGACTGATAAAATAGTTTCTAAATCGGTCTCTAATTATATAATATGTTCAGTTTTATAGACTAATTTAGAGACTGATTTACAGACTAATAAATCGGTCTCTAAAAAATCGATCACTAAATCGGTTTCTAATACACTTTTTTGAAAACATAATTGACCAATATTTGACTGAAATTAGAGATCGATTTTTTTAAATATTCAGTCTCTAAATTTAGCGACCAACCAATATCAGTCGCTAATATTTAGCGATGAGGGTTTTAGAGACTGATTTTTCAGTCTCTAAAATCTAAATTTCTAGTAATGATAAAATAGAGGAGTGCTTCAAGAGTTATTTGTGATAGAAAAGTGTCTCTCAAGTTTAAAGGTAAATTTTATCGCACATCTATAAGGTTCACAATGTTGTATGGTACTGAATGTTGGGCTGTTAAAAGTCAGCAAGAGCATAAGATCAGTGTCGCTGAGATGGGGATGTTACGCTGGATGTATGGTCGTACAAGACAGGATAGAATTAGGAATGAATGCATTAGAGATAAAGTAAAGATAGCAGTTATTGTGGTAAAAATGGGATAATCTCACCTTAGGTGATTTTGATATGTAAGGAGAAGACTTTTAGAACCCCTTATAAGAAAAGTAGAGCACGTGGAGAAAAACCCAATAGCTAGAAGTAGATAGAAACCAAGAAAGACTATAGGTGAAACGATTAAAAAAGATTTAGATTTGAATGACATTTTTGAAGAATTAGTTTTTGATAGGACACAATGACATTATTCGATCCATGTAGCCAACCCCACCTAGTGAGAAATGACTTAATTGTTGTTGTTGTTGTAATAATATGATTAATGATCTTTGGCCCCTTCACTGAACAACCTTCCCTGTCTCCATCTTCCTCCAGTAGCGCTCATCACCTACGGTGGCTCGTCTTCAGTCAATTGCAATTTGCTCCATCTCTTTTCTAAATCATCCATGTTTCTCAAAACACCCAAGACAAAATTCGCCAAGAAAATTAACTACTGGATACTAACTAGACCAATGCAGACCAAAATTCCAACTGAAATCTTGTAACCAAGAAATGTTCACAATTAGACTAAGCCAGACTAAATCAGACCAAAACCACCTCCACTCAAAGAAGAACATCCACATGTTGGGAGTGAAAATAAAAGAAAAAAAAGATTGGATGATGATGATAATGAAGTTTTGGCTATTTCGACGGCTGGATGATGATATTGGAAAAATCTTCTAAGTGTTGAGCCGACAGAAGTGCCAAATAATTGGAAGACTCAATGCAGTCATTAAATATTGATGTCGGACAAGTAGTTTAATCCGACAGAAGAGTTGCATTTCCAAGAGATTGAACTGACGAAGAATGACAAAATGGTTAGAAGTTGGTTCTATCGGGGAATTAGGGAAGTTGTTAGTGGCATAACTGTCATGTACGTGTCAGAATCTTAGGGTGTCAGTTATTTTTGTAATTTGTCTATAAATATTAGCATTCACAATGTAAAAAAGAAAAGTTATTTGCTAATACATAATCCTAAAATCTCACCCAAGCAGATTAACGGATTTTGATCCAAGTATCACTACTAGAAATTTGACTTTTAGAGACTGATTTTTTGGTCTCTAAATCAAGAAAATCGGTCTCTAAAATAGTTAGAGACTAATTTAGAGACCGATTTAAATCGGTTTCTAAAAGCCTCGTCACTAAATATTAGAGACCGATTTAAAGACCGATTTTATAGAAACTGATTTTTTCGGTTTCTAAATCGGTCGCTAATTTTTGGTCAAATATTAGTCAATTATACTTCAAAAAAAACACGTTAGAGACAGATTTAGAGACCGATTTATCTGTCTCTAAAGCAGTCTCTAAATCGGTCTCCAGAAACATGTATATATATAAAATCGGTTGCATTAGAGACCGATTTATCAGTCTCTAAATCAATCTCTAAATCGATCTCTAAAAGACTAAATATATTATATATTTTATAAAATCGGTCACTAAATCGGTCTCTATATATAAAAAAAATGCTAGAAGGGAATTATTATGGAGTTATAGAAATCAAAGCAAACTATTTTTTTATATCAAACACGATTTTAGATCTTAATCCATACAATCAATTACACAGAAAAATCTCAAAAATCACATTTTTATCATGATATGTCTATGAACAAAAGATTAAATTATTGATTAAATTCTAAAAACACCTATATTCTGGTGAATTTAATTTTGGCATGCCACAAGCCACATGGTCGTGATCTTCTACACAAATGCCTATAAAGAAGACTAAAACAACTTTAGATATGAAGAATACAAAATAGCTCCCATATTAAATGGCTAACTAATTAAAATCTAGTAAATTACTCTTCCCATGGTAAAGATCCTTTCCTTTAGCACTTATGTATTCAAGCTAAAATTCATACAAGGTAAATATTATCTTTAACACTTCTGTTGAAGTGAAAAATAAGCCCCCAGGCCATTCATAATTACTGTAGAAATAATTTGAAGAAAGAACCTAAATATTATCTTGCAACCAACAACCAATACAGTGAGGGCTAAACAACAAACAATAAAAAATCATGATGACCAATCCTGATCCATGAATAGCAATGAGTGCCAGAACTGCAGTTGTTCAAGACTTCAAGCTCAATCTATTCAAATAGGTCTCTACAAAATAAGCAATACAAAGAGTTAGAGAGAACAAGATTGTATTTACATATAACTTTTGTTATATTTTTTTATATCATTTTTTAATAATAATATAAGAGAAATGCAATTTTTAATATACATTCTCTCTCATTCTTTTAATCAAAATAATTAAAATGTAAAGTAGTATAAATAAAATAATGTGTGATAAATATTATTCTAAAAAAATGAGAACAATAAATTAATTACCTTCTGTAAACTACAGGAACAATACCAACATTATATTAGGCAATGTGCAGGAAAATAGGGTGAGAAAGATCAAAATGGTGATGGGGAGGGTCACACCAACCACCAGGTGGGCAGAAATTAGTGGCAGTGACTACAATGGAGCCAGGGAGGCACCGTTGTGGGTCATTTACACATTTAATTTGGTAACATGCACCACAGCTCAAGCCATTGTTGAACAAGGCAGTGCTCAGTGCTGCTGTATTAGTCCCGTAACCTTGGCTGTACAAGTTTCTATACCCACAAGCCCCACCTGCAATTTGAGATAATTAAAGTGTTATCACATATATACCAAGCACAAGCAAGTACAGAACCTAAAGCATAACTTAGGCTAACACATTTGTTAGTTACGTTTGTGCAAGCATACATATACCCATTGTCCTAGAAGCATCACTACCACCATAGAAGGTAGCATGTGCATTGGTCCAACCCCCATAGCCATAACCAGCAACATATGAGACCATGGAGATAAATCCCAGAAGAAGAAAGCTAAGAAGAGCCATTTTCCTGCATAAATGCAGCAGAGGAGTATTCACAATTCAAGCAATGTGTAGATAGTGTGCAGTAATTTTGACTAGCTAGATGTGCACAACTCGAGCAGCTAATTACTCTATAAATTGAAAGAAAACATAAAGACGGGAAGGAAAAGAATAAGGGAAGATGATTCATTACAAGAAGCTGAAATGAGTTGTTTGAGGAATTGGAAGGGATTGGAGACGGAATAAATAGAGATCAGTCAACATCAAACCTGACACAACCAACATGCTCAACTAAGAATTTTAGGAAAGGGGAAGAGGGATGGTCACCAAAAGAGTCTAAAGCTAATCAGATAGATCTAAAATCTAAATGCATGTCTGACTCTACCAAGTAAGAAGAGAATCAAACATGGAGAAGACACGACAAATAAACAGAGTTTTAGTGCATGAGTAGGCACTATATCCTTCAAAGGGAACCCCACATATCACATAAAGCACCCAACCAAACCCAAAAGACCACCCCTTCAAAAGACCACAACCTTATACATGCATATTGAAACTTCCAGCCCACACATAGATTTGTGTATATTGAGACTCTTATACATGCATTCAGATTCTTGTGCACCCAAAATGAACAAGAACTCCACTTTGTCTAAGAGAAGTGAACAGCTGCAAGCATTGATCAAATGTTTTCTCATACTTTGGACTTCTCTTCTCAGGGCAACATCTCTGCCACCTATTATAATGACACTCAAGAAAAGTCTCATCAACCAAACAGATAGCTCCAGTTTCAAACAATCTGGGAATCAAATCAAATTCAGTACCCTCCACATCCAAATCTAAACTAGCATTATCAGAGGAAAGAAAAAGACCACAACAAAATATTTTCTTCTTAATTGGAACATTAACACTAAACTTAGAATAGATATTTATAGGCCTTCAACAAAATAAACTAGTAGAGAGCACTGAGATACTTAAACTACTAAAAAAGTTGGTTATCAATATAAAGTTGATTTGAATGATAACCTTCAGTAGAGAGTAAAAAGATGTTGGAACAACCAACATGAACAAAGATTTTTGCCTATGTTAAGAGGAAATTCAACACTTTCATTACCCGAAGTATAGCACTATGCAGAGTGTCCAGGTTCTGACTAACCAAGTGAAAACATAGCACTGTGCAGAGTGTCCAGATTCTGACCATCCAAGTATAGATTTCCATTGGCCATTGGGTTTAAAGTTAAGACTGATATCTTCTTTTTATGGGCCATGCATCTGTGTTTGTGTGTGTGTGAGTGAGCATGTTTACACAAGGCAAAGATAAATTACTCTATTAAAGCCTGTTGGTCAAATCAACAAAAATAAAGAGCTTGCAAGAATAACAAAAATAATAAACTGTAGATACTTACAGATTGAGTGCTGCTATGCTCCATTTGACAAATCAATAGAAGAACTCGCAAGAAAGATAGTTGGTATACATATATTAAAGAGCTCACACCATAATGGAAAACAACAGAATCATAAAGCTGTAAGAATGGCCATGATTGAAGGATACAAAAGTAATGGAAAAGTGATGTACATATAATTTTTCTAAAATTAATATGCATTTAATATTAGCAATTGGTAATGTTAAATGTGATCAGAAGTTTCATATTGGCATTGCACCATGGACACTCTCTCTCTCTCTCTCTCTCTCTATATATATATATATATATATATATATATATATATATATACAACAAAATCATAAAGTCTGTAAGAATGGCCATGATTGAAGGATACAAAAGTAATGGAAATGTGATGTACATATAATTCTTCTAAAATTAATATGCATTTAATATTAGCAATTGGTAATGTTAAATGTGATCAGAAGTTTCATATTGACATTGCACCATGGACACTCTATATATATATATATATATATATATATATATATATATATATATATATATGTATGTGTGTATGTATAATAAGTCATTCTATTAGATAATCAATAATTAACCAATTCAAAAGATGGACTGTTGATAAAGGAAGAACAAGAAAAGAAAGGAATGCATTTCATTCAAAAGATGGAAAAACGGTGAATTTTCAACTGGAAGGAAACAATTAGCACAAACAAGATTGGAATGCAGTTCATTCAAAAGACAAGTAGATATCATTGGCAAATGGGCACTTCCTGCTTATACAGAATTGTGATAAATAAAAAATTACACGTATAAATTCCAACACTAAATTGGTGCAAATAATTACTTTTCAAAGTAAACAAATCAAATTAGGAAGTCTAACATACTAAATATTCCATAGCTGTGCATTCATTTCACTAAAAGAACTAAACATTAAACCATAAAATATTTACTCATTTAAATGTGGGATACCAGGGACAAATCAAATACATTCATGAGTAATTCATCAAAACTTGTGGTTTAAAGTTAAATGTTTAAATTTCCATCAAACTTTCAACACCCATAGGAGTATACCAGTAAAATTTGAAAACAAGACTCGAAAAAATCCCAGATAGTGCCAATCAACTACAAGAAAGAAAACAAGGGGTACCTGCATTTCTTCGTCATTTTTCAAGAGCTTTGTTGCAACCTCAATTTTACTAAGAGCTTGAACCTTTAATTGAGTAGAAGGAGTCAAACAATGTCACTGGTTAAATAAACAAAGGTAAAACTAATTTTCTTTTCTAGAAAAATTGCAAAAAAATTGGAGGAAGTTGATCACAAAGGGACAATAGGAAGCTACTTAGGCTAACATGAGAGCCAAAAAAGCCATAAATGAAAGTATATAATATAACAACCCTCATCAAGAAGAGTATCCACCACCCAGAAGAAGAGAAAAGGGAAAGTATATTCTAAGAGCAACCACTTAACAAAATTAAAGGAAGAATAACTAGATCAATACTTATAACTGGAAAGAAAAGAATTACCATTTCCAACTTCCGTTTTAACTTCTGAGGGGTGTCAATTACAAACTCACCTGCCATTATTTATATTTCCATGTCAATAGTGTGGCTCCCAGAAAAGAATGCACAACAACCACAGTGAGATATTTACATTTATGATAGAGGACAAGATATCTTCATGTCAAAACATTAAAAAAAATGGAATTTTCTACAGACTGCTAATTGGTTGCCAAAAAAAAATGCAATTGATAATGAGATTTTGATCATTTATGTAAAAGTGGATCAACTTGTTATGAACTTTATAATTTACTCTTTAAGTGGCTAATTAATTGTTCAAGTCATTATCGTTAACTTCATTTTCTTAATTTTATGAAACAAACCAGTAATATAAATTAGAAGATCAATATTAGAACAGGTAATTTTAATGGGTCATCCAATTTTTTGATAAGGATGCAAGAATGCAGCATACTCAATTTATATAATATGTACTAATTTTAACATTAACACAGGACAAGAATCAGTACAAAAAACAATTAAGAAGACTGTAAGCATGCCCAAGATAAATATTCAGAGAAGAAACAACAAATATATGGTCGTACTTTGCAAGTTTGTGTGGTGCCACACTGAAAAGATGGTTTCATGACTTCGTTTCAAGACCCAATTTCCACTTGTTAACTAACCTATAGTCTATACTCTATAGTCATAAGCCTGATACTCATATGGCATTATATGAAATAAATTCTGAATAAGCATATCCACACAAACCAAAGTACCAAACCCCACCCCTCCCCCCCCCCCCACCCTCTCCCCCCCCCCCCCCCAAAAAAAAGTTAATTTTCTTTACACAAAATTTGAAAAGTATTGGAAATTCATCTATTATCTAATATCCAGGTGAAAAAAATGAAACTCACTCTCCAATCCAACTTCCCCATTCATATCAGAAACTCATTCTGAATTCACAATTTAATTGAAACTAACGAACAATAAGGAAACAGTTATAGAGACACGAGCAACGCCAAAGGAGGGATTAGAGGTGTGGAAGCTGCGTGTGAAAGAGTGGGATAAGAACTTGGTGGAAGCAACATTGGTGGCTGCAACTGTGTCGATAATCTGAGACCGACAAAGGGAATTTCTAGAATTCTCCGAAGCAGAAGCAGGAGCGAAGGCAGAGAAGACTCGCACGGAGCGAGAACGAGAGAGAGGGTTGTGAGAGGTTCTAGAAGCACTTCCGGCTGCAAAAACGGATTTTGTTAACATTGAAGTTCTTCTGGTTGCCATTCTCGGCGAGACGAAGCAAAAACCACCGTTAACAACATTCGGTGATTTTGAGCCTGGAGAGATCCGAGAGAGAGGATCACTGGTCGCCTTCGGAGGCTTTAGGGTGGTTGTTCTCTCTCATGATTGTTCCCCGTCTTGGTGATCTGGGTGTGGGTGAGCGATAAAAAAGGTGGAATCTTTGGTTGGTTCATAGGGGTTGGGAGGGTGATATGGGGAGGTTATGGAAGAAAGAGGTGGCGGAAGATAGGGAGATGGAGCAAGGCGATAGCAAAAGGAAGTGGGAGATGAGGTTGAGGTGTCACCGTTGCGTAGCCCCCTCTGTTGTGTCACAACCCATTTGGCAACCGCTTTACGCTAGGTTCAAAATGAGGGAAAATGAAATGGATAGAAAAAAAATAGAAGAAGAAGGTATGCGAAAGTCGTAAAATGCAAAAAGGTTTAGCGACCACATTTTCGGTCGCTATATGTTTATTTATTTTTTGTAAATTTTTTTATTTAGAGATCGAAATATCGGTTTCTAATAATAAGATATTTTTTTATTTTTTAGTGATTGAATTTGCAGTCCTTATTTATTTATTTATTTATTATAAATTTTTTTATTACCAAAATATTGGTATCTAATAATAAGACACATTTTTTTATATTTTTAGCGATCGAATTTGCGGTCTCTACTTATTTATTTTATTTTTTTGTAAATTTTTTTATTTAGAGACCGAAATATCGATCTCTAATAATAAAATATATTTTTATTTTTATTTTATTTTTTTAGAGGCCGAATTTGCGGTTGCTATAAATTTTTTTATTTAGAGACCGAAATATCGGTCTCTAATTCGGTCTCTAAAAAAATTTAGAAATCGATTTTATTTCAGTAGCAAATTAGATTTTTATTTCTTAATCGGTCTCTATAGAGACCGAAATAAATCGGTCTCTAAATCAGTTTCTAAAACCTAAATTTCTAGTAGTGTATGCCTTCTCTTTTCATTTTCAGTCATTTGAATTAATGCAAATGTTCTTTTAATTTTTTTATACTTTTTAGTCTTGTTCTTTAAATTTATTTACATTTAGTTGCTTTATTTATAATGCTTTCTTTTACTTTTTTTTAAACTTTTTGCACTTTAATTTTCTGCTTCAGTCTTTTTTAATTCTTTAAAACTTGCTTTTCCAAACTTTTCTTTTACAAATTCTTATAATTTATTTCAAGTTAAATTTCAAAACCTACGAGATTATTACATAACTCTAAGTCCATTTTTATTTGATAAATAATTATTTATTTGTTAAAATTTCTTTTAACTTTTCGACCAAAATTCTACTTAAACACCAACAAAGATCAAAGACACTCCTAACAGAGGTACCCAGAATCAATATACACAATTTTGATCCACCCCTTCCATGGGGGAAAAAAAACATCGATGGACAACGAAAAATCTGCGTGTCACTTACAATGGACCAGGAGACCCGCACTCTCTAACATCAAAGCAACAACACAGACCAAGAAAGAAGACAGACGCTGACCAACATACCCGAAGAAAGAAACTAAACACATGCCAAAGAACAACCAGAATCAAGTCCCCACTCTGCACGTCCTATTCAGAGAACATGGGAAGTTTTTGAAAAAGAAGAATAAATTTGGTTTCTAAGATCTTTTTTTCCCCTATTTTATTATTTTGGAGGGAAGCATTAAGTGGGAGGAGTCGACATATAACATTGAGAGAGAAGAGTAAGGGGATGCCCCATCACCATTTTGTTTGCCAACTCATTATATATTAACTGTGTTATAACTCGAGTTAATGAAAAAGAACTTATTTATTTAAAAATATTTATAAATATAAGAATTCATTTAAAAAAATAATATAATGGTTAGATTAAAAAATAAAATAAATTACAAAAACAAAACTTTATTTTAAACAATTTTTTTATAGCCCAAGCCAAGGGGCTAGCATAAACGCGTATTATGATATTATTTAGTTGAGTTGAGACGGTTTGGTGTGCCAATCCCCCAAACCTTGTGCTTAACTTTGATTGCGGCTTAAGAAAAAAAAAATAAAAATGGAAAGAGTCCTAATTTCACGTAATGCCCCCACTTGGAGCCAGATTCATGTTACGTTGGTATCTATCCATTTGACTCTTTCCTATTGTCAACACTCAAACTCAATCAATCAGTCCCTACTCCCTAGATCACCGCCACATTCCATGATAACGAAATTACAAACATACCCTTGACCGATAGAATACTTTTGAATGGTACATCCCAAAGGGCATCTTTATCACTTCGACCATAAATCCTCCTCCAAGGGCCCTGATATTGTTTCGTTAGGTGCTGTCTCCCCGGCCATCAGTTGGTGATTCCGTTATGATGTGTCCTTTTTGTGTGGGAACACATTGGATATATCATTCCAATTGCGCGTTGGAATTGACTAACACTGACAAAGATAAATGCTTCGTTTTGTTTTTTCAGTTTTAGTAGTTTAATTTAATTTCTTTTTTTTTTTTTGTAGTCTACTTGAGTTTAATTTCTCTAATAAATGATTTGTTAGAAAAGATTAATAATACTCGTATTTTTGAAACAAAGCCTAAATGAAATGAAGAGAAGAATAATAATAACAAGAAGCAGAGACCATTGGAAGCCCTACAAAAATCAACAAAGATTAGACTATCCAACCTTATTGGAAGAGAGGCAATTTCTTATAAAATGATGTTAATATAAACTCATTTTCATGGCAGATTCTATATCTAACATCATATTCATTATTAAATTATATATATATATATATATATATATATATATATATATATATATATATATAATTTTAAATTATTTTTTAAATAATAAATATATTATCATATATTAAGTTTACCGTGAACGAGTCTATATTAACATCATTCTTTTCTATAACCCAAACTCTTGAACGAGGTTCTAGTTAATTAGCAAATCAATCAGCACACGAGTTCCTTCCTTCAAGTGTGAACATTCCACGGTAAAAAAACAACTCACTCTTTACCTCTCTTCTTATAGATTAAATTAATAAATAATAACTAAACTCTATTTTAATGTAAGTCTTTTTTTTTTTAAACTATTGATCGAAATTGACTTCAACCCTAAGATTATCTCAAATGAAAGATACTTTAAGAAGATATATATATATATATATATATATATATATATATATATAGGAGTATATCTCTAGTGAGAGGAGTTTTTATTGTGAGAGGATGAGAGGAATAAATCTTGTTACAATACAAATCATACATGAATAATCATGATTAAAAGTTATTAAAGGATAAAGGTCAATATATGACCAAACTAAAAAAGTCACATGTATTTACAAATTAATATTGATTATTCATGTAAAATCTAATAAATAACATTACATTCACTCTCATCTCTCATAATAAAAAGCACTCCTCTTATTAAATAAGATCTTATATATATATATATATATATATATATATATATATATATATATATATAACAATTGTTCCTAAAAATGAAAGAAAGAATCAAGTGGCTCAATTGTAAACCTAAACTAGCTCTGTGGGCCTGTAGTGCAGTAGTTGGAATCATTGGACACTTATATTCAAATTTCAAAGTTATGCCATCAAATACCTAAGCAAAGTCACTCGAATGGTATATAGAAACACTTCAAGAGAGACAAGAAAATCTTAAGCAAGGTATAATTGATCAATGTCCTCTTGAGGGATTAAAGTGACCATTTAGTCATTTAAAAAATTTCATGATAAAGTGTATTAATTTTATTATATAAATAATTAAGTTTAATTTTAATTTATTATTACTGTAAAATATTTTGAAATCATTTATTTATAATTATCAAACAATTGTTGTTTTATTCAAACTCATTTAATAATATATCAATATGTGATTGATTTGGATAAATAATATGTGATTGACGATAGTTAAAAGAAATTTTACGACAAAAACTACATCCGTATATGAATAATATACCTTTATTTATCCACATTTATTTATTAAACTATAGTACACTTTGTTGAAAGTGGCTTAATATTTTATTTTACTATCTCTCAAAAAATAAAATATGTCATTCTTAACTTTTCTTTTTTAAAATTTTAAATTTAGTTTTTTTCTAAAATTAATTATGCATATTTCTTTTATAATTTCAAACTTTTTTTTATTTTAATTAATATTTTTAAACTCTATCTTAATTTGAGAAAAATCCATTCAATGCATTTGCTTGTGGACAATATTATAGTATTTTTAATTGTCTATTTAAACATTTACTGATTTCTTTAAAATTTAATTTCATAATTTTATTTTATTAACTACGATTAGAAAAGTTATTTATTAAAGATTGACTTGAATAACAAATCATTTAATTGAACACAATTTAAAAGGTTATTATTAAAAGTAACAATTATTTTACCCGTGCAACTCAAATTTCATATATATAATTTTAGATTTTTATTTTAATAGATAGATATTTATTAGATATTTGAATTAGATTAATAAATTAATTCAAATATACTTACATTTTATAAATTTTAATAGAGAGAAAAATATTTAAAATTTAAGAATAATAACTTGAGTCATCTTGTTTTACTTTTAGAAAATTTTATAATTAAAATATTTTAAATTTTAAATTGGATTGTTAATTTATTTTTTTTTTTCAAATACCAAAATAAATTATTTCAAACATATTCCTACACATACAAAGTGTAATAGACAGACCAAATTTTATTTTGTCTATTTATGAATATATTTAATTGTGTAAATAAAGTTTAAAAAATAATTTTAATTTATTGTGACACATGTTAATTAATTTTTATTATGACTTAAAAAATCTTAAATAATTTTACTCTTTTTTATTATTTTTTACAATTTATTAATAGTAAATTTATATCAGTGTTAACAAAAGAATGGTATTTTAATATTTGTCTACAGAATTGATAGTTAAAAATATATTTAATTATTTCTTTAAGTAATGTTATATATTGATAATTAATAGTAGTATTAATGACATCAATGCAATTTTACTGTATACTATAAATTAGTAAAAAGTATAAGTAATAAGAATGCAAACAACTCTTGTGCAAAAAGAAAAATGCAAATAACTCTACTCATAAAAAATCCATCTCTATTTTTATTTATTAAATTAAAGTACTCTAGTTGAAAATCATATAATATAATATAATATAATACAAAGATAATGTACATACATTCATATTCTGTTATATGTCATTTTAACATTGAACAACATTTTACAAAATCTTGTTGTGACAAAAATACATGATTCTAATAACTATCATGTAACATCTCATGTTACAATTTAAAAGGAATGTGTAAATGAGTGGCCAAGTCTAAATTAAATTTGTTGTCCACATATACAAATATAGAAATTTATAATCACATATTAATTAGTAATTACCTTGACATATATACCTTTGCATATTAATTTATATTAAAAAATTCAAAAAAATTTCACTTATCTTTAGTTAACCATGTTATTAATTGTTTTAATTGATGATTGATTTTAAAATCCTAATTTTTTTTAGGTGTCTGATATTATTTATGTTATATATGTATTATCACCCTAAATTTGAGACCTAATATGCTCATATAGACTACACAGAGGTTAACTGAATTTTTTTCATTTATACTTTTTCATACTCTTTTCTTTTTGTTTTCTTTTCTTTCTTCCTTTTTGACACCATTTTTTTTTACCATTCATGTAGTGTTTGTAAGGCTGATAAATCTTCTCTTCACATTTTTTCTGCTTCAAGGTATTCCCTAATAATCTATACCAACTATAATGTGTGTTTAATTTAGATTTTTGGATAAAGTTATGGATTTTTGAAACTAAGTGTTCCATTTTGACTCCTAGCTTCTTGACATTTTCTATTTAAGCTATTATTACGTGAGTGATTTAGATTTATTTTGGTCTGAAATAATGGCCATAAACTTTGATTGATGATTATATTTATCCAAAGTTTATTTTTTGTCTTGCACAGTGATTCCAATATCTCCATTTTTCATTTCTTAAATTCAATACGTTCTCTCCAAAGAAAAAAAGTCTTTTTTTAAAAGAAAAAAGTTATTATCAAGTGTGTAAGGTGTAACATCCTAAAAAATTTCGCATCTCTTAACCAGTAATTTTGTCAGTTAATAAAATTTTACTGTTTAGTAATTTTTGGATACTGTAAAATTATTTTAATTATTCCATCAGCGTATTTGATCGTTTTGAGTGATTTACTCCGTGTCAGGAAAATAAAAATTTTCGGGCCGGGAAAACTTTACGTAATTTAATTTTTACCGTTAGATTTTAATTATTTTATGTAATCTGATTTGATATTTGTGTGTTTTCTAATATTTGTGATTTTTGTGGATGATTATGAAATTTTTTAACTGTTTGTGGGCCCAGGTGGGTCTCGCAAAGTGAAAATTTTTCTACGCATAGAAAAATTTATACTTGTTGAGACGGAGACAAGGGATCTTACTAAACCCAATCCTAAATACAGCTTTAGAAAATTTCTTGTCTTGTGTTTTGTCTTTATATTTAATTATCGATAAAAATACAGTAAAAATATTATTCGTAGGGTTATAACAGATATAAAAATAAATATTATACTGCTTAAGTCAACATTGGTGGTTTGGATATCTACCATTGATTTAATCAATAGTGGAGATTTAATCTAGATAAGCTTAATAAGGAAGGCTTTGATATCAACCGTCGATTTAATCAACGGTGTAGAATTGGTCATATAAAGTGGCTATGACTATTTGTAACCATTGGATATGAATTTAATTAATGGTAGAGATTTGGTCTCAAAAAGTGACAAAGACCATTTATGACCATTGGATGAAGAATTAATCAAGGGTGGAGATTTGGTCTTGTAAAGTAACAAGGACCATTTATGACCATTAGATGAAAATTTAATCAATGGTGGAGATTTGGTCTTAAAAAGTAGCAAAGACTAATTATGACCCTTGGATTAAAAGTAAGAAGGAGTAATCTTGACCCTTCATTTTGGAGACACATCTAATGGCTAGAATTTAAAGGAGAAAGATCCCACGACTGATTAAGTCTTCTAATCAAAAGTCTACATTAATCCTAACCATTGATCTAATCAATGGTCTAAAATGCTCTAAATGGTGGCTTGAAAAAGATGACAACATTATTGCATGCATAATGCATGCAAGGGACGGTTTGTGCTTCATTTTGGAGCTAAAGAAAAACTTTATGACCATTATTACTTGTCATGGTGAATATTACATCATTCTTGACCATTATTGATTTGTTTGCATCCTTAGGAGATTGCTTGGAGGGGGGACGGTTTTGGTGCATGCTTTAGGGCATTGCATGGCTTTATGACCATTATCACTTATTCTTGGTCATTATTGATCATTTCAAAAACCTAAAGCACTTAGAAAAATTTCTCTCCTTCTCCTTCTTGCTAGCTCACGGCCATGACTCCCAAGTATGGCTTCCATCACTCAATAATTTTAACCAACCTTATTTCTTGAATCCTTACATTATTCTAAGCAACTTTCATGTTTGAGACTTTCTCTAAATCATTCATCTTTATGGACTTTCTTCAAGATCAAAGTTATGGAGTATTTATGGTGAAGTGTAAGAAAACTTCATTTCTTCTCTCTTTTTCATGATCTAAACTATGTTTGATCCATGGTTCCTCTTAATCAAGCTTAGTATACTAATTTCTATGTGTAACACCCCTTTGGAGGATGTCACACATAAAAGAAAATAAAAGAAATAGAAATAAAATCTACCCCAAGTTGTGAAACGTTTATTACATACTATTACGGGTTGTAAAATAGTTCTTGATAAACAGAAATATGATATAGAAAGATAATGCGGAAATACGAAATAAAAAAAAAACATCATTACTGATAATATACATATGATTCAAGTTATAAGTCGTACAAGTAATTCACAACTAAGACTACAAATATTTAAACAAAAACAAGAAGGAAAGTAATAAAAGAGTTAATATATACGAGACATACGTGACGACGCCCAAAAAACATCATGGTTATCTAATCCTCGATGGATCACTCTCGGCATGAAAATGATCATCGGGAGATAGATATCCGGATGTCTCGACACACGGCGATAACGGGATCGCGCGCATGATACGATGCTTATCTCACTAGGCTCAGGGTTTTCAAAGACCCCAATGACGCCTAATGGATAAGGGTAACTCTAAATGCAGAAAAAGTGTTGTGGTCATGACAGGCTCTCCATCAAAACATTGACGTAGAATCATGGTCACACGTCCTGCATACGTCACAGATTCACGATCGCCTCGTAGATGCCAAGCTAGCGAACTCCCATGAAATACTAGCTCTACGAATCCCAAAAACCCTGGTGTTGCCATCCCTCACAATCAATCCAAAGGATATGGATGATCAGATGGTTCTTGATCGTAAAACTGGTCGTCTGCCTGCTGATCTTCCTCCTCCTCGGGGTACAAGATCTCAATAGGCTGATCCTCTTCCTCGAAGTCTTTACCGCATAAAATAAATAAACAGAAAATACATATAACAAAGAGGTAAGACAACATAAAATCATCACAACATGGCCAATAAGAAGACGACAAACAACATATATACAGTTCATGCAATACAAAATACTATAACAAAAAGAATAACAGATTAGAGTAAGATTTAGATATCATAACAATATATCACATCACGATAAAACATCACGATAAAATAAGAAAGATAAGAATAAACAGATAAGATATAATAACCAAATATAGTAACAGTAACAGATAAAATAAACAAATAAAATACAGATAAACAATAAATAGATAAGATGGAAATAAATAGACATAGAGATAAATAAATAATATGACAAAACCCTACTCCATGGAGCTAAAGAAAACACAAGTATCAGAGAGCGGAATGACTCGCAAAATCTATTAGTACCACGGCTGCCCAACCAACTATTGCGCTGTCACACGTTGCGTCTATAGCCCCACGACACAGGAATCCATCATCCAGGCGTGGTGTAGTTCACTTCTCACGTTGTGGCACTACAGCAAATGTACTACTAGATTTCACAAATCTCGATTAAATATAGTGTGTGTTGAGTACCATAGTGTGCTATCGGTTTACCACGGCCCAACTGAGCTACCAATCTGTCCATATGTGGGATCCCGTACACTAAAGTCTCCAAGTTCATTAGAACAATGAACCACACTACGTTTATCGCATCGACAACATGATGTGATTCGTCTCGTCAACCAATCCACCAAAAACTTGGCACACATAAATAGAAAGCCCATACGGGTTCACATTTTCCCGACAACAGATAAACTCTCAAAAGCCAGTACGGGTTCACATTTTCCCGACAAATGAAAGATCCTCAAAATAATCTGTACGGGTTCACATTTTTCCGACAGCGAAAGATCCTCAAAAATAATCTGTACGAGTTCACATTTTCCCGACAGCATAAAATAAATATAGTAACGGTCAATCGCGTAGAAATTTTATTGCGTTTTCATAATTCCATCATTTTTACAAACGTTTAAAAATCGGGTAAAGATATTTTTCTGTTTTTAAAATCGCGTAGCATTTTTAATACGTTTTCTCAATCGCGTAGGATTTTCAAATCATTTTCTTATTCGAATGCCTTTAAAATTACTGTTTAAACAAACAGAAATAGTACTTAGTACATTTAAACTACGTAGAATAACTTTTCATACCGCATACTGTCTTTTGAATATTTTTGCCATCTTATTGGTTCATTTTTACTAAAAATTGACAAGATTTTTTGTTTAAAAATCATAATAATGGTTTACTAAATTTTTCCATAAAATTTCCATTTACCTAATTTTTTAACCATATCATTTAATTCTCTTTGAAATCTCTAACATGCTTCAAAACCTAAAGTGAGCTATATGTTAGAAAATTTCTCAAAATTACTGTATTTTACTTCCTAATGATAAAATTATTAGTTTTAATCCTTTAAGCTTAATTCTACTCAATTTGTTTCTTCAAAAACCATTATAGAAAATTTCTCTTAACTTGTATTGTCTCTTTTTGATTGAAAAAGGTTTGGAATCAAGTTTTAGAAATCATGATTACCTATAGTGGCATGTTGGCCAAATTTCGTAAAACCCTTTCATTTGATTTCTAAAATGTCTTTCACCTTTCAAATCATATCAAATGTATTATATTGTCTAAGTTCATTAAATCATATTAGAAAATAGTTAGCAAGAATCAATTTAATTCTTTAGGCATGTTGGCCCAAAATACTAAGTCTTTACCATTTGATTTCTAAATTCATTTTCTTTGATCAAATCAATTTGAAACCTTCTTAATTCTCCTAGGTTAATTAAGTTACACTTTAGAAAAATTAAGAGAACATTTTGGTCCTCACAATTTGTCATTGTCGTGAGCTTGTGGATTGTGCTCTTTGGAACACTCATGCAATTTTTGAACATGTTATTCACATCCTATACATTATCATACAATTCTAAAACATGCATTGTATTTTCTAACACATGCAATATATTTTCTAACACCTAAACCTAAATTAAAGCTTATAGACATGCAATCAAAAGCTAATAGACATGCAAAATTATTACAATCACCAAACAAATAAGCTACTAACAAATACCACATAAACTACTAGCAAACATAAAAATTAACACATACACACCAAACAAAGACAACACCACCGAATCCTTATGGATTCTTCAAACATTACAAGTCATTCCATCTTCTTACCACCACCAAGGATGATAAGAATTGTCTTCCTCTTACCTTAAATGAAGACAAATGATATGCTTTCACACCTCCTAGGGTTCGGTTTTCACCTTCAAAAATACCTAGAAATCTCAAACAAAATTTACATGTTACTAACCATGAAAAAGAAGCTAAACCATGGAGAAATCATGGCTTAGAACTTTGAAAAAGAAGAGAGGAAAGAAAAGCATGAAATTTCACCTTCTAGGTAAAACTTTCAAGGTTGATTTCCAAGCTCTAAATGGAAGATTTTGAAGAAACTCCCAACTAGAAAGGTTCTTAGAATAGTGTTTAGGTTAAGAAAACTTGGTTAGAAAAATTTTTGGATGGTTGAATGGTCAAGAATGGCTCTTGGCCGAATGGTAGGAGAAAAGAACAACAATGGTGGCTAGGGTTCTTGGAAGAGAGAGAAGAGAGAAAAGTGATGAAGATGAAGTGTTATTTTGGTCTTCTCACTCCTCTTGGCCGTAGCCATCAAGTGGCAAGGGATGTGCATGGATTTGGCTTCATCCAAGCCATAGATTGCATCAAAGGCTAGGATTAAATCTTGCTTAACAAGCTTGATTCCTATTGGTTCTCCTTGATGACTTACATGCTGAGTCACACAAGGTTATTTAATTCTCTCTTGAGTCACTAGTGAGTCACTGTTCGGAAAGTTCTACGTTAACGGATTAATTAAGCTACCGATCTAACCGCTCACAATTGTGGGTCCCGCAAAATATTTCCTGGGTCCATTTCACTAAATTATATTGACTAATAAAATAATATTATAATAATATAAAATTATTTTATTTGACAATTAAATCCTAAAAATTAAAAGATTATTTTTAGTCTCATTCAGAATCGGGTTAAGTAAGATCCCCCAATTCTAAATAAAAAATAAGATTTTCCCCGCCTCGGAAAATATTATTTTCCCGCCGAGCAAATCACCAAAAAGTCCATATAAAATCACGGCATGCAGTATTATCGGACATTAAATCAAGAAGAAAACAATTAAAAACAAAGAAAAACAGCAAAAACAAGACGTTCGGGACATAACGGTCATTTTCCCATTTTTTCCCACAACGTAGGTAATCGTCCAAAACGTTCAAATAAAATATCCAAGCAGATTATATAGCTGTATATCTTTCAGAAAAATTAAAATAAGAGCTCGAGAAAAATTTTTATTTTACCGTCTCGAAGCAAATTACGTAAAACGATCAAATAAAATTTGAGCCAAGATTATCGTAATTGTTTTCATACGTAAATCGAGAACAAGAAAATAGGGACACAATGGTCATTCACACAAAAGCATGAAAAACAAAAACAAGACATTGAGAATATTTTCTAAAAATTGGGCGTTACAACTCTCCCCAACAAATAAAAATTTCGTCCTCGAAATTCGATGTTCATCCAAACAAATGAGGATACTGATCCTTCATTTTATCTTCCAGCTCCCAGGTAGCTTCACCCATCACATCATTCCATATGACTTTCACTAGCTCAATCATCTTTCCTCGAAGCTGCTTTACCTTTCTGTCCCCAATCCTGACAGGTAAAGTTTCGTAAGTCAGATTCTCCTTTAACTGCACGTCATCTGGTTGTATAACATGTGTCGGATCTGGTATATACTTCCGTAACTGAGACACATGAAACACGTCATGCAAATTCGATAGAAAAGGCGGCAAAGCAATCTGATATGCTACAGGACCAATACGTCGGATAATCTGATATGGTCCAATGAACTTAGGAGTAAGCTTCTTAGACTTAATCACTCTTCCGACACCAGTCGTAGGAGTAACTCTTAAAAACACATGCTCACCCTTCTTAAACTCAAGAGATCGTCTTCGTTTGTCCGCATAACTCTTTTGCCTGCTTTGCGTCGTTCTCATCTTCTCTTGTATCATCTTTACCTTTTCTGTCGTTTGTTGCACAAGATCTGGTCCAATAGTCATACTCTCCCCATCTTGATACCAATACAACGGTGTTCGACATCGTCTTCCATACAATGCTTCATAAGGTGCCATTCTGATGCTTGCGTGAAAACTATTGTTGTAGGTGAATTCTATCAAAGATAAAAATTCATCCCAACTTCCTCGTTGTTCCAAAACACAAGCACGCAATAAATCCCCAAAGATTGTATAGTTCTCTCTGTCGACCATCTGTCATGGGATGATATCCTGAACTCAATCGTAACTTGGTTCCCATAGCTTCTTGCAGACTTCGCCAAAATCTTGACGTAAACCTCGGATCTCTGTCAGAAACTATACATGTAGGCACTCCATGTAATCTGACAATCTCACTGATGTACAACTGGGTTAATCTTTCCAATGAATATTTAATATTGATTGGTAAGAAATGAGCCGATTTCGTAAGTCTATCGACTATAACCCATATCGAATCATGACCTTTCCTTGTCTTTGGCAAACCAGTAACGAAATCCATAGAAATATTGTCCCATTTCCATTCTGGAATCGATAATGGTTGCAACATCCCAGCTGGTCTTTGGTGTTCAACTTTCGATTTTTGACAAACTAGGCAAGTTGACACGCATCTAACCACATCACCCTTCATTCCACGCCACCAGAATAACTTCTTCAAGTCTTGGTACATCTTTGTTATGCCTGGATGCATACTTAATAGACTAGTATGGGCATGTTCCACAATATATTGCCTCAGTTCTCGGTCACGAGGAATACAGATTCTACCCCGAAACCTCAAAATTCCATCAGTTCCTTCTTTGAACTCTACTGTCTCTTCTTGCTTCATTTGCTCCCTTATTCCTTGCAAAAATTTATCGACATTCTGCTTTTCCTTTATGTCTTCCATCAGCTCGCTTGAGATAGTAACCATATTCATACAGATCTTTCCCGGTTTCAACTCAACAAATGACCACTCATCTCTAAACTGTTCAATGAGCTCCTTTTCTTTGATCATCAGCACAGAAACACTGATAATCTTTCTACTCAAGGCATCGGCCACGACATTCGCCTTACCAGGGTGGTACAAAAGTTGAAAATCATAATCGTTCAGAAATTCTAACCATCTTCGCTGCCTCATATTCAACTCCTTCTGATCGTACAAGTACTTCAAACTCTTGTGATCACTGAAGATGTTGAACGTTGCTTCATAGAGAAAATGTCTCCATATCTTCAAAGCAAAAACCACCGCGGCCAATTCCAAATCATGCGTAGGATAATTCTTCTCATGAACCTTCAATTGTCGAGAAGCATATGCCACCACATTCCGGTCTTGCATCAACACGCATCCTAGTCCTTGATAAGAAGCGTCACAATACACATCGAAAGATTTCTTCGAATCTGGTAGGATCAATACCGGTGCAGTTGTTAACCTCTTCTTCAACTCTTGAAAACTGGCTTCACGCTCTTCCGTCCATTCAAAAGCTTGACTTTTCCTCGTCAGTTGTGTAAGTGGTCCAGCAATCTTGGAAAAACCTTCGACAAAATCTCCGATAATAACCAGCAAGTCCAACAAAACTTCGAACTTCTGTTACTGTCTTAGGTCTTTCCCACTGTAAAATAGTCTCCACTTTCGATGGGTCCACCGCAATACCTTCTTTAGAAATTACGTGACCAAGAAATTGGACTTCTTCCAACCAGAACTCACACTTAGCTAACTTCGCAAACAGCTGCTTCTCCCTCAAAATCTGGAGAATAATACCAAGATGTTCAGCATGCTCTTCCTTCGATCGAGAATAGATCAGAATGTCATCGATAAAGACAACAACAAATCTGTCTAGATATAGACGAAATATCCTGTTCATATAATCCATAAATATGGCAGGAGCATTCGTCACCCCGAATGGCATTACCTGATACTCATAATGTCCATAACGAGTTCGAAAAGCAGTCTTCGGCACATCTTCCCCTCTTACACGAATTTGGTAATAACCCGATCACAGATCTATCTTGGAAAATATCACAGCTCCTCTCAATTGATCCATCAAATCGTCGATTCTTGGAAGCGGATATTTATTCTTGATAGTCACCTTGTTCAGCTGACGATAATCCACACAAAGCCGAGAAGTTCCGTCCTTCTTCTTGACCAAAAGCACTGGCGCACCCCATGGGGAATCGCTAGGTCGTACAAATTCTTTCTCCAACAGTTCCACCAATTGCTTTTTCAGCTCCCCCAACTCTACTGGCAACATACGATACGGTGCAATTGAGATAGGACCTGTTCCCGGTACTAAATCAATTGAGAACTCGATCTCCCGCTCAGGTGGTAAACCAGGTACGTCTTCAGGAAAAACATCCGGAAAAACATCCGGAAAATCGTTGACAACAGGAATAGTATTCACATCCTTCTCATTCTTAACTTCTAGAGAAGACAATACCAGATATCCCTGCGCTCCATCTCTCAACAAAGACTTGACCTTAACAGTAGTTAAGAATCCAGACTCTTCTTCCTTAGGAAAAACTATAGTTTTCTTTGCACAATCTATAAGGATATGGTTAGAACATAACCATCCATCCCTAAGATTACATCTATCTCAATAAGAGGCAAACAAATCAAATTGACCAAAAACAAACGGCCCTTCACAACAATAGGACAATCCAAACATATCTTAGAAGTAACTACAGGTTTAGCAGTTGGCGTAGATACACTCAACTTAGCATTCAGAGAAGACACAGGCAACTTCAGTTTTTCCACACAATCATAGGCAATAAACGAGTGTGTAGCACCCGAGTCATACAATACAGTCAGAAGGTTACCTCCAATGTCACCTTCTCCTTGAATAAGGTCATCGTTGAGAAACTTCAGATCCCATCATTGTATACACTCGCCCTCGGATCTCGGTTGAGTATTTCCATTTTTGTCGATTAGCTCTAACATGACGAACGGCCAGTTTCTTCTCTAGTCGAGTACAATCCTTCGACATATGTCCAAAGGTGTCCACGATTAAAACAGATGTTCCCTTGACCATACAATGCTGAGATATATGGCCCTTCTTACCACATTTAAAACATGTCGGCGTAAACACCACTCTCTCTCGTCCCCGCTCCACCACTAGGTACACTCCCTCCAACTGGCGGTCGCTGAGTCTGACTTCCTTGTGGTCTAGAATACGGCTTACGCAGAAACCGATTTGTATTGCTACCTCCACCTCTTTGAAACCTTGTCGGCCCAAAGTTCCGATTCCTCTGATCTCGCGACGGTTCAAGCTCCTCAAGTCGCGCACATGCGTCTACCAAAGTATGAAAATGATTCATATTCAGAGATATTACTCCTCGCTTCAATTCCACTCTCAATCCGGACTCAAACTTCCGACATTTCCATACCTCATCTTGTCGATTTTGAGCATAATCCGAAAATTGAGACAAACTTTCAAATTTTGTGGCGTACTCATTCACTGTCATATTTCCCTGTCGCAACCCAAGAAATTCCATCTCCTTGGCATGCCTAGCACTTGCAGGAAAATACTTATCCAGAAAAGTATTAGAAAACACTTCCCAGGTGATCTCAGTCCCTTCAGCTTGCAACACTCGGCGGATTCCTCTCCACCAATGTTCTACATCTCCTCTCAGCATGAAGACAAAGATAAGTTACTTTCTTTTCATCTGTGCATCTCATCCCCTCAAAGATTCTCTCTAAATCTTGCATCAATCCGACTCGCTTTCTCCGATCCACCTCGCCTCTAAATCGTGGCGGATTATGGCGCCTAAATTCAGATAAATTTAGGGCATCACCGTAGCATCTTCTTTCATTGAGTCGCTCTCAAATTTTGGCGAGTAATCACTTGACCATCTGCACGCATAGCTTCAAGAAGAACCAACATCGGGTCCTCAACACGATTCACGTTAGCACGTCCTCTCGCTCTACCACCATCTTCTTTCTTCAAACATAACAAAACAAAGTTAGATACATCCTTCTAGATATTTCCGAAAGGATATAAATCACAAAGATCACAGAGAGGATCACATAGCACAAACAAAAACAGACCCAACCACAACCCCAAAAGACTCTAACTTGGCTCGATATTAACTAATGTAACACCCCTTTGGAGGATGTCACACATAAAAGAAAATAAAAGAAATAGAAATAAAATCTACCCCAAGTTGTGAAACGTTTATTACATACTATTACGGGTTGTAAAATAGTTCTTGATAAACGAAATATGATATAGAAAGATAATGCGGAAATACGAAATAAAAAAAAAACATAATTACCGATAATATACATATGATTTAAGTTATAAGTTTGTACAAGTAATTCACAACTAAGACTACAAATATTTAAACAAAAACAAAGCAAGGAAAGCAATAAAGGAGTTAATATATACGGACATACGCCGACGCGCACCAAAAAACATCATGGTTATCTAATCCTCGATGGATCACTCTCGGATGAAAATGATCATCGGAGATAGATATCCTGGATGTCTCGACACACGGCGATAACGGGATCGCGCAGTCGATACGATGCTTATCTCACTAGGCTCAGGGTTTTCAGCACCCCAGTGACGCCTAATGGATAAGGGTAACTCTAAATGCAGAAAAAGTGTTGTGGTCATGACAGGCTCTCCATCAAAACGTTGACGTAGAATCACGGTCACACGTCCCGCATACGTCACATTCACGATCGCCTCGTAGATGCCAAGCTAGCGAACTCCCATGAAATACTAGCTCTACGAATCCCAAAAACCCTGGTGTTGCCATCCCTCACAATCAATCCAAAGGGTATGGATGATCGGATGGTTCTTGATCGTAAAACTGGTCGTCTGCCTGCTGATCTTCCTCCTCCTCGGGGTACAAGATCTCAATAGGCTGATCCTCTTCCTCGAAGTCTTTACCGCGTAAAATAAATAAACAGAAAATACATATAACAAAGAGGTAAGACAACATAAAATCATCACAACATGGCCAATAAGAAGACGACAAACAACATATATACAGTTCATGCAATACAAAATACTATAACAGAAAGAATAACAGATTAGAGTAAGATTTAGATATCATAACAATATATCACATCACAGATAAAACATCACGGATAAAATAAGAAAGATAAGAATAAACAGATAAGATATAATAACCAAATATAGTAACAAGAACTGATAAAATAAACAAATAAAATACGGATAAACAATAAATAGATAAGATGGAAATAAATAGACATAGAGATAAATAAATAATATGACAAAACCCTACTCCATGAAGCTAAAGAAAACACAAGTATCAGAGAGCGGAATGACTCGCAAAATCTATTAGTACCACGGCTGCCCAACCAACTATTGCGCGGTCACACGTTGCATCTATAGCCCCACGACACAGGAATCCATCATCCAGGCGTGGTGTAGTTCACGGTCTCACGTTGTGGCACTACAGGCAAATGTACTACTAGATTTCACAAATCTCGATTAAATATAGTGCGTGTTGAGTACCATAGTGTGCTATCGGTTTACCACGCCCGGAGCTACCAACCGTCCACATGTGGGATCCCGTACACTAAAGTCTCCAAGTTCATTAGAACAATGAACCACACTACGTTTATCGCATCGACAACACGATGTGATTCGTCTCGTCAACCAATCCACCAAAAACTTGGCATACATAAATAGAAAGCCTGTACGGGTTCACATTTTTTCGACAGCAGATAAACTCTCAAAAGCCTGTACAGGTTCACATTTTCCCGACAGCGAAAGATCCTCAAAATAATCTGTACGGGTTCACATTTTCCCGACAGCGAAAGATCCTCAAAAATAATCTGTACGGGTTCACATTTTCCCGACAGCATAAAATAAATATAGTAACGGTCAATCGCATAGAAATTTTATCGCGTTTTCATAATTCCGTCGTTTTTACAAACGTTTAAAAATCGGGTAAAGATATTTTTCTGTTTTTAAAATCGCGTAGCATTTTTAATACGTTTTCTCAATCGCGTAGGATTTTCAAATCATTTTCTTATTCGAATGCCTTTAAAATTACTTGTTTAAACAAAAGAAATAGTACTTAGTACATTTAAACTACGTAGAATAACTTTTCATACCGCATAATTGTCTTTTGAATATTTTTGCCATCTTATTGGTTCATTTTTACTAAAAATTGACAGTTTTTTGTTTAAAAATCATAATAATGGTTTACTAAATTTTTCCATAAAATTTCCATTTACCTAATTTTTTAACCATATCATTTAATTCTCTTTGAAATCTCTAACATGCTTCAAAACCTAAAGTGAGCTATATGTTAGAAAATTTCTCAAAATTACTTGTATTTTACTTCCTAATGATAAAATTATTAGTTTTAATCCTTTAAGCTTAATTCTACTCAATTTGTTTCTTCAAAAACCATTATAGAAAATTTCTCTTAACTTGTATTGTCTCTTTTTGATTGAAAAAGGTTTGGAATCAAGTTTTAGAAATCATGATTACCTATAGTGGCATGTTGGCCAAATTTAAGTAAAACCCTTTCATTTGATTTCTAAAATGTCTTTCACCTTTCAAATCATATCAAATGTATTATATTGTCTAAGTTCATTAAATCATATTAGAAAATAGTTAGCAAGAATCAATTTAATTCTTTAGGCATGTTGGCCCAAAATACTAAGTTTTTACCATTTGATTTCTAAATTCATTTTCTTTGATCAAATCAATTTGAAACCTTCTTAATTCTCCTAGGTTAATTAAGTTACACTTTAGAAAAATTAAGAGAACATTTTGGTCCTCACAATTTGTCATTGTCGTGAGCTTGTGGATTGTGCTCTTTGGAACACTCATGCAATTTTTGAACATGTTATTCACATCCTATACATTATCATACAATTCTAACACATGCATTGTATTTTCTAACACATGCAATATATTTTCTAACACCTAAACCTAAATTAAAGCTTATAGACATGCAATCAAAAGCTAATAGACATGCAAAATTATTACAATCACCAAACAAATAAGCTACTAACAAATACCACATAAACTACTAGCAAACATAAAAATTAACACATACACACCAAACAAAGACAACACCACCGAATCCTTATGGATTCTTCAAACATTACAAGTCATTCCATCTTCTTACCACCACCAAGGGATGATAAGAATTGTCTTCCTCTTACCTTAAATGAAGACAAATGATATGCTTTCACACCTCCTAGGGTTCGGTTTTCACCTTCAAAAATACCTAGAAATCTCAAACAAAATTTACATGTTACTAACCATGAAAAAGAAGCTAAACCATGGAGAAATCATGGCTTAGAACTTTGAAAAAGAAGAGAGGAAAGAAAAGCATGAAATTTCACCTTCTAGGTAAAACTTTCAAGGTTGATTTCCAAGCTCTAAATGGAAGATTTTGAAGAAACTCCCAACTAGAAAGGTTCTTAGAATAGTGTTTAGGTTAAGAAAACTTGGTTAGAAAAATTTTTGGATGGTTGGATGGTCAAGAATGGCTCTTGGCGAATGGTAGGAGAAAAGAACAACAATGGTGGCTAGGGTTCTTGGAAGAGAGAGAAGAGAGAAAAGTGATGAAGATGAAGTGTTATTTTGGTCTTCTCACTCCTCTTGGCCGTAGCCATCAAGTGGCAAGGGATGTGCATGGATTTGGCTTCATCCAAGCCATAGATTGCATCAAAGGCTAGGATTAAATCTTGCTTAACAAGCTTGATTCCTATTGGTTCTCCTTGATGACTTACATGCTGAGTCACACAGTGCATTTAATTCTCTCATTGAGTCACTATATTGAGTCACTGCTGAAAGTTCTACTTTTAACGGTGATTAATTAAGCTACCGATCTAACCGCTCTGCTAATTGTGGGTCCCGCAAAATATTTCCGGGTCAATCATTACTAAATTATATTGACTAATAAAATAATATTATAATAATATAAAATTATTTTATTTGTGATTAAATCCTAAAAATTAAAAGATTATTTTTAGTCTCATTCAATCGGGTTAAGTAAGATCCCCCAATTCTAAATAAAAAAATAAGATTTTCCTACCGGAAAATATTATTTTCTGCCTGAACAAATCACCCAAAAGTCCATATAAAATCACGATATTATCGGACATTAAATCAAGAAGAAAACAATTAAAAACAAGAAAATAGCAAAAACAGTACGTTCGGGACGTAACGGTTATTTTCCCATTTTTTCCCACAACGTAGGTAATCGTCCAAAACGTTCAAATAAAATATCCAAATAGATATATATAGTTATATCTTTCAGAAAAATTAAAATAGTAGCTCAGAAAAATTTTTATTTTACCGTCTCGAAGCAAATTACGTAAAACGATCAAATAAAATTTGAGCATGTATTATCGTAATTGTTTTCATACAGAAATCAAGAACAGTAAAATAGGAACACAACGGTCATTCACACAAAAGCATGAAAAACAGCAAACAGTACATTCAGAATATTTTCTAAAAATTGGGGCGTTACACTATGTATTTTGTTTTGTATTTGAGAAGCCCTTTGTGGTGAATGACTTGGAAAGAGAAGCAAAACAAGGAGCTTTTGAGGATCTTCAAGAGGTAAGAGGGAGATCAATCTCACCAACTAAGTATGGTGGTGAGAGATGGTATTATATTTGGTGGATGGTGAATCCATGTGAGGATTCATATCCATGGTCTTGTAATTTATTTGTGGGTGTTTATATGTTTTAATTATTTGCCTTTGCTTGATATGCTATACATGATTTTATGACTTTGATGGTATGCTTATATTATGCATGATGAGTATATGGCATGCTTATAGCATTTATGATGAAATATGCATGTGTATGTCATGATATGTTGATGGAAAGGAAATTAATTTTTTGCTCCAATAGCCAAGGAAAGGGCTACGGTTTTGATGCCCATAATTAGAGTTTCATGTTGAACTTTTTTAAGAAACAAGGAAATTGATTTGTTTAAATGAAAATTATGAAGTGGAGAAAATGAATTTCCTTGGTTCTAAAGGCTATGGGATTTTCGGCCAAGACACCTCAACATAGGTGTTTATAACTTAATATTTTTATGGAAGAATAAAATTGGATTGATTTGAAGAATATGGAAAATAAACCAAAGGTTTGTTTTTCAAGAGAACAAGAACACAGTTTTTGAGGAATTTTTATTAATTTATTTTGTATACAAAGATCCTAAGTATTTTTCTAAACATGAGTTTTAGACGAAATGGGCAATGTTGTTTCTAAGTGTTTATTAAACTTGATTTCGAAAAACGAAATGGGCAAACGTTGATTTTAAAGATTTGCAAAGAAAGTGAAAAAAGATTTGCAAAGAAAGTGAAAAAGGATTTGTAAAGAAAGTAAAAATGAATTTGAATAAATGAGTTTGGTTTTTATGACCATCGGTATTTTGGTTTTGAAAACAAAGATTTTAATGGTTTTGTTTGTGTGAAAACAGAAATGATAAATAATTGAATTAGAAGGAAAAATGTTTGATGGCTTCAATGGCCAAATACCCTATGGTTTTGAAAAACTGGTTATGACTAAATTTTTATGGGACAAAATGATATTTTATAAAACGAAGTGTTTTATCACTCGAAAGATTTGACAGTTTTCAATGAACACGTTCATGGTTTTTGTAAAGGATTTTTGAATGTTTTGTTTGTGTAAAACCATATTGACTTAGAATGAAAAATGTTTTGATGATTTCAATAGTCATGTCCACGTTTTTGAGGACTTGTATTTTCTTGATTTTTTTGAAAACAAAGTGGAAATATAATTAATTTGGTATAAAGAATTTGCAAAGGAAATTAGAGCATTTTATCACTTGAGAAATCAAGTTTTTGTAAATGAAAATATTTTTGAACTTTAATTTATTTTGAAGAAGGTTGTGTTTGGAAATGATTTGGAAAAATGGAGAATATAATAGTGTTTTGAAAATTTACTAACGTATAATTTATTTTCAAATTTTGAAATACGTTAGAAAATGTTAAGTTTTGAAACGTTGATTTATATCAATGGAAAAGTGATTTTTGTGGATTATATTTTGGAAAAGGATTTCTTGAGTAAAGAAATGTGGAAAAAGATTTTCTTGAGTAAGAAAATGTGAAAAATGAAATACAAAGTCATATTATTTTGAGAAAGGTTGAAAAGGAATTTTTGAAGGCTAAGAAATATTTTCTGTAAAGAAATTGTGATGAAAAATGTTTTACGCATTTTAAAAACGTGATTTTTAAGCTACGCAATTTGAAAAATGTGTTAAAAATGATATTGATTTATTTAAGCCTAAAATAATGTTTGGAATATTGAAGAATATTTTACGTGATTGTAAAATATTGAAAAATATTTTACGTCTCTTAAAAATGATTTGAAATACTGTAAATTATTTCTACGCAATTTGAAATACAGTAAAATATTTCTACGCGATTTGAATTACGTTTAAATATTTTACGTAATTTGAACTGCTATTGAAAAATTAATATATGATTTAAAAGTGATAGAATATTTTTACGTGATTGTGAAAATGATGAAAAATCGTTATGTGATTTGGAAAGTGTTTTAAATATTTTGAGAATGATGGAAAATGATTTACGCGACTTAAAAGAATGATTTTTAAGTTATACGATTTTGAAACAGTGGAAAAATACTATGTGATTTGAGAAACGTATATTTTTTATGTGATTGAGAAAAACGTTGAAAAATTAGTACGTGGTTTAAAAGTGCAACAGAAGAGTTGTAACATTTTGAAAATGTAACAGAAATATTACGAAATTTTGTAAACGTAACAGTAGTGTTACGGTATTGTGAAAACATAATAAAAACGTTTTGGAATTTTAAAACGTAACAAAAGTGTTACAGTATTTTGAAAATGCAACAGAAGTGTTGTGGTATTGTGAAAACGTAACAGAAGTATTACGATATTGTGAAAATATAACTAAAATATTTTGGAATTGTGAAAACGTAACAGAAATGTTACGCGGTTGTGAAAACACGACAAAAGTATTTTATGACTATAAAAACATAATAACAAGATGATTACTGTTGAACCAGTGTCCATACATTGTATGAGAAAATGACGAGTTTTTCCTGTGATTGGTATTTGGTGCATTTTATATGCATTGGAAAGATATGCCTGTGATTAGTATTGGTGCATTATACATGCATTGGAAAAATATGCATTGAGGTATATGATTAAATTGAACAAATAAAATTGAAAAGATTTGGCCCTTGTGGTTGGACTTGCACTGATATATTCGTGCATTGTATAAAGTATAGCTAATAAGCTATTTTGGCCTTTGTGGTTGAAGAAGGAATGAGAATTGATAGTGAGATCTATGATGGATCTTGGGGCGTCAAGGCGCGGTCGATCGGTGGATATCCGTCTTGGGCTAAAATTTGGACCATATACCACTTGGCGATGCAGTCCGTTGTAATGCATTGACGATACCCAACAAGAACACGATTCTTTTCAATAACTAGGAGATTGTCTTTGGGCTAAGGCTGACAATTAACCAGAGCATTCTTCTCGAAATTGTGAAAACCTCCATGGAGTTGTTTTTGAAAAACTGAGTCTATGTGTGCATGCATGGAACTGAGCATTTATACCTATGTGATATATTAATTGAGGAATATTGGCTATGACAATTATTCTGTTGAGAAATATTGAATGATATTTGAACTGATAAATGATTTGATGATGATAGTTGATTAATGTTGATGGCATGATCATAATTATGGTATGATGTATCTGTATGATATGCTGTTGTGTTATCTTTGTGCTACCATGCTGGTATTGGCATAGGTGATCTCACCTCTTTGTTATGTTGTCTTACTGTGTCTGTATTGTTAAAATTAAACAGTAGAAGGAATGAGTTGTCTTAGACATACCAAGAGGTAGATATTCTGAGTTCGAAGACAACATCAGAGAATGACTATTCCAGAGTCGATAGCGTGCAATGTTGACAAGGAACAGATGTCTGATGCATCAAGAGGGATACAAAAAGAAATAAGTATGTTAAGTTTTCTCGTTAGTGTTGTACCGTGCTATTAAGTAGGACCCGTCATAGGGTTTGCTACTGTATGTTTAAAAAAAAGAGTCTGTTAGTTTTATATTTCTCTTTAAATTGTTAAATGGTACGATTGGGTTAATAGTGTATATGAATCTGTTTCAATATATTTTTCCTTATTACTTATAAATTTTAGTAAGTTTATGTTTCAGCAAGAAAGAAATTTTAAAACTTATATTTTATAACTCAAACTTTGTGCGAACTTCTTTTTGATTTTGAGTCGGGAGTTAGACATGTGATACCTTAGGGAGGGTGTTACATAAGGGGATAATAAGCTAAAAGGTAAATTACATTTTACTATCTTAAAATTTGTCAAAATAAGATGGGAGTCTTGAGTAGTTTTCAAGAGACCATATCTCTTAAAATCATTTTATTACATGATAAAAAAATTAATGCTAAAAATAGTTTCATAAACATGTATCATTAGATGAGAAAGTAAACTAACGATGTACACGTCCTTTGAGTTAAAGATGTATCATTGAGTTTTATGTGTATAATTAAGTTGCGTGTGAAATGATGATTAATGATCTACATCTTAGCAATGACGAATTACAATGATGTACATGCCTTCTTAAAAGTTGATGACAAACACATAAAAGTATTTGAGAATGTGTGAGGCAGATTTTTATGTCTTCGGGTTCTACTACATTCACAAAAATTGTCAATAAGTGGAATACAACTTTAATTAATAAATAAGTGAAGTTGAATTATAAGATCTCTTTTTAGAAGTTATCATTAGTTTTCTCATTGACTTTTTTGTTCTTATAAGGACTTATGACTTATTTTCGGGAGACAATTGTGGATGCTCAGGAGTTGTAATTATATTTTTATTAAAAAAATTATACATTTTCATTAAAAAATTATTTACGCGCGCGGGAGTCTGTGTGTGCGTGTGTGCGTACGTGCGTGAGAGTAATGTTACAAATTTATGATATTAAAGAATATATTTTTATTATGTTACTTGTGAATATTATTTTCTAAAATTATTAAATATTTTTTATTAATTGTTTAATTTATTAAATCATATTTTATGTTATCTCATGCATCGTAGGATTACAAATAAAATTATTGCAAGTTACTATTTAGAAGTATTTTTTTCTTTACTTTTTAAAACTTTAAATTAATATAAAAAATATAGATAGAAATTAGTAAAAAGAACAAAGAATTAATATATATATATATATATATATATATATATATATATATATATATATAATCAATATAGATAATTTAGTAATTCCATAGGAAGGTGAACCCTGCGAGGTGGAGAAGACGATCCTAGTCCTTGTCTCCACTTATGTCTTAAGAGAATTTTTATTCATGTTCATGTCCCTGTAAGGAAAATTCCCAGAATTCAAATCCTCGTGAGGATTCTAAAATGCAGAGAGATTTTGTCATCCCTATACTGCTTATCATTTGACTTATTACTTTGGAGTTACATGAACATAAAATTGGAATAATTTATATGTCATTTTCAATAAAGCTAATTTATTAAAATATTTTTCTATAAAATTATTAGATTGAATTGTACAATTTAAAAGATAGATTTTTGTTTATATTATAAATATTTTTTTCAGCATATAAGTTGTTTTATAATATTTTATATTTAAATTCTTTAATATTTATATTAGAGTGAAATCTTTTCATGAAAATATAATAAAAAATATATATTATATATATTTTAAACTAAACTTATAAATATTATTTTTCTTTGATAAATTATTACACATATTTTATTTAATTAAATTATTTTTTATTATTATATTTATTTTTATCATTTAATTCTTAATTTATCTCATGCATTACACAGTTACAAAATCTAATAGTCTTAATCTCTTAGTCTACTCTACCTTAAAAATGACACGTCTCATTCTTAACTTTTCTTTTTTAAATCTTAAATTTAAATTTTCTTTTAAATTAATTATACATATTTCCTTTGTAATTTTAAATATCTTTTTTTCTTTTAATATATATTTTTCAAGTTTTACTTGAATTTAAAAATACCAGTTTAATGCATGAGACACTTGCTAAATTGAATATATTGTTTTATACCTACTGAAATTATTCAATTTAAATTTAAAAATTCTAATAACTTAGTAAAAATTAAGAATATATAAGAAGAGTAGTACTGTAATTCAATCTTTATAAATATTTTTCATCTTAATTTACCTTCAATATCCCCACCCTTTTCTTGTGGGCCCCACTAAGGACCCATTCTTTAGACACTTATTGGTGATAAGAGAAAGAATTAAGTTGAAAATAATAAAATGAGCTTGAGTACCATTGTTTGGTATTTTTAAATTAAGATGAAATGATATGAGATGACATTTCTATCACACATTTCA
This sequence comes from Ormosia emarginata, assembly GCA_029884605.1. Lineage (NCBI taxonomy): Eukaryota > Viridiplantae > Streptophyta > Magnoliopsida > Fabales > Fabaceae > Ormosia > Ormosia emarginata. The sequence continues at coordinate 25,498,574 of JAQQTP010000062.1, read as the reverse complement.
CCATAACACTACTAGAAAATTGGGCTTTAGAGACCGAAAAATTGGTCTCTAGATCAAAAAAATCGGTCTCTAAATTAATTAAAGACCTATTTAGAGACTGATTTAAATCGGTCTCTAAAAGCCTCGTCGCTAAATATTAGAGACTGATTTTATAGAGACCGATTTTTTCGATCTCTAAATCAGTCTCTAATTTTCGATCAAATATTAGTTAATTATATTTCAAAAAAGTGCATTAAAGACCGATTTTTTAGAGACCGATTATTCGGTCTCTAAATCAGTCTCTAAATAAGTCTCTAAGTCCGTCCCAAATAAGTTTGAATATATTATATATTTTATAAAATCGATCTCTAAATCGGTCTCTAGTTTAGAGACTGATTTATCAGTCTCTATATCAGTCTCTAAAATCGGTCTCTAAATCCATCTCTAAAACTATGAATATATTATATTTTATAAAGTCAGTCACTAAATTGGTCTCTAATTAGAGACCGATTTATCAGTCTCTAAATCGATCTCTAAATCAGTCTCTAAATCACTGAATATATTATATACTTTATAAAATTGGTCTCTAATCTAAAGATTGATTTTATCAGTCTCTAAATCAATAGCTAATTTTTTTTTAAATATTTTTAGTCTCTAATTCGATCTCTAATTTGTGATATGAATTTATAATTATTTTTAAATTTATTAAAATCTAAATTTTTAAAACACCTAATAAACAACAATCAACAATCTCATATATAATCAAACACATAAATAAAAAATAACATAAATTAAACTAATTCATCTTTAGAATATATTATTTAAATATCAAGACATTCTAGAATAAACTAAACTAAATATTATCTACAATATCTCATTACTACAATATTTTAAATATAAGAAAGTTGAACACAACACAAACTAAACTATAATCATAAAAACTCCTCCCCCTCCTCTTCTGCTCCATCAATCACGAGAAATGTTTGAGAATGCTGAAAGTTCATCGACTGCATCATCTCTCGTATCAGCCAATTTGTCTCCTCAATCTGTCTCTTATTATCTGCCACTTGAGCCCGAAGTTCATTTCTCTCACTTCTTAATTCTTCAAGTTCATCTCTTCGCACCAGTCAGATGATGAAGAACTTGAGTCACGATATTGTGGTCTTCCAAATTATCACTGGTATTTGGGACGGATTAATCTCGAACTGACTTGAAACATGAGTTCCCTCAAAGTCGGGAGGTAGAATGTCATCAGAACCTGCTCTGCCTGGATGCAAGAGCAATGATCTCTTTGCTTGCAGGTGATTTTGAGAACTTAACCCAACTTGTGAAGGAGATTTTTCTTGTAACAATAACCTAACCTGTTTAATGAAGAAGTATTAGTCTTTTACCTTTACCTCTTTTTTCTAACATTTATTCATAACCAATATTTAGGAAGCATCTTCTTAAAAATGACTAATTATTAATTTTGTCTACGTTATATTTACCAAGTCAATGACTTAGTGTTACCTCAAGTACCTGCATGGTGATTATTCATATGCATATTCTTGCAGAACAGAGAAAGTCATCTTATTCCTAAAGCGGCTATATATAGAAATATGACACAAGCTTATTGAGTGAAAACCATAAATATATAAAGAAAAATCAAATATCAGTCATCAAATATGATACCAATGAAAAGTGATCAAACAGATATTGTGCACAAAATGAATTCACATCCTAAAGTGTTCAAGATTCCATTTGACTAGACATCCTAAAATCAGTTTGGCCAATCTAATTTCTAATCCCTAAATACATGCCTGGTATAAAAAAATGGAAAAAGAAAAAAAGAGTTCAACATCAGAATAAAGGACTTAAAGACATATAGTTTTTAGTTTCTGTTTCAAAGGAAATATAAAAATATATCAATTCTCAAACATTTTGATTTGTATCTTCAGTTCCTATTTATTATCATGTTCCAACAATAACTTTTTGCCAAGTTTAATACACATGACACATCAATATATGGATATTGTATTTCTATTATCAGTAATATGTACTTGCTGAACTTTTTGACCACCGAACTCAATAGTCAACACTATAGATCTAACTCAAACTCAAATCAAGAATAGCCACCCTAGAAACAAATGATCATGGAATGCAGAAAGAATGCAGACTGAAAAGGAAAATAATATATGGATAAAAAAATTAAAAAAATAAGCAGAACAAAAGACTACCATGTGATTTTATTTACCTCATTTTCTAGACTTTCAACACAAACTATGTTGAACAGTCTTCCCCTTTCTCCAATCTCCAGCAGCAAAGAATAGAGGAATCTTATTCACACATTTTTAGTACAGCTTGGTCAAACATAATTTATAACCCAACGTGTGAAGATATCTAAACTCTTAAATTTTCTAATTTTCTTTATTGCATAACACGGGAACTTAGCAAGGGTACAAGGGCACAATAAAAACAACATATTGACTTTGGAAGCTCATCCTTTTCTATGGCTACCTCTTGCAAAACTCTCATCCTTTGGAAGCTCATCCTTTTCTATGGCTACACTAATCAAACACTTAAGATTTATAGAAATTGGACTAGACAACTTCAATGAATCATATTATTGAGACAACTATTCCAAATCAGCCATATCTCACAGAAGTATTGAAGTGTGGACGCATTATACTGGTTACTCAAACTACTTTTAGGAGAGCACTTAAGAATGCCAGATTCAGTTGTATCAAAAGAAGTTCATAAACACATGCAAACAATATAGAATATATGTAGTTTCTCATTAATCAAATAGTTAACTTGTTATTATGCAAAACAATATAGAAATCTACTTTCAACTTTTAAGGTATATTCCCTTCTGCTTCTGATATCAAAATCAATAACCCAAAATCCAACCAAAACCAACTACCAATCAAGAATTAAAATATCGTAATTCAACATTCCCTGTTTAGGCATGTCCAGATATTTTTAGTTACCTTACTATCCATTAACAAGAAATGATGCACCAAACACAAATTTCAGAAAACTTGTTACATGCAGTAGAAAGCAAATACACACAAAAAAATATTCAAACAAATAAATGCATCTAACGAAAACTATAGTTATTCACTAAGTAATTTTTAAATAATGAAAATTAGATCGAGAAAAATCAAAAATAGTCTACCAAACAAAACAAGAGCGACTTTGGAAAACCACCACCCAACAAGTAAAACAAAAAAGAAACAATGAGATTAAGACTTTCTCGAGAGAAATATTCAATTTTCTTCGCGACCAAATAGTTCACTAATCTTCAAAAACGCGACACAACAAAAAGAAAAAAAAAATAAAATTTTAAAAAAACTATCATCACTCAAATATCACCAAAGATTAAAAAAAAAAAAAAAAGCAAACCCACTTTAGAAATTAGCAAAAGCACCAAGAACAAAACTTGAAAACTTTTCTTAATCATTAGCAAATAAACAACACACATAAGCCTTTTGCACAACAATACCTATGAGGAGCAAAAAATAGACAAGAAGAAATAAGGACAAAGGACCAAATAATGAAGCAATAACTTGAAGCAATGACTTGGCATCTTAAGTCTGAAACAAACTCAGAATTCAAATAACAAGAAAATCCCAACTCCATCCATTATCATTTGTCATTTTTTGTAGCAAACACGAAATAGACTATCAATCAAGCTCTTCGTATCATTTACCAACATTCACAAACAAGACCAATACTCATCATTAGTTAACGAACAAATTGATATTTTATCAAGTAATGCATGTGCAACTTTCATGAAAGAAATTCTGTAATTTAAAAGGAGCAAGGTGAGAAACTTAATCAATAATAGGTCCAGGCCACATAGCAGAAACAAAACAATGTATGAACTCTATCATTCACTCATAAAAACCAAAGGTCAGCATACCATACACTCACAGTCCTAGCCGTTCATTCTAAGAACAAACTCAATTAGATAAACTAATTTATTGAAGTGGAAATATAAACTAGACAAAGGAGATTAAGAGAATAAGATAAGGAAATATAATCAGTAATGACTTGCATTTGACCCACTGGGCAGTTTGACACCAAAAACTTACATTTTGCTTAGTTAGAAAATCTGTGTGGAGATATAGTCTTGTCAAACTTGTCTGAAACACTATTGATAGGATGTTTATCTTCACAAGATTCTGACTTCATTCTGAGAAAAGGATATGGTCTCTTTTCTAGATTTTGCTGAGTCCTAAACCCTAAACCATCAGGAATGTCCTGAGGTACATTGTTTGGCACAATTAAAGATTTTCTAAGCGCTTGTTCATTTGATTTTACACAAACTCTAGTTGCAGGACTCTGCTTCAGCATTCCCAAATTATAAATTTCCTTGGATTCCTCTGGGAGATCTACTTTTGAAGAATTAAAAGACCCAAACCTCTGTAAAGTAACAGGTTTCCTTCCAGAAGCTTTATATGGAAGAAAATAGCATTTCATTAGATACATAATTGGCAAAGAAATCAGAATTATAAATACACAGAAACCAGAACATATATAAATCCTCTCAATTTGCATTCATCATGTCAGGAACTTCACTAAATGATTGCATGTAGAGTTAAATTTCCAGCTTGAGTCACTTCAAGAAAATTGTCAATACATCCTTCACTGAAACAACCCATTGATGCAATGGAGGCATCCTATCTATTAATATGCTTAGGTGCACTATATTGTATAGTCTCTACTTTGCAAGCTGAATTGTTTCAGAATTTTAACAAAGCCAAATCTAAACCAATCATAAACCAACATCATACTGTGTTCGTAATGCAGGTTACACTACACAGCTTATAGCTAAACCAGTCAAATGTGAAGTATCAATAGGTTTGCACAAATTAGGTTTATCAAGTTAACCAAGGGAATATCGGGTATCACTTGACACTTTCAAGAAAGCTAGAGACTTACGATAGTTAGCAAAACAATTTCAGTAAGGAAATATAGAAGACAATTGAGAAATTATCACAATTTGGTGGAAGAATTAAAAGGCAGACAATAGCCATCCATTAAATGCAGCAATAACAGTGCAAATAATTAATATAGAATTTCAATTTTACAAGGATGCTAGGAAGCACAAGGCGGTGACGTCGAGGCGGCAAGGCGGCATCGTTCACTTGCTCATAGAACTGCAATGGCCATTAGGTAGGGTTATAAAGAATAGAAGGAAAATGAGGGGTTACGATGAAGAGGCAGTGGCGTAGACGGTTGGGCAGTGCGATGGAGCGATGCAGCACAACGGAGCTACGATGCGACAACAAGGAAGAGTGGTGTGGCTGGGACGCACGGCGCAGTCAGACGCAGTACCAGATCCATTGCAGATCGGACGGTGAGAACAGGTCGAGCGGTGCAACTGGGACAACAGATATGACTCGCGACGAGCGGCACGATGGTGCGGACTTGGTACCGATCTAGTCAGGAGGGTCGCGGATCGTGGTTGGGCACAGAACGACTGAATCTGTACCAGAGGCGCGACAACGGTGGTTGTCTTGGGTAGAGGAAGTTGCGGTGCAACGAGAGTGAAAGGGAGAGGGAGAGCGCAAGAGAGAGGGAGAGCGCAAGAGAGAGGGAGAAAGAGTGAGAGGAATTCCAAATTGGATTTTTTTGTTATCAGAGCATTTTTTAGCGACCGCATGTTCGGTCGCTACTTTTTTTTTTTTTATTTAGAGATCAAAATTTTAATTTCTAAAACTTTTTTTTAATTTTTTATAGTATAATTTCGGTCTCTAATTCGGTTTCTATAAAGACCGAAATAAATCGGTTTCTAAAATCTAAATTTAGAGACCAATTAGAAATCGATTTTTTTTTAAATTTTTTAATTTAGAGACCGAAATATCGATATCTAATAATAACACACATTTTTATTTTTTAAAATTTTTTAATAGTATAATTTCGGTCTCTAAATCGGTCTCTATAGAGACCGAAATAAATTAGTCTCTAAATCAGTCTCTAAAAGCCAAATTTAGAAACCGAATTAGAGATCGATTTTATTTTGGTAGCAAATTAAATTTTTTTCCTTAATCGGTCTCTATTTCGATCTTTATAGAGATCGAAATAAATCGGTCTCTAAAATTCAAATTTCTAGTAATATAAATTTCACTTTTTCTCACTCAAATTAGGGAGAATGAGATGAAATGAAATAACATAAAAAAAATATTTATAATTCTTATCATTTAATTACATTCTATTATAACTTCCAAACTATAGAGTGAAAACTTTCATCTATTCCATTAAAAAATATTCAAATAATGATATGAATGTATATTGATTTGAGTGAAAGGGGCTTGTATTTTTTAAACATATAATTTTGAGTTCGATCTCAAAATTTATGTGTATAAAAATAATATTATTAAAAAAAAATTCACTTAAATACTTAATTGTTTCCTGAGAGATTAATCTCTCCTCTATTAAATTGAAAGTCTAAGAAACCAAAAAAAAAATCCAAACAATGATAAAAAAACAACTTTATGTGATTCCATCTAATTTTATTTCATCTAATTTTATTTTATTCTACGCAATTTAATTATCCAAATATAGCCTTTGGGTGGGACATAGACCTTTAAAAATAAATCCTCAGAATTCCATGCGCGCACACACGCTCTTCTCATTCATATTCAGAGCCAATTAATTTATTCCTTTTGTTTGAATAATTTGAAAATTTCTAATTAAGTAATTTTTTTGAAACAGGATAGAAAGAAGTAAGAGCTAAAAAGACCACGTCTGTCTCTTCCCCTGTCTCTGACTTCTTCCTCGTACACTCCTCTAACCTTGTCAATATCCAAAAATCTTCTATTTCCATTTTTAAATTCTCCTCAACTCAATCAAATCCTCCATATTAAAACCCCCTCCCGTTTCACCCATCCTCACTCTAACCTCGTTTTCTTCACTCTCTTCCCCTTCTCCGTTTCCCAATCCCAACGTTTTCTCTCTTATCTACGTTTCCATTCTCCATTCCTCACACACAAAAAATGGGTTCCGAAGTAGAAGTTACCATCCCAAACCCAACCACACAAACCACAAACGCAAACACAAACACAAACACACCCGAATCAAATGATGAAGCCAGTACCGAATCCTCAACCGAAACACTCCACCGAATTGATAAAGATCATAACGTTGCTTCAACCGAAAATGACGCCAACGGTAACGTAGCCGTTACCACTCTCACAATCGTGCAACCCCATTCTCTTCTCCCGAAGCCAGCACCCCCGGGGAATATTTCGATTTCGAACAACCGAAAAGACGTCGTTTCTTCAACCTTCGGGAAGTTCCTCCGGCAGCGCAGCAACGACCTGTCATCGGTAATCTCGCGAGGGATTTCCTCTCTGAAGCACTCGATCGACGATCAAAACGACGAGTCGTTCAAGAAGAACTCGAATCACGACATAACAGAGTTCAAACTCTCCGGTCTCAAGGTCGTGGTGATGCTGAAAAACGACTCGTCGTTCACGAATAAAGGACGAATCAGCTTCTTCTCGAGGTCCAATTGCAGAGACTGTTCAGCGGTTCGGAGGTTATTCAGAGAGAGAGGCTTGCGTTTTGTGGAGATCAACGTGGACGTGTACTCGGAGCGAGAGAAGGAGCTTTTAGAGAGAACGGGGAGTTCAACGGTGCCGAAGATTTTCTTCAACGAGAAGCTGATCGGAGGATTGGTGGAGCTGAACTCGCTGAGGAAGAACGACGGCGGCGAGTTGGAGAAGAGGTTGGCGGAGATGGCGGCTGGGAGCGGCTGTGATGCGCCGGCGCCGCCGGTGTACGGGTTTGATGAGGTGGAGGATGAGGAGGAGGAGGGGGAGATGGTGAGGGTGGTGAAGGTGCTGAGGCAGCGATTGCCGATTCAGGACCGTCTGATGAAGATGAAGATCGTGAAGAACTGCTTCGCCGGGAATGAGTTGGTGGAGCTTCTCATTCGCCACTTTCACTGTGGTCGTACCAAGGTAACGTACGCTGCGCATACCGTATGACTACGTATTTTTTGTTTGTTTGTTTGTCGGTAGTATTATTACTTACGCGTACGAAGTGCAATATGCATATTCATCATTTATTACATTAAATATTTTTTTACAGTATTTATTACATTAATTTGGTATTGGCCTATTGGCAATATTTTCATAATTTTAATTTGATCCTGAAAAGATTATTATTATTATTACATTAATTTAGTCTTTGGAAAGATAATTTTTTGACATCTATTTCCAATTGACTGTTTATTAAGAGTACTAAATTGATTAATATACATAGAATTATCATTTCAGAATTAAATGTCGGTAATCTTTCCATGACCAAATTAGAGTTTAATCTTTATTTTAACAGTATCTTCTCACTTTTAATTTGTATATTTTAGTAACAAAATTTTAAAATGATTATTATCTTTTATTAATTTTTAGAATTAAACATAGAATGAGAGAAGCATTATTTTATGGTTTATCATTTAAAAGATTTTTGAACAATAAAACTTAAGATATTTTTTATTTATTTAATTTATTTTATTATTATTATTATTATTATTATTATTATTATTATTATTATTATTATTATTATTATTATTATTTTGCTAATGGATAGTTTAGGGAAACTGGCTTTACCAAGGGAATGTGAATTGAATCTCACACCTCTACCTTTGATTAATTTTTAGAATTAAACATAGAATGAGAGAAGCTTTATTTTATGGGTTATCATTTAAAATATTTTTGAACAATAAAACTTAAGATATTATTTACTGATTATTATTATTATTTTGTTAATAGATAGTTTGGGGATACTGACTTTATTAGATTCGTGGGATGTGAATCGAACCCCACACTTCTATCTTTAGTGAGACTAGGAAATATTATTTGAGTTACAGTTGATTGATATTTAATTTTTCTTATTTATTCTCCATTTAACAAAATTTTATTATTCACTTATTCTTTCTACTATTTAAAATATTTTTAATATTTATTTTATGCACACGTAACATGTGTGTTTTTTAAGTGACTAACTATGAAGTCATCCAACATACTGGATTTATACATTTTTTTTATATTTTTTCTATAAAATAAAAAGTAGAACTTACCTAAATTGTTCTAAAAATTTAAATTACTCACACACTTTACAATTTACATTACATTAATATAAGTCAGCGGAGAAGGAAGTGTCCTTGTGAAGCATTTAAAAGAAAATAATGATCCATTTTCCTTTGCTTTTACAAGCTTTTGGATTTGGCAAACAAACAAACAAACTAATAATGACACATGGGGGCTTATGATAGCTGCTAGGGGATAATAAACCAAACCTATTACTATTATAGATTTATTTGACCGACCTACATATTGACCATTTATTAGCCATTAGGGAATCAGTCACTTTTGTTTTGATTGGAACAAATCAATTAGTTTCTTACAAACAGACAAGTGTTTGTTTGTGTTTTTTTTATTATAAGAAAATTGTTTTTTTTTTCATTTAAAAAAGCAATTTTGAAACATGAATATATATGTGGATAAGATTTTTAAAAAATAATAATATAAAAATTGCAGTTTTTTACTTTTTTAAAAGTAGGAATGAGTTACTTTTTAAAATAATTAATTATAAAGAGATGTAATAAAGAAGAGAAAATAAAGAATATTTTTTATAATTATATCTAAACGTAAATAATTTTTACTTTTCATAAAAATCTCTAAAAAGTAATAAATTATTTATATTATCTTATAATCACTTTTTTTAAAACTTATCCAAACGTTCACACTTTTGCTTATCTCATGACAGACATGATGGTTGCTCACTTGTATTGCATGAATTGCTAAATTCTTTAGGTTGTGCGTGGATGAATTATTTCAAAATTTTAGGGAATTTAAAATGTAAGAATTGAATTGTTGCAATTCAAATTCTTTCATTTACAAATTCTTAGTTTGGGTAAGTATTTGTGAAATTGCAAAATTCCCAAGCACTTGTTGCTGCCTTTTCTTCTTCCTAACTAGAAACGAAAACCTTCATAACCCATGTGTGCTGAAGCCAAGACTTCCATTTTCCCTACCCACAAAGCATTGCTATGGGTCCTCCCTCAATTCCATCTTCACCACCATAGCCATAATCGAAGACACTAATTGTAGCATGCACGCATACAAAATTGTCTTTCATGTTTTCTCAGCAAAGCTCTCACCTTCAGAAGCCCAGAAGCTTCAATCATGCTCAAGGGGATTGGTTTTGGGTTGAACTGGTATATAGCCAAAAAGTCAGAGCTTCAACACGATCCCAATCTGGGTTTGGTTCAAATGCATTGCTCGAAAAATAAACAACTGATCGGAGCGTTGGTCTTGTCATTCCCAATATTGCTAGTGATCTTGCTAGCGTCGACAATGTTGCCATTGAAGGAGGTTCTGGTCGAAGAAGGGGAGAGAGGGAATGGGGGTCGGGGAGAGAAGAGAAAGAGAGGGGAATTTTAGAAATCTCACCTGATTTGAAGGAATTTTAAATTTCTTTTTTTATAATTGAGTACATACCCTATTAAAATGCCTTAGAGTGTGTTTGGATAGAGAGTTTTAAAGAGGTAATGTATTCGTAGAGACAATTTAGAATGATTTAGTATAAAATACCTTGTTTGGATATTAAACAAAGGGATTCTAAAAATTCTAAGAATTTCTATTGAGTATTTTTTAACCCAAAATAGTGGATTTGAGATTTCACCTTGTGAGAGTGAATTCTTAAATTCCTTCATCAATCTCTCTTCTCTCACGAGCTCGATCCAGTTCAAACTGTGACACACCACAACCTACACACTGTACCTAAAAGAAAATATCACCTTCTACTGGCGACGGTGCAGAACCACGAGATTGAAGGGAAATGACATTGTTGGTGGGTCGACGCCATGATTAACGAGATGAAGGGAGGAGGGAGGGCGGTGAGCAAGCTCTGGTACCAATTCCACAACACCACCTCGAGGTTCAGCTACAATTTTTGCTATCCGACGTCTGAAAATGAAACCTAGTTGAACTTGGATCAAAACCAGATTTGTGGTTCTCTAGAACCTTATAGAGGCAAGATCAAATTTCAAAACAGGTCTTGTAGTCTTGATCACTAGAGAAGGGATGTTAATGAAGTCTTCGGTGAGGGAGAAGACTCCAGCGATGACATGCCAGAAATTTGCAGTTTTGCACAATTTCAGCGCCATCATAGATGATCATTAGTGGAGGAGGAAACGTGATTTTAGTTTTTTTTTAAACTTTTTTATTGATTTAATATTTTTATTTTTAATCAATTTATTTTAAAATCTTTAATTTTAAAAATATTATGATTATCTTCAAAATTTAAATTTAAAAATATATTAAGATTAACTTCAAAATTTTGATATAAAAACATTAAGATTAACTATACAATTTAAGAATTGTTAAGAATAAATACAAGATTTGAATTTAAAATCTTAATATTTTTTAAATGTTAATTTTATAAGATATTTACTATGTTTTGTAAAAATTTGTATTAAAACTTGAATTTCACACATGCATTTTATAAATGATAGAAATTGAAATGCATCAATTCAATTCCCATGCATTTTAAATTATCTTAAATTTTGAAATGACCCAAACACAAGCTTAGAGTTTTCAAAATGATTCTTTAAAATACCCAAACAAAATATTTTATCATAAAAGATTTTACATGCTGCCAAAAAAAATACATTTCTCTCTTAAAATCCTTCATTCAAACACATTTTTAATATATTTTCCTTTATTCAATTAATAATGCAATGCTTTTAATTCATTTGGGAGTACTGCACCTAAACTAATCATAACGTAAGGAAAAGAAAAGTAATCTCAACATGAAAAACACTGCACCACACTCACTCATGTATTTTGTTTGCCTCTTCTAGTAATTAAAATATAAAATTTTATTTAGATAATTAAAGTCATATTTTTTTTTCAACAATGATATTCTCACATCATTTTTTACACTACTTTTCATACTATTGATTACATCATTTTTTTTATCACTTTGTCTCACTTAATCACAACTATTCAAAAATGATATGAATAGTGGTGTAATGCCAAAAATAATGTGGTAAAATCATTTCTCATTTTATTTCTTTCTGGCTAATGAGCCTCGGCTCAATTGGTACCGGTTGCTGCCTAATGTGTAATGGGGTGTGTGCGATCCCCCAAATGCCACTCCCCTTTCCCACTTCCCTTTCCCACTTCCCTTTCCTCCCTTCCCCTTCCTTTTGGGCTCCCTTGTGGTACATGTCTAAGTTCCACTCTAGTGGTGAGGTCTCCCTAGGCCATAGTACCAAAAAAGAAAAAAGTCATATTTTTTGGTTCATAATTAAAGTCATATTTTCTCTTTCACGGTACACATTTTAACCATCCGAATGTCCTTTTTTAAAATTTTATTATTATTATTATTATTATTATTATTATTATTATTATTATTATTATTATTATTATTATTTTGTTGGGACTCAATTAATAGCTGCGTCATTTCTAGTCTAATAAAATGCTACAAGTTACAAGCCATTTGTAAAGCAAATTGCTTTAGCCTCTGCAACATTTAGCAAAATTGAATCACAATAAAAATATGGCCATTGTAACTATTGCGTGATTTAGGGTTGGCACGCGACTGTAATAATTTCTAGTTTTTGAATATGATACATTGTTTATAATGTTGCAATTTCAAACATTGCTGCCAAATTTTGTTATAATGTTTTACCTAATTGGTTTTCATTCCAACACAAATGTTTAGGCGGTTGAGATCGGAAAACTGTTATGCAAGAAGCACTTCATCCATCATGTTTTCGGGTAAGAAAAGAGCTTTCGAAGCTAATGAAACTACGCGTGCATTTTAATATATGAACTCCTTTGCTAATTTTCATCTTATCATTGTCAACTTTCTACTGTAGGGAAAATGATTTTGAGGAGGGAAACCACTTCTATCGATTCCTTGAGCATGAACCGTTTATCTCCAAATGCTTTAATTACCGGGGTGCCACAAATGATAGTGAACCAATGACTGCAGCTGCAGTTTGTGATAGGCTTACCAAGATTATGTCTGCCATTCTTGAGTCTTATGCTTCTGATGACACGCGACATGTTGATTATGGGGCCATTAGCAAAAGCGAAGAATTTCGGAGGTATGGGAATGCTTAATATAATGGACTTATATTTAGTTGTTTATTTTGGTGCATATTGTGAATGCAAACGTTCTGTAGATTTGTTAAAGATGCCTATTACAAATTTAGTGCCATCGAGTCAACTTGGAAGGCTGCATGCCTGTTGTTTCCCAGTTTGCCACTCATTTGTTCATTGGGTTCCTTGTTCCTACTCATGCTAAGGTTATTTCTTCCAGACACATAATTTTATCGGAGTACACATTCCTAGTGGGTTAATTATGAATACATCATGTGCAAATTCACAAGCTCTTTGTCTATCCAATGCCTGACTTTCACTCTGTTTCCTATTCATTATCTTGCGAATTGGCAATTTATGGTTGAATTCATCAATTTTAATACTAATGTAATTCAATTGGCCGGTCTTAGTTTTCACTGGACAACATGGGAATTTATGTTTGATTTTGACTATTTTCAGAAACTTGCTGAGTCCTAAATGTTCCTTCTTTACCACTCGAAATTGGCTCTCTCACATCCTTCAGTCTCAACTGCTTGCATTTCTAGTAAACTTCTGACTTCTAACTCCTTTATGGAAAATGGCTGGATTTTTTGGCACTAGCAAAGTGATTCTTGGTGCCTATTTCCCACTTTTGAACCCTTCCCTGTCTATATATAATACTTCATTTCTACATTAACTAAAACAAACATAAATGGAATCTGGACTTTGTTACCGACAGTGGTGCCCAAATTTTCTTTTGTGATAATTACAAACCAAGATTCTGTGATAATGGTAAGGAAACTTCCCAATAGAACGGCTCAAACAAGATGACTTCTTGTTGTCTCTGCAAAACTTTCTGTTTTTGCCCTGCCTGCATCAGTGTCCACTGTCTTGGTAAGAATGTTGTTAACTTACCAAGTACATGGTTATACGTAATTGGGTACACCTAAAATGTTAATTTCCCTGACTTATTATCGGATGAGGTGTGCATGTAGCACATACTCGTAAAAATCCTAGTATTATACTAATAGGATTTCTCAGTTTGTCCAAACATGCAAATACTTTTGATATGCTTATAGAGAACTTGAAAAAGACGCAGGGTGACAGGTCACTGTAATTTCTTTTATAATCTTTTACGTGGCTTAAGTTATTTTCTTCTTGTTTCCCTTCGAACTGCAGGTATGTAAACATGACCCAGGATCTGCAGCGGCTGAACCTCTTGGAACTATCAGAAAACGAGAAGCTAGCCTTCTTCTTAAATTTGTGTAATGCCATGGTCGTCCATGCTGTTATTAGAGTAGGGTGTCAAGAAGGTGTAATTAATAAGAGATCCTTCTCTGATTTCCAGTATTTGATTGGAGGACATCCTTATTCTCTTAGTACTATTAAAAATGGTATCCTCAGAAGCAATCGGAGGTCACAATATTCCTTAGTCAAGCCCTTTGGCACAGGAGACAGGCGGTTAGAGGTAAACTGTTTTCAATATTGAGTTTTGGATAATTACATGGTGGTTGGTCTAAGCCTTACTATCAATGACGATAATGTTGGACTTTAGATATATAATATACATGGAGTATGCATCCAAATAAAATTAAACCAGTGCTGCAACCTCAACTTTTGTGTTTTCCTTTTTCATTATCTTTTTCCTTGTTCCCAGTAAATTTATGTCTCCTAGAATTAACTTCCTGTCATTTATAATGTGATTGGATATGAAGAAAGATATAACTTTTTCCTACCAAACTGCAGCTTGCTGTTGTCAAAATGAATCCGTTGATTCACTTTGGACTTTGTAATGGCACAAAGTCGAGCCCAAAGGTGAGGTTCTTCTCACCCCATAGAGTTGCAGATGAATTGAGATGTGCTGCTAGAGAGTTCTTTGAGAATGATGGAATTGAAGTGGACCTGGAGAAGAGGACCGTTCATCTCACTCCAATTTTCAAGTGGTAAGCATTGTGAGTTTCTGCATTCTTGGTTTTGACTCTCAATTTCTAGCACTCTGCTTATAAAACATTATATTGGCAGGTACACTATGGATTTTGGACAGGAGAGAGACATACTAAAGTGGATAATAAATTACTTGAATCCAAATAAAGCAGGTCTTTTGACACATCTCGTAGGCGATGGTGGTCATGTTAATATCTCATACAAGAATTATGATTGGTCAATAAATTTTTGAGTAGTAGTAAACGGATTTGATTCAGCTCCTATAGCCACTGAATTTACGAGATGTTTATTGTACATATCCCAGATTTTGACTTCTTAATCAGTCGAAACAAAGGATAGATTATGAGTGATATGATACTGTTTAGTGTAACTTTTGGTAATGGACAAATTCGATTCCAGATCTCGATTCGAAGAAGGGAATTATTTCCTCATGAGATTCTATAATATTTACTTGTTTATAAGAATGCCATGAATAATTTCAAACACAAGTGTGTAAATTAAAATAACAATAAAAGCGAGACTTAATGCATGTAAACAAATGAAAGCAGGAAAGATGCAATGAAAGTAAATTTGCTCGAAGACAAAGAACATAAACTATAAAGAACAATGAAGTAAAGTACTGCAAAGTAAATTTGACAGAAAAAGTAAATTGTTGAATGGTAAATAAAAGCAATTTAAAAGAAAGCAATGTAAAAACAGGAAAGTAAAATGAACCGAAATGTAAACTTGCATAAAAGTAAAGAAAGCAAGTAAAGAAAAATAATTAACAAAAATCAAATGATCTCGAAAGAATCACTTGATCAAGAGTAGAAAAGAACTTGCAGGAAAATAAATGATTAGAAGTGTAATCACTTGATCAAAAGTAGAAAAGAACTTGCAGGAAAATAAATGACTAGAAGTGTAAATAGATTTTGAATTAAATTTGAATTAAAATTGTAAATTGTACAGGAAAAGAACAGGATGGAAACATACTTGAATAACTTGTGTTTTTGCTCATAATTGTCAAAGTGACTTGAGAGCATGTTGACAAGTGTGAAAGTATAGAATTTTCAACCCGTAAATGTTTCAATCCTCTTAGCATTTATAAAAATCCTAAGTAATTATCTCATTTACAAGATTCTGGCAAGTGTCTAAAATAAAGAAAACTACTTAATCATTGTCAGTAATCCTCGAGAAATAACTGTCAATCTTTGTCAGTAATTCTCGTACTACAAAAACTGCTTGATCTTTATTAGCAATCCTTTTATGGTTTAGATCTTACACTCGTAATTGTTGCTAACTTCTGTTTTAAATTCAAATTCTACTTTATTTGAATTTAAACTTGAATCTTTGAACAAAAACTGTCTTCTAGTCGAGATCTTCACTTCTGTCTTCACTAACCCTCTTCGAGTCTAAGTTTTTGAGACCAAATCGAAATTACCATTTCTGGTAACTATAAAATCGAAATTACTATTTCGATAACTTCAAGTTTCATTACAATTTCGATTCTAATAGAGTTAGAATATGTGTAAGTTCATAACTTAATAAATTTTATTCATACTAAGCTTTATAATACATTATCGAAATTGTCTAAATGGAAAATTGTTATTTTTATACCAACAGATGCCCCCAATATTTATTCTAGAAGTATGAGAGATAAATATAATTGTTTCAAGCATTAATTTTCGATTAAAGCCTGACTTAAAGCTTCAGTTGCTCTTTATCAACTCAAACTAACATGAGCAGATAAAGAAAGGTCTAAGGGAAAAATATCTAAATTTTAATTTTAAAATTTAAATTATTTTTAGCCACAACATGGCCACTCACCCATTAACCAACAGTCCTACTTTTTGGGGAACCTCAATGCTAATGATGGCCTTTATGGAGAAAATAACTTCAGCCGTCCTATCATAATGTCAGTCTTTTTTAAATGAGGATGGAACGTGTCTCTTCCTTTTTTTTAAATGCTTCTTAAAGTTGAAAAGTGGATTTGTACCACCTCACTTTTATCTTCCTTATTAAGTTTCCTCTCTCTCTGAACTTCGTGTGCACCTTTTTTTGCATCTTGAAGCTTTTTCTAAAATTTCTCAGTCCTTTGCCTCCCTATTTCCTTCATCCCTACATTTTCTTGTCCTTTCTGATCTTGCAAGTGTCCATGGCATCTTTTTCAACCAAAGCTGCTTCTACTCAATGGTCTCGCTCCTCTTTTGAGATTGATGAAATTGTGGTCTTGCCAAATGCTGCCACCGTAGCCACTCCTCTAGAGAGGATAGGGGTTCTGATCGCCCCAGATCCTTCTACTGACAACTCAGACCTTTGGAAGTCTTAGGTAATGATCCTTTTCTCCATTTCTAATGAGAAGTATGCCTTCCTAGGACCAACCCTTCCTTTAAATGACTATGAGTCCATCTCCCACTTCTTCCCGTGTCTAAAATGTGAAGCTATTTTTGCCTTTGGTGTTTCTTTAAAAATAAATTTCTTTGACTCTTTTCAAAAAAAATTCAGAATCTATCCTCCTTCAGGTCCCCAAACTAAGTCTTCTTACTTGAAGTGGTTGAATAGGATCGAAAATGCTAAGCAGGATCAATGGAAGGCTGCTGGCATTTTTTATTTTATTCAGCTTAGTAGGGAACACATCAAGTATAATGCTCCCACGTTATCTAGTTCCTTTTTCTTTTGGAATAAAACTACTAACTCTTTTCATGTCTCTTATGGCATGCTATCTTTGATTTGGCTACTATAATGGGACGAGTAATCACAAGTACCTTAGAACCCAAAGAGATTATAGAACCCAATTAGTCGAAACTTACCTACACTGCCATTATCGAGAATAATCATCTTGAAACTGACATTGTCTCTGATGAAGAACACATTGCTTTCCTCATCTTATGGCTTAATGATTTCGTTTTATGTATTAAGTCTCTTCAAGTTCCAAAATCTCTACACCATCTTGCCATTCTTCTTCATGAGGGTACTCCCTTATGCGCGAGCAAATTAGTCCTTACTCAATTTTATTCTTCGATGGGTGATGCCGTCAACCTCCTTCGATCAGAGGACAAACCCCTTACTAACTTGGCTGGTCCTTTTAGGTTACTCCAACTTTAGCTTAATGCCATCTTCGAACCATATCTCCAGAGTTCATTTCCTCCAAATGTTTTCAAACCTGTCAAAGGACATCATCTATCTCACCTCCACTTCTTTTTATTTATTAACATGAAACTCCATTATGATAACTTTAACTTCGTTTCTTTCGCTTCTTGAGACTGTGGCCCTGATTGGTTTCGACAACCTTTCTTTTGTAACACCCCAAGGGCGCAATATAAAAGCCTCAATTTATGGAGTCACATGTTCACTACTCAAATTCTGTCCCCAAGTTTCCTAATGTCGAAAGAATTTAGTCTTATTCTATACTTTCCTTCCTGCATCTCGAGGCAACTTGGCTTCTCTCAATGCATTCTCTCTCCTGTTTCTCTTTGAGAAGAATATCAAATATATGAGTCTAGAGCTAGGGATATCAAACAATACAAATACTTCCTCAAGAAAAATGGTGAGAGAAAAGAATGGTTCAATCTTTCCAAGTGCAATCCCTCTTTCTTCATAACCCTAGGTTTCAACAACTAATGGGACCAATATTACTCATCCCAAAAGCTTTCAATTGAAGACTGCTTTAGCAGAATAACTAATCCAGAATCTTCTATGTAGACTGGAGATGCTCAGAAGAAGTCGAAAGGTACGCATCTCAATAAAATCTCCAAGTTCGAGAAATTCTTTAAAGTTAAATATGATCCTCGAAACTTAAGACTGGTGGTTTGAGAGGCTGATGAAATCTTGAAGTAAAAGCGAGCAGAGCATTACTAGAAAAGTTATGCAAAGTTTATTAATGTTCTGATTTTGAATCCTTTTGCTTTGTTTAAGGATTTTGAAACCCCACTTAAGTTCCCCTACTTCCCAATGCTCCTTTTGGCATGACCAACTAGTTTCTAGACCTCAAAAGTGGAGCATTAGGTGTGGGCAAGGACTTGATTGAAGAAGCATAAGGTGACTTTTACCAACTACTATCTGGATAACTGTCGAGTTTCAATCTATGGGTATACTCGAGTAATAAAATATCCACCTCATAGTAAAGTTCATTGATTCCTTCTTATTCTTTTATTTTCAAATTGATTACTATTATTTTTACTTTCTTTATACATTCTAGGGAAGAATGAGGGTAATGGAAGACTTGGGGGCAGAGGAAGATTGGGAGGACAAACCCCAGAGGCCCAAGAAAATTTTAAAGACCAAGTCCAAGGCCTCTGGGAAGACCATCTCTACTTCTAGCTTGAAGAAGAAGTCTGCTGGACTGGCTTCTTCCAAGTCGAAGTCAACCAAGAAAGAAACTCTCAACGACCCTATCGAAACCACAATGACCCCAAAATCCAAGGTAAAGAATAACTTAGTATTCGATCTTATATTCATTATCTTCACCTCTAACTTCGATTGACTTTTAATTTTCAAGAGAAGGCCACAGGTGTAAACCCATGAAGACTGGCCGAGTAAAGCACACAACTTCCAAACAAAAAGAAATTCTAAATGTTGATAGCTATAATTCCTCCCAACAAGAGGTTGATGAGCAACCTTCTTTGAGAGCTACCAGGTCATCTTCAGTCAGTTAGAGGGCTGAACCTACTATGGTAAGGTTTTTTCCTCTTAACTTTAGGTATTCAAAATCTTTTTTTTTTATTTATTAATCTTTGGTTTCGAACAGAAACCTTCCCACCAATCTCCAAGAGAGACTTCGCCTGTGACTTCGAGAAGATCCAGGATAAAAACTCCTCCCCCTTCTCCTCCAAGGGATTCAATCCCTTCACCAGGTGTGCCAACACCTTTACTTGAAGCATCTCTTGCTCTTAGTGCTCGCTTCAATGGACTTTTCGATGTTGAAATCCAATTTGAAAGATAGGCGAGCACTGGAGCTGCTCGAGATGGTCTTGTTGAAGCTACTATTTAGGTTTAATATATTTATTAAGTTTTTAATTCAAACTTGGTTTTCATATAACTTGTTCTAACACATTTTTTATTTTGCTGGTATAGGGAAGCACTTCCCCCCAACCTGAACCAAGTGCACCTATAGTCCAAACTGACCAACAATTTGTAGTCGAAGCTAACTGTAATATCCTAATACTGGTAACCTAATATACCTGACATATACCTGGATAAACAACATTAGTTATTCTACTTCTAACTTAAATTTCAAACTAATCCATATCATTTAAACAAACAATAATGGAGAGTCTTGTGGAAACTAAAAGTTATATATACATTATTGCCTCAAAGGTACATTATGACCTATATACAACTGTACTAAAAATTAAAGCAAATATAAACAATTATACAAGCTTTATCTATTAAGCATAAAAAATGCTCTAGTCTTCATACTTCTTCATCTTTCCCTTTGATGAACTTTCACTTGGATTTATATGGCAACACACAGGGTGAGAAATCATAATTCTCAGTATAAGCATACCAAAACCAGAGTTTAATCATTCATAATGAATAAACCAACTAACTAGCATAAGATCATACTCCTAACAAATAAATGATCCTTTGCTCAACACCATCAGAATATATACATCAACTCTATGCAATATTCATAAGACAAGCTATAGCCTTAACTCACTTTTATACTGAACAATGATATCAAACAACCACCCATACAATCGTAGGATATCATCAAGCAAGACAACTTCCCATACAACCGTCATCGAAGGCAAATGCAATACACACATATAAGAAATATAATCACATATGAGAACAAAAAAAAAATCAAAAGATGCAATGATTATGTCATGTATGATTATGCTCAAAGAAAAATGTATGATAGTGAGGATGCAATGTTATGAGACTTAACTATTCCTCTAGGTAGGAAGGGAATCTGTTATCTTAATACGTTACCTCCTTAACTTAATTACCAGGTAGGGAGCGAATCTGTAATCTCCTATAACCTACCTTAAACTAAGTGGACTTTTCCACTACCCCAACTATTAGGAATAACAAGTATGTGAAAAATATGATGTGTGTAAAAAATATAGTGCTATGTCTAACTCTTACATAACCACCATATTAACCATATACTAAGTCCATATTCTCATTACTGGCTCTATCTCAACTCTATGAGAGCACTTCATGCATTATGGTACTCGACTTTTACCAACTAGACTTAGTATACTTTCTAATTTTGCATTACTAGCTCTACCTCAACTCTATGAGAGCTTTCATATACTATGACACTCAACTTTTGCCAACTAGACTTAGTATACTTGTATCTAGTATTCCACCTTCTCATCACTCCACAAGTGATATCTAATGCAACTATGTGTTGACTAAGGGACTAGATACCTATCTATGGTAATCCATAGTTAATGGATGCACAAAGCTTGCTCACCTCCTTTTATATACTAGGTGATCTTTCTCTCTAAGAAATACCCTTAATAGTGCCTCAACACACTCTACAAGGCATCAAGAATGGGTCATATCAAGAAAGTAACTTAATTCATAAAAAATAGCATTTTTGAGAATCCTGGTGCTTATGCCTCTGTGTGACCTTCCCCACTCCGTGGCGTGTTGCTCTCGAGAAAAAGGCTAAACTACCATTTTCATCTCACGCCCCAGCGTACCTATGCCATATCGTGACATGTACTTCTCGGGTGCATTCACGCCTCGATGCAGCCCTTGCCACGCTGTAGTGTGAGACCCATTTCTGCAGAATTCTGCAGAATATGTACTGTTCCATTAAGGAACACCTCACTCTCAAACTTTAATCTATTGATTCCAAATGATTTCAACCCTAAACATGGTTTTTACACATACTAGAATCTTCATACAAGTTCTCCAATCACTCATCTTCGTGATCAAATCACATGTATGCTAACCTTTTCCTCTTTGAAACTCATTCCTCTAACCTAACTTTCAAACCTCATAGATGAAGAAAGGAATAGAAGAATTGAAGGAACAAACACCCCTACCTCTTGTATGGATGATGATATTTATGCTTGGCCTTTTGTCTTTGCCCTTTTTCCTTCCTTTCTCTTCTTTCTCTTCTTTCCCCTTTGGTTTTCAGCTTCAGTCGTGAGAATGGAGAAGAGAAACCTAATTCGGTCCCTTATATAGAACCACTAATGGGGTACCAAAACCCCGATCTGCTAAGAACACTTTGATTCGTCCAAATCAAGTTTTCTACCTTCCAACAAGTTTAAAATAAATCCTAAAATTCTTCAAAAATCTTGTTTCACAAGTATCTCATCTTTTCATATCTGCTACTAGTTAATTTGGTATTAAAACACAGAACTAGTATGCTAAAAAATACCAAACTAACTCTGATTATCCTCAAACTTTAACTGCATCTACTTCCACCCATTTGTGACTTAGAAACAAACCCTCTAGGTTTATTTCCCTCAACTTAGCCATTTATGCTACTATTTAAGGTATTTTAAGCTACTTTTCACACTCTAGGTTGTAATAAAGTGTCTAAACTAACTCAGTTCGTCATGAAACTTCTCAGGCATGCTAAGCAAGTATTAGGCAACCTTTGTAACTATACATAAGCCTAACATGTTATCGAGGGTCTTACACTAACCAATAACATGCAGTCGCAGCTAACCAACAACCAGCAGTTGAAACCCCTGCTTAGCTTCATCAATCAATCGAAGCAACAAAAGTCAATAGTGGTGAAGAGGAAAATACTAGTAGCACAGATGAAGACGATGATGAAGATGATCCCCTAAAGCTAATTGAAGACATTCTTTATGGAAGGACTTCATTATCTTCAAAGTTTATTCCTTCGACTGCCCATTCTGAAGTTGAAGTCCAAAGCGTCTCTCATACTCAGCTACTGAAAGAGCTCGCTGCCTTGCTGAACCATAGGTTAGATCAACTAATGGCTACTGAAGATAACAAACAGAAGATGGTCATTCTCCTTGAGCAACTTGATCGAAACAAGCAACTTCTGGATTCAAATACTCAAAAAGCAGCTCGGGAGCTCCAGAGCCTATTAGAAGACTTAATGACCAAGCTTCCTGATTTCGAGAAGGCCATTGCTGATCATCAATAACTCTTAGACAAAAAAGCCAAATGGATGAAGGAAGTGTCCAAGGCCAAAAATCGACACTAGAAGTTAACCACTACTGTTTCGACTGCCCAATAACGTATAAGTCAAAATGATGAGAAGATTGTTGAGTTTGAAGGCCAATTAAAAGTACTCAAATGATAACAGGAAGAGCTCTAAGCTACTGTTGGTGGCTTCACAACCCAAGAACAAGAACTGAAAAAGGATTATAAAAAATGGGTTGTCAAAAGTAGAGACGTAATGACAACAATCAAAACATTAACTCCTACTTTCTAAAATGCTTCATTGGAAAAGAAAAGGGCAGAAGAGATTTTAGTATCTCAACAATCCTACTTTCAACGTTTTTAATTTTTCTTTTGAATGTATTATTTATTGGAAGTTATATTTACATTAATAATGTTTATTTAATATTTTATATTTATTTCATGGATTGTTGGCTTATATTGCTTTAAATATTTGTCATTAATCGAAGCAATTCTTTCATTAGAACCTATATTTATAATTGAATAAGCGTTTCCAGAAAATACTATTTTTATTCAACACGATCCTTCCCAATTTGGAGACCATTTTTCATATAACTTCAATTTTTTTTCCATGGGCAAAATAATCTTCCATACTAAATCATCTAACTTAAACTCCTTTTTCTTGACTCGAAGATCATAGAACTTCACAATTCTTTCTTTCTATCAAATCAAATTTTCATGTGAAATTAACCTCTCTTCATTTAAGTTATTTAATTCATCAAACATTGAATCCCAATACTCTTGTGTTGGAATTTTGTCTTAACGTTGCAATCTAACTGATTGAAGGTTAATTTCACTTGACAAAATTGCCTCATGACCATATACCAAATGGTAAAGTGCAATACCAATTGCCTTTCTTGGAGAATTTTGATAAGCCCATAGAACTTGGCTTAATGTTTCATACCAACTTCTTGGCTTTCGACTAATATGCCTTTTTATTAATCCAATTAGGATTTTATTAGTTGCTTCAACCTGCCCATTAGCTTGAGCATAATAAGGAGCCTAATAAATTTTTTATATATATTATTTAACCCTCATATTCAGTATTTTTAGACCTCTTATGTGCTTAATTGATTAGTTTTGACCACTATTTATAAGTTTAGGTTCAAATTGGGCTTAGTTGTATTTTTCAGCACTGTGACAATTTTACATTATTTCTGTATTTCAGGTATAACTTGAGTTATCAAAATCTAAAAATTATGAACTTTACCTTATAGGAAATCTAAGAGGAAGATCTACAACTTTGATGAGAGCTACAAAGCTGAATCAGATGTCTAGTGGGTCATATTGGGTCTGGAAGTAAAAACAGAGGTGCTGTCGCTAGAACCTTAGCAGTGTGCAAATATTGGGTCGTAACTTGGCTTGTAGAAGTCTTAATGGGCTGAAACCATTTCCATTAGAAAGCTGAGACAAAACCATTCAACTTGCATGAACACAACTTATAAAAAAGGTGACATTTTGATAGGGTTATTAACTATTGAAGTGAGATGATGGGATCGAGGAGCTGTTAAATGTGTTTTGGCCATAACTCCTTCATTAGGTGTCCAAATCTTACAAATTAGGTGTCCAATTAAAGCTAATTGGAAGAAGAAACATCCTAAGCTAGAGGCATACTTGTATTTTCACCTTTAGTGTCATTTATATGGGATTTTGATCCCAGAACCGAGGCTATGCAGTGGGACACTTCTCACTTTAGTTTTCATCTTCTCTCTTGCTCTCTTCTCTCCTATCATCTCTTCTCGTTTTCTCTGGGTTTTCTTCATTGTTTCTGTTGTGCTCTCTATTTATGGAGAGCTAAAGCTTTGTAATCAATCATAGGGATTGAAACACTCTTGATGTTTATTGTTGAGACCTTGGTTTGAATTAATGTTTAATTTACTTGTTAATTATATTTCTCTCTTCCCTTTCTTTGATTTTGTTACTCCTTGGATGAGTGCTTATATTGGTCTTTATGTTCATATGATGGTTGCATAACTATCATGTGTTTAATGGGAATTGCAGAAACTAAACAATGTATCAAAGGTGTTTGATGAATAGTTTAGCTTACATGAATTCTGAAAATGAGGTTGATTTATGGTTAAATGGATGCTTAATCCATTTGTTGTTGATTGATCAAATCCTAGGTACTTACCTAGTAGAGAGTTATATTGGATGTGGATTTCACAGAGACTAGGTAATGCATCAAAGGTGTTTGATGAATTACCTAACTTGGTTGAATTCTGAGTTTTAGGTTGATTTAGGGTTGGATGGATGCTAACTTCATCTGACTTTGATTAACCAAATGCTAGATGCTTATCTAGTAGAGAATTCATAGGTCATCTTAAGGCTTCTTAATGTGACCTAAAACCAAGAATCTGGTTAGCCAATGAATGAATCCTTAGTGGTCAAGGATGGATTAAACTTAAAAGTTGTTGATTCCTTTGGATTGGTTGTTTACTTAACTTTGTTTACAATCTTTTAATTGCTTTGTTTGATTACTCCTGCAACCAAATCCCCCCCCCCTCGGTTGTTAAATTCTTAATATAATTGATTAATTGGAATGATTCAATGGCTCGACCTGGTTGCACCATATACTACAAGTTCTTGGTGAATCCGTTATCAATTCTCATCTAATTTGGTAGTCTTGACAGCTATTATAGTTGAAGTGATTAATTTAATATTCCTTGACTTAACAAACTTTGTTATATATTGACCAGTAAAATTGGTCTCTTGATCAGTGGGTCAAGGTTTGAGGAATACCAAACCTATATATAATGTTTTCTTCAATATAATTAATTATATCCTGTTGAGTGACATCTTTCAATGGGATGACTTCGACCCACTTCGTAAAATAATCAATAGTAACTAATATATACTTATGTCCTTTGGAAGATGGGGGATGAATTTGTCCTATCAGATTAAGTGCCCATCCTCGAAATGACCAAGACTTAATAATCGAATGTAATTCACTAGTTGGAACTTGTTAGATGTTCCCATGCCTCTGACATTCTTCACAAGACTTGGCATAGGAATTGCAATCCTTAACCATTATAGGCCAATATACCCTTTGCTTATGCTAAACCCATTTTATCTTTTCACTAGTCTAATGAGAACCACGAATTCCTTCATGCACTTCTACTAAGGCTATGTATGCTTCCTTCTCACTTAGACATGTCAATAAATTTTCATCTATTGACTTCTTGTAAAGTGAATCACCCGTTATAACATAATAAATGGCTCTATATTTTATTTTTCTTTTGACTAGTGAACTTGGGTTCCTTAAATATTCAACAATTTACTTCCTTTAATCAGAATTATCCATATTTTTGATTGAATATATTTTTAAGTTCTCGAATAGATATAATTTCTCTTTGATTTTGATTAACTTAGCTAAAGTTTCACTTGAAATCTTATAACCTGAAGCTATTTGATCTAGTTCATTAGCTTCATAATTTTCTTCTCTTGGAATATGTTGCATTATAACCTATCAAATTCACATAGCAATCTTGTTGCAAAAGCAAAGTACCTAAATAGATTTTGGCTAATTGACGAGCGCCGAACTCAGTCAAAATTATAACCGAAGTTATTACCTAAACTTGTAGTATAGTGAACAACACCGGATCGTCTCCTCAAGGATCGTAGATGCAATTTGATCAAATCAAGTGAAAGTTAGAAAAAGGGGGTTTTGATGGTTCAAGGATCGCGATGATGAGGATTTAAAGAGAAATAACAATTAAAAAAACAATCAATTCAGAAATCTATCCGAGATTGGGTGGATTCAATCATAGACCTTTCAACAAACACCTGAAATACATTTGAATGATTAACTTGGATCTAACCGAGATCTCTCGCATCGATTTCCGAGAATTCATACTAGACAATCGTCCAGAATTCAATTGACAAGTGATAAACACAAATCTGCAATCGCACCATTCATGTAAATATATGTCAATTTAAGCACCGAATTCAATTAACCTAGGCACAAATCAGTAACCTAACCTCTTCAATTACATGATTAGTTTAGATCAATCAGTTCTAAGTTTCATCACAAATCTCAATCTTCAGTTATGTGATTAATTCAGATCAATCAGTTCTAAGTTTAATCACAATACTTAATCTTAAAATAAACATAAACAGAATCACCATTCATGCATTCAAGATCAAGAAAACAGAAGAAGAAGAAGAAGAGAAGAAGAATCCAAATATAAATCAAATACATTACATAAACCAAGGTCTCAAGAATCCAAACCACAATCTCTTCAAGAGTCCTAAATTGACTAGAAGTGACTTAGCTCTCCATTACAATGAAGGAAAAATATACAAGAACTATGAAAAGCTATCTCTAACACCAAGTGTGTGTGTTCCTAGAGCTCTCCACATGCTTCCTTTTATAGAGGATTCGGAGTAGTAGTAGATGGGTAGATGGGATTAGTAGGTGGATGAGTAGGTGGGTGAGTAGGTGAGCTACCTTGTCTCTGAAATTCTTTATTGCTGAACTCATTGATTTCGTCATTTCTGAGCCAAGTGGTCTTCATGAAAGTTCTAAGAAATTGTCTAAGCTTTCCAATGGCTCTAGAAACACCCAAAAATTCGTCCTACAGCCCAAGATATGACTCAATTACTACAGACTGTTCAGGACCAGTTTCAGCACCTCTGTTTTGACTTTCAGACCCAATATCTCCATCAAGGAGCCCGAATCAAGTTTTGTGCTTGACATGAAAGTTGTACATATGGGTCTTAACTTTTAGATTACAAATTTTCAGCCCATTTTATATGCCCAAACTCGAATTATGTTCTGGTTACTACACACTGTTCGGGTTCCAGTCACAAATCCCGTATTCTGATTTCCATGCCCAATTAGCTCCACTAGATGTCTGAAATTGACTTTGAGCTCTGCATCAAAGTTGTAGAGCTCTTTCTTATCTTTCCTACAAGGTAAAATTCATAATTATCAGACATTTAGAACTCAAGATATGGCTAAAATACAGAAACAGTGTAAGATCCGAATAATGCTGAAAAAATCAATTAAGTCCGATTCGAGTTCAAACTTACAAAACATAATCAAATTCAGTCAATTAAGTACATGAAGAGTGTAAATAACTAAACATAAGGGTTTCTTAATGAATAAAATATGTAATTATCACTAATGCATTTATATTCTCGAGTCAATTGTTTAATGACTAACTGGGAGTCACCCATTACTTTGATATTTTTGGCTTTGAGAGAAATTAATGTTTGCAAGCCAGCTATCAAAGCTTCATATTTAACCTCGTTATTCGAACACTTATATTTTAATTTGAATATAAACTTAATTAGGATTCTAATAGGTGAAACAATTAGAACACCTAGACCAACACCCCCACTGTGTTTGAACCCATCGAAATATAACTTCCATGGTTTCAATCCCACGTAGTTAATATCATTCTCCTCAATGTTAACACAATGATGATCAGTCAAAAAATATACCAATACATGGCCTTTCATAGCCTTTAATGGCACGTATTTTAAAGAAAACTTAGTTAAAGCAAGAGCACATTCTCCTACTCTACCATGCAAGATAGACTTGGATAACATGTAATTTATTATATCTTTTTTTGAAATAACAAGTACATTATATGGCTTTATATAATACTTTAACTTAGTACGAGAGAAATACAAAGCTAAACATAGCTTTTCTACGACACTATATCTAGTCTCAACATCTATCAAAACCCTCTAAGTTAGTAAATGGCTCTTTTGATTCCATTTTCATCTTCTTGAGCCAGCATGCTCCCAATGGTTTCATCTGATGCTGAGATGTAAAGCTTCAAGTGTGATTGACTATGAGACATTAAAGATTGATTTTGATGATAACAAACATGAAAATGATATGATGACCAAGTCCAAGAACTTCAAGAATAGTTTTAGGACTTAGAGTCTTTTTGTAAGGAATCTTTCTGGATATCTCATTGATTTTGCAAGAAAAGATAAAAATGGTTTTAAACTAAAAACCTAAAATTCAAAATGGCCTTGAGAATTAATTAAAAGGTTTTGATGTTTTTGAAAACCATCTGGGTAGTTTTCTAAAGTATTCACAAATGTTTTTCAACATGGTTATTCGAATAAATCCCTCTTTATTCGAATAAACCAAGTCAAGAAACTCTAGTTTTTAACACGGTTATTCGAATAACCCTAGAGTTATTTGAATAACATTTTCAAAATCTTGCTGCGCGCCTCTGTTTTCGAAAGTGCTATTCGAATAGCACCTCTGCTATTCGAATAGAGGATTTTCAGAATGGCTTCTTTAAAATATGCTATTCGAATAACCTTGGTTATTCGAATAGACCTGTTTCTCAAAAAATGCTTTAAAATAGAGTTATTTGAATAACCCTCAGGCTCTTTGAATAACACATCAGTTTTGGATTTCATGAGGCTTTTCAAATTGAGTTATTCAAATAAAGCAATGGTTATTCAAATAGTGTTGTGATTCAATTTTAGAAAGAAACGACCATATTCTTATTTATTACGTAATTTAATTGTACCCAACGACTATTTTCTTAAAAGTCCTATAAATAGAGACCTTGGGTCATCTTTGCAAGCTGCCTAACTATCTAAATCAATCTTTGCTTGCTTTAACACGTGATTTATAATTTTCATATAATTCTTGTTCTCTTTTCGCTAAAACTTTGAGATATCCTTAAAGAGCTTCTTAGAGCTTCAATTTGTGATTTTTACTTTTTGTGAGAGTTTTTCTTCATCTATATTCTATTTTTTTTGTAACGAGGGTGAGGTATCCCTCAAGGTTTGTATAAGGGTGAGGTATCCTTGAAAGTTGAGGCTTTAGCACAAGGGTAGAGTTTCCCTGCGTGTGAAAAGTGCTTTAGTTTGTAACGGTAGCAAACACCTGTTTAAGCTTGTATTGTTAGTGAAAAATCTCGGATAGTTTTTCGAGGGCTGGACGTAGGCCACAAGTGATTTGGTGGTTGAACCAGGATAAATATTGTGCTTGCTATTCTCATCTTAATATCTTTATTTACTGTAATTTATTTATTATTGCTTACCTACTTATCTTCTATGCTTAAGGCTTTTTATCCTCGCTTTGCCTTCACATCTTTTAAGAAATAGCTTCAACGAAATTTGTTTTATAAGCGTTTGCAAAAAATTTTTAAATACTCAATTCACCCTCCCTCTTGAGTACTAGAGTCACTTGGTAACAAGTTGTATCAGAGCTAGACTCTTGTTTAAATAGCTTAGCAGCTTCAAGAGAACATGACTTCTTCAAATGGTTTTTCAGAGGGATCTTCTATAAAACGACCTCCATTTTCAATGGGGATGGTTGTGCTTATTGGAAGGAAAGAATGAAAATCTTCATCAAAGCTATTGATCTATATGTGTGGGATGCTGTCAAAAATGACACTTTTATACCTACACGAGAGGTCGATGATGTAAAAACTGAGACACCAAGAAGTGATTAGTCTGATGAGGATAAGAGAAAAGTTCAACATAATTTGAAAGCCAAAAGCATCATTACCACTGCTTTGGGGTATGATGAATTTTTCAGAATTTCAAATTGTAAAACTGTTAAAGAAATGTGGGACACTTTACAAGTCACCTATGAAGGTACTAGTGAAGTAAAGAGGTCGAGAATCAATTCTCATACTCGCGAATATGAATTATTTAGAATGAACTAAGGAGAAAGCATTCATGAAATACAAAAGAGGTTCACCCACATTGTAAATCATCTTGCATCATTAGGAAAAAAATTTCTAATGAAGATTTGATTAACAAAGTTTTGAGATGCCTGAGCAGGATTTGGCAACCCAATGTGACAACTATATTAGAATCAAGGGATTTGTCAACAATGACACTAACTACCCTTTTTGGAAAACTCCATGAACACGAATTGGAGCTGTGCAGATTAAGTCAAAGTGAAGAAAGTGATAAGAAGAAAAAAGGAATAGCTCTCAAAGCCACCTCCTCAGCAATTGATGACGATGAGGAGGATGATGGAGAAGTCACATAGAATCTTGAGCTAAATGAAGAAAACCTCAGCCTTCTGGTAAGAAAATTTGGTAAGTTTCTTAGGAAAAAGGGAACTCAAAGAATACATTTTCTCCCTCCAAAGAAAACCCATCACAAAGGGAAGGAACATCTTCAACCCCAACTTGCTACGAGTGTGGAAAAATAGGTCACATGAAGATAAAGTGCCCAATTTACTAAAAGAAGATGGAGAAATTTGAAAAGAAACCTTTCAAGGAAAGAAAAGGAAGAAAAGCCTACATAGCATGGGATGACAACTATATGGAATCAACTGACAGCTCAGAGAGCGAGGAAGCCCTTCTATGTCTTATGGCCAAAGGAGAAGAAGAACAAGAAAGCGACATTGAGGTAATTTCTAACTCTGACTTATCTCCTTATAATGAACTACAAGAGGCTTTTGAAGAATTGCATGATGAATCACTAAGGCTTATTAAATTAGTCTTTTCGTCTAAAAAAATAATTTCTTCTTTAGAAAATCAAATTTTTATTTTAAATAAATTAAAGAATTAAAAATTGAAAATGAGACATTAGGATTAATTGATGCATGCACAACCAGTTCTTCACTTTTGGAAGAGATAATTTAAATATTTTATTAGGAAAATAAAAAATTGTTTTTCAAAAAGCCAAGATAGGTTATAATCCCAAAAATCAGCAAAAATTTTATAAAAAATTTATTTGTTCATTCTAGTACTTCAAGTAGTCCTTTTATTAAATATTTTTATTGTGAAAAAAAAGGACATAATGCATCAATATGTAATGCAAGAAAAAATATCAACACGAAAATTATAACTAAAATGGTATGGGTTCCTAAGAGTACAATATCTAAAACTAACACACAAGGATGCAAGAAAATTTAGGTACCAAAAGTTAAAAATTAAATATGTGTTATAGTTGTGCTTGAAGGCCAAAAGCTCAAACTGGTACCTCGATAGTAGATGCTTCAAGCACATGAATGGAGATGACTCCAAATTCTCATCCGTTGTTCCCAAAACTCACGAACATGTAACCTATGGAGACAACAACAAAGGAAAGATTCTTGGAGTCGGCAAAGTCGATAAAAATCCTAACTCTTCTATTGATAATGTATTGCTAGTTGAAGGGCTTAAACACAACTTACTTAGTATTAGTCAATTATGTGATAAAGGAAATACAATAATATTTGATTCAAATTGTTGCATAATTAAAGGTAAAAATAATAAGCATATTAAGTTTGTGGGTCATAGTGTTAATAATATTTATATGATTAGCCTTGATGATATATCTTCATGTGATGCAAAATGCTTTTTAAGTAAGGAAGATGATTCATGGTTATGACATAGAAGAATTGCATACATTCACATGGATCACTTGAAAAAGTTGGTATCTAAAGAGCTAATTTGACTACCCAAGCTCAAATTTGTAAAAGACAAATTATGTGATAGTGGGACCATCTAGAACTATGAGCTTTGGTGGGAATTACTATGCTTTTATTTCTTTCTCACAAAAATGATGCATTTCTAACTTTTAAGAAACTTGCCAAAATTATCTAAAATGAAAAAAAAAAATTCAATTACATCCATAAGAAGTGATCATGGTGACAAGTTTAAAAATCATGATTTTGAAACTTTTTGTGATGAACATGGCATTGAGCATAATTTTTCTTCCCCTAGAACTCCATAACAAAATGGAGTTGTAGAAAAGAAAAATTAATCTTTAGAAGAAATGGTACGAACTATGTTCAATGAGGGTACACTTCCAAAGTATTTCTAGGCTGATGCGGTAAGTACCGCTTATTACGTAATGAATAGGGCCTTTATAAGGCCAATTTAAAAAAAAAACTCCATATAAGTTATACAAAGGAAGGAAGCCTAGTGTGTCACAGTTTCATGTTTTTGGATGTAAATGTTTTGTTTTGAATAATGGAAATGATAACTTAGGAAAGTTTGATGCTAAGTTTGATGAAGGAATAATTCTGGGTTACTCAAATCATAGTAAAAATTTTAGAATATATAATAAAAGAACTATGACCATTAAAGAGTCCATTCATGTTGCATTTGATGAAACTAACCCAAATGGACCGAGAAAGGATTTTGTTGTTATTGTAGAGGCTCTAGCAAAATCACACTTGGATAAAAAAGAAGAGAGGAAGCTAGGAGAAAGTCAAGAGGATCCCCTTGCAAGTCATGGACCTTCCCAAAGAATGGCGAACCTCAAGATACCATCTGCTTGACCAAGTAATAGGCGATGTATCCAAAGGTGAAAGTACTTGAAACTCAATTAGAAATGCATGTAACTATATGACTTTCGTTTCTCAAATTGAACCTAAAGACATAAATGAAGCCTTTAATGATGAACATTGGATCTTGGCCATGCAAGAGGAGCTAAACCAATTTGAAAGAAATCAAGTTTGGGAATTAGTTCCAAGGCCCAATGATCATCCAATTATAGGTACCAAATGGGTCTTTAGGAACAAGCTTGATGAAGCTGGCCTAATAACAAGAAATAAAGCTCGGCTTATAGCAAAATGATATAATCAAGAAAAAAGTATAGACTATAAAAAACATATGCGCCTGTAACTAGATTAGAAGCTATTAGAATGTTACTTGCTTTTGCTTGCATCATGAATTTTAAATTATATCAAATAGATGTTAAAAGTGCTTTTCTAAATGGCTTTATTCAAGAGGAGGTATATGTTGAACAACCTCCAAGTTTTGAAAATCATGAACTACCCAACCATGTTTTCAAACTAAAAAAAGGCTTTATATGACTTAAAACAAGCTCCTAGAACTTGATATGAAAGGTTGAGTAAGTTTCTTTTAGAAAACGATTTTACAAGAGGAAAGGTTGATACGACCCTATTTATTAAAAATAAAAAGCATGACATACTCTTTTTACAAGTATATGTAGATGATATTATCTTTGGTGCCACTAACGAAACTCTGTGTAAGAAATTTGCTAATATTATGCAAAGCGAATTTGAGATGTCCATGATAGGAGAACTCAATTTCTTCCTTGGACTTCAAATTAAACAAACAAGGAATGAAACCTTCATTAGCCATTCCAAGTATTACAAAGAACTTCTTAATAGATTTGGAATGGACAACTTGAAGCATATGGACACATCAATACGCACCTCATGTTACTTGGACAATGATGAATCATGTAGTTCTATAGAAATAATTAAGTACATAGGTATGATTGGATCTCTTCTTTATCTCGCTGCTAGTAGACCAGATATTATGTTTAGTGTATGCATGTGTGTTAGATATCAAGTTAATCCTAAAGAATCACACTTAAGTGTAGTAAAATGCATTATGAAATATCTTAGTGGCACTTCACCAGCGGGCTTGTGATACCCCAAAGGTGCCACTTGTAGTCTGATTGGTTATTCCGACTCCGATTTTGTTGGATGCAAATTAGATAGGAAAAACACGAGTGGGATATATCACTTGCTTGGCAGCTCTCTAGTTTCATGGCATAACAAAAAACAAAATAGTGTGACATTATCTATAGCTGAGGCTAAATATGTTGCAGCTGGGAGTTGTTATGCCCAAATCCTATGGATGAAGCAACAACTTCTAGACTTTGGACTTCAGCTAGATCAATCCCTATAAGATATGACAATACTAGTGTAATCAATTTGACAAAAAATTCCATTATGCACTTTAGGTCTAAACACATTGAGATAAGGCATCATTTCATAAGGCATCATGATTAAAAAGGTGATTGCGTATTAGAATTTATTGAAACAACTAATCAACTTGCTGATATTTTCACAAAGCCTTTGCCTAAAGACACTTTCTTTCACTTAAGAAGAGAACTTGAAATTTTGGATCAATCTTGTATATAATGTTTATATTTATTGATTTATTATTGAGTTATTAATCTTGAATTATTGCTGACTTGAGCATCGGAGATATCCCCAAATTTATTTTGCAGGTAAACCTTCATTGGGTAAGCTTCCCGTTCTTAAATTACATCTCTAAACATGTTTACTAATGTTTTTCTGGTAGGTTTATTCGAATAAACTTGTGGTTATTCGAATAAACTCAATTAGTTGCTTAGAAATATGTGTTGCGTATTAGTTTTATTCGAATAACATTCAATTTATTCGAATAACCTGAGCCCATCAACCACAGTCCTTGTATTTGATGTTTGTCCTATTCGAATAGACCTCTAGTTATTTGAATAAACTGATTTCTAAATTTCTTTCTCACAACATTTGGTTCTGTCTTATTCAAATAAATCTCGATTTTATTTGAATAAATATATTGCGTGTGCTTTTATGTTTTTATGCTTTTATTCGAATAAACGGTGACTTTATTTGAATAACCTGAAGTTGGTAATTTCATCATATGTTTTCTTGTATCTGTCCTATTCGAATAAGAGGAAGCTTAATCTTTGATTGGGTTGAGTTTGATTACATTTATATTTAATTGATTGATTTCTCAATTGCAGGATGGTCCCAAAAGAACTAACTCGAACCAAGAAAAGGGCCTGCATTGAATGAGGAATCACAAGGCAACCTCCAGTACATCACACCGCGGTGCAAGGAACTTCACGCCGCGGCATTATACTTTTTGCCTATGCACCCTGATGAACCCGAGGCTTAAGCACCGCGATGCAAGGTAACTCACGTCGCTATGGTGGTGCCCTAATTTTTGCATGCCACAGTGCGTGTTATGTAATGTCACGGCGTGATCTGTCTGTCTTTAAATACTGAAGCTCAGATTTCAGCAGGGGACTCTCCTCTTTCTCACATTTTCGCACTTCTCTCTCTTCCGTCTTTCATATTACATTTTGGGGCTTTTGCCCATTGGAGAATCCAGCAGATAGGAAGGCATTGTGAGGTTGAAAGAGGGTTGAAGGAATCAATATCCAAGCTTCAAGGCTCAAACCATTGGGGCTTCTTCTTCTGTTTCTTCTTTTCTCTCTCTTCCATTTATCTTGAATATAGATTTTTGCATGACATTCTCGTAGTCATTATGTAGCTAGTTGTGTTTAGATTATTCTTTGAATCTCTCTTTAACATTGAATGATTTGTACCCCTTTTTGAGCTCATATGAAAGATTTGAGTTTTGTTCTATCATATTGTGCTTAATGTTCTTATTTGTCTGATCAACTTATGGGTGATTTGTTGAAATCTATTGAGCCTAGACATAAGACTTTAGGTTTTAGATCATTTGTATGGTAAAAGTACGTTCGACTTCATTCCAATGGTGGAATAGGTTGATTCGTTAATAGGATAGACATATACCTATTGGTTGTGCAAAGTCTTAGTGAGAATCGATCTTAATGCTTGTTGTTTGCTCTGGTTCTCATGGATGCATAGTGAACTAGGTAAATAGTATAAGGTTAATTGTCCTTGACATAGGCTTTTAACTAAGTTAGTTTCTCGGATTAACCTAATCTAATCGTTTGTATGCTCATAGGGATTGCATATTTTCAGTTGAAATAGGAGGTAAAAAAGCATTCTCTAAGTTCTCAACTTATCTTTGCTTTTCTTTATGTCTTGTAATTTATCTATTAACCCCTTTTCCACTTTATGTTTGCTTGAATAGAATTAATTAAGCTATAAATTAATATTTAGCTTTGGAAATTACCATAGTCCCTGTGGAGACGATGCTACTCATCATTTTTATTACTTGCGTGACCCGTGCACTTGCGGTTAGCAAAAGGGCGGTTAGTTTCTGACTCAGCACTTGTCAGCTGACCTCAAAAGGTTAAAACACCATCAAAACTCATTTTTTTTATAAGTGGTCTTCATAAGAATTGGATATCTACATCTTAACATTCATATGGCACCATTTAGCTACATAAGACACCTATAACCCAAATTATGGCTCAATTTTTGCGCATCATCCAGGTTCCAATGACAATATCTCTGTTTTGACTTTGTGGCCTAATCTGACCGACTAGACATCCAATTCAGCCTTCGAGCTCTGAATCAAAGTTGTAGAGATTTTTCTCAACTTTCCTACAAGATAAAATTCATAATTTTTAGATATCTAGAAATTATGTTATGCCCAAAATACAAAAATAGTGTAAATTTTCTAATAATGCCAAAAAATACAATTAAGTTTAAGTTGAAACAAAACTTATAAAATGTGGTCAAAACCTACAAATTAAGCATATAAGAGGTCTAAGAGACTAAATATGAGTGTTAACTGATGTATAAACATTGTGTTTATCACAAACCTGTATATAATTTTCTTCCATGTAAAGTTTTCCATTTTCTCGGATGTAATTCTTGCTAGTGGTCCAACTTTAGTCCATCTTGTAAAATAATCCACCGCTATCAACAAATATTTTACCTTCCCGACAGCTGTTGGGCAAGGACCTAACAAATCCATTCCCTATTTGCAGAAAGGCCATGTTACAATCATAGAATGTAACTCTTTTGGGGTGCTTAATGTAACATCCTGAGAAACATGTTAGGCTTGTATATGGTCTTAGAGGTATTATTATACTTTCTTAACATGCCAGTTCAGTTTTATGACAAACTAAATTAGTTTAGGCACTTTGCCGCAACACAGAAGATGGAAAGTGACCTAAAATGACTCAGGAAATGATTTTTAAAGGTTAAGTTAAGGGAAATAAATATGGATAGTTTATTTCCAAGTTATAAACGAGTTAAGAAAGTTGCAGTTAAAGTTTAAAGGTAAACTGAGTTTGTTTGGTATTTTTAAGCATACCGAGTAAGTGTTTTAATACCGAATGAACTTAGTGTAGATATGAAAAATTAAGGAAATGGCAAAATAAGTATTAAGATGAATCATATGATTTATTTTAATACCTATGGATGTTAGAAAACTTGAAATAATAAGATCATAGTATTCCTAAGAGGTGGTAAATTCATGTGAAAAGACAAAAATGCCCTTGGGGCATGTCTTTTTTTTAAGTGAGATTTCTCACTTCTCTCTCGTCTCTCACGCTGGTTTGGCCAGAAAACAGGGGAGGAGAAACGGAGAAGAAAAAGAGAAAGAAGGAAGAGGAAGAGAAGGAGAAGAAGGAAAAACCAAGGCCAAGAGTCATCAACCAAGGTAGGGGTGCTTGATTACTCTTCCTTTTCCCTTTTATTTCTATCTTTTCTTAGTTTAGGGTTTGATGGAAAGAAGGGTTTGGGTGAGGAAGTGAGTTTAAGGACTAGTTTCTGAATTAGAAACTAGTAAGTTTGATTGTAAATGAAGCTAGAAACATGTTTGTATGCTTGATTTTCCATGAGTTAAAGAGTATGAAAAATGGGTTTTCTTGGAGCTTTGATGTTAGATTGAGATATTAAGATAGTGTTTTGATGTTATATGATGATTGTTGAGTAGAAAAGCTTCAAGTTATTGATTTGGTGATTGAAAATTGGTTGGAATCAAGGGAGTACAGAAATCACGTTTCTGCAGAATCTGGTTTCTGTTATGAGCATCGCGGCGTGATAACGCCGTGCCGCGGCGTGAGCATGATTTGGCTATGAGCGCCGCAGCGTGCACAGAGTTGTGCCGCGGCGTGGAGTCCTAGAACCTCAAAAGTGTCATTTTTGATGTTTTGAAATTCTAGAGTAAATGGAATCATTTATATATGTTTCCTAAAGTGTGTTAAGGCACAAATAGAGAAATTGTCAAGTGGAAATTATTAGTTATCAAGTATGAGAAAGCGCAGGCCTTTAAGCATCCTAAAGGAAAGATTGTACATCCATTAGATATGGATTGACTTAGATATAAGTTTGGTTCTAGATGTAACAAAAGGTTGCATAGATATTACATGGAAAGTAATGAGAAAGTGAAATATAAGTATATAGATGAGTATAGCAAAGGTGAAGGCTATAATATTTGGCTAGCAAAAGTGCCTAAATGATAAGAATAAGGGGCCTTAGTGCCTAGTTATTACGAACTAAGGGTAATCATAAAGTAAGTAACCAAGGGTTGCCTAGATATGAATTGAGAGAATGTAAGGTTCAAGTATGCTACATAAGATGGACAATTAAGAGTGCTATAGTGGCATGGATGCCCCATAGTGATGGGGGAAAATGTAAAAATGTTAAAGTAAGAAAGAATGTATACTAAGAAGAAGAAGTATATTTAAAGTCGCATGAACGCTCTCATAGAGGTAGAGCTAGTAGTGCAAGTATAAAGATTTTGTAATGGTTATGTAAGAGTTAGACATAACACTACATTATGCATGCATACTCATACATAGCACAAAAACAGTTCAGAATGGTGGGTTAAGTGTTGGTTGTGGCTTCTTAATACTCAAGAAGAAGGGGTTGAATTGAGTATGATAACTTTTTGAAACTTTTTCTCCTTTTTGCAAAAACTGATTCTTTTCTTTAACTATGAAAAAGATTTTGTTAACCAACAAACCAAAATGTGTTTTTGCAAGATGTATTTCTATCAAGATTTGAAACTTATAAAGAAATATTAACCATAAGGTTGATTTTAGATATGAACAAGATTATAAACTAATCAAATCATGCAAGAATCCCTAACATATTGTTTAATTCATACATTTAACAATAAAGCAAATAATGAGTTAAGGGATAGAGAAAATTGTAAACCGAGTTTTATCTTGGTTCAGCTACCTCCTCTAGTAACCTACATCTAGTCCCCACATTACTGTGAGTTTCGTCATCAAAAACCAATTTACAAGATTCTTTACATAAGCTTCACTTCTAGGTCCCTTCTACCCAAATGACAGCTTTTCAAGTCAAAGCAATCTTGCAATTCCCACAAGAGTTCCTTCTACTCTTGCACAACACCAAGAGTCCCTTCTACTCTTGATTTAATTAGCGAGAGAACCTTCTCTCTTATCTCTCTTTTACAATATGAAAAGATTGAATCAGATTCTAAGAAATCAGATATTACAATTTGAAGTTCTACAGAAAAATACTCAATTTCTTTCAATGAAAAGCTCTCTTAGTATGTGTGTGTTTGATCTCAAGATTTGAATGAATTGTTAGTAAGAAAGTGTTTGCCAATGTCCTTATATAGGTATATTTCAAAATAGATCTGTTGGACATGTAACACCCTTTGGTGTAGCTACCAGAGCGTAATCGTCATTATACCACAGTTACTAAATCCAAGTGTGTCACAGACATGATGACAGTAATTTAAATCCTCAAGAGAGTATTTTTTTTTTTTTTGACAATTTGCATAAGTAGAAAATATGAGCCTCGAATGAAATATAAATATATTCAACCCATAATACAACCACTGAAATAAAATCATATTCCTTGTATATATATTTTATAGTCAATTTACACCAATCACTAATGACAAAGAATATAATAATTACAAAGTCCAATAAAATACAGCGGAAATAAAAACACTGAAGGGGAAAAGTAGTAACCCAGGGATGGGTACTACCAGCAAACAAAGCCGCGACCCCATATGTACATGACGCACGGCGTCCCAATTGACGCGACAGGCCTTCAATGCTTCCACGCGGCTACACTCTTACGTAGTCGAAGGAATCTTGTCCAGACGCTCAAGCCAATCAACCAAGGTGTGGTCCCTCTTTATCTTCCTCACGATCTTTTATCAAATATAAATATAAAACAGAAATGCACAAATATAGGAAAGAGGTAAGACATCCTACCATCATTACCAATTATAGCAGCCAGAAACGAAATGGCGCAACGCGCCCAAATAGCAATTCAAAAATGCATTTCCAATTAATAAACAATAGATCCGACAGTAAGCAAATAGACAATTCCAGGTAGATGTTCATTACAGTAAGGATCAAACAATTCACAGTTACGGAAAATAGTGACTTATAGTGACAGATTATTTCAGGATGCACATGCATGCTTTCCCAAATTCCTACTCCATGGAGCTAGACACAAACAGTCGGAGAGAAAGATCAGGGGACATGTCTGTAACTCGGCTGCCGCGGCCAAAGTGCTAAAATCAATAATTCTCACATGCACATCCAGGCATTGTACAGACATTCCATGCTCGATCACGATATAGGACAGTGTCTCGGTCCGGATCGTCAGTGTGTTTGCATCGGTCTACCCCACGGCACAGAGGAGCTCATAACTGTCCATGTGAGGAACCCGCACCCCGATGCCCCCAAGGTTAAACATGACCTACACTAGCCTACTCACACCCGCACTAAGGTGTGTTCAATCTCCTAGGCAACTTGGCCTTACAACAGTCCACAGGACATTCACAATGCATAAGACTCTATGCGTGGACATGTATGATTCACAATTTCATACAATTCCATAATATGCCACAATTGGCCAAGATAAGCATCAAAATACGAATGGTCACTCACATGGACCCATAACATTATAATATAAAGGTCAAATCAATTGGTACATTCTTAGGTCCATTATGAATCCTAACTTAGAATTTGTTTCCCCTTTCAAGGTTCATGTCCAATCCAATTCTCACAATCAGTTTAATCTTCCAAGGTAATTTAATTTCATACAATTTGTAAATTATTCAAGTTCTTAGGCCTCACACTCTCTTGTTCTTCACTCACTTGTAATTACCTTAAGTCTTATGACAATCTCACTCTTAGTCCTTTAAAATTTATGTAATCTTTGATTATATTAAATTCTTCCAATTTATTAATTGTCTACCTCATTACATAGGTTTTTAATTTCATAATTACTTATGCTTCCAAGTTACCAAAGTTACATATTTACACCTAAAAAGGCCTTAGAGGCCGTGGCCTCACTAGGAATTTAATTCCTAATCCTTTCCAATTCATCACATTATAGATCACCTTCTAAATTCACTAAATTCTTACTTGTCACATTGGCTCACCCATAACCCCAACATTGGGCTCAAAACCGTGGCCATCCCATGAGTTTCAATCTCAAGTTTTTCCTTCCATTAAATTCCATTTTATCACTTGATTAATTCTAGTCTTATGCTTATTACAACTTAATCATAACTTACCCAATTTCAACCCTAAAAATCGTAGCCCTCCAAGAGAGGTTCTCAAATGTTTTTCTTCCATTTCCAATCACATAATCCAATCCGATATACCATTATATGCAACAAATCAATCCAGGGTCACGATTATCACAATTTCAACATTTAAACATAGTAATCATCAAATTAAAGAATAACCCTCATTAGGGTTTTTTCACAACCAACACAATCAAGGTTCCTAGATGCTAAGAGAGGTTGAGGAGGAGTGTCTTCCTCTTACATATGTGTAGAAATCAATAGAACTCCAAGAAAGCTCCTTGGAATTTTTGGATTTACACCTCCAAAAACCCTAGAAATGGTGACTTGATTAGAATAGCATATGGACATGAAAAATGGAATGTAAATGGCCATTAGAGGACCCTTGAAGCCGAAAATGAAGAGGAGAGAAGAGAGGTCTTGAAACTTACCCAAGAACTCCAAACTTGAAGCTTGAAGAAAGTGTTGAAGATGGTGGAATTTCAAGATGCTCCAAGAGGGAAAAGTGTTTAGAATGATGAGAGGATTAAGGAAATGTAGTTAGATGAAAATTTTGTGAAGATTGAGTGGGGAGAGGAAGGGCTGGCCGTAGCAATGGTAGAGAGAAGGAGGAGAAAAGAAAAATGGAGAAGAAGAAGAAAGGATGAGAGAGAAAGTGTTTTGAGAAATTATGAATTAAAGTGTAGTAAATTGATTAAATGAAATGCAATTTTCCCCCTTGCATGGGCTGCTCCAGCCGTGCATTAGAGAGAGAGAGAGGAGAGTGTTGGCTTCTCTTGGAAGCCAAGGGCCATGTAGTCATTGCTTGGTCAAAGCTTCTTAAAGAAGCTTTGATTATTTAACATTAAATTTGAATTAAAGTGGATGGATTAGACATAAAGTAGATTACATTGGGATAATATGATAGAATTTTTATTATACACTATTATCCAATGAATAATAGTTACAGTTGATAGAAGTCAATATTTAATTAATCTGATAGATAAATTTTTTGCAGTATTGGTTTGTTTTATCTATTAAGATTTCTTGAAAATTGTGAAACCTCATAAACTGTGTCAAGCCTCGGGTTTAGTAAGATCCCCCATCGACATGTCCATAGTTTAAGGTTCACAGAGAAAACATCGCATTTCTCCAGTTCCGCTCAGTGCGCATGTAAAACGAGAAATATACTAAAATATTCGACGTTTCCAGAAAATTCCTAGAAAATTCTCAAAAATTGCAAATATTATAAAACGACCATTCGTCATATAATTTTCCAGTTTTTGAAGCATTACAGTCGTTTTCCCGACTCTGCTCAATGTTTGCACAAAACGAGAAATATATTAAAATACTCATCGTTTCCGAAAAATTCTGAAATAATTCACATAAATCACAAATATTAGAA
Source organism: Ormosia emarginata (assembly GCA_029884605.1). Taxonomy (NCBI): domain Eukaryota; kingdom Viridiplantae; phylum Streptophyta; class Magnoliopsida; order Fabales; family Fabaceae; genus Ormosia; species Ormosia emarginata. Next base: position 25,455,186 of record JAQQTP010000062.1, on the reverse strand, counting down.
AATGACTATTTGTGGTAAAATAATTAATTTATGAAGCGTTACACTGACCTCAGCAATTCTCAGCTCAGTGTGCACATAAAACGAGAAATATATTAAAATATTCGACGTTTTCGAAAAATTCCAGAAAAATTCCTAAAAATCAAGAATAATATAAAATGATCATTTATACTTAGACGGATATTTTTCGGGATGTTACAGGACACACTTTACAAGTCAGTTGAGATCAAAACAAATTAATCTGAAAAATTCTGTTATCAGTCAATCGATTAGTACACAGATGTATTTAACAGAATTTCACTCTTACAACGTGTGTACATCGATTGCCTAATCGATTATGTCCTGGGATGTTCTTGATCTTAAGTGATACACACATGAGCACATCGATGTTGTTCTTGAAAAACACTTGTATTTTTAGCCCAGAAGTTCATACATCGATTACCCAATCGATTGTATGGCTGTTTCAAAAAATCCTTGCTTCTGTTTTGGCTTATGCATTGATGTACCAATCGATGTATAGATGCAAAGGTGCATACTGATCAAGTAAGTCCAGAATCAATCGATGTATATATAGATGTATAACATTTATACATAGATGTATACTGAGGTTTTAATTAAAAGTTAGTTAATTAACTAAAAGTACATCGATGTACATATAGATACTTATTTTAGAGAGCTTAATCAAAGAGTTATACTAAGTCTTTTCTTTACATAAAGGTTCCTAATGATCTTTCTTGAATTCCTTCTTCATGATCCTCCTTCTTCAAGTTTTCCTTCATGATTCTTGCATTGAAATGCTTTGCTCCATGATCCTTTGCATCCACCTTTCTTGCTCCATTAAATCTCATTGAAAAAATCAAGCTTGGCAAGTAGTTAGTGAATCAAAGTAATAATCATGTTAAGTTTAGTCATTAATCAAAAACATACTAGGGTCATTTATCCACATTAAGGAGGTAACAGATTCCCTCCCCACTATAGAAAGGAAAGTAAAGATAAGGAACAATCAGTAAAGAAGGTAGTGGGTTAAGGAGGTAACAAATCCCCTCCCCACTGCAAAGGAAGGAATAGCAAGTTCATGACATTCATGACATCTCATGACATTGCATTTATATCATCACATATTCTTGTTTGGCCATAATCATACATCATATCATACTTCATAATATCATTTCATTATTTCATGTTTGATTATATTTGTGTTTGGAGATTCCTTGTGTTTGTGTGTCGTGCTCAATGATATTAGGAAATTGTATGGGTGGTTGTTTAATATCATTGACAGTTTGTGTTTGATTACTCAATGTTATTGTTCCATTGTATCGGTGGTGGTTCAATATCATTGATTATTACCTTCTGATTATGCATTGACAGTTGTATGAGCAGCTGTCCTATCTTCTAAAGATGAAGCAATCTGAGTTATGGCTTAACTAGGAACATTATATAGAGAGAGAATGTGTATGTTCCTAGAGTAAAGAATAGAAATTCGAAGGATTATACAGATTTATTTATGATGTTATGATTGAGTAAGGAATAACAATTTAATTGCCAGTTACAGTTTCATTTTAGATATTCATGAGTTGTATATTGTTATACGACTGCTGGTATTGGTACACTTATACTGAGAATTATGAATTCTCATCCCGTGTATTCCATGTAAATCCAGGTTGAAGATTCAAGGTCACAAAGAAGATGAAGAATGAAGAATAGTATAGTTATATTTTATTTCGAGTAGATAGATTTTATATTTCCATGTATATGATATTAAGGATGCAAATGAAAATCAGGTATGTATTAGTGAAAAGTTATGTATATAAGTGGATATTGTTTCTATAAGGCTCTCCATGATGATTTATTTATATAAATGTTATAGATTAGTTTATGAATAAGTTAGAAGTAGCATAACTAATACTGTTTATCCAAGTATCTGTCAGATATACTAGGATTTTAGTATTAGGATGTTACACTTAATGGAAATTAGAGAATCATTGACACTTGTCACATTTTTTTTTACATATTCAATATAATCTCTTCTCATTCTTGGCCAAAAATATCATGCTCTTACAATTTTTACTGCTAGTGACCGTCCTCCTAAGCGTTGTCCACAAACGCCTTCATGAAATTCTCTCATTACATAATTTGCTTGATTCTGATCAAGACATTTTAGTAGTGGTGTATGAACTCCTCTTCTATACAACTGGTTTCCAATCAAGATGTAAAAGTTGATCATTCTCATAATCCTTGTTGCTTCCTACAGATCGTTTAAGAATACTCCAAGTTGAAGAGCATCAACCATTAGTTTCATCCAAGAATTTTCTTCTAACTTGATCATCATTACTTCAACTTCTTCGATGCTTGGTTCCTCCAGAGTCTCATGAATTTCCATTCTATTGTTTCCTATACCTTTCAAGCTTTGCAATAAGGCCAGCACGAGCATTCTGATTACGTGTCATATGTTCCACTTGGAAAGCTTCAAAGATTTCAGCCAAATCTCTTACCCTATCAAGATATCTTATCAACTGTGGATCTCTAATTTGGAATTTGGTATTAATCTGATTAGTGACTAACTGAGAATCCCTTCAAGCTATTAAGTTTCGTGCAATAATTTCTTTAGTCAAGTTTATCTTAGCAATCAATGCTTCATATTTAACCTGATTATTACTTGCTCTGAAATTAAACTTTAATGACTACTCCACCCCTAGGTCCTTCTACTATTATACCTACTTCACTTCCTTTTATATTCGATGCTCCTCCTACATAGAGGATCCACCGATCGTCCCATTTCTTAGCACAAAAATCTTCCCCCACAAAGTTTGGCTACAAAATCGGCTAATACTTGAGAATGGATTGATGCTTGAGGTTGGTATTGGATGTCAAACTCAAATAACTCAACTGACCAAGAAATCATCCTTCTAGCCAATTCTAGTTTCCGTAAGAGCTATTTGATAAGTTGATCGGTACAAATTATTATCTTATGACTTTGAAAGTAGGGACTCAACCTTCTGGCTGAAACTACTAGACACAATGGTACTTTTTCAATCTTATGATATCTTGTTTCTATCCCTTATAACATGTTGCTGACAAAGTAGATAGAATTTTTCTCCTTTCTGACCTCCTTGACTAGTACTGTAACACCCTAATGAGGATGTCACATTTTTGATACAATAATAATAAAACCTTACCCAAGTTATAAAATGTTTGATACATAATTAATATGAGTTATAACTTTTTTCTTTTTATAAATGATATCATTAAATAAAATAAAACGAATTACAAAACGAACAACTATTATTACACACCATAATATGCATATAATTTTTGTCTTAAGTATACAAATAATTTACAACTACAAATATTTAATAAAGCATTCGAATAAAAATGTTAGCATAACACTAAATACATAAACATGCCCAAGTGCAAAAAACCATTAAAGATTTCTAACCCATTTTCTATGAAGGATCCTCCTCGTTGTAATGGATCATCTATTATTCTCGGTATGACGAAAGTCTTGGAGGTGAGTTCCCTCTAGTAAAGGGTGACTCCTACGGAAGGTGAGGTATCCTTCATAGGGGTGAGGTATCCCTCTAGTAAATAAAGGGTGAGGTCTTATGTAAAGATCCACTACTAAGCTCAACTGTTTCTTGGATGCATGAAAATATCGTCCTCCCTTTCCTTAATCTTTTATCTTTCTGCACTTTATTTATTAGACAAAGGCATCTCTAAATGTAAATAAAAAGTAGTAGCAAACATCGGCGCTCCATCAAACTTTCTACGAAGCCACTGGGACACGAGTTATACTTTTTATAAATGATATCCCAAAACAACAACTATTACAACCATAATATGCATTCCTCTCTCGGCTCGCGGTCTTCGAGCCTCCCGTGAAACTCAAGTCCCACAAAACTCAAAAACTCGGGCGAGCTACAAATATTTAATAATGGTAAAAAAGTCAGATAACACTAAAACATAAACATGCAATCAATCCAAATGATATGGGTGATCTAGCGGCTTGCCTTCCTCGCGATCCACTACGCTCGGATTCTCCCCGCTCCAAAGGCATCTCTAAATGTAAATAAAAAGAAAACATATCTAGAGGCCCCACTCCTCTTCCTCTTCCTCAAACTCTTTCCCACAAAATCCAAAAACTCGTGCAGAGCCATACTTGTGTCACAATAATCCAAATATATGGGTGATCTAGCGGCTTGCCTTCCTTGAAAATGCATATAATAGAGGTGAGATAAACTGTACATCATTACCAAAAATGCATATAGCGGTAAAAAAATGACAATACATATAGATATCACAATTGATTCAAAAATCCATATTATCACATTATGCACAATATCTCACATTAACACATCAAACATAATATCTCAAATTAAATATGAATAATCACAAATAATCACATTATGATGAAAACTCCAACTGCAAATGTACACCGACTCATTTCTTACTCCATGGAGCTAAACACAGACATCAGAGAGAATGATCCGGAAGACCTATCCGTACCTCAGGCTGCCCAACCAACTATTACATAGTCAAACATCGTGTAAATAGCACATAGTCAAAATCGTCGTGTAGTTAGTACACAGTCCAAACATCATGCACAACAGGCATTGTACTAGACAGTTTTCATAAGATCTTGATTAAGAATAATGCTTGTCAAGATCGTTAGTGAATTGCCTGTTACCACGGCCCATAGGAGCTACCAACTGTCTTCATGTGAAATCCTCCGCACACTAACGCCTCCAAGTTCACTCAATGAACCGCACTACGCCTATCACACCCACAACACAGTGTAATTCATCTCGTCAGTTAATTGTCAATTTCAATCCAATTGACACATCTCTCAATGTATGAACATAAACTAAAATTACAGAAATACCCTTATTATCACTATAAGCTATAATTACAACAATACCCTTAGTATCGATATAAACCAAATATAGTATGTCTCCACTTGACAGTACTATTTTTCAACATGTCGGGGTCTACCGCTTTGGTCCAATAGTAAAACTCACTATTCCTTTTAGTTGCATAAAGATTTTATCGCGTTTTCACAATCACGTCACCTTTTTCAAATATTTTCAAATCGCGTAAATATATTTTGACGTTTTTAAAATCGCGTAATATTTTTAAATTATTTTCTCAATCGCGTAAGATTTTTAAATCATTTTCTCAATCCCGTAGCTTAAAATTCTTCATTTTAAATACGCGTAAGCTATTTCTAGTATTTTTCAACTACGTAAAATATTTCCTTTACGTTCTAATTATACTTTGAAACTTTCTCCATTATTTGTCCATTTTTAATTAATTTTGATAGCATTTTGTCTAGACAGTTCATTAAATGATATTTTCTAAGTTTTTTTTTAAAATTACCTTGCTTTAGTCATAACCATTATTTACACTTTGAAACTCACTAACGTGCTTCAAAACCCAAAGGTGAGCTCTACGTTAACATTTTTCAAGTGTTCAATTTATTTCTTATTTATAATTAATTCCTCTAATTTAGGTTTCTAAAACTAAGTTCATTTATTTTGTTCTCCAAAAATTCATTGAAATTGAATTCTCTTTAAGTTAACTGCTTAATCTACATTAGAAAATAATTTTGGAAATCAAATATACATTGAATGGCATTTTAGCCGAATTCAACATACTCTTTACAATTGATCTTTAAATCATTTTCCATCTTCTAAATCATTGTCAAATTCATTAATTTACTTAAATCAATTAAGTCATTCTTTTAGAAAATGGTTGAGAACATTTTGGTTCTCTTTTTCTTGGTGAAGCCGTGAGCTTCCTTGTGTTCTTTGGAACACTCATGCAAATCCTCACATGTTATTCACATCCTACCATAATTATCATACATATATGAACACATACCATATATTTTAAAGCTATAAACATGCATGCACACATAATCAATCACAAATTAGAAAAGACATTAAACAACCAAGTGAATGAATCCTTATGGATTCTTCACCATAATTACATCCATTTTCTCACCACCACACAAGGTTGATGAGATTTAATCTTCCTCTTACCTTAAGGGAAGACAAACTCCTCCTAGTGATTTCGTGTGACCTCCAAAGAATCCCTAACAAGCTTAAACAAATTTTAAAGAGTCATAACTATAGGTGAAAAATATAAACCATGGATCAATCATAGCTTAGAACCTAAGAAATCAAGTTAGAAATAAGAAACAAAGATTTTCATCTTGTAGGAAAGAATCTTCAAAGTGGTTTTCCAAGCTCAAGATAAATTTTTTTGAAAGAACTTTCAAGATGAAAGATGCTTAGAATGGTGTTTGGATTTGAGAAATGGTGTTAGGTGAAAATTTAGAAGAGTGGAGGTGTTAGTTTAGGGTGTTAGCCGAATGGCTCAAGAAGAAAAACTATGGAGTTGTTCTTGAAGAGAAAAAAGAAATTTGTGGTGATAGTAAAGATGAAGATAAAATGACTAAGTAAAAATGCTCTCCAACCTCTCCTAATCTTTACTTGGCCATAGAGCTCCCTCAAAGGAGGTGGCCATCATTGTTGACCTTCCAAGACCTCCTAACAACCTTAGATGTGATCTAGGGTGGATATCAAAGGCTTTGTCCCTAAGCTAGCTTCCTATTGGTGTAGGAAATCAAGTCATCAAGCTTCTTGATCCTTCTTGAAAAGCCTTGGCCGAATTGCTCCAAGGAAGAGCAAACTAGGTTTGTGTTCACTTATGCAATCTAGTTAGACTTAGGTGCATTTAGTTAGGTTGCTTAGTTACTTAATTAACTATCTAGTTACTTAAGATAACTTAGTCTTGATATCACTAGAACCTTCTCTAACTAGAACTCTAAGATGTAGCTAACTAGGTTTACTTCATTTAGTTACTACTTAGACACCTTAATTCAACTTAGTTTAGTTAGATCAACTTAGGTTTTTTTCTAGTTACTTACTAACTAGTCTAACCACTTTTGTGGACTTGTTTCCTATTGGCTTAGAAATTTTCAAGTCACTATTGTTGACCACATCTCATTGGCTTAGAAATAAATCAAGCTAGAAATGTTCATTGATTCTCTAAACGTGAGTCCCACAGGCTTTTCCGGGTCCATGGTCCTTTTGGAGCAGAATTCTATTATTTTTAAGATAGTAGGTACTGTCCAATAAAATAATATTATAATAATATAAAATTTTTTTATTACACAGTTAAATTCTAAAAATTAAAAGATTAATACACGTATCACTCAGAATTGGATTTAGTAAAATCCCTCAGCTCCGAATAATTAAATTAAAATTTCTCCGGCTCGAAAATTATTATTTTCTTAACTCAGAGTAAATCACACACAACAATCAAATACAGTCACGAAACAGTCAAATTCATTGCATAACTCACAGAAAACATAAAACGTCACATTTAGGACAATATCGTAATTTAACCAAAAGTTAGGGCATTACAAGTACAGAACTGATTGCTCGTGTAGTAACCAATAAGTATAAAAACAGATCATCACCTGGTACTGGGTGAGTAAGGATTAGTGGGGTTGATAAAAAGACATTCAAATCTTGCAAAGGTTTTTCACATTCCTTTGTCCATACAAATTCTTTTATCTTCTTTAACACTTGGAAGAAAGGGAAAGCTCTATCTGCTGATTTAGACAAGAAACTAGCCAAAGACGCTATCCTACTTATTAACCTTTGAACTTATTTCATAGTTGAAGACCTATTCATTTCCAGGGTTGCTCAACATTTACTAGGGTTAGCTTTTATTCTTTTGTGGGTAAGCATGAATCCTCAAAACTTTCCTGCTTGGACCCCAAAAACATATTTCTCTGGGTTCAAGCGCATATTATATTTTCTCAGTTGTTGGAAGATTTCTTCTAGGTCTTTGCAGCGATCTTCATATGCAACTAACTTTACTACTATAACATCTACATACACCTCTATATCATTTCCAATCTGATCCTTGAAAACCTTGTCCATTAGTTTATGATAAGTTGCACTAATAATTTTTAATCCAAACGACTTCTTCTTGTAATACTAATTCGTATTTTTCATAATGAAGGATGTCTTATCTCCGTCATTAGGGTGCATGCGAATCTGATTATATCTTAAATACGCATCCATGAAACTCAGGTACTGATATCCTGACGCTCTATCTACTAAAGGATCAATAATTGGTAGAGGATATGAGTCTTCTGAGCATTCCTTGTTATGATTGGTAAAGTTAGTACAACATTTGACAAGCATGTAGTATATTACACTTTCCTTATAAAGCCTGCCTTCAAAAGTTTTTGCACTTCTTCAATAACTGCTTTATGCCTTTCTGCCCTGATCTTTCTTTTCTTCTGAGCAACCGATTTTGCCTTTGGATCTGTAGTTAACTTTTGGCACATGACTTATAAGTCAATTCTAGTCATGTTTATGGAAGTCCATGCAAACAGATTCATATTTGCTATAAATATAATTTTCAATGAAGCATCCTCTTCAGACAGATTTCCTTCAATCTTTGTGACTTGTTGATTAGTCTTTCCAAGCTACAAATTTATCAATTCACCTCCTGGTTGGGGTCTTACTTCCGCAAAATCTCCTCTGGGATCTAATTCTATATTGTTTACCATATGCCTTTTTTCAAATGGTCGTCCTGGTTTTTCGTCATCTCTTAGTCTCAAACATTCATTATAGTACTCTTTTGCCTCTATTTGGTCAGTATGCACAACTTCTACAAAATTGGTTGAAATAGGAAATCTTATAGCTGAGTTTGGAGTAGATATTATAGCCCCTAAGGCATTGAGTGAAGGTCGGCCAAAAGTTACATCGTAAGGAGTATGGCAATCCACTATACTGGATATCAATGGTTTTGAATGAACGATTCTTTCTAAAAGTTGTGCTTAATTCGATATATCCTTTGACGCTTACTCTTTTCTCTCGTGAATCCGAACAAGCCTCCTGTGAAGGGGTTTAATTTGCTTTTAGACAATCCGAGCTTCTTGAAGACATCACAGTATCAAATATTTATGGAGCTTTTTTGATCAACTAGGACTCTTCTGACCATGAAATTTGCTGTTACAATAGATATTACCATAGGATTGTCTTGGTTCTTATCAAGTCCTTGAAAATCTTCATCCAAAAATGATATGATCTGATTATCTTGAGGATCTATCCATGCTTCCTTTGTTAGTCATTCGACCATCACAATCGATCGTGCTGTTCTTAAATGCTTTTTCTAGCTACTTTTGACATTCCTCCTCCAGCAAATCCCCTAGAAATTCTGTTGATCACCCCATGAATCTGCTCTAGGTAAACAAGTTGCTGCTCTGCTAGTCTTTCCTTTACTCTCCATTCACTAATCCCTGTTTGTGTTTAAAGGTCCTAAATCAAAGTTGTTTAGCTTTAATCGATCATCAACCTTCCCTTGCTTCTTATAGACATATTTCCCTAAATGCCAATCCTTGATCAACTCCTCGAATTTATCTCTCAATACCACACACTCTCTAGTGTGTTTCCATAGATGCGATGGAACTCGTTTCTCTTTGTTCAGTCAACATTTGGATTAATCTCAAGTGGAGGCATTGGAAGCTTTAGCAGACTCGTATTATATACTTCCTTCAATATAATTTCCTGATTAGTGTTAACAGGAGTATACTTATCGCATCAAGGGTGCTTTAATTTTCCGGGGCATCAAAGTTTTATTCACTAGATCCAATCTTTCGAATTGCCTTCCTCTTCTTTCGCATCCATTTCTAAACTGTCTTACTTGTGGATATTGGTCTTGTGACTTGGGCTTCTATTCGTTTTTCATATCAGGAGTTGTTTCAACTAAACGCTGCGCTTCTTCTCTAGCTCAGGATACTTCTTCAATGTTAATATACCCCACAGACCTTTCTAACAGCTCGTCAAGATTTTTTTGTGACCATTTCGCTAATGAGTCAACAAAGGGTCCTAGTTTTCACTAATATTTCCAGATAGCAAATAGTAAAGATGCCTATCATTATAGTTACCATGGAGATTCACTATATTTGGGTTTATATCCCAGAGCTCGAGGGTTTTGTTTGAGCAATAGTTGCTTTCATTATTTGTTATATTGATGAGTATTTATGATGTAGCTATAGCACCTAATATGAGCTAAATTTGTTTTTTTAGTTGTGTAACATCTCGAAAATTATTTATTTTATGATAAAAATTATTTTATAATATTTATAATTTTTGTGAATTTTAGTGAATTTTTTTAAAAATATTGATTATTTAATATATTTCTCAATTTACATGCGAGCTGAACGGAGCTGGAAAAATAAAATATTTTTCCTGAGGCTAGAAAACCTTGAACTGTGGAAACGTCAACGGGGGATCTTACTAAACCCAAGGTCAGACACAGTTTATAAAATTTATATTTTTTGAGATTTTTATCTGATAAATAAAAATCGCAATACATTTTATTATCCATTGTACAATGAATACTAATTTTTGTTATCTGTAATATTTGTCATTGGATAACAACTTGTAGCAAAATGCTTATCATCTTTTCTAGAATATTTATTTTATGTCACATCACTTTGACTTTTTCAAAAAGAGAAGTTTTGGCTTCTTGAAGAAGCTTTGTCTTTGGCTTGTTGGAAAAGTCAAATTTCACCAAGCTTGCAAGGGAAGTTTCTCCTTCCCTCCTCTCCAAAGTGACCCCACAGTTTTGGGGGGAAAAGTGATAAGAAAATTGTCATCTTTTCATAAAGCAAGTTCACCTTTTATTCAAACAAAAGTTTATATCACTTTTTTTTATCACTTTCTCTCTCTACCATTTTTCTCCTCTCACTTTTTCTCTCACATTTTCTTCTTCCTTCTTCCTTCTTTCTTCCACGCCAACTTCCCCTCCATGGATGTTTGATTTCAAGCCAACTATTTTGCTTGAAGCTACACTTCCTTTGAAGCTTTTCATCTCTTGTTGAAAACCATCTTCAAGAACTCACATTTCCTCTCCATTTCTCTCCACTTCCACGACCAAAACCACCATTTTTGGCCATCCACTTTTCTTACTCAAACAACTTAGTTTCCTACATCTTCTCATCATTTTAAAGCTTTTCTCTTTTGTGACCACCATTTGAATCTTCCATTTTCACCTTCTTCCACAAAACCCTAAAGTTTGAAGCTTTGAGGTAAAGTTCATGGCTTTACTACTGTTCTCTTCTCTTTTTCGTGATCCTTGGTCACTTTAGTGATCAAGGATTCTTCTTTTAAGTTTTGGTTGGTGATTATGTGAGTTTGACCATCTTAGGGTTTTGGTGAAGGATGTGGACGAAAATCATCAAGGAGATTCTAGAGCAAACTTGGATGACCAAATAGTAAAGTGATTTTACTTTGTTCGTTTCTCTTTTCTCCATCAAGAAACAAAACAAAAGTTCTCATCTTTCTCTCCCAAACCTCACGACCAAAGTATCATTTTGGAGGATTCAAGGTTTGGTTTTAATTTGTTCATCTTCATCCTCACTTTCTTGAAGCCAAGAACACTAAAAGCCCTTACCTTTCCTCCGTTGAAGCTCATGGCCTCACCCTCAAAAACCACCCATTCATCTTTTTTAATTCCATCCAACTATAGATCTTGAATCTAGACACAAATCCAAGACACTTTCATGTTGAGATTTTAGTCAAAATCATCCATCTTCAACCTTGTTCTTCAAGCTCAAGATCAAGGGTTTTTTTAGGTGAAGTTTTGAATCTTCACTTTTAATCTTATTTTCAAAATGTTAAACCATGATCTTGATCCATGGTTGTCTTCTATCAAGCTTTAGATCTAATGCTTGTATGCTTGTTGTCTTAAGGTTGTGTTGGAGGTGGTGGACGAAATTCAAGGAGACTTCAAGGAGCTTCCTTAAATTTCTTCTCTTGAGGTAAGACGGAGATTAACCTCATCGACCGAACATGGTGGTGAAAAAATGGAAATGTTGTATTTGTAAGTGAAGAATCCATGTGAGGATTCATTCACTTAATTGTGTGTTGATGACTACTTGTGCTTGTTTGACTATGTTTGCTTTATATGAAGTTGATTGTATGCATGAAAGTTATATGGTTGTTTAAATTGCTATGTTAATTTATCTACTTAATTGTATGAATTAAATAATTTGTACTTGGTTGCCTATGTTATCTTTGTGGCTTGAAAGTATGCATAAGTTTGTTATGGTGGGATTTTGATACATTGTATGCTATGAATATGTGTAAGAGGAAATGGATTTTAAGTCCAAGAATCTTTATAGCTCATGGTCACTTTATTTAAAATAGGAGTAATCAAGTCAAGGATACTTCATAAAGTGTGGAATTAGTGATTAGGTAATAAGAATATGAATTTAAGATTTTTTAATACTTGGAAAGGAAATGTAAAAGATTTTATAAATTGGAACGAAGAGATTTTTAACAAAGATCATAAAGAGTGAATTTGGAAGAGAATGTTAAGTTTAAAGTATCTTAGTGTAAAAAGATTTCTAAGAGGAATATGGAAAACGTATAGTTTTTATTAGATCAATAGTGATTTTTATATGGAATGGAAAAGGAGTTTTAAAAGTGACTTAAGAATCTAAAGTATTTTATTTAAGAATAATGGAACAAAGTTTTATTATTAGATAATAGTGATTTTGGTTAAGATAATGGAGGACAAGTTTTAAAAGTAATTTGAAACTCAAGATATTCTGTTTAAGAGAATTTTAGTAAAGGTAATGGAAGTAGTTTTTAGTAAAGTAATATAATGTAGATTTTTGGAAAAACATTGGAAAACGTTTACGTGATTACAAAAATAGCGGTTTGTTATCAGGCTGACGTACTGGATCCAATTTTGTTAAAAATATGGTTTATGGCTTATGGTGGCTTAGATTTTGCATTGAATTATCATGCATTGAACACTATCATACGTTAAACATTCTACATTGTTCTGTTGTGTGCCGATGTGCTAGACCCTGGTGGATCAGTTTATTATGTAATTATATGGGCAGTTATGTAATATCATTGATATTAATGGTATCAAACAATTGTATGGGCGGTTGTCTTGGTATCATTGGTAATACTATAATGGTGGCTTGAGTTATGCATTGAGTTATCATGCATCGAATATCATACAGTTAGTATCTATATGACTTTTGTTGCCTAGGAGTGAATGAGAATCGAATAGTGAGATCTATGATGGATCTTAGGGGACTGTAAGACGCAGTGATTCATAGTGATAATTGTTCACCTTATATTCCTCTGGCCATGATGAACCGTTGCAACGCATTACGCACCAGACAACGCTATCTCTTTTCGTGGTTCGACGTAGACTGTTATTGAGGGTGGCAGATCTTCTGGAACGTTCATCTCTGAAATTAAGTATTAGCTCCATGGAGTAAGAACTAGTTTAGTATGCATACACATGGTCAATACACATATTGTCATGGCATGGTCAACATACATATTGTGGTGGCATAATCATTACATACCTATTGTGGATATTTGTTGTTATAGTGATATCAATGTTTATATTATTGTGGGATGTGCTTTCTGATGATATTTATGAAATTGATAACTTGAATATATTTGCAATATCTATATGTATAGAATGGCTTTGTCATTCATATCGTTTTCTTGCTGCCATATTGGATTTGATATAGGGGATCTCACCTCTTTCTTGTCTCGTTCTGTTTTATATTTATGACCCGTGAAGACTGAGATAATAGCAAGGCAAAATCTTTGTGGGTTCGTGGAGATGCAATTTTCTTAGAGATGCCGACGTATAGTTTACTCCCTTGGAGTTAGATCATGTTGGGTACATTGGGAATGTTACCCTACCTTTGAGTAGGACCTGTTATGGGTTTTTACTTCCTATTTTGGGTCACTATGGGCTTGGTTGTGGTAGTTGCATATATGTCATTGAATGAGTATGTTTTACATTTTGTATGTGTTACTATATTATGCTATATGTATATATGTATATCAAGAATGTAATTCACTTTGGAGGATGTTATAGTTGTGTAATAAATATACTTCAATCATGACTCATAGTTTCTATTTATGCACAATGATTAAATTTTTAGACTTGTCGTTGAGTTGTAGCATGCCTAGATTTAGTGACTGTGACATAATGACGATTGTGCTGTGATTATTAAATCAAGGGGTGTTGCACTAGATGGTATCAGAGCAGTTCATCCTGTTGAGTCAGGGTATGGACTGACTATGCTTAGACATATTAGAAGTTTTTGTATGTTGTGCATTTCCTTGTCTCTTGGTTGAGATGATGGGAAAGGAATGTATGTTTTGCCATAGGTTAAATGTTAGTAGCTACTGTTATGCAGTTACATGATATTGAGGACTAGCCTACTTAATATGTAATGTTCCGTGTGGACATGAAACTATGACTTCACCTAGGCGTATTAGGAGAATAGGAGTTCTTTAATAAGGAGTCCAGTTAGTATGACTAAACTCTTTTAGAATTTGTTTGCATCTACACCTTTTATTGTGATGCCTCTAGAGCCTAAGCTTGAGTCTTTCAGACTTGTGGTTAAGTTTGTTTGGTTTGTGTTGCGTGATTCTTTGTGGTTGGTTTCCGAAAGGATCCAATATTGTTTGAAAGGGGTTGCGATTGGTTTTCGTTGTGTTTTGATTTGTTTGTCTTCGAAGGAAAGCAATGGTTTGCGGTAGGCCTACGCATGTGAATACGGGGCGCGACAACGATGGGATAGCTGCGACTGCAGAAGCAATGCAAAGAATGGCTAACGTAATAATGCAACAGAATGAGAGGGTCACTCAGCAGCATGAATTGATAGCCGAGGCTCAGATTTTGTTAGAGTTAAATCGGTCTCCTGATATGGACCCCATGACGTTGGTCCATATTGGTTTTGAAGGAGACGAAATCGTAAGGTCAAGCGATTCCAGCGGAGACTATATTCACCACCATTGGGGAAGCAACAACAACAGCAACCATATGAAGGTAGTGCTAGTGACAGTCGATCCAGCCAGACCTTGGCATTTTTACCAATATGTAAGAAATGTGGAAGGAACCACTCAACGAAGGAGTGTAAGATCAAGGGGGTAGTCTGTTTTAAGTGCAGGAAGCTCAGACACATTTCTAGAGACTGTGCTCCACCAAAGAGGAAGTCTTTTGTTAGTAATGCAAGTGCTTCAAGACCTCAAACTAAAGGGAAAGTTTATACCCTAGGTGGAATGAAAGTTTTCTAGACTGAAGATCTAAACAATGGAGATTGTGCCACATGAGATGATCCCTTGATTGTGCTGTATAATTCTGGGGGCAACCCATTTCTTTATGGCATATGACTGTATGGACTGATTAGGGTTATCGGTGTCTTCGTTACCTTTTGACTTGTTCATTTATGCTTCTATTACTAAACCTATTGTTACAATCCAATTGCTCAAACTATCCTATTTGTATTAAAGACCAAATCTTTTCTATTGATTTGAGTTGTTTACCTCATTCTCGAATAGATATGATTTTAGGAATGAATTGGTTATTTTCTAATCATATCCTGCTAGATCGTTCCAATGAAAACCTTAGTATTTCCTGAAACTGAGACCTCTGAATTCTTAACGACCAACTAAGTTAAAGCTTTATTGAGGAAAAGGAGCCCAAGAATACATGCTAATATCTTCTTTGGAAGTCAAAAGTAAGGAGAATATGAATATTATTCTTGTACTCAATGAGTTTCTAATGATAAGCTCCACTCCTATTAGTTAAAGAAAGGGATAGAACTTCTCGGTGATATGTGGACTATCACCAGTTGGACAAGATTACGATCAAGAATGAGTATCCTCGGAAGAAGATAGATGATTCGATGGATCAGTTAAAAGGGAGTCACTATTTTCTCCATGATGGATTTACGCTTTAGCTATCCTCATATTCATGTGACAGTAGAAGATGTTCCCAGAACGACTTTTCAAATGCGCTATGAGCATTATGAGTATCTCGTGATGCCATTTAGAGTGACAAATGCTCCTACCGTATTCATAGATTTCATGAATCAAATCTTTCGTCTTTATCTAGACAGATTTGTCATTATCTTTATCGATGACATTCTGATCTATTCTTGAAAATCAAGAGGAACATGCTGAACATCTTGGTATATTTCTCCAGATTCGGAGGGAGAAGAATTTCAACGCCAAGTTATCAAAGTGCAAATTTTGGTTGAAGGAGGTTAAGCTTTCGGATCATGAGATTTCAAAGGAAAGAATTCCTATGGATTCATCGAAGGTTGAGACAGTTCTTCAATGGGAAAGACCGGAGACCGTAACGGAGATTCGTAGTTTGTGGGATTAGCTGGTTATTATCGAAGAGTTATCGATGGATTCTCCAAGATAGCAGAACCTCTCACCCAGCTTCCAAGAAGAGAATCAAGCTTTTCTATGGACTGACGCATGTGAAGGAAGTTTTCAAGGGTTAAGGAGACGTTCGACCTCTTTGCCAGTATTGATTCTATCTGACCCCAATGAATCATTTGAAGTGTTTTTCAATGCCTCACATCAAGAATTAGGATGTGTGCTCATGAAAAATGAGAAGGTTGTGGCATATACTTCTAGACAATTGAGAGTGCATGAGAAGAATTACCCAACTCATGACTTAGAGCTGGCCGCAGTGGTGTTTGCTCTGAAGATATGGAGACACTTTCTATATGGAGCAACGTTCAACGTCTTCAGTGATCATAAGAATCTAAAATATTTGTTTGACTGAAATGAGCTGAACATAAGGTAGAAAAGGTGGCTAGAATTTTTGAAAGATTATGATTTCTAGCTTCAGTATCATTTTGGAAAGGCGAATGTCATAGCAGATGCCTTGAGTGAGACAATGCTTAATGTCTCTGCTATGATGATTAAGAAAAAAGGAATTAATAGAGCAAATTCAGAGACATGTGATTGTCAGCAGACTTAGCACCTGAAAAGATTAGTTTGAATGTGGTTATTATTTCAAGTGAGCCAATGGAAGGGATCCGAGGGGAATAGTAAGGTGGCAAATTTTTGCGAAATAAGAGGGAACTGATGAAGCGAGACATTGTGTCAACAATTGAGGAAAGACGTAACAAAATCCCAAGGTTGAAAGACAGAGTTTGTGTACCTAATGATATGAATTTAGGAATGACAAATTTTGAGGATGAAATTTCTTTTTAGAAGAGGAGAGTTATAACATCCCAAAAATTGTTTATTTTATGATAAATAGTTATTTTATAATATTTGTGATTTTTGTGAATTTTTCTAGAAACGTTAATTATTTTAATATATTTCTCGATTTATGTGCACACTGAACGAAGCTGAAAAAATAAAATATTTTTCCCGAGGCTGGAAAGCCTTGAACTGTAAAAACGTCGATGAGAGATCTTACTAAACCCGAGGCTGGACACAATTTATAATGTTTATGTTTTTCAAGATTTTTATTTAATAAATAAAAATCGCAGTACATTTTATTATCCGTTGGACAATAAATATTGATTTTTGTTATCTGTAATATTTGTCCATTGGAAGATAGCTTGTAGTAAAATGCTTATCATCTTTTCTAGAATATCTATTTTATGTCACATCACTTTGACTTTTTCAAAAAGGGAAGTTTTGGCTTCTTGAAGAAGCTTTGTCTTTGGCTTGTTGGAGAAACCAATTTTCACCAAGCTTGTAAGGGAAGCTTCTCCTTCCCTCCTCTCCAAAGCAACCCCACTGTTTTGGGAGGAAAAGTGACAAGAAAATTGTCATCTTTTCATTAAGCAATTTCACCTTTTATCCAAACAAAAGTTTCTATCACTTTTCTATCACTTTCTCTCTCTACCAATTCTCTCCTCTCACTTTTTCTCTCACATTTTCTTCTTCCTTCTCCCTCCTCTCTTCTATGCCAACACCACTCCACTTCCCCTCTATGGATGCTTGATTTCAAGCCAACCATTTTGCTTGAAGCTACACTTCCTTTGAACCTTTTCATCTCTTGTTGAAGACCATCTTCAAGAACTCACCTTTCCTCTCTATTTCTCTCCACTTCGACAGCCAAAACCACCATTTTTGGCCATCCACTTTTCTTACTCAAACAACTTAGTTTCCTACATCTTCTCATCATTTTGAAGATTTTCTCTTTTGTGACCACCATTTAAATCTTCCATTTTCACCTTCTTCCATAAATCCCTAAAGTTTGAAGCTTTGAGGTAAAGTTCATGACTTTACTACTTTTCTCTTCTCTTTTTTGTGATTCTTGGTCACTTTTGTAACACCCTAAGAATTTGTATTTTATTTGTTTTGGTTGATTGTGAATTATTTTGAGTAATCCGACTGAAACACGTGAATTTTATGATTTTTGTGATTTTTAGGAATTTTTGGGAGTTTTTACGTTTTTGATTATTTTAATATTATTTATGGCACGTATATAAGCGCTTTGTATTTTATTTCTTTCTCTCAATCCTTAATTATTTTTACTAATCTGATTTGATTTTCATGAGTTTCACAATTAATATGATTTTTGTGAATTTTTGTAATATTTCGGATATTTTGAATATTTTAATATATTTTAGATTTTTAAGATATTTTGAATATTTTATTATATTTTAGATATTTTGAGATATTTTAAGATATTTTGAGATATTTTGAGATATTTTGAATATTATATTATATTTTAGATATTTTGAGATATTTTAAGATATTTTGAGATATTTTGAATATTATATTATATTTTTGATATTTTGATATATTTTGAATATTTAATATATTTCGATATTTTGGTTTGTATATGGACCGGTAAGGGTCCGAAAAAAATAAAATTTTTATTAGCCAGAAATTTTTGTATTGTTGATTCGGAGTCGGGGGATCTTACTAAATCCGAAACCGGAAACAGTTTTTGAAATTTTGTTTCCCTACGATTTTATCTGACAAATAAAATCGGGGTATGTTTTATTATCTATTGAATGATATCTTTCTTGAAAAATATTTAGTGGATGATTCTAGACGCAAGCCTAGTCACCCACTCTAGAATGTTCTAGACGATGACTCATCGTTTGGTGACTCACCTAGGTGACTAGCTTAGTGACTCACATGTTCCAGCTTGTTCTAGAAGACTCTAGAAAATGCATCGTCATGTGCCTAGTCATCAAGTGCTTTACACGTGGACCAATGGAGAGCTGGTCAAAGTTGGTGGTTGTGACTCATCGCGAAGGACCAATAGAAACTCGACACGTGGCACGATACCTCAGCACCTGTGACTCAGCATATTCAGGAAGCTTCCAGAAGCGGTGACTCACCATGTTCCAGAAGCGATGACTCGCCATGTTCCAGAAGCGGTGACTTGCCATGTTCCAGAAGTGGTGACTCGCCATGTTCTAGAAGCAGTGACTCGTCACATTCTAGAAACGCTGACTCACCCTGTGACTCACCGCAGTGAGTCATACGTTCCAGAAGGTTCCCTAATGACTCACCATGCTGACTCAACGCTATGACTCACCATTGCTGACTCAGCTGATGACTCGTCATGCTGACTCACCTATTCTAGAAAATATCTACGCTGACTCATCATGCTGACTCATGGTAGTGAGTCACATGTTCTAGAAGTTTCTCTTTGATGACTCGCTCTGTGACTCATCAAGGGCAATCAGTAGAAAATGATCAACAATAGTTGCTACCTAGCTAGAATAAGAGAAAAATCTAGGTATATTTTATTATATATTGGACAATAGACATTGACTTTATAAGCAGTAATTATTGTTCATTCCTTACAGTATACCGAAAAATATCCTAAGCCTTCATCTTTTTCATGAAGTCTATAAATAAGATGGCTTTGATTCATTTGCAAACTTTGGCAAGAAGCTTTCACCCCTTTTCTCTCCTTGCACTCCACGGCCATAGCACCCAAATGGAAGACAACCTTCATCCATTCATCTCACTTGCTCTCTTATACATCCTTTTCTCCAAAGAACCAAGAACAAGCAACCAAAATTCTCTCATTTTCTCTCCTCCATAGATTTGGCCAAGCACCAAGAACAACTCTCCAAATTTCTATAATTCCTACCAATATCATTTCTTGAATCCTTTCATCAATCCAAGACACTTTTATGATAAGAATTTCTCAAGATTCATTCATCTTCATCTTCCTATCAAGCAAAGAACACAAAAACTCCTATCTTTCTCTTCTCCAAGCTCACGGCCAAGAGGCCATGGTTCTACCATTGATGATAACATATTTTATACATTAATAAACCCTCATTTTTAGTCATTTACACTCTCCATGTACTTAATTGATTAAGCCTAGTTATGTTTTGTAAGTTTGGACTCAAATTGCACTTAATTGATTTTTTCAGCACTATTTTGGTCTTATCTTTGTTTACGTATTTCGGCCATATCTTGAGTTCTAAATGTCGATAATTATGAATTTTACCTTGTAGGAAAGATAAGAGAGAGCTCTACAACTTTGATGAGAGCTCAAAGTCTCAATCAGACATCTAGTAGAGCTAATTGGGCCTGGAAGACAGAACACGAGTTTTGTGTCTGAAACTTGAACAATGTACAGTAATCAGAGCATAATTCGAGTTTGGGCTTATAAAATGGGTTGAAAATGGAATCTGAAAGTTAAGACCCGTATCTACAACTTTCATGTTGAACACAAAACTTGATTCGGGCTCCTTGATGGTGATATTGGGTCTGAAAGTCAAAACAGAGGTGCTGAAACTAGACCTGAACAGTCTGTAGTAATTAGGTCATATCTTGGGCTGTAGGACGAATTTTTGGGTGATTCCAGAGCCATCGGAAAGCTTAGACAATTTCCTAGAACTTCCATGAAGACCACTTGGCTCAAAAATGACGAAATCAATGAGTTAAGCAATGAATGATTTCAGAGACAAAGAATCTCAATAATCCAACCACTAATTCAATAATCCAACCACCTAACCAATCATCCAACCACTCCACCCACTAATCCACCTACTCTTAATCATTCTCCTTGTCATTTTGTATCCCTACTCCTCTATAAAAGGCACCATGAGCTTAGTGTTAAGCACTGGGGGTGTTAGGCTTAGTTTGTACAAGTTAAGGTTATGCTTGTTTATTGTTTTCCTTTGTTGTAATTTTTCCTTGTTCTAAATTGAAGTTATGTTCATCTTTCTCTTCTTCTTCTTTCTTTCTTCTTATCCATGAGTAACTAAATGTTCATCTTGCTTAGGTGAAAGAGTGAAGCTCTTGGTAATGAAATAAGGTTAGATTATTTTATTTCTTGTGCTTAAATGATATATTATTAAATGAATATTATATGTGTTGTATTTTGTTTCCAATCAATTTAGAAACCTTCTTTGTTAATGGAGATCTTGATTTATTGTAGACAATAGGATTGGCACAGTGAATGCTTGAACTCATTTACAAATGTTGGTAGATAATTAAAGGAATCATAATATGATTACATATATAATTGAACTTTGAATGTTATATTTTCCGATTGGAACCTCCGTTGTGTGTGGATTTCAATTGAGTTAAAAAGAGAAATAATCTTATCTTTAATTTATTACCAAGAGTGGATCTCCTAACCCAAGCAAGCCCTTAAATTCATTTGTGAACTTATTTTATTACTTTTGGTGTTGTGACAAATCCTCTTCTTACCTCAATTAATTTTTCTTCATCAATTCCCTGTGGATCGACCTCGGACTCCTGAGAAATTTACTACTTGAGACAACCTACACTTGGGTTTGCATCTTTAAATCCCGCAGTCAAGTTTTTGGCGCCGTTGCTGGGGACTTGATTTGAAGTTTTGATTTATTGAGGTTTGTTTTCTTTAATAAAATCTATTCTCTCTTCTCCCTCACCAGAGCAAAAGATCGACTTGCCGATCCTTCGGTTTCTTTACTAACTCTCTAACTTTCTAAATATCTAACTCTAACTTACTAACTTGCTAACATACTAACTTTCTAACTTTTATATTTATGTCATTTATTTTTGTTTTTTAATTTTATTTATTTATTTTCGTCATTTTTTTCGTCGGTGGGGTAACTCTCCCTTTTATTTTACGCACTAACTTAGTGAGGGAAACTCTCCTTTTACTTTTCTATTATTTATTTGTCCGTAATCTAACTTAATGAAATAATATTTCTTCTTCTCTTCTCTTTCATTGGCTCTGTGGGGCTCTGTCACTCTCCGATTTTCATATTTAAATTTACTTTCTGCACTTTATTTTTTGTATTTTAATTTTTTGCACTTTATTTTTTTTTTTTTTTATCTTTGGGTGGTTGGTTTATTACCCCATCCCCTATTAATATTTAATGGTGGGTGACACCATCTTGACTTGTACATTATTTTTTGTTTATTTATTTTTAGTTATTTATGTATTTATGCTTAATTGGTATCGTGATTTAAATTAAATTCGTTTAGTTAAAATTAACCTGGTACTTTATATATTGATTTGTTTGAATCACAATCACACACAATTGACACAATGGCTAACAATGAAAGTGTACATGATGAACATGAAAATCAACCGTTGCGAACCATGCGTGAATATTTGCAACCACCTCGAAGTTCTAGTCCATCATGTTTTATCTTTCCACTCAATGCCAACAATTTTAGATTTAAGCCAGGTATGATTTCTTTACTTCCTAATTTTCATGATTTAGAATCTGAAAGTCCATATTTACATCTGAAAGAATTTGAGGAAGTATGTATTGCCTTCAATGATCAAAACTGCACTGAAGAGATTGTTAAGCTTAAATTGTTTCCTTTTTCTTTAAAAGATAAACAAAATCTTGGCTTAATACTTTGAATCCAAGATCAATTGGCACATGGCAAGAATTGCAAAGTGAGTTCTTGAAGAAATTTTTTCCAACACATAAAACCAATGCTATGAAAAGACAAATCCACAATTTTTACCAAAATTCAAATGAAGCATATTTTCAATGTTGTGAACGATTTAAAGAGTTGTTAAATTCTTGCCCACATCATGGTTTTGAAAAATGGCGCACTATAAGCTTCTTTTATGAAAGTTTAACTCCTGAAATTAAACAATTTGTGGAAACAATGTGCAATGGTGAGTTTCTTGATAAAGAACCTGATGAAGCTTTAGACTATTTGAACCAGTTGGCTAAAAATTCTCAATCTTGGCATAGTACTAATATTTCTGAAAATTCAATTAGATCTAATCTTGCAAGTGCTAATAAAGGAAAATATCACCTTAGTCAAGAGGAAGATCTAAATGCTAGATTTTCCAGTTTGGCTAGAAAGGTTGAAGCCATGGAATTAAGAAAAGCAAAAGAAATCAAATCTGTGCAACATGAAGAAATTTGTGGTATTTGTGATGACTTAGGACACTCAACACACGAATGTCCTAACATTCCTGTTTTTAAAGAAGTTGTACATGAGCAAATAAATGCAATGAATAATTTTAAAAAGCCATTTACTTCTTCTTTTTCAGATACATACAATTTGGGATGGAGAAATCACCCGAATTTCAGTTGGAGGAATAATAATCAGTCACAATTTGTGCAACCACCACCTCCTCAGGCACAACAAGACTCTCAAAATTCTCAAGGATATGCACCTTATGTCCCACCATATAGGAAAAACCTTGAAGAAACACTGCATGTATTCATAGAAAAGCAAGAGGCCATTAATAAACAAAACAATCAAACCATGATTGACATAAAAGAAACTCTTGCCAAACTTACTTCTGCTCTCACCATTCATGAGAAAGGAAAATTTCCTTCTCAACCTCAACCAAATCCCAAAGGTCAG
This sequence comes from Ormosia emarginata, assembly GCA_029884605.1. Lineage (NCBI taxonomy): Eukaryota > Viridiplantae > Streptophyta > Magnoliopsida > Fabales > Fabaceae > Ormosia > Ormosia emarginata. Next base: position 25,431,535 of record JAQQTP010000062.1, on the reverse strand, counting down.
TACAGTCTAAATGAGGGGAGTTTAGAAAACCAACAAATGGACCAAGTCCAGTCAGTGATAACTCTTAGGAGTAGAAAGGTTGTTGAAAAACAAATCCTCGAATCTTGTGAGAAAGAAGATGAGCCAATTCCCCAAGAAAATGAAGAAGTTGAACAAAAGGAGACCAAACTCTCGCCTTCACCCCCATTTCCTCAAGCATTGAAAAATCCAAAGAAATTGGACTATAACACTAGAATTTTTGAAGTTTTGAAACAAGTGAAAATTAATATTCCTCTGTTAGATGCTATCAAACAGGTTCCTTCTTATGCCAAATATTTGAAGGACTTGTGCATTGTTAAAAGGAAATTAAATGTGAAAAAGAAAGCATTTTTGGCAGAACAGGTAAGCTCCATTCTTCAAAATAATAATGCGTTGAAATATAAAGACCCTGGTTGTCCTACAGTTTCATGCATTATTGGAGAACATAAAATTGAAAAAGCTTTACTTGATCTTGGTGCTAGTGTCAATTTGCTTCTATATTCAGTTTATCAGCAACTTAACTTAGGTGAGTTAAAACTAACTTCTGTAACTCTTCTACTTGTAGATAGATCAATCAAAATTCCTAGAGGAATAGTGGAAGATGTGTTGGTTCAAGTTGATAAATTCATATATCCTGTGGATTTTATTGTCTTGGATACTGAACCTATGGTTGATAGTTGCAAGTCAATTCCTATTATTTTAGGCCGTCTATTTTTAGCAACATCTAATGCTTTGATAAATTGCAGAAATGGAGTGGTGAAGCTAACATTTGGAAACATGACACTGGATCTCAATGTTTTTAACATGTACAAGGAACCACAAGAAGTCCTTGATGAAAAAGAGGAAGTTGAAGGAATTGAAGCCATTATAGATGATCATCTTCAAAAAAGGGAGTTCTTCTGACCCATTAGAAGTTTGTTTAATTAATTCATTTGATTTGCTTGATTGTACAGAGGAAATAGAATACAAAGGAAGAAAGCCAAAATTCGAAGAGCTAAAACCCATGAATGATAATGCCCATGAAGAAGTACCTACACCGGAACTAAAACCATTACCTACTGGGTTGAAGTACACATTTTTGGGAGAAAAGCAAAGCTTTCCTGTGGTAATTTCCTCGTCTCTTACTGAAAAATAAGAAGGAAAGATGTCACCTCAATGGACGCACAAAGATAAAAGGAAATTTTTGACAGAGGTGAAAAATTTTTATTGGGATGACTCATACTTGTTCAGATATTATGCGGACCAAATCTTTCGAAGATGTGTGCCCGACAGTGAGGTAGGTAGAGTCATTAAATTTTGTCACTCAGAAACATGTGGAGGTCGCTTTTCTTCAAAGAAAATAACTGCAAAAATCTTACAGTGTGGATTTTATTGGCCCACTTTATTTAAGGAGTGCTATACTTTTTACAAAAGTTGTGAAAATTGTCAAAAGACAAATCCAATAAAATCCACAATCAAGACAATGTTGAGAAAATCATTTGAAATTGGTCAAAAAGTTCTGTTTTATGATTCTCGCCTGCACCTATTCCCTAGAAATTTGAGATATAGGCGGAGTGGTCCTTTTGTTGTCAAACACGTGTATCCTCATGGGGCCGTAGATATTGAGAATCCTAGGAATGGTAATGTGTTTAAAGTCAATGAACAAAGGCTCAAACCATTTTTGAAAAAACCAAGTTGATGAGTTCTTTGTGTTGTCGGTTAAGTGGCGGATACGGTACTCCGTGACTCTCAGATCGGTTTGTTTTTCAGTTTCCCAAAATAACTGAATCCTTCTTCTCCTTTAAAATGGATGTCATTCTTTCAAACCTGAGAAAACATTTTCCTTCTCTCCCTCAAAATGCTCTGAAAAAAATCTACAAAGTTCGATGTGAAAGATTGAGATTGTTAATGCACAAAGGTATGCCAGAAGATGTGCGCTGGATAATTGAAGCAAAGGTCCGACTAGCAGGTGAGTCTTCAATTTCATTTGACTCATACATACCAGGTCTTGGAAGAAGTTCATATTCTAAAAGGAGAAGAGCAAAAAGGTTACAAGTCTATTACAAATGTGGACGATGGAATTGTAATAAGCGATGTCGTACTTTGGGGATGGTTTCTGCAAACAGAGAAGATAAAATTTTCTTCATTAAGAATGGACTGAGTAAGGAGTCATTAGATGATATCTTATTGACTCTTGAGATGCATTCTTGTGGATTGGTGCATCGTGCAATTCTTAATTTGTGGAATCTCTTCAAGGATGAAGAAAAACGCTACAGTCTTGGGAATCTGACTCTAAAAGACCCTGTTTGCCAATTTATAAGAAAATTGGATGGAAAGCTTATCCTCGACTCATAGAAGGCGTTTAAGCTGTTATTGGACGTTAAACCAGAGGCAGATGTGAGCCATATCCACAACAATCTGTACATATTATCATCTTCTTCTTCATGTCATCTTCCAAAAAAAATTCAAAAAGAAAAAAAAAAAAAAAAAAAAAAGAAAAAAAGAAAAAAAAATGTTTGAACAAGGGCGTCCGGAAGGAGTACCATGGCTTTAATTAGTTGTGGAGCCCAGGCCTTTGGTGACCCATCATTGACTCGGGTGGACCTTTGCACGCTAGTCCTTAAAAAAAAAAATTCGTGAGTGTCTCTTGCCGGTGACACGCAAGATATAAAGATATACCACTACTTGCACTCATGACGCCAGCAAGATAAAGATATGCCATGAAAGTTTGTACATACGGTATGTCATCATTTGCTATTATATTTCTTTTATGTTTGTATGATTTTGCTATATTTTGGTTTTGGACAGACGATCCTTTGAGCAGGGTCCTTCGGGGTTTCTAGACTTCTTTACCCCGATGGTTTTCTTGAAGTCACAAAAAAAAAAAATCCTTTACCTTTGATCTTTGATCTGATCCAAAGAATAACTCGGATAGATTGGTCGGCGGGAGGCGATGAGAGGGAAATAAGATGAAAAAGGAGCCAGATTTGACACTTCGTTTAAAGCTTTCCTTTACTTTGGATTTATCATACTTTGTTTTTGTTTAAATTTGTGTCAGTTTTCTCCAACAGGTAATATCTGCTATCCTTTACTCATCCATATTTTAATATTGAGGACAATGTTGTGATCTAGTTGGGGGGGAAGAATAGTTGACCCAAATTTTTTTTTCTTTTTTGGGAAGTATGATATGATTGTCATGGACTTATTAAACCAATGAATGATGGAAGAGTAAGGAGTAATTTTACTTCTGAAACGTATCTAAATTGGGAAGTATGTTTAGTGATATGACTATCAGAAACCTATTCTTAGTAAAACTAATTAGTGATGGCAGAGTAAGGAGTAAATTTTAGAAATAATTTATTACTCTTGAGACGCATCTTAGTTGGGGTAGTAATTAATTAGTACTGATTTGTGGAAGTAACAAAGTTTTTGTCTTTTGATTTCCTTTGAATGATTCAAGCGAATGCACTCTCACATCCTTGGAAGCAATTAAAATTCAGGAATCATAGCATGATTGAATAAATTATCTTCTTTCTTAAATTTCACATGCTTGGTTATGGATGTTGAATTGGTGGATAGAGAATGATAGAAATATGCCTTGTGAGATTTTGAGCCTATTGATGAATGGATTGAATATCTGTACCATTCTCTTCTTTCTTGTGTGATTTTCACTCATGGAATTGTTACTCTAGAGCTTGCTTTGATTCTTTTTGAGGCTACATTTTCACATGCATACATTAATATGATTGAGGCATTTTGAAATAGCTACTTTGACCAAATAGCCATCCTTGTATATTTTCCATTGTGTAACCCCTTTGAACTTGTTTGATCATTCCTTGTTTTAAGCTCATTTCATCCTTCAAAAAAAAAGAAAAAAAAGAAAAAAAGAGAAAAAAAAACATGTTTTTACCCAACCTTAGGGAATAAGAGAGCATTGACCTTGTTCTTAAACAAGTGTGGGGGTGTGTGTGCAAAATGATCAAAAAAAAAAATTATTGACCACCATTGCAATCAAAGGATTATCAGAATAAAGGTGGATGCTTGGAAACAACAGGAAGAAAAGGAGAATGTTCAAGTCTAACAACGAATTCAATTCACCAATTTGGGATTGATCTTTAACAAAACATTAGTCAAATATTGGTAATTGTCCTTTATGATGAATGTTCTCAAACATTTTCTCCACTCTAACTGTACCATAATGCTCTTTTATTCTCTTTGGTATTTATCTTTTCATATCCATATTACCCCCTCTCCTTTATCATGACCCCATTACAACCTTGAATAAAGTCCTCTTGATTTTTGCATGCATGTGTTTTGAGTAGCGGAGAAGTAGAAGATAAGAAGCTTATGGTAGTGCAATTGTTCATGGGTTGAATAGAGTGAAATACTTACCTTTTAAACACTTGAGAGATTGAGAGTGAATTCTATCATTCTTGATTCATTCTTTTCAACTGAAGTTTCTTTGCTTGTTGGTTTGAGATGTGAAGAAATGTTACCTCATTAATGCTTTGATCCCTTGAATTTCTTGTTGCTCTTCTTGTTTCATCAAGTCTTTTAGAGTTTTTAGCTTTTGAGTCGGTGTCATTTTTCTTTGTCTCCTAACTTTGGTCTTATGTGTTTTGCCCAAGAGTGCAAAAAGCTAAGTGTGGGGAAATTTGATGATAACATATTTTATACATTAATAAACCCTCATTTTTAGTCATTTACACTCTCCATGTACTTAATTGATTAAGCCTAGTTATGTTTTGTAAGTTTGACTCAAATTGGACTTAATTGATTTTTTCAAAGACTATTTTGGTCTTACTTTGTTTCGTATTTCGGCCATATCTTGAGTTCTAAATGTCTGATAATTATGAATTTTACCTTGTAGAAAAGATAAGAGAGAGCTCTACAACTTTGATGAGAGCTCAAAGTCTCAATCAGACATCTAGTAGAGCTAATTGGGCTTGGAAGACAGAACACGAGTTTTGTGTCTGAAACTTGAACAGTGTACAGTAATCAGAACATAATTCGAGTTTGGGCTTATAAAATGGGCTGAAAATTTGGAATCTGAAAGTTAAGACCCGTATCTATAACTTTCATGTTGAACACAAAACTTGATTCGGGCTCCTTGATGGTGATATTGGGTCTGAAAGTCAAAACAGATGTGCTGAAACTGGGCCTGAACAGTCTGCAGTAATTGGGTCATATCTTGGGCTGTAGGACGAATTTTTTGGTGATTCCAGAGCCATCGGAAAGCTTAGACAATTTCCTAGAACTTTCATGAAGACCACTTGGCTCAAAAATGACGAAATCAATGAGTTAAGCAATGAATGATTTCGGAGACAAAGAATCTCAATAATCCAACCACTAATTCAATAATCCAACCACCTAACCAATCATCCAACCACTCCACCCACTAATCCACCTACTCTTAATCATTCTCCTTGTCATTTTGTATCCCTACTCCTCTATAAAAGGCACCATGAGCTTAGTGTTAAGCACTGGGGGTGTTAGGCTTAGTTTGTACAAGTTAAGGTTATGCTTGTTTATTGTTTTCCTTTGTTGTAATTTTTCCTTGTTCTAAATTGAAGTTATGTTCATCTTTCTTTTCTTCTCTCTTTCTTTCTTCTTATCCATGAGTAACTAAATGTTCATCTTGCTTGGGTGAAAGAGTGAAGCTCTTGGTAATGAAATAAGGTTAGATTATTTTATTTCTTGTGCTTAAATGATATATTATTAAATGAACATTATATGTGTTGTATTTTGTTTCCAATCAATTTAGAAACCTTCTTTGTTAATGGAGATCTTGATTTATTGTAGACAATAGGATTGACACAGTGAATGCTTGAACTCATTTACAAATGTTGGTAGATAATTAAAGGAATCATAATATGATTACATATATAATTGAACTTTGAATGTTATATTTTCCGATTGGAACCTCCATTGTGTGTGGATTTCAATTGAGTTAAAAAGAGAAATAATCTTATCTTTAATTTATTACCAAGAGTGGATCTCCTAACCCAAGCAAGCCCTTAAATTCATTTGTGAACTTATTTTATTACTTTTGGTGTTGTGACAAATCCTCTTCTTACCTCAATTAATTTTTCTTCATCAATTCCCTGCGGATCGACCTCAGACTCCCAAGAAATTTACTACTTGAGACAACCTGCACTTAAGTTTGCATCTCTAAATCCCGCAGTCAACCATCACTCTTCAATAATTTATACCAACCATATATCTTGAATTCTTACCTTGTTTCAAGACACTTTGTAGTTGGAGTCTTGATCAAAATCACCTATCTTCAAGGAGTTCTTTCAAAGCCAAACACATAACTCTCACCTTTCTTCTCTATGGAAGCTCACGGCCAACCCCACAAAATCACCTTCCAAGCTTCAATAATTCTAAACAACCTTAGATCTTGAATCTTTATGCAATTCTAAGGAACTTTCATGTTGGAGATTTTCCCTAAATCATCCATCTTCGTCTTTGTTCTTCAAGCTCAAGGTTTGGAGTTTTAAGGTGAAGTCTATGAAATCTTCACTATTGATTTCATTCATTCTTTCTAAACCATATTTTGATCCATGGTTTTTCTTATTCAAGCCTTAGAAATTAATATTTCACGTTTTCTTTGATTTTCAAGAAGCACTTGGTGGTTGAAGTTCATCTTGAAGGAAACAACAAGAGGACATACAAGGAACTTTGGAGGTTTCTTCAAGAGGTAAGAGGGAGATTACCCTCATCAGCCATGTGTTGGTGGTGAGGAATAGATGTATTTGTGGCAAAGAATCCATAAGGATTCATTCACTTGGTTGTTTAATGTCTTTTCTATTTGTGATTGATTTTGTGTGCAAGCATGTCTATAGCTTTAAAATATATGGTATGTGTTTTATGATTGCTTTAAGATTTTGTATGTGTTTTATGATCGCTTTAATATATGGTATGTGTTCATAGATGCATGATAGTTATTGTAGGACATGAATAATATGTTAAAGAATTTCATGAGTGTTCCAAAGAACACATTTAACTCACGGTTTTCACTATCCCAAAGAGAACCAAAATGTTCTCAATTATTTTCTAAAAGTAAGGATTAATAAATTTAATTGGTAATGATTTTCACAAGGATTTAGTTAGTAGAAGATAATTTAAAAATGATTTAAACATAGTGAATTTCGGCCAACATGCCAATTTAAGACACTTTTGATCTAAATTATTTTCTAAGAGTAGATTATGTAATTTAATAAATGGGAACTCAATTTAATAAATTTAGAAATATAAAAAGGAATGATTTTAATGATAATAAATTGGATTAAGAATTTTTATGATTTTTAAATGCATAGAATGATTTTGGGCTAACATGCCTACTTATGATGTTTCTAATCCAAAACTATTTTTAAAGGTGTGGACTTATGTAATTAATTTAATGAGAACTTAATTAAATAGATTTTTGATAAACAATGGAAAGTAATTTAATTTTAGAGTTAAATTAGTGAATTTAAGTAATGATGTAAATACTTGAAAAATACTAACGTATAGTTCACTCATTGAGTTTTGAAACGCGTTAGCAAGTTTCGAGATGTAATTATTAGTTATGATTAAGAAAAATAAATTTTTTATGAAAACGTAGAAAATATCACCTAAAGAGTTTTCTAGATAGAATGTCATCAAAATTAATTAAAAATGGACTAATAATAGAGAAAGTTTTCAATATAAAATTTGAACGTAAGGAGAATATTCTACGTAGTTTAAAAGTATTAAAAATAGCTTACGCGGTTTTAAAATAATGATTTTAAAGCTTTACGATTAAGAAAAAGACTTAAAAATCTTATGCGATTGAGAAAACGATTTAAAAATACTACGCGATTTTAAAAATAGCAAAATATATTTACGCGATTTAAAAACGTTTGTAAAAACGATGAAATTGTGAAAACACGATAAAATTTCTACGCGATTAATTGGAACAGCGAGTTTTACTGTCGGGCCAAAGTGGTGGACCCAGACATATGGAAATATGGTATGTCAAGTGGGAACGTACTGTATTTGGACATGTGAAAATATGTGGTACATCAAGTGGTAACGTACTGTATTTATTACCATTGAGGGCATTTACGTAAATATGAGAATATTTTAAAGCTAAGGGTAATTTGATAATTATAGTTTTTATTCATGCATTGAGTTGTGCCAATTTGATTAATAATTGGTGATTTGATTGACGAGGCGAATTACACCGTGTTGTTGGTGTGATAAGCGTAGTGTGGTTCATTTCTTTGTATGAACTTGGAGGCATTAGTGTGCGGAGTATTTCACATGTGGACAGTTGGTCGCTCCTCTGGGCCGTGGTAATTGGCAACACACTAGTGATCTCGACACACACTATACTTAATCAAGATCTTGTAAAGACTATTTTAGTACAATGCCTGTAGTTACACGATGTTTGGAATGTGTGCTACTACACGATGATTGGACAGTGGGCTATAGACACAACTTAAGATAGTGCAATAGTTTGGTTGGGCAGCCTGAGGTACTGATAGTTCTTTACGAACCATTCTCTCTGATGTCTATGTCTAGCTCCATGGAGTAGGAATGAGTCTGTGTATATTTGAATATGTGGTCTGTATCTTAATGTGGTTATTTATATTCAATGTTGAGATATTATGTATGATGTGTTAATGTAAGTTATTATGCATGATGTGACTGTATGGTTTAATTGTATCAATTGTTATATCTGTTATGGTAATATTATTGCTGTCTATTTTTTTATGATGTATGCTTATTTGAATTATTTGTAAATTGATAACATGATTATATTTATGATATTTGTGTGTATGGAATGACTTTGTCATTCGTATCATTCTTTGCTGGTCACTTTAGAGATCAAGGATTCTTCTTTTAAGTTTTGGTTGGTGATTATATGAGTTTGACGATCTTAAGGTTTTGATGAAGGATTTAGACAAAAATCATCAAAGAGGTTCTAGAGCAAACTTGGATGACCAAATAGTAAGGTGATTCTACTTTGTTCATTTCTTTTTTCTCCATCAAGAAACAAAACAAAAGTTCTCACCTTTCTCTCCCAAACCCCACGGCCAAAGTATCATTTTGGAAGGTTCAAGGTTTAGTTTTATTTGTTCATCTTCATCCTCACTTTCTTGAAGCCAAGAACACAAAAAACCATTACCTTTCCTCCATTGAAGCTCATGGCCTCACCCTCAAAAACCACCCATCCATCTTCTTTAATTCCATCCAACTATAGATCTTAAATCTAGACACAAATCCAAGACACTTTCATGTTGAGATTTTAGTCAAAATCATCCATCTTCAACCTTGTTCTTCAAGCTCAAGATCAAGAGTTTTTTTAGGTGAAGTTTTGAATCTTCACTTCTAATCTTATTTTCAAAATGTTAAACCATGATCTTGATCCATGGTTGTCTTCTATCAAGCTTCAGATCTAATGCTTGTATGCTTGTTATCTTAAGGTTGTGTTGGAGGTGGTGGACGAAATTCAAGGTGACTTCAAGAAGCTTCCTTTTGAACTTCTCTTGAGGTAAGAGAGATTAACCTCATCGACCGAACATGGTGGTGAGAAAATGGAAATGTTGTGTTTGTAAGTGAAGAATCCATGTGAGAATTCATTCACTTAATTGTGTGTTGATGACTACTTGTGCTTGTTTGACTATGTTTGCTTTATATGAAGTTGATTGTATGCATGAAAGTTATATGGTTGTTTAAATTGCTATGTTAATTTATCTACTTGATTGTATGAATTAAATAGTTTGTACTTGGTTGCCTATGTTATCTTTGTGGCTTGAAAGTATGCATAAGTTTGTTATGGTGGGATTTTGATACGTTGTATGCTATGAATATATGTAAGAGGAAAAAGGATTTTAAGTCCAAGAATTTTTATGGCTCACAGTCACTTTATTTAAAATAGGAGTAATCAAGTCAGTGATACTTCATAAAGTGTGGAATTAGTGATTAGGTCATAAGAATATGAATTTAAGATTTTTTAATACTTGGAAAGGAAATGTATAAGATTTTATAAATTGGAACGAAGAGATTTTTAACAAAGATCATAAAGAGTGAATTTGGAAGAGAATGTTAAGTTTAAAGTATCATAGTGTAAAAAGATTTCTAAGAGGAATATGAAAAACGTATAATTTTTATTAGATCAATAATGATTTTTATAAGAAATGGAAAAGGAGTTTTAAAAGTGGCTTGAGAATCTAAAGTATTTTATTTAAGAAGAATGGAACAAAGTTTTATTATTAGATAACAATGATTTTGGTTAAGATAATGGAGGACAAGTTTTAAAAGTAATTTGAAACTCAAGATATTTTGTTTAAGAGAATTTTAGTAAAGGTAATGGAAGTAGTTTTTAGTAAAGTAATATAATGTAGATTTTTGGAAAACATTGGAAAATGTTTACGCGATTATGAAAATAACAGTTTGCTATCAGGCCGACGTACTAGACCCAACTTTGTTAAAAATATGGTTTATGGCTTATGGTGGCTTAGATTCTGCATTGAATTATCGTACATTGAACACTATCATACGTTGAACATTCTACGTTGTTCTGTTGTTGTGCCGATGTGCTGGACCCAGGTGGATAAGTGTTATTATGTAATTGTATGGGTGGTTATGTAATATCATTGATACTAATGGTATCAGACAATTGTATGGGTGGTTGTCTTGGTATCATTGGGAATAGTGCAATGGTGACTTGAGTTATGCATTGAGTTATCATGCATTGAATATCATACAGTCAATATCTATATGGATTTTGTTGCCTAGAAGTGAATGAGAATCGAATAGTGAGATCTATGATGGATCTTAGGGGACCGTAAGGTGCGGTGATTCATAGTGATAATTGTTCACCTTATATATCTCTGGCCATGATGTACTGTTGCAATGCATTACACGCTCGACAATGCTATCTCTTTTCGTGGTCCGACGTAGATTGTTATTGAGGGTGGCAGATCTTCTGGAACGTTCATCTCTGAAATTGAGTATTAGCTCCATGGAGTAGGAACTGGTTTAGTATGCATACACATGGTCAATACATATATTATCGTGGCATGGTCAACATACATATTGTGGTGGCATAATCATTACATATCTATTGTGGATATCTGTTGTTATAGTGTTGTCAATTTTTATATTATTGTGGGATGTGCTTTCTGATGATATTTATAAAATTGATAACTTGAATATATCTGCAATATCTGTATGTATGAAATGACTTTGTCATTCGTATCATTTTCTTGCTGCCATATTGGTTTTGATGTAGGGGATGTCACCTCTTTCTTGTCTTGTTCTGTTTTATATTTATGACCCGTGAAGACTAAGATAACAGCAAGGCAGAATCTTTGTGGGTTCGTGGAGATGCCGATGTATAGTTTACTCCCTTGGAGTTAGATCATGTTGGGTATGTTGGGAACGTTACCCTACCTTTGAGTAGGACTTGTTATGGGTTTCTACTTCGTATTTTGGGTCAGTATGGGCTTGGTTGTGGTAGCTGCATATATGTCATTGAACGAGTATGTTTTACTTTTTGTATGTTTTACTATATTATGCTATATGTATATATGTATATCAAGAATGTAATTCACTTTGGAGGATGTTATGATTGTGTAATAAATATACTTCAATCGTGACTCATAGTTTCTATTTATGCACAATGATTAAATTTTTAGACTTGTGGTTGAGTTGTAGCACGCTTAGATTTAGTGACTGTGGCATAATGACGATTGTGCCGTAGTTATTAAATAAAGGGGTGTTACAAGTTGCACCACTACATAGGGTTAGCTATTTTATTTAATCTTTTATTTTGTATATGGTGTATATGTGCCAAAACTTCTGGTGCTTGGTTCTAAATAAGTGCTAATAGTTTATATTTATCTATCAATAGACCTTAGATATGTTGACTTTTGTATGAACTAATGGTTTTGATGTATGTTAGTACTCTTTAAATTATTGTATTAGTTTCTATGCCACCTAACTAGTGTATGCTGAATCACGTAGTATAGGGATGATTGTAAATTAAATAAGATCTCTCTTAATGTTTAGTTGGCATAGTAATGAAGCCATTAAAAGAGTATAGATGACCAAATAAAATGATTGATCAATAAGGGTAACAAGAGATAAAAGAAAATTTTCTTCTGCCACTAAGAAGAATGTGAGTTAAATGCGAACCTTAGCAATATAAGAAATAATAAAAACATGAATAATCACCCATAGGCAATGAAGATAAGTAGGAGGCATTACAATGAACCTTCTTGGGAAAGATGTAGAGACACTTGAAGGACTTGGAGAAGCAAGGGGAGCTTGATCAGAAGGCATTCTTGAAGCAATCCTTGAGGTAGTAACACCTGGATCTAATGACTTAGGCGACCTAGAACTCTTTGGAGATCTATTTGAGCTATCTTCTTCATCAATCTCCTCCTCTTCTTCTTCCCCTTCATCAAGAGTAATAGGGGAGGAAGGCAATGTTAGGTTCTTTGCTGAAGTTTTAAGACACCGCGATGAGTGACGAGGAGGAACAACAAACTTCTTGGAAGGAGAAACGAGTTTCTTGGGTGCAGACTTCTAATAACTTCATAAAATGTAGTTATTTATGCCCTGTATCTGTGCTATATAGAATACTTAGTCCTTGTTATTATGCATATATAAAAGATTTTAGGCTTATATTCATTGAATTCCATTTTGATATCTTTCTATATGATCTTGAGAAAATTTGGCCTATTCTTTAGGTGATTAAGTAAATTTGCAATTGTTATTAACTTGATGATTTCTTTATTGCAAAAAAGCCTCCAAACAAGCAGATTTTTGGAAGACTTGGACCTGCATTGGAAGAGAAAACCCAAGGTGAATTTCAGCATCTCACGCTGCGACGTAGATAGATTCATGTCGTGGCGTGGTGCATTCAACTTGCTGCACACTGAAACCCAAGGCTAGCACACTGTGGCGCAAATGAGTATATGTCGCGTCAAGTTGACCTAAATTAAATGCGCGTTGCGATGCAAGATGGTTCATGTGTTAGCCATGGCAACCATCACCCAAAAGGGAGGGTGTAACGCCCTGATGTAGGGCGTCACATTTACGACAAATTAAAATAAAAACCTTCCCAAGTTATAAATCGTTTGATAATAAGTACAACACAAGTTGTAAAATTTTAGTTATGTATTCTAAGAAGATCAATAATCATCCTATACGAATCCAATCATCTTCCATTATTGTTTCAACCTTCGTCCTATGGCTATTTCTTCTTGCGGAAAACATTACTAAATAAAATTAAAAAAAACATGAAATAAAATATATTATTACATACATACCATAATATCCATATGGTTTTGTTAAAAAAATATATTAAAAATTAACTCATAAACCGTTTGACACAAAAGAGTAGATAACAGACTTGCCCAAGTCCAACAGACTAAGAAAACCCAAAAATATATTACAAATATAACCACCACAGAACAATTAAGCCAACCAGTAAGGATAATCTAACGGCTCGCCTCCTTCTTGCTGGTCCTCGGGTTGCTGGTCCTCGGGTTGCTGCTTCTCTCACAGAAAATTAAGAGGTTGATCCTCTTCACCGTCTTTACCATACATAATAATAACACAAAAACACATATAAAGAGGTGAGACAATCTGTCATCATTACCATCAAGCAGTATAGAAAACGATAAATACAACCAGATATGTCATCAAAACATGTTATTACGACATATATAACATTTCATAGAATATATCAAAATAATATAATATGTAGACTCATAATGCACATGTACACGACACAAACCTACTCCATGGAGCTAAACACAACCAATCGAGGGAATCATCCCTAAGAACCTCGTCATTAACTCACCGTCATGCGGCACGTGCTACACAAATCAAATTCATCGTGGCTCGCACAAGACATTACAAATCAAATTCATCGTGTACTACAGGAATTCTACAAGACCGTCCCCAACAAGATCGTGATTAAGAATAGTGCTTTGTCAAGATCACTAGTGTGTCATGCTCGGTACCACGGCTTAGGGGAGCTACCAATTGTCCACATGTGGAATTTCAGCACACCAATGCCTCCAAGTTCAATAAATGAACAACACTACGCCTATCACACCCAAACAGGGGTGTAATTCATCCTCTTAGGTATAACTCGTCAATGACACCAAAAACAACATATTCCTCAATACATGGTGCAAGACTCAAAAATTCACATATATCATAATATCATCAAATCACATGGTCAAGTGCCATAACTCGGCAATACCATCCTTCAATATAACCGGGTCCAACCCGACAGCATACCGCTATTATTTTCAATCGCGTAAATATTTTACCGCATTTTCACAATCTCATGATTATTTTCCAACGTTTTTAAATTGCGTAGGTATTTTCCCACATTTTTTTATCACGTAAACATTTTTCAACATTTCCAAATCTCATAGTTATTTTCCTACGTTTTTAAAATCATTTTCTCATTCGTATAATATTTTTAAATCATTTTCTCAAGCACGTAACATTTTAAATCATTTTTCACCGTATAAGATATTTCTTGATGTTCTAAATTAATTTTTGAAAACTTTCCGAAATTAAAATCCCTTTTTAATAAAGTACTTAGAGCGCTGAATAAATTTTTAAAACGTATTCTCAATTATCATAATAAAAATTACTAAATTGAGTTCTCATTAAATAAATCTTTTAAAACTACCTTTAAGAAAATATATATATATATTTTAATCTAAACACCAATTTTTTTTTTTTACTTGTTAGCCCAAAATTAATTTATTTTCCATAACCAAATATATAATCATTTCCTATCTCCTTTTCCTTTGTAAAATATTTAATCCAATTATTTGTTACTTAATCCTCTAAAATCTATACTTGAAAAATAATTTTAGATTAAAAGTATATTGAATGGCATGTGACCGAAATTTACTATGTCTTCAACAAATCAAGCATTTGAAAATACATACATCAAAACCAATCATACAATAAAGTAAAACCATAAACATTCAAGTAAATGAATCCTCATGGATTCTTCACCACACACAATCCATTTTCATACTACCAAAATAGTTGATGAGATTAAATCTCCCTCTTACCTCTTGAAAACTATCCTTCTTGAAAGCTTCCTTGGAGAATTTTGTGTGGCTTCTAGAAAATGCCTATCAAGCTTAAACAATTTACAAAATACAAAACTAAGCTTGAGAAAGAATAACCATGGATCAAGCATGGCTTAGAAATTTAAAAACAAATTTAGAAATAGGAAACAAGAATTTTACCTAATAGGGTACAAATTTCAACATTGATTTCCAAGCTCAAGATGGTTGATTTCGAAGAAACTCACAACATGAAAGATGTTTGGAATGGTGTTTAGCTTTAGGAAACAAGGTTGGATAAAATTATTGAAGAGTGGAAGTGTGATTTGGGAGTGGTGGCCGAATGGCTCAAGAAATGGAGAAAAGATGAAGTTCTTCTTTGAGTTCTTGAAGAAAGAAAATGGAGAGAATAGATAGGAGTGATAGAAAATTAAGTGGAGAGGTCTCCTACACTATATATAGCCATGTGGTGCATTGGAGGAGTGGGTGGAATGATTTGTGATAATTGCTTGGTGGAGCACTCAAGGAGACAAGGTGGTGCATGCTAGCTCACTAAAGTGTATGATTAAGTGTGATGGAATCAAAATGATAGCCTAAAAATCATGTGCATTGTCTTGGAGTTACATGGAGTGAATGGATGGAAATTCATTGAATATTTGAGTGGGAGACAAGGTAATTGAAGGATGACTAAACTCCAAGTGATCATAAATGATAGAATGCATTATTATGCATTATTTAAAGAATCATTCACCTTCTTGATGGACATGGCCATGTGGCCTTGGTGGAATTCACCAACAAAAGAATCCCATTCCATGTTATAATGAAATGCATGAGTTAGACGCGTGGGTCAAAGTGTTTTACCTCTTTGGTTTCTACATTAAACATACTAGGTCCACTAACATGATTATAGAATCTAGGTAAATAGAAAACTTAATTACTAGGGCTAGGTAATTAGGTTTATGATTTCACTTACAGTAAGTAGATTTATAACCTTAACCTAAGGTAAATAGATTTATGACTTTAACCTAGGGTAAATAATTTTTTTTTAACTTTAATCGACGGTAAATAAATTTACAACTTTAATCTAATGTAAATAGGTTTATAACTTTAACCTAAGGTGGATAGATTTATGATTTTGCTTAAGGTAAATAGATTTATAATTTTACCTACGTCTATTTCTCTACGTAGATTTTAACTTGTAGTTAATTTCAAATTGACAAAATTACCGCGTAAAAACTAATTTTTACCGTCTAAATTTATCATGGTGAAAATTAAATTTTTACTGTGGTTCAATAATAACGCGTATCTAGATAAATTGTCAAACAACGAAGATTTTCGAATACTGTTTCTGGTTTCGGATTTAGTAAGATCCCCCGGCTCCACTGAACAGTTCAAAAATTCATCCGGCTTGGGAAAATTATTACTTTCCTGACTCGGAGTAATTCATACACAAAGATCCAAAACATTCACATAACAGTTAAAATAAATTTACAACACACAGAAATTACAAAACAGTACAGTTTAGTTATTACTATAATTTATCAAAAATTGGGGTGTTACAACTCTCCCCCACTAACAGAAATTTCGTCTCCGAAATTTACCGTACCTTAGAAAAGATGTGGGTATTGCTCCTTCATTTTATCTTCAGCTTCCCAAGTCGCATCACCTGTTGCTGCATTCCAGATAACCTTCACCAATATAATCTCTTTTCCCCGAAGTTGCTTCACTCTCCTGTCCTCAATCTTAACAGGAAGTGTCTCATAAGTCAAATTTTCTTTTAGCTGTACTTCATCAGGCTGTATGACATGAGTTGGATCGGGAATATATTTTCTCAACTGAGACACATGGAATACACTATGAAGGTTGGAAAGAAAGGGTGGTAAAGCTATTTGGTAGGCTACTGGACCTATCCGACGAATAATTTGGTAAGGTCCAATGAATTTAGGAGTGAGTTTTCTGGATTTGATAACTCTTCCAACACCAGTCGTGGGTGTCACTCGCAAGAATACGTGTTCACCTTCCTCAAATTCAAGATGTCTTCTTCTCTTGTCTGTATAGCTTTTCTGACGGTTCTGAGTCATCCTCATCTTTTCTTGAATCATCTTCACTTTTTCTGTTGTTTGTTGCACAAGATCAGGTCCAATGGTCATGCTTTCTCCATCTTGATACCAACACAAAGGTGTTCGGAATCGTCGCCCATACAGTGCCTCGTAGGGTGCCATCCTTATGCTTCAGTGGAAACTGTTGTTGTAGGTGAATTCTATTAGAGACAAGAATTCATCCCAACTCCCCTTCTGTTCTAATACACAGGCTCTCAAAAGATCCTCCAATGACTGGATAGTCCTTTCCGTCTGACCATCTGTCTGCGAATGGTAAGCAGAACTTAGACGTAATTTTGTCCCCATAACTTATTGCAAGCTTTGCCAAAACCTTGAGGTAAACCTTGGGTCTCTATCAGAAACTATACAAGAGGGTACACCGTGAAGTCTAACAATTTCACTAATGTACACTTGGGTTAATCGTTCCATTGAATACTTGATATTGATTGGCAAGAAGTGTGCAGACTTCGTAAGCCTATCAACTATAACCCATATAGCATCATGACCCTTCTCAGTAACAAAATCCATTGATATACTATCTCATTTCCATTCTGGAATAGTCAAAGGTTGTAACATACCGGCAGGTCTTTGATGTTCAACCTTTGCCTTTTGACAGACTAGACAAGACGTAACTCGATCCGCAACATCTCTCTTCATCCTTAGCCACCAAAACATCCGTTTTAAATCTTGATATATCTTAGTCATTCCTGGATGCATACTCAATCTACTAGTATGTGCTTCATCAAGAATCGCTTGCTTCAGGTCGGGATCATTAGGTATACAAATCCTACCTTTGAACCTTAAGATTCCGTTAGATCCTTCTTCAACAGTTGCTGGATGACCTTGCTTTAAGAATTCCTTATCGTTCTGTAAAAATGGATCATCATCTTGTTTCTTTCGGATTTCCTCCAACAAGTCATTCAAAACAGTAACCTTACTCAGACGAATCCGTCTTGGTACCAATTCCACAGATAGTCTCATATCCCTAAACTGTGTTATCAACTCTTCTTCCTTTATCATCATAGCTGAGACACTGATCACCTTCCTACTTAAGGCATCTGCCACAACATTTGCTTTTCCTGGATGGTATTGAAGTTGAAAATCATAATCTTTTAAGAACTCTAACTATCGTCTCTGCCTCATGTTCAATTCCTTTTGATTGAACAGGTATTTTAAACTCTTGTGGTCACTAAATACATCGAATGTAGCCCCATAAAGAAAATGCCTCCATATCTTTAATGCAAAAACCACTGCGGCTAACTCCAAATCATGCGTTGCGTAGTTCCTTTCATGTACATTCAGTTGTCTTGAAGCATAAGCTACCACATTTCTATTCTGCATAAGCACACATCCCAATCCCTGGTAAGATGCGTCGCAATACACCTCAAAAGACTTGCTTGGATTTGGTAAAGTCAACACTGGTGCAGTCGTCAATCTTTTCTTCAACTCTTGGAAACTCTCTTCGCATTTGTCTGTCCAAACAAAAGCTTGATTCTTCCTCGTGAGTTGTGTAAGAGGTCCTGCTATCTTAGAGAAATCTGCTATAAACCTTCGATAATAACCAGTTAATCCAACAAAGCTCCGAATCTCAGTCACTGTCTTGGGCCTTTCCCATTGCAGAATTGTTTCCACCTTTGGTGGATCCACCGCAATTCCATCCTTAGAAATCACGTGACCCAAAAATTGCACTTCCTCTAACCAAAATTCGCACTTTGACAACTTTGCAAACAGCTTCTTTTCTTTCAGGATCTGAAGAACTATGCTGAGATGTTCAGCGTGCTCTTCAGGACTTTGAGAGTAGATCAGAATGTCATCGATAAAGACAACGATAAATCTGTCTAAGTATAGATGAAAGATCCTATTCATGTAATCCATGAATATTGCAGGAGCATTCGTCACACCAAACGGCATCACTTGATATTCATAATGCCCATAGCGAGTTCGGAAAGCTGTTTTAGGTATATCATCTATCTTGACACGAATTTGATGGTAACCTGATCGCAAATCTATTTTGGAGAAAACTGCTGCTCCCTTCAGTTAATCCATTAAATCATCAATTCTTGGAAGTGGATACTTGTTCTTTATCGTAACCTTGTTCAGTTGGCGATAATATACACAAAGACGAGAAGTCCTATCTTTTTTTTTTCACTAACAGCACCGGAGCTCCCCATGGCGACACACTCGGTCGTATAAACTGTTTTTCCAACAGTTCCTCTAATTGCTTCTTCAATTCTACTAATTCTGAAGGTGACATCCGATACGGCGCAATCGAAATAGGACCTGCTCCTAGTACAAGATTAATAGAAAATTCTATCTCTCTTTCCGGTGGTAAACCAGGTACATCATCGGAAAAAACTTCAGGAAACTCGTTAACGACAGAAATAGCATTCACATCCTTTTCGCTCTTGACTTCTAAAGAAGACAGCAACATGTATCCTTGAGCTCCATCCCTCAATAATGATTCGACTTTAGCGGCAGTTGAAAATCCAGAATTCTCATTCCTAGGAAAAATTAAGGTCTTATTGGAACAGTCTAATAGGATATGGTTATAAGATAACTGATCAGCGATGTCGCACTCGCCTCAAAATAGACTAGGATTTATGGAATGTAGCATAATGCATAACCTAGGTCATCTCCCAAGGACCAATTCGAATTTCTCAAGCATATTAGAAATTATTAATAAGTAGGGGGTTTTGTTCATTGCAATAACAGAAAACGAATTTAAATTGAGAAAATTCAATTAAGGAAACACCAACCCAAGGTCTTCAATTCAAGTGGCAGAATCAATCATTGTTCAAGAGAATTTCTGTTGTTTACACCTCTGTTAATCCGAAATCAACTAGATAATCACCCAACAATTTATCAATTCAAACAGAATTACAATCGCAATTCTTGATTAAGATTGATTTAGGAACAAATTTAGATTAACATAGATCATCGATTGATAATCTATTCTCCCTTAGATTCAGATTAATCAACCCTAATTCTAACTTCAATTTCGAAATTCCAATCAGAATTCAATTGAAGAAGGAGAAGAGGGAAGAACACAACAGAATTTATAATCAAACAAGAGAACTCAAAATTCTAACCACCATTATTGAATTCCTTGGATTGATTGGAGCTTTAGCCTTCCATGGCCATCACGAAAATTGCAGAGAAGAGAGTAAAACGAAAAATAGAGAGAAGATGAAAAGAGAAAGGGGTTTCTGCTCAATCTGTTAAAACTGAATCACAACCAAAAAGCTCCATTCGAAATCTGCCTAAACCTATTTGTAACTGAAAGTTCTTCTGTAATTCCTAATCTACCCCTAGCCCAAACTGTAGCCCTCTGAATAAGCTTTTCAGAGACATATCATTTGCCTTAATTGGGCTTAAATTGAGAGAGATAGGCCCAAATCATTGAGGAAAGGTCCAAGCATTGTGACAGCAACAGCATCCTGACTTTGAGGCCCAATTTCTCCTTGAATCCAGCTGAATTAGAAAAATTGCATTAGACACCAGATTGTAGATCTTCATCTCAGCTTTCAGGGGACTCCAAGATCATCCAAATACGATATTTGTAGCCCAAGTTATGGCCTGTACAAGACAGAAAGGTCAAACTGAGTTAAAATCCGAAAATTAATGAAGTTTTTACAATTAAGCTCAATGAAGACCAATCATCTAAAACTCATCTACAAACATAATATTGGACACAATTAACATCAATTAGGCCAAATATGAAGCAATAATGAATGGCTCAAAATTGATTGATCAAAATCCCCCACACTTGAACCTTTGCACACCTGGGCAACATTCAAAATTTGAACCACAAAAGCAACATGCCTTCCAATGAATTGCAAGAATGCAAGATAGTGATCAAGATTCAAACATCCAAAGTATCAAGGAATCAAGACAAACATGAATATATCTCTCAACATCTCAAGCAAGCAAGAAGACAACTCGAATCAAATGATGAACCAAAAGTGATAAGATCCTCACTAGGCATACTCTACTCTCAAGTGTTTAGGATTGTATTTACACTCAAAGCACCCATGAAAGCAAGTACTACCATAAGCTTGACAAGTCTCTAATTTCCACCACTTGAAACACATGCAAATAAAGATCAAAAGGACTTTATTCAAGGTTGTAATGGGGCCAAGGTAAGGGAAGGAACAATATGGATATGACAAGTTAAGCACCCAAGAGAATAAAAGAGCAATGATGAGGAACTCAAATGACAAGTAATGCACATTCTCTTACTTTGATCACCTTTATCACCTTTATCACCTTTCCTTTTGCTTTTACAACCTTTCTTGAACCTCTTTTATTTATTATTTTTTTATTTATTTATTTTTTTTTTCTTTTTCTTTTTTTTTTATTTTTTTTTATTTATTTTTTTTTTTTTTTTTTATTTTTTTTTAATAATAATAACCTTGCATACATACACATCAATTTGTATAACCACACCACTCAAACTATCAACTGCCTACAAGCCAAAAGAGCTCCTCAAATGAAATAAACCAATGCTCTCCCATTCCCTAAGGTACGGTAAAATCATGGTTTTTCACAAAGGCATAAAATGAGCTAAAGCAAAGAATAGGCAATTAGGCTCAATGGGGTAATCAAAGGAAAATGATGCAAGGTTGGCTTTTTTGGCCAAAGTAGCTTAACAAAGAAAGAAGGCCTCAATCATCTCAATACATGCATGTGAACAAGAAGCTTCAAAAAGAATCAAGTCAAGTTCTAGAGCACTAACAATCATGAGTGAAATCACACAAGAAAGAAAAGAGAATGGCATAATGCAATCCATCCATGTATAAGGTCCAAAATCTCACCAAGGACAAGCCTATCACAATTGATGCAACACTTTAATTCTCAATGCCAGCTTGCTAAACCAAAAATGCAAGAAAAGTATTCACATCATGTCATGAAACCTCTAACTAAGAATGATGAAATTATTCACAACCTGTACAAACCAAGATATTCAATGAAAGGCATGCAAAATATCAAAATGGAAACAAAACAAATTAAAATGAGAAACAGAAAACGTAAAATCGAAAAAAAATTCTCAGAGAAAGTAAAAAGAAAAACAGCAAGAGAAAAATAGCAGAAATTCCCTCCCCCACACTTAAATCATACATTGTCCTCAATGAAACACAAAGCAAAAGACAAGAAGACATGTGTAATAAAAGAGTAAGGGAAGAGAACACCCTCATCATGGTGGGAAAATTTGCACTTGGGGAAAGGTGGGCTTGCCAAGGAGAGCTCCTCTACAGATGCTGGGCTTGGCAGGGGCTTGTGGGGCTCTCAAGAAAGGGCTTAAGACGGTGGCCATTAACCTTGAAACTCTTGTTGGTGGCTTCATTCGAAATCTCCACTGCACCATAAGGAAAGATGCTAGTGACAACAAAAGGACCATCCCACCGAGAACGGAGCTTACCGGGCATGAGTTTAAGGCGAGAGTTGAACAAAAGCACTTTTGGCCAATGGAGAACTCCTTTCTAGAAATCATCTTATCATGGAAATGCTTGGTCTTTTCCTTATAGATCCCGGAATTCTCATAAGCTTCCAAGCGAAGTTCTTCCAAATTTTGTTGCAATTGAAGCTTCCTCTCCGAACTTGCTTGGTCAAATGCTAAGTTACAACTCTTCACCGCCCAAAGATGCACGATGCTCTATCTCCACCGGAAGGTGACATGGTTTACCAAAGACAACCCGAAAGGAGACATCCCTATAGGTGTCTTGTAAGCGGTACGATGAGCCCAAAGAGCATCTTCTAACCGTGGCTCCAATCTTTCCTATTCTACCGCACCATCTTCTCCAGACCGCTTGATCTCTCTCGTTAGAAATCTCTCCCGCCCATTAGTTTGGGGATGATATGCGAGAGACACTCTATGTACAACCCCATACTTCCGAAACAAACCATCCAAAGTCCGGTTACATGTAAATGAGTCCCTTGGTCACTAATGATAGCTCGGGGCACTCCAAACCCGCAAAATATATTAGACCCGACAAAATCCACAACAACTCGAGCATCATTAGTCCCGGTGGCCTTAGCTTCCACCCACTTAGAAACATAATCAACTCAAGTACAATATATGAAAAACCAAAAGAAACAGGGAAAGGGCCCATAAAATCGATACCCCAAACATCAAAACCTCGCAAAACAGAATGGGCCGCCGGGCATCTCCCCGTCTCCGAGTAATGGCCACTCCCGCTCTCTCGGCACCGCTCACAAGTACCGAAACCCGATATGCATCTCTCGAAAATGGTAGGCCAATAGAATCCAGAATCCAACACCTTCCTAGTCGTCCGCCGTGGTCCAAAGTGTCCTCCTACCGGAGAGGCATGACAAGTGAAGAACCGATCGGATCTCATGGTCGTGTATGCATCCGCGAATCACCCGGTCACTACAAAATTTCCACAAATATGGATCATCCCACACATAATATTTAGCATCACTCCTAAGTTTAGCTTGTCAGTGATCTAGATGCATGAGGAGGAAAAACAGATGCAACTATGAAATTAACTAGATCAAGAAACCAAGGAGAAAGTGTGGTATCATGCACCGCATGAGCCGCTCATCCGGGAAGTCATCTCGATGGGAGAAGGGTCAACAACTCCTTCTATTCTCGCTCAAATGATCCGCCACCAAATTCTCTCGTGCCACTCCTATCTCTAATCTCCAAATCAAACTCCCGGAGAAGCAAAGATCCATCTAATCAATCTCGGCTTCGATTCTCTTTTTCAACAAGAATTTTAATGCCGCATGATCAAGAAAGACAACCACTCTAGAGCCAAGTAGATATGATCTAAACTTATCAAGTGCAAATACAATAGCAAGCAACTCTTTCTCAGTGGTAGTATAGTTAGCCCGTGCAAAGATCTAAAGTCCGAGAAGCATATGAAATGACATGAGGTTGTCTGCCAACTCTCTGTGCAAGGATAGCCCCCAATGCATAGTTAGATGCGTCACACAAAAGTTCAAAAGGAAGTGTCCACTCTGGTGGCTAAATGATGGGAGTGGTGGTCAAAGCTCCTTTGAGGCAATCAAAAGCCTCTCTGCACCTGTCATCAAAATCAAAAACAACTTCTTTCTCGCAACAAGTTGACAATGGAAGGGCCTTTTGCTAAAGTCTTTAATGAACCGCCTGTAGAAACCTGCATGGCCAAGAAAAGAACGAACCTCTCGCACGCAAGAGGGGTAAGGTAACTGGGAAATAACATTAATTTTAGCAGGATCTACTTCTATACCCTTCTGAGAGATGATATGACCTAAGACTATGCCTTGTTCTACCATAAAATGACATTTTTCATAATTAAGAACAAGGTTAGTCTCAATGCACCTATGCAAAACTCTATCCAAACTCATTCCAACCATGCATCAAAAGAGGAACCATAAACAAGAAAAATCATCCATAAACACCTCAATGCAATCCTCTAAAAAATCTGTAAAGATACTCACCATGCATCGCTGGAAGGTACCAGGAGCATTGCACAAGCCAAAAGGCATCCTCCTGTAGGCAAAAGTGCCGAAAGGGCAAGTGAAGGTGGTCTTCTCCTGGTCCTCTGGTGCTATATGGATCTGGAAGTATCCAGAAAAGCCATCAAGAAAGCAATAGAAAGACTTTCCAGCCAGGCGCTCAAGCATCTGATCGATAAAGGGCAGAGGAAAATGGTCCTTCCTTGTCGCTTGGTTCAGCCGCCTGTAATCGATACAGACTCTCCAGCTACTCTGCACTCTAGTAGGAATCAGCTCATCTTGATCATTCTTCACTACTGTGATTCCTGATTTTTTGGAACCACTTGAACTGGACTCACCCAAGCACTATCTGAGATAGGATAGATGATGCCTGCTTGCAAAAGCTTGGTCACCTCTTTCTTCACCACATCCAGGATCAAGGGGTTGAGTCGCCTCTGTGGTTGTCTCACTGGTTTAGCACCATCCTCAAGCAGTATCCTCGTGCATGCACATAGAAGGACTAATGCCGGAAGGTCGCCCAAGGTCCAGCCAATAGCTTTCTTATGCTTCCTCGCATTTGCGCAGCCTTCTCCTCCCGGTCGCATGGAGGGCGGGGAAATGATAACCGGAAGCTTCGATCCTCCTCTAAGTATGCATACTTAAGGTGCTCCGGGAGTGGCTTAAGCTCCAAGTGTAGGTGGCTGCACTACGTATGGGAGTATTCTCGTGGAAGTAGCCGTGTTTACAAACCTCGAAATTCAACGAAATCTGAGTCGAGGTATTTGTCGTAATCAAACCGCTACATTCGACTTCCTCAAATTTTCACCGCAACACCATTTAACCTGTTCGTACTCCACACAATCAGTATCGTAATCACCATGTAAACAAGATGCAATCTCAAGACAAACACTACACATTTCTCGCAACAAGACAAGCATCACATGTGTAGGTATCAACAAAATCGAAAAGAATGGAAGATCTTCAAAAAAGAGCTCGAAAAGCTATCATCAACTATATCACCAAAGAAATCTATATGGAAGATTGAATGTTCTTCCATGGGTGCTTCATGGCATCCAAGATATTAAATCGAACCACATTATCTCCAAACTCCATGGAAAGAGTGCCTGCATGGACATCAATTTTGGTTCTGGCAGTTTTGAGAAATGGTCTACCAAGAATGATGGGGGCTCTACAGGATTCGGATTCTCCATCCATATCCATAATGTAGAAGTCTGCAGGGAAGATCATGTCATTAACTCTAACAAGAACATCCTCAATGAGTCCAAATAGGGTATGCATTACTCCTATTTGCCAACTGAATGATGACTCCTGTATTCTCGTAGAGGTCCAAGGGCAAGAGATTGAAACACATACATAGGCATAACATTGATTGAAGCACCTAAATCCAACATGGCATTTTCGAATTTGCTACTGCCTATGGTGCATGGAATAGTAAAAATTCCTGGATCCTTGCATTTTTGAGGCATTGTAGGCTGAATAAGTGCAGACACATTTCTTCCCATGCTAATCTTCTCATTTCCCTTGAGTCTCCTTCTACGAGTACACAAATCCTTAAGAAACTTGGCATATCTTGGAATTTGCTTGATTGCTTCAATGAGAGGAATGTTCACCTCAACCTTCCTAAATGTCTCCAAGATCTCCCTATCTCAGTATCACCTCATGAGTCTTCTTAAGCTGCACAACTCTCTCGAGGGAATGGTAGTGGGATGGACCGCTCAAAGAAGAACTACAGAATGGGAGCAGGATCGGCTTTTTCGATCTTTGTCGCTACATGGAATTTCCGGTATGGCTTGCTTCTCCTTATCTAATTCTTCAACAGCCTTACCAGATCTTAGAGTGATTGCACTCACATTTCTTGGATTCACCACGGTTGTGCAGAAGCTTATCGAATCTTGGGACCGTAATTGGTTCATAGAACTTGCAAGTTGTCCAATCTGATTCTCCAAATTCCGAATGGTAGCTTCGTCCCTCTCGCTGGAACCGCAGTTGTTCACCGCCATCCGTTTCATCAATTCCTCCAAGGTTGGCTCGGATTTAGGAGGAGGGGCATTATTTTGCCGCTGCGCATGAAAGGTGGCCGGTATGGTCTCGCCGGGTCCCGTAGTGGACCGGAAGGGAGGCCGCCGCCGCCGGAAGGGAAACCGTCGCCGCCCGCCTAAATTGAGTAGGGCAGTGCCGTGTGAGTTATTCCCCACCTCGATTTGGATGATTTCTCCACTGGGTTATATCCGTTGGAAGACAGATCATAACTCGTTGTTGTTGCCGCCGAGGCCTATTATTGTAGATGTTTGCCGCATAGGCCAGGGGGTGCCATCGCATCAACCTCTTGCAAAGTGGGACAGAATCAGGAATGATCGCCAGAATACAAATGCCACACACTCGGCAGAGCTACCGCAGCAGTTGTTGATGTTGAGTCACGCCCAATTGCCTCACCAAGGAAGCAAGGTCATCAATTTTGCTTTCCAATTTCCCGTGATCTGCAGCATAAGTTGCCTCAATTTCGTGGACACCTCTACTTAATGCCACCGAGTTACTTCGGTACCAAACTCATGGGAGTTAGTGGCCATATTCTCAATCAGTGCCCTTGCAGCCATAGGAGTCTTGTCTACCAATGCTCCTCCACTAGCAAAGATCAATCATGCTCCTATCCATGGGCAAAGAACCTTCATAAAAATACCGGATTAGTAGCCGATCACTAATCGATGGCGAGGACAAATTAGCACACATCTTCTTGAATCTTTCCCAAGATTCAAACAATGGTTCTCTCACAAACCGTCGATGCCACATATCTCCTTTCGGATTGAGGCAGCCCTTTGATGCAGAAAGAATTTCTCCAAAAACACCTCTTAAGATCATTCCAACTATTCACGATCTCTGGATGTAGTAGTACAAACCAATCCTTAGCAAAGATCCTCGTAATGAGAAAGGGAATGCTCTAAGTTTGATATGATCCTCCGAAATGCCTTGAGGCTTCATGGTAGAACACACAATGTGGAACTCCTTGAGGTGCTTATGAGGATCTTCTCCCGCATGACCACCGAACTTAGGCAACAAATGAATCAATCCGATTTAAGTTCAAATGGAACATCAACATCGTGGATATTGAATGCATAAAGATCGGTATGTAACATCGGAGCAGCTAGCTCCTTCAAGGTTCTCGTTATCCATAATCTCGCATGATCGCCAGAATCGAATTGAAAGATGGATCGAATCGAAAAATTCGTAAGCGTAAAAATTCGTAAGCGTAATCACTAGTATGGTAACTAAGTGAAGAACCTCTACTTCCTATATGCTCGGCGATTACGTAATCAACTCTATTGAACCTATGCAAGGTATGAAAAGTCCTATCTATGTCGATCAAATTGATGCAAAGAACCAGGATTGGACCTAGTCATATAACATGCAAAACTCAAAAATAGCAAAACAACAAAATGGAATATCCAACACTAGAAATGCACCAAAATAAATCTATTTGACCTATCAAATGATTTTTAAAAAATATGGGACCACCACACGCTTAAAACTACACTAAAATGGAACTCAAAAATGCAATGAAAAATCTTCAAAAAATGAAAAAGTGGCCTAAATGAAGGAATTAGGGCAGGAGAGGGTGTTGCTCACGGCAAACCTTGTGGAGAAGGCCATTTTCCTTCAACCCACCAATTTTCAGCTCATTCTGAGCATGTTTGGTCACCCAAAAATTACAAAAATGCCATTGTCTCACATAATTTGCTCAAAACCCTTACCAAACGATGGAATTTGGCCAAATTATGCAGGAATGATCCTTTTAGGATCACTTTGCTTAGAATGATGGTTTACCTTTGGCGGCCAAGTTTCAGGTCAAGACTCCATCGCAAGTACAATTCCTGTCTACTAGTGCCTTTTTGGATTCACAAAAATGAGAGCAAAGTGAAACTCAAAAGTGAAAGTGGAGGTGAAACTCAAAAATGAAAATCAAAACTTCCAATTATCAATAATGAAGTATATGGATGGTCAAATGCAGCAAGATTACATGCAAAAGCTGAATGTGGTGCAAGGAATCCAATGGAACAGTAACCGTAGCAGAATTTATGCAGAAATCAGGCTATCAGCTCAATTAGATTATGCAGGAATT
Source organism: Ormosia emarginata (assembly GCA_029884605.1). NCBI lineage: Eukaryota > Viridiplantae > Streptophyta > Magnoliopsida > Fabales > Fabaceae > Ormosia > Ormosia emarginata. The sequence continues at coordinate 25,402,778 of JAQQTP010000062.1, read as the reverse complement.
TTTGCAGCAAATGAATGTGTTATTTGTGCAACAGAAGTATCAACTGTGTTGAGTGAAGCAATGCACATTCACAGGACTCATCAATTGCAAAAAACTCAATGGAACAGTAATGAATCCAATGGAACAGTGAAAACGAAAAGTCCAATGAACTCGAGAATGGAGAGCACATTTATACCGAATTGATCAATGATATATTGCAGTGGAAAAACACAATGGAACAACAAAGCAAAGCAAGATTTGTGCATCACAACCGACCGATTTAAATTATGCACTTATGCGTAAGAATGAAATGAAATGTCTGCAGAAGCATAGACCAAATGTGCAAGGCAAAGGTGAAGTGAAGTGAATTATGTAGCCAATGGAACAAGAATCGGTGTAATGCAACAACTGAATGAAGCGTAATTCAAGAACTGAATGAAGCAGTAATTCAAAGAACCGAAAATGCAAAGAAGATCAAGAGCGTAATCGGGACATTAGCAAAAAAATAGCAAAATGCACTTAAGGACTTTCAAAGAAAGTTGATCACGAAAATAGGAACTCCTAATAAACTTAAGAAACCGAAAATAGATCCCCAAGAATCTGCCAAATTTTGATCAATGATGTCGCACTCGCCTCAAAATAGACTAGGATTTATGGAATGTAGCATAATGCATAACCTAGGTCATCTCCCAAGGACCAATTCGAATTTCTCAAGCATATTAGAAATTATTAATAAGTAGGGGTTTTGTTCATTGCAATAACAGAAAACGAATTTAAATTGAGAAAATTCAATTAAGGAAACACCAACCCAAGGTCTTCAATTCAAGTGGCAGAATCAATCATTGTTCAAGAGAATTTCTGTTGTTTACACCTCTGTTAATCCGAAATCAACTAGATAATCACCCAACAATTTATCAATTCAAACAGAATTACAATCGCAATTCTTGATTAAGATTGATTTAGGAACAAATTTAGATTAACATAGATTATCAATTGATGATCTATTCTCCCTTAGATTCAGATTAATCAACCCTAATTCTAACTTCAATTTCGAAATTCCAATCAGAATTCAATTGAAGAAGGAGAAGAGGGAAGAACACAACAGAATTTATAATCAAACAAGAGAACTCAAAATTCTAACCACCATTATTGAATTCCTTGGATTGATTGGAGCTTTAGCCTTCCATGGCCATCACGAAAATTGCAGAGAAGAGAGTAAAACGAAAAATAGAGAGAAGATGAAAAGAGAAAGGGGTTTCTGCTCAATCTGTTAAAACTGAATCACAACCAAAAAGCTCCATTCGAAATCTGCCTAAACCTATTTGTAACTGAAAGTTCTTCTGTAATTCCTAATCTACCCCTAGCCCAAACTGTAGCCCTCTGAATAAGCTTTTCAGAGACATATCATTTGCCTTAATTGGGCTTAAATTGAGAGAGATAGGCCCAAATCATTGAGGAAAGGTCCAAGCATTGTGACAGCAACAGCACCTGACTTTGAGGCCCAATTTCGCCTTGAATCCAGCTGAATTAGAAAAATTGCATTAGACACCAGATTGTAGATCTTCATCTCAGCTTTCAGGGGACTCCAAGATCATCCAAATACGATATTTGTAGCCCAAGTTATGGCCTGTACAAAACAGAAAGGTCAAACTGAGTTAAAATCCGAAAATTAATGAAGTTTTTACAATTAAGCTCAATGAAGACCAATCATCTAAAACTCATCTACAAACATAATATTGGACACAATTAACATCAATTAGGCCAAATATGAAGCAATAATGAATGGCTCAAAATTGATTGATCAATAACCAATCCATTCCTAAGATTATATCTATGTCAACAAGGGGTAAACAAATTAAATCAATAGAAAAGACTCGACCAAGAATGCCAACAGGACAATTCAAACATACTTTAGAAGTAACAACGGGCTTGGCAGTTAGTGTAGAAACAATTAATTGAAAACTTAGAGAAGACACAGATAAACCCAACCGATCCACACAGTCATATGCAATAAATGAGTGAGTTGCACCCGAATCATATAGTACAGTTAAATGATTACCTGCTATGACACCTTCTCTCTTGATAAGATCTTCAGACTGGGAGGCTTCAGCTCCGCTCATCGTATATACTCGCCCTTCAGCTTGTGGTTGAGCAGCACGAACGTTACTCAGTGATGGCTCCTTCTTTGGCTAGTTGCATTCCCTATAAGAATGCCCAGGCTTTCCACTTCGGAAGCAAATAAGTCCTTTGATTGAACAATCTCTGGACATATGACCACTCTTGTTACACTTGAAACATTTTGGGGTAAACGCCACCGCTTGTCCTGCTTTGTTGCCACTAGAACTTCCCTCAAAAGATTGATTTTTGGGTTGGTTCCCTGGCGGTCTCGCATACGGCTTCCGCTGAAATCGGTTGTTGTTGTTGTTTCCTCCCTTTTGGAATCTAGTCGGTCCAAAGTTCCGGTTCCTCGTATCCCTTGACGGCTCTAGCTCCTCGAGTCGTCGACAAGTATCCATCAATGCTGGGAATTGATTTATTCGCATCGGCAGCACACCTCGTTTCAATTCCACTCGTAATCCTTCCTCGAACTTGCGACATTTCCAAACCTCATCAGGTTGGATCTGGAAGTACCTTGAGAACTTAGACAAGCTCTCAAATTTTGCAGCATATTCATTCACTGACATGCTACCTTGACGTAAGCCAAGAAATTCCATTTCTTTGGCATGTCGCGCACTTTCTGGAAAATATTTTTCCAGAAATACTTTGCAGAATACTTCCTACGTGATTGCTCTTCCCTCGGCTTGCAGTAGCTTCCTAGTTCCTTTCCACCAATTCTCGCCATCACCCATTAGCATGAATGTGGCGTAAGTCACCTTTCGATCATCAGGACATCCTATCCCTTCAAATATCTTCTCTAGCTCTTGAATCCATAGACTAGCCTTTTCCGAATCAAACTCGCCCGAAAAGCTGCGGCGGTTATTGCATCGAAACTCGGACAAGTTATGAGCATCAATATTTATTTCTTGGCGATTGGTATCGCTTGTCGGTTACAATGATGTGCTATCACCTCGGCTATTCTTTGGATAACTTCGACAACTGCAGTCATCGCGTTGGTGTCACGTCCCGTATTCACGTGTGTTCCTCTTCCACGAGACATGTCGTTCTTTAACAAGTCAAATCAGAAAAAAGTTAGATGTGTCCATTCGGAGCAAATCACAGAGAATCACACAACACAAGCAAAACAGACCTAACCACAAACCTCAAAAGACTCTTAACTTGGGCTCTGATACCAACTAATTGTAACGCCCTGATGTAGGGCGTCACATTTACGACAAATTAAAATAAAAACCTTCCCAAGTTATAAATCGTTTGATAATAAGTACAACACGAGTTGTAAAATTTTAGTTATGTATTCTAAGAAGATCAATAATCATCCTATACAAATCCAATCATCTTCCATTATTGTTTCAACCTTCGTCCTATGGCTATTTCTTCTTGCGGAAAACATTACTAAATAAAATAAAAAAAACATGAAATAAAATACATTATTACATACATACCATAATATCCATATGGTTTTGTTAAAAAAAATATTAAAAATTAACTCATAAACCATTTGACACAAAAGAGTAGATATACAGACTTGCCTAAGTCCAACATGAGACTAAGAAAACCCAAAAATACAAGATGACATAACCACCACGTAACATTATTAATTAAGCCAACCAAGAAGGATAATCTAACGGCTTGCCTCCTTCGTCTTGGTCCTCGGGTTCTTGGATGTTCATGAGTTGCTTCTCTCACGAAAATTATTAGAGGTTGATCCTCTTCATCGTCTTTACCATACATAATAATAACACAAAAATACATACAAAGAGGTGAGAAAATCTGTCATCATTACCATCAGGCAATATAGAAAATGATAAATACAACCAGATATGTCATCAAAACATGTTATTACGACATATATAACATTTCATAGAATATATCAGAATAATATAATATGCAGACTCATAATGCACATGTACACGACACAAACCTACTCCATGGAGCTAAACACAACCAATCAGAGGAATGATCCCGAAGAACCTGGTCATTAACTCGGTGTTTCGCGGGCCACGTGCTATTTTAATATAAATTCATCGTGGCTTGCACAAGACATTGCCAAATTCATCGTGTACTACAGGCATTCTACAAGACCGTCCCCAACAAGATCGTGATTAAGAATAGTGCTTTGTCAAGATCACTAGTGTGTCATGCTCTGCGGTACCACTAAACCTAGAGGAGCTACTAACAAGTCCACGTGTGGAATTTTCGCACACCAATGCCTCCAAGTTCAATGAATGAACAACACTACGCCTATCGCACCCAAACAATAACATGTGTAATTCATCCTCTTAGGTATAACTCGTCAATGACACCAAAAATAACATATTCCTCAATAAATGGTGCAAGACTCAAAAATTCACATATATCATAATATCATCAAATCACATGGTCAAGTGCCATAACTCAGCAGTACCATCCTTCAATATAACCGGGTCCAACCCGACAGCATACCGCTATTATTTTCAATCGCGTAAATATTTTACCGCATTTTCACAATCTCATGATTATTTTCCAACGTTTTTAAATTGCGTAGGTATTTTCCCACATTTTTTTATCACGTAAATATTTTTCAACGTTTCCAAATCTCATAGTTATTTTCCTACGTTTTTAAAATCATTTTCTCATTCGTGTAATATTTTTAAATCATTTTCTCAAGCACGTAACATTTTTAAATCATTTTTCACCATATAAGATATTTCTTGATGTTCTAAATTAATTTTTGAAAACTTTCCGAAATTAAAATCCCTTTTTAATAAAGTACTTAGAGCGCTAAATAAATTTTTAAAACGTATTCTTAATTATCATAATAAAAATTACTAAATTGAGTTCTCATTAAATAAATCTTTTAAAACTACCTTTAAGAAAATATATATATATATATATATATATATATATATATATATATATATTTTTAATCTAAACACCAATTTTTTTTTTTGTACTTGTTAGCCCAAAATTAATTTATTTTCCATAACCAAATATATAATCATTTCCTATCTCCTTTTCCTTTGTAAAATATTTAATCCAATTATTTGTTACTTAATCCTCTAAAATTTATACTTGAAAAATAATTTTAGATTAAAAGTATATTGAATGGCATGTGACCGAAATTTACTATGTCTTCAACAAATCAAGCATTTGAAAATACATACATCAAAACCAATCATACAATAAAGTAAAACCATAAACATTCAAGTAAATGAATGCTCATGGATTCTTCACCACACACAATCCATTTTCATACTACCAAAATAGTTGATGAGATTAAATCTCCCTCTTACCTCTTGAAAACTATCCTTCTTGAAAGCTTCCTTTGGAGAATTTTGTGTGGCTTCTAGAAAATGCCTATCAAGCTTAAACAATTTAAAAAATACAAAACTAAGCTTGAGAAAGAATAACCATGGATCAAACATGGCTTAAAAATTTAAAAACAAATTTAGAAAAGGAAACAAGAATTTTACCTAATAGGGTACAAATTTCAACCTTGATTTCCAAGCTCAAGATGGTTGATTTCGAAGAAACTCACAACATGAAAGATGTTTGGAATGGTGTTTAGCTTTAGGAAATGAGGTTGGATAAAATTATTGAAGAGTGGAAGTGTGATTTGGGAGTGGTGGCCGAATGGCTCAAGAAATGGAGAAAAGATGAAGTTCTTCTTTGAGTTCTTGTGTTCTTGAAGAAAGAGAATAGAGAGAATAGATAGGAGTGATGGAAAATTAAGTGGAGAGGTCTCCTACACTATATATAGCCATGTGGTGCATTGGAGGAGTGGGTGGAATGATTTGTGATATTTGCTTGGTGGAGCACTCAAGGAGACAAGGTGGTGCATGCTAGCTCACTAAAGTGTATGATTAAGTGTGATGGAATCAAAATGATAAATTATTTTTAAAAATCATGTGCATTGTCTTGGAGTTACATGGAGTGAATGGATGGAAATTTATTGAATATTTGAGTGGGAGACAAGGTAGTTGAAGGATGACTAAACTCCAAGTGATCATAAATGATAGAATGCATTATTATGCATTATTTGAAGAATCATTCACCTTCTTGATGGACATGGCCATGTGGCCTTGGTGGAATTCACCAACAAAAGAATCCCATTCCATGTTATAATGAAATAATGAAATGAGTTGTACGTGGGTCCAAAGTGTTTTTACCTCTTTGGTTTCTACATTAAACATACTAGGTCCACTAACATGATTATAGAATCTAGGTAAATAGAAAACTTAATTACTAGGACTAGGTAATTAGGTTTATGATTTCACTTACAGTAAGTAGATTTATAACCTTAACCTAAGGTAAATAGATTTATGACTTTAACCTAGGGTAAATAAATGGTTATAACTTTAACCGACGGTAAATAAATTTACAACTTTAACCTAATGTAAATAGGTTTATAACTTTAACCTAAGGTGGATAGATTTATGATTTTGCCTAAGGTAAATAGATTTATAATTTTACCTACGTCTATTTCTCTACGTAGATTTTAAATTGCAGTTAATTTCAAATTGACAAAAATTATATATATATATATAAAAACTAATTTTTACTGTCTAAATTTACTGCGGTAAAAATTAAATTTTTACTGTGGTTCAATAATAACGCGTATCTAGATAAATTGTCAAACAACGAAGAAGATTTTCGAATCTTTTTGGTTTCGGGTTTAGTAAGATCCCCCCCCCATCGAATAATAGTTCAAAAATTCATCCTATTTAGGAAAATTATTACTTTCCTCGACTTAGTAATTCATACACAAAGATCCAAAACATTCACATAACATGCTTAAAATAAATTTACAACACATTCGTAAATTACAAAACAAGATGATTTTAGTCGTTCAGCACGTAATTTATCAAAAATTGGGGTGTTACAGAGGGGGTGAATTGGGTGATTACAAATTTTAATGCAACTTTGAGAAATTATGCATTTTGATATTTTCAATCAATACATGCAGCGGAATAAGTCTAACAAAGGTAAAACTATTATAGATTACTCAAATATAACTTGGGCTATAGGATAAATCAAACAAATAAGTTAGATATCAAGTTTAATTCAAGCATATAAAATTAAAGCACAAATATAAAGAGATAGAGTTGAGAAAAGCAAACACAAGGATTTATCCTAGTTCAGCCACCCCTTTTGACCTACGTCCAGTCCTCAAGTGAACAACCCGAGATTTTCCACTAAACCTTTAAGCTTGAATAGATGCTTGAAAACCTTTACAACCAAGAGCACTCAACACACCTTGGGATGCCTCACCCTTTGTGCTTGAGCCCCAACAACAAGGGATACCTCACCCTCTTTACAAACAAGGGATATCTCACCATTTTCTCTCTCGAGGGATACCTCACCCTCTTACGATGATTTTGAGATGAAGAGAAAGTTTAGAAACTCTCATTAGAGTAGATATACTACTTGAAGAACAAAGGAATAACAAGATTTTGCAATAAAGAGCTCAAAATATAATTTTAATGATTCAATGATCAAAACAACTGTTTTTAAGGTTCTTAAAGATGTAAATGCTTCAATATACACTTGTTTATAGAGCCCAAGTGATAAAATAGTCGTTGGTAGTGTTTAGAAATGATTTTTTTTATGAAAACTAGCCATTTATAGCCATTGGGAATGTTTTTGGGCACTTGGTAATCAATTACAAGGCTCATGTAATCGATTACATGACTTCTGTCAGAGTTGTAATCGGTTACACATATTCTGGTTTTGAAAATTGACTTTAGATGACCATAACTTCTTCATTTCTTATCCGTTTTAAGCAAATGACCACTCATTGGAAAGATATTTAAGTCTATTTTCAAATGAAAGAAGTTTCACAATAAAAATCAAAGTATTTTGGAAGTTATGATTAAAGAGTAACCAAAAGTCAACTTTTCAAAACTCAAACTTGACTATTTTTCATGGTTTTGAACTACTACGATGACTAGTTTTTCAAAACATGTTTCTTGGATATTTTAACAAGTAAGAATCATTTGTAAAGATTTAAAAATATATTTGAGCTCTTTTCTTTTAAAACCTCTATCTTTATATAGGAGAAAACCTAAAAGGAAAATATACCAATTCTAGTCCTTAGGCTTCTTGATGTAATCCAAGCTTCCAAAAATATTTCTTCTCTTCAAATCTTGCAAATACTTGGAACATCTTATCATCCTTATTCTTCTTGAATTAAGCATAAATGTGACCTTTTGCTTTCTTGTTGCAATGCTCACTCTTAGTACTTGGACTATCCTACAAAGTATTGCTCACTTAAACAAACATAGTTAGTCCAAATTTATAATTCAATATCTTCATTTGCATGATTCATAAATGTATAACTCTAATTAGTCTAACATGCATATAAGACTTTCATATACATATCCAAATAAGACATTTATCAATTATTAATAGATATGTTCTATATCGGATGCAACAAAGAACACTTTGCACATTTTCACTTAAGTAGAGTCAAATCCAATATTAATTTAGTACAACTCATATAACATAGTATTGGATATATCCTATAAAAGATGCTATAACGAATATGCATGATTCTTATATGAAATATAACAAGGTGGAGTATATGATCATGCATGATCCAATATAATCTATTAAGCACATCTATGTAGCATAAGCATCTATTAAGCACATGTATGTAGCACAAGCATCTATTAAGCACATCTATGTAGCATAATCATCATTCTTTTTGTCTCGTATTTGTCATCATCAAAACTTAACATATTAAACCATTGGGGCAAACTTATTTCTACAATCTCCCCCTTTTTGATGATGATAAATCACCAAAGAAAAATATGTTGATCAATATAGAAGAATGAATATTCGTGTAAGCATATCAAACAATAAGTATAAGAACATATTTTTCTTTCCAATTCTCACCCCCCTATTTGACATTAAGAAAAAGGCTTGGGAAGCAAAAAAAATAATATTTTTTTCTCCCCATATAGATAAAACTCGTGTTGCCAAAATGAGTAGGATCATCGAAACCAAAAACTTCTTCAAGTTATTCAAAAACATATTTATCTCCCCCTATTTAATTCTACATAGGATTCAAGAATAAAGAGATGAAACAAACATGTTTTCAAGATATAAAAGATTATTCATGCAATGCTTGTCATATTTTGGTACATCAACATTTAGCATATGATAGTAATAAAACATTTTATGTCAAGTAAGGATGTAAACCAAGAGATATAAATAACTTTAGAGCTAGGCTCCCCCTCATTAAAGCACAAGATGCATAAAGTGAAATATGTATTCCAAGACTATGTAAGCACATTACCATAAAGTAAAGTAAGATAAAATATACTTATTCTCAAAAACCATTTTAAAACTTCTCCCCCTTTCAAAAAGAATTTCATAAGAACACATTACATTTTCAAAAGCATTTTAGAAGAGTAGAGAGGTTTTATATTAAACCACATATTCTTTTCAAAACAAGATTAAGATTCTCATAGGTGTTATACCACTAAGAAACCATAGATCAAGAGAATCATATATATCAAACATTCACGTTGATGAAATATGCTACAGGGATCAAAGTATGTATAGAACTAATATCATCCACCTTATATGCAATAACAAAATTAGCAAGTCAATATCCAGTTAAGAACTTTGTCAATGCTAACCATACTTCTCGTGTAAGGAAAATATCTAATCATTTAAGATCAATTTATCAATAAATATCATACAATCCATAGCATATAGATTACCACAATAACTTAGAGATAGAGATACTTATTGAGAGCGATGCTTCTTTAAAATGTTCTTCGTTTATTGGTCCTTTGAGTTTGAGCTTTCTTCCATTGCATATTCTATTCCATTGCACTTGAAGAAAGTCTCCTCATGTCCCTCTTCATTCAACTCTTCTCTTTATCTATTTATGCTTGACATTTCAATATTTGATGGCTATATGTGAAACACATAGAGAAACTTGCAAAGTTCTAAAAGTTCTCTAAAACATAGGTTAGCATCAAATATCATTTATGCTCATTTACAAGCATAATTTAGGTTGATATATAATGTAAAACATGTACCACATTATCAACCATGCAAGGTTAGCTCTAACAAGAATGTATAAAGAACATATGCACTTGAATCCAAAAAAAAGAAGGTTTAAGCATTTTAAGGCATGATTCAATTTTATCAAGAAGTACATGATCATCATCAAAACTTATATAAGCATTTTGGGGTAAACAATGATCATGTAAGACATGTTATGTCAAGTAAGAAATTCTAGTATGCACACATGATTCAAGTTTCTTACATTGAAGTTCAAAGACAAGTCCAAGACACAAAATGAGTCATTTACTTCTTGCTTTCAAGATATGAACATATCAAGCAATTTCAAACAAGAAGACATATAACTTTTAACTTCCCAATCTTCAAGTAAGTATATAAGACAATTAAGCATCAAAGTGAAATGAGTAGAACTACTTATGAGCATTTGAATTTCTATATTTGAATAAAGAGAATTGATCACATGATCAAGAACAAAGATATTACCATAAAGCATGTCATTCCAAATAAAGTGTGTACATATCTAGCATGTTAACATATGTAAAGACATTTTCAAGACACAATGCTAGAAAAGCACAACTTAAAGGCATGTTAAGGCGTAAAAACAACTCTCTACTTCTCCAAATATCACATGATATTCAATTTAAAGCATAAGTAAGGATAAGAGATTGATGTCACCAAAAATATACTCTTTGAGTTTTTGTAGGTGACTCCAACTTCCATGTCACAAGGCTCGTTGAGAATGTTATAATTTTCCATGTCATTCTTTTTATCTTTTCATTACTCTTGAAGAACTTGGGCCATTTCAAATTTTTGGAATCTCAAGTAGCATACTTGTATTTTACTTCAATGTATGCTTGGGCTAATAGTCACCCTACAACACAATTCAAAGTAACATTCACAATTTTTCCATAGAAAATATTTCGAATCCATTATGCTCGTAAAGATCAATTTTTCTAAGCTTTTGTATAAATGATCAATTACAATTAAGTCCTTATTTATGCTTTCTTGTTTTTCAATCTAAAGCATGAAATACAAATATGTTTTATGATAAAAATTTTGATTTGATCGAATTACGAACATAATTTGCTTCATATAATATTTAACTTTTACTAAGTAAATCCATAAAAATTTTCTCAGTCTTTTTTATGTGAATTTCATAAGAGGTAATTTTTACCTTGAGATATAAAGGAAATTAATATTGTCTATAATTTTATTTGAACGTTTTGGATTTGATTTACTTCGTCGTGGGAAAAACTTCTATGGAAAAATGACCGTTATGTCCCTTGATTATACCTCTTTCTTTTTAATTTTTCTATATGTCACAAATTTTCTGCATTATTGAAACACAAGGAAGACTTTTTGGTACCCATATCTTGGGTCCTTGAATGTTAGTATTTTATTTGGACTTTTTGTGCGATTTGCTCTTCTATAGTTGATAAAAATAAATATTTTTTTACAAACAATTGAAAATCTTGTTTTAATTATTCAAAACTTAAGTCTTTTGTTGATCTTACTAAACCCATAAGCTTTGCTTGAATTTTTATGTGGAATAACATAATTAATCTTTAATTTTTTAGGATTTAGCTCACAAATAAAATAATTATCTTCTCTGATTTGCTAAACCATCCCCTTAGTACGAGGTTTCATCGCTTTTACAGGCATTTCCATCGCATCACATTTGTGAATTTCATTTGTAACCTTTTTGCTCTTCTCCTTTAGAATATGAACTTCTTCCAAGACCATTGTAGCTCATATATGAGTCAAATGAAATTAGAGGACTCACCTCTAATCCTTTTTACCTTTGCTTCAATTTGTATCCAACTCTTTGACATCTTTTCTCATTGTTGTCATACCATCTTGTGCATTAACATTCTCAATCTCTCACATCGAACTTTGTAGATTTTTCTCTTTGAGCATTTTGAGGAAGAGAAGGAAAATATTTTCTCAATGGATTTTGCTCTTCATGCTTTCTATATACAATATTATACACAAAATCATTGTTTGAAAGAATGAAAATTTCTTCTGAAAACATCCATTTTGAAGGAGAAGAAGGGTTCGGTTATTTTGGGAAATCGAAGAATAAACCGACTCAAGAGTCACGAAGTACCGTATCCGCCACTTAACCGTAACACAAAGAACTCAAGAACTTGGTTTTTCCATCTTGAATGGTTAAGTCTTTGTCTTTGTCCAACTTCCCCAGCGCGCCTAACGAGAAAACTTCAACATACTTATTTCGTTTTGTTTCCATCTTGATACCATTCCTAGGATCCTCAATATCTACGTCCCCATGTCTAGTAGGTGCAATAGACGATAATCTCAAAGCGTAACTTTTTTTTTTGACCAATTTTCGCAGCTTTTGTAAAAGGTGTAACCATACAATCATTTAATAAAGTAGGCCAATAAAATCCATACCGCAAGATTTTCGCAATTGTTGTCGCCGAAGAAAAAATGACCTCCACATGCTTCGAGCGACACTACCTACCTCACTCATTCGGGCACACATTTTTTCTTCTATACCCTTTTTTTTCTTTTTTTTTACTTCTTTTTTTTACTTTTTTTTTCTTTTTTTTTTGCATTCATAATGCGGATGGAGAAGGTTCATCACCTCCACTTCGCATTCTCTGGAAGTTCATGATACCGTTTGAGGCGGTGTCCATTTACGATGAAAGCTTTGGCAAAGTGACCTCACTTTTAATCCGAACAAATCGAAGGAAAAACATTAGTAACAATAAATGGTCCATCCCATCTAGACCTTAATTTGCCGTGCATGAGTCGGAGGCGGGAGTTATAGAGGAGAACTTTTTGACCAATCTCAAATGTTTTCCTCGAATCAACTTATCATGGAAGGCTTTGGTCTTCTCCTTATAAAGTTTGGAACTTTCATAAGCCTCCAAGCGGATCTCCTCCAATTGTCAAGCATCCAGCTTCCTCTCCATACCGCTTGATCTAGGTCCAAGTTGTACCTTTTCACCGCCCGTAATGCTCGATGCTCAATTTCCACACGTAGCAGATGGCATGCTTTTCCAAAAACAATTTTTCGATATGGAGACATCCCGATTGTGTCTTATAAGCAAATCCGCAAGAAATAAAGCATCCTCAAGCCTCTTGCTCTAGTCCTTTCTCTAGGTTGAACTGTCATAAAATATTTCTCGGAGTATCTCGCTTCAATTTCTCTAATTGGAGACCTCGGCTTGCCCATTGGTTTGGGGGTGGTAGGGTGTAGAAACCTTGTGTTGGACTCCATACTTCTTCATCAAAGCCTCCATGCTTCGATTGCAAAAATGTCAACCTTGATCACTAATGATGGCTCTCGGGACTCCAAACCTACGTAAAAATCTTTGATCTAATAAAATCCACAACAACTTTAGAATCATCAATCCGAGTGGCCTTAGCCTCCACCCATTTAGATACATAATCCACATTACAAGCCTTCGTAATGTAAATAAAACCAAATGATACAGAAAGGACCCATAAAGTCAATACCCCAAACATCAAAAATCTCACGAAATAATAAGGGTTTCGGGGCATTTCATTCCTACGAGAAGTATTCCCTGTTTTCCGGCATTGATCACAAGATTTGCAAAACATATATGCATCATGAAATAGAGTGGGCCAATATAATCCAGAGTCTAAAACTTTCCTAGCAGTTCGTTGAGGACCATAAGTGGCCGCCACATGCAAGTTTATGACAAAAGCTAAGAATGGAATGGAATTCATCATCGCACATAAACCACATAAACACACACCTCCTAATTACTTGGTCACCGCAAAATCTCCATAAGTACCTCCCAAGCTCTTGATCATCCCACACATAATACTTTGACTCACTTTTCAATTTATCAATCTTAGCCTTAGTGAAATGTGCGAGGATATTGCGTTAGCAACCAAGAAATTAATCAAATCAAGAAACCAAGGGATGTTGCCTTGCAGCTTGAAAAGGCAGCTCATCAGGGAAAACATCATGGATGGGAAAAACATTTGCCTCCCTTTCAATTCAACTCAAGTGATCAGCCACCAAATTCTCCGCTCCACTCTTGTCACGGATCTCAATATCAAACTCCCGGAGGAGCAACATCCACCTAATCAACCGGGGCTTGGCATTGGGCTTCTTCAGGAGAAACTTCAATGCTGCATGATCTAAAAACACAACCACTCTGGAACCAAGCAAATATGATCGAAATTTATCTAAAACAAAAACAATTGCTAAAAGTTCCTTTTCAGTTGTGGTGGTGTTGATTTGTGCAGGATCTAAAGTTCTCAAGCATAGGAAATGACATGAGATACTTTACCGACCCTTTTGTGCAAGAAGAACAGCTCCCAATGCATAATTAGAGGCATCACACATCACTCAAATGGAAGTGTCCAATCCGGCGGTTGGATGATAGGTGTACTTGGTCAATGCCTCGCTTCAATTGATTGAAGGCATCCCGACACTTCTTGTCAAAGTGAAACTCCACATCTTTTTTCGTAAGTTGGATAGCGGAAGTGCAATTTTTTGAAATTCTTTATGAACCGCCGATAGAAACCTGCATGACCAAGGAAAGAACGAATCTCCCGCACGCATGTGGGGGTAAGATAGGCATGAAATAACATCTATTTTTGCAGGATCTACCTCAATACCCTCACGAGATATCACATGCCCTAAGACTATACCTTGTTCTACCATGAAATGACATTTCTCAAAATTTAGAACGAGGTTAGTCTTAATGCATCTATGCAAGACCCGAGCCGACTATCTAAACATGCATCAAAGGAAGATCCATAGACAAGAAAATCATCCATGAATACGTCCATGCAATTTTCTAAAAATCGAAAAGATACTTACCATACACCTCTCGAAAGGTGCCTCGGAGCATCATTAAGGATAGACCAAAGTGGCATCCTCCTCGTATGCAAATGTGCCAAATGGACAAGTGAAAGTAGTCTTCTCTTGGTCTTCCGGGGCTATATGAATCTGAAAATAGCCCGAATATCCATCCAGGAAACAATAATGTGACTTGCCTTTCCTAACCGCTCCAACATCTGATCAATGAAGGGCAAGGAAATGATCCTTTCTGGTAGCCTGGTTGAGCCGCCTATAATCAATGCAAACTCGCCAACTATTTTGAACTCGTGTGGGCACAAGCTCATTGTTCTGATTCGCAACCACTGTGACCCCATATTTCTTGGGAACCACTTGCACGGGGCTCACCCATTGACTGTCAGATATGGGATAAATAATGCCAGCTTGAAGTAGCTTTGTAACTTCCTTCTTCACCACATCTAGAATCGGGGATTTAGTCTCCTTTAGGGTCATCTAACCGGTTTGATCCCTTCTTCCAATAAAATCTTATGCATGCATGTGGAGGGACTAATACCAGGAATATCTGCAAAAGTCCATCCGATGGCTTGCCTATTCTGCCTCAAAATCTAATAATTTTTCTTCTTGATCGTGTTGTCGGCTTTTAGCAATGATCACCGGAAGTGTCTCACCATCTCCCAAATATGCATATTTAAGATGGTCCGGTAAAGTCTTCAACTCCAAGGATGGAGGTTGTACAATGGAAGGTAACAAGTGATCTGAAATTCAATGACTCAACAATATTAATTTCAAAGATGGTATCGACTCTCATTCTCAATTGTTGCATCATCAAGAACATGTATCATTACTCATAACAATAAATCTCAACATATGCAAAGACATGGTTCAACATCACAAGTGGCACATGTATCACAAGAAACAGAACCAAGATAGTCAACAATATCGTGAATTCAACATATAAATCAAGATAGACATCATCAACCAAAGATCTCAATCATATCAACATGGAAAACAGAATGCTCCTCTAGGGGGTGTCTCATGACATCAAAAATGTTAAATTGTACCAAATCGTCGCCAAACTCCATAGAAAGGGTGCTAGCATGCACGTCTATCTTGGTCTTGGCGGTCTTGAGGAATGGTCTGCCTAGAATCAATGGAGTATGGTTTGTTGGAGACTCATCTTCCATGTCCAGCATTGTAGAAATCATTTGGAAAAATCAACTCATTCACCCGAACTAACACATCTTCCAAAGACACCAAAGGATGAGCAAGTGGCTCTATTTGCCAACCGAATCACGATACCAAGGGTTGCAAAGTACCGATGTTTAAACACTTATACACCGACATGGGCATGACATTGATCGAAGCACCCAAATCTAGCATTGCATGCTCAAATCTAGAGTTTCCAATTGTGCAAGAAATTGTGAAAGTTCCAGATCTTTGCATTTCTGTGGCATGCATGCTTGCGTAATCATTGCGAAAACATTTCTACCCATGCCGATCTTCTCATCCCCTTTCAACCTTCTCTTATGAGTGCACAACTCCTTGAGAAATTTAGCATATTTTGGAATTTGCTTGATTGCATCTAAGAGAGGAATATTGATTTCCACTTTCCTAGAATGTCTCCATGACTTCTTTTTCCATTTCTAGCTTGCATTGTTCTCTTGGATTGTGTGATCCTATTTGGAAAAGGTAATGGAATGGTAACATCTGAATTCTCTGTAATTTTCTTCAAGGCACATTTTCTCGGACCAATTATCCATTTCCCGCCGTTTTTGGTCAATTTCGATTCTTCTGTAAGGTTGGAACATCAACTTCTTTGCCACTTCTCAAGGTAATTGCACTTACGTTGCCTCTTGGATTGTTGATTCTGTTTGTGAAGGCAATTGGCTAGAACCTTGACTCTTTAGCTCACTCACATGAATAAGGGTTGCCACCGCCCAATTTGAGTTTGTAAATTCTGAATGTTGACACCGACGTTCACTGGAACCGAATGTTATTTGTGGCCATTTGTTTCATCGTGTCTTCCAATGATGGCTCACCGGAGTGGATTGACATGACACCGAACAGATATTGTCGTTTTATCTCGAATGCGGGGGGTATTTGTTAGTATTTGTTGCTTGGACCTGCATTTGATATCTAAATTGTTGTTGCTTCTTGGGGGTAAATTGTTGACCTTGGCTAGAATTCCCATATCTCAAATTGGGATGGTCTCGCCAACCAGGGTTATAAGTACTAGAAAATGGATCATATCTAGATTGTTCTTGTTGTTCTTATATTGGGGTCTTCTAGGAAAAACACCACCTTGCAATAGAACACATTGATCCGGAAAAGCGGAACCATCTTCCCGAAGTGTAGGGCATGAATCAAGAGGGATGAGATGAATTAGAGCAAATTCCACACACCGATGCAAATATCTAATGGGTGGTTGTTGACCCACTACTATCCGTCTTACCAAAGAAGTCAATTCATCTAGTCTATGTTCCATTCTTTGTTGGTCCATATGAGATGCTTGAATTTCATTAACTCCTCCGGTTGCGGTGATGATCCGCGAGCCAAACTGTTGGGTATTGGTGCCATGTTTGCTATCGATCTCTTGCGGCGGTAGGAGTTTTGTCTACTAAGGCTCCTCCAGAGGCAAAGATCGATCATGCTTCTATCATTTGGCAAAAAGCCCTCATAAAAGTATTGAATCAAGAGCTGGTCACTAATTTGGTGATGAGGGCAGCTCGAACACAACTTCTTGAATCTCTCCCAAGGTATTCATGCAAAGTCTCACCAGACATCCGTCTCGATGCCACATATATCCTTCCTAATTGCGCGGCTCTCACAAGGCATTATATAATCTCTCCAGAATAATCTCTTCATGTCATTCCAACTTCTCGACCGAACCTGGTGAAAGATAAAACAACCAATCTTTGGTCGCATCGACAAGTGAGAAGGGAAATGCCCTTAACTTGATGTGTTCCTCGTAGATGCCTTGTGGCTTCATGGTTGAACACACACACAACATGGAACTCTTTCAGTGCTTATGAGGATCTTCACCCGCAAGACCATGAAACTTTGGTAACAAGTGTATCAAACCAGATTTCAACTCAAAATCTGCATCAAGATTAGGATATTGAATGCACAAAGATTGGTAAGATACATCAGGAGTAGCAAGTTCCTTAAGGGTTCTATTATGCATGTTATCAGCCATGATTTCAGGATTACTTAAGTTATCAAGTTCACTCCCAAAATTAGGTTCATAATTAACTCTGGAATTTATCACACGAGATCTAATTAATCTATGCAAGGTCCTATCAATCTCAGGATCAAGATCAAGCAAGATATCAGGATTGGACCTAGTCATGCATCAACTAAAGCACAAAAACACAAAAACTGCAACTAAGCAAAATACACTAAACAACACTCAAAATATGCAAAAATAAATCTAGTTAATATGTCTAAATATTTTTAAAAATTATAGAATCAACACAGTAACAAAATCTACATAAAAATGAAACTAGAAAATGCAATAAAAAATAATAAAAAATTGAAAAAGTGGTCTAAATGATAGAATTTCGAAAAACCAGGGTGACCTCACAGTTTACTGTGAGTCTTGTTTATCAGGCTGTTTTCCTTCAACCGACCAAGTTTCAGCTCATTCTGGGCATATTTCAGTTTGAAAATTGCAATAGTTACCCGTAATCACCTTTTCTTTCTTCATCTTTCCTAAATCACAAAAAATTCAAAAGCTAAGATAAAAATGTTAGTATGGTATGAACAATGGTAGTAAATGAAAAATAACTGTTAGAATAGGTAAGAAAGAACAAAAATTAGTAAGGTTACTCAAAATGAAAAAATTGCACCTTGCGAGTTCCCCATGGATTTCGTGAATCACCACAAGAAAACCCTAAAATTTTGACGTCACAAATAAAGCTTGAAAATAAGAAACAATGAATCTCATGGTTTAAAATTATAACCGAAGTTATTACCTAAACTTGTAGTATAGTGAACAACACCGGATCGTCTCCTCAAGGATCGTAGATGCAATTTGATCAAATCAAGAAAGTTAGAAAAAGGGGGGGATGGTGCTTTTGATGGTTCAAGGATCGCAAGAGAAAGGATTTTTTTGTTGTGTTTGGAAGAGAAATAACAATTAAAAGAAAGATGAAATGAATTCCTAAATCTATCCGAGATTGGGTGGATTCAATCATAGACCTTTCAATAAACACCTCAAATACATTTGAATGGTTAACTTGGATCTAACCGAGATCTCTAAGATCGATCCAGAATTCATACTAGACAATCGTCCTTGAATTCAATTGACAAGTTTTGATAAACACAAATGCTTAGCAATCGCACCATTCATGTAAATATATGTCAATTTAAGCACCGAATTCAATTAACCTAGGCACAAATCAAGTAACTCTAACCTCTTCAATTACGTGATTAGTTTAGATCAATCAGCTTCTAAATTTCATCACAATACTTAATCTTAAACCAAGATCAAATCGATCAAACATAAAGCTCCCTCGGCTCCGAATAAATCACCATTCATGCATTCAAGATCAAGAGAACAAGAAGAAGAGAAGAGGAATTCAAATATAAATCAAATACATTACATAACCAAGGTCTCAAGAATCCAAGCCACAATCTCTTCAAGAGTCCCGAATTGACTAGAAGTGACTTAGCTCTCCATTACAATGAAGGAAAAATATACAAGAACTATGAAAAGCTATTTCTAACACCAAGTGTGTGTGTGTTTAGAGCTCTCCACATCCTTCCTTTTATAGAGGATTCAGAGTAGTAGTAGATGGGTAGATGAGATTAGTAGGTGGAATTAGTAGGTGAGCTTGGTAGGTGAGATTGGTAGGTGAGCTTGGTAGGTGAGATTGGTAGGTGAGCTTCCTTGTCTCCGAAAGTATTCATTGCTGAACTCATTGATTTCTTTCATTTCTGAGCCAAGTGGTCTTCATGAAAGTTCTAGGAAATTGTCTAAGCTTTCCAATGGCTCTGGAAGCACCCAAAAATTCGTCCCTACAGCTCAAGATATGACCCAATTACTACAGATTGTTCAGGACCACTTTCAGCACCCTCTGTTTTGACTTTCCTCAGATCCAATATCTCCATCAAGGAGCCCGAATCAAGTTTTGTGCTTGACATGAAAGTTGTTCATATGGGTCTTACTTTCAGATTACAAATTTTCAGCCCATTTTATATGCCCAAACTCTAGAATTATGTTCATGATTTGACTACACAACTACTCGTGGTTCCAATTGCCACAAATCCCGTATTCTGATTTCCATGCCCAATTAGCTCCACTGGATGTCTGAAATTGACTTTGAGCTCTTCATCAAAGTTGTAGAGCTCTCTCTTATCTTTCCTACAAGGTAAAATTCATAATTATCAGACATTTAGAACTCAAGATATGGCTAAAATACAGAAAAATCATCTGTAAGACCCGAATAATGCTGAAAAAATTAATTAAGTCCGATTCGAGTTCAAACTTACAAAACATAATCAAATTCAGTCAATTAAGTACATGAAGAGTGTAAATAACTAAACATAAGGGTTTCTTAATGAACATTGTAAGGCAATAAAATATGTGATTATCAAATCCCAAGATAAAGATGCCGAGGTAATAAAAGATTAAGATGTTATGAGCAAAGAGGTTGAGGAGAATGAGGAAGTTGTCAAGAAGAAGGGAGAGGACAAGAAGAAGGAGGACAAGCCTTATACACCACCTCTACCCTTCCCTACTAGACAAGTTAAGAAAAAGCTGGATGCTCAATTCTAAAAGTTTTTGGAATTTTTTAAAAAACTTCACATTAACATACCATTCGCTGAGGCCTTGGAACAAATGCTAAGTTATGTGAAGTTTATGAAGGACATCTTGTCCACGAAAAGACGACTTGGGGATTACGAGACCGTGTTACTCATAAAGGAATGTAGTGCCATCCTACAGAATAAATTACCTCCCAAGTTAAAAGACCCATGAAGCTTCACCATACCATGCACAATTAGTAGTCAATTCAATGGTAAAGCTTTGTGTGACCTTGGGACAAGCATTAATTTGATGCATTTAGGAGAAGTGAAGCCAACCTCTGTGACTTTGTAATTACCTGATTGTTCCCTTACTTATCTGAAGTAAATCATTGAGAATGTCTTGGTAAAGGTTGACAAACTTATTTTCCCAGCTGATTTTGTTATCCTAGACATGGAGGAGGACAGAAATGTACCCTTGATTCTAGGGAAGCCTTTCTTGGCTGTTGGGAATACAATGATTGATGTGCGAAAATGGGAGCTCACCATGGGAATTCAAGATCATGAGGTAACCTTTAACATTTTTAAAGCAATGAAATATCTGTAAGATCTTGAAGAATGTGCTTTTGTGAATGTGCTTGATGGGATGATATCTGATGTACCATGTGCAAGTGTCGTATGTGACCCTCTTGAAGTTCTTTTGATATCTACATATGAAAAGAAATATGATGAATTGAGAGAGCTCATGAAATCATTGGATACTTCACCTATATGGAATCAAAATCCCAAACTTGAAAGGAGGAAAACCTTCCTCACTTTAGCAAATGCATGATTAAAGGAAAACTAAGTCCTATCGGGACTATAACTAAGGCCCTTCTTGGGAGGGAACCCAAGTGTTTAATCCTTTACTTTAAGTCTTTAAATATGTTAATACTTTGATTTTGTGGTTTTATTATATTTTTGTTATACATATTGTAATTTAACCCTCTAGACAAATTTTGCAGGTGCTAAAGACCTCTAGGAAGCATAAATGGCATCAAAATGGAGTTTGGTGCAGAATTATGCAGATAGACTCCTCACGCCGCAGCGTACGCCTTGTCACACCGCGACGCAAGTGCATTTTTGGTGCATTAAGGCTAAAAACCTGAGAGCAACACGCCACGGTGCAACATGTGTGCATGTTGCGACGTTCTTGTTTAAATAATAATAATTATAAAAGTTTAAATAAATAAAAAGGTGGGAAATTAATGAACGTCGAGGCGCGCTGCGACAAATAGGGTTATATGCCGCGGTGTTTCGCTTGTCTCTCTGTTTCTCTCCTAGTTTTCTCTCCTTTTATGGCTTTCTTTGTATTTTTTCTTATTCCTTGCCTTACCTCGTAATCTATATTTCTACACTTCTTTTTTAAGGTATGTTTTAGTTTAACTATGTTCATTTTGCTTTTGGCTTTTATTTTCTTGTTGTTTTGCATTTTTGTTTTTGTAAAAGGGTTTTCTCTATTTTTGTTTATTTCCTAGTACATATATGCCTGCAAATGCATGTTATACATGTTTTTGTATGATTTTGGTGCTGCCCTAAGTGTTGCTAGGCAAAAGCACAATTTTTTTGTCCTTGCGTCGCAGCCTGTGTGCTTCATGCCTCGACGTGCATTTAAATGTTCATGGATGCCGCGACTTGGAGCCTTAATGCCGCAACATAAGCTTGAATTTGGTTGAATGCCGCGGCATGACAACTTCATGCCGTGGCGTAATTTGGAGTTTTGCTTTAATGTCTCGGCGTAGAAGTGCATGCCATGGCGTGTGGTCCCAATATGTGTAGAATTACTCTGTTTTACATGCTTTTCTTACTTTTGAATGATTAATTCTGACATTTTGTATATTTTGACAAGTCAAGGTACACTATGCCTCCTAAACGCCAGAGAGCTTCCACCAGCAACTGCAACAAGAAGCAATCTCCCCCTCCTAAGTTCGATAGGAGGAAGTTTATATCAGCTGCTGCAGCTCTACGATACACTACCCTGGTCACCAGACCGTTGATCCCAGAACGGGGCTTCCCTTTACTGAGGCCAATCACCAGAACATTGAGAAGGTCATCTATCAACTCAACTGAGGTGAGTTTGCTAAACACCCAGAGGTTGCAATTCTACCAGTGGTTCGCAAATTCTATGTGAACACTACATTCTTTCCTTAGGGGACTACTACTACCAGAGTGCATGGACGCATGGTCTCCTATTCTGCTGTGTACATTAGAGTGGCCCTGAGCTGGCCTCCTCCCCCTATGGTATGCGACTACACTGAGTTCCTCAACTTGGAGCCAGATGAGGGCATTGATGTTAACGTTGTCGCAGCCAAGATCTGTAACCTAGAGGCTTAACCTGTTGTCTGGACCTTGAGTGTGCAGACACAGAGGCCACGACTGTTCCCTCGATCTTGCTTAATGCCAGAGGCCAAGGTCTGGTACCATTTCATCTCCACCCGGATTCTCCCGTCAGTAAACATATCCGAGGTGACCCGTGATCAAGCAATCCTCATATATGCCATTATGGAGTGTCGCTCCAAAGATATCGCCCTGATAATCGATGAGTAGATCAAGAGGTTAGTGCAGAAGTCTAAGAGCCTCTTCTTCCTTTCTCTCATCTATATGCTGTGCACCAGGCAACATGTGTAGTGTAGGGCTACACGAGGAGCTCACTGATATTAAACAACCTCTCAATGATTACATCCTTGAGAGGTTGGGAGTGCCCCAGCACCTCCGAGACCGAGACAGACTCACATTGAGCCCAGAGTAACACCTCCACTTGATGCTCAGTGGCGTACACAAATAGAGGACCAGATAGCACATCTTGTTGCCTTGCAGACCTGCCAGTACCAATATATCATTCACACACAACGGTGGTTGGCGAAGCGCTTGGGACTTTCCATGGATGACTTCCCTATTCTAGAGTTCCCACCAGAGGCAGTAGCTGACCCTCCTTTATAGCAATAGGATCCTGAGGCTACACATCCTGGAGACAGAGATAGAGACAATGATGATGGTACATATGAGGAGGATGACTAGCCCTACTGCATACAAGGCAATTTCTTTCATGTTATATTTTGCTATTTTGTTATACAGTGGGGACATTGTTTCCCTTTGGTTTGGGTGAGCATTATAACATGTTTTATTTATTTTGGGATAGTATGTTAATGATCGTATAACATATTATGATGTTTAAACAATATTGATGTTTTAATGAATATATTTTATCATGATTATATAGTGTTTTGGTTATTACTGTTAAGTGATTATATAGTTTTTATGTTTTAATGCACATGAGCCAAATGGAATGTATGTTTTGAATATTCATCGCAAAGTCAAATCTATTAAAATGCATCACAATGTGTCACTCGCTAGTGTAGTTTTGGTTGTTCAATGATAATACTGCTTGCAAATTGCCTTATTTTAAGTGAAACCATATGCGATCAAAAGAAGCATGTTGAAACAATCTAGTTGCTTTTTAATGTGTAACATCCCGAATTTAATAACCATAGTATATCACCACGGTCATTAGATTCAGACTTGCTACTTTCACAGGTATGTAATTTCTAATATAACATAACAACATTATATAGAAAATATGAGCCTCGAATGAATATATAAATATTATACCACTGTATTTCTCATAAATATAATATGTATATAATATCAATAGAAACTACCTAGCTACACTAAGCTAAGCACTTTAAGCTCCTGCTTGCACTACACTTTCCACAAGTCTTCCTCCTTAGAATAATCATGGAAACACACACAAGGGGTGAGAATCACATATTCTCAGTAAATAAATCCATAAAATATGCCATCACAAACATTCCATCCATTTTGGGGAAAAACATAATTTCTAAACTCAAGTCACATACTTGTACAAATTAAAAAGGTGGCAAAGGCCAAAACCATGTCCTTTCTCTTTCCGAAATAGATTCTCATTTTATAAGTTTATACAAAAACTCATTTATCACAAACAGATTTCAAGTGACCACCACACTCTTGAAAACATCATCTCTATCAAAGAGACACTAACATAACTATGGCTACTGCCACTATCTCACCATAACAACTATCAACGATATTATACAACTACCCATACAATTGTACTTATCATTAATTAAGGTAACTGCCCATATAATTACCATGCAAATGCAATGCTTGTTATGTTGTATGTTTATGCCTAACATGTCCTAAGACAATGATTATGCAATGAAATAAAAATAGTGTTAGTGCAATGTCATGAAACTCGACTATTTAGGAATTCCATTCCTTGTATTTTCTGAGTAGTATAGCATTCAACCATTTTATACTATGTAATATGACTCCAACCATTTAACACTACATGACAATGAATGGACTATTCCATCTCATAACAATGAGTGTACTGTTACCATCTCATATACCATTCATAGATACGTGGAAATAGCAAGTGTGTGTAAAAACATGCAAAGTGATATATATACTCCAACCATTTAACACTACATGACGGTGAATGGACTATTCCATCTCATAATAATGAGTATACTGTAACCATCTCATATATCATTCATAGATACATGGAAATAGTAAGTGTGTGTAAAAACATGTAAAGTGATATATATATATATATATATATATATATATATATATATAGGGAGGATCAACTTACACCAATGTAAGTCTTTTTTGACTTACACTCATTTTTAACTGTTAGATCAACTTTCATCTAATGGTTACTTTTAATGAAATAATCTCAATCATTAGATGAAAGTAAATCTAACGGTTAAAAATGAGTGTAAGTCAAAAATTACATATATATCCCCCCTATATATATATATATATATATATATATATATATATATATATATATATATATATAAAACACATTCAACGCCAAATCGGATATTCTCCTACACAAGTTCATAACCAATGCCCTTAAATGTGCTCATCCTCCTCCACGAGGTGTTCGAACTATCAACTTAGGAATACTCACATGCTCACTCTAAGTGTCATTCCCATCACATATCATCATCACAAGTGATAATAAAATCAATCCTCTATGGATCAATAGTCTAGGTGTTTAACCTGTGACACTTCCAAACCATTAGTTGCCTAAGGTCTCACACTTTCCTCACATATACTAGATAGTAATTCTTCCTTGAACTACTCCTATTGATGTCTCGTCACACTTTAAAAGGCATAAAAGAGTGATCCCAAGAAAATGGGAATCCAATTCCCTTTAAAATAAACTTACACAAGTTTTTGGTGGAAGAACCATTGTCTGCTGTGCCTTGTCTTCAGTGCTTAGGCGCTTGGTGCCAGAGCTCAGGCGTTGAGTGCATTGTAGTACGCCACATTTTCTGGCCATTAGGCGCTCAAGCGCCCAACGTCTAGCGCCTAGGCATTGACTGGTTCTGCAAAATTCTGCAAAAAGCTAGTTACTGTTCCATTAGTAACCAAAACCAAATTCAACCATTTCAATCTAGTTTCTAGGTGATTTTAAACCCCTAACAAGTTCACTAACATAAAAGAATCATTAATCACTAACTCATTTCATTAATTTTGGATTCAAGAACCAAAACACTCATCCAAAACCTAACTTCTCCACTTTGTACATCAAAAGTAAAAAAAAAAAAGGAGTTCTAAGTTCTCAACTCAAATTCATACCATGAACAAGTTATAATCATCCATTAAAACATGTTCAAACAAGAAAAATATCCCAAACACTTCTAAATCCCATTTTGACTCATCAAACCACACTTGGCCACAAGGATGAAGATGAGAACGAAGAAGTGATTTAGACACAAACACCTACCTCAAGGTCTTGAAGATGAAGCTGAAGCTAAGGATGGGCCATGGAAGATCCAAGTTCTCCCTTCCTCTTTCCCTTTCTTCCTCTTTCTCCTTCTTCTTTCCCCTTCACAATTTCCCTTTTCTTTTCTCTTTTCTTTTTTATTTTTTCTTTCTTTCCTCAGTCATGAACCACTTATAAAGAGAAGTCAGATTTGGCTTCTCTTAGATAAGCACTAAAACCTCGATCTGTTAAGAACATTCAAATTTTACCAAATCCAGTTCTCTAATTTCCAACAAACTTAAAATAAATCCTAAGATTCATTAAAATTCTAATTTCATCATTTTCATATTTTTTCATATCTGCTGGTAGTCAACCGATATTAAAACACACAACTAATATGCTTAAAAATATCAAACTAACTCTGACTAACCTCAAATTTTAACTATAGCATAGTTCACACGTTTGTGACCTAGAAATAAATTCTCCACATTTATTTTCATTAACTAAGCATTTTAAGCCACTTTCGGAGCTAATAACATCTATTTTCCACACATAGTGTTACAACAAAGTATCTAAACGTGCTCAGATAATCACAACTTATCAGACATGATAAACAAGTATTAGGTTACCTCTGTAACCATATACAAGTCTATCATGTTTTCACGGGTGTTACATAATGCATGATTTAGATCTCACTCGTATGCTTGTGGAACTTTGAGAATGATATGAGTGCTAGTCTAGAGAAACTTTATGAATTATGCATGTTGGCATTTCATGTATCCTTGAAATTGTATTTAAACTTTCTTGAAGCGAAATCCTAAGTTGTATATGATTGAGGAAATGATTAGGGCATTATTTGGACCGATTGAGCATTTCAAGCTTATCCTAATAAGATTGTATCCTTAGGTCCCCTTTGAGGCTTTATGAATACTTGACCTTATATGTTTTTCAACCACCCTCGTATTCCTTATCATGTAACCATTCTAATGCATATAAAAGTATTACATTTTCATCTTACCATCAATGTTTATTGAGTACATAATATATTATTTCTTGAAGTGAATCTAGTGATTAGGGTTATTAATGCATGTTCAATACAAAAAATGAGCTTGAAGAAACCATATGCAATAAAAGAAAAAACATTGCTTTGTTCAAGTATAAAGAAAAAAAGCAAATGAATGAAATAAGAAAAGTCAAATACAAAAAGCATTGAATGGTTCTAGAAAGTTCTAGTCTTTCACTTTTGAATACCCTAATAATTTCACTTGGAAGCTTAAGTCTTGAAATGACATGTTTATGTTTGTCAATGTTTGTATTGAATCCTTTCCCCTTTTGTTCTTTTGCCTATAACCATTGGCCTTACATTACAAGCTGTTGAAGTTCATTTTGATCCTCAATTGTGTGTAATTTATATTAGTGGAGAGAGAGTTTAAAGGCAATCTTGTGGATTATATTATTTCTATACATGCATGTTCATAAACTTATTCGGATGAGTATGACTTGAATATGAGAAGTTTAGCTTACATGTTTGTGGGAGATGTAATTTGCATGATAAGAGGCCTTGATTGTTAGAATGCTAAGGATTGTGTATGTGTGAAGTTGATTGTGAGGCATTAGCATTCTTTGAGGGCTTAAACAATCATTATATACTAGTTGTGGTTTAAGTAAAAATGGATGTCAGAATAGATGTTGAATGTATGTTGAAGCATGATTTGTCAAGTAGGTGTACTTAATCATACTTTATTTTGCTCTAGAACTAGCAAAAACCTAGGTTTGAGGGTGTGATAACTCTATAAAATGTAGTTATTTATGCCTTGTATATGTGTTATATAGAATGCT
Organism: Ormosia emarginata; assembly: GCA_029884605.1. Taxonomy (NCBI): domain Eukaryota; kingdom Viridiplantae; phylum Streptophyta; class Magnoliopsida; order Fabales; family Fabaceae; genus Ormosia; species Ormosia emarginata. The sequence goes on along the minus strand of JAQQTP010000062.1, from coordinate 25,374,477 downwards.
AAGTCCTTGTTATTATGCATATATGAAAGATTTTAGGCTTATATTAATCGAATTCTATTTTGATATATTCCTATATGATCTTGAGAAAATCTAACATATTCTTTAGATAATTAAGTAAATTTGCAACTATTATTAACTTGGAGATTTCTCTATTGAAGGAAGAGCTCCAAACAAGCATATTTGTAGAAGACTTGGATCTGCATTGGAAGAGAAAGCCCAAGGTAAATTTTAGCATCTCACGTCGCGGCGTAGACAGGTTCATGTCGTGACGTGGTACATTCAACCTGTTGCATACAGAAACTCGAGGCTAGCATGCCGTGATGCAAAGGAGTTTATGCCGCGACGTGTTGACCTAAATTAAATGCGCATCACAACGCAAGATGGTTTATGTTGCGGCATGAAACTGAAAACTGAGCTTATAAATATTGATTTAAAGCAGTTCAGTTAGGGAGCTTTTCGAAACTTAGAACACATCTACTAGGGTTTATATTTTAGGTTGAAAGGAAGCTAAAAGAAGCAAAGTTAGAGGCCATCTTCTTCAAGAAGGAAGATTCAAGCATCAAAGAGCACATCTATTGAGCTTCCCTCTCTTATTCCTTTTACTCCTTCTTTTCTATTGCCATGAACATGATTATTGATAATCACATATTTTATTCATTAAGAAACCCTTATGTTTAGTCATTTACACTCTCCATATTCTCAATTGATTGAGTTTGGTATGATTTTGTGAGTTTAAGCTCAAATTGGTCCTAATTGAATATTTTCAGCATTATTGAGATTTGATATTGTTTTTGTATTTTGGCCATAACTTGAGTTCCTAATATCTGATAAACATGAATTTTACCTTGTAGGAAAGCTAAGAGGAAGCTCTACAACTTTGATGAAGAGCTCAAAGTCCCAAACAGATGTCTAAAGGACCTAAGTTTACATGGAAGTCAGAATACGGGTTCTATCACTAGAATCCGAACGATGTGCACTCATAAAATCATATCTCAAGATGTAATAATGGAGATGGGATGAATTTTGGATAATTGATAGTCAAGATCCAAATAAACAACTTTCATGAAGAACACTTTTTGAAAAAATGAAGTCTAGTAGGTCAGTTTGAGCTTGCAAGTCGGAACAGAGGTGCTGAAGTTGGGTTTGAGCAACCTGCGGTATTTGGGACATATCTTGGGCTGAAGGAAGCCAAATTGGACGAACCAGATATGAATTTTATAGCCAAGACAAAGATCTACAACTTTCATGAAGATTACTTTTCATGGATCTGCAGTATAGTGGGTCGTTTTTGGCTTCCAAGCCAGACACGAAATTTTCGTCCTCAACCACCCACTCATCCATCCACTAATCCACTCATCCATCCACTAATCCACTCATCCACTCATCCACTAATCCAACCACTCAACCACTCCACCCACTCATCCATCCACTCACCCATTCATCTCCATAATTTCCCACTCACCAAAAGTCCTTTGGCATTTTCCACTCAACCAACCCACTCAACCATTCCATTCACTCATCCACTAAACCAATCCACTAAACCAACCCACTCAACCACTCCACTCAAATACTCCACTCACTCACCCACTCATCCACCCACTCCCCTTTGTCATTTTGTTACCCTAGACTTCTGTAAAAGGCACCATTGGTTATCATGAATAAGTGGTATTCTCCTTCATTTCTCTCATAGTTTCTTCTTGTTTCTTCATAGTTTCTCATAGCTTTTATATATTTTGATGCTCCCGTTCATGGTAATGGAGGGCTAAGCTACTTTCGGTCAATTTAGAACTCTTGAAGAGATTGTGGTTTGGATTCTTGAGATCTTGGTTATGTATTGTATTTGATTTGTAATTAAATTCCTCTTTTCTTCTTCTTGATCTTGAATGCATGAATGGTGATTCTATTTATGTTAATCTAATTTGATCTTGGTTTAACATTGAGATTTGTGATGAAACTTAGAACTGATTGATCTAAATTAATCACAAAATTAAAAAAGTTAGGTTACTGATTTGTGCTTAAGTTAATTGAATTCGGTACTTGAAATTAACATAGATCTTCATGAATGGTGTGATTGCGGATTTGTGATTATCACTTGTTAATTAAATTCTAGACGATCGTCTAGTATGAATTCTGGATTTGATGCAGAGATCTCGGTTAAATCCAAATTAACAATTCAATTGTGCTTCAAGTGTTCTATGAAGGGTCTATGATTGAATACACCCAATCTTGGATAGGTTTCTAAATTGACTGCTCTTTAATTGTTATTTCTTCCTTTAATTTTGTTAAGTGCGATCTTAAACTATCAAACCCCCCTTTGCTAACTTTCACTTGATTTGATTAAATTACATCTACAATCCTCGTGGAGATGATCCGGTGTTGTCACTGTGCTACAAGCTTAGGTAATAACTTCGGTTATAATTTTGACTGAGTTCGGCATTCATCAAAATTTTGGCGCCGTTGCCAGAGATTAGTAAGTGTAATCTTTTCATTTTAAGTGTTTTTACTAACCTTTGCTTTTTATTAATTTTTCTAACATTTTTATCCATTGTCTAGTGTATTTGCTTATTTATTTATTTTTGTGAGATGCATGACTAGGTCCGAGCCTGATAACTTAGTTGACTTTGATCCTGAGATTGATAGAACCTTGCATAGGTTGATTAGAGCTCGTAGGCAAAGTGCAAGAATTGCTTCTGAATTTGATCTTAATATTGGGAGTGAACTTGAGATCTTGAATAATTTTGAAACCATGGTTGATAACATGCAGAATAGAACTCTTAAGGAACTTGCTGCTCCTGATATAACTAACCAATCTTTGTGTATTCAATACCCAGATCTTGATGCTAATTTTGAGTTAAAATCTGGATTGATACATTTGTTGCCCAAGTTTCACGGTTTTGCAGGTGAGGATCCCCATAAGCATCTAAAGGAGTTCCATGTGGTTTGTTCAACCATGAAGCCACATGGGATCTCAAAAGAGCACATCAAGCTGAGGGCATTTCCTTTCTCACTTGCTGATACAGCCAAGGATTGGTTATTTTATCTTTCACCAAGTTCAGTAACAAGTTGGACTGACATGAAGCGGTTGTTCTTAGAGAAATTTTTCCCTGCCTCTAGAGCTTCTGCCATTAGAAAAGATATATGTGGCATAAGATAAATGATAGGAGAGACCTTGCATGAATATTGGGAAAGATTCAAGAAGCTGTGCTCGAGCTGTCCCCACCACCAAATCACCGATCAATTCTTAATTCAATATTTCTATGAAGGCTTGTTTGCCAAATGACAAAGCATGGTGGATACTTGCCTCGGAGGAGCCTTAGTAGACAAGACCCTGCAGCGTAGAGATTTGATAGCAAACATGGCAGCCAATACCCAACAATTTGGCACATAAATTATTACCTCAACCAGAGGAGTCAATGAGATTCAATCATCTCATGTAGACCAACAGAGAATGGAACACAGAGTTGATGAATTGACTTCTTTGGTGAGGCAGTTAAGGCATGGGACAACAAGCACCAATGCAGATGGCTGCAACTATTTGTGGCATTTGCTCTTGTTCATCTCATCCTACTGATGCATGCCCCACACTTCAGGATGGTGGTTCTATTTTTCTAGAGCAATCTGTTGCAGCAGCTGGTATTTTTCCTGGTAGACCTCAATATCAGCAATCACAGCAGCAGCCCAAGTATGATCCATTTTCTAATACCTATAACCCTGGTTGGAGGGACCATCCCAACCTGAGATATGGAAATTCTGGTCAACAACAACAACAACCCTACCAACAGCAGCAACCGCAGTTTAGATACCAAGCTACAAGTCCTGGCAACAAGTACCAACCACCTGCATTTAGGCAAGCACAACCTGCGCCGCCACCCATGCAGCAGCCCCTCCAGCTACCTGTTCCAACAACCACTCCAACTGAGCCACCTTTCGAAGACTTGATGAAACAGTTTCAGTAGAATGTCAATGCCACCATCCAGAATTTACAAACTCAAATTGGGCAGATGGCAACCACTGTGAGTGAGTGAAAAGTCAATGGTCGAACCAATTGCCTTCACAAACAAATCAACAACCCAAGAGGCAATGTAAGTGCCATTAGCTTGAGAAGTGGCGAGAGAAGTTGATGGTCCTACTCCACCACAACCCGAACTACAAGTGCAAAGCGACCTTAAAGGTGACCGAAAACGAAAGAAAATGGATAGCTCGGTCAAAAATCATGACACGAAGAAATGTGCAAAGAATTCAAATCTGGCCATTCCACTACCTTTTCCAAATAGAGTCACATAGTCCAAGCATACTGTGCAAACAGAAATAGAAAGAGAAGTCATGGACACATTCAGGAAGGTGGAAATCAATATTCCTCTTTTAGATGCAATCAAGCAAATTCCTAAGTATGCCAAATTTCTCAAGGAGCTGTGCACTCACAAGAGAAGACTTAAGGGTACTGAGAAGATCAACATGGGCAGAAATGTTTCTGCAGTGATTCTGCCAAGCATGCCACAGAAATGCAAAGATCCTAGAACTTTCACAATTCCTTGCACGATAGGCAACTCCAGATTTGAACATGCAATGCTAGATTTGGGTGCTTCAATCAATGTCATGGCTATGTCAGTTTATAAGTCATTGAACATTGGCACTTTGCAACCCACTGGTATCGTGATTCAGTTAGCGAATAGGACCACTGCTCATCCAGCAGGAGTGCTAGAAGATGTGTTAGTTCGGGTGAATAAGTTAATTTTTCCAGCAGACTTCTACGTCTTGGACATGGAAGATGAGTCTTCAGCAAACCATGCTCCATTGATTCTAGGCAGACCATTCCTCAAGACCGCCAAGACCAAGATAGATGTGCATGCTGTTTCTATGGAGTTTGGCGATGATTTAGTACAGTTTAACATTTTTTATGCCATGAGACATCCCCTAGAGGAGCATTCTGTTTTCCATATTGATGTGATTGAGATGCTGGTTGATGATGTTTATGTTGATTTATATGCTGAATTCCCTAATATTGTTGACTTTCTGGATTCTGTTTCTTGTGATACATGTACTGCTTGTGATATTGAGCCATGTATTGCATGTGCTGAGATTTATGCTGGTATGAGTGATGATGCAACTGCTGACTTGAATGATACCGCATGTGAAAATAGAAGTCAGAACTATGCTGAATTTAATGTTGCTGAATTAGTTGTTTCAAATAGCTTGCTGCCTTCTATTGTACAGCCCCCATCCTTAGAGTTGAAGACTTTACCTAGGACCATCTTAAATATGCATATTTAGGAGATGGTGAGAAGTTCCCGATGATTATTGCTAAGAATCAGCAACACTTTGAACAAGAAGAAAAATTGCTGCAGGTTTTGAGGCAGAATAAGCAAGCCATCGGATGGACACTTGCAGATCTTCCTGGTATTAGTCCCTCCACATGCATGCATAGGATTTTATTGGAGGAGGACACGAAACCAGTAAGGCAACCCCAAAGGAGACTGAACCTCTTGATTCTAGATGTGGTGAAGAAGGAAGTGACCAAGCTACTTCAAGCTGGCATTATTTATCCCATATCAGACAGTAAATGGGTGAGCCCCGTGCAAGTTGTTCCCAAGAAATCTGGGGTCATAGTAGTTGAGAATAAGAATAATGAACTTTTACCCACAAGAGTTCAGAACAGTTGGCGGGTTTGCATTGATTATAGGCGGCTTAACCAGGCTACCAGAAAAGATCATTTTCCGCTATCTTTCATTGATCAGATGTTGGAGAGGCTAGCTGGCAAGTCGCATTATTGTTTCCTGGATGGATATTCGGGCTATTTTCAGATTCATATAGCCCCAGAAGACCAAGAGAAGACTACTTTCACTTGTCCATTTGACACATTTGCATACAGGAGGATGCCCTTTGGTCTATGCAATGCTCCGGGCACCTTTCAAAAGTGTATGGTAAGTATCTTTTCTGACTTTTTAGAGAATTGCATGGATGTGTTTATGGATGATTTTACTATCTATGGCTCTTCCTTTGATGCATGTCTGGATAGTCTGGCTCAGGTTTTACATAGATGCATTGAAACTAACCTTGTTCTGAATTTTGAGAAATGTCATTTCATGGTAGAACAAGGCATAGTTTTAGGGCATATAATATCTAGCAAGGGTATTGAGGTAGATCCTACGAAAATAGATGTTATTTCATGCCTATCTTACCTCACATGTGTGCGGGAGGTTCATTCTTTCCTTGGTCATGCAGGTTTCTATAGGCGATTCATAAAAGATTTTAGCAAAATTGCTCTTCCACTATCCAACTTGCTACAAAAAGAAGTGGAGTTCCATTTTGACCAGAAATGCAAGGATGCCTTCAATCACTTAAAGCAAGCATTGACCAGTACACCTATCATCCAACCACCAGATTGGACACTCCTATTTGAGCTCATGTGTGATGCCTCTAATTATGCTTTGGGAGCTGTTCTTGCACAAAGGGTCGGCAAGATATCTCATGTCATCTCCTATGCCTCAAGAACTTTAGATCCTGCACAAGTCAATTACACCACCACTGAAAAGGAACTTTTAGCAATTGTTTTTGCTTTAGACAAATTTCGATCATATTTGCTTGGTTCTAGAGTGGTTGTGTTTTCAGATCATACAGCTCTGAAGTTTCTCCTGAAGAAGCTTGATGCAAAGCCTAGGTTGATTAGGTGGATTTTGCTCCTCCAAGAGTTCGATATTGAAATCCGTGATAAAAGTGGAACGGAGAATTTAGTGGCTGATCACCTAAGCCGAATTGAAAGGGAGGCGAGATACTTTTCTTATCCATGATGTCTTCCACGATGAGCTTGACTTTTCAAGGCGCAAGGTAACACTCCTTGGTTTGTTGATTTGATAAACTTCTTAGTTCTTTGGTGTTTTCCCCGCACATTTTATTAGGGCTCGATTGATAAATTGAAGAGTGAGTCAAAATATTATGTGTGGGACGACCCTTATCTGTGGAAATTTTGTAGTGACCAAGTCATTAAGAGATGCGTGCTGACGATAATGAATTCCATTCTATTCTTAGCTTTTGTCATACACTTGCATGTGGCGGTCATTTTGGTCCCCAAAGGACTGCTAGGAAAGTTTTGGCATCTGATTATATTGGCCCACTCTATTTCATGATGCATATGTGTTTTGTAAATCTTGTGATCAATGCCAAAGAACAGAAACACTTCTCGAAGGAATGAGATGCCCCAGAAATCTTTATTGTTCTGTGAGATTTTTGATGTATGGGGTATTGATTTTATGGGACCCTTTCCTGTTTCTTTTGGTTTTGTTTACATTTTGCTAGCTGTTGATTATGTATCCAAGTGGGTGGAAGCGAAAGCTACTCGGACTGATGATTTCAAAGTTGTTGTGGATTTTGTTAGATCACAGATTTTCTGCAGGTTTGGAGTTCTGAAGGCCATCATCAGTGATCAGGGTTCACATTTTTGTAATCGAAGCATGGAAGCTTTAATGAAAAAGTATGGGGTCTTGCACAGAGTTTCTACACCTTACCATCCCCAAACTAATGGGCAAGCCGAGATTTCCAATAGAGAGATCAAACAGATACTCCAGAAGACAGTTCAACCTAACAGAAAAGACTGGAGCAAGAGGCTTGAGGATGCTTTATGGGCTTATCGGACTACTTATAAGACACCAATCGGGATGTCTCCGTATCGGATTGTTTTTGGAAAAGCCTGCCACCTGCCGGTGGAAATTAAGCATCATGCATTCTGGGCAGTGAAAAGGTGCAACTTGGACCTAGATCAAGCAGGTATGGAGAGGAAGGCTGCAATGAAAAATTGGAGGAGATCCGCTTGGAGGCTTATGAAAGTTCCAAACTTTATAAGGAGAAGACCAAAGCCTTCCATGATAAGTTGATTCGAGGAAAACATTTGAGATTGGTCAAAAAGTTCTCCTCTATAACTCCCGCCTCCGACTCATGCCCGGCAAATTAAGGTCTAGATGGGATGGACCATTTATTGTTACTAAGGTTTTTCCTTCAGTGTTGTTCGGATTAAAAGTGAGGTCACCGACAAAGCTTTCATCATAAATGGACACCGCCTCAAACAAGATATCATGAACTTCCGGAGAATGCGAGAAATGGAGGTGATGAACCTTCTCCATCCGCATTATGAATAAAAAAAAAAAAAAAAAAAAAAAAAAAGAAAAAAAAGAAGAAAAGAAAAGAAAAAAAAAATTGTGTGCTGCTACGACAATGAGGTAGGTAGTGTCATTAAATTTTGTCACTCGGAAGCATGTGGAGGTCATTTTTTTCTTCAGCGACAACAACTGCGAAAATCTTGCAGTATGGATTTTATTGGCCTACTTTATTCAAGGTCTGTTACACCTTTTGCAAAAGCTGCGGAAATTGGTCAAAAAAGTTCTGCTTTGAGATTATCATCTGCACCTACTCCTTGGGAAATTGAGATCTAGGTGGCGCGGTTCTTTTGTTGTCAAACACGTGTATCTTCTGGGGCCGTAGATATTGAGGATCCTAGGAATGGTAATGTGCTCAAAGTTAATGGACAGAGACTCAACCATTCCTGGAAAACCAAGTTCTTGAGTTCTTTGTGTTGCCGGTTAAGTGGCGGATACGGTACTCCGTGACTCTCAAGTCGGTTTATTTTTCAGTTTCCCAAAATAACTGAACCCTCCTTCTCCTTCAAAATGGATGTCATTCTTTCAAACCTGAGAAAACATTTTCCTTCTCTTCCTCAAAATGCTCTGAGAAAGATCTACAAAGTTCGATGTGAAAGATTGAGACTGTTAATGCACAAAGGTATGCCAGAAGATGTACGCTGGATAATTGAAGCAAAGGTCCGATTAGCAGGTGAGTCCTCAATTTCATTTGACTCATATATGCCCGGTCTTGGAAGAAGTTCATATTCTAAAAGGAGAAGAGCAAAAAGGTTACAAGTCTGTCACAAATGTGGACGATGGAACTGTAACAAGCGATGTCGTACTTTGGGGATGCTTTCCGCAAATAGAGAAGATAAAATTTTCTTCATTAAGAATGGACTGAGTAAGGAGTCATTAGATGATATCTTATTGACTCTTGAGACGCATTCTTGTGGATTGGTGCATCGTGAAATTTTTAAATTGTGGAATCTCTTCAAGGATGAAGAAAAATGCTACAGTCTTGGGAATCTGACTCTAAAAGACCCTGTTTGCCAATTTATAAGAAAATTGGATGGGAAGCTTATCCTCGACTCATAGAAGACGTATAAGCCGTTACTGGACGTTAAACCAAAGGCAGATTTGAGCCATATCCACAAACAATCTGTACATATCATCTTCTTCTTCTTCTTCATGTCATCTTTCAAAAAAATAAAATAAAAAACAAAACAAAAAAAAAACAATAATAAAAAAATAACAAAAAAAAAAAAAAAAAAAAATTATGTATACGTCTTAGGGTTGGCTTTGGTAACACAAACCGTGAATGGGGAAATGCATGCATCTGATCCAGCCTTCTTAATTGAAAAACAAAAAGGTAGATTGTATCCCACATGTGAGGCAACAATCGTATTATGGCCACTTGTCCCTTTTGGGAGCCCTATGTTGCGCTGTCTTGAATGGGTCGAATATTGGTCAACAATGCTTTGGCACAAAGCCGAAAGAGCAGACTACCTCCATCCCAATCTTAAGTAAGTATACACTCATCTTTCATCAAGTTTTTCTAACAATTTCAAAAAAAAAAAAGACGTGATGTCTACTGCACTCATGACGCGCAGTATAAAGATACACCATGGAAACTACATACAGGTATGTCATCATTTTCTATTTCATTTATCTTTGTATCATTTTGTTGTATTTTGATTTTTGAACAGACGATCCTTTGAGCAGGGTCCTTCAGGGGTTTCTAGACTTCTTTACCTTGATGGTTTTCTTGAAGTAAAAAAAAAAAAAAGATTCTGTGTTTCTTAATTTCAACCTTTTCTGACAACAGCCAACCTACCCTTATAGGTGCAATTATTTCCCTTTCCATTCTTTTTCTTATTTAAACACTCCATTTTCTCCATTTTCCTTCAACTCGGAAACACTCAAAGGGAGGAAAAGTATAGAATGGGGCCTTCTATTCGTAATCTCAAAAATGTCTATGTTTTTTGTGGGTCGAGTTATGGGAAGGGATTAGAGTTTGTAAACGCAGCTAGCACTCTTGGTCGATCACTTGCTGCGAGGAATATTCATCTTGTATATGGGGGAGGTTGTCGTGGGTTAATGGGGGCTGTATCACTTGCAGCTTTTATAGGAGGCAGTCAGGTTTTAGGTGTTATTCCTAAACCTTTAGCTGAAAATAACATCACTGGAAGGACAGTTAGAGAAGAAATTCAGGTAACATCCATGCATGGACGAATGAAAACAATGGTTGACAATTCGATGCATTTATTGTCTTACCCTAGGTGGTTTTGGTACTTTGGAAGAAATTTTTCAAATTGTCTCTTGGGCGAACCGAACATCCACCATAGACCCATTGGTTTGTTGAATGTTAATAATTTCTTTGATCTTTTATTATTTTTTCTTGACAAAGGCATGGAACAAAATTTATCACTCCTTCGGCAAGACAACTTCTTATCTCTCGCCTCCACTATTGATGAGCTCATTGATAAATTAGAAGCTTTTGAGTATGTACACGATAAGGTATTAGCTCAGATAGATTGGTCAACAGGAAGCAGCGAAGGAAGTAACAAGAAAAAAAAGCCAGATCTGAAACTTTCTCTTTAATGGGTTTGATTTTATTAAAAAAAAATTGTTTTGTTTAGAAAGTATGATATGATTGTCATAGACTTATTAAACCAATTAGTGATGGCAGAGTAAGGAGTAATTTTACTCTTGAGACGCATCTTAATTGGTGGCAGAGTAAGGAGTTTTTTTAGGTAGTAATTAATTAGTATTAAATTGTGGAAGTACTAAAGTTTTATTGTTTGATTTCTTTTCAGGTTCTGATGCGGCATTGACACTGTGCTTCTTTTCTGCTAGGTGTTGATTCACTTCTTATCAGGTTGTGTTGCTCTTTTCTATATCTCTCTTTCACATTGAGGGCAATGTTATATTAAGTGTGGGGGAGATATTTTAGCATGTTTCTGTTTCTTTTGGTTTGTTAAAAAAAAATCAATAAAAAAAAAAGGTTCATTGCATGATTGAATAACTTTTCTCCCTTCTTGAACTGATATGCTTGGTGATGGATGATTGAATTGATGAATTGAGTTTGATGAATGTATACCTTGTGAGATTTTGAGCCTAATGGATGGATTCAACATTTATGTCATTCTCTTCTTTCTTGTGTGATTTTTACTCATGTTAATGACCACTCTAGAACTTGCTTTGATTCTTTTTGAGGCTACATTTCACTTGCATGCATGAACATGATTGAGGCCTTCTTTCTTAATTAGCCAGTTTAACCGAATAGCCAACCTTGTTTTTAATATGATATCAAGCACTCTTTTGACTTCTTGAAAATTCTCTGATTCTTGCCAACCTTGTATATTTTCCTTTACTTAACCTCTTTGAGCTTATTTGACCATTCCTTGTTTCTAGCTCATTATGTGCCTCAAATGAAAAATCGTGTTCTTACTTTACCTTAGGGAATAAAAGAACATTAGCTTGGTTAATGGATGAGTTTTTGAACAAGTGTGGGGGTGTGTGTACAAAATGGTTGTTGAAAAAGGAAAGAGTGCCTAAAAAAAAATGTATGTATATAGTTATGTTCATATATATATATAAAAAAAAGGATTGGGAAATGAATATGTAAAGGGATATACATTAGAGTTGGGATGAACTTTTATGCTTGTTATTTGAACTCAGCTCTCATTTGCTTTTATTCTCTTTGGTATTTATCTTCTCATATCCATTTTATCCTCTTGTGTTACCTTGACCTCACCACAACCTTGAATAAAGTCCTCATGATTTGTGTGTGCATGTGTTTTGAGTAGTGGAGAAGTAGAAGATAAGCAAGCTTATGGTAGTGCAATTTTCATGGGTTGAATTGAGTGAAATACCTACCCTTTAAACACTTGAGAGATTGAGAAGGAATCTTGTGAAGATCTATCATTCTTGATTCATGTTGAAGATACCTTGCTTGATGATTTGAGATGTAGATAATTGTTAACTCATGAATGTTATGATCCCTTGAACCTTTGGTTGTTCTTCTTGATTATAAAATTTTGGTCTTGAGTTTTGCCCAAGAGTGCAAAAAGCTAAGTGTGGGGGAATTTGATAATCACATGTTTTATTCATTAAGAAACTCTTATGTTTAGTTATTTACACTCTCCATATTCTCAATTGATTGAGTTTGGTATGATTTTGTGAGTTTAAGCTCAAATTGGTCCTAATTGAATATTTTCAGCATTATTGAGATTTGACACTGTTTCTATATTTTGGCCATAACTTGAGTTCCTAATATCTGATAAACATGAATTTTACCTTGTAGGAAAGCTAAGAGGAAGCTCTACAACTTTGATGAAGAGCTCGAAGTCCCAAACAGATGTCTAAAGGACCTAAGTTTACATGGAAGTCAGAATACGGGTTCTGTCACTAGAATCCGAACGGTGTGCACTCATAAAATCATATCTCAAGATGTAATAATGGAGATAGGCTGAAATTTGGATAGTTGATAGTCAAGATCCAAATAAACAACTTTCATGAGAACACTTTTTGAAAAAATGAAGTCTAGTAGGTCAGTTTGAGCTTGCAAGTCGGAACAGAGGTGCTGAAGTTGGGTTTGAGCAACCTGCGGTATTTGGGACATATCTTGGGCTGAAGGAAGCCAAATTGGACGAACCAGATATGCATTTTATAGCCAAGACAAAGATCTACAACTTTTATGAAGAGTATTTTTCATGGATCTGCAGTATAGTGGGTCAGTTTTGGCTTCCAAGTCAGACTCGAAATTTTCGTCCTCAACCACCCACTCATCCATCCACTAATCCACTCATCCAGCCACTAATCCACTCATCCACTCATCCACTCATCCACTAATCCAACCACTCAATCATTCCACCCACTTATCCACTAATCCACCCACCCATCCATCCACTCACCCATTCATCTCCATAATTTCCCACTCACCAAAAGTCCTTTGGCATTTTCCACTCAACCAACCCACTCAACCATTCCATTCACTCATCCACTAAACTAACCCAGTCAACCACTCCACTCAAACACTCCACTCACTCACCCACTCATCCACCCACTCCCCTTTGTCATTTTGTTACCCTAGACTTCTATAAAAGGCACCATTGGTTATCATGAATAAGTGGTATTCTCCTTCATTTCTCTCATAGTTTCTTCTTGTTTCTTAATAGTTTCTCATAGCTTTTGTATATTTTGATGCTCTCCTTCATGGTAAAGGAGGGCTAAGCTACTTTCGGTCAATTTAGAACTCTTGAAGATATTGTGGTTTGGATTCTTGAGATCTTGGTTATGTATTGTATTTGATTTGTAATTAAATTCCTCTTTTCTTTTTCTTGATCTTGAATGCATGAATGGTGATTCTATTTATGTTGATATGATTTGATCTTGGTTTAAGATTGAGATTTGTGATGAAACTTAGAACTGATTGATCTAAATTAATCACAAAATTAAAAAGGTTAGGTTACTGATTTGTGCCTAAGTTAATTGAATTCGGTACTTGAAATTAACATAGATCTTCATGAATGGTGTGATTGCGGATTTGTGATTATCACTTGTTAATTAAATTCTAGACGATCGTCTAGTATGAATTCTGGATTTGATGCAGAGATCTCGGTTAGATCCAAATTAACAATTCAATTGCGCTTCAAGTGTTCTATGAAGGGTCTATGATTGAATCCACTTAATCTTGGATAGGTTTCTAAATTGACTGCTCTTTAATTATTATTTCTTCCTTTAATTTTGTTAAGTGCGATCTTAAACTATCAAACCCCCCTTTGCTAACTTTCACTTGATTTGATTAAATTGCATCTACAATCCTCGTGGAGATGATCCGGTGTTGTCACTGTCCTACAAGCTTAGGTAATAATTTCGGTTATAATTTTGACTGAGTTCGGCGTTCGTCAATTATTTGTAATAGATTTTCGTGTGCCATGAGTAATTAAATTGTATATAGGAATTTTTTTGGATCCTTCTATAAATATTGATGATTTTGTAACCCTTTGAGTTAATATAGATGATTTGGGTTTATTTAACCATATTTCTCTTAATGCTCTTGAGTGTTTGACCAACATTTAATGTGATTTGATTAAATCTATTAAACTAGACATGGATATTTAGATTTGAGATCATGAATATGGTTAATGCATGTTTAATTTTAATCTAATGATATGGTGAGTTAATTAGCTAATGGGATAGACATATACCTATTAGTCATGTATAACTATTATTGAGAATCGTTCTTAGTCATGTATAACTATTAATGAGTGGAGTTTTTACTATTGTTGAGAATCGTTCTTAGACATATACTCTAGTGGGATAAACATATACCTATTAGTCATGTATAACTATTAATGAGTGGAGTTTTTACTAACTCTCATGAAAACATATATAGTGAACTAGGTAAATGAAGCATGGTTAAATGACCTAAACATAAGCTTTTAACTTAGTTAGTTTCTCAAGTTAACAAATCCCTTTTCACGTATGTTGCTTAAGAGGATTGCATATTACTAATTGAAGTAGAGGGTGAAGAAGGATTCCCTATTCTTAATCACTAACTTTTATTCCTGATTTACTGTATTTAAGTCTTTTAGTTAATTTATATGAACCTTTCCCAATTTGAATGTACTTGAATAGAAGTCCTTAAGCTATAGGTTGATATTTAGCATTAGAAGTAAATCGTATCTTTGTGAGAACGATATCCTAATAATCAGTATATTACTTGCGCGACCCGTATACTTGCGGTACACAAAAGGACAAACAACTTCTTGGCAAAGAGCTTCTTAGCAGGCTGCTTAGTAAGAGGTTCCTGGGTGGTGATATAACTTGAAGTAACCCTTTCTTTTTCTAACTTCTCCACTAGAGCCTGTTGAGTTGAAGATAACTTGCTCTTTCTGGGCTTCACCAACTGAATTTGGCGCCATCTTATTGCACAACAAGGAAAGGAAATCTTAAAAAAAGGGAGAAGAGGAAAAGAGATATAAAAATGAGAACCTTGCTTTTCAAATTCCTTGAAGGCAGAAGTAATATAGTAAGGATCTGTATACATGATAGAGCTCTTCTCAGCTTCAAAATGTTGAACGAAAATCTTCAAAGTGTAATGATAAGCTAGCCAACCATCAATAACTCAACCTTAATAGTTAGGAGGAATAAATAAAGACAAGTTTGTCGGGACTTGATTTCCAGGATCCTGGAAAAGAACAATCTTCATAACCATAGCAACATCTGAATAACTATAATCAACAGAGGTTGGCAGCTGATCCCTACCAAATTGGCGGAAAACACGATAAGGCCTATAAAGAAAAGACCACAGAGTACCACCAGAAGCAGAAACAGTGCTTGTCAACGCAAAACATGGCAACACTTGGGGCAGGGAACACAAATGCAAAAAGTGAAAACGGCTTTCTGTGCGAGCAGCTTTATCATTACGAGAACAAAACTCAGGAGATCTATAAATGCGATGGAGACCTTCAACACCATCACAAAGGGAACCAATATAAGGGCAGAAGATAAAAGACTTCTCATTATCAATCAAAGGCAGGAAGGAGCCAAGAGGGCGTCTTAAAGAGCAACCCTAAACACGCGGTTAAAGGTGAACAACTTCCCCATGGTTTATAGTAAGAACCTCTCCAATGGGGCCATAGTCAGGAAAACGCTAAAAAAGAAAACATTAAAGGAAAACCAAGTCTAGGAAAGTGTTTACCAGAAGACGATCATAGGAAATGCACATTTGTTTAGAAATTTGATCTAGGAGAGCATACAGGCTGCCTAAATAAAAAGAAGCCAACGACAAGGATAAGTGATTCTCAGGGCAGACCAAAAGAATAGATACCTACTCAGCCAAAAGGCGACAAAACTTGAAAGCATCTCTTTTCAAAGGCATCATGAGAGGATGACATACTTCGAAGACATCCTTCTCTAGCAAGTCACTAAATAAATAACAAACGAAAGTGGCGAAGGTGTATTTGAGAGATTCTGGGTTGGACTTATTCTGGTTAGGAAGGAGAATGTTCCTAGTACCCTAGATCTTGGATTTAGGCATGTTCCCATCTCCAGCATGTTGTCTACCAGTAATCCAACACCAAGCGAACACCTCCTCTGTGTGGCTGGCACTCTCCTTGGTACACACCTTCAACCTCTTTGCCATAACAATGATGTGGCAATTAATCGAGACATAGGAAACATCTATCTCCCCGAATACTAGAAGCTTCAAGAAGACGACAACATCTTCTAAGGTAGGGGTAAATTTGTTGGGTACCAGAGTTATAGAAAACAATATCACGCAACTAAAATAGAGTTGAGAAAAGAGGAACTGACACAAAATATTTAACGTGGAAAACCCTCTAATGATGATGAGGGAAAAACCACGGACAAGAGTAGAAAAGTTTTTACTATGAGGAAGAAATTACAAGACCTCTCTCTTGATACAAGGAGAGAACTATATAAGAGAAAGAAGAGGAAATTTTGGGATGCCTTAAAACATAGACTTAAGCCTCTATATATAGGCTTTCTAAAGCCTCCATGTTCAAGATCCCACCAATGTGGGACTTCTAGTTCAACAATTCTCCCACTTGAAGATTTGACTGAGTCAATCATATCTTCACACCACTCTTTCTACCTTGTCATTCCATGTTGCTTACGTTTCTGATAGGCCATAGGAGGATCGACACCAAATAAACTTGTCAGTGTTAATTGGCTTTGTCATAACATCTGCTAGGTTGTCTTTGGTGTGAATCTTCTGCATATCCACACTCCCTTCTTCTACTACTTCTCGAACAAAGTGATACTGGATACCTATGTGTTTTGTCCTTGAATGAAAAGCTGGATTCCTTGCAATGTGCAAGGCACTCTGACTGTCACAATACACAGTAATTATCTGCTGCTTGTGCCCGAGTTCTTCCATTAACCTTTTAATCCAAATAGCTTCCTTACAAGCTTGGGTAGCTGCCATATATTCAGCTTCTGTAGTAGACAGAGCTACAACAGTCTGTAACTTGGATAACCAGCTGACCGCTCCTCCTGTAAGTGTGAACACATAACCAGTAGTAGATTTTCTTTTATCAAGATCACCTGCAAAATCTGAATCAACATATCCCTTGACAACAAACTCTGATCCTCCAAAACATAATGCAGCACCTGAGGTCCCTTTAATATATCTTAGGATCCTCTTAACAGTATTCCAATGCTCTTTACCAGGATCTGCCATAAAACGACTGACCGCTCCCACTGCTTGTGCAATGTCTGGTCTTGTACATATCATAGCATACATAATGCTTCCCACTACTGATGCATACGGTACTCGAGACATTTCTATCCTCTCTGCTTCACTGCTAGGACTCATACTTGAGGATAATTTGTAATTGACAGGAAGTGGGGTAGAGACTGGCTTACAATCTTGCATATTGAAGCGCCGCAAGATTTTCTTCAAATAGTTCTTTTGAGAAAGCCAAATCTTCCTATCTTTTTTGTCTCGGTGAATTTGCATCCCTAAAATCTTGTTTGCTGGTCCCAAGTCCTTCATATCAAACTCCCTAGCCAACTGTGCCTTCAATTCTTGGACTCGAACTTTGTTGGGGCCTACCACCAACATGTCATCCACGTACAACAACAAGATGATAAAATCATCATCACCAAACCTCTTGTAATATGTACAATGGTCTGAACTCAGTCTGTTGTATTTGAGGCTAATAATGAAGGAATCAAATCTCTTGTACCAACACCTTGGCGCCTGCTTTAGATTGTAACGCCCCTTTTTGGGAGGGAACGTCACATTGTCAAATAAAGCAAAATGCGGAAATTAAATAAACAACGATTAAGACCCGGTTCATTTTAATTAATTAATGTTTAACCATGTGAACAAACTTGGCAATACTTTTTTTTTATATAATAATAATGATACTACGGAATGCGGATAAAAGCAATGAATAAAACAATACATAGAAATTTGCACCTGAATAGCATGCATATATATATATATATAGAGAATTTAATACAACTGTTTCATAAATACAAGCCTGGCCATCATCAAAAAGCAAAACTATACCCACCCTAAGGGAAACATGCATATATACCCTCATGCATATACAAAATATACAACCCAAATCAAAAAGAAAGATACATCAGGCCCCCAAAAATAAAAACACTGGCAGCCATCAGTAGCCACCAATGATCATCGACCCCTCAAATAAAAAGGGACCGATTCAGGATCATCAGGAGGACCCTCATCAGGATCTTCCTCATCCGAGGACTCATCCATAGGAACCACAGATGCACGGGACGGGGCCCGAGCGGTGGAATCGAAAGAATCCTCCTGCGGGGTGTAATAACGGGGACCCCACATCTCCCTGATAGGCAGGTAAAACTCCAAGCGTAAGCTGAGGTAGCAAGTGAGGACAAGTGCCTCATGGCGTCTCCAGGCAAGTGATATCGACACGTCTCCCACATACACACAGCGGTCGGAGTTTAGGTTGATGTGCCAGCACTCCGGCCCTCCAAGGAAGGTCAGACGCACATCTCCCAAAAATCCGCGCATGCGTGCGGACATCGTCGCAGTCAAAGTCAATCTGTGCGTGGCCGGGAAGCCGGGGAAGGCGAGGCTCTTCCGTCTCTTCACCGTCGTCTTCGATCGGTACGGGTGCACATAAACGAAAATAATAGAAGCACGGGGAAAGAGGTAAGATATCCTACTCTCAATACCAATACAAAGAACCAAGAACCGAACGACGCATAAGGCCCACGTAGCATGTAAAGGCAATTAATAAGCTTTTAAACGGATAACCAAATCAAGCAATCATTAATAGAGGCAATGAATAATTCATAATATCCAGCGATTAAATTCGACGCAGCTTAAATATCATGTAAGCAATAATTTTCGGATGTCGAATATTCCATGATGTATGGACACAACATTCAATTTCCTACTCCATGGAGTTAGACTCAAACAATCGGAGAGAAAGATCGGGAGACATGTACGTGACTCGGTACCGCCGAGGCCGTGCTATCAATAATTTTTCTCGTGCACAATCATGGCATTGCACGGACATTCTACACTAGATCACGATATAGGACAGTGTCAAGTCTGGATCGTCGTGCGTTTGCATCGGTTTGCCCCACGGGCAAAGGAGCTACCAACTACCCATTGTGGATGACCCGCACCCCGACGCCCCCAAGGTCATAACAAGACCCACACTTGTCTACTCGCACCCGCACTAAGGTGTGTTCAATCTCCTAGGCAACTTGGCCTTACAACAGTCCACAAGGACACCACAATGCATAAGACACTATGCATGCTCATGTATGATCCACAATCTCATACAAATTCATAATATACCATATTTGATCAAGAGAGTGCGATAAGCAAATTTGCATCCAAAAAGAACCCAATATCAACATAATATCAATTTATAATTCAAGGAACATAATTTAGGTCCATTATGGATTTCTAAAATCTCTAAGTCTTATGAAAATTATCTCATTGGTTCATTAAGGTTTATGAAGTCCTTAAGCTCTTGTATTCTTTGATTACTTGTAATCCTAGTATTGGGTTATGAAATCTTAACTCAAATTTTCACCTAGAGGTCATGGTCTTCCCAAGGTTTCAAATAAATCATGTTCACATCATTAGGTCCATTTACTTGTTGTTTTGATCCAAGCTATTTGATTCTTACAATTACCTTCCAAACTTAGCTTATTTCCTAAGCCTTAACCACAAATCATCATAAAATTTATCGTTGCAAGTTCCCTACTATTAATCTACGTTTTTAATTGCTTGATTAATTCAAGTCTTGATGTCTCAAATTTTTGCTATCTTTTCCCTCATTCAAGCTCTCAAAACCGTGGCACTCAAGAGGTCCAACAACCAGAATTTTATCCACTTTGATCACCCTTAACTACTTGATTTAATTAGCCTTACATTGATCAAAGTTTAAGCATCATTTCCATTCAATTTCTAGCCCAAAAATAGCCCCAAAACAGAGTCAAAACCGTGACACTTGTAATGGTCCAAAGAACCAAAATTTTGTCCACTTTAATCACCCTTAACTACTTGATTTAATTAGCCTTACATTGATCAAAATTTAAGCATCATTTCCATTCAATTTCCAGCCCAAAAACAGCCCCAAAACAGAGTCAAAACCGTGGCACATCCAGGGGTTCCAAAGACCAGAATTTTCAATGAAGCAAGCATGGATATCAACCACAAAATTACATGAATAATTAACCACTAAATCAACTACTCAAAGCTAAATTAAGACAACAATCAAAGAATCAAATTTTCAAGCAATTTCAAGAACAACCACCATGTGGTTCTTCTTCCAAAAATCAAATGCAAGATTCCTAGTTGCTAAAGAGGTTGAGGAGGATTAATCTTCCTCTTACCAAGATGAAGAACCAAGAAAAATTCCAAGAAGCACTTGATTTTCGGATTTGAAGCTCCAAAAACCCTAGAAAATGTGGTCCAAGTTAGAACAATGTAATGGTGTGAAAAAGAAGAAGGAAATGACCATTAAATCAAGATGAAAACCAGAAACGAAAATGGAGTGGAAATCTGAAAATTTTCAGCCATGGGAGCTCACCTTCAAAGCTTGAGAAATGGTTGAAGATGGAAGCTTTCTTGAAAACTCCAAGCACAAAAGATGATGAGAAGGAGTAGGAGATTAAGAAAATATGGTTGAAGTAAATTTTTATGAAGGTTGGGGTCTTGGAGGGTGGCTGGACGTGTGGTGGTTGGAAGAGAAAAAAAAAAGAAATGGTTGAAGAGAGAAAGAAGAAGAAGAAACGTAAAAAGGAAGAAGAAATGTGTTTTTGGGTGTTAATACATTTAGATGTAATATTAGGATAGTAAAAATCAATTATTTCACTTGAGTGGGCTGCAGATCACGTACAAGAGAGAGAGAATTGAGTGACAAAATTGGCTTCCTTTGGAAGCTAATTCATGTGGTCAAAGCTTGGGGTCAAAGCTTCTTAAGGAAGCTTGAATATTTAACTATTAAATTTGAATTAAAGTGGATAGATTTGATATAAAGTGGATTACATTAGGATAATGTGATAGTATTTTTATTACACACTATTATCCAATAGATAATAGTTACAGTTGACAGGAGTCAGTATTTAATTAATCTGACAGATGAATTTTTCGTTGTACTGATTTAATTGTATCAGTAAAGATTTCTCAAAATTGCGAAACCCCGTAAATTGTGTCAAGTCTCGGGTTTAGTAAGATCCCCCGTCGACTTATCCATAGTCCAAGGTTCTCAGAGAAAACATCGCGTTTTCCTGATTCTGCTCAGCGCGCACGCAAAACAAGGAATATATTAAAATATTCGACGGTTCCGGAAAATTCCCAGAAAATTCTCAAAAATTGCAAATATTATAAAACGACTATCCGTCATATAATTTTCCAATTTTTGAAGCACTACAGTCATTTTCACGACTCTTTCGAGTTTCACGCGGACGAGGAATATATTAAAATATTCGTCGTTTAGAAAAATTCCGAAAAAATTCACATAAATCACAAATATTGGAAAAATGACTATTCATGGTGAAATAATCAATTTCCGGGGTGTTACACTGGTCTCAGCAATTCTCAGCCCAGTGTACACGTAAAACGAGGAATATATTAAAATATTCATCGTTTCTGAAAAATCCCAGAAAAATTCCTAAAAATCAAGAATATTATAAAACGATGATTCATGATCAAATATGTATTTTTCGGAATGTTACAACACTCCCCTACTAAAAGGAATTTCGTCCTCGAAATTTACATACCTTAAAATAATTCTGGATGTTGCTCCTTCATCTTGTCTTCCAATTCCCAAGTCGCATCACCAGTTGCTTCATTCCAAATCACCTTTACCAATGGAATCTCCTTGCCTCGTAGTTGCTTTATCCGTCGATCCTCGATTCTCGCAGAGACGTTTCATAGGTCGTTCTCTTTTAACTCGTACTTGTGTCCTGCTATGACATGACTTGGATCGGGTAAATATTTACGAAGTTGTGACACATGGAATACATTATGTATGTTTGCAAGAATAGGGGGTAAAGCTATCTGGTAAGCTACTGGACCTATCCGACGAAGAATTTGGTAAGGTCCAAGAAATTTTGGAGTGAGTTTTCTAGATTTCAAGGCCTGGCCGACCCCAGTCGTGGGTGTGACTTTCAGGAACACATGCTCACCTTGTTCAAACTCAAGAGGCTTTCTTCTCTTATCCGCATAGCTCTTCTATCGGCTCTGAGCAGTTCTCATCTTCTCTTGAATCATTTTAACCTTCTCAGTCGTCTGCTGGATAATATCTGGTCCAATCGTAAGACGCTCGCCGTCTTGGTACCAACATAATGGTGTTCGACACCGTCTTCCATACAGAGCTTCATAGGGTGTCATCCCTATACTCGAATGATAACTGTTATTGTAGGTGAACTCCACCAGTGGTAGAACTTCATCCCAACTTCCAGTCTGTTCCATAGAACAAGCTCTAAGTAGGTCTTCTAGAGATTGGATCGTTCTTTCCGATTGACCATCGGTTTGCGGATGATATGCTGAACTCAGGCGCAATCTTGTCCCCAACGAAGCTTGTAAACTTTGCCAAAACTTTGAGGTAAACCTCGGATCTCTATCCGAAACTATACTCGTAGGCACACCATGTAATCTGACAATTTCCCCAATATACAGTCGGGTCAGCTTTTCCAAACTGTACCTTATGTTGATCGGGAGGAAATGAGCCGATTTTGTAAGTCGATCAACTATTACCCAAATCGAGTCATGTCCCATCCTCGTCCTTGGCAATCCCACAACAAAGTCCATTGCGATGCTGTCCCACTTCCATTCAGGAATAGACAATGGTTGCGAAGAACCCAAATAGTCGCTGATGTTCCACTTTGGCTTTTTGACAGACTAGACAAGTCGATACACATCTAGTGACATCACTTTTTAGTCCATGCCACCAGAACAACTTCTTCAAGTCTTGGTACATCTTCGTTATACCAGGGTGCATACTTAGCTTGCTAGTGTGGGCGTGATCCACAATATATCGTCTAAGCTCTTGGTCACGAGGAATGCAAACTCTACCTCGGAATCTCAGAATTCCATCTGTTCCTTCTTCGAACTCTGTTTTCTCGCCTTGTTTCATTTGTTCTCTTATTCCTTGCAAGAATTCATCGGTCTTCTGTTTTTCCCGTATGTCTTCCATCAACTCGCTTGAGATGGTAACCATATTCATGCAAATTCTTCCAGGTTCCAACTTAACAAATGACCATACATCTCTAAATTGTTCGATGAGATCTCTTTCCTTAATCATCAAGGCAGAAACACTGATAGTCTTTCTACTTAAGGCATCAGCCACAACGTTCGCCTTGCCAGGATGGTACAACTACTGGAAATCATAATCCTTTAAAAACTCCAGCCATCTCCGCTGTCTCATATTCAGCTCTTTCTGGTCATACAAGTACTTCAAGCTCTTGTGGTCACTGAAGATATTGAATGTCGCTCCATATAGGAAATGTCTCCATATCTTCAGAGCAAAAACCACAGCTGCCAACTCCAAATCATGAGTCTGGTAATTCTTTTCATGCACTCGCAATTGTCGCGAAGCGTAGGCTACCACCTTTCGGTGTTGCATAAGAACAGATCCCAATCCTTGGTACGAAGCGTCATAATACACCTCGAACGGTTCATTCGGATCAGGTAACACTAATACAGGTGAGGTAGTCAGCCGTTTCTTCAACTCTTGAAAACTCTGCTCACATTTATCAGTCCATTCGAAAGCTTGATTCTTCTTTGTCAATTGAGTGAGCGGTTCGGCAATCTTGGAAAACCCTTCTATGAACCTCCGGTAATATCCAGCTAAACCAACGAAACTACGGACTTCCGTCACTGACTTCGGTTGTTCCCACTGCAATACTGCTTCTACTTTGCATGGATCCACTGCGATTCCTTCTTTTGAGATCACATGACCCAAAAACTTCACCTCATCAAGCCAAAACTCGCACTTCGACAGCTTGGCATACAGTTCCTTTTCCTTCAAAATCTGAAGAACTATGCTGAGGTGCTCCGCATGATCCTCCTGATTCTGGGAATATATCAGGATGTCATCAATGAAGACGACAACAAACTTATCCAAGTACGGACGAAAGATGCGGTTCATATAGTCCATGAAAATAGCAGGCGCATTCGTCACACCAAACGGCATCACAAGATACTCGTAATGACCGTATCGCGTACGAAAAGCAGTCTTGGGTATATCCTCCGTCTTCACTCTTATCTGATGATACCCAGATCTCAAGTCAATCTTCGAAAATACCGCTGCCCCCTTCAGTTGGTCCATCAAGTCATCAATTCTCGGGAGAGGATATTTGTTCTTGATTGTCAACTTGTTCAATTGCCTATAGTCCACACACAATCTCGAGGTACCGTCCTTCTTTCGAACTAGTAGCACAGGTGCTCCCCACGGAGACACACTTGGTCTAACGAACTGCTTCTCCAAAAGCTCTTCTAGCTGCTTCTTAAGTTCAGCTAATTCTGTCGGTGACATTCGGTAAGGTGCTATAGACACGGGACCAGCTCCCGGTACTAGATCAATAGCAAACTCGATCTCACGTGTCGGTGGTAAACCAGGTACTTCTTCAGGGAAGATCTCAGGAAATTCCTTCACTACCGGAATAGTACTCAGATCAGCCTCACTCTCAACTTTCAAAGAAGATAATAGCATATACCCCTGAGCTCCTTCTTTCAAGAAAGCTCGTGCTTGGTTGGCCGTCAAGTATCTAGAATTCTTATCCACAGGAAAGACTATGGTCTTACTAGAACAATCTAACAAGACATGGTTGGAAGATAACCAGTCCATTCCTAGGATTACATCTAACTGTGAAAGAGGTAAACAGATCAAATCGACAGAAAAGATTCGACCTTCAACAATCAAAGGACACTTCAAACAGACTTTGGTAGTAACTACCGGTTTATCAGTAGGGGTCGAAACAGTCAATTCAAAAGGTAGTTCAGACACAGGTAAATCAAGTCGTAGCACACAGTCATATGATATGAAAGAATGGGTTGCCCCAGAGTCATACAGTACTTTTAAAAGATTACCTTCTATGGCGCCTTCTCCTTGAATCAAGTCTTCGGATTCAGAAGCTTCACTCCACTCATAGTATAAACTCGACCTCCGGCTTGCGGTTTCTTGGCTCGGGTTGCATTGACCGAAGGTTCGGCCTTTGCTTGGTTGCGATCTCTCGGACATATGGCCCGTTTGCCACATCCGAAGCAAATGATTCCTTTTATCGTGCGTCTCTTGTGAGATGATCCTTCCCACACTTCGAGCATTTGGACGGGTAGGTCGTATTCGACCGGTTCGGTTCCCGAAGAACCTCCACCGAGAATTTCCACCGGTTGGTTGATGACTCCCCGTTGGTCGGGGAATAGGGTTTCTTCGAAAGCGGTTTGAACCACTTTGCCTCCCCCTCTTTGGGACCGTACAGCCCAAAGTTCTGTTTCTCGCGTCTCTAGCCTTTGCTCCAAGGCTTCAACTTCGCAGCAAGTGTCTAACGATTCGAGAATACCTTCATTTTCAAGGTAATCACAGCTTTCTTTACCTCGTACCTCAGTCCTTCGGTGAATTTCCAGCACTTCCAGGCTTCATCAGTTTGATGCTGGTAATGTGTTGAAAATCTCTCCAAGTTCTCAAACTTGGTGCGTATTCGCTGACAAATCATGTTCCCCTGTCTCAGGTTGAGGAACTCCATCTCCTTTGCGTGTCTCGCATTCGCAGGAAAGTATTTGCCCAAGAATTTCTCCTTGAACAATTCCCAAGTGACCTCTGCTCCTTCGGCTTCTAATGCCCTTTGAGCTCCATTCCACCAGTCTTCAGCATTTCCGACGAGCATAAAAGTCGCATAATTTACCTTCTTGTCTTCCGCACAATTCATGCCACGAAAGACTTTTTCCCAGCTCCTTGATCCATAGATTGGCCTTGTCGGGATCAAACTCCCCCTTGAATTGCGGAGGGTTATGACGATGAAACTCTGCTAAGTTTTGCGCGTCGGCAGTCACCTCAAGCTGTTGAGCAGCTCTCTCTTGTTGTTGAGCAGTGCGTTCATTTTGTTGGGCGATGACTTCAGCCATTCTCTGCATCGCTTCAATAGCAGCTGCCATATCTCCACCTCTTGCCATCTTGCTTTTCTCTCAAATTGGATTACTGAAAACATAAGAAAAGTCAGAGGAATCCACTCAAGACACTCACCACAGAGATTCACACAGCACAAACAAGACAGACTCACACTCAAGACCCAAAGAAAACATAAACCGGAGCTCTGATACCAACTTAATGTAACACCCCTTTTTGGGAGGGAACGTCACATTGTCAAATAAAGCAAAATGCGGAAATTAAATAAACAACGATTAAGACCCGGTTCATTTTAATTAATTAATGTTTAACCATGTGAACAAACTTGGCAATATTTTTTTTTATATAATAATAATGATACTACGGAATGCGGATAAAAGCAACGAATAAAACAATACATAGAAATTTGCACCTGAATAGCATGCATATATATATATATATATATATATATATATATATATATAGAATTTAATACAACTGTTTCATAAATACAAGCCTGGCCATCATCAAAAAGCAAAACTATACCCACCCCAAGGGAAACATGCATATATACCCTCATGCATATACAAAATATACAGCCCAAATCAAAAGAAAGATACATCAGGCCCCCAAAAACAAAAACACTGGCACCATCAGTAGCCACCAATGATCATCGACCCTCAAATAAAAAGGGACCGATTCAGGATCATCAGGAGGACCCTCATCAGGATCTTCTTCATCCGAGGACTCATCCATAGGAACCACAGATGCACGGGACGGGGCCCGAGCGGTGGAATCGAAAGAATCCTCTTGCGGGGTGTAATAACGAGGACCCCACATCTCCCTGATAGGCAGGTAAAACTCCAAGCGTAAGCTGAGGTAGCAAGTGAGGACAGGTGCCTCATGGCATTTCCAGGCAAGTGATATCGACACGTCTCCCACATACACACAGCGGTCGGAGTTTAGGTTGATGTGCCAGCACTCCGGCCCTCCAAGGAAGGTCAGACGCACATCTCCCAAAAATCCGCGCATGCGTGCAGACATCGTCGCAGTCAAAGTCAATCCTCAGTGCGAGGCGGAGCGGGAAGGCGGCTCTTCTGTCTCTTCACCGTCGTCTTCGATCAGTACAGGGTGCACATAAACAGCAAATAATAGAAGCACAGGGAAAGAGGTAAGATATCCTACTCTCAATACCAATACAGCAACCAAGAACCGAACGGCGCATAAGGCCCACGTAGCATGTAAAGGCAATTAATAAGCTTTTAAACAGATAACCAGTCAAGCAATCATTAATAGAGGCAATGAATAATTCATAATATCCAGGCAGTTAAATTCAGACAGTTAAATATCATGTAAGCAATAATTTTCAGATGTCAGAATATTCCATGATGTATGGACACAACATTCAATTTCCTACTCCATGGAGCTAGACTCAAACAGTCGGAGAGAAAGATCAGGAGACATGTCCGTGACTCGGCTAGCCGAGGCCGGTCTGCTATCAATAATTTTTCTCGTGCACAATCATGGCATTGCACGTACATTCTACACTAGATCACGATATAGGGGCAGGTGTCAAGTCCGGATCGTCGGTGCGTTTGCATCGGTTTGCCCCACGGGCAAAGGAGCTACCAACTACCCATTGTGGATGACCCGCACCCCGACGCCCCCGAAGGTCATAACAAGGCCCACACTTGTCTACTCGCACCCGCACTAAGGTGTGTTCAATCTCCTAGGCAACTTGGCCTTACAACAGTCCACAAGGACACCACAATGCATAAGACACTATGCATGCTCATGTATGATCCACAATCTCATACAAATTCATAATATACCATATTTGATCAAGAGAGTGCGATAAGCAAATTTGCATCCAAAAAGAACCCAATATCAACATAATATCAATTTATAATTCAAGGAACATAATTTAGGTCCATTATGGATTTCTAAAATCTCTAAGTCTTATGAAAATTATCTCATTGGTTCATTAAGGTTTATGAAGTCCTTAAGCTCTTGTATTCTTTGATTACTTGTAATCTTAGTATTGGGTTATGAAATCTTAACTCAAATTTTCACCTAGAGGTCATGGTCTTCCCAAGGTTTCAAATAAATCATGTTCACATCATTAGGTCCATTTACTTGTTGTTTTGATCCAAGCTATTTGATTCTTACAATTACCTTCCAAACTTAGCTTATTTCCTAAGCCTTAACCACAAATCATCATAAAATTTATCGTTGCAAGTTCCCTACTATTAATCTACGTTTTTAATTGCTTGATTAATTCAAGTCTTGATGTCTCAAATTTTTGCTATCTTTTCCCCTTATTCAAGCTCTCAAAACCGTGGCACTCAAGAGTTCCAACAACCAGAATTTTATCCACTTTGATCACCCTTAACTACTTGATTTAATTAGCCTTACATTGATCAAAGTTTAAGCATCATTTCCATTCAATTTCCAGCCCAAAAACAGCCCCAAAACAGAGTCAAAACCGTGACACTTGTAATGGTCCAGCAACCAGAAAATTTTGTCCACTTTAATCACCCTTAACTACTTGATTTAATTAGCCTTACATTGATCAAAATTTAAGCATCATTTCCATTCAATTTCCAGCCCAAAAACAGCCCCAAAACAGAGTCAAAACCGTGGCACATCCAGGGGGTTCCAGCACCAGAATTTTCAGCAAGCAAGCATGGATATCAACCACAAAATTACATGAATAATTAACCACTAAATCAACTACTCAAAGCTAAATTAAGACAACAATCAAAGAATCAAATTTTCAAGCAATTTCAAGAACAACCACCATGTGGTTCTTCTTCCAAAAATCAAATGCAAGATTCCTAGTTGCTAAAGAGGTTGAGGAGGATTAATCTTCCTCTTACCAAGATGAAGAACCAAGAAAAATTCCAAGAAGCACTTGATTTTCGGATTTGAAGCTCCAAAAACCCTAGAAAATGTGGTCCAAGTTAGAACAATGTAATGGTGTGAAAAAGAAGAAGGAAATGACCATTAAATCAAGATGAAAACCAGAAACGAAAATGGAGTGGAAATCTGAAAATTTTCAACCATGGGAGCTCACCTTCAAAGCTTGAGAAATGGTTGAAGATGGAAGCTTTCTTGAAAACTCCAAGCACAAAAGATGATGAGAAGGAGTAGGAGATTAAGAAAATATGGTTGAAGTAAATTTTTATGAAGGTTGGGGTCTTGGAGGGTGGCTGGACGTGTGGTGGCTGGAAGAGAAAAAAAAAAGAAATGGTTGAAGAGAGAAAGAAGAAGAAGAAACGTAAAAAGGAAGAAGAAATGTGTTTTTGGGTGTTAATACATTTAGATGTAATATTAGGATAGTAAAAATCAATTATTTCACTTGAGTGGGCTGCAGATCACGTACAAGAGAGAGAGAATTGAGTGACAAAATTGGCTTCCTTTGGAAGCTAATTCATGTGGTCAAAGCTTGGAGTCAAAGCTTCTTAAGGAAGCTTGAATATTTAACTATTAAATTTGAATTAAAGTGGATAGATTTGATATAAAGTGGATTACATTAGGATAATGTGATAGTATTTTTATTACACACTATTATCCAATAGATAATAGTTACTGATTGACAGTCGGTATTTAATTAATCTGACAGATGAATTTTTCGCTGTACTGATTTAATTGTATCAGTAAAAATTTCTCAAAATTGTGAAACCCCGTAAACTGTGTCAAGTCTCGGGTTTAGTAAGATCCCCCATCGACTTATCCATAGTCCAAGGTTCTCAGAGAAAACATCGCGTTTCCCTGATTCTGCTCAGCGCGCACGTAAAACGAGGAATATATTAAAATATTCGACGGTTCCGGAAAATTCCCAGAAAATTCTCAAAAATTTCAAATATTATAAAACGACTATCCGTCATATAATTTTCCAATTTTTGAAGCACTACAGTCGTTTTCACGACTCTGCTCGAGTTTCACGCAAGACGAGGAATATATTAAAATATTCGTCGTTTCTGAAAAATTCCAGAAAAATTCACATAAATCACAAATATTGGAAAAATGACTATTCATGGTGAAATAATCAATTTCCGGGGTGTTACACTGGTCTCAGCAATTCTCAGCCCAGTGTGCACGTAAAACGAGGAATATATTAAAATATTCGTCGTTTCTGAAAAATCCCAGAAAAATTCCTAAAAATCAAGAATATTATAAAACGATGATTCATGATCAAATATGTATTTTTCGGAATGTTACATAGATCGTACAGAGATTTGGTTAACCTGCAAACCAAGTTTTCTTTTCCTTGTTCTTTAAAACCTTCTGGTTGGAGCATATATATCTCCTCTTCAAGTTCTCCATGAAGAAAAGCAGTTTTCACATCTAATTGTTCAAGATGTAAATCAAATGCAAAGACACATAGCTAGGACTACTCTGATAGTAGTAAGTCTGACAACCGGAGAGAATATCTCATTGAAATCAATTCCTTCTTTCTGAGCATACCCTTTGACCACTAGCCTTGCACGATATCGTTCCACTTGATCGTTGCCATCTCTTTTGATCTTATAGACCCATTTGTTACCAATGGCTTTCCGTCCCTTTGGAAGTTCAACAAGTTCCCATGTCTTGTTTCTATGTAGGGCTTCTATTTCTTCTTGCATTGCTGCCATCCATAGAGAAGCTTCTGAGCTACTCACAGCCTCCTGAAAGGTTGACGGCTCTCCTTCTTCTGTTAGAAGACAATATGCATCATGGCTTGCCATAACATAGTCTGAGTGCCATGAAGGTGCTCGTATCTGATGAGTTGATCGCCGAACTTCTGTATCATTGGCCTCATATGGTTCTTGTTCTTCGTGCTCTGGTTCTTGTTCTGCTTCAAAGGAATCTTCTTCTCCAGCTTTTCTATCTATCTGTACCGTAGTAGTCTCTTTCAAGGTGCTGTCATCTTCTTGTTCTCTTTGCAGTTCATTTTCTGCAAATATCACATCTCTGCTGACAATAACCTTGTGGGCAGTAGGATCCCACAGGCGATACCCCTTAACACCGTCAGCATAACCCAAGAATATGCATTTCCTGGATTTTGGATCCAGCTTCGTTCTTTCTTGGGAATTGTACATCACATATGCAGGACATCCGAACACATGAAGATAAGAATAATCTGTTGGTTTTCCATTCCATATCTCCATTGGTGTCTTTAAACCAATTGCAGTTGATGGCGACCGATTTATCACGTAACAGGCGGTTTTGACTGCTTCTGCCCAGAAAGACTTGGCTAGACCTGCAGTTCGCAACATAGCTCTTGTTCTTTCTAGGAGAGTTCTATTCATCCGCTCTGCTACACCATTTTGCTGAGGTGTGTATGCAACAGTAAACTGCCTTTTAATACCCTCTTGCTTGCAAAATGTGAGAAAATTACCATCTGTATATTCTCCTCCATTGTCTGTCCTCAAGCACTTGATCCTCTTTCCGGATTCAAGTTCTACTCTTGCTTTAAAGTCTTTGAAGATTGGAAGCACATCTGACTTCTTCTTGATTGGGTACACCCATAATCTCCTAGAGAAATCATCAATGAATGATACAAAGTATTTTGCTCCTCCTACAGATATTTCTGGTGACTCCCACACATCAGAATGAATCAAGTCTAGTATGCGCTTGCTTCTAGCAGTTGATCTATCAAACTTTAATCTATCTTTGCTTGCTTGTAACACGTGCTCACAAAGAGGTAAGTTTACCGATTTGAGCCCGGGAAGGAGATCACGTTCTGTGAGAATCTTCAAACCACGTTCCGACATATGGCCTAATTTGCGATGCCACATTATCGTTGATTCTTCTTGGCCTGCTAATGCAACTGATGCATCTGCCTTTTGTAGTGTATCTCCCACAAGCATGTATAGATTTGCCACAATTTTTTTCTGCTTTCATCACCACTAGAACACCTTTAACAACCTTCAAGATCCCACCTTCAATATGAGTCTTGCACCCGAGGTCATCCAATTGCCCAATAGACAATAAATTCTTCTTTAAACCTTTTACATGTCGTACCCCTTGAATTGTGCGAACAGTACCATCGTGTAATTTTATTTTGACAGTACCAACTCCAGTAATCTCCAAGGCATGATCATTTCCCATGAATACAGATCCTTCTGAGATAGGTTCATAAGTACTAAACCAATCTCGTTGTGAAGTCATGTGCCATGTTGCTCCTGAATCCATAATCCATACATCATTGAGATGTTTTCCGCCTTTGGAACCAATTGCTACTTCGCTGTAAAGGATTTCTCCATCATCAGAGGTACTCGCAACACATCCTTGAGATATTGTTGCTTCAGGAGCTTTATCTGCATTTTTCTTGTTGTGCCAACAATCTTTCTTCAAGTGCCCTCTCATGCCACAAAGGTAGCATTTGAAGTTCTTCCTTCTTCGTGATTTTGATCTACTCTGATTTCGGCTCCCACTAGAGCCACATTCCGTTGATCTTCCTCTCATCATCGACAAAGCCTCTGCTTGCTGTGAGCTTTCCAATCTGTCTTCCTTGTTCTTTCGCCTGGATTCTTCTTCAAGAATAGCAGCAGCAACGTCATCAAATCGAAGATTATCGCAACATTATTATTTGTTATGTTGATGATGAGTTGATCATAAGAGTCGGTAGACTTTGAAGTAGAAGCTCGCACGTTCATTTTCTACCATGTTGTATTCGATCTTTGTAAGTGAGAAAATAACGTGTTCGGTGTTGATGTGATCCGTCTTGTCATGGATTCACTCATTCGAAGTGTATAAAGCCTCCTTTTAAGAATATTCGGTTGTGAAGTGACTTGACCTCGTACAATTTGGTGAGAGCATCCCAAATCTCCTTCGCCGTCCTTTTTCTCGCAACACTTGACAAAACCGAATACGCTAAAGCTAGATGCGGGGTTGCCAACAAGATTGTCATCCATCTCCTTCCACTTGTCATCGGGTATCCCAGGTGGGTCCGCCTTCAATTCTTCGCTAAGCAATTGTCCTTCCTCAAGATTGCCTTTATCTTCAGTTTCCATAAGGAGAAATTACTCCCATTGAACCTCTCAATCTCATATTTTGTTGCCATGATTTTACACCAAATAATTTACAACTGAACCGTCTTGCACTATTTCACCGTGAATAGTACCGTATACGTGAACAGTATTGTACGTATTACCGTATACTAGAACAAATCCAGTATGCGTTAACAATCACAGTAAAAGTATACAACTACACGTATGAATAGTCACCGTGAATAGTACCGCAGCGTGAATAGTGCCGTATTCTGGAATAGTGACCGTAGACCGTGAATAGTGTACCAGGCAAGTTCCCAGGAAAGAGAGGTGAGTCACTAATGGACACGCTTAAATACCAAATCTTTCCTAGCCAGAACTTTTCTAGACATACACTCCCACACTACCACACTTTAATTCCAGCAACAAGAATAATTCTTTTCTGATGTGGAAGATCAGTCAATACTGCAACCACAGAGCATACTAAGAATTTTCTTCTGACCCTTGCACCGTAGTAACCGAGATCTCTGATACCACTGTTGGGTACCAGAGTTATAGAAAACAATATCACGCAACTAAAATAGAGTTGAGAAAAGAGGAACTGACACACAATATTTAATGTGGAAAACCCTCTAATGATGATGAGAGAAAAAAACCACGGACAAGAGTAGAAAAGTTTTTACTATGAGGAAGAAATTACAAGACCTCTCTCTTGATACAAGGAGAGAACTATATAAGAGAAAGAAGAAGAAATTTTGGGATGCCTTAAAACATAGACTTAAGCCTCTATATATAGGCTTTCTAAAGCCTCCATGTTCAAGATCCCACCAATGTGGGACTTCTAGTTCAACAAAATTTACCCCAAGAAGTAACAAAAGTGTCGGTGACATGGCTCCACCTTTGTCAAATCCTCTAGGCGTCTATAAATGGAAAACTTGGGCGAAGCTCTAATGGCATCCTTAATGCCCACCTTCTCCATAACTTTAACAAAAAGAAGGTCATGAGTGAAGACATGGTCAACCCATTCCTTCCATCCACTGGTGCGATTTACATGAAGCATGAAATAAAGGGGATACCATGTAAATTCCTGCCTAATCAAGTGGTTACACAAAAGCGAGGGGCCTATGTGGAAATTGGGAGCATCAGGGATTTTATAGCGCAAATGCTAGTTTTTAGGAGAGATAGGGTCAGACATCGAGACAACGGTAAAGAGAGAGTCGCCGAAAGGAGGTGGTGTAAGGAGATCCTGTGAAGGGAAAGGAATGTTGATCAGCCAACAGTGACCTTTTCCCCACAACAGGATCAGCACGGGGTGAGGGAAACATAGGCCACGAGCCAAAAAAATGGCCCGAGGAATTAACTCTTGTTGAGAAACAGTACATTCTACCTTTGAAGCAGAACCCATTTCTTCTTGAGAAGATTCAACTGAAGTAGAAATGGCTGGGGCAGGCCTTGAACGAACTATGATTGGAAGAACAAATAAGCTAGAAAAAGAGGTAAAAGGAGAAAAAATCTTCGTGGTAGAAGATAAGAAGTTAGAGAAGAATGGGGAAAATGGAGGGAGTTCGAAATTTAAAGATGGTAAGGCTGCAATCGTCAAATCAGTCACCGAGATTTATGGCCCAACTGCCACACATAAGAATCAATGCACATGTGGTGCTATTTCCTAAAACTCACATCAAAGCAAGTCATAAGACAGGCAGGGTGTCTGATATGCTTCTTTCTACACTTGGAAAAGTTTCTTTTCTCTTAAAGCATAGGAGGTTAACGTTTTGGACGAAGTTCCATTTGGACCACAATGGTTAGAACCCAACTAGGGTCAAAGGTGGAAATAAAGGAACCAATTGTTTTGAACCTAGCCAAGGCGCAAAGGATGACACATAGACTGGGTCATAGGAGCTTTGAGGACTGGGAAATATGGCTTGGAAGGCTTTGGGTAAAAGAAGCTCCAGAGGTGTCTTAAGCCTTGCAATTGTAGACTTTATGGTAACCATAAGATGAGGACACATGTCTCATGACACCTAGGACACTCTGAACCAACATATCCTACACTATTCTTTAAATAACTAACACATGAATAACATCTAGATTCTCATGCAACCTTAAACCCTAACCTTCTACCACCCTCAAAATTAGTAAAGTAGCCTACTACCCTAAAACCTTAAAATCTCATAGCTTAGTATTGCCTATCCCAAGAAAGATGGCGAGTCAAGTGTTAATTCTGAAATACCTTCTGTATTATCCTAATATTACTTCACTTCAATTGCATGGCCTTGCATGGATGATAATTGAAATATAGACCAAGCCTCCTAGATCTTCATGATATACTCCTCATCACATCCTCTTACCAGACACCTTGATTGCCTTGCTAGTTCTTTGCTTAGACAGAGCATTCCCAGCCCATTTCACACACCTCACAAGCTTGTTCAAGTATTTCTCACAGAAATACTTGCTCAGGTGTTCTGGACCGAGATCCGGGATCCCGATCCATGGGATCAACCCGGCGTGCGCACTACCGGACTCCCCCTAGCCGTCGTGGAGGAAGACTCACGACGTGCTTCGGACCACGGATCAAGACACCTGAGCGGTGTTACTATATGACATCGTGGCTGATTGATCCACGCAGAGGATAAAACCCTAAATATGCATAACCGTCAATCCTCAGCTTACGATATTATAAGATTTATAGATATCTTTGATGGCTAGATACTTTCCTTATATTAATCCCGGATTTATAGGGATATATCCTACAATAATGGAAAGGTGATTATCATCAAGATATCAATCCTAAATTACCTGCATCTAAGAGGAATCCTCTTAGGATTCTGCGTACGCTCCTATAAATACCATGCCAAGCGTCAAAGGTATGCATCTCCTCTGATATACAGACTGTTCCTATTGTGCACGGTCTAACTTGAGCGTCGGAGTGCCTTTTGCAGGTACCCACCCCCTCGCACCACCGTTGTCGCTGCTGTGCTACGGAGGAATCCACCGTAACGTGCCTATCTCAGGTACTCCTCTGAATTTACTTCAGAACATTGGCGCCGTCTGTGGGAAAACCGTAAAATTCTAATCCCACCCAATCATGGTGAATACGAGGCAAAACTCCAGAAGAGACGCTGCTCAAGCCTCTGTCAACCAGAGACAAGATCTTGACATGCAACGTCCACCACCACCATTGCCTCCACTTGTGGCTCAAACCTCTGCTGTGAGAAATCAGGCGCCCCGACCAGGAAGCCGACGTGATGGGCACTCCACCTCCTTTTCTGAGGAGTCTCCTAACCCATCACGCAGGATTTCTGTCAGGAATAGACTTGAATTCCCAGCTCAGAAGGGTGGCCAGAACCTTCAAGAACACAGAATTCCTGTACATCAACGCTTGGGAAACCCGAGCAACGAGTTCGACGATCGTGCATCACGTTCTGAACACACACATCAATCTCGGGCTTCTCAACGCCAATTCCAGGATATGTTGCAACAACATATGGATCTGCTCAATGACCAGTTTAGAAGACTGGAAGACATGCAGCGCGCCATGCATGAAGGTCAACCAGAGCCACGCCGACCTGACAAACGGACCGACGTAGAAAATAATAGGACAAGGGCCTATGATGATGAGGGAATTCCTCATACTGGGGACAACAATCGAAACCAAGGAACCGTGGAACAGCCTTTCTCCGACCAGCTCATAGAATTTCAGGTTCTGAGAAATTTCAAGTTTCCTCCAAACCTTGAAATTTACGACGGGACCACGGACCCCCAGGAACACATCAATGCCTACAAGCAGTCCCTATGCTTCTATGGTGGATCCATGGAACTGTTGTGCCGAGCCTTCCCTCTCTTCCTCAAAAAGGGGGCCCTCAAATGGTTCACCAGCCAACCACGGGGAACCATCATGGATTGGTCCGACCTCAAGCAACGTTTCCTGCTGCAGTTCACCACGAGCAAGGAACAACATAAATCCATCGAATCCTTGGCCAAGATCCTCCAGGGAAAGGATGAAAGCCTCCGAGACTATGTCAGACGTTTTATGGCTGCCTGCACCAACGTAGAAAACTTTGAAGACAGAATAGCCTTGCATTACGCCAGAAGCGGTCTCCGGATAGGCTCCGACTTCTTCAAGTCCCTGGCAAAAAAGAAGCCAGGCAATCTGACCGACTTTCAAAAACGTTCCGAGAAGTATGTCTACCTGGAAGAGGCAACAGAAGACCACATGAGGTGGGACAAAAGTGAACCTTCTCACCAAAAGCTCAACTAAAATTCCTCAAGGTCACGACCCCCAAAGGGTCGCCCACCCTGGAGAAACTATGCAGACTATACTCCTTTGAACACACCCCGAGCAACGATCTTGAGGGAAGTGATGAACACGGAGTTTCAGAATATCCCGAGACCGCTTCCTATCAAGAGGCAGAGGCAGAAGGATCACTCCAAACATTGCACATGGCACAAAGCCTATGGCCACGATATAGAGGATTGCTATCAGCTGCGTGATGCCATTGAATTTCTAATCAAGGCCGGGCGCCTGCAGCAGTATATCCTCCGCGCGCAAAACAACGAAGGTGATAACAGACGCACAGACAGCAAACGTCGGAGTCCATTCCCTCCGCGCAGAAAAAGGACAAGAAGCCCGAG
Source organism: Ormosia emarginata (assembly GCA_029884605.1). Lineage (NCBI taxonomy): Eukaryota > Viridiplantae > Streptophyta > Magnoliopsida > Fabales > Fabaceae > Ormosia > Ormosia emarginata. Next base: position 25,336,662 of record JAQQTP010000062.1, on the reverse strand, counting down.
GAGAAGATCCCAGACTCCACCTTAACGTAATAACAGCGACTGACAGGGCCGGGATAGAAACACTCCCCCCGCCGGTGACGATGATCATCGCGCCAAGCCCAACAGGACGATCCATACCATTGCCGGTGGTTTTGCCGGAGGAGGATCCTCCAATGGAGCTCGAAAGAAAGCCCTCAGAATGGCAGTTTTTAGCGTGGCCCACTCAGGATTAAGAACACAAGCAGAAAAGAGGAAAGTGTCTCTCATCACCTTCTCAGACGAAGACTACGGTGGAATAATCCCGGATCACGACGACCCACTCGTCATCTCCAGAGTAATTTCCAATGCCGAAGTCCGCCGAATTTTCGTCGATCAAGGGAGTTCAGCCGACATTATGTTCCTAGACCTTTACCAAAAATTGGAACTTCTGCAATCCGACTTGACTCCCCATGTTGGAGAATTAACGGGTTTTGCCGGTGAGAAGATCACTCCCGTAGGATATTACGAAACCCACTTAACTCTTGGATCATCTACACTCTTTAGGACCATGAAGGTAAAATTCCTGGTCGTGGACTGCCCCTCGGCCTATAACATTATCCTAGGCCGTCCGTCTCTCAACGCTCTCAGGGCAGTAATATCCATCACTCACCTCATGATGAAGTTCCTCAATAAGAACAATGATGTCGTCACTATTAAAGGCGACCAGGTTGCGGCCAGAAAATGCTATAACGAGAGCTTGAAGATTTGTAAAGTACCCCGGATGTCAAGCCACTCTGTCTCTACCCCAGCTATCAACCAGGTTAACATTCTGATGACCGAGCTGGACGTCAGAGAAGAAATCTGGGATACCCGACCACAACCCGAAGACGAACTAGAATCCCTTCAACTCGGGAACAATCTTGGACAGGTAACTAAAATCGGAGCCCGTCTGGGTGAAGGAGAAAAACAACAGCTCTCAGAACTCTTGTTGAAAAACAAAGACCTTTTCGCTTGGACTTCCTCCGACATGCCCGGACTCAATCCCAGCTTTATTTGCCACCGACTGTCGATTAAAGAAGGCGCCAAACCGGTTGCACAAAAAAAGAGGAAGGTCGGACCCCAGAGGCAGCAAGTCGTCGAAGACCAAGTTAAAGAACTGCTAAATGGCAACTTCATCAGAGAAATTTCCTATACCACATGGCTTTCCAACGTGGTCCTAGTAAAAAAGTCCAACGAAAAATGGAGGATGTGCGTAGACTATACCGACCTGAATAAAGCTTGTCCCAAGGACCCATATCCACTCCCCAATGTGGATAAATTAGTGGACGGATCCTCTGGGTTCAGGTGGTTCTCATTCATGGATGTGTATTCCGGATACAACCAGATTCCCATGTACGCTGGGGATGAAGATAAAACCGCCTTCATTACCGATAGGGCGAGCTACTGCTACAAGGTCATGCCTTTTGGCCTGAAGAATGCAGGAGCTACCTACCAGAGGATGATGAACAAGGTTTTTGAAAACCAAGTGGGAAAGATGCTAGAAATCTATATAGACGACATGATAGTCAAGACCCCACACGCCGGATCTCACACGGTGGATCTTGAAGAAGTATTTGCACAAATCCAGAAATACAATATGAGGCTAAACCCGGAGAAATGCGCTTTCGGGGTCCAGGCCGATAAATTTTTAGGGTTCATGCTAACGCATAGAGGAATTGAAGCCAATCCGGATAAATGTCAGGCCGTCCTCAACATGAAGAGCCCTTGGAATGTCAAAGAAGTACAACAGCTCACGGGGCGCATAGCGGCCCTCACAAGGTTCTTAGCCAAAGCCGCTCACAAGTCTCTCCCCCTCTTCAAATTGCTCAAGAAGGGAAGAAGTTTTGAATGGACTCAAGAGTGCGAGGACGCCTTCACATCGCTGAAAAACCTTTTGTCCTCCCCCTCTATCTTGACAAGGCCGGACATCGGGGAAACAATTTACTTGTACCTATCCGTCCACGACGAAGTCATAAGCTCAGTTTTGATAAGAGAAACCGACGAGGGACAGAAGCCTGTCTACTTCGTGAGTAAGGTCCTCTAGGGACCTGAGCTCCGATACCAAAAGGTTGAGAAAGTCACCTTCGCGCTTATCATCACCGCAAGAAGACTTCGGCAATACTTCCAATGCCACCCTATGGTGGTAAGAACCGACCAACCTATCCGACAGGTACTACACAAACCAGATCTGGCTGAGCGAATGATTGCGTGGTTGATTGAACTCTCAAAATTTAGGATTATATACGAACCACGACTTGCAATAAAAGCCCAGGCATTGTCCGACTTCCTGGCAAACTCACAACAGACAACGGCGACCCAAAGAAAGCTTTCTGGACCATTTTTGTCGACGGATCGTCAAACCCCAAAGGAAGTGGGGCCGGGGTGATAGTCGAAAATTCAGAGGGTTTGACTTTGGAGCACTCCCTGAAGTTTGAATTCCTAACTTCAAACAATCAGGTCGAGTACGAGGCCTGCATCGCCGAGTTGCTAATGGCAAAGGATTTGGAGGCAACGCGGATCACACTTTGCAGTGACTCCCAGCTAGTAACCTCTCAAATCCGAGGTGACTATCAAGCTAAAGAGCCCCTCCTACAGAAATACTTGAACAAGCTCCAAGAACTTTTAAAACATTGTGAAGAAGTCAGGATAGAGCACATCCCAAGGGAACGAAACTCCAGAGCTGACCTCTTATCTAAACTGGCCAGCACAAAAAGCCCTAGCAACAACCGGTCTGTAATCCAAGAAACTCTTTCCTAACCCTCCATCACGGATCATAGCATATCCCAAGTGGAGGGTCATCAGCCATCTTGGATCACTCCTATACTGGGCTATCTGCAGCATGGAAAGCTACCAACGGACCCGAAGGAGGCTTCCAGATTAGTAAAGACGTCGGTCAGATACACCATTTACAACGGTCGGCTATACCGGCGTGGTTTCTCTTCCCCTCTTCTAAAGTGCTTAACCCCCAAAGAAGCAGAATACGCCTTAGCAGAAGTTCATGAAAGGAGCTGCGGTCACCACTTAGGAGCCAAAGCCCTAGCCCAAAAAGTATTAAGGGCAAGATTCTATTGGCCGACAATGGAAGCTGACTCTCATGCATATGTTCAAACTTGCGACAAGTGTCAGCGTCATGCAGATCATTTTCAAGCCCTTTACAAGAGTCATTTGTCCCTTTGTTGGGAATTTGCGGATCAAAAGTCTCGCAATGACGGAATAACGAAATTCCTCTCGGATCCATGCAAAAAATCCATAATCCGAGTTTTTAAATTTTTTACCTCTTGAAGCGTGATAGACACAAGCGAGGTGAATCACCAACACCGTAATAGCGACGATGTTTCTGCGGTATCCACACGAAACAGGACTTGCAAAAGGAGTCACGCCTCTGTTTTCGTAGTGCTAGTGCGAAGAGAGGAGAAGAAGACCTCACTATCTCTCACTCACTTTCTGGTAGGTGCGGCTAGGGTTGTGATGTAACCTAGTAGCAGCCCCCTTAGCGAAGTATTATTTATAACAAAGGCTGCCTTAAGTGAGTGTGAGCAAAGAGCAAGGTAAGTGGTGCAACCCTAAACCCATCTGTCATGAGTTAGGCCCACAGTTGAATCCGAGTCCAACTTGGATTCGATTACTCAATTTAGTCCGTTCTAAGTGTGCGACCCTGCAGGTTCTCATGACGTTGGTAGTAATATTAAAATCTCATTTTAATATTACAAACAATGGAGCGGTATCTAGCAACACATCACTCTACCCAAGTAATGAGAATGTCGGTGATTTGACATAACCTATCTGTGACCAATGTTTCCGTGTAGTTTAGTCCCTTTGTCCAGATATCCAGATTGAACACAAGGCATGGATTATGTCACCCTTGTTTAGTTCAATCTTCAGTTTCCTGATTCCCGAGTAGACATAGTAATAGCAAATAAGATCAATATCTCATATTGACTTATTTGAGCATGGCCATGCATTTCGTAGTCTCACTCAATCAGGGGCCCCGAAGATATCGCTCTGTTATGTAGGAGGGACAAATCCCATCTAGGTCACTCACATTCCTCCACATGTATTGCGGCATGTCTAATAACCAACGTTATAATCATCTTGTTACAGATGACATTTGATGGCATTAAAACACACAACTCCTCATGTAGGAATCGTAGTGATTTCGGGTCAAAGGACCACATACACCATTATCACTATGAGAATCGCTTATGACACTCACGTAACGATCCACGTAGCGTTCTCATGGCGGGTCCGTCCAATACATCATTACTCTAATATGTATCCATGTGTAGACTTGATATCTCATATCCATGACCCGTGAGATGTGGTCATCAGTCTACGCACATACTAGCCTCAATGTATTATTGTTGTCCTAATTAACAATAATACTTGACTAGGGACATTTAAGAATAGTATTTTATCCAATAGGATCTCACGATCAAGTCATCCACTTGATGTCCTATGGTATCAAACTTACTATTTTAAGGACTTTATTATGTCTACCAAAAAGAACACAATAAATGAAATGCCTCATATAAAATAACATAATATAATGTATGTAAATACAAACAAAATGTATTGGCCACTAGGGCATACACCAACATCCACGACGTCGGTTCCTTGGCCCTTTTACCGGTGGGGTATGGACATCTTAGGTCCGTTCCCCCAGGCCCCAGGGTAGTTTAAATACTTGGTGGTAGCAGTAGACTATTTTACTAAATGGATCGAGGCCGAACCCCTGATCACCATTACCTCGGCTCGAATTCAGAAGTTTACTTGGCGCCATATCATCACCAGGTTCGGCATACCGGAATCTGTAGTCACAGATAACAGAATCCAGTTCAAAGACAAAGCTTTTGAGGAGCTACTAGCCGGTCTGAAAATAAAGCACCACTGCAGCTCCGTCGAGAACCCCAGGACAAACGGACAAGCCGAGGCCGCCAATAGAATCATCATGCGAGGCTTGAAAAAGAGGTTAGACGAAGCCAAAGGGAACTGGGTTGAGCAACTTAACCATGTTCTCTAGGCATACCGGACCACCCCCCATTCCACGACGGGAGAGACTCCTTTCAAACTGACTTATGGCTGCGAAGCCATGATCTCGGTGGAGATAGGGGAGCCTAGCTGGCGCTACCAACAGTTCTCATCCGATAGCAACCCCGGCCTAATCAGAGAGGACTTGGACTTGCTCGAAGAAAGAAGAAACGTAGCCCACATACGGGATGCCGCCCTCAAGCAGAAGACAGCGGCCAGGTACAACAAGAAAGTAGTCTCGAGAAAATTCCAGCCCGGTGATCTAGTCCTCAGAAGAGCCGACATAGGAGAGAAAAATGCCTCCCAAGGAAAATTGGCCCCTAACTGGGAAGGCCCCTATCGTGTCGTCACCAGTACGGGTAAGGGAGCCCACACATTGGAAACGTTATCTGGGACCCCGGTCAAAAATTACTGGAATACGGACAAACTAAGGAAATACTATAGCTAAATGCCCATAGCGGCTTAGCCCTTCAGTAGAATTATCTTTGATCCGTTCTTGTTTTAAATAAGTACGCTATGTACGGACTCCTGTTCTCCCAGGTTCAGCAATAAAGTTATTATTCAGGAAACCATGTCTGATCCAACGCGTTGCTCTAAAAAGTCGATAGGAGACAGTACGGATCATATGTACACACTCCTTCCTTATACCTAAGCCAAGAAGGGATCCTAAAATCTGTACGATTATTAGGATACTTACCCCGGGCAAGGTTGAAAGCAATGCTGGCGCCTTGGGCAAAAGGGTCTTCGCGTAAAATGCCCTAACCAGGCGCTACTCTTACCTATGTCTGCAATTCCAAACGCTTCCCGTAGCAAGCACTGGAATACGGATTAAGGTCTTACTTCGCCTAAGTCTAAAATTTCTTGACGTTTCATTATTATAAGCGTTAGATTAAAGACCAAGGCCTTTTCTTACCTAAGTCCAAGGGAATGCCACTCAATTAATGACATGAGTGAAGGATCCCGGACCATAGTTTTCACAACATAGTTTCCTAAGTCCGACATAACGACTACGAAAATGGGCGTTGGACCCAGGTCGGACCATGAAAAACGAAAACGAATGACTAAACAGTAATTATTTATAAAACCCCAAACACGGGGCAATTCTCCGTACAAACAGTAAAACCCCATGCGGGGGTAAAAAAAAAAGCAGCTCAAATGCCGCCCTCTCCCTCTTCCGGGATCTAAATAACCTCCGGGTTGCCACCAGGAGCTTTCGCGGCTACTTCCTCGACAGCTACAAGCTGGCCATTATGAAACATCTTCTCTGAGGTCACACCCTCTAAGATAAGGTCGACCCCGGGATTGAAGTGCTGGATTTGCTTCACAGCATTTTGGAACTGCTCCTCCCCAACGTTTCCAGCCACTTCGTCCAGCTCCTCCACCTCCTTCTCAAGCTCCGCCACCTCGGCCCTCCTGTCGGCTTCAAGCTTCTCGACCTTCTTGGCAGCCTCAGAGTCCGCCAATACCTTTTCTAGCTCAGTGACTTTCTTTTCCAGTTCGAGGGCTCTCATCCTATTATCCTCACTGGCTTCTAGGGACGCGACCAACTTCTGGTCGACCTCCTCCTTTTCTTTCTTCAAGGTCCTCAGCTCTGCCGATGCCCGGCGATCAGCGTTCTCGATAGTGACCTCGATGACACGGATCTCGGCTGCCGCCCGGAGAGCTTGCCTCTAGAGCGCGGCTAAGGTTTGGCCCAGACCCTGTTCGGCAATATGTTGCCTCACCTCGCCACTCAAAAGTCGCCCATCTATGAAGGGCCCGGACTCAGAGTTCCCTGTGATGATGGGCAAGAAGTCCGCCATTTCCTTCTCGCTGCCCTCCGACGATCGTCCATCATGCTCAGAAGGCTCTTCGACAGCTTGCCTTTTTCTCCCTCTGAGAAGGGGGGTAGGGGATCCTGGCTCATCTTGCTCTCCAATGGCAACGCCCCGATCGGATGAGTCTGGAATGGCTGTGGAGGAAGAAGCCGCGGTTTTCTTCCCTTTCCTCCGGTTTCTTGAAGACCGCAGTGTAACCATGGAAGATCCAGATGTCATGTTGCTAACTGAAAAGAAGCAGAAACAAATACAGTCAATACATCTCGAAACATTGATATATGAAGACAAAGCAAACTCCTAGGGACACGCTAGAGGTATAAACGCCCTAATTCCCACCTAACAAAGTGTAAAGAAGATCATCACCAGGGACACAAAGGACATCTCTAATGTTGATGATCCCATGCTTCTCAGCATATCGGGTTATGAATTTCGCGGTCTTAAATTCTTCGGGGTCGAGATCTCCCTCTTCTTTCTCATTCATGTCGAGAGGCACGTCCCAGCACCTCTGTGTCCAATAAAGAAGAAATTCTGGCTCCCCGTCCGGCTTGAGGAAAAAGGGATGACATCCCTCCTTGGCTTTTATCTTGAAAAATGCAGTCTTAAACCCTTTGAAGCTTTCTTCGAAAATATCAAAGGACTTACGACCGAGCTGGGATCGGATGACAAGCCAGCTCGTTTGCCTTACCGTCCCCTGGGTGTTTATTCTTGTATAAAAATAAAAAAAGGTATTCGTCGAGCACTTGAGGCCCATCAACCGGCAAAACCTCTCGAACGATATGATGTAGCCCCAACCGTTAGGATGGATCTGTGAAGGGGCCACTTGGAGAGTACGGAGTATGTCCATTTGAAAGTCAGAGAACGACATCCTCAGCCCTAACTTAAGGAAAAGCGGCTCGTACAGGAACATGAAATGCGAACCCTCTTCTCGGTAGGAACACACCCTCTTGTTCCAGTTCGGATAGATAACTTCGAACTCGTCATCTCGAGCCTTGTTCACGGTTAACTCCAAGGCGAAGAGGGACTCTCGGAGTACGGCTTCACTTGAAAACCTGGATCGACGATCCCACACGTCGTCCACTACCCACGTACATACCAACCCGGGGCCCTGCTGCACTCAAACCAGCTCGTCTTCCGCCGGATCACGGACGTCGTGAGATGAGGGCTGAACCCTAGTTTTTCCTTTGGCCATGGAAACCCTGAGAACATCCAAAGAAGTCGGTAAGAAACTGTCAGAATTAATAGTTTCATAGATTCAGACACAGGGAGAGCGAGGTAACCCTAACCTCCCCTATCGACCTCCTGTCCCACCGAAAATAAAGCATTCAGGGGAACTCCTCCACCGCGCATGACGCGGCGAAGTTGGTGTTTCAGGGAGGTGACTGTATCTACCTAAATTACTAAGCCCTATTTGAAGACAAGCAAAACCAGGAATGCGTAGCTACTCTACTTTTTGAAAAACGCAAATGACAAAAAGACCAAAAGAAAGCAACTTACTGTGTAAAAGCAGAGAGTGGAGAAGCTGCGCTAGAACAATGGAGAAGTTGCGAGTGGAAAGCACCTAAAAGGAAGCCAAAGCTTTCAACGCACGGTGAAGGAGGCTAAAAATGATAGAGTAAGGAAGACAAACCTTTGACTCTTATTTATAAAGGGTCTATTAAGGGTTGAACGATTAGGGGGCATTCCTGTCCCCTCCAATGCAAATTCAAAAGGTGCTCATCATGGCTCGCGGAGCTCTAGGCACGTCCCTCTAATGAAATCGCAACACGTGGCCCACACAACTGTAATAGCAGTTGAAAGGACAGCTACGCAGTAATCTAAAACGTCGTACGAATGTTGGATGAGAATCCGGGTTGGTACCACGGATTCCAGGCCCAATTTACTATTGACATTGCACACGATGTGCTAATTCCGAGGTGTGTTTATGACCATTACTCTGGGTTGGCATTGGACCAACCCCGGCAATGTCTTTACTTGGTTTTTACCAGGATAAGCATTGGACTCATCCCGGCAAAGTTATTTTGGTGGAAAAATAAAATGAAAATACAGAACAAATTCAGAAAAGGAAAAGGTCTATTGAATCATTCTCATTCCATACATCGTCATACAACTGAATAAGAGGAAAAGGAAAATATTGAGACATGGAATGTATAAGGAAATCCCGGGAAAGGGGGCAAATATCTCCGGCCACCTGGCTCGTACCCGTCCACATCTCCAAACCTCGGTCTCCTAAAAAAGTGGATTGGCTTTGCAGAACATTGGCAAACCGAGATCATGACCCCAGAGAGAACGTCAATGCTCTTTGCACAACCTCTCCGCGATGCAATTAAAGGTCGAGATCTTCTTTCGCTCGATGGAAGGGGTACGACCTCTCTAACTGAAGAATCCTCCGCCGGTGTCAGCCATTCCAAGTTGCCTCAAGTCATGGAGCAGCTACAGCGGGTTTTCTACCCCGGAATGGACTGAAGCCACTCCGGAGTAGAAATCCTCCGCTCACTCGTCCTTCTCCCACCTTCTCAACGGATAACGGCAGAAGCGGATTCCCGTTACTTCCTTGAAAGTAAGTCAAAGAAAACAGACCACCCCAAGTTGCTCCAAGGGGGTTCACACTCCTTTGGTTAGGCATCCTTGCATTTCCAGTCGTTACTATGAGAAAGACCGGCCAGATGCTTTCAAGTAACCCACCGAGAAGATGGAGAGAGGAACAGTGTGCTCCACCGGGTCCCCATGTAGTGGAGGACGGAAGTATTATTCCATCCTAACAACACGTAGGATCAGACACCCCCGTGTACGCCAGGATAGAAAGGCTTCCGCCTCCCTAAATGCATAGCAACCCAGTTTTACACTAAGATAGAAAGGCCTCTGTCAGAAAGAAAAAACGATCGGAGAAGATCAAATCTCTTTAAGGACTTTAGGAAAAATAAAAATATGATTTTTGTAGATGATGAAGCTCTCTTCACAAAAAAGGAGAAAGAAAAAAGAACTACACTCATCCCCTTAGGAAAAATCATCTCTATGCGATAGTGAAGAAGAAGAGAATGCAAGATCATGAAGAAGTGTTCTGTACTTATTGCGTGCATAAAGGATTCTGATTGGTCGCGTAAAAATTGACCTGATCCCATGAAGTCATCCAAAATAAATGTTTAGATCTCTGGTTGGTCACAAAGATAGGGAGCAGTTGAGAAAATCCTTATGAAACTGACGTTTTCTTTAAAAGAATCGTTATTTCCCAATAAAGTCCAAGTATCAGTTTCCCAGAGAATCGCAAGCTGAAGTCACCAGAGATCACATTCGGGATTCACGATGAATATGTCTCCAGCACTCATACTGGAGAGTAGTAATTTTTGCTCATAATTAAGTAAAACAAGGACATCGATAATAACTTGGGGTCTAACACCTGCCTGTTGAATTGCTACGTCAGCTATGTGGTGGTTGATCCATTCTAAACTTGGCTCTGGTCTGTCTCATCCAAGAGCCAAGCTGGGGGCAACTGTTCTGGATCGAGATCTGGGATCTCGATCCATAGGATCAACCCAGCATGCTCACTACTGGACTCCCCCTAGCCGTCATGGAGGAAGACTCACGACGTGCTTCGGACCACGGATCAAGACACCTGAGTGGTGTTACTATACGACATCATGGCTGATTGATCCACGCAGAGGATAAAATCCTAAATATACGCAACCGTCAATCGTCAGCTTACGATATTATAGGATTTATAGATATCTTTGATGGCTAGATACTTTCCTTATATTAATCCCGAATTTATAGGGATATATCCTACAATAATGGAAAGGTGATTATCATCAAGATATCAATCATAAATTACCTGCATCTAAGAGGAATCCCCTTAGAATTCTGCGTATGCTCCTATAAATACTATGCCAAGTGTTAAAGGTATGCATCTCCTCTGATATACAGATTGTTCCTATTGTGCACGGTCTAACTTGAGCGTCGGAGTGCCTTTTGCAGGTACCCACCCCCTCGCACCACCGTTGTCGCTGCTGTGCTACGGAGGAATCCACCGTAACGTGCCTATCTCAGGTACTCCTCTGAATTTACTTCAGAACAGCCTATCCCAAGAAAGATGGCGAGTCAAGTGTTAATTCTGAAATACCTTCTGTATTATCCTAATATTACTCCACTTCAATTGCATGGCCTTGCATGGATGATAATTGAAACATAGACCAAGCCTCCTAGATCTTCATGATATACTCCTCATCAAATCCTCTTACCAGACACCTTGATTGCCTTGCTAGTTCTTTGCTTAGACAGAGCATTCCCAGCCCATTTTACACACCTCACAAGCTTGCAAACTGACCATTTTCTTTACTTTTCTAATTAAATATTTTCTTGCTAACTTCCCTTAAATTGGTATTGAAATACAAAGAAATAAATGGCCAAACTCTTTCTTGCTAACTTAAGAGAAAAAGACAAAGGTGACCTCTATTTTATCATTTACCGAACATGTTGTCTAATATGGCTTCACGTTCACTTTCGTCTCTTTTCAGTTGGGATCTGGGGGATGGAAGAAAGAGGGTCTTATTACTGGGTAGGGCGGGGATCCACTAACTACATAATAAGTTTTGGTGTACTTTTTTTTTATTGAATATCTTTTCTTTATTATTGAATTTCATCAATTTAATTGTTGAATTGAAAGTTCTCCCAAGCTAATTATATCAAGTTTACAAAATTTCATATAATTTTAAATTAATTGCTAATTCATGGTGTAACACCCCAAACTTCCTAAATAGTTGACAGTAATTTTGACAGTTAATAGAATTCTACTGTTTAGTGATTTCTGTGTATTGTAAAATTATTTTGATTATTCCGTCAGCGTATTTGATCATTTTGAGTGATTTACTCTGTGTCAAGAAAATAAAAATTTTCGGGTAGGGGAAATCCTTATGTATTTATTTCTCTTGATTGTTAATTATTTTTAACAATCTGACTTGATTTTCATACGTTTTCTAATATTTGTGATTTTTGTGGATGATTATGAAATTTTTATATTTCTCTGATTGTTTTTGGGCTGTATTGTGGGCCCAAGTGGGTCCCGCAAAGTGAAAATTTTTCTATGCATAGAAAAATTTGTATTGTTAAGACGAAGACGGAGGATCTTACTAAATCTGAATCCGAAAACAGTTTTAGAAAATTTCTTTTTCTGTGTTTTGTACTGTATTTAATTATCGGACGATAAAAATACAGTAAAAATATTCTTTTGTGGAGTTATAGCAGATTAAAATAAATATTATACTGCTTAGTCAATAATAGTGGTTATGACGATTTTTTGACGGACCAATAGGAAGCAAGCATAATGTTGAAGCCTTTGATATCAACCGTCGATTTAATCAACGGTGTAGAATAGGTCTAATAAAATGGCTATGACTATTTATAACCATTGGATGAAGAATTAATCAAGGGTGGAGATTTGGTCTTATAAAGTGGCAAGGACCATTTATGACCATTGGATGTGGATTTAATCAATGGTGGAGATTGGTCCAACTTAATGGCTTGGACTTTCAAGATTGAATCTTAACCATTGATTTAATCTATGTTGAAATTTGGTCTTATATAATGGCTTGGACTTCAATTGTGACCCTTGGATGGCAACATGGAAGGAGAGATCTTGACCATCCATTTAGTAGCTTCATCTAATGGCTAAGATTAAAGGAGGAAGAAGATCCAGTGGTCCCAGTTTGTTACAATCACTTAGAAAATTTCTCAATGATTTAGTACCAATTATTTGCTCAAATAATTCACTCTTTTCTCTCTTCACTCTACGGCAATGCATAGGAGGAGGGGGGCCAAAATTCATTTCATGCATTTCTATCTTACTTCATCATCTTTTCTATCATCTTTCTCAAGAAGCAAAAACAAGACAACTCTCCTATCTTCTCTTCTAGCTAAGGTTCGGCCTCCACCCCCACAACCACCCTTCACTCACCTAAAATTTCATCTAACCATATTTCTTCAACCTAAACACTCTTCTAAACAACTATCATGTTGAAGGTTTCTTCAAAATCCAACATCTAGTACTTGAAATTCAAGCTTCAAGTTTCAATTAAAAGGGGTAAAGTTCATATTTCTTCACCCAATCTTTTAGTTTTGATTTTTTAAGTCATGCTTGAACCATGGTTTACCTATTCCTACACTTGTTATTGATTTTAACATTTGTTTATGATTTTTAGGGATTTTTCCATGGTGCTCCATGAAATTAGTAGGAAGGAAAACTAAGTGTTTTCACTTCATTCTTTATCTTAACCAAGTCTAAGAAGCCTTTCTTTCACAAAAATCAAAAACTTCATCCTTGTTCTTCAAGAGGAACCATTCGGCCATACTACCCAAAATTACCATCCAATCTCTTTTAATTTCTTCCAACCATAGATCTTGAATCTACATGATATTCTAAGCAACTTTCATGTTGGAGACTTTCTCTAAATCATCCATCTTCAACCTTGTTCTTCAAGCTAAAGATTGAAGCTTTATTGGTGAAGTTTATTAATCTTCACTTTTCTTTTGATTTTCAAGGTTCTAACCATGATTCATATCCATGGTTTTCTTATTCAAGTCTTATATATATTAATTATGTGTGTTTTGTTTTGTATTTGAGAAGCCATTGGTGGTGAAGGACTTAGAAAAAGAAGCAAAACAAGGAGCTTTTAAGGTTCTTCAAGAGGTAAGAGGGAGATCCATCTCACCAACCAAGTATGGCGGTGAGAGATGGTTTGGTATTTGATGGATGGTGAATCCATGTGAGGATTCATATCCATGGTCATGTAATTATTTGTGGGTATTTATGTGTTTGATTTATTTGTTCATGCTTGATATGATTTTTGCATGATTTATTGCTTTTGATTATGGCATGCTTATGGTATATATGATGAAATATGTATATGTATGTCATGATTTGATGATGGAAAGGAAATTGATTTTTGGTTCCAAATACCAAGAGGAATTTCGGCCAAGACACCTCAAAATAGGTGTTCATAAATTAATTATTTTCATGAATGATAAAATTAGATGATTAGAAAAGTAAGGAAAATAAACAAAGGGTTTGTTTTTCAAGAAGTAGTGTACACGGTTTTGAGAAGAATTTTTATTGATTTATTTTGTGTAAAAACAAAAAGGGAATTTAATGGAACTCAATGACATTTTTGAATAAAAATATTTTAAAGTATTTTACAAATCATGAGTTTTAAATGAAAAGAGCAATGAGTTGATGATTTTAAGGATTTGCAAAGAAAGTGAAAAATGAAAATGAACAAATGATTTGATTTTAAAGACTATGAGTCTCACCGTTTGTTAAGGAATTTTAATGGTTTTGTTTGTGTAAAATCATATTGACTTAGAAGGAAAAATATTTGATGGTTTGAATGGCCATGTACCACGGTTTTGAAGGCTTGTAATGCCTTGATTTTATGAAAACAAAGTGATTTTACAAAGTGGTAATATAATTTGATTTAGTACAAGGATTTGGAAAGGGAATCAGAGTATTTTATCACTTGAGAAATGAAATTTTCGTATGTGAATGGAAAAGAGAGGTTGAAAGTGTTTGAACCTCAATTTATTTTGAAGAGAATTGATTTTAGAATTGATTTGAGAAAAATAGAGAATATAATAGTGATTTGATATTTTTTTTCTAATTTATAACTCAACCTTTGGGTTTTGAAGTGTGATGAGGAATTTTAAAGTTTTGAAAACATTGATTTACATCAGTGGAAATGGTGAAATTGTGGAAATTATTGTGAAAAGGATTTTCTTGAGTAAGAAAATGTGAAAAATAATATGAGAAGTCATATTATTTTGAGAAAAGGATTTCTTAAAAGAAAAATGTGAAAAATGATGTTAGAAATGATATTGATTGTTTGAAAGTCCAAATAATGTTTGGAATATTGAGAAATATTTTACATGGTTGTAAAATGATGAAAAATGTTTTACGTAACTTAAAAACGTGGTTTTTAAGCTACGCGATTTGAAAGACGTTTAAATATTTCCACGCGATTTGAAAAACGTTGAAATATTTCTACGCAATTTGGAAAGCGTTTAAATATTTTTACGTGTTTGAGATATTGTTGAAAAATCACTATGCGATTTAAAAATGGTGGAATATTTTTACATGATTGATGAAAACGTTAAAAAATCACTACGTGATTTTAAAATGAATGGAATATTTTTACGTGATTGAGAAATAATGGAAAAATCGCTATGTGATTTGAAAACACAATAGAAACGTTGCAAAATAGTGAAAACGTAACAGAAATATTGCGCGATTGTGAAAACACGACGAAAGTGTTTTGTGACTATGAAAACGCGATAACGTGATTTCGCTATTGAATATATAGTATGATTACTGTTGAACCAGTGTATGGACACTGTATGAGAAAATGATGAGTTTTGCCTGTGATTGGCATTTGGTGCATTTTACGTGCATTGGAAAGATATGCCTGTGATTGACATTTGGTGCATTGAACATGCATTGGAAATGATGGATTTTGCCTGTGATTGGCATTGGTGCATTGAATATGCATTGGAAAGGTATGCAGTGAAGCATATGATGAAATTGAAAAATATGCATTGTGGCATATGATGAAATTGAACAAAATTGCATTGAGATATTCGTGCATTGAACAAAAATTAATAGTTGATGCTATTGTGACCCTTGTGGTTGAAGAGGGAATGAGAATTGATAGTGAGGTCTATGATGGATCTTGGGGGGCGTCAAGGCACGGCGGTCGACCAGTGGATATTTGTCTGTGGGCTAAGACTAGACCATATGCCACTTGGCGATGCAGTCCGTTGCAACGCATTGACGATACCTGACAATAACACAATTCTTTTCGATGACTAGGAGATTGTCTGTGGGCTAAGCTGGGCATTGTCTGTGGGCTAAGGCTGGGCAATTGTCTGTGGGTTTATGCTGGGCAATTAACTAGAGCATTCTTCTCGAAATTGTGAAAACCTCCATGGAGTAGGACATTGAGTCTATGTGCACATGCATAACATATGCATCATTATTGAGCATTGGTTATGATAATTGAACTGTTGAATATTTGGAATATGTTGAGGGCATTATTGTAAATATTAAATATTTATATCTGTGTGATATAATAATTGAGGAATGCTGGATTGATGATGATGATAAATAATGTTAATGACATTATTGTAATTATTGTTATTTTATACATTATGATGATGGCATAATTGTAAATATAGTATGATATATCTGTATGGTGTGTTGTTTATGTTATCTCTATGGTACCATGTTGGTATTGGCGTAGGTGATCTCACCTCTTTGTTATATTGTTTGGTTGGGCTTGTGTTGTTAAAATTATATAGTAGATGGGACGAGTTTCTTAGACGTGATGGAAGCAGATATTCTGGATTCATCGGTGTACAGTTTTGAGGAGGAACAGATATATGACACATCAAGAAGAATACAAGATGGAATAAGTATGTCGAAGTTTTCTCATTAGTGTTTTACCATGCTATTAAGTAGGACCCGTAATGGGGTTTGCTACTGTTTAAAAAGTGAGTTTGTAAGTTTTATATTTCTTGAGTAATTGTTAAATATTAAGTGGTGTCTGTTATATGAGTTTTAAATCAGTTTAAATCTATTTTTCAATATTACCTATAAATTTTAGTAAGTTTATGTTTCTGCGAAAAGAAATTTTAAAACTCATATTTTATAGCTCAAACCTTTTATGAAATCATTTTCAGATTGGGAGTTGGTAGTCAAAAATGTGATGCTCTAAGGGGGGTATTACACATCGCACTACTTTGTTTTGATATATAGTATTTGTTTCAAAATATAATTACATGTCTATTTTTAAATTGCATACCTATGAATGTTTGATTTATTTAGAATTTGATATGAATCATCATCAACATAATATTACTTGATTCAATGTTGGATTGCTTAAATTCTCATTCTAAAAATGGTTATTGTGATGCTGCCTACCCTTTATAATCCACTTTACACTCAAATAGGCAAACCAGATAAGATAGAGTTCATCATGTGTTTCTTCCTATAACCCATTACCAATTTGATTCAGTTCATGACTTGTTTAAACTAACTTATATTTTAAATTTATTTGTTCGTCTTTTAAATGGCTCGTCATCCCGTCTAGTTTTTAACTTTATTTTAATCTTAAATTAGAATTATTTAGCTCCTATGGTGGGCTAGGCCGAAAGCCTTTTATCAGAGTGCAATGGAAATTAGTCTTACAAAGCGTAGCTGTCATATTAGAGTGAGTTCTAACTAAAAGAACTCTAACTATTTTATGCATAATCATCCAATTACGATTAGCAATAACTTATATATAACAAGTCACCAACCTTCTGAGCCTTCCACTAAGTATTATTCATTATAGTTATTGCGTACATATATCACAAAAGTGTCAAGGTGGGCATCAGTACCTACATGTATAGTCATCCATTAGAAAAGTAAGTTAAATAAGAAGAAACAAATGTAAAGCCAGATAGTCAGACATCTATGTCCAAATATAACATGCAAAGTTAAATGTATACATATACAAAATGAGATCTACATGTCTAATTCTGTCATACTCCCCACTTGGCCCTATATCACAAAACTAAGTTCAATGTCATCCCCAAGCACACTAGGTGTGTACATGATGTGCACACGAACTAGTCACAAGAATGAGTAGTTGTTTATCTCCACTACGTACACCTACTCACCCAAAAAGGGATTGTTGTACTCTAAGTGGCTAAATCTTAATAGGAAAACTAGCTACCATACTCCACGAGATTAATAAACACTCCAACGATGAAGGTTCTCGTCCAAATTTAGACCCCACCTTGGTCAGTACCTCAGTGCAACTTTGAGTCCACATGTACCTCGACCTGATCTTATTTCGGTCAGTACCTCGATAGGACCTCCTGTCCGCAAGTATCTCAACATAACATCATCTCGGCACTGCCCACAAGGCCCAATGCCTCCCTGACAAGGTCTGAGGGATACGTTCCCTTTTGGGTCCCGATATCCCGACTACGTCATGTTAAGGTTAAGCGAGAGATACCAACATTTGCCTTCTCATATAGAGCTTTGGGTTTTCATCTGAGTCCCTAATAACTTGACCTTAACCTATACAGACAGATGTTGTCTTATAGAGGTTAAAAGTATTTAAACACAAAATCCATAAGGCCAAAGTGCCTTGGCAAGGTCCAAGGAATACAAGTTTACCTTGGTCAGTACCTTAGCCTGACTTCGCATCCATGATTACGTCAACATGCTCTCCTTTTAGTTGGTACCTTGGCAGAACCTCTTGTCCACGAGTACCTCAACATAACATCATCTTAGCGCTACATACACGGCCCGATGCCTCCCTGATGAGGTACAAGGGATAAGTTCCCCAATGGGTCCCGATATCCCAATTGTGTGATGTTAAGGTTGAGCGGGACAACCCGCGAGGCCGACATTTTCCTCCTCGTAAAGAGCTTTGGGTTTTCACAACCTGTGAGGCTAGCATTCGTCCCCTCGTAGAGAGCTTTGGGTATTCGCTTGAGTCCTCACTAACCTAACCTTAACTCGTATGGACA
The DNA here is from genome assembly GCA_029884605.1 of Ormosia emarginata. Lineage (NCBI taxonomy): Eukaryota > Viridiplantae > Streptophyta > Magnoliopsida > Fabales > Fabaceae > Ormosia > Ormosia emarginata. The sequence goes on along the minus strand of JAQQTP010000062.1, from coordinate 25,318,261 downwards.
GATGGCATCCTATAGAATTTAAAAGTATTAAAACACACAACCCACAAGGTTAAAGTGCCTTGGCGAAGTCCAAAGAATACAAGTTCCAAAGAGGAACAACTATTTTGATTACAAATAAGGTTAAAAGAGCAACCTACAAAGCCAAAGTGCTTTGGCGAGGTTCGGGGAATACAAGTTTCGAAAAGAAATAACTATCCCAGTTACAACTATTGCAATCCACAAGGTTATCACACCTTGGAGATGCCCAAAGAATATAAGGTCTAACCCAGATTAGATATTCTGATGCACAAATGAAAGTCAAAAAGGGCAACTCACTTGACCGTACTCCATGTTCAAGAAGTGAGTTCAAGGGTTTTAACCCATGCCCTAATGAGCCTAACCTTAACTCATAAACTTAAAGTAAGTTTAAAGAGGTTAAGAGTATCTGATCGATGCCCGGGATAAGGTAACAATATTTGGGGGCATCCCAATTTTTATTTTTCATCATAAACTTTAGCCCTTCGTTAGAGACATTAAGAGATCCAACATTTATATCATGACTTGGATCCCTTTGTCCTATGCATGTCATTTGCTCCTGATAATCTCAGATATCTTGACACTCAGCTGTCACATCTAAGCACCAAGCTAGGGGTAACTGTATTGGACTGAATTCCAGGTTAGCAGTTCAGGAGCAACCTGGCCGGCTAGAATTAGATCCCAGATATTTATGAGTGTTATTAGACAAGTAAATATGCCCATTTATGAGGATTAAATCTCTAACAGAATCCCTCATAGATAGAGGAATCAATTATATCCCTCATAAATAGAGGATACATTTATAAGAAATAAAAATCTTATTGGATTCTTATCCTAATTAACAACATTTAATGCATATTTAAACATGATTCTTATCTAATGCATAGAGGAGACATTTAATGCATATTCTTATCTTTACACCAAAATTTATGTGTTTGAGTTTTTGCATAAGCAAGAATTAGGGGAGGACTTAATTTAATCCTCTTTCTCAAGTCCTTTCTTACTAATAATTAGTATCAGAGTTTGACGTCTGTGTTAAGCTTAACTGCTTTGAGGAGATCCAAAAGAGTCAAAGATGACTCAAATAGTTGCCTATACCCTTTTTGAAGGTCAATTACCAACAAGACCTCCTTTTCTTTAATGGAACCAACAATCCATATTGGAATGAGAGGATGTGCATTTTTATCCAATCCACTGACTATGCCATATTGGACCTAAAATTCCTAAGATGGTGGTTTAAGGAAAAGAAGTTATCAAGACCAAAGAAGAATGGGATGTGAATGATATCAAGAAAATTGAGCTCAATGTCAAAGCTATTAATATGATGCATTGTGCCATAAGCTTTGATGAGTATCGCAAGATCTCCAGATACAAAAATGCTAAGGAGATATGGAACATGATTAACATCACTCATGAAGGCACTGAGCAAGTGAGACAAACCAAGGCCGACATGCTCATCCATGAGTATGAGTTGTTTTATATGAAAGACGATGAGAAGATTGATGAGATGATTGAAAGACTATCTGTTATAGTAAAAAACTTGGATGTTCTCATAAAGTCTTATTATGATGAGAAGCTTGTAAAAAAGGTGCTTAGAAGTCTTACAAAGTCATGGTTTTCCAAGATTTCAACCATTTCAGAAGGAAGAGACATAAGCAAGCCGGCATATGAAAAGCTATGGGGAAACCTAATTGCCTATGAGATGACTTATATCTGTCATAAGATAGCCAAGAAGAAAATGAAAGGAATTTCTCTTAAGACTCATATTGAAGAATATGAATCCTTTAATTCTAAAGATTAGACTTCTAATAATGATGACCTAGACTTCAACTCAAGAAGAATAATTCAAGATGTGGAAGAAGAGAGGAAAATCCAAAAAGCTTTTGAATTTCAAGAAAGATCTCAAAATAGGAGAATCAAGTAATAAGAAAGAGATTATATACCATGAATACAATAAATCAAGGAATGTTAGAACCAAATGCCCTAATATAAAGAATGACTCAAAAAGGTCTAGAAGGAATAAAGCAATGATGGCCACTTAGGAAGACTTAGAGAATGACTCATCTGAGAGTGATGAAGAAGAAATCGATCAAGTTGCAAACCTTTGCTTCATGGCTAAAACTGAGAATGAGGTAGTTGATTCTACCTATCTTATGAAGAATTACTTGAACCATTTGATGAGTTGTTAGTTAACTCAAAGGTCATCCTTTCTAAATATGTATCTCTAAAAAAGGTCAACGATGCTTAGATCAAAGAAAATGAATTTCTAAAATCTAAATATGCCTCTTTGAAAATGATTGTACAATCTTCTTCTTGTGACTCAAAAATTGAGAATGATAAGTTACACAAGAAGGTAGAAAGCTTAGCAAATGACCTTGTAAGATTTGTTCAAGGTAGAGAAAACTTGGACATTTTGTTAAGCAAGAAAATATGTGCTTCTAGTAAAATTGGCTTGGGTTACAATCAACTAGAAAATGCTAAATACTACAAAAGGTTCTTTGTTAAAGCCATCAATTTTGCATCTCCATATGTTACGTGTTATCATTATGGTCATTAAGATCATATGTCACATGAGTGTGCTCATAGGAGAAAGATGCATGTTACAAGTAAAATGCATTAGGTTTCTAAAGCTACCTATGTACCTAAAGGACAAGCAACTAATGTTGAAGGACCCAAAACAATTTAGGTACCAAAACCTGGTTGATCTAAAGTAAGCTTAAAATCAAGGAACTGATAAACTCAATTTTCATATATTAGTTAACTTTCATATTTAGTCTTTTAGACTTCTTATAATCTAAATTGATTGGTTTTGGCCATATTTTATAAGTTTGGGTTCAAATTAAGTTTAATTGTATTTTTTAACATTATTGGGAATTTTACACTATTTCTATATTTTAGGCATAACTTGAGTTCTAGATATCTATAAATTATGAATTTTAACTTGTAGAAAATCTTAGAGAAAACTCTACAACTTTGATGCAGATCTTGAAGGCTGAATTGAATGTCTAGTGGTTTAGATTGAACCTAGAAGTCAGAAACAAGATGTTGTCACTGGATCCTGGACAATATGCAGAGATTGGACCAAAAGTTGGGTTGTGAGAGTCATATGGAGGTGAGACCTATGCTATTGAAAAGATGAGACACAAATCTTCAAATCTTATGAATACCATTTATTAAAAGTGTGACATTTTGATGGTGTTCTCGCCTTATGAAGTCAGCTAACGGGTCTAGAGAGTTGTTAAGAATATTCTGGACATAATTCTCTCATCCTAAGCCCAAATTAGGCAAATTGGGTGTCCAATTAAAGCTAAGAGGAACATGATTAACCCTAAGCTAAGGGAGAACTTGGATTTTAATTTTAGAGATAATTATTTAAGTAGCGGCAGAAACCCTAAACCTAACCCTAATTTTCTCTTGGTCACTCTTGCTTGCACTTTCTCTCTTTATCTCTCTTCCTCTCCCTTCTTTCCAAGTTTTTTTCTTTTTTATTTTTGTTCCCTTCCATCCATGGAGGGCTAGACCCTTTTTAATCAATTTAGGGATTGACAATCTTGATGTTCAATTCTAAGATCGTGTTTTGATTATTTTATATTTAATTGTTAATCAATATTCTCTTTTACCTATTTTGATTTTGTTAAATCTAGATTGAATTACTTAATTTGATTTGGATGTTGATGTGATAATTGCATAATTATCATGTGTTTAATGAGGAATACATAGACTAAACAATGTGTCAAAGGTATTTGATAGATTGTTAAATTTGGTTAAATTCTAGGTTTTAGGTTAATTTAGGATTAGATGGGTGCTTTATCCATTTAACTTTGAGTAATTAAATTATGGATGCTTGTCTAGTAGAGAATTTATGGTTCATCTTAAGGCTTCTTGATGTGATCTAGGACCAAGAATTTGATTAGAAGTTGAATAGATTCCTAGTGATCATTGATAGATTAAATTCAAGATTAGTTAATTTATTTGGATTAGTTGTTTACTTAATTTTGTTTACAATTTTTTTAATTGCTTACATTTAATTAATTGTATAACTTTTCCCCCATTTGTTAACTTCTTAATCTGATTGCTTAATTAGAGTGATCCAAGGGTTCGACCCCATTGTGCCTTATACTACAAGTAATTTGGTGAATCGGCTTACAAATTGATATAATTTAATAGTCTGAGCAACTATCAAATTTTGGCGTCGTTGCGAGGGATCATTCTGAGTTTGATTAGTCATATTAGGAGTATGACTAACTACTAACTTTTCATTAACCCTTGTTTCCCTTATTTTAGGTAGTTTTTAGCACAATTGTAATCTCTAAGTGCAAAAACAAGTGTACGACCTAAACCATCTCTGAATGAGCTGCATTTTGGTAGGCAAGTAGAGTACATTATTAAATGTCTTTTGATGTTATTTGATCCTATAAAGACCTTGCCTAACCCCTAACACCCTTGTCTGCTCTATTTTCGATTATTTTCAGTAGAATTAGGCTATTTTTTAAATTTGTGTACTCACAAACCATCTTAGAATGACCTGAAAATTGGTCAGTTGAAGGAAAATGGTGTGTTCTACAAGGTTCACAATTTTTTGGTAGCACCACCATATCTAGGCTAAATTCCATCGTTTAGACCACTTTTCTATTTTTTTTGAAATTTTTTATTGCATTTTTAAGTACCATTTTTTAGTAGTTTTCACCTTGTGGTAGCCATAAATTTTAAAATTGTGTGGATAGGGTAACTAGTGTTATTTTGATAGAATTTTAGTATTGTATAGTTCATTTTGCATATCTTGTGTTTCTGCACTTTTGCATGTCGTATGACTAGGTCTTCTAGTAATAATTTGCTTGACATTGATCCTAATATTGAGAAGACCTTGCATACACTTAATAGAGCTCATAGGCTTAGTGAAAGTGACATTGAAATTGAAACTGAACCTGAGAATACAAATAACACTGTAAACATGGCCGATAATATATATAATAGGACTCTTAAGGAACTACAGTACCCGATGTGAATTACCAACATTTGTGCATTTAATATCCTAATTTAAATGTTGATTTTGAATTGAAATATGGATTGTTTCCAACTATTAATTTAGTATTTCTATGAGGGATTGTTGCCTACAGATAGGAGCATGATTAATGCATCTAGTAGAGATTCCTTAGTTGATAAAACTCAAACTGCTGCCAGAGATTTAATTGCTAACATGGCTACCAACTCCCAACAATTTGGTACTAGGATGATTAGTTCCACCAGAGGAGTGAATGATGTTCATGTGTCTCATGCTGACCAACAAATGATGGAACACAAACTTGACGAGTTAACTTCCTTGGTAAATGGGACATCAACAAATACCTATGCAATGGCCTAAAAGGATGTGTGGTATTTGTTCTTGTCCATCTCATCCTACAAATGTGTGCCTTGTACTTCAAGAAGATAATTATGCACCCTAAGCTTATGCTGCTACTGTAGGAGGTATTTTTCCTAGTAAACCTCAGTATCAGAAGCAACAAGAACCTAGATATGATCCTTACTCCAACATTTATAACCCTGGCTAGAGGGATCATTTGAATCTCAGATATGGGAATGCAACAATACCATAGCAGTACCAGTAGCAATATTAGTAACCAGGTAGGCAATAGCAATTTCAGCAGAATCCTGGACCAAGTAGGTAGGAATTTCAGCAGCCTGCTAGATAGCATATACAACAGTCACTTATGCACCAACAAGGTCTAATAGCTACTCAATTCGAGCCTACATTGGAGGACCTGGTGAAGCAAATAGTAACCAATGACATCCATTTTCAACAAAGAACATAAGCCACTATACAGAACTTGGAAACTCATATTGGATAATTTGTTTCTTCATTAAGCCACTATACAGAACTTGGAAACTCAGATTGGATAATTTGTTTCTTCATTAAGTTAGTTGAAAGCACAAGGCTCTAACCAACTTCCTTCTCAAACAAGTCGAAACCCAAAAGGAAATATTAGTGCCATTATGTTGAGAACTAGCAAGCTTGTGCAAATGCTAATTGATCCTCAATCAGCAAGTAAGAAGTAGAAATAGAAATCAATAGAGAAATATGACGTTGCAAAAGAATCAGGTTCTGCAGAACGTGAGACTAGTGTAGATAAGAAATCTGATCTAGTTTATGAAGTGCAGATATCAGAACTTGATATGAAATAACAGCAGAAATCTGATCATGCAATACCTTTTCTATTTCCACAGAGGGCCTTTCAGTCCAGAAAAGTAGATAAGGCAAAGAAAGATAGAGAACTTCTTGAGACCTTTAGGAAGGTGGAAGTGAATATTTCACTACTGGATGCAATTAAGTAGATTCTAAAATATGCTAAGTTTTAGAAGGAGTTATACACACACAAGAGGAGGCTAAAGGGTAATGAAAGATTCAGTATGGGGTAGAATGTCTCAACCCTCATTTAACCAATCCCTAAAAAATGCAAGGATCTAGGAACATGTATAATTCCATGCATTATATGAACTTGCAAATTTGAGAATGCCATGTTAGATCTAGGAGCTTCAATAAATGTGATGCCTATGTCTGTTTTTTATTCTCTTAGACTTGGACCTTTGCGAGTAACAAGTGTTGTTCAATTAGTAAATCAGAGTAATGTATACCTAGCATGCTTGATAGAAGATATTTTAGGGAGGCCATTCCTCAGGAATGCAAGGACCAAAATAGATGTGCATGTTGGAACTCTTTCCATGGAGTTTAGAGATATTTTAGTGCATTTGGTGATTGATAATGTGACAGTGAAGACTAGTTTTGATGATAACAAACATGAAAATGATAAGAAGACCAAGTTCAAGATTAGCTCTAGGACTTAAGATCTTTCGTACAGAGACTTTTTCGGATATCTCATTGATTTTGCACGAAAAGACAAAAATGTTTTAAATTAATATTCCAAATTCAAAAAATGATCTTAATGTTTTTGAAAAATATTTCTAGAAATTTTAAAATGTTCAAAACTGTTTTGGAACAAAGCTATTCGAGTAAAGGTATCTTTATTCGAATAAATCAAGTCATTAGAATCCTTTTTTATTTAGGGTTATCCAAATCACCCCCAAGGTATTCGAATAAACCTGTTTAAAACTTCAAATGTTTTTTTTTCAAAGTACTATTCGAATAGTATATTTGGTATTCGAATACAAAGCTTTTCAAAAATATGTTTTTCTAAATGATCTATTCGAATAACTCACAAGGTATTCGAATATACATGTTTCATAAATAGCTTCTTTTAATCAAGGTATTTGAATAACTTTTAAAGTATTTGAATAACCTTCTTCAGAACTGATTTTCACAAGTTTTTTGAATCAGTGGTATTCGAATAAATTAAAAGGTATTCGAATAAACCACAGGATCCTGATTTAGAAAGAAACAACTATATTTCAAATTGAATACGTATATTAATTCCTTTAATGGTCATTTTCCTCAAAGGCTCTATAAATAGTGACCTTGGGTCACTTTTGAACGCCGCTCAACTATCTGAATCATTCTTTGCTTACTTGAAAACGTGATTTATAATTCTCTTATATTTTTTGTGCTCTTTTCGTCAAAACTTTGAGATATCCTTAAAGAGCTCTATAGTGCTTCAATTTGTGACATTTACTCTTTGTGATAGTTTCTCTTCATCTATATTTTGTTTCTTTGCAACAAGGGTGAGATATCCCTCAAAGGTTTGTAAAGTGGGTGATGTATTCCTCTAAGGTTTGTGTAAGCGTGAAGTATCCCTGAAAGTTGAGGCTTTAGCACAAGGGTAGAGTTTCTTTGTGTGTGAAAAGTATTCTTGTTTGTAACGGTTGCAAACACTTGTTTTAAGCTTGTATTAATAGTGAAAAATCTCGAATTGTGTTTCGAGGGCTGGACGTAGGTCACGAGAAGTTTGGTGGCTGAACTAGGATAAATATCATGCCTGCTTTTCTCATCTTTATCTCTTTATTTACTGCAATTTCATTATTATAGCTTATCTGTTTATTTTTCTATTCTTAAGGCTTTCTATCCTTTTTTTGCATTCATATTCTTTTAAAAATTAGCTTCATTAAAGTTTTTTTTATAAGCATTTACGAAAAATTTTTAATACTTAATTCACCCCCTCTTGAGTACTGGAGTCACTTGGTAACAAGTGGTATCAGAGCTAGACTCTTATTTAAAGAGCTTACTAGCTTCAAGAAAACATGGCTTCTTCAAATAGTTTTTTAGAATGATCTTTCATAAACTGACCACCCTTTTTCAATAGGGATGGTTACACATATTGGAAGAAAATAATGAAAATCTTCATCGAAGTTGTTGATCTAGATGTGTGGGATATTATCGAAAACGGCGCATTTATACCTACACGAGTGATTGATGGTGTAAAAATCGAGACACCTAGAAGTGATTGGTCTGATGAGGATAAAAGAAAAGTTCAACATAATTTGAAAGCTAAAAACATCATTACCACTGCTTTGGGTATGATGAATTTTTCAGAATTTCAAACTGTAAAACTGCTAAAGAAATATGGGACACTTTACAAGTTACCCATGAGGGTACTAGTGAAGTAAAGAGATCGAGAATCAATTCTCTCACTCGTGACTATGAATTATTTAGAATAAACTAAGGAGAAAGCATTCATAAAATGTAAAAGAGGTTCACCCATATTGTAAATCATCTTGCATTGTTAGGAAAGAATTTTTCTAACAAAGATTTAATTAACAAAGTTTTGAGATGTCTGAGTAAGATTTGGTAACCCAAGGTGACAGCCATATCAGAATCAAGGGATTTGTCAACAATGACACTAGCTACACATTTTGGAAAACTCCATGAACACGAATTAGAGCTAAAAAGATTAAGCCAAAGTGAAGAAAATGATAAGAAGAAAAAGGGAATAGCTCTCAAAGCCACCGCCTTAGCAATTGATGATGATGATGATGGAGAAAGCACTGAGAACCTTGAACTAAATGAAGAAAACCTCAGTCTTGTGGTAAGAAAATTTGATAAGTTTATCAGGAAGAAGGAAAACCAAAAAAGACCACATTTTCCTCCAAAGAAAACTCATCACAAGGGGGAAGGAATAACTTCAACTCCAACTCCAACTTGCTATGAGTGTGGAAAATTAGGACACGTGAAGATGGAGTGTCCAATTTACTAAAAGAAGATGGAGAAATTTGAAAAGAAATCCTTCAAGGAAAGAAAAGGAAGAAGAGCCTACATAGCATGGGATGACAACGACATAAACTTAACTGACAGTTCAAATAGTGAGGAAGTCCATCTATATCTTATGGCCAAAGGAGAAGAAGAAGAAGAAAGTGACAATGAGGTAAGTTCTGATTTCTTGTCTTCTTATGATGAACTATAAGATGCCTTTGAAGAACTGCATGATGAATCAATAAGACTCACAAAATTAATTTTTTCATATAAGAAAATAATTTCGTCTTTAGAAAATCAAATTCTTATTTTAAATAAAGAAATTGAAGAATTAAAAATTAAAAATGATACATTAGGATTAATTGATGCATACATAACTTGTTCTTCACATGTTTCCACTTCTTCATCTTGTCATGTTCTTGAAAAGGAATTGAAGACTTAAAGAACACCCTTGCTAAATTCACTTTTGGAAGAGATAATTTAAATATTTTGTTAGGAAAACAAAGAATTATTTTTCAAAAAGCTGGAATAGGATATAACCTAAAAAATTAGCAAAAATATTATAAAAATTTCTTTGTTCATTCAAGTACTTCTAGTAGCCTATTTATCAAGTGTTTTTATTGTGAGAAGAAAGGACACAGTGTATCAACTTGCAATGTAAGGAAAAATATTAACACAAAAATTTGGACAAAAATGGTTTGGGTTCCTAAGGGAACTATACCCAAAACTGACATTCAAGGACCCAAGAAAATTTAGGTACCAAAAGTTAAAAATTAAATTTGTGTTATAGGTATGTTTGAAGGCAAAGAGCTCAAATTGGTACCTCAATAGTGGATGCTCTAAGCATTTGATCGGAGATGACTCCAAATTCTCATTCTTTGGCCCAAAGACTCATGGACACATAACATATGGAGACAACAATAAAGGAAAGATTCTTGGAGTTGGCAAAGTCAGTAAAAATCTTAACTCCTCTATTGATAACGTATTGCTTGTTGAAGGGCTTAAACACAACTTGCTTAGTATTAGTCAATTATGTGATAAAATAAATAAAGTAATATTTGATTCAAATTGTTGCATAATTGAAGGTAAAGATGATAAGCATGTGAAGTTTATTAGTCATAAAGTTAATAATATTTATATGATTAGTCTTGATGATGTATCTTCAAATGATGCGAAATACCTTTTGAGTAAAGAAGTTGATTCATGGTTATGGCATAGAAGAATTGTACACATTCACATGGATCACTTGAAAAAGTTAGTCTCTAAAGAATTAGTAATTGGATTATCGAAGCTCAAATTTGAGAAAGATAAATTATGTGATGCATGTCAAAAGGAAAAATAAGTAAAGGTCTCTTTTAAAGCTAAAAACATCGTTTCAACTACTAGATCGTTACAACTTTTGCACATAGATCTTTTTAGACCATCTAGAATGATGAGCTTTGGTGGGAATTACTATGCTTTAGTGATTGTGGATGATTGTTCTAAGTTCACATGAGTTCTATTTCTTTCTCACAAAAATGATACATTTCTAACTTTTAAGAAACTTACCAAAGTTATCCAAAATGAAAAAGATTTTCCAATTACATCCATAAGAAGTGACCATAGTGGTGAATTTGAAAATCATGATTTTGAAACCTTTTGTGATGAATACGACATTGAACCTAATTTTTTTGCCCCTAGAACTCCACAACAAAATGGGGTTGTAGAATGAAAAAATTGATCTTTGGAAGAAATGGCGAGAACTAGGCTCAATGAAGCTATACTTCCTAAGTATTTTTGGGCTGATGCGGTAAGCACTGCTTGTTACGTAATGAATAGGGCTCTTATAAGGTCAATTTTAAAGAAAACCCTATATGAATTATACAAAGGAAGGAAGCCTAGTGTTTCACATTTTCATGTCTTTGGATGTAAATGTTTTGTTTTGAATAATGGAAATGATAACTTAGGAAAGTTTGATGCTAAGTCTGATGAAGGTATATTTCTAGGCTATTCAATTCATAGCAAAGCTTTTAGAATTTATAATAAAAGAACTATGATAATTGAAGAATCCATTCATGTTTCATTTGATGAAACTAATCCAAATGGATGAGAAAGGAGTTTGTTGTTGATGATGTTGCAGAAGCTTTGGCAAAAATGCACTTGGAGAACCAAGAAAGAGAAGAGAAGAAGCAAGGAGAAAGTCAAGAAGAAACCCCAAATCAAGAGGATTCACAAGTCATGGACCTTCCCAAGGAATGGCGAACCTCAAGATATCATTCACTTGATCAAGTAATAGGTGATGTATCTAAAGGTGTAAGTACATGAAACTTAATTAGAAATGCATGTAACCATTTAGTCTTTGTTTCTCAAATTGAACCTAATGACATAAATGAAGCCTTTAATGATGAACATTGGATTTTGGTCATGCAAGAAGAGCTAAACCAATTTGAAAGAAATCAAGTTTGGGATTTGGTTCTAAGGCCCAATGATCATCTAATTATAGGTACTAAATGGGTCTTTAGGAACAAGCTTAATGAAGTTGGGCTAATAACAAGAAACAAAGCTAGGTTGGCTACAAAAGGATATAATCAAGAAGAAGGTATAGATTATGAAGAAACCTATACACCTATAGCTAGACTAGAAGCTATTAGAATGTTACTTGCTTATGCTTGCATCATGGATTTTAAGTTATATCAAATGTGTGTTAAAAGTACTTTTTTAAATGATTTCATTCAAGATGATGTATACATTGAACAACCTCCAGGTTTTGAAAATTATGAACTACCCAACCATGTTTTTAAACTAAAAAATGCCTTATATAGCTTAAAACAAGCTCCTCGAGCTTGGTATGAAAGGTTGAATAAGTTCCTTTTAGAACATGATTTTACAAGAGGCAAAGTTGATACAACCCTTTTTATTAAAAATAAAAAGCATGCTATTCTCCTTGTACAAGTATATGTAGATGTTATTATCTTTGGTACCACTAACAAAACTCTGTGTAAGGAATTCACTAAGATGCAAAGCAAGTTTGAGATGTCCGTGATGAGAGAACTAAATTTTTTCCTTGGACTTCAAATTAAGTAAACAAGGAATTGAACATTCATTAGCCAAACCAAGTATTACAAAGAGCTTCTCAAGAGATTTGGAATGGACAACTCAAAGCATATGGATGCACCAATGAGCACCTCATGTTACTTGGACAAGGATGAGGCAGATAATCTTGTAGAAATTACTAAATATAGATGTATGATTGGATCTCTTCTTTATTTCAATGGTAGTAGACCGAATATTATGTTTAGCGTATGCATGTGTGCTAGATATTAAGCTAATCCTAAGGAATCACACTTAAGTGCAGTAAAACATATCATGAAATATCTTGGTGGCACTACACAAGTGGGCTTGTGGTACCCCAAAGGTGCCATGATAATCACATATTTTATTTATTAAGAAACCCTCATTATTAGTCATTTACACTCTTCATGTACTTAATTGACTGAATTTGATTATGTTTTGTAAGTTTGAACTCGAATCGGACTTAATTGATTTTTCAGCATTATTCGAGTCTTACACTGTTTCTGTATTTTGGCCATATCTTGAGTTCTAAATGTCTGATAATTATGAATTTTACCTTGTAGGAAAGATAAAAGAGAGCTCTACAACTTTGATGAAGAGCTCAAAGTCAAATTCAGACATCTAGTGGAGCTAATTGGGCATGGAAATCAGAATACGGGATTTGTGACTGGAACCCGAACAGTGTGTAGTAACCAGAACATAATTCGAGTTTGGGTTTATAGAATGGGCTGAAAATTGGTGATCTGAAAGTTAAGACCCATATGTACAACTTTCATGACAAACACAAAACTTGATTCGGGCTCCTTGATGGAGATATTGGGTCTGAAAGTCAAAACAGAGGTGCTGAAACTGGTCCTGAGCAGTCTGTAGTAATTGGGTCATATCTTGGGCTGTAGGACGAATTTTTGGGTGCTCAGAGCCATTGGAAAGCTTAGACAATTTCCTAGAACTTTCATGAAGACCATTTGGCTCAAAAATGACGAAATCAATGAGTTCAGCAATGAATACTTTCGGAGACAAGGAAGCTCACCTACCAAGTTCACCTACCAAGCTCACCTACCAATCTCACCTACCAAGCTCACCTACTAATTCCACCTACTAATCTCATCTACCCATCTACTACTACTCTGAATCCTCTATAAAAGGAAGCATGTGGAGAGCTCTAAACACAACATACACTTAGTGTTAGAAATAGCTTTTCATAGTTCTTGTATATTTTTCCTTCATTGTAATGGAGAGCTAAGTCACTTCTAGTCAATTCGGGACTCTTGAAGAGATTGTGGCTTGGATTCTTGAGACCTTGGTTATGTAATGTATTTGATTTATATTTGAATTCCTCTTCTCTTCTTCTTCTTCTGTTCTCTTAATCTTGAATGCATGAATGGTAATTCTGTTTATGTTTGATCTGATTTGATCTTGGTTTAAGATTAAGTATTGTGATGAAATTTAGAACTGATTGATCTAAATTAATCACGTAATTGAAGAGGTTAGGTTACTGATTTGTGCCTAGGTTAATTGAATTCGGTGCTTAAATTGACATATATTTACATGAATAGTGCGATTGCAGCATTTGTGTTTATCACTTGTCAATTGAATTACGACGATTGTCTAGTATGAATTGGATCGATGCGAGATCTCGGTTAGATCCAAGTTAACCATTCAAATGTATTTCGGTGTTTGTTGAAAGGTCTATGATTGAATCCACCCAATCTCGGATAGATTTCTGAATTGACTATTCTTTTAATTGTTATTTCTCTTTAAATCCTCGTCATTGCGATCCTTGAACCATCAAAACCCCCTTTTTCTAACTTTCACTTGATTTGATCAAATTGCATCTACGATCCTTGAGGAGACGATCCGGTGTTGTTCACTATACTACAAGTTTAGGTAATAACTTCGGTTATAATTTTGATTGAGTTCGGCGCTCGTCAAAATTTTGGCGCTGATTCTCTGGGACCTCGTAGGTGTAATCTTTTCATTTTGAGTAACCTTACTAATTTTTGTTCTTTCTTACCTATTCTAACAGTTATTTTTCATTTACTAACATTGTTCATACCATACTAACATTTTTATCCTAGCTTTTGAATTTTTCTCGATTTAGGAAAGACGGAAAAAAGGTGATTACGGGTAACTATTGTAATTTTCGAACGCAACATGCCCGAATGAGTGAAACTTGGTCGGTTGAAGGAAAACAGCTGATAAACAAGACTCACAAGAAATTGTGAGGTCACCCCTGGTTTTTCGAAATTCTATCATTTAGACCACTTTTTCAATTTTTTAATATTTTTTATTGCATTTTCTAGTTTCATTTTTATGTAGATTTTGTTCGTGTTGATTCCATAATTTTAAAAAATGTTTAGATACATTAACTAGATTTATTTTTGCATATTTTGAGTGTTGATCCCATACTAACTTTTCTTTTTAATTTTTTCTTTTTCTTTCATTATCATTTTGTTGCATTCTGTTGCATTTTAAGGATACAATGGACCATGCATAATGGAGTCAAAACTTGAGGAGTTGACTTCTTTGGTAAGACATATAGTAGTGAGACAACAATCACCTGTGCAGAAGCTACACTTATGTGTAACATTTGTTTTTGTTCATCTCACCCCACATATGCATGCCCTACACTTCGAATGGTAGTTCTGTTTTTCCAGATCAATTTGTTGCAAAGAAATTTATTTTCTTGATGAACCACAGTTCAAAGAAGAAGAACGAGTTATGACCCCTTCTTCAACACATACAACCCTAGTGGAATACTATCCGGATCTGGGGTATGGCAATATGACATCACTACAATAATAATCATTTCAATATGAGCAGCCATTCCAAGGGATAACAAGTCCATCAACCACAAAACTTGAGCCTTCATGGGAGGACTTGATGAAAACCCAAATTGAGTTCCGGAGAGAATTTCACCGCCACTATTCAGGATTTAACAACCCAAATTGACCAGTTGACAACCACTGTTAATGAACTGAGATGTCAAGAGTCAGGCCAACTCTTTCCCCAAACAATTCCCAACTCCCTGCATTCTAATTGTCATATTGATTTATATGCAGACTTAGTTGAGGAAACTCATGATGAGTTGTGTGCTGAATTTCCTGATTTAATTGGTTTTGATGATTCTATCAATTGCAACTCATGTGCTGATCATGATGGTGATATAAAATGTGTTGTGTGTGCTGAAATTTCTGCATATTTGAAAACTAATGATTCTGTTTACGCAGGATCTAATGATATAGAAGGGTCTATCAACAATGTAGTTGCAGAATCTGAAACATATAGGGAGGTGGAGTTGAAGGCCGTTGAGGAATTTTCAAAGAAAGAGGAAAGTCAGCAGATGCTAGTAACTACTGAAGTGGATTTTGTTTTTAGGCCATGGTCCAACATTATCAATGAAAACAGAATTGCCAAATTACACGTGTTGCATGCCATTGGTGAAGTCAAGGAAATTAAGAAAGACCAATGGAACCCCAATGAGAGCCCTCATGCTTCAAGCTTCACTTGGTCGTTACACTTCGACCAATGGGACCATAGTGGAAGCTATCATATTGTGTCAACCATAACCTGGTCATCATGTTTCAACCAATGGGATCCTGGTGGAGTCTTTTCACTAACCTCACTTAATAAGACCAATGGACACCATCTCAAGCCGAAAAATGTGGAAGTGAAAGTGATGGGCTTTTACCATCCACATTATAAAGATCACTAAGAAGTGTTCCAACGTCGAGCTAATGACGTTAAACAAGCGCTTATTGGGAGGCAACCCAACTAGATTTGTTTTCAAGATCTTTGGGGATGGTTTTCGCAATCGAGAAGATAAAAACATACTTCACTTTAAATGGTGAGTAAGGAGTCGGTAAGTTATACCTTATTGACTCTTGAGACGCATTCTTGTGGCCTGGTACATCATGAACTTCTTAATTGTGGAATCTCTTCGAGATGAACGTAGTGTTACAATCTTGGGAATCGACTCTAAAAGACCCGCATTTCCTCTTTAATTTTATATTATTCCACATGTTATTTTGGTTTTACATTTTACTCATTTGTTTTGTGAGTTTTCGGTTCTCTTTCAGCTTTGATTCTTACGCATCTTTTCTCGCTTGTCATTATCTCGCCCCTCATCAGGTTGTGTTGCTCTTTTCTTTCCATTTTATTTATCACTTTCACATTGAGGACAATGTTTATATTAAGTGTGGGGGAGAGATTTTAGCATGTTTCTTTTTTGTTAAAAAAAAAAAGGGGTTCATTGTATGATTGAATAACTTTTCTCCCTTCTTGAACTGATATGCTTGGTGATGGATGATTGAATTGATGAACTGAGTTTGATGGATGCATACCTTGTGAGATTTTGAGCCTAATGGATGGGTTCAACATTTATGTCATTCTCTTCTTTCTTGTGTGATTTTCACTCATGTTAATGACCACTCTAGAACTTGCTTTGATTCTTTTTGAGGCTACATTTCACTTGCATGCATGAACATGATTGAGGCCCTCTTTCTTAGCTAGTTTAACCAAATAGCCAACCTTGTTTTCAATATAATATCAAGCACTCTTTTGACCTCTCGAAAATTCTCTGATTCTTGCCAACCTTGTATATTTTCCTTTGCTTAACCCCTTTGAGCTTATTTGACCATTCCTTGTTTCTAGCTCATTATGTGCCTTAAATGAAAAATCGTGTTCTTACTGTACCTTAGGGAATAAAAGAACATTAGCCTGGTTAATGGATGAGTTTTTGAACAAGTGTGGGGGTGTGTGTACAAAATGGTTGTTGAAAAAAAAAAAGTGCCTAGAAAAAAAAAAAAAAAAAGAAAAATGTATGTATATAGTTATGTTCATATATATAAAAAAAAAAAAAAGAGAAAAGGATGGGGAAATGAATATGTAAAAGGATATACATTAGAGTTGAAATGAACTTTTATGCTCGTTATTTGAACTCGCTCTCATTTGCTTTTATTCTCTTTGGTATTTATCTTCTCATATCCATTTTATCCTCTTCTGTTACCTTGACCTCACTACAACCTTGAATAAAGTCCTCATGATTTGTGTGTGCATGTGTTTTGAGTAGTGGAGAAGTAGAAGATAAGCAAGCTTATGGTAGTGCAATTTTCATGGGTTGAATTGAGTGAAATACCTACCTTTTAACACTTGAGAGATTGAGAGGGAATATTGTGAAGATCCATCATTCTTAATTCATTCTTTTCAACGGAAGTTTCCTTGCATTTTGGTTTGAGATGTGAAGAAATGTTACCTCATTTATGCTTTGATCCCTTGAATTTCTTGTTGCTCTTCTTGCTTCATTGAGTCTTTAGAGTTTTTAACTTTTAAGTTTGTGTCGTTTGTCTTTGTCTTCTAACTTTACTTTTATATGTTTTGCCCAGGAGTGCAAAAAGCTAAGTGGGGAATTTGATAATCACATATTTTATTTATTAAGAAACCCTCATTATTAGTCATTTACACTCTTCATGTACTTAATTGATGAATTTGATTATGTTTTGTAAGTTTGAACTCGAATCGGACTTAATTGATTTTTCAGCATTATTCGAGTCTTACACTGTTTCTGTATTTTGGCCATATCTTGAGTTCTAAATGTCTGATAATTATGAATTTTACCTTGTAGGAAAGATAAAAGAGAGCTCTACAACTTTGATGAAGAGCTCAAAGTCAAATTCAGACATCTAGTGGAGCTAATTGGGCATGGAAATCAGAATACGGGATTTGTGACTGGAACCCGAACAGTGTGTAGTAACCAGAACATAATTCGAGTTTGGGTTTATAGAATGGGCTGAAAATTGGTGATCTGAAAGTTAAGACCCATATGTACAACTTTCATGACAAACACAAAACTTGATTCGGGCTCCTTGATGGAGATATTGGGTCTGAAAGTCAAAACAGAGGTGCTGAAACTGGTCCTGAGCAGTCTGTAGTAATTGGGTCATATCTTGGGCTGTAGGACGAATTTTTGGGTGCTTCCAGAGCCATTGGAAAGCTTAGACAATTTCCTAGAACTTTCATGAAGACCATTTGGCTCAAAAATGACGAAATCAATGAGTTCAGCAATGAATACTTTCGGAGACAAGGAAGCTCACCTACCAAGTTCACCTACCAAGCTCACCTACCAATCTCACCTACCAAGCTCACCTACTAATTCCACCTACTAATCTCATCTACCCATCTACTACTACTCTGAATCCTCTATAAAAGGAAGCATGTGGAGAGCTCTAAACACAACATACACTTAGTGTTAGAAATAGCTTTTCATAGTTCTTGTATATTTTTCCTTCATTGTAATGGAGAGCTAAGTCACTTCTAGTCAATTCGGGACTCTTGAAGAGATTGTGGCTTGGATTCTTGAGACCTTGGTTATGTAATGTATTTGATTTATATTTGAATTCCTCTCTTCTTCTTCTTCTGTTCTCTTAATCTTGAATGCATGAATGGTAATTCTGTTTATGTTTGATCGATTTGATCTTGGTTTAAGATTAAGTATTGTGATGAAATTTAGAACTGATTGATCTAAACTAATCACGTAATTGAAGAGGTTAGGTTACTGATTTGTGCCTAGGTTAATTGAATTCGGTGCTTAAATTGACATATATTTACATGAATAGTGCGATTGCAGATTTGTGTTTATCACTTGTCAATTGAATTCGGACGATTGTCTAGTATGAATTATGGATCGATGCGAGAGATCTCGGTTAGATCCAAGTTAACCATTCAAATGTATTTCAGTGTTTGTTGAAAGGTCTATGATTGAATCCACCCAATCTCGGATAGATTTAATTGACGTGTTCTTTTAATTGTTATTTCTCTTTAAATCACATCACTGCGATCCTTGAACCATCAAAACCCCCCTTTTTCTAACTTTCACTTGATTTGATCAAATTGCATCTACGATCCTTGAGGAGACGATCCGGTGTTGTTCACTATACTACAAGTTTAGGTAATAACTTCGGTTATAATTTTGATTGAGTTCGGCGCTCGTCATGCCACTTGTAGTCTTATTGGTTATTTCGACTCTAATTTTGCTAGATGCAAATTGGATAGAAAAATCACTAGTGGGACATGTCACTTACTTGGAAATTCTTTAGTTTCTTGGCATAGCAAGAAGCAAAACAATGTGGCATTATCCACTGTTGAGGCTGAATATGTTGCAACTGAAAGGTGTTATGCCCAAATCCTATGGATGAAGCAATAACTTCTAGACTTTGGACTTCACCTGGATCATATCCCTATAAGATGTGACAATACTAGTGCAATCAATTTGACCAAAAATCTCATTATACACACTAGGACTATGCACATTGAGATAAGACATCATTTTATAAGGGATCGTGTTCAAAAAGGTGATTGTGTTTTAGAATTTGTTGAGATAAATAATTAACTTTCTAATATTTTCACAAAACCTTTGTCTAAAGATACCTTCTTTCACTTAAGAAGAGAACTTAGAATTTTGGATCAAACTTGCATATAATACTCTTTTTAATGATTTATCAATCTTGAAGTATTACTGACTTGAGCGTTTGAGATATTTCCAAAATTTATTTTTGTAGGTACTTCATTAATGGGTAAGTTTGTCCTTTCTCAGAATACACTTATGTACATGGTAAATGTGTTTTTCTGTTAAAGTTATTCAAATAACTCTGAAGTTATTTTAATACCATTGCATCTGAATGTGTTGTCTAATGTTTTTCTTATAGGTCTATTCGAATAGACCTATGGTTATTCGAATAACCATATATCAGCCTTGCATATTCCATGTTTTTATAAGCTGGTTTATTCAAATAACTTCACCTTATTTGAATAACCTGATACTTGTTGATATCAATATCCCTCGCATACGTCTGGCCTATTTGAATAAGTGACCCTCTATTCGAATATATCCTTTACAGGGGATTCTTATCCTGTCCTAGTTATTCGAATACACAAAGAGTTATTCGAATAACCTATAGCTGAAAGCTAAGCTAGACTGGCTTAGCTATTCGAATAACTACCTAGTTATTCGAATACCTTCTAGCAAAAGGTTATGTCTCTTAGTTTTCCCAAGCAGGCCCATTCGAATAAACCACATGTTATTCGAATAGATTTTGGGCTTTCTTTAAATACCTCACCGTACCTTTTCATTGCTATTCTCTCATTCTCTCATTCTTTCTTAGTTTCTAAAACTCGTTGGTCTCCCTAAACCTCTCACCTCTTATTCAACCTTCTACCATCTCTCCTACCATCTCCCTTCAACAATGGCATCCTCCTCTTCTCGCCCAAAACGTCGCCACATGAAGAAGACCCCATGCAACAACCCATTGGATCTGCAAAGGCTTTCCTCCAATGGTAAGGACCTTGGTCGTTTCATCTCTCATTTTCGAGAGCGCAATCTTGTGCAACCGAAGTACTTCGACCTGGGTTTCTTCAAGAAAGAAGGCGGCTTTGATTTTTTGAATTTACTAAACCACCAAGGTGTGCTTTAACTCTGCTCCTTCAAAGTCATTCTCTATCCTGACTTGTTAAAAATGTTCTACTGCAATTTGAAGATTGACGATCAGGAACTCCATTCCGAGGTTAGTGACCAGCACATTGTGATCACTCTCCAGGATTGGGTTCAGTTGTTTAGTTTGCAGTCTACTGGCCATAATATTGAAGAAGATGGCAACTCATGTCTTCAGGAGTATAACAAGAATAGAGCTATTGAAGATATTTTGAGGCTTGTATTGGCATTACCTTCTACTCAAAAGGGAGTCAAATGAGGCATGATGAAGAGTCAGGATAGGCTCCTACATTATGCTTATGCCCACATTCTAGCTCCTTGAGGTGGGAACTATGCCTACCTGAGTGGAGATGATATTTTTATGTTGTGGATTCTGAAGAGGGGATGACGAGCGCCGAACTCAGTCAAAATTATAACCAAAGTTATTACCTAAGCTTATAGCACAGTGACAACATCGGATCATCTCCACGAGGATTGTAGATGCAATTTAATCAAATCAAGTGAAAGTTAGCAAAAAGGGGGGTTTGACAGTTTAAGATCGCACTTAACAAAATTAAAGGAAGAAATAACAATTAAAGAGCAGTCAATTTAGAAACCTATCCAAGATTGGGTGGATTCAATCATAGACCCATCATAGAACACTTGAAGCGCAATTGAATTGTTAATTTGGATCTAACCGAGATCTCTGCATCAAATCCAGAATTCATACTAGACGATCGACTAGAATTTAATTAACAAGTGATAATCACAAATCCGCAATCACACCATTCATGAAGATCTATGTTAATTTCAAGTACCGAATTCAATTAACTTAGGCACAAATCAGTAACCTAACCTTTTCAATTTTATGATTAATTTAGATCAATCAGTTTTAAGTTTCATCACAAATCTCAATCTTATACCAAGATCAAATCAGATCAACATAAATAGAATCACCATTCA
The DNA here is from genome assembly GCA_029884605.1 of Ormosia emarginata. Classification (NCBI taxonomy): domain Eukaryota; kingdom Viridiplantae; phylum Streptophyta; class Magnoliopsida; order Fabales; family Fabaceae; genus Ormosia; species Ormosia emarginata. The sequence goes on along the minus strand of JAQQTP010000062.1, from coordinate 25,296,632 downwards.
TGCATTCAAGATCAAGAAGAAGAAAAGAGGAATTCAATTACAAATTAAACACAATACATAACCAAGATCTCAAGAATCCAAACCACAATCTCTTCAAGAGTTCTAAATTGACCGAAAGTAGCTTAGCCCTCCATTACCATGAAGGGGAGCATCAAAATATACAAAAGCTATGAGAAACTATGAAGAAACAAGAAGAAACTATAAGAGAAATGAAGGAGAATACAACTTATTCATGATAACCAATAGTGCCTTTTATAGAAGTCTAGGGTAACAAAATGACAAAGGGGAGTGGGTGGATTAGTGGGTGAGTGAGTGGAGTGCTTGAGTGGAGTGGTTGAGTGGGTTGGTTTAGTGGATTGGTTTAGTGGATGAGTGAATGGAATGGTTGAGTGGGTTGGTTGAGTGGAAAATGCCAAAGGACTTTTGGTGAGTGGGAAATTATGGAGATGAATGGGTGAGTGGATGATGAGTGGGTGGATTAGTGGATAAGTGGGTGGAGTGGTTGAGTGGTCGGATTAGTGGATGAGTGGATGAGTGGATGAGTGGATGACTGATTAGTGGATGGATGAGTGGATTAGTGGATGGAGGAGTGGGTGCTTGAGGACGAAAATTTTGTGTCTGACTTGAAAGCCAAAAACAACCCACTATACTTCAGATCCATGAAAAGTACTTTTCATGAAAGTTGTAGATCTTTGTCTTCGCTATAAAATGCATATCTGGTTCGTCCAATTTGGCTTCCTTCAGCCCAAGATATGTCCCTAATACCGCAGGTTGGTCAAACCCAACTTCAGCACCTCTGTTCCAATTTGCAAGCTCAAACTGACCTACTAGACTTCATTATTTCAAAAAGGGTTCTGCATGAAAGTTGTTTATTTGGATCTTGACTATCAATTGTCAAAATTTCAGCCCATCTCCATTATTATATCTTGAGATATGATTTTATGAGTGCACACCGCTCGGATTATAGTGATAGAACCCATATTCTGACTTCCATGTAAACTTAGGTCCTTTAGACATCTGTTTTGGACTTCGAGCTCTTCATCAAAGTTGTAGAGCTTCCTCTTAGCTTTCCTACAAGGTAAAATTCATGTTTATCAGATATTAGGAACTCAAGTTATGGCCAAAATACAGAAATAGTGTCAAATCTCAATAATGCTGAAAATATTCAATTAGGACCAATTTGAGCTCAAACTCACAAAATCATACCAAACTCAATCAATTAAGAATATGGAGAGTGTAAATGACTAAACATAAGGGTTTCTTAATGAATAAAATATGTGATTATCAAATTCTCCCGCACTTAGCTTTTTGCACTCCTGGGCAAACTCAAGACCAAAACAAGGACATAAGAGATTAACAAAAATTTAAATTCCAACGACATTCAAGAGCCCAAAATTTTACAATCAAGAAGAACAACCAAAGGTTCAAGGGATCAAAACATTCATGAGTTAACAATTCTCCACATCTCAAACCAACAAGCAAGGTATCTTCAACATGAATCGAGAATGATAGATCTTCATAAGATTCCCTCTCAATCTCTCAAGTGTTTAAAAGGTAGGTATTTCACTTAATTCAACCCATGAAAATTGCACTACCATAAGCTTGCTTATCTTCTACTTCTCCGCTACTCAAAACACATGCACACACAAATCATGAGGACTTTATTCAAGGTTGTAGTGAGGTCAAGGTAACAGAAGAGGATAAAATGGATATGAGAAGATAAATACCAAAGAGAATAGAAGCAAATAAGAGTTGGGTTCAAATAACAAGCATAAAAGTTCATCCCAACTCTAATGTATATCCCTTTACATATTCATTTCCCAATCCTTTTTTTTTATATATATATATGAACATAACTATATACATACATTTTTCTTTTTGTCTTTTTTTTTAGGCACTCTTTCCTTTTACAACAACCATTTTGTACACACACCCCCACACTTGTTCAAAAACTCATCCATTAACCAAGCTAATGTTCTTTTATTCCCTAAGGTAAAGTAAGAACACGATTTTTTTCATTTAAGGCACATAATGAGCTAGAAACAAGGAATGGCCAAATAAGCTCAAAGGGGTTAAGTAAAGGAAAATATACAAGGTTGGCAGGAATCAGAGAATTTTCAAGAAGTCAAAAGAGTGCTTGATATCATATTGAAAACAAGGTTGGCTATTTGGTTAAACTAGCTAATTAAGAAAGAGGGCCTCAATCATGTTCATGCATGCAAGTGAAATGTAGTTTCAAAAAGGATCAAAGCAAGTTCTAGAGTGGTCATTAACATGAGTGAAAATCACACAAGAAAGAAGAGAATGGCATAAATGTTGAATCCATCCATTAGGCTCAAAATCTCACAAGGTATGCATCCATAAAACACAATTTAATTTTTGATTTTTGGTACCCAAATTTTCTTGGGTCCTTGAATGTCAGTTTTGGGTATAGTACCCTTAGGAACCCATACCATTTTAGTTCCAATTTTTGTGTTAACATTCTTTCTTGCATTGCATGTTGAAGCACTGTGACCCTTCTTTCCACAGTAAAAACATTTGATAAAAGGACTACAAGAAGTGCTTGAATAAACAAAGAAGTTTTTATAAGATTTATGCTGATTTTTCGGGTTATAACCAATTCCAGCTTTTTCAAAAACAACCCTTTGTTTTCCTAATAAAATATTTAAATTATCTCTTCCACATGTGAATTTGGCAAGGGTGTTCTTTAAATTTTCAATTTCATTTTCAAGCAAATGACATGAAGAACAAGAATAAAAAGTAGAAGCATGTGAGGGATGAGATGAGCATGCTTCAATAATTCCCAAAGTTTCATTTTCAATTTTTAGTTCTTCAATCTCTTTATTTAAAATAAGAATTTGATTTTCTAGAGAAGAGATAGTTTTCTTAGATGAAGAAATTAATTTTGTAAGCCTAATTGTTTCGTCATGCAATTCTTCAAAGGCATCTTGTAACTCATCATAAGAAGGAGATACGTCAGAATTTACCTCGTTGTCGCTTTCTTCTTCTTCTTCTTCTCCTTTCGCCAAAAAATATAGATGGGCTTCTTCACTATCTGAGCTATCAGTGGAGTCCATATCATTGTCATCCCATGCTATGTAGACTCTTCTTTCTTTGGAGGGTTTCTTTTCAACTTTCTTTGGGGGAAAAGGCGGTCTTCTTTGTGTCCCCTTTTTCTTTAGGTACTTACCAAATTTTCTTACAAGAAGGCCGAAATTTTCTTCATTAATCTCATTGTTTTCAGTGCCTTCTTCATCCTCGTCATTATGGTCATCATTTACTGAGGTGGTGGCTTTGAGGGCTATTCCCTTTTTCTTCTTGTCATTTTCTTCACTTTGACTTAGTCTGTTTAGTTCCAATTCGTGCTCGTGAAGTTTGCCAAAAGGGTAGCTAATGACATGGTTGTCAAGTCCCTTGATTCTGAGATTGCTGTTACTTTGGGTTGCCAAATCCTGCTAAGACATCTCAACACTTTGTTAATCAAATCTTCGTTAGTAAAATTCTTTCCTAATGATGCAAGATGATTAACAATGTGGGTGAACCTCTTTGCATTTCTTGAATGCTTTCTCCTTGGTTCATTCTAAACAATTCATATTCTCGAGTTAGAGAATTGATTCTCGACCTCTTAACTTCACTAGTACCCTCATGGGTAACTTGTAAAGTGTCCCACATTTCCTTAGCAGCTTTGGTTTGCAATTTGAAATTCGAAAAAATTCATCATATCCCAAAGCAGTAGTAATGATATTTTTGGCTTTTAAATTATATTGAACTTTTCTTTTATCCATATCAGACCAATCACTTCTAGGTGTCTCGGTTTTTATACCATTGACAACGCGTGTAGGTATAAATGCGCCATTTTCGACAAAGATCCCACACATCTAGATCAATAGCCTCTATAAATATTTTCATTCTTTCCTTCCAATATGCATAACCATCCCCATTGAAAAAGGGTGGTCGATTTATGGAAGTTGCTTCGATAAAACATTTGATGAAGCCATGTACTCTTGAAGCGGCTAAGCTCTTTATACAAGAGTCTAGCTCTGATACCACTTGTTACCCAAGTGGCTTCAGTACTCAAGAGGGGGGAGTGAATTGAGTAATTAAAGTTTTTTGTAAAAAGCCTTAAACAAATAAACTATACTGAATTTAATTATTAAAAGTCGTGAATAAGATGAAGATAAGAAGAACAATTAATAATTAAATTGCAAGAATAAATAAAGTGCATAAAGATAAAAGATTAAGGGTAGAAAAGCAGTGCACGATATTTATCCCGGTTCGACCACCAACCACTTGTGGCCTACGTCCAAATCCCCGAAACACGCTTCGAGATTTTTCACTATTCAATACAAGCTTAAAACCGGGTGCTTGCAACCTTTACACAATAGGGATACCTCACCCTATTTACTAGAGGATACCTCACCCCTTTGAAGGATACCTCACCTTCTTTACACCAAGGGATACCTCACCCTTTTACTAGAGGGATACCTCACCCTCACAAATTCACTAAGGGATACCTCACCCTTTTACAGAAGCAGAGAATAGATGAAAAATAAACTCTCACTTAGAGCAGATATTACAAATTGAAGTGCTAATAAGCTCTCTAAGGATATCTCAAGGTTTTGGCAAAAGAGCACAGAAAATATGAAAGAATCACGTTTTTAACACAAGCAAATAATTCAAATGGTTGAGGCTTTTTCAGAAGAGACCCAAGGTCTCTATTTATAGAGCAATGGAAGAAACTAACCGTTGGAGCAATTAAAAGTAAGTAATTATTGAAATTATGGCCGTTGCTGCCATTTTCGAAAGCTTCATGAAATTCAATTCTGGACTACGGTATACGAATGCCTTATGAGGTATTCGAATGCCTCTTGCCAAAACTCTTTTAAAAAACTGATTAAGGCTGGGTTATTCGAATACCAGTTAAGGGTATTCGAATGCCTCATTTAAAAAGGTTCATTTTGAAACTACGGTATTCGAATACCATATGGGGTATTCGAATGCCTCTGTTTTGGCACAGCAGAAAATATCAGTTTCGAAACAGGTTATTCGAATACCATAGATGGGTATTCGAATACCACTTTGAAAAATAGAAAACGTTCAAACTTTAAAACATGGTTATTCGAATACCATATGGTATATTCGAATACCTATAATAAAACATGGTTTCTGTAAAAGCAAGTTATTCGAATACTTGGAGGGGTATTCGAATACCTCTTTGAAAAATAGAAAACGTATAAGCTTGAAAAACACTCTATTCGAATACCTAACAGGGTATTCGAATACCTCTGTTATAAAACTAGTTTTAAATGCTTTCAAATGACCAGAAAATGGTTGTTTAATTTTGGAAAAACAATTTTGAAAACATTTCTTTGCAATGCCAAATAATGAGATATCCAATGAGGCTTTTACAAGGATCCTAAGTCCTAAAGCTTATTCTTGAAGATCTTGGACTTGGTCTTCTCATCATCTTCATGTTTGTCTTCACGTTTGTTATCATCAAAACTATTGCTCATGATAGATAGCTAATTACATTCTCCCCCTTTTTGATGATGACAAACTAACATTTGAGAAAAGCATTAGTTCATATAAATTGGGATTCACAAAGTTTATTTAGAGATACTTACTCCCCCTCTTTTTCATAAGAGGTGATTTATATCAGAGATGTGCACAGCAGCTCCCCCTTACTTTTGGAATCCAATTTCTATTTTTGTTTTGACTTTTACTCCCTGACTTTTCTCAAACAAAGACATTTAAACTTGTTCTCCCCCTTTTGTACATTTGATACCATTCTCCCCTTTTGTCATGATCAAAAAGATGGGGCAAGTATTTTTCTCCCCTTTTTATCATATCAAACAATATATGCATGTCCTCAAGTTGAATGAGTTTTGTCCATTTAAATTTGTGCTTGAGGTAGTGTTCTCCCTACAACAAAATTCAGAGTACTTTCATTGGTATCCATTAATGTTGGATCCATAGGGGTTAGTCAAACTCATAAGCCAATAAGTATTTAAGAAAATGAGGCAAAAGCAGCAAATGATTCTCAAGGGCAAAAGAATATATTTATCGATTAATTTGGCCAAGAAATCACTTGTTTGATATCATTTATTATCATTTGTTATTACTTGTTATTATGTTCATACCACTTTGATACCACTTGTTGTCAAAATGTAAAGCATTTACCACTTGTTTGATATCACTTGTCAAGATGTTCTAAGCATTTACCACTTGTTAACAAATTCTTATAAATCTGACATATGTCAAGAAAAACACAGATATTAAATATTTCATATACCACTTATTGCACTTGTTCGTATATCAAAACAATAGCCAATTACATTTACCTTGAACATTTACCTTACAAAGGATTTAAATATGCAGCATATTCTAGAGAAAGATAAGGTGAAAGAGCAAGCAAAAATATGCATTTAAGAACATCATGTGATTTTCATATAAGGCATAAATGAAGGCTTGATGAAATAAGATTAAAAGCATGTTATTCATAGTTGGAATATATTTTCATTGCATATGTATAAGAAAAGGAAACAGAAACGAAACAGAGAACACGTCGTAAAACTTGCTTTCAGCCATGTGGTATTCGAATACCTCTTGCCGTATTCGAATACCCATCACATTTTATAAACTCCGAAGAGATAAGTATTCGAATGCCTAGGAAGGTATTCGAATACTCCAGATAGCATGTAATAAGTACTGATAAAGATGTCCCAGATTATTCGAATACACATTTGGGTATTCGAATGCCCCAGCTAATAAAACCACAAGAACTCTGTACTGATGTATGGTATTCGAATACCATGGGAGGGTATTCGAATAAACCTATCGAAAAAACATGGATTTTCACGTACGGATGCAGTAATGGTATTCGAATACCACAGGGAGGTATTCGAATAACTCAAACATAAAAACATATATTTTACGTCCAGAAGGTATATTTGAGATATGAAAACTTACCTTTTGATGGAAATATAAAGAAAATACCGTAAGAGAGCTTGCCTTATTATTTGCCATTATTTTCTTATCTGTTCCAATGATTAAGAGCTTATTTCATGGTTGCAACTTCAAGCTTCATGAAAAGAAGGAAGAGAGCTTGAAGTTATTTCCGGTTTTGTGCTCGCAGTAGCCACTTTCAAAAATGCCGAAGCCAGTTCTAGCCTTTCAAGCACACCTGCAACACAATTTAATTTTTGATTTTTGGTACCCAAATTTTCTTGGGTCCTTGAATGTCAGTTTTGGGTATAGTACCCTTAGGAACCCATACCATTTTAGTTCCAATTTTTGTGTTAACATTCTTTCTTGCATTGCATGTTGAAGCACTGTGACCCTTCTTTCCACAGTAAAAACATTTGATAAAAGGACTACAAGAAGTGCTTGAATAAACAAAGAAGTTTTTATAAGATTTATGCTGATTTTTCGGGTTATAACCAATTCCACTTTTTCAAAAACAACCCTTTGTTTTCCTAATAAAATATTTAAATTATCTCTTCCACATGTGAATTTGGCAAGGGTGTTCTTTAAATTTTCAATTTCATTTTCAAGCAAATGACATGAAGAACAAGAATACAAAGTAGAAGCATGTGAGGGATGAGATGAGCATGCATCAATAATTCCCAAAGTTTCATTTTCAATTTTTAGTTCTTCAATCTCTTTATTTAAAATAAGAATTTGATTTTCTAGAGAAGAGATAGTTTTCTTAGATGAAGAAATTAATTTTGTAAGCCTAATTGTTTCGTCATGCAATTCTTCAAAGGCATCTTGTAACTCATCATAAGAAGGAGATACGTCAGAATTTACCTCGTTGTCGCTTTCTTCTTCTTCTTCTTCTCCTTTCGCCATAAAATATAGATGGGCTTCTTCACTATCTGAGCTATCGGTGAGTCCATATCATTGTCATCCCATGCTATGTAGACTCTTCTTTCTTTGGAGGGTTTCTTTTCAACTTTCTTTGGGGGAAAAGGCGGTCTTCTTTGTGTCCCCTTTTTCTTTAGGTACTTACCAAATTTTCTTACAGGAAGGCCGAAATTTTCTTCATTAATCTCATTGTTTTCAGTGCCTTCTTCATCCTCGTCATTATGGTCATCATTTACTGAGGTGGTGGCTTTGAGGGCTATTCCCTTTTTCTTCTTGTCATTTTCTTCACTTTGACTTAGTCTGTTTAGTTCCAATTCGTGCTCGTGAAGTTTGCCAAAAAGGGTAGCTAATGACATGGTTGTCAAGTCCCTTGATTCTGAGATTGCTGTTACTTTGGGTTGCCAAATCCTGCTAAGACATCTCAACACTTTGTTAATCAAATCTTCGTTAGTAAAATTCTTTCCTAATGATGCAAGATGATTAACAATGTGGGTGAACCTCTTTTGCATTTCTTGAATGCTTTCTCCTTGGTTCATTCTAAACAATTCATATTCTCGAGTTAGAGAATTGATTCTCGACCTCTTAACTTCACTAGTACCCTCATGGGTAACTTGTAAAGTGTCCCACATTTCCTTAGCAGTTTTGCAATTTGAAATTCGAAAAAATTCATCATATCCCAAAGCAGTAGTAATGATATTTTTGGCTTTTAAATTATATTGAACTTTTCTTTTATCCATATCAGACCAATCACTTCTAGGTGTCTCGGTTTTTATACCATTGACAACGCGTGTAGGTATAAATGCGCCATTTTCGACAGCATCCCACACATCTAGATCAATAGCCTCTATAAATATTTTCATTCTTTCCTTCCAATATGCATAACCATCCCCATTGAAAAAGGGTGGTCGATTTATGAAAGTTGCTTCAGATAAAACATTTGATGAAGCCATGTACTCTTGAAGCGGCTAAGCTCTTTATACAAGAGTCTAGCTCTGATACCACTTGTTACCCAAGTGGCTTCAGTACTCAAGAGGGGGGAGTGAATTGAGTAATTAAAGTTTTTTGTAAAAAGCCTTAAACAAATAAACTATACTGAATTTAATTATTAAAAGTCGTGAATAAGATGAAGATAAGAAGAACAATTAATAATTAAATTGCAAGAATAAATAAAGTGCATAAAGATAAAAGATTAAGGGTAGAAAAGCAGGCACGATATTTATCCTGGTGATAATCACATATTTTATTCATTAAGAAACCCTCATTATTAGTCATTTACACTCTTCATGTACTTAATTGACTGAATTTGATTATGTTTTGTAAGTTTGAACTCGAATCGGACTTAATTGATTTTTCAGCATTATTCGAGTCTTACACTGTTTCTGTATTTTGGCCATATCTTGAGTTCTAAATGTCTGATAATTATGAATTTTACCTTGTAGGAAAGATAAAAGAGAGCTCTACAACTTTGATGAAGAGCTCGAAGTCAAATTCAGACATTTAGTGGAGCTAATTGGGCATGGAAATCAGAATACGGGATTTGTGACTGGAACCCGAACAGTGTGTAGTAACCAGAACATAATTCGAGTTTGGGTTTATAGAATGGGCTGAAAATTGGTGATCTGAAAGTTAAGACCCATATGTACAACTTTCATGACAAACACAAAACTTGATTCGGGCTCCTTGATGGAGATATTGGGTCTGAAAGTCAAAACAGAGGTGCTGCAACTGGTCCTGAGCAGTCTGTAGTAATTGGGTCATATCTTGGGCTGTAGGACGAATTTTTGGGTGCTTCCAGAGCCATTGGAAAGCTTAGACAATTTCCTAGAACTTTCATGAAGACCATTTGGCTCAACAATGACGAAATCAATGAGTTCAGCAATGAATACTTTCGGAGACAAGGAAGCTCACCTACCAAGTTCACCTACCAAGCTCACCTACCAAGTTCACCTACCAAGCTCACCTACCAAGTTCACCTACCAAGCTCACCTACTAATTCCACCTACTAATCTCATCTACCCATCTACTACTACTCTGAATCCTCTATAAAAGGAAGCATGAGGAGAGCTCTAAACATAACATACACTTAGAGTTAAAGATAGTTTTTCATAGTTCTTGTATATTTTTCCTTCATTGTAATGGAGAGCTAAGTCACTTCTAGTCAATTCGGGACTCTTGAAGAGATTGTGGCTTGGATTCTTGAGACCTTGGTTATGTAATGTATTTGATTTATATTTGAATTCCTCTTCTCTTCTTCTTCATTCTCTTGATCTTGAATGCATGAATGGTGATTCTGTTTATGTTTGATCTGATTTGATCTTGGTTTAAGATTAAGTATCGTGATGAAATTTAGAACTGATTGATCTGAACTAATCACGTAATTGAAGAGGTTAGGTTACTGATTGGTACCTAGGTTAATTGAATTCGGTGCTTAAATTGATATATATCTACATGAATGGTGCGATTGCAGATTTATGTTTATTACTTGTCAATTGAATTACGACGATTGTCTAGTATGAATTCTCGGATCTGATCTTTGAGATCTCGGTTAGATCCAAGTTAACCATTCAAATGTGCTTCAAATGTTTGTTGAAAGGTCTATGATTGAATCCACCCAATCTCGGATAGATTTCTCGAATTGACTGCTTTTTCTAATTGTTATTTCTCTTTAAATCTTGTCACCGCGATCTTTGAACCATCAAAACCCCCTTTTTCTAACTTTCACTTGATTTGATAAAATTGCATCTACGATCCTTGAGGAGACGATCCGGTGTTGTTCACTATACTACAAGTTTAGGTAATAACTTCGGTTATAATTTTGATTGAGTTCGGCGCTTCGTCAAAATTTTGGCGCCGATGCCTGGGAACTCGTAGGTGTAATCTTTTCATTTTGAGTAACCTTACTACTTTTTGTTCTTTCTTACCTATTCTAACATTTTTTTCATTTACTAACATTGTTCATACCATACTAATATTTTTATCCTAGCTTTTGAATTTTTCTGATTTAGGAAAGACGGAAAACATGTGATTACGGGTAACTATTGCAATTTTCGAACTGCAACATGTCCAGAATGAGCTGAAACTTGGTCGGTTGAAGGAAAACAGCCTGATAAACAAGACTCACAGTAAACTGTGAGGTCACCCCTGGTTTTTCGAAATTCTATCATTTAGACCACTTTTTCAATTTTTTAATATTTTTTATTGCATTTTCTAGTTTCATTTTTATGTAGATTTTGTTCTGTGTTGATTCCATAATTTTTAAAAATGTTTAGACATATTAACTAGATTTATTTTTGCATATTTTGAGTGTTGTTTAGTGTATTTTGCTTAGTTGCGCTTTTGTGTTTTTGTGCTTTAGTTGATGCATGACTAGGTCCAATCCTGATATCTTGCTTGATCTTGATCCTGAGATTGATAGGACCTTGCATAGATTAATTAGAGCTCGTGTGATAAATTCCAGAGTTAACGACCTAATTTTGGGAGTGAACCTGATAACTTAAGTAATCCTGAAATCATGGCTGATAACATGCATAATAGAACCCTTAAGGAACTTGCTGCTCCTGATGTATCTTACCAATCTTTGTGCATTCAATATCCTGATCTTGATGCAGATTTTGAGTTGAAATCTGGTTTGATACACTTGTTACCAAAGTTTCATGGTCTTGCGGGTGAAGATCCTCATAAGCACCGAAAGAGTTCCATGTTGTGTGTTCAACCATGAAGCCACAAGGCATCTCTCGAGGAACACATCAAGTTAAGGGCATTTCCCTTCTCACTTGTTGATGCAGCCAAAGATTGGTTGTTTTATCTTTCACCGTGGTTCGGTCGAAGTTGGAATGACATGAAGAGGTTGTTCCCGGAGAGATTCTTCCCGCCTCGAGAGCTCGCTGCAATTAGGAAGGATATATGTGGCATCGTACGGATGTCCGGTGAGACTTTGCATGAATACTTGGGGAGAGATTCAAGAAGTTGTGTTCAAGCCGCCCTCATCACCAAATTAGTGACCAACTCTTGATTCAATACTTTTATGAGGGTTTGCTTTGCCAAATGATAGAAGCATGATCGATGCCGCCTCGGAGGAGCCTTAGTAGACAAAACTCCTACCGCCGCAAGAGATCTGATAGCAAACATGGCCCAATACCCAACAGTTTGGCTCGCGGATCATCACCGCAACCAGAGGAGTTAATGAAATTCAAGCATCTCATATGGACCAACAAAGAATGGAACATAGACTAGATGAATTGACTTCTTTGGTAAGACAGAGATAGCATGGGTCAACAACCACCCATGCAGATGACTGCATCGGTGTGTGGAATTTGCTCTAATTCATCTCATCCCTACTTGATTCATGCCCTACACTTCAGAAGATGGTCCCGCTTTTCCAGATCAATGTGTTGTCTTTGCAGGTGGTGTTTTTCCTGGTAGACCCCAATATCGGAACAACAAAGAACAATCTAGATATGATCCATTTTCTAGTACTTATAATCCTGGTTGGCGAGACCATCCCAATTTGAGATATGGGAATCCTAGCCGCAACAACAACCCCACCAAGAAGAATAACAACGGCCCCACCAAGAAGAATAACAATTTAGATACCAAGTCACAGGTCCAAGCAACAAATACCAACAAATACCCCCTGCATTCGTACAAACAAGAACTGTTCGTGATCTGTCCAATCCACTCCAAATGAGCCATCATTGGAAGACTGATGAAACAAATGGCCACAAATAACATTCGGTTCCAAGCGAACGTCGGTGCCAACATTCAGAATTTACAAACTCAAATCGGGCACCGGCAACCACTGTGAGCGAGCTAAAGAGTCAAGGTTCTAGCCAATTGCCTTCACAAACAAATAACAATCCAAGAGGCAACGTAAGTGCAATTACCTTGAGAAGTGGCAAAGAAGTTGATGTTCCAACCTTACAAAGAATCGAAATTGACCAAAAACGGCAGAAATGGATAATTCAAATCGTCAAATGCGTACACCAAGAAAATTGCGAGAATTCAGATGTTACCATTCCATTACCTTTTCCAAATAGGATCACACAATCCAAGAGAACAATGCAAGCGTAAATGGAAAAAGAAGTCATGGAAACATTCAGGAAAGTGGAAATCAATATTCCCTCCTAGATGCAATCAAGCAAATTCCAAAATATGCTAAATTTCTCAAGGAGTTGTGCACTCATAAGAGAAGGTTGAAAGGGGATGAGAAGATCAGCATGGGTAGAAATGTTTCGCAATGATTCGCCAAGCATGCCACATAAATGCAAAGATCCTGGAACTTTCACAATTTCTTGCACAATTGGCAACTCTAGATTTGAGCATGCAATGCTAGATTTGGGTGCTTCGATCAATGTCATGCCCATGTCGGTGTATAAGTGTTTAAACATCGGTACTTTGCAACCCACCGGTATCGTGATTCGGTTGGCGAATAGAGCCACTTGCTCATCCCGCAACAGTGTCTTTGGAAGATGTGTTAGTCCGGGTGAATGAGTTGATTTTTCCAAATGATTTCTACATTCGGACATGGAGGATGAGTCTCCAACAAACCATGCTCCATTGATTCTAGGCAGACCATTCCTCAAGACCGCCAAGACCAAGATAGACGTGCACGCTGGCACCCTTTCTATGGAGTTTGGCGACGATTTGGTACAATTTAACATTTTTGATGCCATGAGACACCCCCTAGAGGAGCATTCTGTTTTCCATGTTGATATGATTGAGATCTTTGGTTGATGATGTCTATACCGATTTATATGCTTTGAATTCCCGATATTGTTGACTATCTTGGTTCTGTTTCTTGTGATACATGTGCCACTTGTGATGTTGAACCATGTGCTGCATGTGCTGAGATTTATTCTGTTATGAGTAATGATACAGCTGCTGATGATGCAACAATTGAGAATGAGAATCAGTACCATGCTAAAATTAATGTTGTTGAGTTAGTTTGTTTCGATCACTTGTTACCTTCCATTGTACAACCTCCATCCTTGGAGTTGAAGACTTTACCAGACCATCTTAAATATGCATATTTGGGAGATGGTGAGACACTTCCGGTGATCATTGCTAAAAACCTACAACCTGATCAAGAAGAAAAATTACTGCAGATTTTGAGGCAGAATAGGCAAGCCATCGGATGGACTCTTGCAGATATTCCTGGTATTAGTCCCTCCACATGCATGCATAAGATTTTATTGGAAGAAGGGATCAAACCAGTTAGACAGCCCCAAAGGAGACTAAATCCCCTGATTCTAGATGTGGTGAAGAAGGAAGTTACAAAGCTGCTTCAAGCTGGCATTATTTATCCCATATCTGACAGTCAATGGGTGAGCCCGTGCAAGTGGTTCCCAAGAAATGTGGGGTCACAGTGGTTGCGAATCGAACAATGAGCTTGTGCCCACACGAGTTCAAAACAGTTGGCGAGTTTGCATTGATTATAGGCGGCTCAACCAGGCTACCAGAAAGGATCATTTCCCGCTGCCATTCATTGATCAGATGTTGGAGCGGTTAGCTGGCAAGTCACATTATTGTTTCCTGGATGGATATTCGGGCTATTTTCAGATTCATATAGCCCCGTAAGACCAAGAGAAGACTACTTTCACTTGTCCATTTGGCACATTTGCATACGGGAGGATGCCCTTTGGTCTATGCAATGCTCCGAGCACCTTTCGAGGTGTATGGTAAGTATCTTTTCGATTTTTAGAAAATTGCATGGACGTATTTATGGATGATTTTACTTGTCTATGGATCTTCCTTTGATGCATGTTTAGATAGTCCGCTCTCGGTCTTGCATAGATGCATTAAGACTAACCTCGTTCTAAATTTTGAGAAATGTCATTTCATGGTAGAACAAGGTATAGTCTTAGGGCATGTGATATCTCGTGAGGGTATTGAGGTAGATCCCATGCAAAAATAGATGTTATTTCATGCCTATCTTACCCCACATGCGTGCGGGAGATTCGTTCTTTCCTTGGTCATGCGTGGTTTCTATCGGCGGTTCATAAAGGATTTCAAAGCAAAATTGCACTTCCGCTATCCAACTTACTGCAAAAAGATGTGGAGTTTCACTTTGACAAGAAGTGCCGGGATGCCTTCAATCAATTGAAGCGAGGCATTGACCAAGACACCTATCATCCAACCGCCGGATTGGACACTTCCATTTGAGTGATGTGTGATGCCTCTAATTATGCATTGGGAGCTGTCCTTGCACAAAGGGTCGGTAAAGTATCTCATGTCATTTCCTATGCTTCGAGAACTTTAGATCCTCGCACAAATCAACTACACCACAACTGAAAAGGAACTTTTAGCAATTGTTTTTGCTTTAGATAAATTTCGATCATATTTGCTTGGTTCCCGAGTGGTTGTGTTTTCGATCATGCAAAGATTGAAGTTTCTCCCGAAAAAGCCCAATGCCAAGCCCCGGTTGATTAGGTGGATGTTGCTCCTCCAGGAGTTTGATATTGAGATCCGTGACAAGAGTGGAGCGGAGAATTTGGTGGTGATCACTTGAGTCGAATTGAAAGGGAAGCAGATGTTTTTCCCATCCATGATGTTTTCTCGATGAGCAGCTTTTCAAGCTGCAAGGCAACATCCCTTGGTTTGCCGATTTGATTAATTTCTTGGTTGCTAACGCAATACCTGCACATTTCACTAAGGCTAAGATTGATAAATTGAAAAGTGAGTCAAAGTATTATGTGTGGGATGATCCTTACTTATGGAGATTTTGCAGTGACCAAGTAATTAGGAGGTGTGTGTCTGATGATGAATTCCATTCCATTCTTAGCTTTTGTCATAAACTTGCATGTGGCGGCCACTTCGGTCCTCAACGGATTGCTAGGAAAGTTTTAGACTCGGATTATATTGGCCCACTCTATTTCATGATGCATATATGTTTTGCAAATCTTGTGATCAATGCCGAGAGAACAGGGAATACTTCTCGTAGGAATGAAATGCCCCGAAAACCCTTATTATTCTGTGAGATTTTTGATGTTTGGGGTATTGACTTTATGGGTCCTTTTCTGTATCATTTGGTTTTGTTTACATTCTCGCTTCTTTGTGGATTATGTATCTAAATGGGTGGAGGCTAAGGCCACTCGGATGATGATTCTAAAGTTGTTGTGGATTTTATTAGATCACACGATTTTCTCGTAGGTTTGGAGTCCCGAGATCCATCATTAGTGATCAAGGTTCACATTTTTGCAATCGAAGCATGGAGGCTTTGATGAAGAAGTATGGAGTCCAACACAAGGTTTCTACACCTTACCACCCCCAAACCAATGGGCAAGCCGAGGTCTCCAACAGAGAAATTAAGCAGATACTCCGGAAGACAGTTCAACCTAACGAAAAGGACTGGAGCAAGAGGCTTGAGGATGCTTTATGGGCTTACCGGACTGCTTATAAGACACCAATCGGGATGTCTCCGTATCGGATTATTTTTGAAAAGCCTGCCACCTACCGGTGGAAATTGAGCATCGAGCATTCTCGGGCGGTGAAAAGGTGCAACTTGGACCTAGATCAAGCAAGTTTGGAGAGGAAGCTGCAGCTGCAGAATTGGAGGAGATCCGCTTGGAGGCATATGAAAGTTCCAAACTTTATAAGGAGAAGACCAAAGCCTTCCATGATAAGTTGATTCTGAGGAAAACATTTGAGATTGGTCAAAAAGTTCTCCTCTATAACTCCCGCCTCCGACTCATGCCTGGTAAATTAAGGTCTAGATGGGATGGACCATTTATTGTTACTAATGTTTTTCCTTCTGGTGCTGTTCAGATTAAAAGTGAGGTCACTGCCAAAGCTTTCATCGTAAATGGACACCGCCTCAAACAAGATATCATGAACTTCCGGAGAATGCGAAGTGGAGGTGATGAACCTTCTCCATCCGCATTATGAATAAAAAAAAAAAAAAGATGAAAAAAAAAAAGAAAAAAAAAAAAAAAAAAAAAAAAAAAAAAAAAAAAAAAAAAAAAAAAAAAAAAAAAATTGTGTGCCCGACAATGAGGTAGGTAGAGTCGCTCGAAGCATGTGGAGGTCATTTTTTCTTCAATGACAACAATGCGAAAATCTTGCAAGTATGGATTTTATTGGCCTACTTTATTAAAGATCTGTTACACCTTTTGCAAAAGCTGCGGAAATTGGTCAAAAGTTCTCGCTTTGAGATTATCATCCGCACCTACTCCTTGGAAAATTGAGATCTAGGTGGCGCGGTTCTTTTGTTGTCGACACGCGTATTCTTTCAAAGATCGATACCGAGGATCCTAGGAATGGTAATGCGCTTAAGGTTAATGGACAAAGACTCAATCATTCCCGGAAAGCCAAGTTCTTGAGTTCTTTGCGTTGCTTAGTTAAGTGGCGGATACGGTACTCAGTGACTCTTGAGTCGGTTTATTCTTCGCTTTCCAAAATAACCGAACCCTTCTTCTCCTTCAAAATGGATGTCATTCTTTCAAACCTGAGAAAACATTTTCCTTCTCTTCCTCAAAATGCTCGAGAAAAATCTACAAAGTTCGATGTGAGAGATTGAGAATGTTAATGCACAAGGGTATGCCGAAAGATGTACGCTGGATAATTGAAGCAAAGGTCCGATTAAGCGGTGAGTCCTCAATTTCATTTGACTCATATATGCCCTGGTCTTGGAAGAAGTTCATATTCTAAAAGGAGAAGAGCAAAAAGGTTACAAGTCCGTCACAAATGTGGACGATGGAACTGTAACAAGCGATGTCGTACTAAGGGGATGGTTTCCGCAAATAGAGAAGATAAAATTTTCTTCATTAAGAATGGATCGAGTAAGGAGTCATTAGATGATATCTTATTGACTCTTGAGACGCATTCTTGTGGATTGGTGCATCGTGAAATTCTTAAATTGTGGAATCTCTTCAAGGATGAACAACAACGCTACAGTCTTGGGAATCTGACTCTAAAAGACCCTGTTTGCCAATTTATAAGAAAATTGGATGGGAAGCTTATCCTCGACTCATAGAAGACGTTTAAGCCGTTCCTGGACGTTAAACCAGAGGCAGATGTGAGCCATATCCACAAACAATCTGTACATATCATCTTCTTCTTCTTCTTCTTCATGGCATTTTACAAAAAAAAAAAAAAAAATGAAAATGAAAAAAAAAAAAAAAAAAAAAAAAAAAAAAAATGTATACTTCTTAGGGTTGGCTTTGGTAACACAAACCGTGAATGGGGAAATGCATGCATCCTGATCCAAATTTTCTTAATTGAAAAACAAAGAAGGTAGATTGTATCCCACATGTGAGGCGTGAATCGTATTATGGCCACTTGTCCCTTTTGGGAGCCCTATGTCTGTTTTGGTCTTGAATGGGTCGAATCTTGGTCAACAATGCTTTGGCACAAAGCCGAAAGAAGCGACTACCTCCATCCCAATCTTAAGTAAGTATACACTCATCTTTCATCAAGTTTTTTTAACAATTTCAAAAAAAAAAAAAAAAAAAAAAAAAAAAAAAAAAAAAAAGGACGTGATGTCTCTTGCACTCATGACGCCGCAGTATAAAGATACGCCATGGAGATAATGCATACAGGTATGTCATCATTTTCTATTTCTTTTATCTTTGTATCATTTTGTTGTATTTTGATTTTTGTACAGACGATCCTTTGAGCAGGGTCCTTCAGGGGTTTCTAGACTTCTTTACCTTGATGGTTTTCTTGAAGTCAAAAAAAAAAAAAAAAAAAAAAAAAAAAAAAAAAAAAAAAAAAAAAAAAAGATTTTGTGTCTCTTAATTTCAACCTTTTCTGACAACCGCCAACCTACCCTCATAGGTGCAATTATTCCCTTTCCATTCTTTTTCCTATTTAAACACTCCATTTTCTCCATTTTCCTTCAAACTCGAAACACTCAAAGGGAGGAAGAGTATAGAATGGGGCCTTCTATTCGTAACCTCAAAAATGTCTGTGTTTTTGTGGGTCGAGTTATGGGAAGGGATTAGAGTTTGTAAACGCAGCTAGCACTCTTGGTCGATCACTTGCTGCGAGGAATATTCATCTTGTATATGGGGAGGTTGTCGTGGGTTAATGGGGTATATCACTTTGCCTTTGTAAGAGACAAATCGGTGTTCTAGGTATCATTCCCGAAACTTTAGCTCAACGAACATCACCGGAAAGACAATTGGGGAGGAACTTAAGGTATCATCAATGCATGAACGCATGAAGATAATGCTTGAACACTCGATGCATTCATTGCCTTACCAGTGGTTTTGGTACTTTGGAAGAAATTTTTCAAATTGTCTCTTGGGCTGAACCGAACATCCACCATAAACCCATTGGTTTGTTGAATGTTAATAATTTCTTTGATCTTCTGTTATTTTTTCTTGACAAAGCTTGTGGAGCAAATTTATCACTCCTTCTAAGAAGACAACTTCTTATCTCTCGCCTCCACTATTGATGAGCTCATTGATAAATTAGAAGCTTTTGAGTATGTACCGATCGGTATTAGCTCGAGATAGATTGGTCAACAGGAAGCAGGCGAAGGAAGTAACAAGAAACAAGAGCCCGATCTGAAACTTTCTCTTTAATGGGTTTGATTTAAAAAAAAAAAAAAAAAAAAAAATTTGTTGTTTTGTTTAGTATGATATGATTGTCATGGACTTATTAAACCAATTAGTGATGGCAGAGTAAGGAGTAATTTTACTCTTGAGACGCATCTTAATCGGTGGCAGAGTAAGGAGTTTTTTAGGTAGTAATTAATTAGTATTGACTTGTGGAAGTACTAACGTTTTCTTGTTTGATTTCTTTTCGTGTCGATGCGGCATTGACCGACAAGTGTGTTTCTTTTACTGCTAGGCGTTGATTCACTTCTTATCGTGTTGTGTTGCTCTTTTCTATCTCTTTCTTTCACATTGAGGACAATGTTTATATTAAGTGTGGGGGAGAGATTTTAGCATGTTTCTGTTTCTTTTCGTTTGTTAAAAAAAAAAAAAAATTCAAAAAAAAAAAAAAAAAAAAAAATTTCAAAAAAAAAAAAAAAAATTCAAAAAAAAAAAAAAAAAAAAGGTTCATTGCATGATTGAATAATTTTTCTCCCTTCTTGAACTGACATGCTTGGTGATGGATGATTGAATTGATGAATTGAGTTTGATGAATGCATACCTTGTGAGATTTTGAGCCTAATGGATGGATTCAACATTTATGCCATTCTTTTCTTTCTTGTGTGATTTTCACTCATGTTAATGACCACTCTAGAACTTGCTTTGATTCTTTTTGAGGCTACATTTCACTTGCATGCATGAACATGATTGAGGCCCTCTTTCTTAGCTAGTTTAACCAAATAGCCAACTTTGTTTTCAATATGATATCAAGCACTCTTTTGACCTCTCGAAAATTCTCTAATTCCTGCCAACCTTGTATATTTTCCTTTGCTTAACCCTTTGAGCTTATTTGACCATTCCTTGTTTCTAGCTCATTATGTGCCTTAAATGAAAAATCGTGTTCTTACTGTACCTTAGGGAATAAAAGAACATTAGCCTGGTTAATGGATGAGTTTTTGAACAAGTGTGGGGGTGTGTGTACAAAATGGTTGTTGAAAAAAAAAAAAAAAAAAAAAAAGAAAAGAAAGAGTGCCTAAAAAAAAAAAAAAAAAAAAAAAAAAAAGAGAAAATGTATGTATATAGTTATGTTCATATATATATATATAAAAAAAAAAAAGAGAGAAAGAAAAGGATTGGGAAACGAATATGTAAAGGGATATACAATAGAGTTGAGATGAACTTTTATGCTCGTTATTTGAACTCACTTCTCATTTGCTTTTATTCTCTTTGGTATTTATCTTCTCATATCCATTTTATCCTCTTCTCATTACCTTGACCTCACTACAACCTTGAATAAAGTCCTCATGATTTGTGTGTGCATGTGTTTTGAGTAGTGGAGAAGTAGAAGATAAGCAAGCTTATGGTAGTACAATTTTCATGGGTTGAATTGAGTGAAATACCTACCTTTTAAACACTTGAGAGATTGAGAGGGAATATTGTGAAGATCCATCATTCTTAATTCATTCTTTTCAACGGAAGTTTCCTTGCATTTTGGTTTGAGATGTGAAGAAATGTTACCTCATTTATGCTTTGATCCCTTGAATTTCTTGTTGCTCTTCTTGCTTCATTGAGTCCTTTAGAGTTTTTAACTTTTAAGTTTGTGTCGTTTTGTCTTTGTCTTCTAACTTTAGTTTTATATGTTTTGCCCAGGAGTGCAAAAAGCTAAGTGTGGGGAATTTGATAATCACATATTTTATTCATTAAGAAACCCTCATTATTAGTCATTTACACTCTTCATGTACTTAATTGACTGAATTTGATTATGTTTTGTAAGTTTGAACTCGAATCGGACTTAATTGATTTTTCAGCATTATTCGAGTCTTACACTGTTTCTGTATTTTGGCCATATCTTGAGTTCTAAATGTCTGATAATTATGAATTTTACCTTGTAGGAAAGATAAAAGAGAGCTCTACAACTTTGATGAAGAGCTCGAAGTCAAATTCAGACATTTAGTGGAGCTAATTGGGCATGGAAATCAGAATACGGGATTTGTGACTGGAACCCGAACAGTGTGTAGTAACCAGAACATAATTCGAGTTTGGGTTTATAGAATGGGCTGAAAATTGGTGATCTGAAAGTTAAGACCCATATGTACAACTTTCATGACAAACACAAAACTTGATTCGGGCTCCTTGATGGAGATATTGGGTCTGAAAGTCAAAACAGAGGTGCTGCAACTGGTCCTGAGCAGTCTGTAGTAATTGGGTCATATCTTGGGCTGTAGGACGAATTTTTGGGTGCTTCCAGAGCCATTGGAAAGCTTAGACAATTTCCTAGAACTTTCATGAAGACCATTTGGCTCAACAATGACGAAATCAATGAGTTCAGCAATGAATACTTTCGGAGACAAGGAAGCTCACCTACCAAGTTCACCTACCAAGCTCACCTACCAAGTTCACCTACCAAGCTCACCTACCAAGTTCACCTACCAAGCTCACCTACTAATTCCACCTACTAATCTCATCTACCCATCTACTACTACTCTGAATCCTCTATAAAAGGAAGCATGAGGAGAGCTCTAAACATAACATACACTTAGAGTTAAAGATAGTTTTTCATAGTTCTTGTATATTTTTCCTTCATTGTAATGGAGAGCTAAGTCACTTCTAGTCAATTCGGGACTCTTGAAGAGATTGTGGCTTGGATTCTTGAGACCTTGGTTATGTAATGTATTTGATTTATATTTGAATTCCTCTTCTCTTCTTCTTCTTCTGTTCTCTTGATCTTGAATGCATGAATGGTGATTCTGTTTATGTTTGATCTGATTTGATCTTGGTTTAAGATTAAGTATCGTGATGAAATTTAGAACTGATTGATCTGAACTAATCACGTAATTGAAGAGGTTAGGTTACTGATTGGTACCTAGGTTAATTGAATTCGGTGCTTAAATTGATATATATCTACATGAATGGTGCGATTGCAGATTTATGTTTATTACTTGTCAATTGAATTCTGGACGATTGTCTAGTATGAATTATGGATCGATCTTGAGATCTCGGTTAGATCCAAGTTAACCATTCAAATGTGCTTCAAATGTTTGTTGAAAGGTCTATGATTGAATCCACCCAATCTCGGATAGATTTCTGAATTATTTGTTTTTCTAATTGTTATTTCTCTTTAAATCTTGTCACTGCGATCTTTGGAACCATCAAAACCCCCTTTTTCTAACTTTCACTTGATTTGATAAAATTGCATCTACGATCCTTGAGGAGACGATCCGGTGTTGTTCACTATACTACAAGTTTAGGTAATAACTTCGGTTATAATTTTGATTGAGTTCGGCGCTCGTCACCTGGTTCGACCACCAACCACTTGTGGCCTACGTCCAGTCCCCGAAACACAGTTCGAGATTTTTCACTATTCAATACAAGCTTAAAACCAGGTGCTTGCAACCTTTACACAATAGGGATACCTCACCCTATTTACTAGAGGGATACCTCACCCCCTTTGAAGGATACCTCACCTTCTTTACACCAAGGGATACCTCACCCTTTTACAGAAGCAGAGAATAGATGAAAAATAAACTCTCACTTAGAGCAGATATTACAAATTGAAGTGCTAATAAGCTCTCTAAGGATATCTCAAGGTTTTGGCAAAAGAGCACAGAAAATATGAAAGAATCACGTTTTTAACACAAGCAAATAATTCAAATGGTTGGGGCTTTTTCAGAAGAGACCCAAGGTCTCTATTTATAGAGCAATGGAAGAAACTAGCCGTTGGAGCAATTAAAAGTAAGTAATTATTGAAATTATGGCCGTTGCTGCCATTTTCGAAAGCTTCGTGAAATTCAATTCTGGACTACGGTATTCGAATGCCTTATGAGGTATTCGAATGCCTCTTGCCAAAACTCTTTTAAAAAACTGATTAAGGCTGGGTTATTCGAATACCAGTTAAGGGTATTCGAATGCCTCATTTAAAAAGGTTCATTTTGAAACTACGGTATTCGAATACCATATGGGGTATTCGAATGCCTCTGTTTTGGCACAGCAGAAAATATCAGTTTCGAAACAGGTTATTCGAATACCATAGATGGGTATTCGAATACCACTTTGAAAAATAGAAAACGTTCAAACTTTAAAACATGGTTATTCGAATACCATATAGTATATTCGAATACCTATAATAAAACATGGTTTCTGTAAAAGCAAGTTATTCGAATACTTGGAGGGGTATTCGACTACCTCTTTGAAAAATAGAAAACGTATAAGCTTGAAAAACACTCTATTCGAATACCTAACAGGGTATTCGAATACCTCTGTTATAAAACTAGTTTTAAATGCTTTCAAATGACCAGAAAATGGTTGTTTAAGTTTGGAAAAACAATTTTGAAAACATTTCTTTGCAATGCCAAATAATGAGATATCCAATGAGGCTTTTACAAGGATCCTAAGTCCTAAAGCTTATTCTTGAAGATCTTGGACTTGGTCTTCTCATCATCTTCATGTTTGTCTTCACGTTTGTTATCATCAAAACTATTGCTCATGATAGATAGCTAATTACATTCTCCCCCTTTTTGATGATGACAAACTAACATTTGAGAAAAGCATTAGTTCATATAAATTGGGATTCACAAAGTTTATTTAGAGATACTTACTCCCCCTCTTTTTCATAAGAGGTGATTTATATCGAGAGAGATGTGCACAGCTTTCCTTACTTTTGGAATCCAATTTCTATTTTTGTTTTGACTTTTACTCCCTGACTTTTCTCAAACAAAGACATTTAAACTTGTTCTCCCCCTTTTGTACATTTGATACCATTCTCCCCCTTTTGTCATGATCAAAAAGATGGGGCAAGTATTTTTCTCCCCTTTTTATCATATCAAACAATATATGCATGTCCTCAAGTTGAATGAGTTTTGTCCATTTAAATTTGTGCTTGAGGTAGTGTTCTCCCTACAACAAAATTCAGAGTACTTTCATTGGTATCCATTAATGTTGGATCCATAGGGGTTAGTCAAACTCATAAGCCAATAAGTATTTAAGAAAATGAGGCAAAAGCAGCAAATGATTCTCAAGGGCAAAAGAATATATTTATCGATTAATTTGGCCAAGAAATCACTTGTTTGATATCATTTGTTATCATTTGTTATTACTTGTTATTATGTTCATATCACTTTGATACCACTTGTTGTCAAAATGTAAAGCATTTACCACTTGTTTGATATCACTTGTCAAGATGTTCTAAGCATTTACCACTTGTTAACAAATTCTTATAAATCTGACATATGTCAAGAAAAACACAGATATTAAATATTTCATATACCACTTATTGCACTTGTTCGTATATCAAAACAATAGCCAATTACATTTACCTTGAACATTTACCTTACAAAGGATTTAAATATGCAACATATTCTAGAGAAAGATAAGGTGAAAGAGCAAGCAAAAATATGCATTTAAGAACATCATGTGATTTTCATATAAGGCATAAATGAAGGCTTGATGAAATAAGATTAAAAGCATGTTATTCATAGTTGGAATATATTTTCATTGCATATGTATAAGAAAAGGAAACAGAAACGAAACAGAGAACACGTCGTAAAACTTGCTTTCAGCCATGTGGTATTCGAATACCTCTTGCCGTATTCGAATACCCATCACATTTTATAAACTCCAGAAGGAGCAAGTATTCGAATGCCTAGGAAGGTATTCGAATACTCCAGATAGCATGTAATAAGTACTGATAAAGATGTCCCAGATTATTCGAATACCTAACAGGGTATTCGAATACCTCTGTTATAAAACTAGTTTTAAATGCTTTCAAATGACCAGAAAATGGTTGTTTAATTTTGGAAAAACAATTTTGAAAACATTTCTTTGCAATGCCAAATAATGAGATATCCAATGAGGCTTTTACAAGGATCCTAAGTCCTAAAGCTTATTCTTGAAGATCTTAGACTTAGTCTTCTCATCATCTTCATGTTTGTCTTCACGTTTGTTATCATCAAAACTATTGCTCATGATAGCTAGCCAATTACAAAAGGAAGAAATAACAATTAAAGAGCAGTCAATTTAGAAACCTATCCAAGATTGGGTGGATTCAATCATAGACCCATCATAGAACACTTGAAGCGCAATTGAATTGTTAATTTGGATCTAACCGAGATCTCTGCATCAAATCCGAAATTCATACTAGACGATCGTCTAGAATTTAATTAACAAGTGATAATCACAAATCCATGATCACGCCATTCATGAAGATCTATGTTAATTTCAAGTACCG
This sequence comes from Ormosia emarginata, assembly GCA_029884605.1. NCBI lineage: Eukaryota > Viridiplantae > Streptophyta > Magnoliopsida > Fabales > Fabaceae > Ormosia > Ormosia emarginata. The sequence continues at coordinate 25,271,006 of JAQQTP010000062.1, read as the reverse complement.
AATTCAATTAACTTAGGCACAAATCAGTAACCTAACCTTTTCAATTTTGTGATTAATTTAGATCAATCAGTTCTAAGTTTCATCACAAATCTCAATCTTAAACTAAGATCAAATCAGATCAACATAAATAGAATCACCATTCATGCATTCAAGATCAAGAAGAAGAAAAGAGGAATTCAATTACAAATCAAATACAATACATAATCAAGATCTCAAGAATCCAAACCACAATCTCTTCAAGAGTTCTAAATTGACCGAAAGTAGCTTAGACCTCCATTACCATGAAGGGGAGCATCAAAATATATAAAAGTTATGAGAAACTATGAAGAAACAAGAAGAAACTATAAGAGAAATGAAGGAGAATACAACTTATTCATGATAACCATTGGTGCCTTTTATAGAAGTCTAGGGTAACAAAATGACAAAGGGGAGTGGGTGGATTAGTGGGTGAGTGAGTGGAGTGTTTGAGTGGGTTGGTTTAGTGGATTGGTTTAGTGGATGAGTGAATGGAATGGTTGGGTGGGTTGGTTGAGTGGAAAATGCCAAAGGACTTTTGGTGAGTGGGAAATTATGGAGATGAATGGGTGAGTGGATGGATGAGTGGGTGGATTAGTGGATAAGTGGGTGGAGTGGTTGAGTGGTTGGATTAGTGGATGAGTGGATGAGTGGATGAGTGGATTAGTGGATGGATGAGTGGGTGGTTGAGGACGAAAATTTCGTGTCTGATTTGGAAGCCAAAAATGACCCACTATACTTCAGATCCATGAAAAGTACTCTTCATAAAAGTTGTAGATCTTTGTCTTGGCTATAAAATGCATATCTGGTTAGTCCAATTTGGCTTCCTTCAGCCCAATATATGTCTCAAATACCGCAGGTTACTCAAACCCAACTTCAGCACCTCTGTTCCGATTTGTAAGCTCAAACTGACCTACTAGACTTCATTTTTTCAAAAAGTATTCTTCATGAAAGTTGTTTATTTGGATCTTGACTATCAACTGTCCAAATTTCATCCCATCTCCATTATTACATCTTGAGATATGATTTTATGAGTGCACACCGCTCGGATTCTAGTGACAGAACCCGTATTCTGACTTCCATGTAAACTTAGGTCCTTTAGACATCTGTTTTGGACTTCGAGCTCTTCATCAAAGTTGTAGAGCTTCCTCTTAGCTTTCCTACAAGGTAAAATTCATGTTTATCAGATATTAGGAACTCAAGTTATGGCCAAAATACAGAAACAGTGTCAAATCTCAATAATGCTAAAAATATTCAATTAGGACCAATTTAAGCTCAAACTCACAAAATCATACCAAACTCAATCAATTAAGAATATGGAGAGTGTAAATGACTAAACATAAGGGTTTCTTAATGAATAAAATATGTGATTATGAAATTGCCCCACACTTAGCTTTTTGCACTCCTGGGCAAAACTCAAGACCAAAACAAGGACATAAGAGATTAACAAAAATTTAAATTCCAATGACATTCAAGAGCCCAAAATTTTACAATCAAGAAGAACAACCAAAAGTTCAAGGGATCAAAACATTCATGAGTTAACAATTCTCCACATCTCAAACCAACAAGCAAGGTATCTTCAACATGAATCGAGAATGATAGATCTTCATAAGATTCCCTCTCAATCTCTCAAGTGTTTAAAAGGTAGGTATTTCACTCAATTCAACCCATGAAAATTGCACTACCATAAGCTTGCTTATCTTCTACTTCTCCGCTACTCAAAACACATGCACACACAAATCATGAGGACTTTATTCAAGGTTGTAGTGAGGTCAAGGTAACAGAAGAGGATAAAATGGATATGAGAAGATAAATACCAAAGAGAATAGAAGCAAATGAGAGCTGAGTTCAAATAACAAGCATAAAAGTTCATCCCAACTCTAATGTATATCCCTTTACATATTCATTTCCCAATCCTTTTTTTTCTTTTTTTTATATATATGAACATAACTATATACATACTTTTTCTTTTTTTTTTTTTTTTTTTTTTAGGCACTCTTTCCTTTTTCAACAACCATTTTGTACACACACCCCCACACTTGTTCAAAAACTCATCCATTAACCAAGCTAATGTTCTTTTATTCCCTAAGGTAAAGTAAGAACACGATTTTTTCATTTAAGGCACATAATGAGCTAGAAACAAGGAATGGTCAAATAAGCTCAAAGGGGTTAAGTAAAGGAAAATATACAAGGTTGGCAGGAATCGAGAAATTTTCAAGAAATCAAAAGAGTGCTTGATATCATATTGAAAACAAGGTTGGCTATTTGGTTAAACTAGCTAATTAAGAAAGAGGGCCTCAATCATGTTCATGCATGCAAGTGAAATGTAGTCTCAAAAAGAATCAAAGCAAGTTCTAGAGTGGTCATTAACATGAGTGAAAATCACACAAGAAAAAAGAGAATGGCATAAATGTTGAATCCATCCATTAGGCTCAAAATCTCACAAGGTATGCATCCATCAAACTCAATTCATTAGTTCAATCATCCATCACCAAGCATATCAGTTCAAGAAGGGAGAAAAGTTATTCAATCATGCAATGAAGCCTTTTTTTTTTTTTTTATTTTTTTGATTGATTTTTTTTAACAAACCAAAAGAAACAGAAACATGCTAAAATCTCTCCCCCACACTTAATATAACATTGCCCTCAATGTGAAAGAGAGATATAGAAAAGAGTAAAGAAAAGAGCAACACAACCTGATGAGGAGTGAGTCAACGCCAAGCAGAAAAGAAACACACAGTCAATGCCACATCAGACCTTGAAAAATCCTAACACCTGAGTAGCATTTAAAACAAAAATAACAAAAACAACTAAAAGAAGAAAAATGAGGGTCTTTTAGAGTCGATTCCTAAGACTGTAACACTCCTGTTCATCTCTGAAGAGATTCCACAATTAAGAAGTTCATGATGTACCAGATCACAAGAATGCATCTGAAGAGTCAATAAGGTATAACTTACTGACTCTTTACTCAGCCATTCAAAGTGAAGTATGTTTTTATCTTCTCAATTTGCAGAAACCATCCCTAAAGATCTTGAAAGCAAATCTAGTTGGGTTGCCTCCCAATAAGCGCTTGTTTAACGTCGTTAGCTCGACGTTGGGACACTTCTTAGTGATCTTTATAATGTGGATGATAAAAGCCCATCACTTTCACTTCCACATTTTTCGGCTTGAGATGGTGTCCATTGGTCTTATTAAGTGAGGTTGGTGAAAAGACTCCACCAGGATCCCATTGGTTGAAACATGATGACCAGGTTATGGTTGACACAACATGATAGCTTCCACTACGGTCCCATTGGTTGAAGTGTAACAACCAAGTGAAGCTTGAAGCATGAGGGTTCACATTGGGGTCCCATTGGTCTTCCTTGACTTCACCAATGGCATGCAATACGTGTAATTTTGCAATCCTGCTTTCATTGATAATGCTGGACCATGGCCTAAAAACAAAATCCACTTCAGTAGTTACTAGCATCTGCTGACTTTCCTCTTTCTTTGAAAATTCCTCAATGGCCTTCAACTCCACCTCCCTATATGTTTCAGATTCTGCAACTACATTGTTGATAGACCCTTCTATATCATTAGATCCTGCGTAAACAGAATCATTAGTTTTCAAATATGCAGAAATTTCAGCACACACAACACATTTTATATCACCATCATGATCAGCACATGAGTTGCAATTGATAGAATCATCAAAACTAATTAAATCAGGAAATTCAGCACACAACTCATCATGAGTTTCCTCAACTAAGTCTGCATGTAAATCAATATGACAATTAGAATGCAGGGAGTTGGGAATTGTTTGGGGAAAGAGTTGGCCTGACTCTTGACATCTCAGTTCATTAACAGTGGTTGTCAACTGGTCAATTTGGGTTGTTAAATCCTGAATTGTGGTAGTGAAATTCTGCTTGAACTCAATTTGGGTTTTCATCAAGTCCTCCCATGAAGGCTCAAGTTTTGTGGTTGATGGACTTGTTATCTGCTGGAATGGCTGCTCATATTGAAATGATTGTTGCTGTAGTGATGTCGTATTGCCATATCCCAGATCCGGATAGTATTCCCAGCTAGGATTGTATGTGTTGAAGAAGAGGTCATAACTTTGTTGCTGCTGCTGGAACTGTGGTTCATCAGGAAAATAACCACCGGTACTTGCAACAAATTGATCTGGAAAAATAGAACTACCATACTTGAAGTGTAGGGCATGCATATGTGGGGTGAGATGAACAAAAACAAATGTTACACACAAGTGTAGCTTCCTGCACAGGTGATTGTTGTCTCACTACTATATATCTTACCAAAGAAGTCAACTCCTCAAGTTTTGACTCCATTATGCATGGTCCATTGGATCCTTAAAATGCAACAGAATGTAACAAAATGATAATGAAAGAAAAAGAAAAAATTAAAAAGAAAGAGTTAGTATGGGATCAACACTCAAAATATGCAAAAATAAATCTAGTTAATGTATCTAAACATTTTTTAAAATTTATGGGAGCAACACAGACAAAATCTACATAAAAATGAAACTAGAAAATGCAATAAAAAATAATAAAAAATTAAAAAAATGGTCTAAATGATAGAATTTCGAAAAACCAGGGTTGACCTCACGCTTTTTATTGTGAGTCTTGTTTATCAGTTGTTTTTAGTTCAAATAGACCAAGTTTCATATTTTTCTAAGGCACGTTCATTCGAAAATTGTATCAACTACCCATAATCACCAGTTTTCCATCTTTCCTTCACTAGAGAAATTTAGAAATCTAAGAAAAAAAATTGTTAGTGTAGTATGAACAATACTTGGATAATGGATAAAAATGTTAGAAAAGTTAATAAAAAGCAAAAGTTAGTAAAAACACTTAAAATGAAAAGATTACACTTACTAATCCCCACAATAGCGCCAAAATTTTGACGAAATTACCGAACTCGATCAAAATTATAACTAAAGTTATTACCTAAGCTTGTAGCACAGTGACAACACCGGATCATCTCCACGAGGATTGTAGATGCAATTTTATCAAATCAAGTGAAAGTTAGCAAAAAGGGGGGTTTGACAGTTTAAGATCGCACTTAACAAAATTAAAGGAAGAAATAACAATTAAAGAGCAGTCAATTTAGAAACCTATCCAAGATTGGGTGGATTCAATCATAGACCCATCATAGAACACTTGAAGCGCAATTGAATTATTAATTTGGATCTAACCGAGATCTCTGCATCAAATCTAGAATTCATACTAGACGATCGTCTAGAATTTAATTAATAAGTGATAATCACAAATCCGCAATCACACCATTCATGAAGATCTATGTTAATTTCAAGTTCCGAATTCAATTAACTTAGGCACAAATCAGTAACCTAACCTTTTCAATTTTGTGATTAATTTAGATGAATCAGTTCTAAGTTTCATCACAAATCTCAATCTTAAACCAAGATCAAATCAGATCAACATAAATAGAATCACCATTCATGCATTCAAGATCAAGAAGAAGAAAAGAGGAATTCAATTACAAATCAAATACAATACATAACCAAGATCTCAAGAATCCAAACCACAATCTCTTCAAGAGTTCTAAACTGATCGAAAGTAGCTTAGCCCTCCATTACCATGAAGGGGAGCATCAAAATATACAAAAGCTATGAGAAACTATGAAGAAACAAGAAGAAACTATGAGAGAAATGAAGGAGAATACAACTTATTCATGATAACCAATGGTGCCTTTTATAGAAGTCTAGGGTAACAAAATGACAAAGGGGAGTGGGTGGATTAGTGGGTGAGTGAGTGGAGTGTTTGAGTGGAGTGGTTGAGTGGGTTGGTTTAGTGGATTGGTTTAGTGGATGAGTGAATGGAATGGTTGAGTGGGTTGGTTGAGTGGAAAATGCCAAAGGACTTTTGGTGAGTGGGAAATAATGGAGATGAATGGGTGAGTGGATGGATGAGTGGGTGGATTAGTGGATAAGTGGGTGGAGTGGTTGAGTGGTTGGATTAGTGGATTAGTGGATGGATGAGTGGATTAGTGGATGGATGAGTGGGTGGTTGAGGACGAAAATTTCGTGTCTGACTTGGAAGCCACAAACGACCCACTATACTTCAGATCCATAAAAAGTACTCTTCATGAAAGTTGTATATCTTTGTCTTGGCTATAAAATGCATATCTAGTTCATCCAATTTGGCTTCCTTCAGCCCAAGATATGTCCCAAATACCGCAGGTTGCTCAAACCCAACTTCAGCACCTCTGTTCCGATTTGCAAGCTCAAACTGACCTACTAGACTTCATTTTTTCAAAAAGTGTTCTTCATGAAAGTTGTTTATTTGGATCTTGACTATCAACTATCCAAATTGCAGCCCATCGTCATTATTATATCTTGAGATATGATTTTATGAGTGCACACCATTCGGATTCTAGTGACAGAACCCGTATTCTGACTTTCATGTAAACTTAGGTCCTTTAGACATCTGTTTTGGACTTCGAGCTCTTCATCAAAGTTGTAGAGCTTTCTCTTAGCTTTCCTGCAAGGTAAAATTTATGTTTATCAGATATTAGGAACTCAAGTTATGGCCAAAATACAGAAACAGTGTCAAATCTCAATAATGCTGAAAATATTCAATTAGGACCAATTTGAGCTCAAACTCACAAAATCATACCAAACTCAATCAATTAAGAATATGAAGAGTGTAAATGACTAAACATAAGGGTTTCTTAATGAATAAAATATGTGATTATCAGGGGATACCAAATTAACTGGCCCATCTTCATCATGAAGTATATGATGAGGGCAAAAGGCAAAGATCGATCTGAATTGCCCTATGGACTGATCATCACTGCCTTCCTCGACAAATATCCTCAGATTCTAGAAACTGAGCGGGCAACTCAGCTGACTCATCATCATGTGTTTGGTTCCTTTACATTGAATAAGATGAAGATGATGAAGACCGATGATGGCTGAGTGTACCCAGTTGAGGTGGAAGATGATGTGGAAGAGCCTCAAGGCGCCCTTGTTGCCTCTGCTGCCCCTGCTATTGATATTCCTGCCCCTTCCCCTGCTCCTATTACAAATGAGCAGATCATGGCTACTCTGTTGGATAACAGAGCTTACATGGAGAACACCTTCACTATTCTGTTTGACAGAATAACAAGTGTTGAGCGTGAACAGGCTGTCATTCAAGCTCTACTGTCTGGCAACGAATCTACCTCTCCACTTCCGCCACCAGATGCCTATTTCTAGGAATCACTTAGACTTAGGATCTTTGCTCTATGTGTATTGGCTGATTGTTTTCCTATGCAACTGTACATGTAATTTTAGCCAATATAATTCTTAATGAAATGAGTGGTTTGCTGCAATTATATGCCTATTTCTCTGCCTTTCATATATATTATTTGTTATATCTTTTTTATTATGCCAAAGGGTAAGAAAAATATTTGGTAACACTTGAGAAAAGACAGGTAAGAAAAAGTAAAAATAATTGGATTCCAAAAGAAAAGGGGAGTTGCGCATCTCTGATATAAATCATCTCTCATGAAAAAGAGGGGGAGTAAGTTCTCTAAAACTTTAAACTTTGTGAATTTCAATTTATCTGAACTAATGCTTTTCTCAATGATAGTTTGTCATCATCAAAAGGGAGAGAATGTGATTGATAATGTGATAGTGAAGACTGGTTTTGATGATAACAAACATGAAGATGATAAGAAGACCAAGTTCAAGATTACCTCTAGGACTTAGGATCTTTTGTACGGAGACTTTTTTGGATATCTCATTGATTTTGCACAAAAAGATGAAAATGTTTTAAATTAATATTCCAAATTCAAAGAATGATCTTAATGTTTTTCAAAAATGTTTTTGGAAATTTTAAAATGTTCAATACTATTTTGGAACAAAGCTATTCGAATAAAGGTATCTTTATTCGAATAAATCAAGTCATTAGAATCCTTTCTTATTTAGGGTTATCCAAATAACCCCCCAAGGTATTCCAATAAACCTGTTTAAAACTTCATACATTTTTTTTGTTTTCAAAGTACTATTCGAATAGTACATTTGGTATTTGAATACAAAGCTTTCCAAAATATGTTTTTCTAAATGATCTATTCGAATAACTCACAAAGTATTCGAATATACCTATTTCACAAATAGCTTCTTTTAATAGAGGTTTTCGAATAACCTTCTTCGAAACTGATTTTCACAAGCTTTTTGAATCAGTGGTATTCGAATAACTGAAAAAGTATTCGAATAAACCACGGGATCCTAATTTAGAAGAAAATGACTATATTTCAAATTTAATACGTAAATTAATTCCTTCAACGACGATTTTCCTCAGAGACTCTATAAATAGTGACCTTGGGTCACTTTTGAATGTCGCTCAAATATCTGAATCATTCTTTGCTTGCTTGAAAATGTGATTTATAATTCTCTCATATTTTCTATGCTCTTTTCGTCAAAACTTTGAGATATCCTTAAAGATCTCTATAGTACTTCAATTTGTGACATTTACTCTTTGTGAGAGTTTCTCTTCATCTATATTTTGTTTCTTTGCAACGAGGGTGAGGTATCCCTCAAAGGTTTGTAAAGAGGTTGAAGTATCCCTTTAATGTTTGTGTAATGGTGAAGTATCCCTGAAAGTTGAGGCTTTAGCACAAGGGGCAGAGTTTCCCTATGTGTGAAAAGTACTCTTGTTTGTAACAGTTGCAAGCACCTGTTTTAAGCTTGTATTAATAGTAAAAAATCTTGAATTATGTTTCGAGGACTACACGTAGGCCGCAAGAGGTTTGGTGGTTAAACCAAGATAAATATTGTGTCTGCTCTTCTTATCTTTATCTCTTTATTTACTACAATTTCATTATTATTGCTTATCTGTTTATTTTTCTATTCTTCAGGCTTTCTATTCTCTTTCTGCATTCATATTCTTTTAAAAAATAACTTCAATAAAGTTTGTTTTATAATCATTTGCGAAAAGTTTTTAATACTCAATTCACTTCCCTCTTGAGTACTAGAGCCACTTGGTAACACATTTTAACATTTTTTATGTAATGACGCAACCCATGGAGGAACATTCTATTTTTCATATATATTTGCTTTCTGAATTAGATGATGATACTTATGATGAGTTATATGTTGAATTTCCTGAGTTTTCTTATTTTCATGATTTTGTTCATTGTCACTCATGTACTGATTGTGATAGTGATAGTGTTATGTACTGCGTGTGCTAAAATTTCTATATTTTTGAAAAATAATGAATATGTTTTCACAGATTATGCAACAGCTACTGATTATGTAGAAATTCAATCTACATAAATAGTTTCCACCACCAGATTGCTTCCCATAATAGTGCAACCACCCAAATTAGAGTTAAAGCCTTTACTTGTGCATCTTAAATATGTATAACTGGAAGTTGTTAAGAAGCTTCCAATGATTGTAGCTAAGAACCTCCATGTTGAACAAGAAGAGAAATTGCTACAGATTTTGAGAGAGCACAAGAGAGCCATCAGATGGACACTTACAAACATTCCTAGTCTTAATCCTTCTACGTGCATGCATCGAATCTTGCTTGTGGAGGAAGCTAAACCAGTGAGGTAGCCCCAGAGGAGACTAAATCCAGTGATTCTGGATGTGGTGAAGAAGGAAATGACCAAACTATTACAAGCTGGCATTATTTACCTCATCTCTAACAGTAAAAGGGTGAGCCCGGTGCAAGTCATTTTGAAAAAATATGGGGTTATAGTAGCAGCAAATTAGAATAATGAGCTGATTCCAACCATGATGCAGAATAGTTGGAGAGTCTGCAAAGATTATAAGAAGCTCAACCAAGCCACCCGAAAGGATCATTACCCCCTGCCTTTTATTGATAAAATGTTAGAGAGATTGGTTGGGAAATCGCATTACTATTTTCAGGATGGCTACACTGGTTATTTTCATATCTATCTTGTACCAGAGGATCAGCAGAAGACCGCTTTTACGTGTCTCTTCGACACTTTTGCTTACATGTGGATGCTCTTAAGCCTCTTCAATGCCCCTGGCACTTTTCAGTAGTGCATGGGGAGTATTTTCTCTAATCTTTTAGAAGAGTGCATTAATGTATTTATGGATGATTTTACTATCTATGGTTCTTATTTTGATTCTTGTTTGGATAGCTTGGCTAGAGTATTGCATAGGTGTATTGAGACTAACCTTATTTTGAATTTTAAAAAGTTTCATTTCATGGGAGAGCAAGGTATAGTTTTAGGTCATTTAGTGCCTAGCAAGGACATTGAGGTAGATCCTACAAAAATAAATGTGATTTCTTCTCTATCTTACCCTACATGCGTGCAGGAAGTTCATTTTTTTCTTGGTCATGCAGGTTTCAACAGGTGCTTTATTAGAGATTTTAGCAAGATAACCCTTCCGTTGTCCAACCTTCTACAAAAGGATGTGGAGTTTGATTTTGATCAGAAATGCAAGGAAGCTTTCAACCATTTGAAGCAAGCTTTGACTAGTACCTCCATTATCTAGCCACCTGATTGGACATTTCCTTTTGAGCTAATGTGTGATACTTTAAATTATGCAGTAGGAGTTGTCTTGGCGTAGAGAGTGGGCAAAATGCCTCATGTGATTTATTATGCTTTGAGGACTTTGGATGCTACTCAAGCAAATTATATAACTACAGCAAACGAGTTTTTATCCATTATTTTTGCATTAGATAAATTTAAATCATATCTGCTTAGTTCTAAAGTTGTGGTGTTTTCTGATCATATAGCTCTAAAGTTTCTTCTAAAGAAACCTAAGGCCAAGCCATGATTGATTAGGTGGATACTACTGCTCCAAGAGTTTGACATTGAGAGACGGGATAATAGTGGAGCAAAGAACTTGGTTGCAAATCATTTGAGCTAGATCCCATAGGCAGTGGACACTCTTCTTATTCAAGAGACCTTCCCAAATGAGCAACTTTTTCAGCTACGAGGTAAGGACCCTTGGTATGCTGGTTTAGTGAATTATTTAGTTGCATATGAGTTACCTGCTTATTTTAAGAAGCATCAAATTGATAAAATTAAGAATAAAGATAAATATTACATAGGAGATGATCTTTATCTATGGAGACTGTGTAGTAACCAAGTGATTAGACGTTGTGTGCCTGATTATGAGTTTCAGTCTATTCTGCATTTTTGTTATACCCTTGCATGTGGTGGTCACTTTGGACTATAACACATTACTAGGAAAAATTTAGACTCTAGATTATATTAGCCCACCTTATTTCATGATGCTTATAATTATTGTAAGAATTGTGAACAATGTCAACGAATAAGTAACATTTCCCGTAGGAATGAGATGTCTTAACAACCATTTTTGTTTTGTGAGATATTTGATGTGTGGGACATTGATTTCATGGGTCCCTTTCCCAATATTTTTGGTTTTGTTTACATTTTGTTAGCTATTGATTATATATCTAAATGGGTGGAGGCAAAGGCCACTTGAACTGATGATTCTCATGTTGTTTTAGACTTTGTCAGGTCTCACATTTTTTGCAAGTTTAGAGTTCCGAGAACCATAATTAGAGACCAAGGCTATCATTTATGTAATAAAAACATAGAGGCATTGTTAAAGAAATATGGTGTGATGCATAAAGTTTCAACTCCCTACCATCCATAAACTAATGGGCAAGTTGAAGTTTCGAATAGGGAGTTGAAACAAATCTTGGAAAAAATAGTCTAACCGAATAGAAAAGATTGGAGCAAAAGGCTTGAGGACGCATTGTGGGCATATAGGACTGCCTTCAAGACTCCTTTAGGCATGTCTCCCTATAGGATAGCCTTTGGCAAGGCATGTCATCTTCTGGTGGAGATTAAACACAAGACCTATTGGGCGGTAAAGAAGTGCAACCTTGACTTGAACCAAGTTGGAACCCAAAGAAAACTCCAAGAACTTGAAGAGATTCAGTTAGAAGCTTATAAGAACTCTTGAAACTACAAATAGAAGACCAAAGCCTTCCATGATAAAATGATTATAAGAAAAGAATTTGTGATTGTTCAAAAAGTTTTTTTTTACAATCCTCGCCTCAAGCTCATGTCCAACAAGCTTTGTTCTAGGTGGATAGGTCCTTTTATAGTCACTAAGGTTTTTCCTTATGGTGCAGTGAAGATCATAAGTGAGGAAACTAACAAAGCTTTCAAAGTCAATGAATATCGCCTCAAGCAATTCTATGAGGAAGCTCAAGAGGACATTGTGGAGGAGGTCCACTTGTAACTGTTAGGTATGACAACCATCACCTAAGAGGGGGTGAATTGGGTGATTACAAATTTTTAAAACAACTTTGAGAAATTATGCATTTTGATATTTTCAATTAACACATGTAGCAGAATAAGTCTAACAAAGGTACAATTATTAAAGATTTCTCAAATATCACTTGGACTATAGGATAAATCAAGTAAATAAGCTAGATATCAAGTTCTTAAAGTCAAAACATCAAGATGACAAGATATTCAATATGTTGCACCAAATATTGAAATTAAAATGTGTAAGGAAGAGAGAATCAAACTCAAGAATTTATCCTTGTTCAGTTACCAACCACTTGTGGCTTACATCCAGTCCACAAGCTTAACTTGAGATTTTCTTCACTATCTCCTAGACTTCACGAGTGTTAGGAAAACTTTTGTACAAGCAAGAGCACTCCTCTAACCTTGGGATACATCACCCTTGTGCTAGAGCCTCTAACTGTTCAAGCTTCATAGGTGCTTGAAAAATATTTACATTCAAGAGCACTCATAACACCTTTAGGATATGTCACTATTCGTGTTTAAGCCTCACTACAAGGGATACCTCACCCTTTTCTTTCTTGGGAGATACCTAACCCTCTTACAATAATTTTAAGATGAAGAGAAAGATTATAAACTCTCACAAGAGTAGATATACAACTTGAAGAACAAAGAAATAGAAGGATTTTGCAATAAAGAACTCAAAATATGATTTTGAAGATTCAAGGATCAAATCAAGTGTTCAAGAGTTGTAAATGCTTCAAACATCACTTATATATAGAGCCCAAGTGATAAAATAGTCATTAGTAATGTTTAGAAATTATTTTTTTTATGAAAACTAGTCATTTATAGCCATTGGGAGCGTTTTGGTTGCATCAATAATCAGTTATTTACATGTCCTAATTGGTTATTGTACTCTGGTTTTGAAAACTGACTTTAAATGGTCATAACTTCTTCATTTCTCATATGTTTTAAGTAAATGACTACTAATTTGAAAGATCTTTGAGACTATTTTCATATGAAATAAGTTTCAGACTAAAAATCAAAATATTTTGAAAGTTATGATCAAAAGTGTAACCAAAGGTTAGTTTTTCGAAACCTAAACTTGACTATTTTTCATAGTTTTTAACTACCGCCATGATTAGCTTTTGAAAACATGTTTGTTGGGCAATTTAACATGTAAGAACCTTTTGTAAAGATTTAAAATATATTTGAACTTTTTTCTTGTAAAACCTCTATCTTTATATAGGAGAAAGCCTAAAAGGAAAATATACAAATTCTAGTCCTTAGTCTTCTTGATGTAATCCAAGCTTTCAAAAATTTCTTTTGTTCGAATCTTGCAAATGCTTAGAACATCTTATCATTCTCATTCTTCTTGAGTTGCGCATAATTGTGATGTTTTACTTTCTTTTTGCAATGCTCACTCTTGGTAGGACTATCATACAAAGTATTACTCATTTAAAACAAATATATTTAGTCCCAATTCATGATTTAATATCTTCATATGCATGATTCATAAATGTATAACTCTAGTTAGTCTAACATGCATGTAAGAATTTCATAGACACATCCAAATAAGACATTTATAAATTACTAATAGATATGCTCTATATAGGATGTAACAAAGAACACTTTGCACATTTTCATTTAAATAGAGTCAAATCCAATATTAATTCATTATAACTCATATAAAGCATTATTGCATATATTATATAAAGAATGCTACACATATCTCATTGCATGATTATTAAGTGAAATATAACTAGATAAAGTACATAATCATGCATGATACAATATAATCTATTAAGCACATCTATGTAACATAAACATCATTATTTTTGTCTTGTATTTGTTATCCCCAAAACTTAACATATTAAACCAGTGAGACAAACTTATTTCTACTGTAAACAGCCATTTACATCACTTGATAAGGATGTTTCTTCCTTATCTTCTTTATTTTACTTGTCCTAAATTTGATGATGATATTTATGGGACATTGAGGATTTGATATTTTATAAGCTTTACATTGATCACAATATAAAATTTAAGTGCTAGGGAAGAATTTACATTTTGTTTACTGTTTTTGTTTTAAATTCTATTTTTCTATTTTGTTATATAACTATTTCTATTTTTGTTTCTATTTAATTTTTTTAGTTTTCTATTTCTATTTTTTGTTTTAATTTTGTTGTTACTATTTCTGTTTCTAGATTTATTTTGTTGTTATTTTTTGTTCTGTTTTCTATTTTGTTTCAACATACTATTTTCTGTTTTCAAATTTTGATTCTGTTTTGTTTTTAAATTTTGTTTTTCTATTTTAAAAAAATAAATATATATAAAAATGTGTTTTTAATGGCTTTCTAATGGAATTTTGAGATTTGTAAAAGTTGTGAGCATGCATCAATTGAAGTTAAAAGTTTATAATATAAGTGAATAAATTGCCTTTCATCTTGAGATTAACTAGTTTAGTAATGGAAATTAAATTGGTAGATTTAGTTTGATAAAAGCATACCTTATGAGACTTTGAGCCTTTTAATGAATGGATTGAGCTTTTATGTTATTCTCTTTTTTCTTATGTGATTTTCAATCATGAAGTTTGTTACTCTAGAACTTGCTTTGATTCTATTTTAGGCTACATTTTTACATTCATACATGAACATGATTGAGGAATTTTTCTTAAATTAGTTACTTTAGCCAAATATTCAACCTTGCATATTTTTCCTTGATAAACCCCCTTGAGCTTATTTGACCATTCCTAATTTTTGGCTCATTACATGTCTTAAATGAAAAATCATATTTTTACCTAACCTTAGGGAATAAGAGAGCATTAGGATTGTCATTGGAAGAGTTTTTGAACAAGTGTGGAGGTGTGTTAATTAGTGTGCAAAATGTTTGATGAAAAAGAAAAGATTGGCCAATTGAAAAAAACAACAGAAGAGAAATTGAAAAAAAATTTAAAAAAAAAAAGAGAAAGAAAAAAAAGGAAAGAATATGTAATGAAAATTTGCATTACAAGGATTTAGGTTAAACTCTCATGCTTGTTATTTGAACTTATCCCCAATGTTCTTTTCTTCTCTTTGGTATTTAACTTGTCATCTCTATATTATTCTCTTTCCTTACCTTGACCTCATTATAACCTTGCATAAAGTCCTCTTGATTTGTGTGTGCATGTATTTTGAGTAGTAGAGAAGTAGAAGATAAGCAAGCTTATGATAGTGCAAATTCTCATGAGCTAATTGAGTGAAACACTTACCTTCTAAACACTCGAGGGATTAAGAGTGTTTCTTGTGAGGTTCTATCATTCTTGATTTATGTTTTTTAATTAAAGTTACTTTCCTTGTCAGTTTGAGAAGTAAAGAAATGTTGCTTCATGAATGTTTTGATTCCTTAAAACTTTGGTTGCTCCTCTTGCTCATAGACTTTTGCATTCTTGAACATAATTAGAAAGCGAGTCTTTTAGAATTTTTAACTTTTGAGTTTGTGTTGTTGTTCCTTGTTCCCTAGTGTTGAATTTCTAGTTTTGTCCAAGAGTGCAAATGCTAAGTGTGGAAGAATTTGATAAATACAATTTTCATATATTAGTTAACATCATATTTAGTCTTTTAGATCTCTTATGTACTTGATTGATTGGTTTTGGCTACATTTTATAAGTTTGTGTTCAAATTGAGTTTAATTATATTTTTTAGCATTATTGGGAATTTTATATTATTTCTATATTTTGGGCATAACATGATTTCTAGACATCTAAAAATTATGAATTTTACCTTGTAGGAAAGCAGAGAGAAAGTTGTACAACTTTGATGAAGATCTCAAAGGTTGAATCTGATGTCTAGTGGTTTAGATTGAACCTAGAAGTCAAAATAGAGATGATGTCGCTAGAATCTTGATAATATGCAGAGATTGTGCCATAATTTAGGTTGTAGCGTCATATAGAGCTAAGACCGGTGTCATTAGTAAGTTGAGACACAAATCTTCAACTCTTATGGTGAATACTTATAAAAAATGTGACGTTTTGATGGTGTTCTCACCCTTCGAAGTCAGCCAATGGGTCCGATGAGCTGTTAAGAATATTTTGCGTATAATTCTCTTATCCTAAGCCCAAATTAGGCAAATGAGGTGTCCAATTAAAGTTAAAAGGAAGGGAATTAACACTAAGCTAAGGAAAAACTTTGATTTTTAATTTTAGAGACAGTTATTTAAGCAGCAACAACAACCCCGAACTTAACCCTAATTTTCTCTTGGCTACTCTTGCTTGCATTTTCTCTCTTCATCTCTCTTCCTTTCCTTTCTCTCCAAGTTTCTTTCTTTTCTATTTTTCTCCACTTCCATCCATGGAGGGCTATACCCTTTTTAATCAATCATAGGGATTGAAAATCTTGATGTGTAATTCTGAAATATTGTTTTAATTGTTTTACATTTAATTGTTAATCAAGATTCTCTTTTACCTCTTTTGATTTTGTTAATATAGATTCAATTGCTAAATTTGATTTGGATCTTGATATGATAATTACATAATTATCACATGTTTATTGAAGATTACTGAGAGTAAACAATGCATCAAAGGAGTTTGATGGATTGTTAAGCTTGGTTGAATTCTTGGTTTTAGGTTAATTTAGGATTAGATGGGTGCTTAATCCATTTAATCTTGATTAATTAAATTCTGGATGCTTATCTAGTAGATAATTCATGGATCATCTTATGGCTTCTTGATGTGATCTAAGACCAAGAATCTAATTAGCAATTGAATGGATTCTTAGTGATCAATGATGGATTAAATTCAAGATTAGTTAATTTCCTTGGATTGGTTGTTTACTTAATTCTATTTGTAGTTTTTTTTAATTGCTTATGTTTAATTGATTCTATGACTCCCCCCATTTGTTAACTTCTTAATATGATTATTTAATTAGAGTGATCCAAGGGCTAGACCCGGTTGTGTCTTATACTACAAGTAATTTGGTGAATCGACTTACAAATTGATATATTTGATAGTCTCGGAAGCTATCAAGAACAAAATGGAGTAATAATATTTCCTTGATAATTGATGCAGAAGAATCGTGATTGGAGATCCATCAAATATCTTTATTCTTATTTTTAAAGATGGAAGAAATGTGGCATTGAAGACAAATGGCAAAGTTGTGCTTATAGCCCAAGGTTTCAACGATCAATGAGAATGTCTTTGCACCTTCAAGAAAGGATTTAGGAAATCTCTCACTTTAAACTTGTCTTAATATGCTATATTGTTGCTTTTGAACTTATCTTCATGGTTTCATTTGAGTTATAGCTACTTGTTGCATGATCTATCACCTTTATGCATTACTTATAACATATTTTGTTTATTTTCTATGCAATATATAAGTTTGCAGTATAAATATCTATATATTTTGTATTCTCATGTATTTATAGGTTGCACAAGTTTGTTTTATCATGTTTTAATATTCAAGATTGATGAGAAGTGATTTGAATTTGTACTGTTCAAATTGGCTATCCAAAACCCCCATATGTATTTGTTACATATCTTGTTAGAAATGTAGTTTTTGTACAATACTTGATATGATATGCATTTTCATATACTTACTATGCACACAATTTTCTTTTACCATGTCTTATTGCTCTAAGTTAGTTTGATATGATTTAGAAATGACTTGAGAGATTTGAGTACCTTTCTAGAAGAAAGATGTTGCCCCTAACAAAGGAAATTGAGATGATTTAATTCTTTTGACTTAGTCTAGTATGCACTATTGGATTTAAGAATTCAAATTTGTGACCCCCTACCCTATATAGTCCACCTTATGCTCTAATAGGTAGACCAGATAGGATAAAGTTCATCACTAAACCTTTTCTATCACCTTTTTATTAGTTTGGTTAAGTTCTTTATTCTTCTTAATCATCTTGTATTCTAGATTTATTTCATATTTATCTTATTTCCATTTATACGTGTTATCGTCTTAGCCATTAGCTTTATTTTATAATGAACTTAGGTGTTTCAGCTCTCAAGGTGAGTTAGGCTAAAAACCTTAATCAGTATGCAATTGAAAACTAATTTTATAGAAAGTATCTAAAATCTCTAGGTGAGTCCTAATTGAAAGAACTCTAACCCTTATCATGCATAAGCTATTACAATATATTAACAGAAGCATGTATTAGTTAAAAAACCAACCCTTTAGGCCTTTGATAAACACAATTTTCATATATTAGTTAAACCTCATATTTAGTCTTTTAAACCTTTTATATGTTTAATTGATTGGTTTTGGTTACATTTTATAAGTTTGGGTTCAAATTGGACTTAATTGTATTTTTTAACATTACTGAGAATTTTATATTATTTTTGTATTTTGAGCATAATTTGAATTTTAGAAATCTAAAAATTATGAATTTTATCTTGTAGGAAAGCTGAGAGAGAAATCTACTACTTTGATGTAGAGTTTGAAGGTTGAATCGGATGTATAATGGGTCAGATTAGGTCATGAATTCAAAACAAAGATACTATTGTTGGAACCTGAACAATGTGCAAAGATTGAGTCATAATTTGGGTTGTTAGTGTCATTTGGAGCTGAAACTTGTGCCATTTGAAATATAAGACATATATATTCAATTATTTTGAAGATCACTTATCAAAACTGTGACGTTTTGATAGTGTTTTCACCTTTTGAAGTTGGCTGACAGGTTCAGAGAATTGCCAAGAATGTTTTGGATATAACTCTCTAATCTTAAGCCCAAATTATGCGAATTAGGTGTCCAATTAAACCTAAAAGGAAGAAGATTAACCCAAAGCTGAGGGAAAACTTGGATTTTTAATTTTAGAGATAGTTATTTAAGCAGCAACTACAATTACGAAACTCAACCCTAATTTTTTCCTTGCAGCCTTGCTTGGACTTCCTCTGTTCATCTTTCTTCTTTTCCTTTCTTTCTAGTTTTCTTTCTTTTCTATTTGTCCCTTCCATCCATGGAGGGCTATACCTTTTTAAATCAATCCTAGATATTGACAATCTTGATGTTTAATTCTGAGATCTTGTATTGATTGTTTTACATTAAATTGTTATTTAAGTTTCTCTTTTACTTGTTGATCAAGTTTATCTTTTACTTGTTAATCAAGTTCCTCTTTGATTTTTTTAAATCTGAATTGAATTGCTTAATTTGATTTGGATGTTGATGTGATAATTGCATGATTACCACGTGTTTAATGAGGATTACAGAGACTAAACAATGCATTAAAGGCTTCTTGGATGTTGTTTGTTAAGCTTGGTTGAATTTTGGGTTTTAAATTAATTGAGGATTAGATGGGTGCTTAATTTATTTAACCTTGATTAATTAAATTCTAGATGCTTATCTAGTAGAGAATTCATAGATCATCTTAAGGCTTCTTGATGTGATCTAAAACCAATAATCTGATTTGCAATTAAATGGATTGATAGTGATCAATGATGGATTAAATTCAAGATTAGTTGATTTCCTTGGATTGGTTGTTTACTTAATTTTGTTTACAATTTTTAATTACTTTCTATTAATTAATTTTGCTACCTTTTTTTCCCCTATTAACCTATTAATTCAATTGCTTGATTAGAGTGATCCAGGGGCTCGACCCGGTTGTGCCTTATACTACAAGTATTTTGGTGAATTGGTTTATCAATTGATTTAATTTGATAGTCTCAACAACTATCAAATTTTGGCATCATTGTCAGGGATCAATCTAAGTGTAATCAATCATATTAGGAGTATGATTGGTTACTAACCCCTCACTAATCCTCGTTTTCCTTGTTTCAGGTAGTTTCCAACTCAATTTAGGCCTCTAAGTGGAATTTTGTATGGACAAATAGTTTCATATTGAGCTAAAAATTGGTCAATTGAAGAAAAATGGTATGTTCTATGAGGCTCACTACTTTATGTGAGGTCCATCTTATTTTGGCCAAATTCCGTCGTTTAGAACACTTTTTCATTTTTTGAAGACTTTTTATTTCATTTTTTGGTACCATTTTTGTGTAGTTTTCACCCTGTGGTGGTCCCATAATTTTTAAAATTGTGTAGGTAGGGTAAGTATATTTTGGCATAATTTTAATATTGAGTAATCTATTTTGCATATTTTGTGTTTCTGCACTTTTACATGTTTTATGACCAAGTCTTCTAGTAATCATTTGTTTGACACTGACCTTAATTTTGAGAGGACCTTGCATACACTTAATCGAGCTCGTAAGCATAGTGAAAGGATAAATTCTAAAATTGAAACTGAACATGAGAATATAAGTAGCATTACAACTATGGCTGATAATACTGAAACTAAAACTGAACATGAGAATACAAATAACACTGCAAACATAACTGATAATATGGATAATGGGACTCTTAAGGAACTAACTCCACCTGATGTGAATTACCCATCTTTGTGCATTATTTTTGTCTTTCTGCACTTTTGCATGTTTTATGACCAAGTCTTCTAGTAATCATTTGTTTGACATTAACCTTAATATTGAGAGGAACTTGCATACATTTAATAGAGCTCGTAAATATAGTGAAAGGATAAATTCTGAAATTGAAATTGAATATGAGAATATAAATAGCATTGCAACTATGGCTGATAATACTGAAATTGAAACTGACATGACAATACAAATAACACTGCAAACATGAATGATAATATAGATAATAGGACTCTTAAGGAACTAGCTGCACCTGATGTGAATTACCAATTTTTGTGTGTTTAATATTCTGATTTAAATGTTGATTTTGAATTGAAATCTATATTGATACACTTGTTGCAAAAGTTTTATGGACTTATAGGCAAGGATCCGCATGAGTACATGAAGAAGTTCCATGTGGTGTGCTCCACCATGAAACCACAAGGCATTTTTAAAGAACACATCAAATTAAGAGTCTTTTCTTTCTCATTAGATGGAACAGCCAAGGATTGACTATATTACTTGCAGCCAGCTGCCATAATAGGTTTGAATGATATAAAGAGATTATTCCTGGAAAAGTTTTTCCCTACTTCCAAAGTTACTGCCATTAGGAAGGATACATATGGTATAAAGCAGATATCAGGACAAAGTCTACATGAGTATTGGGAGAGATTCAAGAAGTTGTGTGCAAGTTATCCTCATCACCAGATTAGTGACCAATTGCTAATATAGTATTTCTATGAAGGACTTTTACCCATGGATAAAAGCATGGTAAATGATGCCTCTGGAAGAGCTTTAGTAGACAAAACCCCTGCTGTAGCAAGAGATTTAATAGCGAACATGACAACAAATGCTCAACATTTTGGCACACGAGTCATTACCTCAACCAGAAGAGTCAATGAAGTAAATAAGGATTCTGATGTTGATCAAGCGAGAATTGAGAACAGATTGGAGGAGCTGACCTCCTTGGTTAGGCAATTAGCATTGGGACAAAAACAAATGCAGTCCCCAGCAAAACTTTGTGGAATTTGCTCTTTACCATATCACCTAATAGACCAGTGTTCTGCACTCCAAGAAAGTAGTGAAATAGTAGCTGGAATCTTTTCTAGTAGACCATACTAGTAGTGGCCAAAGTATGATCATTATTCTAACCCATATAACCCTAGATGGAGAGATCATCTTAATCTGCAGTATGATAACAATTCTAGCCAACTTTAATAGTAGCAGTAGCAAACTAGATATAATACAATAAGCCCAAGCAAGCAACAGTTCAACAACCAATGAAACAGCTGATGCAGCAAAGTAGCAATTCAGAACCAAGCTTGGCAGACTTGGTGAAGCAGTTAGCAGCCAATAACCTTAATTTCAACAGAGAACCAAGACTACCATTTAGAACTTGGAGACTTAAATTGGTCAACTTGCAACTTCTATTAATGAGTTGAAGACTCAAGGCTCCGGCCAATTGCCCTCCTAACCAATTAACAATCCAAGAGGCAACGTGAATGTTATAACCTTGAGAAGTGGCAAAGAAGTGAATGGTCCAACCCAAATCCAACTAAAGATTTTGCAGTAGGATTATGTAAAAAAATAAGATCCAAAAAACCAAAATTTTGCAGAAAATTCAATACAATAGAATATATAACATGTAGAGAATTCGAAGAAAAATAAGAAGTTAACAAAAAATTCTATAGAAAAATCTACTCTCAGCATTCTTCTTCCTTTTCCCAATAGAATGACTCAATCAAGGAAGATAGCTGACACTAAATTGGATAGGGAGATTATGGATACCTTTCGAAAGGCATAAGTCAATATACCTCTCCTGGAAGTGTTGTCAATTTTTCGCAAGTGCACAGATCGTACAAGTAGTAAAATAAAGATCGTTCCCTTGAAGATCGATTGATTACTAACTCTTAAAGTGATTTTGATTATTTGAGCGGATAAAAATAACAGTGAAAGCTAAATTAAAATCAAGAAAAAAAATCAAAGTAATAAAGTAAGCAATTAAATCTAGAAAAGTTAAGATTCAACTAAGATTTAAAGGCCTAGGACTAATAATTCACTACACTACCCCCTATGATAAATTGTAATCCTATTTTTGCTAATGTTCAATTATGTTCTTGAACGAGATTTGTCATAAATTATTTAAAGCCTAATTTCTTAGCATTAAAAATATGCTAAAACTTCATCAATCTCATTCTCATGGCAATTAATCTAAGTTCTAACTCATTAAGTTTTATGACAATCGTTTACCCCTCGAAGGATTTAAGCCTATGTCTAGGCCTCAATTCCTAAGTTCAATTCTTAGATTATCTAGCAATTAGATTTTATCTTTCGATACTTCACCAAAAACCTAAGATCATGAAAATATGACCAGCAACATACTACAAGCATTAAGTATACTAAGAATGAATCAAGAACAATAATTTTCTATTAATATAGACTCAAATTAACAATTCAACATAGAGAAGTAGAGAGTTGCATCCTAATCTTAGAAAAAGGAATTTAGCCGCTCATCGCTAATGTAGCACAAACAAGAACTAAAGTTAAAAAGATAACTATGGATGAACAAGAATAAAAGATAAAGAATGAGAAGATGTCTTCAATGGTTGAACATCAATTGCTCTTGCACTTATGTTCAAAACCATAGCCTCTAATCCTTGGTTGAGAAAAAACAGAACTCCCTTATGCCTCTCAAAGTATGCCATAGCAAAAGTATGTCTCAGGTTTAGGGATTCGCTTCTATCTATAATGTTTGGAGTGAAAAGTGCCATTTTTAAGCACAGGAGACATCACACAGCCGTGTCTAAGCTCAACACAATCGTGTGAGCCAAAAAAATAGCATAACTTCAACATAGAAGGGAGACATAGCCGTGTGACATAGAGACACGACCGTGTGTCCTTGGCTAAAGCGTTTACTAAGTTAGACAAGGTCGTGTCTAACTCCTCAATCGCTTCTGAGATGACACAAAACCTTGTCTAACTTCAAACGTTAAAAACCCTATGAAAACGTCACCGTTTGGATAAGTGATCTTCATAAAAGTTGAAGGATTTTGTCTCAGCTTTCCAATGCCACCAGTTTTAGTCCAGTATGACTCTTATAACTCAATATATGGCTAAATCTTTGCAAACTACTTAAGTTCTACTGATAGCACATCTGTTCTGACTTCCAGGCTTAATATAATCCACTAGATATCTGATTCAGCTTTGGAGCTCTTCAATCAAAGTTGTAGAACTTCCTCTCAGATTTCGTACAAGGTAAAGTGCATAATTATTAGATGTCTATAACTCAAGTTATACCTGAAATACATAAATAATGTAAAATTGCCACAATGCTAAAAAATACAACTAAGCCTAATTTGAACCCAAACTTATAAATGGTGGCCAAAATCAATCGATTAAGCATAAGAGAGGTCTAAAATGCTAAATATGAGGGTTAACTAATATATAAAAAATGGTGATTAATAGTCATGTAAATGATCCTCTTTTGCTCTGAAAACGTGGTGTCTTCACCTGCTTTCACTCCAAATATGATAAATCTCTTTAATCTGTGAAAACAAAGAGAATGATAAGGATCCATCTTAAATTCATCAATAAATATAAGCAAATCACCACATTTTATCCAGTACAAGACTATAAAATATAGGCTCATCAATTTTCCCACACATGATCTTTGTTTGTCCTCAAGCAAAGAATAGGAATAAAAAACAAGATTAAATTCAGCATCTAAAAACATGAATCAAGGCAAATTCCGCAATTTAAAAATTCAATTCAGCTTGGCAAATAAATCCAATCAAGCAAGATCAATTAACACTTAAAACAATTAGAGGCTTGGGTCTAGCTCGCATATTTTTTCTTTACCAACTAATTGAGATCACTCATCTTTCCATCGCTCAAGTGTTTATGGACAAAGAGATCACTCAAATTTCTCTTGAAAAATACAATACCATAGGCTTGGTTATCAATCTCATCTCCACTTCCAAGTTCACATACAACACAAAAATCAAAAGGACTTCCTTTGGTTGTAACGGGGCCAAGGGGAATAATAAATGGTATGAAAAAGGTAAATAAAGGTAAAGAATGCTCATGGATAAATCAATACACAACAAAATCAGGTAGAAAAGATGATAAATAGAATATCAGCACAAGGGTATAACAGATTCTCACTTTCAACCCAATATTCTCATTATTCTTCACCAATAATCATTTTCTTTCTTTTTCTTTTTCTTTTTTTTTTCTTTTTTTCTTTTTACCCTTAAAGACAAAAGCAACCTCTCAAGACATTTCAATTAACACATCAGTTGCTCTATTATTAAAAAAGAATCAATGAATCTAACTTAATTATTCAATTAGGTGTCCAAAGAAATCAATTTCAAGCTTAAATGAGGCAACTAATTGATTATTTTCTCAATGCAACTCTAGAAGTTAAGAAAGAATTAAGCTTAATTGCCTTAATCATGTTCAAGTATATATGTGAATCATTAAAGTCTCAACAAGATATCAAAGTAAGTTCTAACACACATCAATCAAGAGAAATCTTACCCCAGAAGAAAAATAGGATTTTGTTATGAAAGATTCATACATTAAAGCTCAAAACTCACTTTCTGGCTAAGTTAATAGAGAGAATAAATGCAAGCAAACATGGCTAATTTCCAAATAAGATACTAAATGTTTCAATACTCAATTGAAAAAGATTGCCTTGCACAAAATCAGTTCATAAGTAATGGACTCCCTTTTAAAATATATCTCTATCAGCTCAGTATTAATTCAAGCAATCATCACACAATTCCTACTTAATTCGATGTAATACTCAAGTGTTCATTGATTTTCCCCCACACTTAAGATAAACATTGTTCTCAATGTCTAACAAGAAAAAATAACAGAACAAAAGACAATGAAACTTCCCTGAAAATGGAAACGCTAGATCACGAAGGTGGTGGGAGAGGTGGAGTCAAAGGGAGGTATGTAGTCATGAACTTAAACATCTAGTCTAACTAAGCGGCGACATGTTGTCTAAAACTGCACAAGAAAAACAAAAAGGGTCAAGACAATTTTTTTATTATAGGAAAAACAAAACAAAAATTGGAAAACTAAATGCAAGGATAGAAACACAAGTTATCTCCTGTGAAGCGCTAAGTTATAGTCATTAGCTTGACTATGGGCCAGTTCCATGCTTAGGAGATGTTAATGGAGTGGTGCTCAGTCCCCACTCCTTCTTCACAGCACTTCACTTTCTGGCCATTTATTAAGAATGTCTTATGACCTTCTTTCTTCACCTTAAGCACATCGTACAATAAGACGCGAACAATCTCTTATGGTCCATACTCTTTTGATCAAAACTTATCAAGAAGAAGACGAAGACGTGAGTTACAGACAAGAATTTTATCCCCAATCTTAAACTCACACTGCTTGATACACTTGTCATACCGCTGCTTTGGTCTCTTCTTGCAAAGCTTGTCATTCTCAAAGTTAGTGGCAACCTTGGGAAAAATCTTTTCTAGCATATCATCAGTTATAGATTCCTTTTGGGCCTTCTTTTCTTTAAATGAGGATTCTTCGTTGAGAGGACCTTTAGCTCCTTGAATTTACCATTTTGAAAAGGGGAAACAGTTGGGCTTGCATCCAAAATTTGAGCATAGGTCACAACCTCCTCATCTTCATCGTTTTTGTTACCATTGTGCATCAAACACTTCTATAAGGGGTTTTATGGATGGCTTTTAGTGTGCACCTCTCTAGCTAGCCTTTCGTCCACATTAATCCTCAAGCAAGAATCAACAATGGTCGATTGCTTGGAAACTTAAGACAAATTGAACTCAGCAACTTCTACACCTACTTTGAGGGTTATTTTCCCGTGATTCATATCAAATACAGCTCCAGCAGTGGCTAGGAATGGCCTGCCCAAGATGATGGGGGTTTGACCATCTACTTCCATCTCAAGCATAACAAAATCAATCGGTATGTAAAACTTTCCCACCTTCAATGGTACATTCTCTAATATGCCAATAGGATGTTTAATTGACCTATTCGCTAATTGAAGAGAGAAAGTGGTTAGTTTGAACTCCCCAATATTAAGTTTCTCCCAAATAGAAAGGGGCATCAAACTCACACTTGCCACAAGATTACACAAAGTCTTGTTAATATTCTTGTTCCCAATTGAGCACGAAATTGAAAAGCTACCCAGATCCTTAAGCTTAGGTGGAAGCTTTTTTTGAATGATTGCACTACATTCTCCCGTCAAAGCATCGGTTTCATAGTCCTCAAGCTTCTTCTTATTGGAGAGAATTTCTTTCAAGAACTTAGCATAAGAGGGCATTTGGGAGAGAACTTTCGTAAAAGGAACGTTAATGTAAAGTTTCTTAAGTATCTCTAAAAATATACTAAATTGATAATCAAGTTTCACCTTTTAATAGCTTTGAGGGAAGGGCAAAGGTGGAACATATGCTTTTGGAGGAACATACTTTTTAGCGCTTTCTTCATCTCCTTCTTTATCCTTGCTCTTTTCTTACTTATCCTCCTTTTCATAGGTTTCTTTATCTTAAAGCTTTTCTTCCCTTGTGGGGCCTTTAAATTTCTTACCACTTCTCAAGAAAATAGCTTGAACTTGCTCCCTTGGGTTAGTTTTTGGTTGACTTGGTATTTGCCCTTGAATCATATTGAACAAACTTGCTTATTGGGCTATTTAAGTTTTAAGCATCTTGGAATGAGTGGTCATTTGATCTAAGAGAATATGGATTTGCTTGATGGACTCCTCATGTTGTTATACTTGTGCTTTAATGACTTAATTTTGTTCCTTTTGAGTAACTATGAAATTTTGCATGAGGGCTTCTAAATTGGACTTTACACCTTGAGAAGATTGTTGAGGTTGTTAGAATCCAGGTGAGGGTCTATTGTTGGATGGAGCCCCTTGGTTTTGTTAGTTACCATATGAGAAATTGGGGTAGTTTCTCCATCTAGGGATATGTGGGTTAGAGAAAGGATTTCCTTGAGCATTGAAATTATCATTTTGCACATAATTCACTTGCCCTAAAGATAGCTCTTGAGAACATGTTTCTACTATATTGCATTGCGAAGCCAAATACCTTCCTCCACATGTTTCACAAATTATGTTAGGAGTAGCGATAACATTGACATTCAGCTTCTCAAGTGACTTAGTCAAAGCATCAAACTTGGCATTTATCATATTAATAACATCAAGCTCTATTATTCCGGCTTGTTTCTTTGAAGATGATCTCTCACTTGGCCACAAATAAATGTTCAAAGTAACTTTCTTACAAAGCCCTTGCCTTTGTTGGAGTCTTTGCCATCAAAGCATCGCCAGTTACGGTATCAAGAGTTGTCTTTGTAGGAGAAGTTAACCTAGCATGAATGTTTGCATAATAAAAAAATCTTGTAAACCATGATGTGGACACTGATGCATGAGATCATTGTACCTCTCCTATGCTTCATAAAGCGATACATCTTCCTTTTAGGAGAAGGTAGTGATGTCTTGATGAAGCTTGATTATTTTTCCAACCAGATAGTACTTATCCAAGAAAGCTTGCTCCATCAAGTCCCATGTGGTAAGTGAATTTGGGGCTTCTGAGTGAATCTACTTCTTTGCCTTCCCTCTAAGAGAAAAGAGGAAAAGTCTGACCCGTATAGCATTAGTTGAAACCCCTTTAATCTTTATCGTATCACATAGCTCCAAGAATTCATCCAAATGCTTATTTAGGTCCTCAGTTGTTGACTCGCTAAATTGTAATTATTGGACCATCTGAATTAATAATGTCTTGATCTCAAAATTGTTAGCCTCTACCCGTGGCCTTACAATAGAAGACTAACAAGCGTTAGCTTTGGGGGGTCCCATAATCCCTCAGCCTTCGCTCTTGATTAGCAACTTAGTTATCGTTGTTCGCCATGTGGTCTTCCTCAACTCTCAGTGTTCTTCTTTCCCTTCTAATATCACAAAGTGTCCTCTCGATCTCAAGATCAATAGGGATAATAAGATCTTCTTGACTCCTCGTTCTACGCATAAGAAAGAAATAACACCTAAAAATTCAAAGAATAAATTATGAAAAAAGATGAAAATAATATAAAATAAAAATTACTTAAATCAACCAAATTGCAGCTTGTGTTAATATCAACACGATCCCCGGCAATGGCGCCAAAAACTTGTTGTCAATTTTTCGCAAGCGCACAGATCGTACAAGTAGTAAAATAAAGATTGTTCCCTCGATGATCGATTGATTACTAATTCTTACAGCAATTTTGATTATTTAAGTAGATAAAAACAATAGTGAAAGCTAAATTAAAATCAAGACAAATTCAAAGCAATAAAGTAAGCAATTTAATATCGAAAAGCTAAGATTCAACCAAGATTTAAAGTCCTAGGACTTAGAATTCACTACACACCCCCTATGATAAATTGTAATCATATCTTTGCTAACCTTCAATTATGTTCTTGAAGGCGATTTGTCCTAAATTATTTAAAGCTCAATTTCTTGGCACTAAAAACGTGCTACAACTTCATCAATCTCATTCTCATGACAATTAATCTAAGTTCCAGCCCATTAAGTTTTATGACAATCGTTTACCCCTCGAAGGATTTAAGTCTATGCCTAGGTCTCAATTCTTAAGTTCAATTCTTATATTATCTAGCAATTAAATTTTATCTTTCGATCATTTACCTAAAGCCTAAGATCATGTAAATATGGCTAGCAACATACCACAAGCATTAAGCATACTAAGAATGAATCAAGAACAAGAATTTTCCATTAACAAAGAATCAAATTAACAATTTAACATAGAAAAGTAAAGAGTTACATCCTAATCATAGAAAAATGAATTTAGCCGCTCATGACTAATGTAGCACAAACAAGAACAAAAGTTAAAGAGACAACCTTGGATGAACAAGAAATGAAGCACAGAAATAGACACGGACATGGGCACGGGGACATGCCAAATTCAAAAAGTTATAGGACACGACATGACATGACATATATATATATATATATATATATATATATATATATATAAAGTAAATTAAAGAAAAAATTCATAATTCATTAATATCATTTCTATAAGCTTAGAGATTTATAAAATTTTAATATATGTCATATGTGTTAATATTTGCTCTCTAGTAAGCTCTTTCTAAAAAATATGGAGCATAATTTTTATTGGCATATTCTAAAAAATCTCCTAAACTTACTTCTCCTAATAAAACTAACTATGTACAAGTACAAGTGCATAAAAAAAATTAACTAGAGGGAATATTGGTGTGAGGAAAGCTTCAATGACGACGAAGTAGATGGCTCGGTACGAGCAGAGGTAGAAGAAGTAGATGAAAATAGTGGTGTCTGAAAATATAAAACTTAAAAGTCTAATAATGGCGTGTGCAAAAATAAAACTTAAATAATTGTATGTGAAAATAGTGGCTTAGGACATCAATCATGTGATTGGACTTAGGTTTGGAATTGTTTGAGTATGAAGTTGATCAGAGTCTCGTGTCTTCAATTGACTCAATGAAGAAGCCAATTGTCCAATCTAAGTTTCAAAATTCTAAATGGTGGTTTATGTTCTCTACTGGAATTAGATGTTGTTGGTAGCTATTTGCTTGACTAGATCCTCCAATGTAGGCTCAGATTGAGTAGGACCTTGTTGCTGCACAGGTGGATGCAGTATCTGTTGTCTAGCAGGCTGTTGGAATTGTTGCCTACTTGGTCCAAAATTTTGTTGAAACTGGTGCGGCCTAACTAGTGGTTTAGTATGGTTGTTGTGGTGGTGCTGCTACTATTGCATTTCTGTATATGAAATTTGGATGATCCCTCTAACTAGGATTGTAAGTACTGGAGTAGGGATCATATTTGGGCTACTGGTGTTACTGGTATTGAGGTTTACCAAGGAAGATGCCTACTGTAGCAACATAAGCTTGTGGTGCAGAATTATCTTCTTGGAGTGTAGGCCACGCATCTGTGGGATAGGTTGGAGAAGCATATATTCCACACAATTTGGTAAGCCCTTACACAAGTATTTATTGCCCTATTTCCAATTGCCTCACCAAGGAAGTTTACTCATTATGTATATTCTCCATCCTTTACTGGTCAGCATGAGACACATGCACCTCATTCACTCCCCTAGTGAGAGTAATCATCCTAGTACTAAACTGTTAGGAGTTAGCAGCTATTTTGCAATCAAATCTCTAGCAGCAGCTGGGGTTTTGTCAACTAATGGACCTCCACTAGCAGAATCAATCATACTTTTGTCCATGGGGAACAATCCCTCATAGAAATATTGAATTAATAGTTGGTCACTGATCTGATGGTGTGGGCAACTTGCACGTAATTTCTTGAACCTCTTCTAATACTCATGCAAAGTCTCTCTAGAATTTTGTCGTATCCCACATATATCTTTTCTTATGGCAATAACTCCGGATGTAGGGAAAAACTTCTCTAGGAAAAGCCCTTTCATGTCATTCTAACTTGTCATAAAACCAAGTGGAAGATAATATAGGCAATCCTTGGCTGCATTAGCAAGGGAGAAAGGGAAAGCTAGCAGCTCTATGTGCTACTCAAGAATTCCATATAGTTTCATGGTGGAACATACCACATGAAACTCCTTTAGATGCTTGTAAGGATCTTCTCCTACAAGACCATGGAACTTTGGTAACAAGTGTACTAAACCAGATTTGAATTCAAAATCAGCATTTAGATTAGGATATTGAATGCATAAAGGCTGATAATTGATATTAGGGGCTGCTAGTTCTTTAAGGATTCTATTATGTGCATTATTGCCGATGTTTGCATTATATCTATTTTCAGTTCCAGTTTCAGTATCTGTGTTATTATCCATGGTTGCAGGATTGCTTATAGTTTCAAGTTCAGTTTTAGTTTCAATTTCAACTTCAGTATTACCTTCAATCTCAGAAATTATCCTCTTGTTAATCCTACGAGCCCTATCAAGTGTATGCAAAGCTCCCTCAATGTTAGGATCAATGTTTAGCAAATGACTGCTAGAAGGCCTAGACATACAACATGCAAATTTAAGCAGAAACAGAAGCAACACAAGTTATGCACAATGAAAAATACTACACTAATTAGTCACAAAAATGACTACAGCTACCCTATCTAATTTTTTTAAAAAAATATGGGACTTGTACAAGGTGAAAACTACACAAAAATGGAACCTAAAAATGCAATAAAAAAATTCAAAAAATGGAAAAGTGGTCTAAACGATGGAATTTGGCCGAGTAGGGGTGACAGCATCACTTTAGTGATAACCCTTGTGGAAAACTTCATTTTCCTTCATAAACTTTGGAGTGAGCTTCTTGGACTTAAGCACTCGTCCAACTCCAGTCATAGGTGTCACTAGTAGAAATACATGGTCACCTTCCTCAAACTTAAGCGGTCTTCTCCTTTTATTCGCATAGCTCTTTTGTCGAGTTTGAGTCATTCTCATCTTGCCTTGTATAATCTTCACTTTCTCAGTTGTCTGTTGAACAATCTCTGGTCCTCATACAACACTTTCACCGTCTTGATACCAATACAACAGTGTTCTGCATCGTCTCCTACACAATGCCTCATAAGGTGCCATCTCTATGCTTGAATGAAACTGTTGTTATATATGAACTCTATTAATGGCAAAAATTCATCCCAACAACCAGTTTCTTCTAGAACACATGCTCTCAACAAGTCCTCTAATGACTGAATCGTCTTTTCTAACTGACCATCAGTCTGTGGATGGTAAGCAAAACTCAAACGTAACTTGGTTCCCATTGCTTCTTGCAAACTATTCCAAAATCTTGACGTAAATCTTGGATCTTGATCTGAAATAATACGGGATGGTACACCATGAAGTCTAACAATTTCACTGATGTACACTTGGGCCAACTTTTCCATTGAGTACTTAATATTAATCGGTAAAAAGTGCGCCGACTTAGTAAGACGATCAACAATTACCCAAATAGAATCATGTCCTTTCCTAGTTTTTGGTAGTCCTGTCACAAAATCTATTGCTATATCATCCCATTTCCATTTAGGAATAGGCAAAGGTTGCAACATTCCCGAAGGTCTTTGATGTTCCACCTTAGCCTTCTGACAAACTAAACAGGATGATACATACTCAGCGATATCTTTCTTCATTCCTTGCCACCAATATAATTGTTTTAAATCCTGGTACATCTTTGTGGCTCCTGGATGCATACTTAACTTACTCCTGTGAGCTTCATCCAAAATCAATTTCCTAAGTTCTAGATCATTAGGTACATAAACCCTTCCTTTAAACTTCAGAATCCCATTAGCTGCTTCACTAAATTCCAACACCGCTCCTTGGCTCTTTGCTTCTTTTGCTTCTTGCAAATACTGGTCACTGTTTTGTCCTTCACGTATTCTATCCATCAAATTATTTGAAATGGTGATCATGTTTAAACACATCTTCTCTGGCGTTAATTTCACAGATAAACGCATATCCCGAAATTCTTCTATCAGTTCCTTTTCCTTAATCATCATAACAGAAGCACTAAGCATTTTCCTACTTAACGCATCCTCTACGACATTTGCCTTTCCAGGATGATATTGTAACTGAAAGTCATAATCCTTCAGAAACTCTAACCAACGCATTTGTCTCATGTTCAACTCTTTTTGGTCAAACAGATACTTCAAACTTTTATGGTCACTAAAAATAGTGAACGTTGCTCCATAGAGAAAATGTCTCCACACTTTCAACGCAAACACCACAGCTGCCAACTCCAAGTCATGAGTTGGATAATTCCTCTCATGCACTTTCAACTACCTTGAAGCATAAGCCACCACCTTACGGTTTTGCATAAGTACACAACCCAATCCTTGATACGAAGCATCACAATATATATCGAAAGGTTCGTTCGGGTCAGGTAGAATCAATACCGGTGAAGTAGTCAATCATATTTTCAACTCTTGAAAACTTTATTCACATGCATCAGTCCACACGAACGATTGATTCTTCTATGTAAGCTGGGTAAGAGGTCCTGCTATCTTCGAAAACCCCTCAATGAACCGTCTATAATAACCAGCTAATCCGACAAAACTACGTATTTCTGTTACAGTTGTTGGTATTTCCCATTCCAAAACTGTCTCCACCTTTGAAAAATCAACTTCAATTCCTTCCTTAGATATAACGTGTCCCAAAAATTGAACTTCGCAATACTAAAATTCACATTTGGACAACTTGGCATACAACTTATTCTCTTTTAAAATCTGGAGAACCACTCTGAGATGTTCAGCATGTTCCTCTTGACTTCAAGAATAAATCAAAATGTCATCTATAAAGACAACAACAAACTTATCCAAGTACGAACAGAAAATTCTATTCATAAAGTCCATGAATATGGCCGGTGCATTAGTCACACCAAACGGCATCACTAGATATTCATAATGCCTATAACGAGTCTGAAATGCTGTTTTGGGAATATCTTCCACTTTCACATGAATCTGGTGATAACCAGAGCGTAAATCAATCTTGAAAAATATTGTGGCTCCTCACAATTGATCCATCAGATCATCTATCCTTAGAAGTGGATATTTATTCTTAATCGTAATCTTGTTCAATTGTCGGTAGTCTACATATAGACGAGACGTTCCATCTTTCTTCTTTACTAATAACACTGGAGTTCCCCATGGTGACACACTAGGTCTCACAAATTGCTTCTCCAACAAATCTTCCAACTGTTTCTTAAGCTCTGCCATTGTACCAGTGACATCCGATAGGGCGCAATAGATATAAGTCCAGCTCCAGGTACTAAATCAATAGCAAACTCAATTTTTCTTTCTGGTGGTAGTCTAGGTATATCTTCAGGAAATACCTCAGGAAATTCATTGACCACGAAAATATCCTTCAAGACATCTTCACATTGAACCTCCAAAGAAGACAACAATAGATACCCATGATCTCCTTCCTTCAGATAAGATTCTACTTGAGTTGTCGTTAAGAATCTAGAATCCTTAGCCAAAGGAAATACTAATGTCTTATTTGAACAATCAATTAGGATATGGTTAGAAGATAATCAATCCATTCCTAAGATTACATTAATCTTGGAAAGAGGCAAACAAATCAAATCCACATGAAAGATTCTATCCCTAACACATACAGGGCAATTCAAACATACTTTTGTAGTTATCATAGGCTTATCAGTAGGAGTAGCAACACTCAAATCATATGGCAATGTAGTCACAGTCAATCCCAAACGCTCCACACAATCACATGCAATAAAAGAATGTGTTGCTCCCGAATCATAGAGTACGATTAATGGATTACCTTCAATAGCATACTCCTCCATGATCAAGTCCTCAGATTTTGTGGCTTCCTCTCCGCTCATAGTATACACTCGACCACCCGCCTGTGGCCTTACAGTACGAACATTTCCCACAGAAGGTTCCCTCTTAATCTGATCACAATCCCTGGATAAATGTCCAGGTTTCCCACACCTAAAACAAATAATTCCTTTATGCTGACAATCCTTGGTCATGTGGTCCTTCCCACACTTAAAACATTTAACCGTAGAAGTTCCAACTTGACTTGCCTTACTGCCACCAGAACTTCCTCCAACAAATTGCTGCCAGTTCTAATTTCCTGCCGGTTTCGCATACGGCTTCTATTGAAAATGGTTTCCTCCACTACTCTTTCTTCTTTGGAACTGTACAGGTCCAAAGTTCTTATTTCTTATCGCACGTTGTTGATCAATCTCCTCAACCTTACGACACTTGTCCAACAATTCTGGAAACTGTTCAATTCCCAGGGTTGCTACAGCTTGCTTAATGTCAAGCTTCAATCCTTCCTCAAATTTCCTACACTTCCAATCCTCATCTGAGTGCATCCGGAAATACCTCGAAAACTTAGATAAGCTCTCGAACTTTGCAGCATACTCACTAACAGACATCACCCCTTGCCTCAGACTAAGGAATTCCATCTCCTTAGCATGACGCACACTTGCTGGAAAATACTTTACCAAAAACTTCTGTCTAAAGAGCTGCCATGTCACAACTCTCCCTTTAGCCTGTTGCAGTCTTCGGGCTCCTGCCCACCAGTTTTCACCATCACATATGTAACATCCCGAAAAATACCTATTTGATCATAAATCATCATTTTATAATATTCTTAATTTTTAGGAATTTTTCTGGAATTTTTCGGAAACGACGAATATTTTAATATATTCCTCGTTCTGCATGAAACTCGAGCAGAGTCGTGAAAACGACTGTAGCGCTTCAAAAATTGGAAAATTATATGACGAATAGTCGTTTTATAATATTTGCAATTTTTGGGAATTTTCTGGGAATTTTTCGGGCACCGTCGAATATTTTAATATATTCCTCGTTTTGCGTGCACGCGAGTGAGAATCGGAGAAACGCGATGTTTTCTCTCGAGAACCTTGGACTATGGATAAGTCGACGGGGATCTTACTAAACCCGAGGCTTGACACAGCTTTACGAGGTTTCATAATTTTCGAGAAATCTTAACATTACATTTAAATCAAGACTGTGAAAAATTCATCTCGTCGATTAATTAAATACTTAATTTTTGTCAATCTAACTATTATCTATTGGATAATAGTGTGTAATAAAAATACTATCACATTATCCTAATGTAATCTACTTTATGTCAAATCTATCCACTTTAATTCAAATTTAAGAGTATTTTAACCAAAGCTTCCTTAAGAAGCTTTGACCCCAAACTTTGACCACATGTTTAGCTTCCAAAGGAAGCCACTTTTCACTCACATTTCTCCCTCTCTTTACGTATCTGCAGCCCACAAAAAGAAGAAAGAATTGGTTCTAATTATCCAAATAAATCATTAACTCATTTTCACCCAAAACACATTTTCTTCTTCATTTACGTATCCTTCTTCTTCCTTTCTTCTTCTAATATTTCTTTTCTCCTCTTCCTACACCATACGTCCAGCCACCCCATTAAATCCCAAACCTTCATAAAAATTTAAACCATTCACATTTTCTTGATCTCCTACTCCTCCTCTTCATCTTTTGTGCTTGGAGTTTTCAAGAAAGCTTCCATCTTCAACCACTTCTCAAGCCTTGAAGGTGAGCTCCCATAGCTGAAAAATTCCAGCCTTCTCCTTCCATTTTCGTTTCTGTTTTTCCTTGGTTTAATGGCCATTTTCTTCTTCTTTTACACATCATTTCATTGTTCTAACTTGGACCAAATTTTCTAGGGTTTTTGAGCTTCAAATCCGAAAATCAAGGGTGATTCTTGGAGTTTTCTTGGTTCATCAACTTGGTAAGAGGAAGATTAATCCTCCTCAACCTCTTTAGCAACTAGGAATCTTGTATTTAATTTTTGGAAGAAGAACCACATGGTGGTTGTTCTTGAAAGTGCTTGAAATTGATTTCTTGAATGTGATTTTAATTTGGCTTTGAGTAGTTGATTGATTAAGTAATTTTGTGATTGAAATTCATGCATGAATGCTGGAAATTTCTGGTTGCTGGACTACTATGTGTGCCACGGTTTTTGGCTTGTTTTTGGGGCTGTTTTTATGCTGAAAATTGAGTGGAAGTGAAGCTTAATTTGTGATCAATGCATGGTTAATTAAATCAAGTAGTTGAGTGAGATTAAAGTGAGCAAAACTCTGGTTGCTGGACTACTATGTGTGCCACGGTTTTTGGCTTGTTCTTGGGGCTGCTTTTATGCTGAAAATTGAGTGGAAGTGAAGCTTAATTTGTGATCAATGCATGGTTAATTAAATCAAGTAGTTGAGTGAGATTAAAGTGAGCAAAACTCTGGTTGCTGGACTACTATGTGTGCCACGGTTTTTGGCTTGTTCTTGGGGCTGCTTTTATGCTTGGAAATTGAATGGAAATGAAGCTTAATTTGTGATCAATGCATGGCTAATTTAATCAAGTAGTTAAGAGTGATTTAGATGGATAAAATTCTGGTTGTGGGAACCTTGAGTGAGTCACGGTTTTGGCTCTGTTTTTGGGGCTGTTTTGTGCTGGAAAAAGAGTTAAAGTAATGCTTAATTTATGATCAATGCATGGCTAATAAAATCAAGTAGTTAAGGTTGGTTTAGATGGACAAAATTCTGGTTGCTAAACCTTAGTGAGTGCCACGGTTTTGGGTTGTTATAGGAGCAGAATTTTGGTTGTCATGGTGCCAAGAATAATGCTAGGTAGGTTAAGTAAAGGAAGACTAAATTAGTGAGAAGAAAATTGTGATCTAAGACTCTCTTGAGTGCCACGGTTTTTTTGAGGGCTTGAATGAGGGAAAAGATTAACAAATTTGAGATATCAAGACTTGAGTTAATCAAGCAATTAAAAATGTAGATTGATAATAGGAAACTTGCAACAATAATTTTCATAATGGATTGTGGTTAAGACTTAGGAAATAAGCTAAGTTGGAAGGTAATTATAAGAATCAAATAACTTGAATCAAAGGACAAGTAAGTGAACCAATGAGATAATTTTCATAAGACTTGGAGGTTTTAGAAATCCATAATGGACCTAAAATGTGTTCCTTGAATTATAAATTGATATTACGTTGATATTGGGTTCTCTTTGGATGCAATTATGCTTATTGTACCCTCTTGATCAAATGTGGTATGTTATGCCATTGTATGAACTGTGGATTATGCTTATTGCACCCTCTTAATCAAACGTGGTGTGTTATGCCATTGTATGGATTGTGAATCATACATGTTCATGCATAGAGTGCTATGCATTGTGAATGTCCGTGTGGACTGTTGTAAGGCCAAGTTGCCTAGGAGATTGAACACACCTTTGTGCGGGTGCGAATAGACAAGTGTGGGTCGTGTGATGACCTCGGGGGCGTCGGGGTGCGGGTCCTCCACATGGGCGCTTTAGAGCTCCTCCATGCACCGTGGGGCAAACCGATGCAAACACACCGACGATCCGGACTTGACACCGTCCTATGTCGTGATCGAGCGCGGACCGTCGGTGCAATGCCATGATCGTGCACGTGGAAATTATTGATGAATAGCACATTGGCCTCGGCAGTAGAGTCACCGACACGTCTCCCGATCTTTCTCTCCGACCGTTTGAGTCTAGCTCCATGGAGTAGGAAATTGAATGTTGTGTCCATGCATCATGGAATATTCTCGGCATCCGAGAATTATTGTTTACCCGATATTTAACCGTCTGAATTTAATTGCCCGGATATTATGAATTGTTCATTACCTTTATTAATGTTTGCCTCGATTTTATCTGTTTAAAAGCTTATTTATTGCTTCTACGTGCTACGTGGGCGTTATGCGCCGTTCGGTTCTTGGTTCTTTGTATTGGTATTGATGGTAGGATATCTTACCTCTTTCTGTGTTTTCTATATTTTTGTATTTCTGTTTTATGTTTATAATGATAAAAAGATCATGAGGAAGATAAAGAGGGATCACACCTTGGTTGATTGGATTGGGCGTTTGGACAAGGTTTCTTCGGCTACGTACGAGTGCGATTGCGTGGAGGCATTGATGCCCGACTTGTTGACCGGGACTCGAGCGTCGTATGTGTATATGGGGTTGCGGCTTTGTCCGCTAGTAGTACCTATCCCCGGGTCACTACTTTTCCCCTTTTAGTGTTTTATTCCCGTATTTTATTGGACTCGTAATTGTTATGTTCTATGTCATCAATGATTTGTGTAAATTGACTATATATATATGTATAAGAGATATGATTTTATTTCGGTGGTTGTATCATGGCTTGAATGTATTTATATTTCATTCGAGGCTCATATTTTCTACCTATGCAAATTGTCAAAAAAAAAAAAATATAGACTCTTGAGAATTTAAGTTATTATTATCATGACCGTGACACACTTGGATTTAGTAACTGTGGTGTAATGACGATTATGCTCGGTTGCTACACCAAGGGTGTTACATTAGGTGGTATCGAATTTCATCTGTTGAGCCGGGGTATGGACTTGCTATGTTTAGGCACATTAGAAATTGGTCAAGCACTTCCTTGTCTCTTGGTTGAGATGATGGGAAAGGAATGCATGACTTGTTTGTAGGTTGAATGTTGATAGCTACTTGTTATGCGCTTACATGATATTGAGGACCTGGCCTACTCAATATGTAATGTTCTGTGTGTACAGAAACTATGACTTCTCCTAAGCGTACGGTGTTAGGAAAATAGGAATTCTTTTGTGAGGAGATCAAAGGATTTTGGAAAACCGATCTTCTGGAGAAAGAAATAGTTAGTGTAAGTTAGGTTCGTGAAGTAGTTTGGGAGTTGACGGCTTCCTTGGATTACTGTTTGGAAGCGTAATGAAGAAGTTCGAGCTGGAGATTGTTAGGTTGTATGGAATTGAACTTGTCTTGCTTGAATTGTATGAATTGTGTGACTCTTTGTATTTGGTTTTCATAGGGAGATAACATTGTTCGAAGTAATTTTTTTTTTTTGTTTGTTTGTTGTAATTATGTCCGTCTTCAGAGAGATTCAATGGCTCGCAGTAGACATGCAAGGGCGGTGGCTCGTGACATCCACGTATACATGTGAGCGCTTGAGGACAAGACGATAGGAGTATGGCTGCGACCGCGAAGGAAGGCAAATGATAGCCGAGGTGATAACTCGCCAGGATCGGAGGGACTCGCAACAACGAGAATTGGAAGTTGAGGTCCAGAATCTGTTGAAGGAAAGTCGGCGTTGGGGCGAACGTGGACTACCTAGATTCCAAAGGAGGAATAATAGAAAAGTTAACCAGTTTAAGCGGAAACCATATGCACGGGTATCAGAGAAACAACAACAACCAACTCCTAAACAAAGTACTAGTGGCGGTATATTCCGTCCGACCCCAACATCTTCGCCAAGATGTATGAAATACGGAAAGAACCACTTCACGAGGGAGTGTAAGATCGAAGGGATAATCTGTTTTAGATGTGAGAAGCCTGGACACGTCTCCCGCAACTGCGACCAAGGAAAGGCAAATTCTTCCGTCAATGCTGTAAGGGCTGTAGAACCACAAGCAGAAGCCAGAACTTATACCCTGGGAGGTGCTGAGACTTCGAGATTCGGAGATCTAAGCCGTGGAAGTTATGCCTCAAATGATGATCCTGTAATCGTCATCCGTATAATTCTCAAGAACCCTCCTTTTACCATTTGTAACCGTACGGATCATTTGGATTCATCTGTGTCTTTCTTATCTTTGACTTAAGTTACTTCTATTTCTGTTACTAAGACTTGCCGTTGACATCTAAGTTGTGTAATCTATCCTACTTCTACTAAAGACCGAGTCTTTTGTTAACCTATCTTGCTTGCCTTAAATCATATCTGTTCGAGTTCATGATTTTAGAGATTGATCAGTCATTTCCTGATTATTATCTGCTAGGTCGTTCCGATAAAAACCTTAGCGATTTTTGAGACTAAGACTTTTGGATTCGTAACGGCTGACAAAGTCTAAGCTTGTGGGGGAAAGGAATCTGAGGATACATGTTAATGCTTTCCGTAGAGAACCAAAAGTAAAGGGAATATAGATGCCGCTCTTATAGTCGAAGAGTGTCACATGTCAAACTACGATGCTGTTAGTTAAGGAGAGGAATGAAATTTCTCGGTGAGACGGGGACCGTCACAAAATAAACAAGGTTTCAATCAAGGATGAGTGTCCTCGGGAAAAGATGAGCAGTTCAATGGGCTGGTGAGGAAAGAGTCGTTGTTCTCTCCAAGATCGATGTATGACCTGGTCATCGATGGATTCGTGGAAATTGAGAATGTTCCCAAAATGATTCTTTCGAGTGTGCTTTCAACATCACGGGATACCCATAATGTCAATCGGAGTGACAAATGCTCCTATTGTATTCATGGACAACACGAATTGTATTTTCTATCCTTACTTAGAAATACAGAAAATTGTCATTGTCATTGTCATTAATGATGACATTCGATCTAATCTCGAAAGTACAAAGATACACGTTGGACATCTCGACATAGTTTTCCTGACCTTAAAGGAGAGTGAGTAAATGCCAAAGTATCAGAGTACGGATTCTTAATTGAGAAGGGTCAGTTTTGAATCATGAAATTCCAAATTGTCGTGGATTCCCAAGAGATTGAAGTAGTTCTTCAAAAGGAGAGATCGGAGACCGTAAAAGAGACACATAGCTGGTGGAATTAGTTAGTTTTATCGAAGAAGACACATAGATTGAAGGAGTATCAATAGATCCTCCAAGATAGCTGGATATTTTGCTCAGTTTACGAGAAGGGAATCAAAACTTCTATGGACTAACGCATGTGAAGAAAGATTTTAAAGGTCGAGGAGACATTTGAATGCTTGTCAGATTTGGTTCTACCTAATCCCAGAGAACTATTTAGAGAATTTTATGCTTCACATTAAAATCTAGGATATGTGTTCATGCAAGGTTAGGAAAGTTGTGACTTACACCTCAAGGTAGTTGGGGACGCATTGAAAATTGCCCAACTCACGATTTGGTGCTAGCCGTAGTTCAAAAAATTGCTCTGAGAATATGGAGGCACTTGCTACGATCAACGCCTTAGCAATCACAAGGACCTGAAGTATCCATTCGATAAAAAGGGGCTGAACATGAGACAGAAAGGTGACTAGAGTTTTTGAAGGAGTATGACGTCTAGTGTCAGTATCGTTCTATCTGGGTTACTAATAAACCCATTCCAAAATTCTTTGGACCATATCAAATTTCGTTTCGAGTTTGGTTCAATAGCTTGTCAACAAATTCTGCCATCCTTTCTTTCTAAATCTCCATGATATCTTCCATATGTCACGATCGCGAAAGTATGTCACCGATCCAGGCACGTCATCAAACTAAACCCGGTGCAATTCAGAGAGAGTCTGATTTATGAGGAACTTCTCGCGAAGATCGAGAATAGAAGAATAAAGCAACACAAAGATATAGAGATCGCGTTTGTAAGGGTGATCTAAATAGACGTAACTAGAGACACGATCTGAGGGTAAGAAAATAAGATGAAGAAACACGTTAATGTTTAATCTAAGGGATGAAAATTTCGAGGACGAAATTTCTATTTGAAGGGAGTGTTGTAACATCCCGAAAAATACCTATTTGATCATAAATCATCATTTTATAATATTCTTAATTTTTAGGAATTTTTCTCGAATTTTTCTAAACGACGAATATTTTAATATATTCCTCGTTCGCATGAAACTCGAGCAGAGTCGTGAAAACGATCGAGCGCTTCAAAAATTGGAAAATTATATGACGAATAGTCGTTTTATAATATTTGCAATTTTTGGGAATTTTCTCTGGGAATTTTTCGAACCGTCGAATATTTTAATATATTCCTCGTTTTGCGTGCACGCTGAGCGTAATCGAGAAACGCGATGTTTTCTCTCGAGAACCTTGGACTATGGATAAGTCGACGGGGATCTTACTAAACCCGAGGCTTGACACACGCTTTACGAGGTTTCATAATTTTCGAGAAATCTTAACAATTGTTACATTTAAATCAAGATCTGAAAAAAATTCATCTCATCGATTAATTAAATACTGATTTTTGTCAACTGTAACTATTATCTATTGGATAATAGTGTGTAATAAAAATACTATCACATTATCCTAATGTAATCTACTTTATGTCAAATCTATCCACTTTAATTCAAATTTAAGAGTATTTTAACCAAAGCTTCCTTAAGAAGCTTTGACCCCAAACTTTGACCACATGTTTAGCTTCCAAAGGAAGCCACTTTTCACTCACATTTCTCCCTCTCTCTTTACGTATCTGCAGCCCACAAAAGAAGAAAGAATTGGTTCTAATTATCCAAATAAATCATTAACTCATTTTCACCCAAAACACATTTTCTTCTTCATTTACGTATCCTTCTTCTTCCTTTCTTCTTCTAATATTTCTTTTCTCCTCTTCCTACACCATACGTCCAGCCACCCCATTAAATCCCAAACCTTCATAAAAATTTAAACCATTCACATTTTCTTGATCTCCTACTCCTCCTCTTCATCTTTTGTGCTTGGAGTTTTCAAGAAAGCTTCCATCTTCAACCACTTCTCAAGCCTTGAAGGTGAGCTCCCATGGCTGAAAAATTCCAGCCTTCTCCTTCCATTTTCGTTTCTGTTTTTCCTTGGTTTAATGGCCATTTTCTTCTTCTTTTACACATCATTTCATTGTTCTAACTTGGACCAAATTTTCTAGGGTTTTTGAGCTTCAAATCCGAAAATCAAGGGTGATTCTTGGAGTTTTCTTGGTTCATCAACTTGGTAAGAGGAAGATTAATCCTCCTCAACCTCTTTAGCAACTAGGAATCTTGTATTTAATTTTTGGAAGAAGAACCACATGGTGGTTGTTCTTGAAAGTGCTTGAAATTGATTTCTTGAATGTGATTTTAATTTGGCTTTGAGTAGTTGATTGATTAAGTAATTTTGTGATTGAAATTTGCATGAATGCTGGAAATTTCTGGTTGCTGGACTACTATGTGTGCCACGGTTTTTGGCTTGTTTTTGGGGCTGTTTTTATGCTGAAAATTGAGTGGAAGTGAAGCTTAATTTGTGATCAATGCATGGTTAATTAAATCAAGTAGTTGAGTGAGATTAAAGTGAGCAAAACTCTGGTTGCTGGACTACTATGTGTGCCACGGTTTTTGGCTTGTTCTTGGGGCTGCTTTTATGCTGAAAATTGAGTGGAAGTGAAGCTTAATTTGTGATCAATGCATGGTTAATTAAATCAAGTAGTTGAGTGAGATTAAAGTGAGCAAAACTCTGGTTGCTGGACTACTATGTGTGCCACGGTTTTTGGCTTGTTCTTGGGGCTGCTTTTATGCTGGAAATTGAATGGAAATGAAGCTTAATTTGTGATCAATGCATGGCTAATTTAATCAAGTAGTTAAGAGTGATTTAGATGGATAAAATTCTGGTTGTGGGAACCTTGAGTGAGTCACGGTTTTGGCTCTGTTTTGGGGCTGTTTTGTGCTGGAAAAAGAGTTAAAGTAATGCTTAATTTATGATCAATGCATGGCTAATAAAATCAAGTAGTTAAGGTTGGTTTAGA
Organism: Ormosia emarginata; assembly: GCA_029884605.1. Taxonomy (NCBI): domain Eukaryota; kingdom Viridiplantae; phylum Streptophyta; class Magnoliopsida; order Fabales; family Fabaceae; genus Ormosia; species Ormosia emarginata. The sequence goes on along the minus strand of JAQQTP010000062.1, from coordinate 25,226,456 downwards.
TGGACAAAATTCTGGTTGCTAAACCTTAGTGAGTGCCACGGTTTTGGGTTGTTATAGGAGCAGAATTTTGGTTGTCATGGTGCCAAGAATAATGCTAGGTAGGTTAAGTAAAGGAAGACTAAATTAGTGAGAAGAAAATTGTGATCTAAGACTCTCTTGAGTGCCACGGTTTTGAGGGCTTGAATGAGGGAAAAGATTAACAAATTTGAGATATCAAGACTTGAGTTAATCAAGCAATTAAAAATGTAGATTGATAATAGGAAACTTGCAACAATAATTTTCATAATGGATTGTGGTTAAGACTTAGGAAATAAGCTAAGTTGGAAGGTAATTATAAGAATCAAATAACTTGAATCAAAGGACAAGTAAGTGAACCAATGAGATAATATTTCATAAGACTTGGAGGTTTTAGAAATCCATAATGGACCTAAAATGTGTTCCTTGAATTATAAATTGATATTACGTTGATATTGGGTTCTCTTTGGATGCAATTATGCTTATTGTACCCTCTTGATCAAATGTGGTATGTTATGCCATTGTATGAACTGTGGATTATGCTTATTGCACCCTCTTGATCAAACGTGGTGTGTTATGCCATTGTATGGATTGTGAATCATACATGTTCATGCATAGAGTGCTATGCATTGTGAATGTCCGTGTGGACTTCCTTGTAAGGCCAAGTTGCCTAGGAGATTGAACACACCTTTGTGCGGGTGCGAATAGACAAGTGTGGGTCGTGTGATGACCTCGGGGCGTCGGGGTGCGGGTCCTCCACATGGGCGCTTTTAGAGCTCCTCTGCACCGTGGGGCAAACCGATGCAAACACACCGACGATCCGGACTTGACACCGTCCATATGTCGTGATCGAGCGCGGACCGCGTCGGTGCAATGCCATGATCGTGCACGTGGAAATTATTGATGAATAGCACATTGGCCTCGGCAGTAGGAGTCACCGACACGTCTCCCGATCTTTCTCTCCGACCGTTTGAGTCTAGCTCCATGGAGTAGGAAATTGAATGTTGTGTCCATGCATCATGGAATATTCTCGCATCCGAGAATTATTGTTTACCCGATATTTAACTCCGTACAATTTAATTGCCTGGATATTATGAATTGTTCATTACCTTTATTAATGTTTGCCTGACCGTTATCTGTTTAAAAGCTTATTTATTGCTTCTACGTGCTACGTGGGCGTTATGCGCCGTTCGGTTCTTGGTTGCTGTATTGGTATTGATGGTAGGATATCTTACCTCTTTCTGTGTTTTCTATATTTTTGTATTTCTGTTTTATGTTTATAATGATAAAAAGATCATGAGGAAGATAAAGAGGGATCACACCTTGGTTGATTGGATTGGGCGTTTGGACAAGGTTTCTTCGGCTACGTACGAGTGCAGTTGCGTGGAGGCATTGATGCCTGACTTGTTGACTGGGACTCCGAGCGTCGTATGTGTATATGGGGTTGCGGCTTTGTCTGCTAGTAGTACCTATCCCTGGGTCACTACTTTTCCCCCTTTTAGTGTTTTATTCCCGCTGTATTTTATTGGACTCTGTAATTGTTATGTTCTATGTCATCAATGATTTGTGTAAATTGACTATATATATATGTATAAGAGATATGATTTTATTTCAGTGGTTGTATCATGGCTTGAATGTATTTATATTTCATTCGAGGCTCATATTTTCTACCTATGCAAATTGTCAAAAAAAAAAAATATAGACTCTTGAGAATTTAAGTTACTGTTATCATGACTGTGACACACTTGGATTTAGTAACTGTGGTGTAATGACGATTATGCTCCGGTTGCTACACCAAGGGGTGTTACAACATACTACCATAAATGTCGCAAAAGTCAGCTTGCATTCATCAGTACATCCCATACCTTCAAATATTTTCTCTAACTCCTTGATCCACAGATCAGCTTTATCTGGGTCAAACTCTTCACGAAACTTTGGTGGATTGTTCTTACAAAATTTTGACAAATTGTGAGCATCTTCAATTGCCCTTTGGTTTTGTTGTACCACAACATCAGCCATTTGTTGCATCGCTGCTACAGCTGCAGCCATATTCTGGTTACATTACTAACATTTTTCATTCCTGTTCTAGTATTGACACGTCCTCGTCCTCGTCCTCGTCCTGCCATTACTTTTCTCTACTCAAACTAGACAGCACAAAGAAAGCAAGGTCAATCTTCAAACAATATTGTTTCTTTTCATAAAACAATAACAGAGAATCACACAACACAAACAAGACAGACCTAACCACAAACCCAAAAGACTCTAACTTAGGCTCTGATACCAACTAATGTAACACCCACTGTAGGGTGCCACATTTATGTTACTTAATTACTAAATTACCCCCAAGTTATAAAATGTGATGTTGTGATAAAAATACAAGTTATAAAATTTCTTTTTTCCTCTTTGATATCGATAAATAAACTTAGCAGAAAATAAAATTATTATACATCATCACACATAATTTACATCATCAATCATTACAGAAGTACTGTCGACATTATTTATATACAGACCAAGTTCTCAAAGTAGTTAAACATAATTTAAAACTCACATACTGCCCAAGTCTTACTAAATAGCAGAACCCTCAGATGGGTCCTCCTCAGATTCCTCAGCAGGAAGGAATCTAGCACGACGCGAAGCCCTGCGGACAGGTGTCCGAGCAGATGACGCAATACTAATTTCCGTTGGGACATAATATCTAGTATCCTAATGCTTTGCGATGAACAAATGAAAATTCAACATGTACATATATAGTTACGAAAAAGAACATCTCTATGAAACTCTCTACTCATAATGACTGTCAGGTTTCCCTCATAAATTAGTCCCCTCTCATTGGGACTAGTCCTCCATGCTCCAGCTCCACCATGGAACTACAATCTTACGTAACCGAAGAAACTTGAACGGGATGCAATCTGATCAAAACTCAGTTTCTTCCACAGGAACCTGCTCTTCTTCACCTTCTTGTTCTATGTCTTGCTCAATGTCTTTACCAAAAATAAATACAGTACAAAATAATATACAAAGAGGTGAGATCACTTACGCCAATACCAATGGTCAAACAACATCACAATTACATCATGCCATCAACATTATTTATCATAACAGATACAATAAATAATTATTACCATCATGCCATTAACATTATTATCATCACCATAATTACCATAATGCCAACTCACATCATCATCTTTCCTCACGTCATAGCCAATATTCCTTAAGAAACTTGAATAAATGGATGCATGCATCGCACATAGACTCAAACTCCATGGAGCTAATACTCGGGCTTCGAGAAATTGATCGAAAGATCTATCTTCCCATGCCTCAAATCACGTGCCACATTTCTCATCACATCTAGTCTATACACGATAGTCTTTACTAGATCTTGATTAAGAATAGTGTCTCGGCCATCATCTTGCGTTGCATCGGTCAAACTTACAGAAAGAAGAGCTACCAACCACCCATGTAAGCAACCCGCACCCCGATGCCCCCAAGGTCAACAAATGACTTACACTACGCATATCGCACCCGCTCAAGAGGTGTACGTCTCTCCTAGGCAAATAGCCTCATACAGTCCATCGAACTTTTCCAATGCATGTTCAATGCACCAATGTCAATCATAGGCGAAATTCATATACAGTGTCCATACACTAGTTTATACATATAAAATGCACTAATGCCAATCACAGGCAAAATTTATCTTTTTCTCATATAGTGTCCATCCACTGGTTCAACAGTAATCCTACTGTATATTTAATCGCAAAAATCATATTATCGTGTTTTCATAGTCGCGCACCACTTTTGTCGCGTTTTCATAATTTTGCAACATTTCTGTTACGTTTTCAAATCACAAATAGATTTTTTAACGTTTTCATCAATCACTTAAAAATATTCCACCATTTTTAAATCGCGTAGCAATTTTTCAATAATGTCTCAAACGTGTAAAAATATTTAAACGCTTTCCAAATTGCGTAGAAATATTTCAACATTTTTTTAAATCCCGTGAAAATATTTAAACGTTTTTCAAATCGCGTAGCTTAAAAATCACATTTTTAAGTTATGTAAATCATTTTTCACTGTTTTTCAACTTCATAAAATATTTCTCATCCTTCAAAAATTCCATTTCAACCTTTTTCAAAATAATATGACTTCTCACATTATTTTCCACATTTTTTTACTCAAGAAAATCCTTTTCGCAATTTATTTCATAAATTCACCATTCCATTGAATTAAATCAATGTTTCTAACTTTAAAATTTACTAACGCTCTCCAAAACCCAAAGGATGAGTTATATGTTAAAAAATCCCAAGTCACCAATGTATTCTTTATAATTCCAAATCAATTCTAAAAATCATTCCTCTTTAAAATAAATTGAGGTTCAAACACTTTCAACCTATTTTTTCCATTCACATATGAAAATTCCATTTTTCAAGTGTTAAAACACTCTGATTCCCTTTCCAAATTCCTTGTACTAAATCCAATTATATTTCCACTTTGAAAATCACTTTGTTCATAAAAATCAAGGCATTATCAAAACCATGGACATGGCCATTGAAACCATCAAAATGTTTTTCCTTCTAACTCAACCAAGTTCCATTCTTGTTTTTACACAAACAAAACCATTAAAATTTTTCCAAAATCGTGAGCTCTATTTCCCTAAAACCAAACCTTTTGTTTATTTTCCTTGCTTTTCTAAACATCCAATTTTACCATTCATGAAAATATTAATTTGTGAACACCTATTTTGAGGTGTTTGGCCAAATTCACCATGGTCCTTGGAACCAAAAATCACTTTCCTTTCCTTCATCAAATCATGACATACATATACATATTCAACATATATATCACAAGCATGCCATAATCAAAGCAATAAATCATGCAAATCATACCAAGCATAGGCAAATAATCAAAGCACATAAACATACTCAAATAATTACATAACCATGGATATGAATCCTCATATGGATTCACCATCCATCAAATACATAAACCATCTCTCACCACCATACTTGGTTGGTGAGATGGATCTCCCTCTTACCTCTTGAAGAACCATAAAAAGCTCCTTGCTTTGTACTTTGAACAAGATCTCCACCAACAAAAGTTTCTTGAAGATAAAACAAACACAAAGAAATTAGTATATCAAGCTTGAATAAGAGGAACCATGGATCAAACATGGTTTAGAACATGAAAAAGAAGAGAAGAAATGAAGTTTCCTTACACTTCACTTCAAAACCCTAAAACTTGCTCTTGGAAAAGTCCTTCAAGATGGAAGATTTAGAGCTTGGTGTAAACTACAAAGGTTCTTAGATTGATGTAAGGATTCAAGAAGTATAGTTGTATAGAATTGTTGAGTGATGGAAGGTGGTTCTTGGTGGTGTGGCTGTAGCTATGCTTGGAGAGAAAGGAGAGAAATTTTTTGCTAAGCTTTGCTTTAGGAAAGTTTATGAATGATGAAGAATGATCAATAATGACCAAGGTAACAAATTATTGTCTTCAAATTTTGCTTTTAGCTCCTAAAGCTATCATAAAAACTGTCCCCCCTCCAAGCTTCATCAAAATGTGACTAATTTCAATAGCCTCCATTTTAGGCATTTCTAACCATTGATTAGATCAATGGTTAGGATTAATGTAGGTTTTAGGTTTAGGCTTTAGATAGAAGACTTAATCTAGGCCATTAGATCTTTCCTCCTTGATATCCTAGCCATTAGATGTATCTCCAAAATGAAGGGTCAAGATTATTCCTTCAAACTTTACATCCAAGGGTTATAAATGGTCCTAGCCACTTTGTAAGACTAAATCTCAACTGTTGATTAAATCAAGATCAAGTCTCCACCATTGATTACATCAATGGTGGATATCCAAGCCACTAATGTTGACTATGCAGTATAATATTTATTTTTTTATCTGCTATTACCTTTCGAATAATATTTTTACTGTATTTTTATCACCTGATAATTAAATACTGTACAAAACACAGTAAAAGAAAATTTCTAAAACTATTTTCGGATTCAGGTTTAGTAAGATCCCCCGTCTCCGTCTCAACAGTACAAATTTTTCTGGCTACAAAAAAATTTTCACTTTTCTAGACCCATGTCAGGCCCACATACGACCTCCTTGGGCCCACAGACGGCCCACGGATACTAAAATAATCAAAGTAATATAAAAATTTTATAATCACCCACAAAATCACAAAAATTAGAAAATTCATAAATATCAAATCAGATTACGTAAAATAATTAAGACTTATCAGTAATAATTAAATTACGTAAAATTTTCCCCAGCTCGAAAATTATTATTATCTAACACGGAATAAATCACACAATACGATTAAATGTACTGACGAAATAATCAAAATAATTTTACAGCACACAGAAATCACTAAACAGTAGAATTCTGTTAACGGTCAAAATTACTATCAAATAGTTAGGAAGTTTTGGGTGTTACACTTGGCTATAAGACTCTGTCAATTCTAGTCATAGGAATGACTCTCAAGAATACATGTTTTCCTTCTTCAAATTCTAATGATTTTCTATTTCTATATGCATAACTCTTCTGTCTAGATTAAGCAATTTCTAGCCTTTTTCTAATTATCTTGATTTGTTTTATGGTTTTTTCTACCATTTCTGGTCTTAGCATAGATTTCTCTCTAACATCAAACCAACACAGAGGCAATGTTCACTTTCTTCCATAAAGCACCTCATATGGTGTCATCCCTATGCTTGAATGGTAATTATTGTTGTAGGCAAATTCTACCAATGGTTCTTACTTGGTGAGGTTTTGGAGAATCAGCAAAAGCAACTTCAACAATCTCAAGAGGAGGTGTCTAATTCTATTCTTAAGGCACTTGAAGGCATTCATCTTCACATGGAGAAAATGAAGAACATCTTTGATCATTTATCAAAGGAAGCTTAACACAATGATATCCCTATTTGACCTACTTGTTACCAACATCCCAACACCTCATGAAAAGCCAAAATCCCTAAATGTGTTTTCTAATATTAAGGATGAGAACCCTGCTACCAATTGATTGGATTTCCTATTTCAACTTTATGTTGTTTTTGATATTAAGACTTTATGAGCTATTATCTTTAAACTATGGTAGTCATATTTTTTGATATGTGATCTTATAATGATTCATTTAATGTGGTTTACTTTGAAGTGGATTGTATTTCTACTTTTGTTTTGTTCTAGTTTATTCTCTATATTGCTACCTCACCTTGATTGATAATAGGAAGGGGAAAACTAATGAGAGTTAACATCAAGAGACAAAGAAGGAAAAAAAAAGTTGGACCAAAAAAGTTAGGAAGAAATAAAGGGGAAGAAATCAAATTCAGGGGGTGTTAATTTTATGATGTATATTTTGTCCTTTATCTCTTTTAGAAAGGGGAAGAGATCAACTTTAGGGGGAGTTCACTTTTTTAATTCATTTTTGTCTTGATACATGATTCTGAATTATTTTGGTTGAATTATCTATGATCAATATGCGCTCTAATTCTTTAATTTACACACTTCAAAAGGGAGATTGTTAGCCCAAGGTTTCTAATTAGAATTAGTTTTAAATGATGATGTTGTACTCATTTAATAGTGCCTTATAATTCACACTATATAGTAAACTTACTCATAGTTTAAAGACCAAAAGTGCATATTTATCAAAGAACTTGTGATGAAGCTCTCGAGCTAGGAAAGAAAGAAATACTTAATGAAAAGATGTTGTCATGGAATTCAAAGAAGAGAATCTCAATTTGGTGTACATACTATCAAGACTATATTTGAAGATTCAAGGAAATAAAGCAAAAATTAAGAAGGACCCATTGAAGATCGAAGTCCTTTTATGGTGAAGACACTAAAAGAAGTAGAAGAATAGAGATGATTATAGTTACTGTTTAGAAGTTCAAGATAAGTTATCTCATATATAAAGATAAGTTATCTCATATATGAAGATAAGCCATCTCACATCTGAAGATAAGTTAGCTCATAACGAAGGCGTCAGGATGCTATATTTGCTGCAAAATTTATAGAAGTTTCTAGAACCTTCCAAAATCCATTCCAACATCTCTTACCTGTCACTAATAGTCACAAAATGCTCAAAAGGATAAGAGAGAATACTTGTAAAATTAAATGAGACGCCTTTACACAACAGGAAAAGAAAAAGTGGAATAGAATATGCTCTTAGTACTATTTGATGCTGAATTTAAGATATCTCACCACTTTTCAAATATTATATGTTACATAAGAGAAAAAGAAGAGAACGAAGTGTGGTCCAAGAAAGACCAAAGCTTTTGTGTGCCTAACCTTGAGATAAACTCTTGCTTCTTTTATTCTTGAGCTTCTTGAGAGACCATCTACTCTTGTGAGAGTGTTTGTTCACTAATATTGCTATTGTATTGGCCTTGTGAAGTTGCTATGAAAGCTTGTTAGCTTGTGAGAGCTTGTTAGAGACATTTTATTTAAGTCCTTGAGTGACTTGTGAGCAAGGTTAAGTGAAATACTTGCTTGTATCTAGCTTGGAGAGGCTAAGGTAGATCAAAGGAGACTTTATTTTAGTGGAAAATCTCACCTTTGGTGGAGACTGGATGTAGACTCCATATTAGGGATTGACATCATCATTCATGTGCTTTCATTTAATAGCTTAAGCTTTTGGAAGAAAAGGTTCATGTCAAAAGGTGATTGTCATTCAGGGGCTTGAACAACATCAAAAAGGTGATTATCATTATGGACTTAAGAGCTTCAAATAACTTTATGTCTTATGACTTAATGAGAGACTTGAAGTTATAATTAGAAGCCACCAAGGGATGCTAAGTGCAAGTGGGGAATGGCTAACTAGTGATGCATGACTTCTTTTTGTTTGATTTAAGAGGAGTTGATGTTATTTTAGGCTATGAGTGGTTGGCAAGTCTAGGCAAAATTAGTGCTAATTTCATGGAGCACCTAATTGAGGCTATGGTGAATGGAGAAACTTTATAACTTAGAGGGGATCCGACTTTGTCCAGGACATTAGCTTCTCTGAAAGTGATAATAAGAGAGTTGCGAAAATGAGGGGGAAGCATATTATGTGGAGTTGGGAATGATGAGCATGGTGTTCTTAAAAAGCAAACATGCATGGGAGGGGTACAAGAATTGTTGGAGGAATACTAGGATTTATTCAAAAAGACCACTAGTCTGCCTCCAAATAAGTTATATGATCATGTTATAGTCCTAAAAGAAGGTTCTCAAATACCTAATATCAAACCTTATCATTATCTTAGCCACCACCACAAGGCTGAAATTAAGAAGTTTATGCATGACATATGGGTCGCGGGGATGATAAGACTTAGCACTAGTCCTTACTCAAACTCCTTGATCTTGGTGAAGAAGAAAGATAGAAGTTGGTGGTTTTGTGTTGATTATCAGGATCTAAATAGTATAATCATTCCAAACAAGTTTCCAATCCTAGTAATAAAAGAGTTGTTGGATATGATAAAGGGAGCTATATTTTTCTCCAAGTTGGATCTCAAATTGGGATACCATCAAATCCGAATGAAGGAATATGATATTCATAAGACAACTTTCCATACATATGAAGGCCACTAAATATTTGGTGATGCCCTTTGAGCTCACCAATGCCTTATCAACCTTCTAAGCCCTTGTGAATGACATCTTCCGTCCCTTTCTTAGGAGATTTATGCTTAGGTTCTTTGAAGATATCCTTATTTACAACATTGATTCTCCTTCCCACATTTACCATTTGGTCACGATTTTTGAGGTGCTCAAGAGCTATGCACTTTGGGTGAACTACAAGAAATGTTGCTCTAGTGTTACCCAATTAGAATGCCTAAGGCACCTTATTTCAGTAGAAGGAATTTTTGTAGATCCTATTAAAGTGACAGCCATACAACAATGGCTCGTTCCTAATGATATAAGGAGTTTTAGAGGATATGACTCATTGGATAGTATAGGTGATTTGTGAAGGATTATAGGGTGATTACTAGGCCATTAACTCAGTTATTGAAGAAGAACAATTTTAAATGGTCAAATGAAGCTCAAGATGCATTTTAAAAACTTAAGGCTACCATGGAGAAGTTACCCACACTAGCCATGCCCAATTTTGACTTACCATTTGTGATAGAAACAGATGCATTTAGTTTTGGAATTAGGACAATCCTTATGTAATTGGGTAGGCCATTGGCATTCATTAGTCAAGCTTTATCCGAGAAGGTTAAGGTAAAATCAGTGTATGAGCATGAGTTAATGACAATTGTCCTTGTGGTGCTGAAGTGGTAACAATACTTGCTTGGCCCCACCATTTTATTATCCATACAAATCAACAAAGTCTCAAGTTTCTATTGGAATAAAGGGTTATGGAGGAGTGTCGCGACCGAGATCACGGCAGGAGCGGCAAACAAAATAAATAAATTAGGAGTTGCCACCAATTTTATTTGAAATATAAAAAATTAGAAAACCTTTTTTAGAAAATAGTCTTTAAAACCAGATTGGATTCGGGAGTCGGTTATGTGTAGAGAATGGTGAAAATTTAATCTCATAGCACCCCTAATACACTCGTCTTGAGATGGTACCTTAAATCAGTTATGTAAAACTTGATGATCTCATAATATATTTGTTTCACCCCTTTTATTAAAAAAAAGTAAAAAAAAAAAAGACAAACAATTTGTGAAAATTTAAACTTTGGTTTGACAAAATAGAAATTCTACTTCTACGTATCCCCAGGTGTAATGAGGAATTCAAAGTCACGTAATTCTGTATAAAATTCTTGTGAGTTAGTTATTTTTTAACTTAAAAAAATTATTTTTACTTTAAAAATATTCATTTGATTTTATTTTTTAAAAAAATTCTGAATCATCAAGTTGTCACAACTCAGACGATTATAAAAACTATAGGATTAACAACTTGTCATAACTCAGTTAATCCTATTTTATTTCTTCTAAAAATTTCAATCATTTTACTTTCTTTACTTTTATCATTTTTTTCATTTTTTATCCTTTTTAGTTTTTAGCCCAATGAACTAATCTAAGGCCATTTAAAAAAAAAAAGCTAACAAAAATTAGAAAAAAAAATAAAACAACAACAGAAACTAATAAAAAAGAAAAAAAAAGAAGGATGTTTTTTAATGGAACAAAAAGATGAGACCAAGCAAAGGAGTGACGATGGTTCCTTGCTGGCGAAGCTACGGCCCGGGTTCAATGGAACTGGTTCTAGTCTATTCCGATGAGGCGGTGCGGTCCAACTTCTAGTTCAAGTGGGGTGGTGTGTCTAGTGGGTCACAAATCTAGTTCAAAAGGATCGACTGGATCCAGTTCTGGTCGGCACAATTAGTGCTACTCATGAGAATGCAACTGTGGTGTGTAGACAGAATGGTGTAGTCAGATCTAGAGCTGCGCGAATGGAGGGTCACAGTGAAGAACGGCTAGGTGGTGGTGGCGGTTGACGTTGGGTAGGGCGGTTTGATTCCAGCATGGATGGCTTCAGGTTCATCGGGTTGTGGCAAGGTGATAGTGTTGCGCAGGTTTCAATGGCGTGCTCAAATATGGGTGGTCGAACACGGTTCGTGGGTTGCCAGCTGGTGGTGCAGGTTTGCGTTGTGGTGTGCCTATGGTGGTGGTTTTCGGTTAAGTAGTGGTGGACGGTGGTTTATGGTTTTGAATGGTGAGTTGTGGTGATTGGTTAGCTTATTGATGGTGGTTTTGGTTATAGAGAAGATAATGACCGAGATGGTGTTGTTAGGTGCCGCAGAGGAATGAGTTTATTTGGTGGTTGTGGGTGTTGGATGGATGAAGGTGGTGAAGTGGGGGTTTTTGGTAAGATGATGAAGGTGAAGTGAAGTTGAAGATAATATTATGAGGTGGCCGGAGGATGAAGGTTACGTGAAACAAAAATGGCTAGGTTTGAGAGTGTGTGTTTAGGGGCATAAGTCAAGTATCTTAGTTTTGTGTGGGTTGTTGGTTTTTATAAGAGGAGATTAGGCTGAAGTGTTTAAGTTGAAGTATGAGTAGGATTAGTTTAGGATGATAAGTTGTGATCTGTTTAAGATCAGTTATGGATTGTTTAGGATAAGTGCTGGGGTTTGTTCAAGATAAGTTTAATGGTATATGGGTGGTTGAATAATGGGTCAATGGATCAAGTTATGGGTTAATGGATCAATGGGTTAGGTTATGGGTTTCTGCCAGAAAATTGGGTCATTTTATATTTTTTTATTAATTTTTTAAATTTTTTTTTAAAGATGCCACGGACAAAATTGAGTATTCACAGTTGTCACTCTTTACTTTTTCTTACTAGATAAAAAAAATAACCGTAGTTTTTCATTTTATCATTGTAAGGAACAAGTAACGACATGAACTCAAATTTTGTTCGGGAGCATAAAACAATACAAGATAATAAAATACGAAGAACCGATGCGTTCAAAAATAAATAACAGGAATTCAAAATGCACAGAATCGATGCCTTCAAAATAAATGACTGGAAAAATAAAATACAGGAAGCCGATGCGCTCAAAATAAATGACAAGAGGCGATGCGTTCAATAGTAAATGATAAGAATTTAAAAAATGAATGGATTTGATGCACTCAAAAGAAATAATTGAACTATATGGAGCTGATGCGCTCAAAAAGAATTTAAAATGTAAGGAGCTAATACACTCAAAATAAGTGACAAAAATTTAAAGAAGTATGGAGCTGATGCTTTCAAATGAATTTAAAATGAATGGAGTTGATTTGCTCAAAAGAATTTAAAACGCATAAAGCTGATACGCTCAAAAAACTTTAAAAATGTAGGGAGCTAATGCGTTAAAAAAAATTAAAAATGCAAGGAGCTGATACGCTCAAAAAATTTAAAATATATGGAACTGATGCGCTCAAAATACATAGAGCTAATGCGCTCAAAATGTGTGGAGCCAATGCGCTCAAAATGCGTGGAGCCGATGCGCTTAATGATGCATGGAGTCGATGTGCTCAAAAGCATGGAGTCGATGCGCTCAATGATGCATGGAGCCGATGCACTTAAAATGCATGAAGTCGGTGCGCTCAAAAGTATGGAACTAATGCGCTCAAAATACATGGACTTAATATCTTTTTCTTCTCTTTCTTTTTTTCTTTCTTTTTTTTTCTTTTTTTTTCCTTTCATTTTTTTTCTTTTTTCTTTTCTCTCGTTTTTTTTCTTTTATTTTCTCTGTTTTTTTCTTTTTTTCTTAAAAATCATTTGAACTAATGACAACTCTGGAAAGCTTTGACCAATCAAACCCTTGTTCATATGTGTTTTTGCCCATTGGACTTGATAGTTTTGATCCTACTTACCCATCTTTTCTCTCATTCTTCTTCTTCTTTCTCTTTCTTGTTTTTCACTCTTAACTCTCCTTTTGAGAAGTGAGAGGATTATCTCTTGTTGTGAACTTTTGTTTTGAGCTACTAAGTCCTTGCGAGAACACTTTTACCCCAGTATTTAACTTCGTCCCTCTTGCAACTACTTGATAACTTAATTGTTATCTCTGTTGCTACTTCCTTCAATAAATCTTCTCACAATATAACCAATTAAATGTAAACAAAGCTGCCAAAAAATTTCCCCAGTTTAAGTCATGCAAATTTATTTGCCCTAACTTTTGCTTAAACCGCCCTTTCGAGTTTTTTAGTCTAATGAACTCTTTCCTTTTTTGCTCAGGTACCTCTTATTTCTGGATTATCCATTGGGAGATCATTTTCCCCTTTAATTAGAACTTTTAAGTTTTTTTTATATGAATTATTCATTTGGGGATTGTCATTGTTATACTCATGTTCACCTTACCTGAAGCATTACATAACAGACAGACATGGATTCAAAAGTATAACAGAAAAGGAATTTACGGAGTGAACAACTTCTAGATTAGTCTTGGAAGTTTGACTACACAAAGGAGTATATATGGAAAAGACGCAAACGATGGTATGAGATTCAAAGAGGTGTTGACTCGATATGAATTGGTTTGACTTTCATGAGAACGATTTTTAGTTACCTACTAGACATTATGGCTAAGGATTTTCTTCTGTTGAACATTTACATCAAGCCAAATTGAACCGAAGATAAATTTCTCCCAGTCTAGTACTGAATTAAGTAGGACCGAGACTCGCCCTAGTGACTAAAAGATTTGTCCTGGTATAGGTCAAATTGAACCAAGGAAAAAAAATTGCCCCAGTTTAGACATCAAATAGGGTATAAACTTATCTTAGTATAAGGTCAAATTGAACTAAAAGATTTACTCAGTGTAGGTCAAATTGAACCAAAGAGAAATTTTTCTCAGTCTAGGACTGAATTGAATAGGGTCAAAACTCATCTTAGTGACCAAAAGATTTGTCCTAGTGTAGGACTGAATTGAGTAGGGCAAAAACTCACCCTAATGACTAAAAGATTTTTCCCGGTGTAAGACTGGTAAGTACCTCCTTCTCCTTTTTTTCTTTTTCTTTTTTTAGGAGGAAGGAAATAAAAACTCAGAAAAGCACAAACTTTTTGTCTCAAAATTAAAATTAATGAAAATGACAACACTTCATTAATCAGAATGGACCTTTTAAGACTTGTAACATGACCAATGTTAAGAATTATAAAAGGAAAGATATAAGACTCAAATAAGTATTTAAGGGTTGAATGAGACTAAGGATCTTTAGCAAGTTTTGTCAATTGTCTTTAGCATTATTAAGAGCATTGATTCTTCTTCTTTTTTTCACCATTTGTCTTTGCTATTTTATTTTTCTTTTCCTTTCCTTTTCGTTTTTTCCTTTTCTTTTTCTTCTTTTTCCTTTTTTAGAAATCACCTTTTTTTACTTTATGCTAATCCCCTGGTGTAGAGGTGATCTTTGTCCAATGTTTTTTTTTCTTTTTTGAAAAATATATTTTTTAAGCTCATAAATGATAACAAGGGATAATAAAGATGATAAAATTTATAACGGATAGAGAAAGATGGTCAATCTTCATTTTCAAATCATGACATGATTGTTTATTTTCAACATTTTAATTTGGAGACAAAAAAGATAGTACACACTAAGTGATTACTTCTTTGCTCTTTTTTTTTTCCAAAAGACACTTGCACACGCGAACTTTATTGACGTCTACCAAACTGAGAATTCCTAAGAATTGGAGTCCAATGGGATCCAAATACAAGAAAGACACTTTGAATAAATGAAAGAGAATAAATGTTAAGAAAGACAAAGTGATGAAAGGAAACAAGGTACCCATGCAAATTTATTACATTAATGCTTCAAGAAAGTTAACATAAGTTCAACGCCTCAGATCTCCAATTGTTCAAAGGTTTCGAGTTGCTAGAGGGCAAATGACTTCTTTAGAGCAATCTACCATTTGTCTGGCTTGTATTACTCCCAAAGTGAGCAATTCTTGGATTCGAACCTTAAAGTCCTAACAGTTCTTGATATCATGTCCTATTCCTCCACAATGATAAGCACAACTTGACTCTTTATCCTACTTCTCATCTTCTTTCAATGTTGCACCTGGTGCAATGATATTAAAACATGTTTTCTTCAATCCCTTAAATATTTCAGTCATCGATGTATGCAAGCTCATGACCTTCCTTACTGGTAGTCCTTCCATCTCCACAACATTAACCTCACTGCTTCCACTATGATTAGGAATTGGATCATTGACAATACTAGGTCCAGGGTCCTCTTGAATATTCAACTTTCAACATGCAATCAACTTCTTTACTATCGTTTTGAAAGATTCAAAATCTTTGATTGAGTGGTCCGTAATATCCATATGGTATTTGCAAGTTAAATTCGGGTTGTACCATGTTAGAAACAGTGGTTGTAGGAGATGTACAGGATTTCCTAAGATGAGGTGAGCATCAAATAACTTTTGGAATAAATCTACATTTTACATGGATAGTCTTAGGAAATGGGGTAGGTTTTGGGGGCGAGAGCGACCTTGATTTTGAAAGTTTGACCGAGGTTGTGGGTGACTCGGGAAATTTTGTAAAGGTGCGGGTGGATATTGGGTATAGGTTAGGTGAGTTGATACATATGGTTGTGGTGTGAAAATATTGTTAATGTGGAATTGTGGGATTTGAGGTGTATTTGTAGATGAAGCAGTTAGGCCAAGTAGATGAGAAGGTGCAAGTGTGTGATAAAAAGGGTAGGGTTTGGGTTATATAGAGGGGCTCAGTAGGCAGGGTAAGACGGTAGATAGCGGGCTTGTGAAGGTTGTTAGTTTTGCATGTAGCTCACTTTCGGCTCTTTTTTCTTAGGGGAAAACCCCTTCTTAAAACCATCTTCATTATTATCAGTTGGCAATTTACCAGCCTTTACCAAAGTTTCAATCCTCTCCCTGGCAGCAATTAATTCAGCAAAATCTCAATAAGCAGCACCTGACATTGTTCCAATATAGGGAGCTCCTAAAGTCCTCAAAAAATATGAGCACATTTCTATCAACGTTAACAGTGGTTGCACTTGTGCTGCGAGAGCTCTCCACCTCTAGGCATGTTGTTTGAATGTTTCCTCATTTTTCTTCTACAATGTTCCTAACTGCCCCCTAGTTGGGGCTGTATCCAGGTTGAACCAATACTGTCTCATAAACAAGTTTGCCCAGTTATCCCAAGAAGAGATTTTGGAAAGGTCTTGTTGGATACACCATTCCAAAGTCGACCCAGTCAAACTTTCATGAAAGAAGTTGATGAGAAACTTCCAATCCTTTGACCAAATTGACATTTTAGTAATGTATGTTTTCATGTGAAAGAAAGGGTTGGTGCTCCCATCATATTTGACGAATTTTAGAATTTTAAAATCCTTGGGGATGATGATGTTAGCAGTAGGACATAACTCTTCTATCTCAAGGGGGCCATAGGTGCTAGGACCTTTGATCGCTTTGATTTGTTCTTCTATATTTTTCATTCATTCTTCATTCATCTTATCATTTTGAATGGCCGCATGACTAGTCCCAACAAGAAATCCCGTTGACGTCGGGATGGACATATGCGGTGGTTCCTATGTGAACTCAATGTTACCATGAACCTCATTTTGAGTTCCTTCTAATGAATGATATCTTTCTTTGATATGAAGCACTAGTGATGCAGTATTTGAGATTCCTTCCACAAAAGGTATTTCAGTAGTGATCCCAGGGTTTATCCTCATGGAAGTGATATTTGGTGAGTGTGAATATACTTCAGTTACTCCTATACCTCCGGCTGCCCCCATCAAGGTGAAGGTCTCCCTCATGGCTAACAACATTTCCTCCATTCTTCTCTTAGACTCTATCATCTCATTAATATTTCCTTTCATTTCATCTACTTCTATACTTAGATTCCTTCCTTCGTTTTCAGCTGTCATCGCTGCAAGTTTGGTTGAGCTCTTGTGTTATGAACTCAGGTTTGATTGGTGTTTTTTTTCCTTAGTCGCACAATAATTGCTAAACACGGTAACATTACACAAAGAATGAGATGAAATGAATGAGATTAATGAGATGCATAAGATGAAATGAATGAAATGCAAACACTTTTTTCTTTTTTTTTTAAATACTAGGAATGACAAGAAAATGCAAGATGATATATATTTTTTAAGAATGTTAGGAATGAAAATGCAATATGATGTGTCCTTTGATAGGAAAGCCATGAAAATGCATGATTTATTTTTTTTAAGAATGCTAAGGATGTCATGAAAATGTATGTTTTTTTTATTTTTTTTAAGAATGACAAGAATGTCATGAAAATGCATGATTTATTTTTTTATTTTTTTAAAATGCTAAGGATGCCATGAAGATACATGATTTATTTTTTTTATATTTTTTAAGAATGCTAGCAATGTCATGAAAATGCAAGATGTTGATTTTTTTGAAAAAGAATGAGAGATAACTAGATAAAGAAGAAGTACGCTCCCTTTATGTCTTAAGGGATTGCCTTAAATTGAGGAATTATATTCTAAGGATTTATGAGTCTTTTTGATTTGTGAGAACTCTCATTCGGTGGCTCTATTATTCT
Source organism: Ormosia emarginata (assembly GCA_029884605.1). Taxonomy (NCBI): domain Eukaryota; kingdom Viridiplantae; phylum Streptophyta; class Magnoliopsida; order Fabales; family Fabaceae; genus Ormosia; species Ormosia emarginata. The sequence goes on along the minus strand of JAQQTP010000062.1, from coordinate 25,208,512 downwards.
AAAGGTCTCTAGAGCTAAGTCTCGTTTCAAAATGTTGACCACAAATAGTGAGTAAACTACTAGTTGTGAGACATTGATGAAAAGACACACTCTTGATAATGTTTTCACGATAACCAAGCATGATGTACATCTAAAATGGCTACCACTACGCAACCTCTACCTAACTTAGGCTTCGCTCAGACCCGTGTATAGGGCCTCACTTGAATGTGTGTGATAAACGTATAGGTACGGTAGGTATAAGGAGCATACAAACAAAATAACCAAAACAAAAACAAAACAAAAATTTCCAAAGAAATAATCTATCCTAAGGTTTAAATAACAAAATAATTAACAAAATAATTAAAAAATTTTAAAAAATGAGAAACAAGAAAAGAAAAAAAGGTAAAATAAATATACAAAGATTACAAAATTTTACACAATCAACTTAAATAAATTAGGAGTCGCCAACAAATTTATTTGAAATAGGAAAAATTGAAAAAATCTTTTTTAGAAAATATTCTTTGAAACTAGATTAGATTTGAGAGTCGGTTATGTGTAGAGAATGGTGAAAATTTCATCTCACAGCACCCCTAACACACATGTCCTGAGAAGGTACCTTAAATCAGTTATGCAAAACTTGATGATCTCATAATATATTTGTTTCACCCTTTTTATTAAAAACACTAAAAAAAAATAAACAATTTGTGAAAATTTAAACTTTGGCTTGACAGAATAGAGATTCTACTCCTACATATCCCCAGGTACAATGAGGAATTCAAAGTCACGTAATTCTGTATAAAATTCTTGTGATTTGTGTAACACCCTAAACTTCCTAAATATAAGACAGTAATTTTTACAGTTAATAGAATTCTACTGTTTAGTGATTTCTATGTACTGTAAAATTATTTTGAGTATTCCGTCAATATATTTGATCGTTTTGTGTGATTTACTCAGTGTGAGGAAAATAATAATTTTCAGGCCGGGGAAAATTTTACGTAATTTAATTATTACTAAAAAGTCTTAATTATTTTACTTAATCTGATTTGATATTTGTGCATTTCTAATTTTTTTGATTTTGTGTGTGATTATGAGATTTTTATATTACTCTGTTTATTTTAGCATTATCTGTGGGCCGTCTGTGGGCCCAGGGAGGTTATATATGGGCCCTGCATGGGTCCAAAAAGGTAAAAAAAATTCTGTAGCCAGAAAAATTCGTACTATTGAGATGGAGACGGGAGATCTTATTAAACCTGAATCTGGAAACAGTTTTAGAAAATTTATTTTACTGTGTTTTGTACTGTATTTAATTATCGAGTGAAAAAAATACAATAAAAATATTATTCGAAGGACAATAGCAAATACAAAAATAAATATTGTACTGCGAAGTCTACATTAGTGGCTTGGATATCCACCATAGATGTAATCAATGGTGGAGACTTGATCTTGATTTAATCAACGGTTGAGATTTGGTCTTATAAAGTGGCTAGGATCATTTATAGCCCTTTGATGTAAAGTTTGAAGGAGTAATCTTGACCCTTCATTTTGGAGATACATCTAATGGCTAGGATTTCAAGGAGGAAAGATCCAATGACCTAAATTAAGTCTTCTATCTAAGTCTAAACCTAGAAGCTACATTAAATCCTAACCATTGATCTAATCAATGGTTAAGATTGCCTAAAATGGTGGCTATGAGATTTGTTGCATTTTGAAGAGTGCATGGATGGGGGGGATGGTTTTGGTGCTACATTTAGGAGCTAAAGTAACATTTGAAGACCATAATTGATCACCTTTGGTCATTATTGAATCATTCTTCATCTTTCCTAAAGCAAAGCTTAACAAAAATTTCTCTCCATTCTCTCCAAAATATAGCTCACGGCCAAGCACTCTACAACACCCTTCCATCACTTTTTAATTTCAAACAACTATATTTCTTGAATCTATACCTATTTCTAAGACACTTTGTAGTTTACACCAAGTTCTAAATCTTTCATCTTCATAGAGTTTTTCCTAGAACAAGTTCTAGGATTCTTAAGGTGAAGTTATGGAAAACTTCATTTCTTCTCTTTTCTTTCATGTTCTAAACCATGTTTGATCCATGGTTTTTCTTATTCAAGCTTGATATACTAATTTCTTTGTGTTTGTTTTATGTTCAAGAAACTTTTGTTGGTGGAGATCTTGTTCAAAATGCAAAGTAAGAAGCTTTTTGTGGTTCTTCAAGAGATAAGAGGGAGATCCATCTCACCAACCAAGTATGGTGGTGAGAGATGGTTTATTAATTTGATGGATGGTGAATCCATGTGAGGATTCATATCCATGGTCATGTAATAGTTTGTATGTGTTTATGTGCTTTGATTATTTGCCTATGTTTGATATGATTTGCATGACTTTGCATGATTTTATGGTTTATATGGTATGCTTATAATATGCATGATAAAATATGTTGAATATATTATGATGGATATATGTTGAAACAAGCAATTTTAGCTCCAAAGGCCAAGGGGAGGCTACGGTTTTGAGCTCTAAAAATTAGGGTTTATGTTGAAATTTTTCAAGAACAAGGGAATTAATTTTTGGTTCCTAGGCTATGGTGAATTTCGGCCTCAACACCTCAAAATAGGTGTTCACAAATTTATATTTTCATGAATGGCAAAATTGGATGTTTAGAAAAGCTAGGAAAATAAACAAATGGTTTGTTTTCAAGAAACAAGTGCTCACGGTTTTTGTGAGAATTTTTAATGATTTTGTTTGTGTAAAACCATATCAATTTAGAAGAAAAAGTATTTGATGGTTTCAATGGCCATGTCCATGGTTTTAAAGATTTGTAATGCCTTGATTTTTATGAACAAAGTGATTTTCAAAGTGGCAATGTAACTTGATTTAATACAAGGAATTTGAAAAGGGAATCAGAGTGTTTTAACACTTGAGAAATGGAATTTTCATATGTAAATGGAAAAGAGAGATTGAAAGTGATTGAACCTCAATTTATTTTAAAGAGGATTGATTTTTTAGAAATCATTTGGAATTATAAAGAATACGTTGGTAACTTGGGATTTTCTAAAGTATAAATCATTCTTTGAGTTTTGGAGAGTGTTAGTAAATTTTAAAATTTGAAACATTGATTTAATTCCATGAAATGGTGAATTTATGGAATAAATTGCGAAAAGAATTTTCTTGAGTAAGAAATGTGGAAAATAATGTGAGAAGTCATATTATTTTGAGAAATGTTGGAATGGAATTTTTGAACGTTGAGAAATATTTTACGAAGTTGAAAAATAGTGAAAAATGATTTATGTAACTTAAAAACGTGATTTTTAAGCTACGCGTTTTGAAAAACGTTTAAATATTTCCACGCGATTTGAAAAATGTTGAAATATTTTTACACAATTTGGAAAGCGTTTAAATATTTTTACATGTTTGAGATATTGTTGAAAAATCACTACGTGATTTAAAAATGGTGGAATATTTCTATGTAATTGATGAAAACGTTGAAAAATCTATATGTGATTTAAAAACGTAACAGAAATATTACAAAATTATGAAAATGCGACAAAAGTGTTTCGCGACTATAAAAACACGATAATATGATTTCACGATTGAATAAACAGTAAGGTTACTGTTGAAATAGTATATTGACACTATATGAGAAAATGATGAATTTTACCTGTGATTGGCATTGGTGCATTTTATATGCAAGAAATGGTGTTTGGACACTGTATAAGAAATTATGTGATTTACCTTTGGTTGGTAATTGGTGCATTATACATGCATTGAAAATGGTCCGATGGACTGGATATGGCTAATTGCCTAGGAGAGACGTACACCTCTTGAGTGGGTGCGATATGCGTAGTGTAAGTCACTTGTTGACCTTGGGAGCATCGGGGTGCGGGTTGCTTATATGGGTGGTTGGTAGCTCTTCTTCCCGTAAGTTTGACCAATGCAACACACCGATGATTCTGACCGAGACACTATTCTTAATCAAGATCTAGTAAAGACTATCGTGTATATGCTAGATGTGCAAACACATATGAGAAATGTGGCACTTGGTTTGAGGCATGTTGGTACAGACAGATCTTTCTGATCGACTTCTCCGAACTGAGTATTAGCTTCATGGAGTAAAAAATTGAGTCTATGTGTGCATGCATGAAACTGAGTATTTATATCTGTATGAGATAGTAATTGAGGAATATTGACTATGATAATTGTTCTGTTGAGAAATACTTGGATGATGATGATGATAATAATGTGATGACATTATTGTGATTATTGTGTGATGATAATAATGTTAAAGGCATGATGATTATTATTATTTGTATCTGTTATGATAAATAATGTTGATAGCATGATTGTAAATATGGTATGCTGTATGTATTATCTTTGTGCTACCATATTAGTAATGGCGTAGGTGATCTCACCTCTTTGCATGTATATTTGTGTACTGTTTGTATATTTTGTAAAGACGTTGAGCAAGGCACTGAACTAGAGGGTGAAGAAGAGCAGGTTCCTGTGGAGGAAACTGAATTTTGATCGGATGGCATCCCAATCAAGTTTCTTTGGTTACGTGAGATTGCAGTTCTATGGTGGAGCTGGAGTGTGGAGTACTAGTCCCAATGAGAGGGGACTAATTTATGAGGGACACCTAACAGTAAACTTTAGTAGGATATTTCATGGGGATCTATTTTTCTCTGTAAATATCTTTGTGCATGTGGAATTTTCGCTGTCTATTAGGCGGCATTGGGATATTAGAAACTATGTCCCAATGGAAATTAGTATAGTCTCGTCAGCCCGGACACCTGTTCGTAGGGCTACGTGTCAAATCATATTCCTACCTGTTGAGGAATCTGAGGAGGACCCGTTTGAGGGTTCTGCTGCTTAGTTAGACTTGGGCGAGTCTAAACTCTATTACAAACTATGTCTGTATATATTTAAGTATGTTATCTAATTTTGGAGAAATGGTCTGTATATAAATAATCCTGACAGTACGTGTGTAATGTAATTGATGAAAATTATGTGTGATGATGTATAATATTTTATTTTCCGCTAAATTTATTTTATTGTTATCAAAAAAGAAAGAAAAAATTTTACAACTCATATTTTTATTATAACATCACATTATATGACTTTGGGGGTATTTCGGTAATAAGTAACATAAATGTGGCACCCTACGGTAGGTGTTACAATTTGGTTATTTTTTAACTTTAAAAAAATTATTTTTAATTTAAAAAAATTCATTTGATTTTGTTTTTCTTTTAAAAAAATTCTGAATCATCAAGTTGTCACAATTCAGTTAATCTTATTTTATTTCTTCTAAAAATTTTAATTATTTTTACTTTCTTTACTTTTATCATTTTTTTCATTTTTTATCCTTTTTAGTTTTCAGCCCAATGAAATAATCTAAGCCCATTAAAAAAAAAGCTAACTAAAATTGGAAAAAAAACAACAACAAAAATTGATAAAAAGAAAAAAAAAAAGATGTTTTTGAATGGAACAAAAAGATGAGACCAAGCAGAGGAGTGATGGTGGCTGCTTACTAGCGGAGCTTTAGTCCGGGTTCGACAAAACAGGTTCTTGGTGATTGCAACTAGATGGATGAAATGGCGGCGAGTTCGGGTCTAGTTTGTTTCGACAAGGCGGTGCGGTCCAACTTCTAGTTCAGACAGGGCAGTGCGTCTAGCGGGTCATGGATCTAGTTCGAAAGGATCGACCAGATCTGGTTCTGGTTGGCACGGTCGGTGCTACTCACGGGAATGTAGCGGTGGTGTGCGAACTGAGCGGTGTAGTCAGATCCGGAGCTATGTAGATGGCGGGTCACAATGAAGAACGGCTAGACGACGGCAATTGACGTTGGGTAGGGCGGTTCAGTTCTGGTGTGGATGGCTTCGGGTTTGTCAGGTTGTGACGAGGTGACGGTGCTACCCAGGTTCCAGAGACGTGCTCAGATTTGGCTGGTGGAACACGGTTCGTGAGTTATCGGCTGGTGGTGTGAGTTTGTGTTGTGGTGTGCTTGTGGTGGTGGTTTTTGGTTGAGTAGTGGTGGATGGTGGTTTATGGTTTTGAATGGTGAGTTGTGGTGGTTGGTTGGGTTGTTGATGGTGGTTTTTGGTTATAGAGAAGATGATGACCGAGATGGTGTTGTTGGGTGGCGAAGAATGAGTTTATTTGGTGGTTGTGGGTGTTGGATGGATAAAGGTGGTGAAGTGGGGGTTTTTGGTAAGATGATGAAGGTGAAGTAAGGTTGAAGATGATATTATGATGGTGGTTGGAGGATGAAGGCTACGTGAAACAAAAATGGCTAGGTTGTGAGCGTGTGTTTAGGGGGCATAAGTGAAGTATCTTAGTTTTGTGTGGGTTATAGGTTTTTATAGGAGGAGATTAGGTTGAAGTGTTTAAGTTAAAGTATGATTAGGATTGGTTTATGATGATAAGTTGTGATATGTTTAAGATCGGTTATGGTTTGTTTAGGATAAGTGTTGGAGTTGGTTTAAGATAAGTTTAATGGTATATGGGTGGTTGGATAATTGGGTCAATGGATCAGGTTATGGGTTAATTGGTCAATGAGTCAGGTTATGGGTTTTTGCTAAAAATTGGGTCATTTTATATTTATTTATCTATTTATTTTTATATTTTTATTTTTTTTTTTATTTTTTTTAAAAAATACCTTAGACAAAATTAGGTGTTCATATGGAGGAATAGCTGAAATGGGCAACTAAGCTCCTTAGTTATGACTTTGAAATTTAGGTCAAACAAGGGGCAGAAATATAGGGTGGTGGTTGTTCTTTCTCAAGTTATAGATTACAAGGCTATTTTTATGATCACTAATCAAGATTTGGTGGAATTATTAAAGGAAACACTTGTAGATGAACAATTGAAGGAGATTTTGCAGCATTTGATGTGTAATATGTCTTCTCATCCCCATTACAGGGTGTCTAAAGGTTGCTTGTTGTATAAGGATTGCCTAGTGTTGCCTTCAAAATCAATGAGGATTCCTATGTTATTGTAGGAATTTCATTCTCCACCTTGGGATGGGAACTCCGGCGTTACCCGAACCTACAAAAGATTAGCAGCTAATTTTTATTGGCATGATGTATGAAGGGATATTGAGCAATTTATTGCGAGTTATGTAACTTGCCATCAAAATAAATACTAAGCTCTTTTCCAACCATTACCCATCCTTACTTATGTGTGGGATGATATCTTGATGGACTTCATAGGGGGTTACCTCGATCCAAAGGAGCATATTCTATACTGGTGGTGGTGGATCATTTGAGTAAATCAGCTTATTTCTGTTGAGATAGAGAAAAGACAAGCATAGAAATTGTGAAACCATGTGTCTAAATTACAACACAGATAACTGAATGTATATTAACCTAATACAATGAAATTGGTCAATAAATCTAGAAACTATATGTACAGTGAATGTAGACACCAATACTAAGTTACAAGGCAATACACTAATTATATATCCAACATTCCCCCTCAAGGTGGAGCATATAGGTCATATGCACTAAGCTTATAACAAAGATAACTTATCCAAGTACCTCTCAAGGACTAAGTGAAAACATTAGCTAATTGATAATTTGAATCGACAAAGTTAGTAGTGATGTCTCTAGATAAGATCTTCTCTCTGTTAGTGATAATATATCTTAATGTGGTTGGTTCTCTCATGGAATACTGGATTGGAGGCAACATACAATATAGCTTGATTATCATAAACAAGCGTCATTTGCATAATCTCCTTGATTGAAGTTATTGAAGTAGCTATTTCAACCAAATGAGGTTGCAAGTGGCTAAAGTCATGGCTCGATATTCTTCTTCTACACTTGATCTTGCAACCACATTTTGTTTCTTACTCTTCAAGGATATCATATTACTCCTAATGAATACACAATACTTAGAAGTGAATCTCTTGTCAATAGGAGAGCTTGCCTAATCAGCATATGAATACCCAACTATCTAAATGTGGCCCTTATCTTCATAAATGAGACCTTTTCCTAGTGCTCCTTTAATATACTTCAAGATATGGATCACCGCATCCTAATGATCATCATTAGGGAATTTAAGAACTAACTAACCACACTAATTGTAAATAAGATGTTTGGATGGGTAACTGTGAGGTAATTTAGTTTCCCAACTAATCTTCTATATCTTTCTAAATCCAACAATGGCAACCCTTGATTTGGTAGAAGTTTAACATTTGGATTTATAAGAGTGTCAATAGGCTTAATTAAGACTAAAATCTAACTTTGAGGACCCCATAGAGACTTTGTGAGGATATCTACAAGTTGATCACTAGAGTTAACAAACTCAATAACAATTTCATTTGAAAGAACTTCCCCTTAGACAAAGTTACAATCGATTTCTATATGCTTGGTTCTCTTATGAAAGACTAGATTTGAGGTGATATGTAAGACCGCTTGATTATCACAATATAACTTCATCTTATCAACATTTCCAAACTTTAACTCACGAAGTAACTGTTTCACCCATATAAGTTCACAAGTGACCATTACATAGCTCAATATTCAACTTTTGTAATAGAACTAACAACAACACTCTATTTCTTACTTTTCTAGGACACAAGATTACTACTAACAAAATACAGTATCCTGAAGTGGACTGGCTATCAACAGGTGAACCAAGCTAATTTACATTAGAGTACCCCACTACTTGAGTATTTTTTTTTTTTGTCTTCATACAACAATCCTTAACAAAGCAATTATGTAGATTCCATATATTGTCTCACCTTTAGAGCTTGATGAGTTTCAGACTTTACAATGTCATAGGCTTGAGTCTAAGGCACAGGGGAAAGGGTGCAACATTTTGGGTGTTGTCTTTTTAATTCTATAGAAAGTGCAAAGGTTATTTTTTTAATTTTAAAAAAGGTTCTCATTTCTCAGCATGACATTTACTTGGATTTTTTTTTAAGTAGTGTGGTCATATAGAGCAAATGATGCCATCATGTGGTTAGTGCATCTACATTGTCAAAGTTTGGTATTCCTTTGTGTATGACAAGATGAAGGCACAACTAAGCAAGTGTAAGTATTTTAATTGTAGAATGGATTTTGCTTGGAGTAATTACAAAACTAGGTTCTGATTAGCTTTGATATGGGTTAGGGCTTTAAAATATAAGATCAGTCCATTTTCCTTTGTAGATTGAAAGGTTAGGTTTGTTTAATCTTAGAGATTTGAAAAAATGGGGTTTAGCTCTTGTGGGGTTTAGTCTCTTTTAGGTTTAGTTGTTTTTATAGTATAACTTTTGGATAGAAAAATGCTTGGTGCATACACTTTAGTGCACATCTGCTCACATCTTTGTTTAGGTGGCAGAATCATAATGTAGGTGCGTAGAAGTTTGAGTGGGACCAACTATAATAAGATGATGGAAATTATGTAGATGTGAAGTAATGTGCGTGTAAATGTATATATGGTAGATGTACTCTTCTTGATGGGTAGAAACTTTAGGTTTAATATGGTGAGGCTTGGCGGTTGGTTCACTTATAGAAGTGGTTTAAAAAATGAGAAAAGGAAAAATGAACAAATATAATAAAATAAATAAGGGAAAATAAAAAAAATTAGTGAGTTCATGTGTTATTCTCCTTGCTTGATTTTATGATGTGGGCTTTGTTTGTTAAAAATAAAATGGTAGCTTGTCTATTGAGTTATCATACTTTTTGGCCTTAAATTGCATGTGTGTCTTTCTTTCTATTTATTTTTTTACCCTTTAAATGTCTTGTTTGTCTAGTTTATTTTATTATTTATATGATCAATGATCAAATAATTTTTTATTAAAAAAAGACAAAAAAAAAACTTTTTTCTTAATCACGCAATGGCTGTCAATATTAATTGTTTAGTGTTATGCTCTCTTTTGTATTATTGATACTGTAAAGGATTATTAAATAGCATGGGCTATCTCAAACTCATTGCAAGAATGGAGTCATTTTTAAAATAAATCATTTCTTTATAAAATTTCATAGTTAAAATCAACAAATTCACAATTTTTTTTAAAGAACTATGTGACTTTCAACTGTCTATTATACTGAAGAGGCATATAGGCGCAAAAGTTAAGATAAAATGCAATTTTTGTAGATTAGTTTTTATTTGCCCTTTGTATATATTTTCTTTGGTAAATGTATGCTTTTGCTTGCATTGAGAGGTATAATAAATATTATTAAAGTTATAAGTAATTCGCACATCCAACTTAGGATAACCGTCTTAAGATAAATTACCGTGAATGTAATGAAATTAAATTTTTACTATTTTTTATACATAATCGATTCTTAAACCTAACTTGATTTTAGAGACCATTTTCTTTTTATAAAAGGTTTTGCCAATCATTTGGTGACTCTATTTTCTTTTTTTTTTCTTCATCATTTTGTCTCGCCACTATTGTGACAATTATGATGTGAAAGTAGTTGATTTCTTATTTACATTTCTTCTTCTAATTATCAATATTATAAAAGAAAGCTAAAAAAGACATTTCAAAAAGAAAAAAATATGTAATTTAATTTAAAACAGTAAATTCAAAACATAGAATCATAATTATTGAGCTAAACAAGTGAAAGGTATGAATAAAATATTTACTTTTAGATTTAATTAGATAAAATCAAATGTTTTAATTTCTTCTTTCTTTAATTGGAATAAAGTCTAGCAAAGGTGTTCTTTCATAGTCCAAAAACTTGATTAACGTGCCATAACTAAGTGTTGGAGATTAGCTTGTAATTAAAAATTGATGTTAAGTTAAGAGTGTTATCATTATTATATCATTTCATTTCATTACTTAAATTTATCACACTAAAATTTTGAGATTTAATTTATAAATATGAACTAATAACATAAAAATGCAAGTCCATGTGCAACAAGCGGACTAAATGACTAGTAAATTTATACATTAGTCTATTATCTCATATAAATTTAAAGGTATTTTCATGATAAGTGTTAAATTAATAAAGGCTAATTACATATTGCAAAATCCTACTAAGCGTTTAAAGATACTATTTAGTAAATTAATATCGACTTCACAATTAATTAAGTTAGACATAATGTTTATTTAGATGATGGCATGCGTGGTGGGGTGAATTGACCTCAAACCTATATCTATCCTACCTCCATATTACTATTTCATGCAAGGGTGTATTTTTAACCTACCTCATATAGGGGCGAATTGAATACATGTAGGTCAGAATGAGATTGCTAAACGTAAATATGAGTAGTATAGGTGAGGATAATGCTAATTTTCCAAACTCAATACATACAACTTCATTATTTAAGGTAAAATTATACGTTAAACTAACAAATAAGTTTATTAAAAAAAAACTTTAAAAATACAAATAAAAAGACCCTTAAAAAATGAAAATAATTACGAAAAAAAAACACAGTATGTTTGTTGGAAGAGAAGTTAAATTGATATTCTCAATTATCTATTCATAATTTATATTTAATTAATTTTAAAGTCTTCATATAAATAAAAAATAATAACATAATGAAATAAGTTTTAATTCAAATAAAAATATTTTTTAAAATAAAAAATAACTAATAAAAATATGATTAAATGATTAATTGATTAAGTGGTTTACCAAAGTCTCTCCTACCCGATAAGTGAGAGATTAATATCGCGAGGTACTGTTAGACACTTAAGTAGGGGATCCTTTCTAATAATGTTATTTCCATATACATGAATCTTAGAATCGAACTCGAGACCACATGTTTAAGGGATACAAATTCCTTTCACTTAGACCAACACACGTTGCTAGTGACTATGTTAAGTGGCGCCGTTTAATGTACTCATAATCAACTTTGGAGCATGGATGCTCCCAAAGACCAACCTACAATAGCTGGTCAATTTTCAGTTACCTTTTTTTTTATACGTTTTTCCGTTATGGTGGAGAGGAAAATAAGTGGTGATCAAGGGGGGAAATAAGTGATGATTCATGTGTAAGTAGTGGTGATTAATAATTTGAACTTAAATCAACACATAAATAAACTTAAGTCACCATTTGGCACAAATCATAGTTTACTAGATCATGAGTTATCAGCTCATGAATTAATACACATGAAAGTTACTAAGTGATGATCAAGGAAAAAAATAAAAGATGATTCATGTGTAAGTAATGATTATTAATAACTTAAACTTAAATTATCATATAATAAACTTAAATCATCATTTGACACTAATCATATGTCACCAAATTATAAATTAATACACATGAAAGCTACTAAGTGGTGATCAAGAGGGGAACAAAAATGGTAATTCATGTGTAAGTAGTGGTAATGAATGACTTGAGTTTAAATCACCACATAAGAAACTTAAATAATTATTTTCCCCATTCATATGTTATCATATCATAAATAAAATTAATTCACGCGATAACTAAATAATTTGTGAACATGAGAAAAATAAATTGTGATTTATGTGTAAGTTGTAGTGATTAATGATTTAAACTTAGAGTACGTTTGTTTGTACCTTTTTTTTACAAGAAAAGTATTTTTTATTAAAAAATATAATTATGAAACATGGACACATGTTTGGATAAGATTTTGAAAAAAAAAAAATGTTTTTTTTTTAAATGTAGTAATGAGTTGCTTTTTAAAATAATCAATTATAGAGAGATGCAATAGAAGAGAAAGAAAGTAAAAAGTATTTTTTATAATTGTATCTAGATATAAAACAACTTCTACTTTTCATAAAAATCTATAAAAAAAAATCAATTATTTATACTATCCTATAATCACTTTTTTTAAAAGCTTACCCAAACACACCCTTAATTGATGCCTTTGAAAAATTACCTGTTGTGCAAGTATGAAATAATCATTTTAGATCATTAATCAATTTTTAATCTGAATCAATGCCTTTGGATGCTTGTAGCATGGATGCTCTTTCTTTTATGAGTTCATTAAACTTTTCGTGTGTTAAGTTATCACTTAGGCAACGTTTATTGTGCTCATAATTGGCTTTGGAGCATGGATGTTCACAAAAAGCCAACTGATAATAGTCAATCAATTTTCATTGACTATTTTTTATTTTTTTTTACATTTTTTCAGTTATGATTGAGAAGAAAATAAGTAGTGATTAAAGGAGAAAATAAAATGATAATTTATGTATAAGAAGTAGTGATTAATGACTTGAGCTTAAATCATCAAATAATAAACTTAAATCATCATTTTTCATCACTCATAAGTTACTAGATCATATGTTATCTGATCATAAATTAATACACATGAAAGCTACTAAGTGATATTAAAAGAGAAAATAAATGGTGATTTCTATATAAAAATAGTGATTAATAACTTGAGCTTAAATTATCATATAACAAATTTGAATCATCATTTTCTACCAATCATAAGTCACCGTATCATAAATAAAATTAATTTAGGTGATAACTAAATAAGTGATGAACTTGATAAAAATAAATAATATTTTCTATATAGAATTTAGTAATTAATAATTTGAACTTAGTTGATACACTTATTTATTATACAAGTACTAATTAATCATTTTAAATCATTAATCAATCTTAAATCAAAATCAATAGCTTAGAGGTATTAGAGCCTGCATGCTCCCAAAATATTTTAAAGTACATGAAATTTTCCTATCATGTAATGATGGAATTCACGGAGAAACCAAAGAAAGCATAGAAACTTTCATATCAGAAACGAAGAGAGAGATTTAGAGAAACTGTTATTCTGTTCTTTACAAATGAATTCGATAATCAACTTTTATAACTCCTAATATTTATAGCAACTCAAGACTGAGCTCAATGTTAGCTCATCACATCTAACATACTCAACAACCTGTAATTGAAATTTAACAACCATAACTAACTTACTTTAAACTACTCTCTATTATTCCCCCCTCAAACTCAGGGTGGATTAGGCAAATTGAAAGGATCATAGACTCTGAGTTTGTGTCTTAACACACTAAAACGAGCAAAGGAAAGAAGTTTTGTGAGTGCATCAACTGTCTGATCTACTGAAGGTATATGAGTAACAAAAAGTAGGCCTTGGACAGCCTTTTCTCGAACAAAAAACAGATCAAGCTCTATATGTTTGGTCCTAGTATACAAAACTGGATTATGTGTTAACATTATAGTGCTTAAGTTGTCACAAAATATGATTGGAGTTGAGAAAGGAACATGTAACTCCTTTAACAGAGACTGAATCCACAAAACTTATGCAGCTACAGTTGCCAAGTTTCTAAATTCAGTTTCAGTGCTTGATCGAGCAACCACCTGTTGCTTCTTGGATCACTAAGAGATAATATTGGAACCAAGAAAAATACAAGACCCTAAAGTGGATCTGTGATCATCCAAATCAGTGGCCCAATCAGCATCACTGAATGCAGATAAAGAGAATGGAGACTGAGAATTAGCTTGGAGAGTTAGACCAAAGTTGATTGTTCCCTTAAGATATCTTAAAATATTTTTAACTGCCTTCCAATGATCATCATAAGGATTCTGCATGAATTGATAGACTTTGTTAACTACATAGGACAATTTAAATATTATAATTGTGACATATTGACGAACTCTAACTGTAAATTGATATAGGTGAGAATCCTTCATCAGAGAATGACCAAACTTTGTGAGTCTAGAATCAAAAACCATAAGAGTATTGATACCTTTCGACTGCAACATATGGACCTTGGCTAACAGGTCCTTAATATATTTCGACTAAGTGAGATGGAGACTCCTTTTCTTAAGTTCAGTTACCTCAATTTCTAAAAAATAACTCAATTTACCAAGGTCCTTCCGAACAAATTCTTTGTTAAGACTGAAAATCACATTTTGAATTACAATAGTAAAGCTACCGGTGACAATAGTATCATATATTGAATTGCACAAAAAAACATTCTGCTTTTTCTTTCATTACCATTTGCCGGTCATTGGATTCATGGCTGTTGGTCTTACTCAATTTTTCATTTATTAATTTTTGTTTATCTTTGGGATAAGTCCAACAGTCACCGAGAACTCATTCCAATTCTACGCGCAAGGACATCCCGCTCCAAACGGCTGCGCGGTGTCACGCATCGAAGCATTCCCCAACAATCTCGTTTTACGTGTCAAAATCTTATTGGCCACAGTCCTCATCTCCAAGCGCACCACACTGTACTCGGACCGTATCATATTCTTTCCGCTCCCTAACGTTTTTCTTTATATTTTTGTCCCTTCTTCTCACTCAATCACTCACACACTCTCTCACTCTTATTCTTTCACCTGACGTCCCTTTCTCTTCCGGTGTTCATTACCTGATATTTTCAACAAATCCTAAAACTCTCAATTTCCCTGCATAGTCCCTGAGCTGCTGCAGAAGCAGTATCCCAGAATCGCTTCAACGGCATAAGAAACTTTTGTTTTCATTTCACGCACATTTCATCGTCAAAGCAGAGTTACTTTTCCAGTATGTACAATACATGCCATATTTGTGTGTTTGTGTGTATATACACATACTTTGCGTGTTTTGCACGGAACAAAAAGATGTACCGTAACAACCTTTCTTCCCGCATTTTTTCAGCTTCGATTACATATTTCGTCAAAATTATGATTTTTTTATTTATTTTTCATTCACATTACCTTTTACATTATTAATTATATTATTTTTTTATTATTTTATTTTACTTTTATAATTAGTTGAAAAATGATGTAAAATCAATCATGATCCAGTAACGTCATTTTTCATTTGGTAAAGGGATTAAGTTTCTCCACGAAAGACATGTCTTTGCGAGAGTAAAGCGCACTTTGCTCATAGAATAATTAACCCATGCCTTACAAATCAATAAAAAGCTTTTGTTTTGGATTTTTTTTCATACAAAGCACATTTTTCTCTTTTTTATGTTCATTCTGAAGTGTGCTGAGCAAGTCGTTGGCTCCTGATTATTGCTGGTTTTCAAAGTAAATTGCTTGCACCTTTTTCAGCTGCGCGGTTTCAGTTAAAAACAGCATTGAAGTTGTTTCGTTTGTGTCCCTTTACAGAGTCGAAAGGTTTCGAGCATGGAAGGAGCACCGGCTCATAAGAACCTTAAAAAGAGGAAAGTGATGCTAAGCGATGATGAGGATGATGATATTGGAAAGGCGCTCAGGTTCAAAATCCTACTACCTAATGGTGCGAGTGTGGAATTGACACTGTGCGACCCTGACTCGGAAATGCCTTTCGGTGATTTTATCATTTTGGTGAAGGACAAGTACCTGGAAGCTCGGAAGCACTCCGAGTCAATGAAGAATAAAAGGGATATTAACTGGAAAGGTGGTGGTCTGTATCTTCAGGATGCCAATGATGTTAAGATAAGAAATGTAATTAAATTAAAAAACTACAAGCCTCACAAGTGCCATATTTTACGGCTTCATGTGAGTATAATCTACTGATCCTTCTCTGTTCTGTTTCTGTGTAATTTTGTCTTTTTTTTACACAAAAAAAATTACTATTATAGTTTTTTAACTTTAATTTTGCATTTGGTATTATTGCTTTGCTTACTTGCTTAAGCTTTAATTTTTTTCTTGTTTGTTTGTATTCCTTCTGAATCAGGATGGGAGTAGTTATGTTGCCAAATCATTTGAGGTTAGAATTCTGTATTGATTTATTTTTCCTGCTCTTGTTCTTTTGATTTTTTTAATTTAAATAATCAAGGTATGATTTTGCTTATCGTAAGCATTTGTTCCCGTGATACTATTATGATTCTTTTTGAAATGTAGAATATGTGGGATTTAACGCCAGATACTGATATGCTACTGGAGCTTCCTGAAGAATATACTTTCGAAACGGCTCTTGCAGACTTGATTGTAAGTTCATTAACACAACTCATATTACAATCTCATTTTTTTTCCCCAAATGTTTTGGATATCTAGACACTAACACTACTATTCATTTATCAGGATAATTCCTTGCAAGCTGTTTGGTCTAACGGGGAAAATAATAGGAAGCTAATTAGGTACGACATCAATATGATAATGATATTGTCTTTCTAGTCCTTTATGTAGAAAAAGCCTCCACTGTCTTGCATTAATTTGGTGTTATTTTCTAAAAAAAATTAGGAAGGTACAGGGACATTTAGTAAAATTTCTTTTTAATACGGATAATTTGATCTTAAATCAATACATATTTATCTTTTGATAATCTGATAATAATTTGTTTTGCATGGGTTGTTAGTAATTATTGTCAAACTAGTCTAATAGAACCTCAGTGTATTTGCCCTACTTTAGTCACTGTAATAAACTCTGCAGGAAGCCCTTAGCTTATTATTGTCAACACTTATGTATATTTAATATTCCCAATTCACTTGGAAATTTAAGTTATTTGATTATTTAATGTTCAGCACCTTAGTTAAGTCTTTGACATAAACTTTTTTTCAGGCCTTTGTGATTGTAATAGTTTTTCTGAATTATAAACTTACATAGTTGACTTTAATTGCCCTTGTGTTTGCTTGGTTGGTTTCTTACACTCGTTCAATGATCACTTGTTGATGTGTATTGTATGATTTGCAGAGTAAATCTGGATAAAGATAAGATTTCAATTTTTGACAATGGTCCGGGCATGGATGACAGTGATGAGAATTCATTGGTGAAGTGGTATCTATCTTATCTGATTGTAGTTTATTTCATGAACTTTTTGAAAGCTGATATTCTGTTATTTCCAGATAGGTCAAACGTTAGCATTCTTTCAAAGGGCATTTCAAAACTTTAAGATTTTAAATCTCTCAATATTTGCTAGACTTGTTTGTCAGCTGAATGCAAAACTAAGACTCAACATTTTTTTCCTAGGATTTAATTTTGATTCACTTTCTCAGCATGTGAAAAATCGTAATACAATAATGATGTGTTACTTTCTTGCTTGATGATAATGTAAAAAGTTTTACGCTTATAGCTGATCAAAGTTAAACTTTTTTTTCTATGTTGAGGTTCAAAGGGATTCAAATCTAGGTTCCAGGAACAGGAATTTCAGTTGAAAGGTTTAGGGGTTTCAATTTAACCTGAGGTGGGATAACTTCAAGATTTGGAGGTAAAGGAGAGGTTGAAAGTGAACAAACTGCTTGTAGATATTTCTAGGTGAAGCAATTTGCAAATTGGAAGGTTCATTGGTATATTTTCCAGGGTGTTTGATGGCTATTTTTTTGGATATATAATTAACAATAAAATATTAATCCATGTTTTTGAAAGTAAAAATTCTGAAGAAATTTTAAAATTTCAATTCTGCTCACACATTATAGTCGTTTCATAAAATATACCAAGTTTTCAAACATTGCTAACTTTTGATCTTAATAAAATGCATATTTGTCTTTAGTTGTACTTTCATCTGACATCATAAACTTGAAAACTTGGAAAGAAAAATTCACATTTGGACTTATATCTGCTGCATATTCAACTGCCCTCTCTTGATTATATGCTCTTTCTCATCTTTTGTACAGGGGAAAGATGGGTGCTTCACTTCATAGATCATGGAAATCACAGGCTATAGGAGGAAAACCTCCATACTTAAAGGTTTTATTAGCTTTCGGTACTTCTTTTGGTTTTAATTTCTGTTGAACATGTATGTTTGTAATATACTTAAACAGTACAGGTTCTTGTATGCTGTAATTGTAAGAGTATTCCTTCACTTTATATTTATTTGAAAAGGGAGCTATGAAGTATTTCCTTAATATAAAATCTTGGTCAATACATTGCTGTCTTTCATGCTTATGCATACAGAAGGATCAAGAAGTTAATCAAAGGGGAGGATTACAGATTTTTGTTTTCTAAAATGTTTGTGTTTGTTTTTCTGGGGGTGACTGTGCAGCCTTATTTTGGAATGTTTGGATATGGTGGACCTATTGCAGCTATGCATTTGGGGAGGTATGATTTATTTGAAGAAAATCTACTTTTTTCTAATTTTGCTCAAGTGCTCCCTTGAGCTCCTATCTCTTTATCTCTCCCTCTCCCTTATTCATGTTACTCTCACATTTTAGGCGTGCTTTAGTTTCCTCCAAGACAACAGAAGTTAAGAAAGTCTACATGTTAGTTCTTAAGAGAGAAGCTTTGCTGAGTGCTTCTAATTCTAAACTCACATGGAAGGTATTCATGTTTCCCTAACAATGTTATGCCCTTGTAACTTTTTTTGTTTTATTTTATTTGTTTGGGCTCTTAACAGATTGTAGCATGTTACTTTTGTTTATTTATTTCTGTCATTCAGACTGATGGTGGCATCAGGGATCCCTCGGAGGTTGAAATCAGGGACTCTCATCGTGGAAGCTTTACTAAGGTAGATAACATCTATCATCTCTTGCTTATTCTCTTCCTCCTATCCGTTTTCACCATTGTGGATTTGATTTTTGTCTTGTACCACTTCATCATACAACATAATCATGTTATTATAAGCTTACACTTGCCTTTTCATATGCTTTGATGTTTTATATGGGGTCGACAGCTTTTGATTTTGTTTGCTGATATTTGTAATCAGAGTATCATATTATTATTTGTCTCTGAACTGAGAATTCTGGACTTTTTTTAATTTGACTTGTAACTGTCCTAAAATTTTTTCCTAAGGCAGAATGTAGGATATTTGTTAAGATGATCAGATTCAGCTGTTTATACTTTATGAGAAATTTCGATATATGGAATTTATATTTTAACTTGATAGTACATTGCATTTTTCTGTGACATATTCTTATTGCTAACTACACTATTGTATTTATGTTTTTGTGTTAAGCCTCACTAATTGTCTTCGTTATCCAATTCTATTTACCAATTTGGAAATGGTATGGAGGTGTACAGCCAGCACAATGGCCCCACCACACTTTTCTATTCATGTTATATTTTACATGGGCAAATGATTAACAGATCAATTTTATTCCTGAAAACATGATACTGTTGCAGGTTGAGATTTATGAGCCAAAAGTAAAAGATGTGGACATATATAGACTCCAGTGTCAGCTGAAGGACATCTATTTCCCCTACATTCAGGTTTTGTTTCCACCAATGAATTGAATCAATGCAGATGAGAGGAAATCATATCTTTAGGAATCTGAGAGGAAATCATATGTGTAGGAATCTTATGTATGTGCATGTTGCTACAGACGTTTGATTTTTTTATTTTTTTTCAATAA
Source organism: Ormosia emarginata (assembly GCA_029884605.1). Taxonomy (NCBI): domain Eukaryota; kingdom Viridiplantae; phylum Streptophyta; class Magnoliopsida; order Fabales; family Fabaceae; genus Ormosia; species Ormosia emarginata. The sequence continues at coordinate 25,188,474 of JAQQTP010000062.1, read as the reverse complement.
TTGTCAGCATAAAAACTATAATTGTCAGCATAAAAACTGATATCTTATTATTTGGTGCCTATCAAAACAATCTAATCCTCTGCTCTTATAATCATGTTTTCTTTGTAAATAGTAGTCTGTTACTCTGTTTATGTTTGTAAATTATGGATGACACTTTCTTCTTCTTCTTCTTCTTCCTATTTCCTTTTCTCTCTCCTCTTTTTGACTTTGTTTCTTGTGCTCAACAGTATTAGGCTTAACTTGTGTGGGGGTAGTATACTCCCTGGTAAAATTGAGGAATGCCGGCTAAACATTTTTTTTTGTTAGTAATACTTGCACACATGCAGTGAGATGTGCTAGTAAATCTGGTTTCTGAATTCATAATGATATTTTTTAAAGGGGAAAAAATAAAGCTTAGGTTGTTTTGCTGTTATTATAGTGATAACATATATGATTATGAGTTTGACCTAGATTATATTATGTGTTAGTAGTTTGAAATGTGTAATTTTTTTGGCGAAAATAGTTTGGAAAGGGGGGGGGGGCACAAGCATCGACGAGGGCCTTATGTCCCATTATAGTATTTATAAATGTACCAATTATGGACGACAGGAATTGAATCCAATACCTCTTTTGTTAACGCAGTTGATGCTACTAGCTGAGCCAACCCTCATTATCTATTCTTTTATGTTGCAAGCATGTGGCGGGGCTTTTTCACTTTTATTAGCATGACTTTAATACGTTTTTATTTTACATGCATATGAAACTGAAAATTATATTCTGGGAGAAGGAGGGGAATTACTTTTACTGGTCAAATAGATATTTGGAGTATTTCAACTTCCAGTTGATGTTATGGTGAAATTTCAGTACTCCTAGATTATATTTTAAATAAGGTTTTAGAATACTAGAAACATTTTTCTTGTGTCTTCTAAAATTTTGTTGGCAGAACATTGTTCTTCCTTAAATTGAATATATTTATTTTGAATTATTTTTTTTATGCAGAGTGATGACATGTTTGACAAAGGGAAGACTATTACACCAATAGAGTTCCAGGTTCTTGCACTACCATTACATTTTCAGTAGTTCATTAATTCTGTTGTTGCATTGTCTGGTTGCACATTTCTACTCAAGTTAATTATCAAATTACAATAACAACAATAATTGTTCCAGGCTTTTGTTGTTGTTGTAAAAATTATCAAATTAATATTACCAAATTACACTGACTGAAAATAATATAAGATGTAATATATTTTTCTTTTGTTGGCAGACTACTCCTGAATTCCTAAATCAGAAGATAGACTGTCAAGAATAATGGGAATATTGATGCGGTTTTTTATGTCTTTCTTTTTGTCAATTTTTATTTTCTCAACTTATTTATCTTTTGTATTGAAGACTTGGTTTATGATATGGCACAATGGCGTCGTTTGATCTATATAGCCAACCCTACCTAGTGGGAAAAGGCTTGGTTGTTGTTGTTGTAGTATTTATCTTTTGTATGAATTGAACTTAGCAGTTTCCTATTAAAGCATATTTTCACAGTTTGAAGACACTCAGCTAGGATTTACTAAGAATTGTATGTCTTATGCTGTAGTCAAATTTGCAGTTGCCTTTTCAATTGTTCTACGAAAAAAAGATGAATTCTTTTCCATGAAAAAGTAAACAGGTGCTATGAAAAGCATATTATTATAATATTATGCAGGATTACAAATGAATTTGTTCTTGTACAGGTTAATGGTGCTGATTTGACTGAGATTCAAGGTGGGGAGGTTGCAATCACCAATTTGCTTTCTTGCAATGGTCCTGAGTTTGTTTTACAGCTTCATTTATTCCAGGCAACCAAGTATGATGGCATCAAAAGTCCAAGTATTATTTCCTTTCACCATGAACTATATAGCCTTTAGTGTAGATGATACTGCTATATCATTATATCTAATATGTTAATACTGTTTAATTTTTTTTTCTAATTAACTGTGAAAAAATTGCGTGTAAAAAATTTGACTTGAATATCTATATTTCAGGTCCCAGAGATTTCCAAGAAGCAAATGCACGCCTGAGGTGTGTATATTTTCCTTTTAGAGAGGTAACAGACACAGCATACAGTACTCTTTCTTAAATCTCAAAATTCAAGATCTATCAAATGAATATTTTTATGTCACAGGGAAAAGAAAGTATAGAGAAGGTTTTGGAGAAGTTATTGGATGATGGTTGTGTAATAAGAGAAAACTTCCAAAGCTTTAGTCATGTCTCTATCAGGCGACTTGGTCGTCTAGTCCCTGATGCTCGCTGGGTAAACTTACAACCTTGGACTTGAACTTGTGGATATTTTTATAGAGAATAGAAAGTATGAATAATATTTCTTGTGTATTGTGTACAGGGAAGGTTACAATATATAGACTAATGCTATTAATTGCTATCCTAAAATTAAGGGAGAAAAATCAGCCCTAATAAAACAAGAATAAAAAACATATCTATACAAATCTGAATATTAATGCTAATATATTACAACACTCCCCCTCAAGCTGGTGAGTGAATATCTATCATTCCCACTTGCAAGTAAGACTTTGAAATCGTTCATGGGAAGCCCCTTGGTGAAAACATCTGCTAATTGGTGCTATGAAGGGACGTATTCGTAGTTATAAGGCCATCATCTAATTTTTCCTTGATAAAATGGCGGTCAATCTCTATATGCTTTGTCCGATCATGTTGAACTGGGTTGTGAGCAATGCTGATTGCCGACTTGTTATCACACAGTAACCTCATAGGAGCTTCATACTTTATTCGGAGATCATCGAGTATGATTCTCATCCATAACAGTTCACAAATTCCTTGTGCCATAGCTCGAAATTCAGCCTCTGCACTTGACCTTGCAACTACATTCTGTTTCTTACTTCTCCAAGTCACCAAGTTTCCTCCTAAAAACATGCAGTAACCTGTGGTAGACCGCCTGTCGATAACTGACCCGGCATAATCCGCATCTGTATAGGTTTCAATGGTCAATGTTTGTTCTTTCCGAAATAGAAGTCCTCTTCCTGGGCTTGTCTTCAAATACTGTAGAATTCGATTCACAGCTAACATATGTCTCTCACGAGGATCATGCATGAACTGGCTAACAACACTGACAGCATAGGCTATGTCTGGTCTGAAATGGGACAAATATATCAGTTTTCCCACAAGTCTCTGATATTGTGCCTTATCCACCCTTGGGCTTTCCTCATTGTTTCCGATCCTGTGGTTTTGTTCAATAGGTGCCCCTGTTGTTTTGCAACCTAGCTTACCTGTTTCCTTAAGAAGATCCAAGACATATTTCCTTTGGGAAATAAAGATGCCTTGTTTGGAGTAGGCAACCTCTATCCCAAGAAAGTACTTCAGCTTTCCTAAGTCCTTCATTTCAAACTGTGCAGCTAGTTTTTCTTTTAGGACCTGTTTCTCAACCTCATCATCACCGGCAATGATCATGTCATCAACATAAACCAGAAGAAGTGTAAGCTTGCCTTCTTTGGAATGTTTTATAAAGAGGGTATGATCTCCCTGCTCGCCTATAACCTAAGGATACCATAGCAAAACCTCCCAAACCAAGCACGAGGAGACTGCTTGAGTCCATATAAGGCCTTCCTTAATTTGCACACCATATTCCCTCCATCGGTAGGTCCATATCCTGGTGGGATGTCCATATATACTTCCTCTTCCAAATTCCCATGGAGAAAAGCATTTTTAACATCAAATTGGTGCAAGTCCCATCCAAAGTGTGCTGCCAAGGAGAGAATGATCCTGACTGTGTTCATCTTTGCTACTTTGGGGCAAATGTTTCCTCATAATCAATCAATCCCATATGTCCGAGTGTACCCTTTTGCAACCAGCCTTGCTTTATACCGGTCTAGAGTACCATCAGACCGATATTTCACCTGTAAATCCATCTGCACCCAACTATCCTTTTGTCCTTCGGCTTCTCAACAATTTCCCAGGTCTCATTCTTGTTTAAGGCACTCATTTCTTCATGCATGGCTTGAACCCAATTCTTATCCATTAATGCTTCTTGTACTGAAGTGGGGATTACAGCAGAATCAATTCTTTGAAATAAAACTCGATCTTTGTCTTGATAGGTTTTTAGTGGACACAAACTGAGATATAGGGTATTTTGCACAAGTTCTTCTGGCTTTTCTTAAGGCTATTGGCAAGTCATCATGGTTAGGTTCACAAATATCATGTAAAGAACTATTCAAAGGCTCAGAATCAGGAATGCTTACCTTTGGTTCGGGCGACTGAAGTTGCTGTTGGACCAAGTTGGGTTTTTTTCGATAATACACCTGCTTGTATCGATCTATAGGGACAGATACTGATTCTTAACTGTCTCTGAAGTACCAGAAGATGATGCCACATCCTTCATCAGAGGAGGGACCGATGACTCAATAGATTCAGCCATAAGAGGAACAACAGATGACTCAAGAGACTCAGCTTCTTGGCCACTCTCCCCCGAAGCGAGGACGAAGGTGAAAAGACTCAGATTCATGAAAAGTGACATCCATGGAGACATAGACACGACGACTTTGAGGATGATAACATTTGTATCCCTTTTTGTCAGGTGCATACCCTATGAAGATACATTTGACAGCCCTAGGATCCAACTTACCACGATATTGACTATGGATATGAACAAAGGCAACACAACCAAAGACACGACACGGAGATTCTTCATGGTAGGAACGGAAGGGAAGAAGGAAGTCATGTGTTGCACAGGACTAAGACCATCCAAGACACGGGATGGCAATCTGTTTATCAAGTATGCGGCAATTAAGACAAACTTCCCCCAATAAGACTTAGGGACGACATTTGGAAAAGAAGAGCCTTGCAATTTCTAGGAGATGACGGTTCTTCCTTTCTCGCAACCCCATTTTGTTGGGGGGTATCAACACAAGTGAACTCATGTAACACACCATGTTCTTTATTGAATTTTGTGAAATGTTGATTCACATATTCCTTGCCATTATCAGAGCGGAACCGTTTGATAGATTTTCCAAACTGGGTTTGAACCATACGATAGAAATTCAAGAAAAATTGAAACACTTCAGATTTATCCTTCATAAGAAATATCCATGTGACCCTAGTGCAGTCATCAATAAATGAAACAAACCATTTTGCACCAGATATATTAGAATTAGAGGAAGGTCCCCACACATCAGAATGGATAAGATCAAAAGGTTCAATACTTTTATTATTACTTGGAGAAAAAGTTGTGCGATGGTGTTTCGCAAACTGACAAACATCACAAAGAAAAGACTCAACAGACTCATTTTTAAACAAATGTGGAAATAACGACCTAAGAAGACTGAAAGGAGGATGACCAAGGCGTTTGTGGTGAAGCCATATCTGAGATGCAGTGGAATCGGAACTTGTCTCATGACGGGATGTGGACACCGTCTGACTGGTACTACCATGAGTCCGATGTAGAACATATAACCCTCCCTGTTCCTTAGCAACCCCAATCGTCCTCCCCGTGGTAAGATCCTGAAACACACAATGAGAGGAAAAGAAGGTCACTGTACAGTTTAAATCTCTGGTAAGCTTATGAATAGAAATAAGGTTATTTGACAAATGAGGTACATGAAGCACATTATGTAAAGGAAGGGAAGGTTGAAGTGAAACAGTACCACATCCTGAAACAGGGACATGGGATCCACTAGCAACCGTGATGTGATGCTTACCAGATAATTTAGAGTAAGTGGAAAAATATGAGGGATGAGGGTCATATGATCAGTAGCACCGAGTCAATAATCCGAGAGATCCTCATATACGTACTAGAAACATTAAAGGAGAAGGAACTTAAATTCTTACCGGTCATGGTTAGAGAACAAGTGCCGAAGGCTTACTCATAGAATCCAAGAGAGTGCGCAAAAACGATCCATCTCGCTTTACTAAGCGCCCGGAATTGCCTCCCCGAAGGTGGTGCGATCCTCTTCACCCTCAATAACCAAGTCAGACACAGTTTGATTAACTTGCCTGTCTTTCAACCCCCCAAAGCGTGCAAGAACCTTGTCTCTGCCATGGAGTTTAAAACAAGTGTCCTTAGTGTGACCAGACTTTTTGCAATGGGGACACCAGCGCTCATCACGTTTGGCAGATGACTTCCACGAAGATGATCCAGGCTTTTCAGATGATAACCCACCAATAGGACCTTTGCTTGGTGGCCAAAGCGAACCATCACTTTGGAATTACCCTTATTCAACATGACACTCGACGATTCTCTTCCCCCCAACCGTGTAGAACACCTCGGAGAGAGAAGGAAGCTTGTCCTTTCCTAAAATCGAACCCGAATAGGATCATACTCGAATTCAACCCAGAGAGAAACTTAAAGACCCGTCCACGCTCAATAAACTTGGTTAAAGTAGCAAGATCCTCGGTGCATTTCATCTTTAAATCCTGGTTTTGATCCAAATTTCAATCCATAAACCATTCGAGTACCATAATAATCGGTGACGATTGGTATTAAAAATTGTGTTCTCTAATTCATAACACGCAGCAATATCTTGTTTCATAGAATAGGTTTGACTCAAACTATCCCAAATTTCACGTGCAGAAGTAAAAAACATACAATTCTTACTGATATCCGGTGTCATAGAGTTCCATAGCCAAGTCATAATCAAAGAATCTTCATCATCCCAGATTCCAAACTGTGGGTCATCGGTCCTCGGAGGATCCCCGACAATATGTGACAACTTCCGATGACCCTTGAGAGTGGTGCGAATAACCTGGGCCCATTGAAGATAGTTCTTACCATTGAGGTGATAAGAAGAGTGTAAAACTGGAAGATCATGTGGATTCAGTGCTGCAACGGCAACAGGAGGCGGTGGAACGACAACCGGAGGCGGCGTAGTGATGGTGGAGGACTGGGTGTCTACTGTAGACATTCTGGTTGGACCCGAAAATAGGCAGAAAAGAACAGGGAGGAGCCGACGAGCAGAACGGTGGTGGTTGCGCGGTGAAAGGCGGTGTGGAGGGCGGCGCGTGGCTCCCACGCGCGTACAGTGCGGCGGCGCGTTGGCTGCGAGTGGCGGCGCGTGAGTGGGTGGTTTAGGGTGGGCTTTTGTGGGGTGGCCGGAAAACTGCCGACAAGCAGTCCGGCGAGGGTGGTGAGACAAAAAAACAGCGGCGGCGGGTGGCGGGTGGTGGTTTTAGGTCTCAGGCAGCAGTGGCGGGTAGCAAGTGGTGGGTGGCGGTGGCGGTTTTAGGTCTCGAGGCAGCAATAAGGCTGCAATAGGAGACAAAAAGGGAAAGGCAAGCCCTAGGAACGACCTAGGCTGCTGATACCATATAGAGAATAGAAAGTATGAATAATATTTCTTGTGTATTGTGTACAGGGAAGGTTACAATATATAGACTAATGCTATTAATTGCTATCCTAAAATTAAGGGAGAAAAATCAGCCCTAATAAAACAAGAATAAAAAACATATCTATACAAATCTGAATATTAATGCTAATATATTACAACAATTTTTTACCCTATACTTGAGTTCAAGTAGCTGTTTATTTATTAAAGCTATATAATTTCTTTGTCATGAAATACAAATGAAGATTTTTTCTTTTTTGTCCCTCTGAATTTTTTTAGTGTTGTATGCACTATATAGTGTTATTGAGCTGAGCTTGTACTACACTTGTACTTCACCTAGAATATTAGTATAAATGGGAGTATTTGGTCAATTTTCTTATATCATCATATCAACGCAACATCATATATAATTCAATGTCCTATTTCTTTCTTTTCTGTTTTCTATCCAATTCCTATAATTTCATCAGTTACCATCACATGCTGTGCATGCTCTAAACTGCATTTCTGCTTTGAAACTATTTTTTACTGATACATTAATTGCAGCTTACATAACACACTAATTTGTATTGCCTAATGTAACCTACATTCTGTTGTAATCACAACATCATGAGATTTTCCTTTGGCTGAATAGTTTATCTGCTTTTAATAAATTTTTGCTTAAATTTACCATCACATGTTGTTTTCGTCATCTCCTTTACAAAATCTGAAAGCAAGAAACAAAATGAAAACAAGGTGGCATTTTTGTAATTAAAAGTGAAAACATTTCAACTGAAAATGAAAACAGAAAACAAGCCATACCCCACCTAAATTTATCAATGTAGCTGCTCCTAAAGTCATGGCTTGTTTTAAAGCAGTCTGTTGGGTTCAGCTATCAGCTCCCACGAGGGAAGATTATTTAATCCATACAAACAATCATGCTTGTGCCTGTATATATTTGAGCTTTTGAAGCTGCATATTTATCAGATCTGGGTTACATTATCTTGGAATTGGACAACATTGTATGCCTGCAGGCTTAGATATAGGAATAGGTGGAGGTTGATCATACACATGCAAAGGAAATAAAAATATATAATTCAACTTTGGACTGCTGATTCTAAAATTTTTTTCCTTTTGGTTTTTGTTTAAATAAATTAACTATTTTGACGTTCAGTGGACTTTCACTTTAAGGTATTTTTTTCTATATTTCAACCATTTTCTTTTAGTGATTGCTATTGACTTGCATTTGTTTTTTTTCATTACCACAGCCTTTACTTCCTTTTATGGACTTAAGGAACAAAAAGGGAAACAGGGCTCACTTATTGAAGCGATGTTGCTTGAGGGTGAAATGTTTCATTGGTACACTATAGTCAAGATATTTTACCACGTAAGCACTCTTTGTTTCTTTCCTCATTGTTTTGAGCCAGACTTTCTAATTTGCAGAGACCGACGCTGGTTTTAAGCCAACACCATCCAAGGTTAGACTTGCTATACTTGAACATATTAGTGATTAGTGAATGTGCTATCTTGTTTCCTTAATTATCCTGACCTGCTTCTTACTTTTGTCTAATTTTTAAATGACTTTTGACTGGCTTTGACTACTTTTGAAGTATCGGTGAAATGATCTCAACCGCGATTACTAAGGCAAAAGAATAGATTGCTCGGTGCATACCACATGGCTGTGTGATTAGTTAATATCATATAGCTAAAAAATATTGGTTAGAATCTAGATCAACTAATCATTGGACGTTTTACTGCCAACTAAAAATCTTGTTGGAATTATGTGAACAACTCTAACGGGCTTGAACCTGTCTTTATATCAATTATCTTTGTTTTTAATCTGCCATATCTCTATGTCATATTTTGATTATTAAGCTTAATACAAAGAGCTCGTTTGGATGTATTTTTTTTTTAAATTTCTTTTAAAAAAATAAGTTCTTTTGGTTACTTTTAATATGTTTGGATGAACTTTCTTAAAAAAAGAAAAAAGTACTAGAAAAAACACAAATTATGCTTTTTTGGTTATGATGGATTTTGGTGCTCCTCAAAAAGACTTTTTTTATAACATAAAAATTTACTCAAATATTTTAAATTTTTTTTTCTAATATTACATCCAGACATAAAATAAGTTTTACTTTTTTAAAAGATCTTTTAAAAATAGATTACATAAAAAATGATCTTGTTTAAAAACTCATTTAAGCGAGACCAAACTGCGCTGGATTTGTCCATAAATCTTTAATACTTTAGAGACAGGTTACTTCCCATGTACATAGATCCATACAAAGAAAGGAAGAAGGTTTGATAAGTTGTTGTATACAATATGCAGCCTGCATAATATACGGTTCAGAATCTATTAACTTTGCATATGGAAATTAGCTAAGTTGTTTGATGTGTTAGCTTCTATTGTTTCAATGACTATTAAAGCAGTATTAAAAAATTGAAGGCTGGGGAGCAATCAAAGTTTTCAAATTATATGATCTTACATAGGTCACATGTTACCCGTTGCACGAGCAAAAGACAGTTGTATATTCAGCTTGACAGAAAACTAGTGCACGTTTTTTGTACTTGAGCTTTTGCATATACACTACTTTGACACCATCAATAATTGGATATTGAAGAAGCAATGAATCTGTTCTTCCATGTAGCCAGTTAGGTTTGAGTACATAATTATTCAAAAATGATAATATCTTTTAATATCTTATCATCAACAAATTCTTGTCTTTACAGACTGATCTAGCTCACCACAATTCCTTTACCATGGCTTTGAAAAACTTTAGCAATGTAACTCCTAACAAAGATAAAGGTAATTTCTTGTTATTAGTTCCAGCCATGACACTGTTTCCGCTTTGTTGTCTTGGTTATAGATATAGCACTCATCAGTTGTTTAAAATCAATAGATATTGATGTTGAAATTCGCAAGGCTGGAAAAGTGTTAACTCCTTTACAACTAGAAAAGGCGTACCAAGACTGGATCTTACAAATGCATGATCGTTATGATGAAGAAGTAGATTCTGGTGAGGATCAGCCAGTTATCATCGTTAGCCCAGCAAACAAAAAGGCACTTGGCATCTCCTCAGAAGGTAGGTATAAAGGACTAACCAGATTTTGATGGCAGCCATTTCCATTTTTTATTTTTTTTAAAATAAGGATCGTTGTCCTGATGCGGTTCAAACACTTCTGACGCTTCTCGAATTTCCGAGGGAATCCTTGTCTTCCTTTATGTGTCGTGGGCATAAAAATAGTCGTATTTAAACTAGTCTCGCTAGATGGAAAAGCTTTACATTTGCGGTACAATCAAATCCCCTTTTATGTGATCTTTTTCCTTATCACTATGCAGTCATTAGAGTTCATCGGGTTTTAAATAGAAAGGCAAAATCGTGGAAGGCTGGCCAGAAAATCAAAGTGTTAAAAGGAGCATGTGCCGGGTGTCACAAGAACAATATTTATGCAACCGTAGAATACTTTTTGCTTGAAGGATTTGAAGGAGACGCTGGTGGTAAGCTTTCTGATGGCACATAAGTAAAAAAACATAATGTTTGACTATTCCTCTTCTCTTATGTAAGTTGATTTTAAATGGAATTTTAATCTAAGCTATTTTTTGAAAATCAAAGTAGTCACTTCATGGAGTTACGGAATCAAGTTGGATAAATGGTTAATTACATTTCTAGTAAGTGGTTGGATCTGTTGATTAAAGAATTAAATTAATTTGTAGAAATTAGTTAAATCAGTTTTACAATTGGTTAAAAATATATGTTGGGAAGTGTGACCCTTGTTGTAGAACATGATTATCCAATGTTAAGTTTCATTTTACAAAATTGAAAGTCTATTCAAATTACTTCATATAAAGTAATTCTTAAGAATTGGCTATCAATTGAAGAATATTAGCAATCAGGTGACAGAAGACATTTTAGTGACTTTTTTATTATATTGTAAAATATTTGGCTTTAAAATTTTGATTTTGTTTATAATATCATAATGAAAAACCACTTTTAAAATGTAACTGATATTTTTTATGAAAATATTTTTTTTACAATTCAAATGATTAACTTTAGGACAACTCAGATAAGTGGTGATTCTAATTACTTATGCGGTAATTTTCTTCTGTTACACATTGTGAGTTGAAATTAAAATTAACCAATAAGGATCACCATTATTGTCTCATTGATCACCACATGGTGATTATTGTGTAACATGTGAATTCTAATTTCAACTCACTATATGTAATTAAAAAAGATTATTACATAAATAATTAGAATCACTATTTATTTTAGAAGCGTTTACCACTTATCTGAATTAAAGTATTTATTTTAAACAAATCACATATGACTATTTTTTATAAGTTATTGGATCCTACTTGTTTGAATACTATCAGACAAATAGAATCATAGGGGTATTTGTGTAAATTACACATTTTTTTTTCTTTTTATCTGAATTACACACAAAATTTTACCTAAAGAAAGGGGTATAAGGAGGAAGACGATAGGTTAAAGGGTAGACAAAGCAACTTGGTTGGGATACGATCCCAGATCAAGCACTCCAAAAAGACAATCTAATTAGATTATTTACACTAACAAGATTTTGTCATAGAAATGTTGCCAATCTCTGACATCATTATCACAAACATAGTCCTGTTTTAGAGTCTTGAGCTAATGATAATTGAGCTACAAGCCAATTGGCAAGGAAATTTATTTAGTTACCACTAGAAAACGTAATTGTGGCCACTATGGACTGTTATTTAAATTATCATCCAAACGTGATTCAACCATTAACCATTGCTCTCGCATCCTCTACCAGTGCCAAAAAGAAGTGCGAAAAAAAATTTCAACAATTGATGATATGTTTATTATGTCTATAAGATTATAACTTCACATTCCTTGTGAATTTAATTTTTGATTGGAAATTCATATAAATAAGTGGATTCTTTATTATATGAAGAGGCTGACCGCTTTTGGTTCCTTTTTTTAATAGGAGATGCCCGAATCATATGTAGGTTAGTTCTCAATGTTCTTGAAATACTTTGTCTACTAAATAATTATTCCTCAAAAGTTGTCGTTTCTCAAGATTTATGACTGCTGTTTGTTTGACTTTAAAGGCCAATAGATATCCCAGATGAGTATGGTTGTGTCCTTTCAGTGGGTGATGAGGACGCAAGGTTGGACATTCATGGCTCTTTATCCTTGCCATTAAGTGTGATCGACTCTGGAAAGGTTCTGTGATTATGTTTTAAGTTTATGTGTTCCATACAGTTGAAAGACTTTCTGAATACAAATCAACTTTTACCAGCTAGTACCTGTTGAAAGTATTGAATGGGATAATCAACTTAAGAAGAAACAACAGAAATCTCCTGCTACAATTGATTTGCTGAGTTCAAACGCTTGTCAACAATTGGAGGTTGATGGGGTTAGTATTTTCTATTTTAGTTTCAGCCTCATGCTCTATTTATTCTCTCAGTTTCTAAGTTAGATACTTGTGTGGCTAAATTATCCTAGAACCATAAAATATGAGTTTTCAAATAGATCACCTAAAATTAATATTTCAATTATGTAATTAATTTTTTTTTAAAATCATATAAAATCATGTCCATGATGGTTGTTGAATGTGACTTTGGCAATATGTGACTTGACAATTCCATGTAATTTGGATTCAATTGGAAAAAAAAAATTGAGGACCTAAATTAAATAATTAAATTTTAAAGGATCCATTTGAAACTCGTGTAATTTGGATTTGGACCCATTTGGAACCTCCATCTTTGATTTTAAGGACATTGTGAATTCAATGTTATTGATGTCTCTACTTATTTGGACTTGAATCGCTTAGTGCATGTTTGGCTTTCAGTTAGAAATATCAAAACTGACGTTATTGATGTCTTGTTTTTTCAAGTTTCTTCACTTATTCAAACGTACGTGGACTTTTTTTGTTAAAATTGTTGCTCCAACTCACTTTTGAAACAAAACTTTCCAAACATAAATTGAATACTATGAAACTTACTTTCAACTAAACTTAAGTTTACAAACACACTTTCAACTAAACTTAAGTTTCCCAACTATAATCCAAACACACACTTAGTGGTCCTTTTCCTGCATTGGTTTTATGAGGAAGTGGGCTGTGGAAGATTGTATATTGTGAGGTCCCAAAATCATCAATTGTTCCAGTTTCCATGTTCTGTGTTTTTTTTCTTTTTTTTTTCTCCAAATTGTTTTAATTTGTTCTTATTATTTCATGTCTCTTCGCAGGCATTACCTATTAATGTTCCAGTTTTTGCTGGCCAAGTGCCTCCACAACAAGTTGTGGCAGTTGTTCGGCCTGTAAATTTTATGCTTGGTGCTACAGAAAAATTAGACCAAAAGTATATTTTCAAGAGCAATATAGAGATGTTGATGGAGGTAAAATTTAAGAATGAAGGCCAGAAAGACGAAGATGTTATTCATTCAGGTCGTGTATCACCAGCATTCCGCAAAGGGTTTAATGGTTTATATTTCTTTCCTCTGGGATGCAAATTGCCTAATTTATTTCACAGGGCTGGTGCTTATATATTCTCATTCTCTCTTGTAAGAAGGCACAGAAACTCATTTTTCCCCCTTTGTAGTCTGCTGTTAATTTTTTATATCCTCTCTCACCACGCTTTATGTTGTGTTGGGATTTTTGTCTGCTAGATGGATTCGAGCTGTAAAACTGTTCAGAAAAGAGTTATTGTTAAACATTCTGCTCATATTGGGAAGTGGAAACAGTTGAGTGATGACCAAAGTCCACCTCTTGTTGTGAGGTATTATTGCTTAAATATTTTTTTGGGTACATTATTGCTTAAATATTGGTTCATGAATCTGTTGCCTACAAAGTTCAATCTCAATGAGTGTGACCTACATTTAACATGTCTATCATTCAGAAAACTTATAACATCTTTTCCTTTAGATTTTGGCGTTTATACTGCTAATTCAGCATATGTTTTTCTTTTGTATGTTCTTGTATAAATGCTTTGTTGGACAGGGTTGGTTCATCTTTTCCAACATTATCCATTGCATGTTATGATATATATGACAATCGAGCACCCTTTCAATATGTTCCGGAAGTGACAGTCAAACTTCAGACAGCCAAGGGCTTACTCTTTGAAGCACACAGAATGAAGATTAGCCTTTCAACTAACAAATTGACTTTAAGCATTAAGGTACTATTATGATAATATGTCCTTCTTACTCATATGAAGGAAACTCCTTTTTTGCATGTGTTTCTTAATACTTGAGAGTTGAGACAGGATGTACTGGTCAAATGTAACGAACTGGACAAGATAAGGCCAGGCTATGGAGCCACGTTGGTGATTGCTTCAGCCGACAAACTGTTATCACTTTCCATTCCATGTCAAGGTGCCTATGATTGATATACACATTTTTCATTCATACGGATGTGATTTAATTTTCTATTTGTGTTGATGTTCTTATCTCTGTTGTATGTACCATATTTTCTCAGTTTCTCCAGGTTTTCTTAAGCATGTTGAACTCCAGCCTCCAATAGCAGAAAATCAACTTCTTCCAGGCTATATTTTTAAGGAGCTAGTATTGGAGGTATCTTAGAATTTGTTAATGGTGCCTTACAAAATTGGGGCATAATCTGCTCTGTCTATTTGTGTTCAATCTTGTATGGATGCTGCACAGAAAGAGGATAAAAGAGGGAAAAGTATCAAGTAGCTAAGATACCAAGGCAGTGGCTAGACAAGAGAAAGCAGAAGCTTTTGAGGGGAGTTATCTGTCAAGGTGGATCAGTGGACATACAGAAAAAGATAAGATCTAGGATGAATGTATTCTAAAGAAAATTGGAGTAGCACCTATTGAGGAGAAGATGATGGAAACTTGCCTAAGAAGGTTTGGTCATGTTGATAAGAAGACCAATAGAAAGAAGCTCAAGTGAGAAAAGTGGATCAATTAGAAGATAATCTGTTTTAAAGTGGTAGAGGAAGATCTTAAAATGCTTTAGTAGAAACCATTAAAGAACAGCTTGCTCCATCTGGTTTTACTGAAAATGTGGCTTTCGATAGATCTCAATGGTGTCCATTGATCCATGATGGCAACCCCACATAATGTGAAATGGCTTGGTTATTGTTTTTTTTTTTTTTGTTTCTTGAATCTCATGTCATATGGGACTGGTTGGAATAATAACTGGTGGTAAATGTGGCCTCTCTAGAGAACTGATGCTTTTTGCTAATTCATATAAGAATTCCATTCTATCAAAAAAATTCATATAATAATTCTTACTTAGTGAGTTTAAATATTCCAAAAGCTTTGGCTGTTAGGTTTAGGCCCAAGAAATGGTTTTTGTCTCTATTGCATACTATCAACTTATTGATAACGAGAAATTCAGGTGTTGATCGAAGTACTGTTTTCTTGTATAATTGTGCTTATTTAAACTACCTTGATTTAAGTCTTTCATTTTCACTTAATCATTATGTATTCATGAAATACAATGGCTCTTTAATTCATCTTTGCAAAAAAATTGTTTGTTCCTTCATTATTTTTTAAATTTGTAATTAGAAGCTAAAGCTAATTGTGATTATATGTCTATATCAATAGCTAATTGTAATTATATGTCTGCATCATTATCTAATTAAGTTTCAATGTATTAGAAGGAATTGTCTAACTCTAACAGGAAATTTCTTACTGACATATTTGCTTGATGTTTATCTTTCAGATGTTTGATGAATATGGAAATCATGTGTTAAAAGGATTGGAGGTTTCTTTGTCTGTGGATGGATTCAACATACTCGATCATGTTGGCATACACAAGGTAAATGTGAATTGTGAACTAGATAAATAATACTAATGTTTTGTCTGCTTTGTGTATTATGCTTTAACATTGCATGCAAATTTTGGAATACTGGTTGATGGTGTTGCAGGTATAAACAATTAGGGACATATATGTAAATTCACATATCAACTGCAACATAGATGTTTTTTCTTTGTTCTTATTTTGCATTATATAAAGCACATGATAATTGTTTTGGGACCATAGCTCTTAGTTGGGAAAGTTAGAATTAGTTTATGTAACATGATTTGCTAACTAGAATGTCTTGATATACAGGTGGATGATAAAGGCAGAATTGATCTGAATGGTCTACTGAAGGTAACCGCAGGTTACGGAGGAAAGGGTATGAAGCATTTAAATTTGATGTAAAAAATTTCAATTGAATAAAATGTAAATTAATGTCAGCTGCTGGTCAAAACTTTTTTCCTACATTATTTATCACCATTAACTTTCAAATGCAATATAATTGCTGTTTTGTTATCTTCGTATGGTCTCACTTGTGTATTTCATGGTGCAGCATCCCTATCTGTTCTAGTTGAAGATAAAACAATTTTCAAGCAGGAGTTTTCAACTGTGAAAAGGAATTTGAGAATCACATCAGGGGTTGGTTTTTTAAAATCATTCTAGAAATATAGATGGTTATTTGATTTTTCTTTTAAATAATGGTCTTGAACTCTTCTTTCGGTTTAAATTATAATATGATTGATTTTAGGTGCCCGATTTTTGTACTGCTGGTGGTCACTTGAAAAACATCAAATTTGAAATTGTCAATCCTGATGGAGATGTAGATACAAATATTCACCACAACGATAAAGATGGCCAGATCCATATGCTTACAATCAAGTCAGACTCTTCCAATGCAGAGGAATCTATCCGATACACTTTTCAGCATGGGTGCTGTACTGTCCCTTCAATACCCATTCCACTGAATGAAGGGACTTTTTGCTTTGAAGCTGTTCATTCTCAACATACAGAGCTATGTCTGATTGTTAAGGTTGTATTGATTTTGTCGTTACTAAATTTTGGCCTAGCTCTACATCATAATTGTTGGGATTTGTGTGCAGGTTCCTGTTGTGAAAACACCAAACATGAAGTATGATGCTTGTCAACCTCCATCTTCTGATAATTGTATAATGCATGATCTGGACCGGCCATCATTTAATCAAGAAAATAACTTAATGATCTCCTTAGTAAATAATGATGAGAAGGTACAGGAAATGCTTCGGCTATGTTCTTTTTTCTTTGCATATGTTAATGGCTTGAAAGTTAAGATGGATTTATATTTGTTAAAAATTTGTGTTTGAACATCCTTCAAAACTCATGTTAGCATTAAACTTAATTAACGGACTCGAATGTCCTTGTGAAGGATGAAACTCAAGTGATTTATTTTAGTAATTACTTTTGATTTCAGCAAATTATTGGATTATGATTTGGCAATATCTCTTAAACGAATTCCATCTTTGTCACAATAAGAGTTTGTCTTGAGGTGCTTCCATGCAGGAACTTGAGGACATGTGCAATATTGGTGAAGTAATTGGAGAAATAGAAAATAATCTTGGTGATCTTAATAAGCTAAAGGCTGAAACTGAGCAAGAGATGTATAAGTTACTAGGTTCTCTCTCTCTCTCTATCTCTCTCTCTCTCACACACACACACACAGAGTCACACAAGTTTTGCTCTTAGTTTATATAAGTTGAAAATTTGCAGTGCATATTTGAATGATCAAGTAGCAAGAAATGAATGTATTTATTTTCATGACTATTTTGTTGCATTATATTTTCATAATCATCTGATCTGGTGCATCATGGAACTTTAAGGTCAAGATAGGTTGGAAAATGCCCAAAATAATATTAATTTAACATGCTTTTGCAATTTAAGTCTTTCTATTTTGTGAGTTAAATTTGTTAATGCAAATGTGCATTTATGAATTTAGTTTTCTTTAATTAACACATTAAACTAAGAAATGGATCAAAATAAAAAAAAATGAGGTGGTTGATGGTTTGTGTATTTCTTAATTCCTCAGAGAAAGTTGAACCTTATCAATTGAGCAATAAGAACTGTCTATCTACTAAAGACGAATTGAAGTCAAAAATTGAAAGCATGGGAGGCACGGCAGCTGCTGTAGTCTGCAGTCTCTCTGCATGCCAAAAGCAACTGAAGTGTTTCCTGGAAGATATAATTGGCCTAGTTGCTCTACTTGGTACGGTTCAGAGCCCTGATCTTAGCAGGTTGTGTAATCTCTTTCTCTCCCCTCCTCCCTCCCAAAAATTTCTTCTTCCATTATAGCATTACCGATAGAGAATAATTTTTTTTTTCATTTTTTACTTCTGACTCTGTTTATGGTAACTTATCTACAGAATATTAGCGGAGTATCTAGGTGAAGATAAATTGCTGGCTGTTATTTGTAGATCCTTTGATGCTGCAAGTTCTCTTGAGCGGTATAAACAAAGTGGAGAAGTTGATTTTGAGTGTGGTTTACATGCTGAAGCAGCTGCTTTTGGAAAAGCTATATATAACCGTTTTCTTGTTATTTGCCTTGAAGATATAAGGTAATGCAGAGCTTCATGAATGTGATTTTCATTGTTATTATGATCCATCTTTTCTAATTACAGTTATTATTGAACTTAAGAAAAACTATAGCCCAAGGCCTTATGATGATGATCCTTTTTTTTTTCCCCTCTTTTTCTTTATGTTTTATTGTATTAGAAAATTATTATGCATATGCATATGTTTGACAGGCCTTACACTGGGTGCTGCCAAGGGAATGACCCTCAGAGAAAGTTGGTGTTGCCAGATCCTACATTGTCAAATGGGAGAACACCAGTAGGTTTTATGGGTTACGCAGTTAATATGGTTGACCTAGACACCATTCACTTGCAGACAAGGACAGCTTCAGGCCATGGGCTCCGGGAGACAGTGCTGTTTAGCCTTTTCAGGAAGCTCCAGGTTTATGAAACAAGGGAGAGTATGGTGGCTGCTCGTGCTTGTATACAGGATGGTGCCGTTTCACTGGATGGTGGTATTTTAAGAGAAAATGGACTTCTCTCTCTTGGTTATGGGTATCGCCCTCTCTTCCACACTCTTTTTTTCTCTCTCTGACTTAAATTCTCTCATGTCATGCATTTCATGCAATGTATTTGTATTGGGAAAAAATTTGTATGGCAACATGTGGAATGAAATTGCATAAGTTTTTGGAATTTAGCCTCTGAATAACCTGTTGTAGTATTTCATTTTTTTTTAATGCTGCTAAATGATATAACTAGGGGGTCTATTGCTTGACAGTCTTAAAATTTGAGACCACTAGCAAGTCGCCTATCAAGCAAAAATAGCTGAAGATATGAATGAGAATTTCAGTTGTATTGCTAAATCAACCGAACTAATAAAATAATATCAAGTAAAATGAAATGAATATGTGTTTTTTGTTTAAAGATGAAAAAACATACGTTACTACCTGCTAGTTTGAAGGTGTGTATTTTCAGATTTTTTGCCTACCGTTCTCAAACTAAGGATCAGATGACTTGTATTGTTAGCAAACCTATAGTTTAGAAAGAAAGGAGACTTTTACAATGCTCCTAACAATGTTTTGAGCATCCATACTCCAAGAGAAATTACTTGTTAGTGCAGGTCACTTCCGGTTTTCTATTATTTAATTATTATTATTATCCCTAATATTTTAGATTATTGTTAGTTAGTCCTTTGAGTATGTTAAATGATGGATTGAGGCCCTGTGCACTGTTTCCAACGGTTCTTCATTAGAGGCCAGGGTGCGTGGTGGTTTGGGAAGGATGCCAATTCTGGATTGGGACACAAATCTGGGCGTGCTTGGCGGTGAGGAACGACACGATGAAGGCCAGGGCAGAGATGAGGTTCTACGTAAGTGGGTGAGGTGAGAGAGACGCGTGCTTGGCCGTAAGCGGCGTGGTTCCCAACGCTGCCCCAACGCCTCCCCACCCAAAACCCCCATCCAGTGCCGCCACAAGATGCAGAAGCTCCGCAAGCGCTACCGCACTGAGATCCAACGCTCTTGCTCCCTCCCCGTCTCCCACTTCAACTCCTCCTAGATCCACTTCAAGCTCATGGATTCCATGGAGAAGGGTCCCTCCCCGGTCAAACCCGAGAATGATTCCGATAGCCACGACGGAGATGGCATTGACCCCAACGATGATGATGAAAGTCAAGATTTGTATGAGGAAATCAAGAACGATCATGGATCTAACACGAGGAGCTTGAACAAATTGTATAGGAATGGTTTTGGTGACGGATCTGGAGAGAAAAAAAAAGATAATAAAGTTGGAGAGAGAAGGTTGGTAATCAGAAATTCAACCTAATTTGAATTAGAACCCTAGCTCCACCTCCAATTATGGGGCGAGGGTGTTGGGAAAGAAGGTTATGGATCTTTGTTGGTACGGCAATGCGGTAGATCCGACGGCGGTGGGGGTGATCGGTGGTGACAGATCTGGAGAGAAAAGAAAAAAAAATGAAGCTGGAGAGAGAGAGACGAAAGTTGCAATTTTTATTTCTTTAAGGATAAATAAGTAAATTGATAATTTTGACATTTTAACTTGTTGAACAGGTTACAGGTGGTGATTCTCAGCCATTGATCTTTTTTCAAACAAAATCAATGGCTGTCAAAGTGGAGCATTGATGCTCCAAAACTATTTAGGAGCATTAAAAATGTCTCCGGAAAGAAATAGTACATTCTCCCATGCACCCTTTTATTCATTCTAACATCACTCAAAATCCATTAATAACTACGTCCTACATGTAGTGTTGATTGTCGAATACTTTCTTTCTTCAACGGGAGGTGTTATTGTATGAAACAAGGAAGTCCCATGTTGACATTAGTGAACTTGTGTATAGTTATAATGCATGTAGTTCCTTCGTAGTTTATTCATTTTTAGTGAAAGTGATCCTTGTTTTTAAATTCATTACAACCTGATAGTATGACCGGTGGTTTTCCTGGGACCAATATATAATTAGATATTACTTTAATAAAAATAGTTTATAATTAATGTGCAAGGAGGTGCTTATTACTTAATAGCTAAAGCTTTTGGGTGAAAATACATGTGCATGTAGACCCATTAAGAATTGTCTGCTCATGTCTGATTTGTGACATAGTTCATTTCTTTGAATGCTTTTAGTTTGTGGTAAGGTATTTGAGTAGAAATATAACCCAACAAACCTGTTCTGTCTTCTAGGAATCCTTTCATATATTTTCCTTCTGAGAATCAAATGGTTCTCTCTGAAGAAACTGGAGAAATCACGACACAGATTGAGGAAAAGAAGTCAGAGCTGAGGATGATCGAAGAAGAAATCAGAAAATTGACTAAACTTCATAAGAAGCGTCTAAAGAAATTTTTAAAAATAAAGGCTCGATATTGTAATCTTTTGGATAGAATGGAGCCTATAGTAGAATTATTGGAATATAAAACAAACGCAAGAAACAGCTCAAACATGCCTGATAGTTGATATGCGTTGTACATTTTCACGCATAGGAAAAAATGTATATTGTAGGCTGTGGATAATCTGCTTGCTTGTGAAGGTTGCTACAATCATTGGCAGGATTATGAAAAACGAGCAGACAGGAAGACAATAGGCATTAATTACCATGTTTTAATTTATGCAGTATTTCGGACCTATGAATTTTTCTTGATCCTTCTGCTAGTGGAAACTTTCCCCACCAACATTATCAAGTTTCTGCCTAGTTTTATTTAGAGACCGTGTTCTTTTTGTAATTCTACAATTATTCATGCCTCGTTGCATTTGCATTAGATCCAACCATGTCTTATTTCATATATCACGTTTCAATTTTGAAGCACTGCTTGTTGTAAATTCCGTATTATCTAATCTTTTTAACTTTCATTCGTCTTGTAGGGTAGAACAATTTGTATTGATAAATATCTGGTGAAGTTCAGGTTTCAAAGTAGGACGTGTAGATTATATATAAGCTTAATATGTTTTCAGCCCTCCAAAATATCATGATTTTTTTGGTTTGATCCCCCTCTTTCAAAAGTTTTCATCAAGTTTTCGAAAAAAAATTTACATTCCCGTATGGTTCCTCTAATAGCTAGCTGTTTAATAGAGCTGTTAAATGCATACATAGCATCCTAAGCAATGGCTAAAGTCCCTACGTGTTTAGTGACGTGGCCTACGTCATTCCAACTGTGTAAATGAATTATTTTGGTAAAGTTAGATTTTAGTTTTAATTGTTTGCATTAACAATTTACCCTCATTTATTTACCTCTTATACTTATTCTAACTAAAAGTAAGAAAGTAAAATTAATAAAACAATTTGAATTATATATATTCATTTATAAGATATTCCAAACATAAAAGTTAATTTTCAAATCAATTTAAATCCTCTCTCTCTCTCTCTCTATATATATATATATATATATATATATATATATATATATATGTTCCAAATATGATAAATTATTTTTAAATCAAATCAAAACAATCTTCAATAGTTAATAGCTAATTACATTATCTCCTTTTTTTATGATGACAAACAACTACTGAAAAAAAAAGTTAGTTTTATAAATTAGAATTTACAAAGTTGTTAGAGAGACTTACTCTCCCTCTTTTTCGTAAGAGATGAATTTTAAATCAGAGATATACTTAGCTCAGCTCCCCCCCTTTGAAATTCCAGGACGTTATACCATTTACATGTCTTTTTTCAATCAAAGAATTCAAACTTTTTCTCTCTCTTTTGTCATGTTAAAAAAGATGTGGCAAGATAAAGCATATAGTTATATCAATATGATATACATGCAAGTTGATCATTCAAGTTCAACAACAATTTGATATTCAACGACAATTTAGCAAGGTCAATCATTATGCCAAACTCATAAGCAAATACTCATTCAAAACAGTAAGGCAAAAAAACAATGCATACACAAATGAGTTCACTAGGGTAAAAGGATATTTCATTTCATTGATCAATTTAGCCAAGTACATATATTCATCAAAACAATAGCCAAATGCATTTACATGTTATCAGTCAAATATATATTTTCAGTCAAAGCAAGCAAAAACAGAATCCTAATCCTAAGACTAGTTTCTTGGCGGAGGTGGAGGGAAGTGTCTCCTTATGCCATCTATGATTCCCTGCATTGTTGCCCATTCTTGCCTCAAGGCTGCCTGCTTGCACTCTATGGCTTCCATTCTATCATATACAACACCCATGGTGTTTTTCATGTATGCCTTCATGTCGAGCATAGTCGCCATAAGTTGTTTGTTGGAGACCTCAGCAGCAAGTTCGCCTTCCTCATCATCTTCAGCTTCAGCTACTGCTTCATCAACACAAACCCAGCTGCCATCTTCATCCTTCTTTATCTTCATGTGTTTGTGTGTTAAGAGTCCAAACACATTATGAAGAGTCAATTTTGTGGAATCTTCAGTGGTTAAGATATGCGGGTAGTGTTGAAGGAAAGATATGATCAACAGAGCATAAGGCAGGTCTGTCATGTCTTTCCCTTTCGCCTTCATCATGTGTTTCCTGATGAAGATTGGTTAGTTGTTCCTATATCTCTAATTTAGGGCCCATACCATGAAAATGTTGTCCTTGCCTATGTGGGCATAATTGCCTCCTCTTGGGGCAATGATATGAGCATATGCATAATGCAGAAGCCTGTCTTGGCTTTTCACCATTCCACTCTTCACACCGCTTTTGGGTATCGCAAGACCCGACCACAACATCCTTTTAATAGCTTCTAACCTCTTGAACACATTAAAATACTTCTAACTATCCTCTTCAAAATTTCTTCCATCATTTCGCATGTCAAACCACCGCACCCAATCACTTGGAGTGATAACAATTTGTTGATCCTTTACTTCACTCATAAGGTTCTCACCGTTAATCTCCAAATTGCAATAAAAATTTTGACGAGGTCTGGGTAAATGTCTACTCTGAAAGTGCACAATCTTAGGATCCCTTGGTGTTCAAGGAGAGGCAAGAACTTGAAACCTTCATCAACAAAGAACTCCAAGTCCAAATGCTTTGGTTGGACAAGGTTCCTGGACAAAAAGTGGCGCTTGAAACGCCTAAGATGATCTAGGTTGGAAGAAAACCTTCTCAGATCCAAGGGAATGTTAGCTAGAACAATTTTGGTCTGGGCATGTTTGGGGTTTGAGGAAGAAGCCATGGCAGAAGGATGGTGTGTGGGAATGGTGTTTGGGAAGAAGAGTGGTGTGTAGGTTGAGGAATAGGAAGAGGGGAAAGATGAGAAAGGCAATAGGTTGCGTAAGTGATAACTACTGAGGCTGCCAAATTTAAATCAATTTATAACTAGTGTACCAAAATAACTTGTAATATAAGGTAACACTAGGTCAAGCCCACATATCACTCTGATTACGATCATGAAATCAAATTACGATGTTAGTAAACAGGGGAAAAAGTGGGTTTACAAGATTAAAACACAGAAAAAGAGAGTAATTAAAAAAGAGAAAAACATAATTAAGAAACAACCAATTCAATAGAATTAACCGATCTTGATTTTAATCCACTATTGTCGATTCTTTCACAAGTGCACGGGTCGTACAAGTAGTAAAATAAAGATCGTTCCAATGAAGATCGTTTGATTACTAACTCTTACGACTATTTTGATTATTTAAGCGAATAGATATAATAGTAAAAGTTAAATTAAAATCAAAATAAAATAAAAAACAATTAAACTAAGAAGAGTTGAGATTCAACCATGGATAAAGGCCTAGGATTGAGAATCCACTACAATATTCTCTATGCTAAATTGTTCATGTTCTTGAAGGTGAATTGTCCTAAATTATTTAAAGCCTAGTGTCTTGGCACTAAAAAACGTGCTAAAACTTCATCAATCTCATTGTCATGGCAATTAATCCAAGTTCTAATCCATTAAGATTCATGACAATCGTTTGACCCTCGAAAGACTTAACCCTATGTCTAGGCATTAATTCCTAAGTTCAATTCTTAGATTATCAAGCAATTAAACTTCTTCTTTCGATCCTTCATCTAAAGCCTAAAATCATGTAAATATGACGCGCAACATACCATAAGCATTAAGAACACTAAGAATGAATCAAGAACAACAATAATCAATTCAACATAGAAAAATAAAGAGTTTCATCCCAATTCTAGATAAAAGAGTTTAGCCACTCATGGCAATTAAAGCACAAACAAGAATAGAGATTAAAGAGATAACCATGATTCCAAAATAATAATAAAAAAAGATAGAGAAAAAGAACATCAATGGTTGATCTTCAATGGTTCTTGATCTTGCCTCCCAAGCCCTTGCCTTAAATTCTTGTGCCTCTCAAACTCCTCTGTAGCTAATCCACCATTTCTGCCCTAGAGTTTCCTCCTTTAGAGGCTTCCTCTCTTGGGGACCTCTCCCCTTAGGACTTTTCTGCCTTTTCCGGGATCTCCCTTAGAGGGTTGTCACTCACCTCTTCAGTTTCTCCCTTCCAGGGGACCTCTCTCTTTGCTTTAGCAGCTCTACTAGTCTCTAAGAGTACCCCCCCCACGTCTCTCTTCGTTTCTGCAACTTCTCCTCCTTTTTATAAACTTTTTAGGGAAGATTTTAACTTCTTTGACAAGCCTGATGGGAGACACAGTCGTGTCTATAGGGGACATGACTGTGTCTCAGAGAAGAACAGTACTCACACGGCCATGTGAGTTGCCAGAATGCAAAATTTCATTTTTTGGGGAGAGACACGACCGTGTCTCCTAGAATTTCACACAGAAGCCTTCATGAAAGTTGTAGAGTTTTCTCTTAACTTTCCAAGGACACCAAGATCACCTCGTTTTGACCTCTATAGCTCAAGTTATGCTCATTTTATCGCACAAAGGTCAAAAAATCTACGAATCTTGGTCATATAAATTATGAGCTCAACTCCATTACAATGAATCCATCCAAAGCTTCATAGAGCCATGTCAAAACACCTCTTTTGGACCTAAATCCACATCAAAACAAGCACAAGATGTGTGTATTTTATCTAGACATCATCCACCATTGATCATTATAGCTCCATTTAGTTATCAATCGAATCCTTGGTCTTAGATCATATCAAGACGCCTCAAAATGATCCATGGATCTTATACTAGATACACATCTAGAATTCAATTAATTAAGGTTAGACAAATTAAGCATCCATCCAAAAAGCCAAATTAACTTAAAAACTAAGGTCCAACCTAGCTAAACAATTCATCAAACACCTTTGATGCTTTGTTTAGTCTATGGAATCCTCTCTTAGCATATGATAATTATGCAATTAACATATAAAAATTCCAATCAAATTAAGCATTCCAGCAGAATCAAACAAAGAGAAGAAGAAGAAGAAGAAGAAGAAGAAGAAGAAGAAGAAGAAGAAGAAGAAGAAGAACAAGAAGAAGAACAAGAAGAAGAGAAACTTGATTCATAATCGAAGGTATAATAATTAAAACAAAATCTCAATATTAAACGTCAAGAATGTCAATTCCTTGGATTGATTAAAGGCTCTACCCCTCTATGAATGGGAAGGAAGAACTCAGAAAAAGAAGAGAACAAAATGAAAACCTAAAGAGAAGAGAGAAAACTCTAGAAAGAAGAATCAAGTAAGAATGACTAGGGTTTCTATCTATCTCAGGTTCCCTATTTATAACAAAATAACTAACTTAAAAATTAAGAATCATAATTTGCTCCTAGGTTAAATTCAATCCTCTTCCTCTTAGCTTTCTTTGGCCACCAAAATCACTTGATCTGGGCTTTAGATGGGAGAGTTATGCCCAATTCACTCTTAATAGGTCTTTGATCCTGTCAGCCAACTTCACAGGAGTGAAACGACATCAAAACATTGTAGTTTCAATTTTATGGTCTTCATAAGAGTTTGAGGTTTGTGTGTAAGCTTTCCAATTCCACCAGTTTTAGGTCCATATCACACGTATAACCCAATTTATGGACCAATTAGTGCGTGCAGCTCAGGTTCCAACGACAACATCGTCTTCTGATTTTGTGACTCAATTTGACCCACTAGACATCTAATTCAGACTTCAAGATCTCATCAAAGTTGTAGAGATTTCTTTCAGCTTTCCTGCAAGATGAAATTCATAATTGTTAGATATGTAGAACTCAATATATGACCGAAATACATAAACAGTGTAAAATCCTAATAATGCTGAAAAGATCAATTAAGCCTAATTTGAGCCCAAACTTATAAATTGTGGCCAAAATCATTCAATTAAACATATAAGAGGTCCAAGAGACTAAATTTGAGGGTTAACTAATATATGAAAATTGTGTTTATCAAATTCTCGCACACTTAACTTTTCCATGTCCTGGGCTAACTAAAGATTCAAACTAAGGGATAAGAAACACAAAAACTCAAAAACTAAAACTCAAAGAGATTTACTTTGCAATAACCTTCAAGAATGTAAAAGTTTGTAAGTAAGAAGAGCAAGAAAAGATTCAAGGAATCAAAATATTCATGAAGTAACATTTCTTCATGTCTAAAACCAACAAGCAAGGTAGCTTCAAATTGAAAAGCATGAATTAAGAATGATAAATCCTCACAAGATACACTCTCAATCCCTCAAGTGTTTATAAGGTAGGTATTTCACTCAATTCAACTCATGAAAATTGCACTACCATAAGCTTGCTTATCTTCTACTTCTCCACTATTCAAACCACATGCACGCAAAAATCAAGAGAACTTTATTCAAGGTTGTAATGAGGCCAAGGTAAGGGAAGGAAGCAATATGGATATGACAAGCAAAATACCCAAGAGAATAAAAGAGCATTGGGGAGGAACTCAATTGACAAGCTTGAAATTTCACCCCCCAATTCCATATAATTCACATTCTCTTTACATATTCCTTCTTTTATTATTATTATTTTTTATTTCTTTTCTTTCACAACGTTCTTGCATTTATTATTTTTCTTTTCATTTTCATTTTTTTTCAATTGGCTCCTTTTCTTTCTTTTTCTTCCACCAAACACTTTGCATATTGTACATCAAATTGCACAACTCCCTACCTTGTACTTTAAATTGCGCATAAGCAAAAGAGCTGCTCCAATGAAAATGAATCAATGCTCTCACATTCCCTAAGATAAGGTAAAATCATGATTTTTCATGTAAGGCATATAATGAGCTAAGACAAAGGATAAGTAAATAAGCTCAAAGGGGTTAATCAAAGGGAAATGATTAAATGTTGGGTATTTAGTCAAAGTAGCTAATTTAAGAAAGAATGCCTTAATCATGTTCATGCATGCAAATAATAGCCTCAAAAAGAATCAAAACAAGTTGTAGAGTGATCAATTGACATGAGTGAAAATTACAAAAGAAAGAAGAGAATGACATAAATGTTAAATTCATCCATCAAAAGGCTCAAAATCTCACAACGTATGCATTTATCAAACTCAATCTACCAATTTAATATCCAAAACCAAGCATGTCAAATTCAGGAAGGAAGAAAATTTATTCAATCGTGCTACAAACCTCGAATTTCAGTTGTTTCAAACTCATAAACTTTACAAATCTTAAAATATCAATGGAAAGCAATTCAAAAATGCACATTTAAAAAAATAGAAAATAAAATTAAAAACAAAAACAAAATTAAAATCGAAAACGTAAATAGTAGCGAAAAAGTAACAAAAACAACATAAATCAAAGAACTACAGTAAATTAGCTACAACAATAATTAAAAACAAAAATAGAAAAACAGAGTTAGAAATAGTAAAATAGAAACAACGAGAAAATAGAAAAAAAATAGAAAATTAAAAATATAAACGAAATTAATCACAAAAAATAGAAATAAAATAGAAAATAGAATTAAAACAGAAAACAAAATATAAATTCTTCCCCCACATTTAAATTCTATATTTTTCACAATGTAAAACACAAAAGAAAGCAACATCCCTCAATGAACATCAATTAAACTGAGACAAGTAACATAAAAAAGAGAGAATAAACATCCTTATCAAGTGAAGAGACTTCCACCAAGGTCCCATTGCTTGAAGTGTATTAACCAAGTTAAGCTTGAAGCATTAGAGCTTCTACTAGGGTCCCATTGGCCTTCCATAATTCCCTTGGCTTCACCACTGGAATGCAGTATGTTTAATTTATCAACTCCATTTTCATTGGTTATGTTGGACCATGGTCCAAAAATAAATTCTACCACGGTAGTGACTGCCATCCGATGTTCTTCTCCCATCTCTAAAAATTCTTCAATGGCCTTCAACTCCACCGCCCTATTTGTTTCAAATTCTGGAACTGTATCAAGAACATTGCTAATAGACCCTTCAGTACCATCAGCTCTTGCATAATCTATAGAAACAAAATCATCATCTCTCAAGAATGCAAAAATCTCAGCACAAACAACACATACAATATCACCATCATAATCAGCACATGAGTGGCAATGAATACAATCAGCAAAGTCAATAAAATCAGGAAATTTATCACACAACTCATCATAAGTTTCCTCAACTAAATCAACAATTAAATTAATATGAAAAATAGTATGCTCCTCCATGGGATACTTCATAGCATAAAAAATGTTAAACCGAACAAAAGAGTCTCCAAACTCCATGGATAGAGTTCGTGCATGCACATCTATCTTGGTTCTTGTTTTGAGGAATGGCCTCCCCAGAATAAGCGGAGCCTTGCTGGATGGAGACTCCCCATCCAACTCCATAATATAAAAATCTACAGGAAAAATTAGTTCATCAACCTGTACCAACACATCTTCAATTAACCGGACTAGATATGCATTGCCCCTTTTGGCCAATTGAATCACAACACTTGTAGCATGCAAAGGACAAAGTCCAAGAGAATTAAAAATAGACATAGGCATTACATAATAGAAGCACCTAAATCTAGCATGACATGCTCAAATATGTAATTGCTTATAACATATGGAATTGTAAAAATTCCTACATCCTTGTATTTCTGAGGCATAGGATGAATGAGAGTTGAAACATTTTGGCCAATATTGATTCTCTCATTACCCTTCAACCTCCTCCTCTGGGTTCATAATTCCTTAAGAAACTTAGCATATTTTGGATTTTCCTTAATTGCATCCAACAATGGAATATTGACTTCCACTGTCTTGAAAGTCTCAAGAAGATCTATATCCTTCTTAGCCTTATCTATCTTTTTGGTCTGAATGACTCTCTATGGAAAGGGAAGGGCTACTACTAGCTTTTACTGCTCATCAACAACCACTGATTCTTCTTACTCTCAGATTTTTGGGCTAGATCATCATAAATATATTTCTTCACTGATTCTTGCTTGCTTGCTCATAGGTAGAGGTTCAGGTGGTGCTTGTACAGACTTTCCAGACCTCAGCATAATATTACTCACATTCCTTTTTAGATTGGGAATTATTTGTGAAGGAAGTTGACCAGAACCTTAGGTCTGCAGCTTACTCAGTGAAGAGGCCAATTGTCCAATTTGGGTTTCTAAATTCTGTATGGAGACCGCTGTCCTTTGTTGGAACTAAATATTGTTGGTGGCCACCTGCTTCACCAAACCCTTAAATGAAGGCTCAGGTTTTGTGGCTATTGGACTTAGTTGTTGCATAGGCTGCTGGAAATTTTGCCTACTTGGTCCCGTATGAGGCTGAAACTACTACTATCTTATTAGTTGTTGGAAAAGTTGCTTGTACTATTGTTGTGGTGCAATATTCCTATATCTTAGGTTAGGATGATCTCTCATACCAGGATTGTATGTGTTAGAGAATGGATAATATCTTTGTTGTTGCTGCTGGAATTGTGGTTTACTAGGAAAGACACCTGTTGTAGCAACAAATTGATCTAGAAAAACAGAAACTTCATCTTGAAGTGTAGGAAATGCATCTATGGGATGAGATGAACAAGAACAAATGTCACACACAGTTGCAGCTATCTGCACAGGTAATTTTTGTCCCACTTCTAACTGTCTAACGAAAGAAGTCAATTCCTCAAGTTTGTGCTCCATTCTCTGTTAGTCAACATGGGACAATTGAACCTCATTGATTCCTTTGGTTAAGGTAATGACTCAAGTGCCAAATTGTTGTGCATTTACTACCATATTTGCTATTAAATCTTTTGCTGCAACAGGGGTTTTGTCAGCTAAGGCACCTCCACTTGCAACATCCACTATGCTTTTGCCCGTTGGCAACAGACCTTCATAAAAGTACTAGACCAACAGTTGATCATTAATTTAGTGATGAGGACAACTTGCACATAACTTCTTAAACCTCTCCTAATATTCATGCAAGGTCTCTCTTGTCATCTGCCTTATGCCACATATGTCTTTTCTAATGGTAGTAACTCTAGATGCATGGAAAAATCTCTCTAAGAATAACTGCTTTATATCATCCCAACTCATAACTAAACTTGGTGAAAGGTAAAACAGATAATCCTTGGCTACATCAACAAGTAAGAAATGGAATGCCCTCAGCTTGAAGTGCTCCTCAGGGATCCCTTGTAGCTTCATGGTTGAACAGACCACATGGAACTCTTTAAGATGCTTATGAGGGTCTTCACCTACATGATCATAAAACTTGGGCAACAAGTGTATCAATCCATATTTCAATTCAAAATTAGCATCAAGATCAGGATATTGAATGCACAAAGATTGGTAAGTTACATCAAGAGCAGCTAATTCCTTAATGGTTCTATTCTGTATGTTATCACCTATAGTTACAAAATTACTTAAGATCTCGGGTTCACTTTCAAATTCAAGATCAAAATTAACTTCAGAAACAGTTCTTGCACTTAACCTACGAGCTCTAATCAATGTATGCAAGGTCTTATCAATCTCAGGATCAATATCAAGTAATTAGCTAGCAGAAGACCTAGTCATGCATCATTCAAAGCACATAAAGCACAAAAACGACAAAAACTAAAAATCTACCAAAATAAATCTAGTTAACCTATCTCATGATTTTAAAAAATCATGGGACCACCACAACATGAAAATTTCACAAAAATGAAACTAAAAAATGCAATAAAAAATCTTTAAGAAATTAAAAAGTGGTCTAAATAATGGAATTTGGCTTAAATATGAGTGTCCTCAACTCTCTGAGCTTTGTTTTTTTTTGTCATTTTCCTTTAATTGACCAAGTTTCAGCTTGTTCAGAGTACCATAATTTTGTCCAAAATTTACCAAACTGCCATTGAATAAAGACTACCTGAAATAGAAGCAAAACAAGGGTTAGTAATGGATTAGTGCTCAAATAAACTCTTAATATAATTAAACAAGATCAGAATGATCCCTGGTAATGGCACCAAAAATTTGATAACTGCCGAGGCTACCAAATTTAAATCAATTTATAACTAGCTTACTAAAATAACTTGTAATGTAAGGTAACACCGGGTTGAGCCCACAGATCACTTTGATTATGATCACGAAATCAAATTAAGATGTTAGTAAACAAGGAGGAAAAGAGGTTTGCAAGATTAAAATGCAAAAACATAGAGTAATTAAATAAGAGAAAAACAAACTAAGAAACAACCAATTCAAGGGAATTAACTGATCTTGATTTTAATCCATCCTTGATCACTATAACTCCATTTAAGTATCAATCGAATCCTTGGTCTTAGATCATATCAAGACACCTCAAAATGATCCATAAATTTTCTATTAGATATGCATTCAAAATTTAATTAATTAAGGTTAGACAAATTAAGCATCCATCCAAAAACCCAAATTAACATAAAAACGATGATCCAATTAAGCTAAACAATTCATCAAACACCTTTGATGCTTTGTTTAGTCTCTGGAATCTTCTCTTAGCACATGATAATTAAGCAATTAACATATAAAAATCTCAATCAAATTAAGCATTCAATTAGAATTAAAAAAAAGAGAAGAAAAGAAGAGAAACTTAATTAATAATCTAAGGTATAACAATTAAAATAGAATCTTAGGATTAAACGTCAAGAATGTCAATCCCTTGGATTGATTAAAGGCTCTACCCATCCATGAATGAGAGGGAAGAACTCATATAAATAAGAGAACAAAATGAAAACCTAAAGAGAAGAGAGGAAACTCTAGGAAGAAGAATCAAGTAAGAACGACCAGGGTTTCTATCTATCTCAGGTTCCCTATTTATAAAAAAATAACTAACTTAAAAATTAAGAATACTAATTTTTTTTCCTAAGCTAAATCAATCCTCTGCCTCTTACTTTCCTTGGCCATCGAAATCACTTGATTTGGGCTTTAGATGAGAGAGTTATGCCCAATTCATTCTTAATAGGTCTCAGATCCCATCAGCTGACTTCACAAGGGTGAAACGCCATCAAAACGTTGTAGTTTCAATTCATGGTCTTCATAAGAGTTTGATCTTTTTATGTAAGCTTTCCAATGTCACTGGTTTCAAGTCTATATCACACCTACAACCCAAGTTATGGACTAATTAGTGGGTGCTACTTGGGTACTAGTGACGACACCATGTTCTGATTTTGTGGCCCAGTCTAACCCACTAGACATCCAATTCAGACTTCAAGCTCTCATCAAAGTTGTAGATATTTCTCTCAGCTTTCTTACAAGGTAAAATTTATAATTTTAGATATCTAGAACTTAATATATGGTCGAAATACAGAAACATTGTAAAATCATATTAATGCTGGAAAGATCATTTAAGCCCAATTTGAGCCCAAACTTATAAATTGTGGCAAAAACCAATCAATTAAGAACATAAAAGGTCTAAGACACTAAATATAAGGGTTAACTAATGTATGAAAATTGTGTTTATTAAATTCTCCCACACTTAGCTTTTGCATGTCTCGGGCAAACTAAAGATTCAAACTAAGGGATAAGAAACACAAAAACTTAAACTAAAACTCAAAAAGATTCACTTTACAATGACCTTCAAGAATGTAAAAGTTTGTAAGCAAGAAGAGCAAGAAAATATTCAAAGGAATCAAAATATTCATGAGGTAACATTTCTTCACATCTCAAACTAACAAGCAAGGTAGCTTCAAATTGAAAAGCATGAATCAAGAATGATAGATCCTCACAAGAAATATTCTCTATTACCCAAGTGGCTCCAGTACTCAAGAAGGAGGTGAATTGAGTATTAAAAACTTTTTCACAAATGCTTATAAAACAAACTTTATTGAAACTATTTCTTAAAAGAATATGAATGCAGAAAGAGGATAGAAAGCCTTAAGAATAGAAAAATAAACAGATAAGTAATAATAATGAAATTGTAGTAAATAAAGAGATAAAGATGAGAATAGTAGGCACTATATTTATCCTGATTCAGCCACCAAATCACTTGTGGCCTACGTCCAATCCTCAAAACACAATTCAAGATTTTTCACTATCAATACAAGCTTAAACATGTGCTTGCAACCGTTACAAACTAGAGTGTTCTTCAAACCTTGGGATACCTCACCCTTACACAAACTTTTAAGGGATACCTCACCCTTGTTACAAACCTTTGAGGGATACCTCACCCTCTTTACAAACCTTTGAGGGATACTTCACCCTCTTTACAATAAAGCAGAAAGTAGATGAAGAGAAACTCTCGTACAGAGCAAATAATACAACTTGAAGTACTAAGAAAGCTCTTTAAGGATATCTCAAAGTTTTGACAAAAAAAAAACAAAAAATATGAGAAAATTATGAATCACGTTTTCAAGCAAGCAAAGAATGATTCAGATAGTTAGGCCTATTGCAAAGATGACCCAAGATCTCTATTTATAAAGCTTTGAAGAAAAGAGTCGTTGGGTGCAATTAAATCATGTAATAAATGCAAATATGACCATTTGTTTCTAAATTTGTAACCCGTGTTTATTCAACTAACCTTTGTGTTATTCGAATAACACGTTT
Source organism: Ormosia emarginata (assembly GCA_029884605.1). Classification (NCBI taxonomy): domain Eukaryota; kingdom Viridiplantae; phylum Streptophyta; class Magnoliopsida; order Fabales; family Fabaceae; genus Ormosia; species Ormosia emarginata. The sequence goes on along the minus strand of JAQQTP010000062.1, from coordinate 25,153,633 downwards.
TGAAAAGCCTCGAGAAAACCAATACTGATAAACGTTATTCGAACAACTCTATTTAAAATCATTTCAAAGAAACATGGTCTATTCGAATAACCATGGGGTTATTCGAATAGCTCATCTTATAAAAGCCATTTTGAAAACTTTCTATTTGAATAGCAGTGGTGCTATTCGAATTGAACCTTTTAAAATAGAGATGCACAACAGGACTTTGAAAATGTTATTAGAATAACTATAAGTGTTATTCGAATAACCCTATTAAAAGCTAGTTTTTCTAGACTTGGTTTATTTGAATAAAGAGACCTTTATTCGAATAACCATGTTAAAAACCATTTGAAAAAGCTTTAGAAAAACTGCCTAGGTGGTTTCCAAAAACATCAAAACCTTTTAATTTAATCTCAAGGTCATTTTGACATTTGGGTTTCTTTGTTTAAAACTATTTTTATCTTTTCTTGCAAAATTATTGAGATATCCAAGAAGGTTTCGTACAAAAAGACTTTAAGTCTTAAGGCTATTCTTACAGGTCTTGGACTTAGTCTTATCATCATCTTCATCATGTTTGTTATCATCAAAACTATTATCAATGTCAGCTAGCTAATTACACTCTCAATCCCTCAAGTGTTTAAAAGGTAGGTATCTCACTCAATTCAACTCATGAAAATTACACTACCATAAGCTTGCTTATCTTTTACTTCTCCACTGTTCAAACCACATGCACACAAAATTCAAGAGGATTTTATTCAAGGTTGTAATGGGGCCAAAGTAAGGGAAGGAAGCAATATGGATATGACAAGCTAAATACCCAAGAGAATAAAAGAGCATTGAGAAGGAACTCAATTGACAAGCTTGAAATTTCACCCCCTAATTCCATATAATTCATATTCTCTTTACATATTCTTTCTTTTATTATTATTATTATTATTATTATTATTTTCGATTTCTTTTACAACCTTCTTGTATTTATTATTTTTCTTTTCATTTTCTTTTTCTTCTTTTTTTTCAATTAGCTCTTTTTCTATCTTTTTCTTCCATCAAACACTTTGCATATTGCATATCAAATTGTACAGCCCCCACACTTGTACTTTAAATTGCGCACAATTAAAAGAGCTCTTCCAATGAAAATGAATCAATGCTCTCACATTCCCTAAGGTAAGGTAAAATCATGGTTTTTCTTGTAAGGCATATAATGAGCTAAGACAAAGGATAGGTAAATAGGCTCAAATGGATTAATCAAAGGGAAATGATGCAAGGTTGGCTATTTAGTCAAAGTAGCTAATTCAAGAAAGAATGTCTCAATCATGTTCATGTATGCAAATGAAAATGTAGCCTAAAAAAGAATCAAAGTAAGTTCTAGAGTGATCAATTTACATAAGTGAAAATTACAGAAAAAAAGAAAAGAATGGCATAAATGCTAAATCCATCAATCAAAAGACTCAAAATCTCACAAAGTATGCATTTATCAAACTCAATCCACCAATTCAACATCCAAAACCAAGCATGTCAAATTCAAGAAGGAAGAAAATTTATTCAATCATGCTATGAACCTTGAATTTCAATTACTTCAAACTCATAAACTTCACAAATCCCAAAATATCAATGGGAAGCAATTAAAAACACACATGTTTTTTTTTAAAAAAATAAAATAGAATTAAAAACAAAACCATAATTAAAATCAGAAAACAGAAATAGTAGCAAAAAAGTAACAAAAACAACATAAATCAAGTAACAACGAAATTAGAGACAACGAAATTAGCAACAACGAAATTAAAAACAAAAATAAAAAAACAGAATCATAAATAGTAAAACAGAAACAACATAAAATAGAAAAAAATAGAAAATAAAAAACAAAAACAAAATTAAACACAGAAAATAGAAATAAAATAGAAAACAGAATTAGAACAGAAAATAGAATGTAAATTCCTCCCCCACACTTAAATTCTACTTTGTCTGCAATGTAAAGCGCAAAAGAAAACAACATCCCTCAATGAACATCAATTAATCTAAGACAAGTAAAATAAAAGAGAGAGAATAAGCATCCTTATCAAGTGAAGAGACTTCCATCGGGGTCCTATTGACTTTCCTTAATTCCCTTAGATTCACTACTGGAATGGAGTATGTTTAATTTATCAACTCCATTTTCATTGGTTATGTTGGACCATGGTCCAAAAGCAAAATCTACCATAGTAGTGACCGTCATCCTATGCTCTTCTCCCTTCTCTGAAAATTCTTCAATGGCCTTCAACTGCACTGCCCTATGTGTTTCAGATTCTGCAACTGCATTAAGAGCATTACTGATAGACCCTTCAATACCATCAGCTGCTGTGTAATCTATAGAAACAAAATCATCTTCTCTCAAGAATACAGAAATCTCAGCACAAGCAGCACACACAATATCACCATCGCAATCAGTACATAAGTGGAAATGAATAGAATCAGTAAAGTCAATAAAATCAAGAAATTCATCACACAACTCATCATAAGTTTCCTCAACTAAATCAATAATTAAATTAATATGAAAAATAGAATGCTCCTCCATGGGATGCTTCATAGCATCAAAAATGTTAAATTGAACAAAAAAGTCTCCAAACTCATGGATAGAGTTCCTGAATGCACATTTATCTTGGTTCTTGTTGTTTTGAGGAATAACCTCCTAAGAATTAGTGGAGCCTTGCCGGATGGTGACTCCTCATCCATCTCCAAAATATAAAAATTTGTAGGAAAAATCATATCATCAACTTGTACCAACACATCTTCAATCAACCTGGCTGGATATGCGTTGCTCCTATTGGCCAATTGAAACACAACACCTATAGCACGCAAAGAACCAAGTCCAAGAGAATTAAAAACATACATAGGCATTACATTAATAGAAGCACCTAAATCTAACATGGCATGCTTAAATCTGTAACTGCCTATAACACATGGAATTGTAAAAGTTCCTAGATCCTTGCATTTCTAAGGCATAGGCTGAATGAGGGTTGAAACATTTTTGCCTATACTGATTCTCTCATTACCCTTCAGTCTCCTCCTTTGTGTGTATAACTCCTTAAGAAACTTAGTATATTTTAGAATTTTCTTAATTGCATCCAGCAATGGAATATTGACTTCCACTTTCCTGAAAGTCTCAAGAAGATTTTTATCATTCTTAGCTCCATCTATTTTTCTAGTTTGAATGGCTCTCTGTGGAAAGGGAAGGGCTACTACATGTTTTTGCTACTCATCAATAACCACTAATTTCTTCTTACTCTCAGATTTTTGGGCTAGATCATCAAAAACTAATTTCTCTGCTGATTCTTGCTTACTTGCTTGCAGGTAGAGGTTTAGGTGGTGCTTGTACAGACTTGCCAGACCTCAACATAATAATATTTACATTTCCCTTTAGATTAGGAATTGTTTGTGAAGGAAGTTGGCCAGAACCTTGGGTCTGCAGCTTACTCGGTGAAGAGGGCAATTGTTCAATTTAGGTTTCTAAATTCTATATGGAGGCCTTTATCCATTGATGGAATTGAATATTGTTGGTGGCCATCTGCTTCACCAAATCCTCAAATGAAGGCTCAGGTTTTGTGGTTACTGGACTTGGTTGTTGCATAGACTACTGGAAATTTTGCCTACTTGGTCTAGCATGAGGTTAAAATTATTGTTGTCTTATTGGTTGTTGGAAGGGTTACTTGTACTGTTGTTGTGACGCCGCATTCTCATATCTCAGGTTAGGATGTTCTCTCCAACCTGGATTATATGTGTTGGAGAATGGATAATATCTTTGTTCTTATTGTTGGAATTGTGGTTTACCAGGAAAGGTACCTGTTGCAGCAACAAATTGATCTGGAAAAATAGAACCACCATCCTGAAGTGCAGGATATACATCTGTGAGATTAGATGAACAAGAACAAATGTCACACATAGTTGCAGCTATCTGCACAGGTAATTGTTGTTTCACTGCTAACTATCTCACCAAAGAAGTCAATTCCTTAAGTCTGTGCTTCATTCTTTGTTAGTCAACATAAGACAATTGAACCTTATTAATTCCTCTGGTTTAGGTAATGACTCGTGTGCCAAATTATTGTGCATTTGTTGCCATATTTGCTATTAAATCTCTTACTGTAATAGGGCTTTGTCAACTAAGGCACCACCACTCACATTATCCACTATGCTTCTGTCCATTGACAACAAGCCTTATAAAAGTATTGGATCAATAACTGATCATTGATTTGGTGATGAGCACAACTTGCACATAACTTCTTAAATCTCTTCCAATATTCATGCAAGGTCTCTCCTGTCATCTGCCTTATGTCACATATGTCTTTTCTAATGGTTGCAACTCTAGATGTAGGGAAGAATCTCTCTAAGAATACTTGCTTCATGTCATCCCAACTCATGACTGAACCTGGTTAATGGTAAAACAACTAATCCTTGGCTACATCAATAAGTAAGAAAGGGAATGCCCTCATCTTGATGTGCTCCTCAAGGATTCCTTGTGGCTTCATGGTTGAACAGACCACATAGAACTCTTTAAGATGCTTATGAGGGTCTTCACCTGCAAGACTATAAAACTTAGGCAACAAGTGTATCAATCCATATTTTAATTCAAAATCAACATCAAGATCAGGATATTGAATGCACAAAGACTAGTAAGTTACATGATAATCATATATTTTATACATTAATAAATCCTCATTTTTAGTCATTTACACTCTTCATGTACTTAATTGATTAAGCCTGATTATGTTTTGTAAGATTGAACTCAAATTGGACTTAATTGATTTTTTAGCATTACTTGGGTCTTACACTATTTCTGTATTTTGGTCATATCTTGAGATTTAGATGTCTAGAAATTATGAATTTTACCTTTTAGGAAAGTTGAGAGAAAGCTCTACAACTTTGATGAAGAGCTCAAAGTCTCAATCAGACATCTAGTGGAGCTAATTGGGTTTGGAAGACAGAACACGAGTTTTGTATCTAAACAGTGTAAAATAATCAGAGCATAACTCGGGCTGTAAGAATTATCTTGGGCTGAAATTTTGATATTTGAAAGTTAAGACCCAGATCTACAACTTTCATGAAGAACACAAGAGCTCATTCGGACAGCTTGGAGGTGATATTGGGTCTGGAAGTCAAAACAGAGGTGCTGAAATTGGGCCTGAATAGTCTGCAGTAATTGGGTCATATCTCGGGCTGTAAGAATTATCTTGGGCTGAAATTTGGACATCTGAAAGTTAAGATCCAGATCTACAACTTTCATGAAGATGACTTTTCTATTTGATGACGGAATCCATGACTTAAGCAATGAATGATTTCAGAGACAAGAAATCTCAATGATTTTTCATTCTTATCCTCACCATTTGGCATTTTCCACTCATTCATCCACTCATCCACCTACTCTTAATCAGCCCCCTTGTCATTTTGTCTCCCTACTCCTTTATAAAAGGCACCATTGGCTGATTATTTGGGGCACTTAGTGTTAGGCTTAGTTTTTACAAGTTAAAGTTATGCTTGTTTATTGTTTTCCTTTGTTGTAATTTTCTCTTGTTCTAAATTGAAGCCATGTTCATCTTTCTCTTCTTCTCTCTTTCTTTCTTCTTATCCATGAGTAACTAAATCTTCATCTTGCTTAGGTGAAAGAGTGAAGCTCTTGGTAATGAAATAAGGTTAGATTATTCTATTTCTTGTGCTTAAATGATATATTATCAATTGGACATTATATGTGTTATATTTTGTTTCCAATCACTTTAGAGACCTTCTTTGTATAATTGAGATCTTGATTTATTGTAGACAATAGGATTGGCACAGTGAATGCTTGAACTCATTTACAAATGTTGGTAGATAATTAAAGGAATCATAATATGATTGCATATATAATTGAACTTTGAATGTTACATTTTCTGATTGGAACCTCCGTTGTGTGTGGATTTCAATTGAGTTATAAAGAGAAATAATCTTACCTTTAATTTATTACCAAGAGTGGATCTCCTAACCCAAGCAAGCTCTTAAATTCATTTGTGAACTTCTTTTATTACTTTTGGCGTTGTGACAAATCATTTTCTTACCTCAATTAATTTTTCTTCATTAATTCCCTGTGGATCGACCTCGGACTCCCGAGAAATTTATTACTTGAGACAATCTGTACTTGGGTTTGCATCCTTAAATCCCACATTCATTACATCAGGAGTAGCTAATTCCTTAAGGGTCCTATTCTGCATGTTATCACCTACAGTTGCAAAATTACTTAAGATCTCGAGTTCACTTTCAAATTCAAGATCAAAATCAAGTTCAGAAACAGTTCTTGCACTTAGCCTACGAGCTCTAATCAATTTATGCAAGGTTCTATCAATCTCAGGATCAATATCAAGTAATTGGCTAGCAGAAGACTTAGTCATGCATCATTCAGAGCATATAAAGCACAATAACATCAAACAAGCATAATACACTAGATAACACTAAAAATCTACCAAAATAAATCTAGTTAACCTATCCAATGATTTTTAAAATCACGGAACCACTACAGCATGGAAACTACACAAAAATATAACTAAAAAAATACAATAAAAAATCTTTAAAAAATAAAAAAATGGTCTAAACAATGGAATTTGGCTTAAATCTTAGTGACCTTAAGAGATTGAACTTTATTTTTCTAGTCATTTTCCTTCAATTAACCGAGTCTCTTCTTGTTCGGAGCATAAGAATTTCATCCAAAATTTACCAAACTACCATTGAATGAAGACTACCTGAAATAGAAGCAAAACATGGGTTAGTGATGGATTAGTAGTCAAATAAACTCCTAATATGGTTAAACAAGATCAGAATGATCCTCTACAATGGCACCAAAAATTTGATAACTGCCGAGGCTCCCAAATTTAAATCAATTTATAACCAATTTACTAAAATAACTTGTAATATATGGTAACCCCAGGTTGAGCCTACAAATCACTAATTATGATCACGAAATCAAATTAAGATGTTTGTAAACAAGGGGAAAACGGGTTTGAGAGATTAAAACGCAGAAACAAAGAGTAATTAAATAAGAGAAAAAATAATAAAGAAGTAACCAATCCAAGGGAATTAACCAATCTTGATTTAAATCCATCCTTGATCACTATAGCTCCATTTAGTTATCAATTGAATCCTTGGTTTTAGATTATATCAAGATACCTCAAAACGACCCATGGATCTTCTACTAGATACGTATCCAGAATTCAATTAATTAAGGTTAGATAAATTAAGCATCCATCCAAAAACCCAAATTAACTTAAAAACCAATATCCAACTAAGCTAAACAAATCATCAAACGCCTTTGATGCTTTGTTTAGTCTCTGGAATCCTCTATTAGCACATGATAATTAAGCAATTAACATATAAAAATCCCAATCAAATTAAGCATTCAATTAGAATCAAACAAAGAGGAGAGAGAAGAAGAAGAAGAAGAAGAAGAAGAAGAAGAAGAAGAAGAAGAAGAAGAAGAAGAAGAAGAAGAAGAAGAAGAAGAAGAAGAAGAAGAAGAAGAAGAAGAAGAAGAAGAGAAACTTGATTAAATAATCAAAGGTATAATAGTTAAAACACAATCTCAAGATCAAACATCTAGAATTTCAATCCCTTGAATTAATTAAAGGCTCTACCCATCCATGAATGGGAGGGAAGAGAGAAATGAAAACCTAAACCTTAAAAATAAGAGAACAAAATGAAAACCTAAAGAGAAGAGAGAAAACCCTAGGAAGAAAAATCAAGTAAGAACGACCAGGGTTTTTATCTATCTTAGGTCCCCTATTTATAACAAAATACTTGAATTAAAAATTAAGAAACCTAATTTGCCCCTAAGTTAAAGTCAATCCTTTGTCTCTTAACTTTTCTTGGCCACCGAAATCACTTGATTTGGGCTTTAGATGAGAAAGTTATGCCCAATTCACTATTAACAGGTCTCTAATCCCATCAGCAGACTTCACAGGGGTGAAACGCCATCAAAATGTTGTAGTTTCAATTCATGGCCTCATAAGAGTTTGATCTTTGTGTGTAAGATTTTCAATGCCACTAGTTTCAGGTCCATATTGCACTTATAGCCCAAGTTATGGACCAATTAGTACGTGCTGCTCGGGTTCCAATGACAACATTGTGTTCTGATTTCGTGGCCCAATCTGACTCATTGGACATTCGATTCATACTTCGAGCTCTCATCAAAGTTGTAGATATTTCTCTCAACTTTCTTACAAGGTAAAAGTCATAATTTTTAGATATCTAGAACTCAATATATGGCAAAAATACAAAAATAGTTTAAAAACCAAATAATGCTAAAAAGATCAATTAAGCCCAATTTGAGCCCAAACTTATAAATTGTGGCTAAAACCAATCAATTAAACATATAAGAGGTCTAAGAGACTAAATATGAGGGTTAACTAATGTATGAAAATCATGTTTATTAAATTCCCTCCCACTTAGCTTTTACATGTCTTAGGCAAACTAAAGATTCAAATTAAGGGACAAGAAATACAAAAACTAAAAAACTAAAACTCAAAGAGATTCACTTTACAATGACCTTAAAGAATGTAAAAGTTTGTAAGCAAGAAGAGTGAGAAAAGATTCAGGGAATCAAAACATTCATGAAGTAACATTTCTTTACATCTCAAACTAATAAGCTAGGTAGCTTCAAATTGAAAAGCATGCATCAAGAATAATAGATCCTCACAATTCAACTCATGAAAATTACACTATCATAAGCTTGCTTATCTTCTACTTCTCCACTATTCAAACCACATGCACACAAAAATCAAGAGGACTTTATTCAAGGTTGTAATAGGGCCAAGGTAAGGGAAGAAAGTAATATGGATATGACAAGCCAAATACCCAAGAGAATAAAAAAGCATTGCAGAAGAACTTAATTAGCAAGCATGAGGTACTAACCAAGATGGGGTCCAAATTTGGATAGGAACCTTCATTGTTGGAGTGTTTATTAACCTTGTGGAGTATGGTAGCTAGTTTTCTTTTTGAAATTTAGCTACTTGGAGTATAACAATCCCTTTTTGGGTTTACTTTTTTAATGTACAATAGTCATCTTTTGGGTTTACCCTTTTAGGTTTACCTTCTAGAGTACGGTAGTCCTAATTTGGATTTACCCTCTTGGGTATTCCCTTTTTAGATTTACTTTCTTGACATACGGTAGTCTTCTTTTGGGTTTATCCTCTTGGGTTTACTTTCTTGGAGTATGTTAGTCCCCTTTTTGGGTTTACCTGTTTGGAGTCCCTATTTGGGTTTACCCTCTTAGGTAGTCCATGTTTGGGTTTACTTTTTGGAGTACTATAATCCTTATTTGGGTTTACCCTCTTGGGTATTCCTTTTTTGGGTTTACTTACTTGGCGTATGGTAGTCCCCTTTTGGGTTTACCTTCTTGGGTCTCCCTTTTAGGACTACCTTCTTGGCATATGGTAGTCCTCTTTTAGGTTTTCCCTCTTAGGTTTATGTTCTTGGAGTATGGTAGCCCATTTGTAAGTTTACCTTCTTAGGTTTACCTTTTAGAGTAAGGTAGTTCCTATTTGGGTTTACCCTCTTGGGTATTTTTCTTTTTGAATTTACCTTCTTGGCGTATAATACTCCTCTTTTAGGTTTACCCTATTGAGTTTACCTTCTTGGAGTATGGTAGTCCCCTTTTTAGTTTACCTGTTTAGAGTCCCCATTTGGGTTTACCCTCTTAGGTAGTCCCTTTTAGGGGTAGTCCCTATTTGGGTTTACCCTCTTAGGTAGTCCTTTTTAGGGGTAGTTTCGGTTTGAGTTTTCTTTTTGGCGTACAATAATTCTCATTTGGGTTTACCATCTCAGGTATTCACTTTTTAGGTTTACCTACTTAGGTGTGAGCCATTTAGGTTTACCTTTTTGAGGTGTGACTCGTAAAGGTTTACCTTTTTTAGGTGTGACTCATAAGGGTTGTACACTAGGGCAGAGTTACAGCAGTGACTAGCAAATGATGGATTCTGTATAATCAAGGGACAATTTTGATTTCATCTACTATTTACTATAGTGGTGGTGGTGGAATTTGAAGTTTATCTCTTTCTACATACGGCGTCAATGTTCTAAACGAGGTTCAGGTGATTACCTGAATGAGGCTGATATAGGTGGTTTCCTCTATAGCACGGTGGTGCGATGGGTGAGTACCTGCAAAAAGCATTCTAATGCTCAAGTTAGACCGTACACTGATGTGAATTATATGTTACAAACCTAAGTGCAGGCTGTTTCAAGTAATAAATTCTTGGGAGTCTGAGATCGATTCACAAGGAATTGATGAAGAAAAATTTTTTGAGTTAAGGAAAAGATTTTTCACAATAATAAAGGTGGTAAAAGTTGTTCACAAATGAAAAAAGATTTGCTTGGGCTAGGAGATCTACTCTTAGTAATAAATTAAAGACAATATTATTTCTTTTTATAACTCAATTGAAATCCACACATAATAGAGGTTCCAATAAGAAAATATAATATTCAAAATTTAATTAAGATTATATATGTAATTATATAATGGTTTCTTTAATTATCCACTAACGCCAACACATGTAAATAGGCTTAAGAATTCATTGTGTTAACCTTTTGTCTACAATAAATTAAGATCTCCATTTTACAAGGAGGGTTTCTAAATTGATTAGAAACAAAATACAACATATGTAATGACCACTTGATAATACATCATTCAAGCACAAGAAAGAAATTAATCTAACCTTAATTTATTACCAAAAGCTTCACCCTTTCACCCAAGCAAAATAAAAATTAGTCACTCATGAACAAGAAGAAAGAAAGAGATAAGAAGAAAAAGATGAACATAACTTCAATTTAGAACAAAAGAAAACTACAACATGAGAAACAAATAACACAATAGCATGATCTTGATCTCTAAGCCAAGATACCTGACGAGCGCTGAACTCAGTCAAAATTATAACCGAAGTTATTACCTAAGCTTGTAGCACAGTGACAACACCGGATTGTCTCCTCAAGGATCGTAAATGCAATTTAATCAAATCAAGTGAAAGTTAGCAAAGGGGGGTTTGACAGTTTAAGATTGTACTTAACAAAATTAACGGAAGAAATGACAATTAAAGAGTAGTCAATTTAGAAACCTATCCAAGATTGGGTGGATTCAATCATAGACCCTTCATAGAACACTTGAAGCGCAATTGAATTGTTAATTTGGATCTAACCGAGATCTCTGCATCAAATCCAGAATTCATACTAGACGATCGTCTAGAATTCAATTAACAAGTGATAAACACAAATCCGCAATCGCACCATTCATGAAAATCTATGTTAATTTCAAGTACCGAATTCAATTAACTTAGGCACAAATCAGTAACCTAACCTTTTCAATTCTGTGATTAATTTAGATCAATCAGTTCTAAGTTTCATCACAAATCTTAATCTTCATTTATGTGATTAGTTTAGATCAATTAGTTCTAAGTTTTATCACAAATCTCAATCTTAAACTAAGATCAAATCAGATCAACATAAATAGAATCACCATTCATGCATTCAAGATCAAGGAGAAGAAGAAAGAAGAAGAAAAGAGGAATTCAATTACAAATCAAATACAATGCATAACCAAGGTCTCAAGAATCCAAACCACAATCTCTTCAAGAGTTCTAAATTGACCCAAAGTAGCTTAGCCCTCCATTACCATGAAGGGGAGCATCAAAATATACAAAATTATGAGAAACTATGAAGAAGCAAGAAGAAACTTAGAGAGAAATGAAGGAGAATTACATGTTGTTCATGATAAATTGTGCCTTTTATAGAAGTCTAGGGTAACAAAATGACAAAGGGAAGTGGGTGGATGAGTGGATGAGTGAGTGGAGTGTTTGAGTGGATGGATTAGTGGGTTGGTTTAGTGGATTGGTTTAGTGGATGAGTGAGTGGAATGGTTGAGTGGTTGAATTAGTGAAAAATGCCAAAGGACTTTTGGTGAGTGGGAAATTATGGACATGAATGGGTGAGTGGATGGATGAGTGGATGGATTAGTGGATGGATTAGTGGATGAGTGGGTAGAGTGGTTAAGTGGTTGGATTAGTGTATGAGTGGATGAGTGGGTGAGTTAGTGGATGAGTGGATTAGTGGATGGATGAGTGGATTAGTGGATGGATGAGTGGGTGGTTGAGGATGAAAATTTCGTGTCTGACTTGGAAGCCAAAAACAACCCACTATACTTCAGAACCACGAAAAGTGTTCTTCATGAAAGTTGTAGATCCTTGTCTTGGCTATAAAATGGATAGCTTGTTCGTCCAATTTGGCTTCCTTAAGCCGAAGATATGTTCCAAATACCGTAGGTTGCTCAAACCCAACTTCAGCTCCTCTGTTCCGACTTGCAAGCTCAAAATGACCTACTAGACTTCTTTTTCTCAAAATGTGTTCTTCATGAAAGTTTTTTATTTGGATCTTGACTATCCACTGTCCAAATTTCAGCCCATCTCCATTATTACATCTTGAGATATGATTTTATGAGTGCACACTGTTCGGATTCTACTGACAGAACCCGTATTCTGACTTCCATGTAAACTTAGGTCCCTTAGACATCTGAATCGGACTTCGAGCTCTTCATCAAAGTTGTAGAGCTTCCTCTTAGCTTTCCTACAAGGTAAAATACATGTTCATCAGATATTAGGAACTCAAGTTATGGCCAAAATACAGAAACAGTGTCAAATCTCAATAATGCTAAAAATATTTAATTAGGACCAATTTGAGCTCAAACTCACAAAATTATACCAAACTCAATCAATTAAGAATATGGAGTGTAAATGACTAAACATAAGGGTTTCTTAATGAATAAAATATGTGATTATCAAATTCTCCCACACTTAGCTTTTTGCACTCCTGAGCAAGACTCAAGACCAAAACAAGGACATAAGAGATTAACAAAAATTTAAATTCCAACGTCATTCAAGAACCCAAAATTTTACAATCAAGAAGAACAACCAAAGGTTCAAGGGATCAAAACATTCATGAGTTAACAATTCTCCACATCTCAAACCAACAAGCAAGGTATCTTCAACATGAATCGAGAATGATAGATCTTCACAAGATCCCCTCTCAATCTCTCAAGTATTTAAAAGGTAGGTATTTCACTCAATTCAACCCATGAAAATTGCACTACCATAAGCTTGCTTATATTCTATTTCTCCACTACTCAAAACACATGCACACACAAATCATGAGGACTTTATTCAAGGTTGTAGTGAGGTCAAGGTAACGAGAGAGGATAAAATGGATATGAGAAGATAAATACCAAAGAGAATAAAAGCAAATGAGAGTGAGTTCAAATAACAAGCATAAAAGTTCATCCCAACTCTAGTGTATATCCCTTTACATATTCATTTCCCAATCCTTTTCTTTTTTTTTAAACACTTGGTTTTTTTTTTTTTTTTTTTTTTTCTTTTTTTTTTTTCTTTCCTTTTTTTTTATATATATGAACATAACTATATACATATTAGGAACTCATCTTTTTTGGGCACTCTTTTCTTTTTCAACAATCATTTTGTACACACACACTTGTTCAAAAACTCATCCATTAACCAAGCTAATGTTCTTTTATTCCCTAAGGTAAAGTAAGAACACGATTTCTCATTTAAGGCACATAATGAGCTAGAAACAAGGAATGGTCAAATAAGCTCAAAGGGGTTAAGCAAAGGAAAATATACAAGGTTGGCAGGAATCAGAGAATTTTCAAGAAGTCAAAAGAGTGTTTGATATCATATTGAAAACAAGGTTGGCTATTTGGTTAAACTAGCTAATTAAGAAAGAGGGCCTCAATCATGTTCATGCATGCAAGTGAAATGTAGCCTCAAAAAGAATCAAAGCAAGTTCTAGAGTGGTCATTAACATGAGTGAAAATCACACAAGAAAGAAGAGAATGACATAAATGTTAAATCCATCCATTAGGCTCAAAATCTCACAAGGTATGCATCCATCAAACTCAATTCATCAATTCAATCATCCATCTCCAAGCATATCAGTTCAAGAAGGGAGAAAAGTTATTCAATCATGCAATGATCCCTTTTTGTGTTTTTTTTTAAACAACCAAAAGAAACATGCTAAAATCTCTCCCCCACACTTAATATAAACATTGTCCTCAATGTGAAAGTGATAAATAAAACGAAAAGAAAAGAGCAACACAACCTGATGAGGGGCGAGATAATGGCAAGCAGAAAAGATGCGTAAGAATCAAAGCTACAACAGAACCTGAAAACTCACAAAACAAATGAGTAAAATGTAAAACCAAAATAACATGACTGGAATAATATAAAATTAAAGAGGAAATGCGGGTCTTTTAGAGTCAGATTCCCAAGACTGTAACACTTCTGTTCATCTCTGAAGAGATTCCACAATTAAGAAGTTCATGATATACCAGGCCACAAGAATGCGTCTCAAGAGTCAATAAGGTATAACTTACTGACTCCTTACTCAACCATTCAAAGTGAAGTATGTTTTTATCTTCTCGGTTAAAAACCATCCCCAAAGATCTTGAAAACAAATCTAGTTGGGTTGCCTCCCAATAAGCGCTTGTTTAACGTCGTTAGCTCGACGTTGGGACACTTCTTAGTGATCTTTATAATGTGGATGGTAAAAGCCCATCACTTTCACTTCCATATTTTTCGGCTTGAGATGGTGTCCATTGGTCTTATTAAGTGAGGTTGGTGAAAAGACTCCACCAGGATCCCATTGGTTGAAACGTGATGACCAAGTTATGGTTGACACAACATGATAGCTTTCACTAGGGTCCCATTGGTTGAAGTGTAATGACCAAGTTAAGCTTGAAGCATGAGGGCTCCCATTGGGGTCCCATTGGTCTTTCTTAATTTCCTTGACTTCACCAATGACATGCAACACGTGTAATTTTGCAATCCTACTTTCATTGATAATGCTGGACCATGGCCTAAAAATAAAATCCACTTCAGTAGTTACTAGCATCTGCTGACTTTCCTCTTTCTTTGAAAATTCGTCAATGGCCTTCAACTCCACCTCCCTATATGTTTCAGATTCTGCAACTACATTATTGATAGACCCTTCTATATCATTAGATCCTGCGTAAACAGAATCATTAGTTTTCAAATATGCAGAAATTTCAGCACACACAACACATTTTATATCACCATCATGATCAGCACATGAGTTGCAATTGATAGAATCATCAAAACCAATTAAATCAGGAAATTCAGCACACAACTCATCATGAGTTTCCTCAACTAAGTCTGCATGTAAATCAATATGACAATTAGAATGCAGGGAGTTGGGAATTGTTTGGGGAAAGAGTTGGTCTGACTCTTGACTTCTCAGTTCATTAATAGTGGTTGTCATCTGCTCAATTTGGGTTGTTAAATCCTGAATAGTGGCAGTGAAATTCTGCTGGAACTCAATTTGGGTTTTCATCAAGTCCTCCCATGAAGGCTCAAGTTTTGTGGTTGATGGACTTGTTATCTGTTGGAATGGCTGCTCATATTGAAATGATTGTTCTTGTAGTGATGCCGTATTGCCATATCCCGGATCCGATAGTATTCCCAGCTAGGGTTGTATGTGTTGAAGAAGGAGTCATAACTCTGTTCTTCTTCTTTGGAACTGTGGTTCATCAGGAAAATAACCAGCTGCTGCAACAAATTGATCTGGAAAAACAGAACTACCATACTGAAGTGTAGGGCATGCATATGTGGGGTGAGATGCACAAAAACAAATGTTGCACACAAGTGTAGCTTTCTGCACAGGTGATTATTGTCTCACTACTATATGTCTTACCAAAGAAGTCAACTCCTCAAGTTTTGACTCCATTATGCATGGTCCATTGTTAGAAAAGTTAATAAAAAGCAAAGGTTAGTAAAAACACTTAAAATGAAAAGATTACACTTACTAATCCCCGGCAACGGCACCAAAATTTTGACGAGCGCCAAACTCAGTCAAAATTATAACCGAAGTTATTACCTAAGCTTGTAGCATAGTGACAACACCGGATCATCTCCTCAAGGATCTTAAATGCAATTTAATCAAATCAAGTGAAAGTTAGCAAAGGGGGGTTTGACAGTTTAAGATTGTACTTAACAAAATTAATGGAAGAAATGACAATTAAAGAGTAGTCAATTTAGAAACCTATCCAAGATTGGGTGGATTCAATCATAGACCCTTCATAGAACACTTGAAGCGCAATTGAATTGTTAATTTGGATCTAACCGAGATCTCTGCATCAAATCTAGAATTCATACTAGACGATCGTCTAGAATTCAATTAACAAGTGATAAACACAAATCCGCAATCGCACCATTCATGAAAATCTATGTTAATTTCAAGTACCGAATTCAATTAACTTAGGCACAAATTAGTAACCTAACCTTTTCAATTCTGTGATTAATTTAGATCAATCAGTTCTAAGTTTCATCACAAATCTCAATCTTCATTTATGTGATTAGTTTAGATCAATTAGTTCTAAGTTTCATCACAAATCTCAATCTTAAACCAAGATCAAATCAGATCAACATAAATAGAATCACCATTCATGCATTCAAGATCAAGGAGAAGAAGAAAGAAGAAGAAAAGAGGAATTCAATTACAAATCAAATACAATGCATAACCAAGGTCTCAAGAATCCAAACCACAATCTCTTCAAGAGTTCTAAATTGACCCAAAGTAGCTTAGCCCTCCATTACCATGAAGGGGAGCATCAAAATATACAAAACTATGAGAAACTATGAAGAAGCAAGAAGAAACTTAGAGAGAAATGAAGGAGAATTACATGTTGTTCATGATAAATGGTGCCTTTTATAGAAGTCTAGGGTAACAAAATGACAAAGGGAAGTGGGTGGATGAGTGGATGAGTGAGTGGAGTGTTTGAGTGGATGGATTAGTGGGTTGGTTTAGTGGATTGGTTTAGTGGATGAGTGAGTGGAATGGTTGAGTGGTTGAATTAGTGAAAAATGCCAAAGGACTTTTGGTGAGTGGGAAATTATGGACATGAATGGGTGAGTGGATGGATGAGTGAATGGATTAGTGGATGGATTAGTGGATGAGTGGGTAGAGTGGTTAAGTGGTTGGATTAGTGTATGAGTGGATGAGTGGGTGAGTTAGTGGATGAGTGGATGAGTGGATGGATGAGTGGATTAGTGGATGGATGAGTGGGTGGTTGAGGACGAAAATTTCGTATCTGACTTGGAAGCCAAAAACGACCCACTATACTTCAGAATCACGAAAAGTGTTCTTCATGAAAGTTGTAGATCCTTGTCTTGGCTATAAAATGGATAGCTGGTTCGTCCAATTTGGCTTTTTTAAGCCCAAGATATGTCCCAAATACCATAGGTTGCTCAAACCCAACTTCAGCTCCTCTGTTCCAACTTGCAAGCTCAAAATGACCTACTAGACTTCTTTTTCTCAAAATGTGTTCTTCATGAAAGTTGTTTATTTGGATCTTGACTATCCACTATCCAAAGTTCATCCCATCTCCATTATTACATCTTGAGATATGATTTTATGAGTGCACACTATTCGGATTCTACTGACAGAACCCGTATTCTGACTTCCATGTAAACTTAGGTCCCTTAGACATCTGAATCGGACTTCGAGCTCTTCATAAAAGTTGTAGAGCTTCCTCTTAGCTTTCCTACAAGGTAAAATTCATGTTCATCAGATATTAGGAACTCAAGTTATGGCCAAAATATAGAAACAGTGTCAAATCTCAATAATGCTGAAAATATTCAATTAGGACCAATTTGAGCTCAAACTCACAAAATTATACCAAACTCAATCAATTAAGAATATGAAGAGTGTAAAGTACTAAACATAAGGGTTTCTTAATGAATAAAATATGTGATTATCAATACCTAAAATGATCAGCCAATGCTCCCTTTTATAGAGCTTGAGGAGTACAAAATGACACTAGAGTAGTTTGATAATGAGTGGAAAATGCCAAGGGAGTTGTTTGATAATTGTGAATGAGTGCAAATTATTGAGATGCTTGTCTCCCGAATGATTCAGTGCTGAACTTATGATTGCCGTCATAATTTGGAAAAGTGGTCTTCATGAAAGTTGTAGGCTTTTGTCTTAGCTTTCTAATGCCGCTAGTTTCAGCCCAAAATCACACTTAGAGCCCTAGATATAGGCTGATCTTTGCACATTGCTTAGGCCCAAATACAACTCATCTATCCAGACTTCCAAGCCATCCGAATTAGCTCTTGTGTTCTTCATGAAAGTTGTAGATTTGGGTCTTAAATTTCTAATGCCACTGGTTTCAGTCCAAAATAAGTCATACAGCTCAAGATATGGGTTGATGAGTATGTAACACCCTAATACAGATATCCAGATATATCCTAGATAGACAGAGATATATAAAGATAACCAGTACTAGAGACGTCACTTCTATACCACATACTAACATAAATCTATAATCACAACTGAGTAATTATAGAAAGCCTTGAGAGATTACGGAAAAACTTAAACTCATACATATACATATACAAACTTAGCCACCTAAGGGCTTATTGTAATACATATAACATAAAACTTACAGAACAAACATAAACTTATTACATAAGTTCTGTCTACTTAAAGCAATAAAAACTACTCTAGTCTTCATGCTTTATCTTCTCATCCTTAGCAGGGTTTGTACCTCTGTACCTGTGCTTGTACCTGCGCCTGCATCTATGCCTGCATCGGTGCCTGCATCTGGATTTACATGGAATAGCAACTGGGGTGAGAATTAACATTCTCAGTAAAAGCAATTCCAATACCAGTTCTCTATAACATTGTATATAACAAATATATAACAAATGTTATAATTCTAACTTAGGAGCTTTGTCCCCTTTACTTTAACTATTTCTATCTTATGAGCTTTATCCTATTTTCTTATAACTTAGGAGTTTCCTCCTCTTTTCTCTTAACTTAGGAGTTTCCTCCTCTTTTCTCATAACTGCACACTTTCTTATAGTGTGATACCAACGATAGCCTATACACTGTTAATACATACAACGCCTATACAGCTGTACATACCAACAGTGACGGACAATGCCCATACAATTGTCCGTGAATGCAATGATAATGATATGTAATATGAATATGCCTAAGGAATCCTAAAAGCATGTGAATGAAATGCAAATGCAAAAGTCTATTCTAAGAACAAAGAAGTTTGCTAGGAACTAGTCAGCATATCATCTAGTGGTAATTAGAGGGAAAACTCATCCTCATATTACACATATCCTGACACACTGAGAAATTCAGGCTTCATCCTTGCTCAAAGAGCGTCTTTGGATTTCTCACTTATCTCCTTTGGCCTTGGCACTATCGAGATATCAGGGTTATGTCATTCTCAAAAGTCCTTCGGGCACCCATCTATCTTCTTTTTGCCTCCATGAATAAACATCAAAGGATATCTACCAGATCGATACTACTTAACTAATTCATAGACTTTCATTCATACTTATATACTTAGTTCCTCTTTAATCTAAGCATATTCTACTAATAACTTTGGCTTCTTATGTTTACCCTTTGCAATGAGGAGAATTTGTAACCTCTTACTATATGTAACCTTAGCACTTGGTTAGGAATACTTGTCCCCTAAGGAACTTCTCTGATTCCTTACCTTCTGGCTAAATGACCTCACGTCATATAATGTTACATTCTCAGGTAAACATCACCAGTTCATTTCTCATACTTGTACCTAAACTCCACCTCATCACTCCTATCTCTTAAGTGATCTCTAACGCAACACTATGTTGTTGAGGTGTAAGGTACTTACTTATGGCAACCACTAGTCTTAGTTACACTAAGGTTCTTTCTCTTCATATACATACTAGCTTAACTGACTAGTGTGTGAAAAGCTTAGTGTTATGTTTAACTCTCACATAAACACCATCTTACTTTCCTATAGACTCAACTCATCCTAGTGAAAGAGTCTATCTTAACTAATACCTCATCTATCCTTGCTTAAGGACATAATGAGCATTTCTCTAAAACTTTGCATAATTAACTCAACTTTAACTAAGGTGAGTAATTCATGCATCTAACTTTCCTATCTATCACACTTCTGGTAGTAGCTTATACTACATTTGTGTGCTAACATACGTATTCTAGATGTATCTAGCTTTCCCTTCTATCACACGTCTGGTAGTAGTTTATACTACACTTGTGTGCTTAAGGTTCCAGATACCTCTTTAACTATTCCAAACTCATGGAATGCTTAAGAACTTAACTTCCACACTTTGGTTAGTATCTAAGGAAGTAAATTCTCTTTATCTTACATTTCTAACTCATCTTTGCTAATATATGAGTTATTGCACATTTCTGCTCTACCTTATGATTATGACATCTTCTTAGTCATATTTCATCTTATTGTGTATTTAGCAATGCACCAAGTCTCACTTAACTAGAGACTTAGTACCTAAACGTTCCCTCTTTGGAACCAATACACAATCTTATCTCCACTCAAGTAACTCTAATGCAAGAGTGGTTCTTACTTGCAACTCTTTGTTGCCTAAGGTTCTAGGTACCTTCCTAAGGTAATCCACTACTCTTGGATATCCTAAGGTTCATATCTTTCTCATTCTCTACTAGAGTGCATACTATTATGCATACTAGTACACTTGTCTTCATTGCACCATCTCATCACATCTTAAGTGATAACTAATGCAACACTAAGTTGCCTAAGGTGCTACTAGTTTTCTCTCATATCTTTCCAATGCCACAAACCTTGCCTCATTTGGCTAAATGTAGCCAAAGTTATGCGACATTTGGTAGAAGCCAAAACAGGTTATTCTCTGATTCACACGATTTTGACCTGACTTCAAATTGTAACTGGAAATAATCCACAAGTGGGAAAATTCTACAATTTTACAGGCAAGAAGCCTTACATCTTAGCTTCAAAATGTCACTAGTCCCATGTCGATACGACATCGGAGAAAGAAATTATGCAACCTGGTTTACTAGCTGCCAGAATACCTTTTTCTGTAGAATCTGCCTTAGATTCAAATAGAAACTGGTATTAATTGGCTTGCTCAATAATTCTGAAATTTTGACCACATGAAGCCTTGTGTCTTAGCTTTCAAATGGCTCCAGAATCAGGTCATTCCGATATCTACAAGCCAAGTTATGCAACAAACAATACAAGCTGTCTGAATGTTGCCCTATCCACGCCTAGGCTTGGTTTTACCACGCCTAGGCGTGGTGCTCTCTGTCTCGCAGGGCTGAAAACTGATCAACCCACGCCTAGGCTTGGAAATATCACGCCTAGGCGTGACCATTCTGCAGAAAATTCTGCAGAATGCGTTTTCTGCATAATTGGTTGGAAAACCAATTTCCCATCTTCCAATCATGGATTCTAAATGATTTCTAACACTAATCTAGGCCCTTAAACTTGTTGTAACTCTTTTACAACCTATGAATTCTCTTAGGGCATAGATCTAGGTTCAAATCTCATAACTCCAAACCATTTCTTAATTCTCCATTCATGAACCAAAATGGTTTGTCTTAGGCCATAAATGACCATCTAGCATTATCTTGGCTTAAACTATCCTAACCTAGTCCTTGGAATCAAGAACCAAGTTAAGAACATGGATTTGGCTATCCAAACCGCTATTTCCATTCAAAACCCCAATCTATATTCAAAGAAATCAAAGAGGGTGTAATGAATAGAAATCCCCTTACCTCTTGAAGACTCAAAGCCTTGAAGCTTGAAGCTTGATCTTCTTCTTCCTCTCCTTCTTCCCTTCTTCCCCTTTCTCCTTCTTCTTCTCCCATTTCCTTTCTTCTCTTTTCTGGTTTTCGGTTCTGCCGAAGGAGAAGAGAGATATAAGGGGGTGGGATGTGGAGGTAATTATGGGAAAAGATTAACTTAAGTTTCTACACTGAAACTTATATCTACTATGGACACCCAAATTATACTAATTCGAGTTTTCCTGCTTCTAACAACTTTAGAATAAATCATAAGATTCATCTAAATTGTTGTTTCACAATTCTCATCATTTTCTATATCTGCTAGGGATCAATCCAGCATTAAAAGCACAACCTGTATGCCTAAAAATACCAAACTGACTCCGATTCTCTTGAAACTTTTACCGCATCTTACTTGACTTATTTGTGACCTAAAAATAAACTCTCTTTGTTTATTTCTCTTAACTTAGCAACTTATGCTATTATCTGAGTCATTTTAAGCCACTTTACAACTTCTGTGTTGCAACTAAGTGCCTAAATGAACTCAGTTTGTCACAAACTTTACTAACATGCTAAACAAGTCAAATGCTACCTTCGGTAACCATTCACTAGTTTAACATGTGTTTAAGGGTATTACAGAGTACGTAGAGGTCGAGTTGTTAGGATCAACACTCTTGATCTTGCTTCAACTCCAATTTAAATTATCCAAACGTGTGATTTGGCTCTTGAAGTCTCGTGAAAGTTGTAGATAATTGTCGTAGCTTTCCTACAAGACCAGAATCACATCAACCAGATATTTGAAACTCAAATTATAGCTAGTTTACTGAACACTGCCAAAAAGATAAATTAAGGCCAATTCAAGCAATAATTCCTTCAATGATCCAATTAAGCTCAATATCATAAAATATGACAAAACCAACTTAAATAAGCCTAATTGAACCTTAAGAATTCCAGTGCAAGGACTATAAAATGAATAAAATATATTGCTATCAAATTTTCCCACACTTAACTTTTGAACTTTTAGGCAAAACACGTAAGACCAAAACTAGGGAACAAAGAAAAACAACACAGACTCAAAAGCTAAAAATTCTAAAAGACTCAATTTTCAATGATAATTAAGAATGCAAAAGTTTTTAAACAAGAAGAACAACCAAAGATTCAAGGGAAATCACTAGCATCACATATCAACTCAAAGGCAAAGACCAATCAGGGGATTGCATGATAGGAGCAGATGTCAGAAGACCAATTAATTTTTCTAAAGATTTTTGAAATTCTTTAGTCCAATCAAATACTGCATATTTGATCAGAAGATTAATAATGATCTAGATATGGTACTAAAGTCCTTAATGAATCTTCTATAAAATCCCGCATGTCCTAAAAAGGAACAAACTTCTCTGACTGTTTTTGGGGATGACAAATGAGCAATTAATTCAACTTTGACCTTATCTACTTCAATTCCTTTAGAAGATATCATATGACCTCCTGAGGTAACCATGTAATGACATTTTTCCTAGTTTAACAGAAATCATTTTTCTTTGCATTTTTTAAGAACTTTTTCCAAATTGTCAAGATAATTTTCAAAAGAATTTTTAAAAACTGTTAGATCATCCATGAAAACCTTTAAATAATGCTCAATCATGTCATTAAAAATACTTAGCATGCATCTTTGGAAAGTTGCTGAAGCATTACAAAGGCCGAAAGACATTCTTCTATATGCAAAAGTGCCAAAAGGGCACGTAAAAGTGATTTTTTTCTTGATCCTCTAATGCAATTGGTATTTGATTATACCCCAAATAACCATCAAGAAAATAGTAGTAAGGATGTCCTGCTACTCATTTCAGAATTTGATCAAGAAATCACAAGGAAAAATAATCTTTCCTAGTGGTTGCATTTAATTTTCTAAAATCAATACACATACGCCAACTGGATGAGACTAGCATAGGTATTAATTCACCTTTTTCATTTTCAATCATTGTTATTCTAGATTTCTTAGGCACAACTTATGTAGGGCTTACCCACTGGCTATCAAAGATAGGGTAAATAATTCCAACATCAAGTAATTGAAGAACTTCAGCTCTAACTACCTCTTTTGTGTGTGGATTTAATGTTCTTTGAGGTTATTGTGATGTTTTAGCATTATCATCTAAATGTATTATATGTGTACAAATTAATAAATTAATACCTTTTATGTCCTTTAATGTCCATCCAATTACACTTTTGTGCCTTTTAAGTACTTCTATTAATATACCTTCTTGTTCTCCAATAAAAGTTGAGAAAACTACTACTAGAAAGCTTTGTTCTTCTCCCAAAAATGTGTACTTCAATCCAACAGGTAACGACTTTAGTTCCAGTGTGGGTACTTTTTCATGGATATTATCATTCATGGGTTTTAGTTCTTCGAATCTTAACTTCCATCCTTTGTATTCCATTACCTATCTACAATCAAGCAAAGGGCATATTTTAAAAATATCATCATCTAATTGTGTACCTTAATTAAATGAATTAATTAAATAAATTTTTAATGAGTCAGAAGAACTCCTTTTTAGATGATGATCATCTACAATGGTCTCAATCCTGTCAGTTTCATCTTTTTCGTCATGGACTTCCTGTGGTTGCTTGCACATGTTGAAAACATTAAGCTCCAGTGTCATATTTTCAAATATTAGCTTCATCACTCCATTTCTGTAATTTATCAAAGCATTAGATGTTGCTAAAAATGGGTGACCTAAAATAACAGGAATTAACTTGCAACTATTAACCATAGGTTCAGTTTTCAAGACAATAAAATTCACAAGATATATGAATTTATCAACTTGTACTAACACATCTTCTACTATTCTTTTTAGAATTTTAATTGATCTATCGGCAAGTAGAAGAGTTATAGAAGTTAGTTTTAACTCACCCAGGTTGAGTTGTTGATAAACTGAATATGAAAACAAATTAACACTAGCACCAACATCAAGTAAAGCTTGTTCAATTTTATGTTCTCCAATAATGCATGAAATCATAGGATAACTAGGGTCTTTATGTTTCAAAACATTATTGCTCTGAATAATGTAGCTTACCTGTTCAGCCAAAAAGATCTTCTTTTTCACATTTAATTTCCTTTTAACAGTGCATAAGTCCTTCAAAAATTTGGCATAAGAAGGAACCTGTTTGATAACATCTAACAATAGAATATTGACTTTCACTTGTTTAAAAAATTCAAAAATTTTAGTGTAGTGGTTCAATTTCCTTGAATTGCTTAATACTT
The DNA here is from genome assembly GCA_029884605.1 of Ormosia emarginata. Taxonomy (NCBI): domain Eukaryota; kingdom Viridiplantae; phylum Streptophyta; class Magnoliopsida; order Fabales; family Fabaceae; genus Ormosia; species Ormosia emarginata. Next base: position 25,128,759 of record JAQQTP010000062.1, on the reverse strand, counting down.
GAGGAAATGGGGGTAGAAGCGAGAGTTTAGTCTTATTTTGGTCAGATGACGTATCAACCTCTTCCTTATCTTGAGGGATTGATTCATCATCTTTTCTTCTCCAACATGCTAGTTGATACTTGTTTGTGAGTGTAGAAAAAAATGGGTTTTAAGGTAAAACATGATTTCTTTTGTTAGTTCTTGTTTCTAATAGTTGAAATGATTTGTTTTCATCCTAGTTGATTTGTTTTCATCCTAGTTGAATCCATGTTTTGATGGGTTAAGTTAGTGTTTGAGAGTCACAACATGACAAGTGATCATGTTTAGGGCTGAAATCCACTTAGAATATGAATTTAGAGGTTTAAAACTAGTTTGGAAACCAATCGAATATTAACAAAAGTTTCAGGTTCCTGGCGCCTAAGCACTTAGTTTTTGGCCATAAGTGCGCTAGTCCAAAGCGCTCTGGAGCTAAGCGATTAAGCGCTCAGAGTTTGGGCACTTAAGTGCCCAACAACATATAAAACAAAGGAGGGTTTTTTGTCATGCAGTGCCTAAGCGCTGAGAAAGTGGGCTCCTAAGCGCCCGAAGGCAGTGAGTACCAGGATTTTTATCTTGAAGGATTTGAGTTCTCTACTAGTTGGGATCCTTTATATATGCTTTCTAATGTGTGTTAGGACACTTTTAATGATATTTTACAAAGGAAATAACCACCAAGCATATATGTACAACTTTGAGTTTTTAAGCATTCCATAAGTTAGGAATCGCCTAAAGTAGCTATCTAGGACCTTGAGCACACTAGTATGACATAGGTTACTAATTGTGGCGTGATAATAAGACAAGTTAGATACAAGTATCATAAGTATGTTTTACTTATCTAGATGCTTGATTATTCTCTTGTAGTTAAAGTTGAGTTGATTATGCAAGTTTTTAGATAAATGCTTTATTATCTTATCAAGCTGAGTTGAAATAGAGTGTTAGCAAAGAAAGGTTCCTTTACTTGATAAAGTTGAACCATAGCACAAAATGAGTTATGAGACAAGAGAGTGAGAAAAGCACCTTGTCATAGTAAAGATGTGAGTAAAACACTTTACCAAGTGTGATAGATGAGTGAGATAAGCACTCTACCTAGAGCAAAAGTAGTGAGTTAAGCTCTTTGTCAATGAACATGAGGAGTGAGAAAAACACTATGTAAAGGGTAGTAAAGTGAGAAAAGCTTATTACTAAGGGCAATAGGATGAGTTAAGTCTTATGCTAGGCAAAGGAATGGGATAAACACTTTACTAAGAAAAAAAATGATATTTTACAATTGTATGGGCAGTTGTTTAATATCAATAATAAGTTTATAGTTTATAAATTTACCTTTGTGTATTTTTATAATAATGTCATGAGATATATGTTTAATTACTGAGAATTTTTATGTTCTCACCCCATTTTGTGTTTCATGGAATAAGTAGGTCAAGACCCTCCTGAAGGGAAAAAGAAAAAGAAAAAGAAGAAAAAATGACAAGATTAAATAGTTTCAGTTTATGTATTTATGAGCAACTCTTGTATATTTTTACTTTGAGTTGTATAAAGTTATATGTATGACACTTTGCCTTTTGAGGCTTTTGATGTATATATGTATGACTTTTTTCTTTTTGACTCCATAATTATTTATATAAATGTTATGAGATAGAATGTTGTTTAAATTAGAAGTAGCATGACTAGTACTACTTATCTTTATGTATGACTAATATATCGAGATATCTGTATTAGGATGTTACAAACCCTCCTATTTCCAATATTATTGAAATAGAGAAGGTGTAACGCCTTAATACTAAACACTACAGTATATTCAGAACATACATGAATAAATATGATTAGACACATCACTTCTAACATTTAAACCATGTACTACTTGATAATAACTATACGTATTATTATATAGAGCGTTGAAAGGGAAATGTAACCCGTACATGAATAACTATACAACTGAAAAGACAATTCTTTACTAACATATCAAGTACAACTAACTAGTACATCAGTATCTGTATATATACAATAAAGCCACAAAGGCATATGTACAATATATACAACTAGTACAATCCATTGCAATAACTATGAACACAAAGCAATGTACACAAGAGTAAGTAAGTTTACCCTATATCATCAACTTTATTTCTTCTCCTTGGACGGATCTTGTAACATCCTCCCTATCTTAATAGTCCTAATTAGGGTAATAGAAGCTCAGTAACTCCGATATGAGTTATCTGTTAATTCGAGGAACCTTTTGGACTGGTTTGAGTCTAATTTTATAACATTGAATGTGAAAATTAGCTAGGATTTCAGAAAAAATAGCTTATATGATAGAAATAAATATGAAAAATTTATTTCTAAGTCATAAGTGACTGAAAAGAGATGTGATAAATTTTGGAGAATCAACTACATTAATTTGGTATTTTTAACGGCACCGAATGAGAGTTTAGAGGATCGATTGGACAGTTAAATAGCTCAGAAAACCATGAAATTTTGTGGAGACATCAGGTATAGGATGGAGAATATTTTGCAAAGAAATACCATTTAAGGTGAATATCAGTAAGTGTAACACCCCTTGATTTAATAATCATGATACAATCGTCATTATGCCACAGTCACTAAATTTAGGCATGCTACAACTCAACAACAAGTTTCTAAATTTAAATCATTGTGCATATATAGAAAATATGAGCCACGAATGAAGTATATTTAGTACATAACTCCTAAATTACAACCATCGAAAGAATATACATTCCATAAATATAGATATATCCTTAACATAAAGTACTAGTAACACAATATATAAATACTTACATATCCAAACAACAGAAGACGTGTACAACTAGTATATAAAAACTCGACCTGGCCCAAGTCCAAACACTTGAAGGGTAATATCTCCCACTTGGTCTTCCTCTGGAACCAGAACGGGCAAATTCCCCGGTCAAGGCATGTCGCGATGGACGGGAGTCCGAGCAGTCGACTCCATAGAATCCTCCCTAGGGGTGTAATGTTGATCACCCCACAGGTCTCTAATGGGAATAGAGAACTCCACATGCACAAAAGCATTGAAGGTGAAAGTAGTAACCCCAAGATAGGTACTACTCCTAAGCAGAGTCACCTCCCCACTATACACGAAGCGCTCGGTGTCACGGTCGACACGCCAGGCATCGATGCCTCCATGAAGTCGTACCCGCACGTAACCAAAGAAATCTCGTCCAGACACCATCACCGTAATCAGAAGTCAATCCACTAAAAATCTAGATAATTCAACCTCGCCTTCCTTCACAGTCTTCTTCAACATAATTGTAACCCAGAATAATATAACAAAGAGATGAGATCCCCTACATCGCATACCAAAATGGAAGCAAAGTAAATGATACGAATGACAAAGTCATTCCATACATATAGATATATTCAAGTTATCAATTTCATAAATATCATCAGAGAGTATATCCCATAATAATATAAATATTAACAGCACTATAACAATGGATATCCACCATAGATGTAAAATGATTATGCCACCACAATATGTATATTGACCATGTCACGACAATATATGTAATGACCATGTGTATGTATAATGAACCAGTTCTTACTCCATGAAGCTAATACTCAAATTCAGAGATAAACGTTCCAGAAGATCTGTCACCCTCAATGACAGTCTATGCCGGACCACGAAATGAAGTAGTACTTGTCGGTTCCTCATCAGTGCATTGCAACGATTCTTCATGGCCAGAGGTATATAATGTGACAACTAGATCATGTAACACCCTAAATTTCCTAACTATTTGACAGTAATTTTGACAGTTAATAGAACTCTACTGTTTAGTGATTTTTGTGTACTGTAAAATTATTTTGAGTATTCCATGAGTACATTTGATCGTTTTGTGTGATTTACTCTGTGTCAGGAGAATAATAATTTTCGGGCTGGGAAAAATCTTATGTAATTTAATTATTACTGTTAAGTCTTAATTATTTTACGTAATCTGATTTGATTTTTATAAGTTTTATAATTTTTATGATTTTGTGGATGATTATGAAATTTTTATATTTCTCTGATTATTTTTGGGCTGTCTGTGGGCCCAGGTGGCCTTACGTGGGCCCAAGTGGGTCCCGAAAAGTGAAAATTTTTCTACGGCTAGAAAAATTTGTGTTGTTATGACAGAGACGGGGGATCTTACTAAACCTGAATCTGGAAACAGTTTTTAAAATTTTCTTTTACTGTGTTTTGTACTGTATTTAATTATCGGGTGATAAAAATACAGTAAAAATATTATTCGTAGGGTTATAGCAGATATAAAAATAAATATTATACTGCTTAAGTCAACATTGGTGGTTTGGATATCCACCAATGATTAAATCAACGGTGGAGACTTGATCTTGATTTAATCGACAGTGGAGATTTAGTCTTATAACGTGGCTAGGACCATTTATGACCCTTGGATGTAAAGTAAGAAGGAGTAATCTTGACCCTTCATTTTGGAGATACATCTAATGGCTAGGATTTCAAGGAGAAAGATCCAATGGCCTAGATTAAGTCTTCTAATCTAAAGCTAAACCTAGAATCTATTTTAATCCTAACCATTGATCTAATCAATGGCTAGGAATGCTCTAAATGGTGGCTTGAAAAGATAACCACTTATTGAATGCATAATGGAGGGGGGGGACGATTTTTGTGTGATAGTCTAAGGCTAAAGCAAGTTTGAAGACCATTATTAGTTATCTTGGTTATTATTGATCATTATTGATCATTCTTGAACTTCCTAAAGCAAAGCTCTTCAAAAATTTTCTCTCCTTTCTCTCCAAACTAAGCTCATGACCATGGCACTATAATCTACCTTCCATCACTCTTTAATTTCATACAACCTTATTTCTTGAATCCTTACCTTATTCTAAGCAACTTTCATGTTGGAAACTTTCTCTAAATCATTCATCCTCAAGGACTTTCTTCAAGAGCAAAGTTATAGGTTTTTTATGGTGAAGTGTAAGGAAACTTCATTTCTTAATCCTTTTTCATGTTCTAAGCCATGTTTGATCCATCGGTCCTCTTTTTCAAGCTTGATATGCTAATAAATATATGTTTTGTTGTGTGTTTATGAAACTTTTAGTGGTAAAAGACTTGGAAAAAGAAGCAAAACAAAGAGCTTTTGAGGTTCTTCAAGAGGTAAGAGGGAGATTCATCTCACCAACCAAGTATGGTGGTGAGAGATGGTTTTGTATTTGATGGATGGTGAATCCATGTGAGGATTCATATCCATGGTCATGTAATTATTTATAGGTATTTATGTGTTTTGATTATTTGCTTATGCTTGATATGATTTGCATGATTTATTGCTTTTGATTATGGCATGCTTATGATATACGATGAATATGTATATGTATATCATGATTTGATGATGAAAAAGAAAACAATTTTTGGTTCCAAGGACCAAGAAGAATTTCGGCCAAGACACCTCAAAATAGGTGTTCTCAAATTAATTTTGGGAGCAAGAGATTCTAAGTATTTTACTAATTATGAGTAATACGTTGATGATTTTAAGGATTTGCAAAGAAAATGGACATGAAAATGAACAAATGAATTGGTTTTAAAGACAATGAGTCTCACGGTTTTTGAAGGCAATTTTAATGGTTTTGTTTGTGTAAAAACAAGAATGGTACTTAATTGATTTAGTAGGAAAAATATTTGATGGTTTCAATGGCCATGTACCACGGTTTTGGAAGGCTTGTAATGTCTTGATTTTATAAAACAAAGTGATTTTCAAAGTGGAAATATAATTTGATTTAGTACAAGGATTTTGGAAATGGAATCAGAGTGTTTTATCACTTGAAAAAAATTGAATTTTCGTATATGAATGGAAAAGAGAGGTTGAAAGTGTTTGAACCTCAATTTATTTTAAAGAGGATTGATTTTTAGAATTGATTTGAGAAAAATGGAGAATATATTGGTAACTTGAAAATTTACTAACGTATAACTCATCCTTTGAGTTTTGGAGTGCGTTAGGAAATTTTAAGTTAGAAACATTGATTTAATTCAATGAAATGGTGAATTTGTGAAATATATTGCGAAAAAAATTTTCTTGAGTAAGAAAATGTAAAAAATAATGTAAGAAGTCATATTATTTTGAGGAAAGAATTTCTTAAAGGAGAAATGTGAAAAATGATGTTGGAAATGATATTGATTTGTTTGAATGTCCAAAATAATGTTTCGAATATTGAGGAATATTTTACATGGTGGTAAAATGTTAAACAATATTTTACATAACTTAAAAATGTGACTTTTAAGCTACGCGATTTAAAAAATGTTTAAATATTTTCACGCAATTTGAAAAACGTTTAAATTTGGAAAGCGTTTAAATATTTTTACGCAATTGAGAAAACGTTGAAAAATCACTATGTGATTGAAAAATGATGAAATATTTTTATATGATTAAGAAACGATGGAAAATCACTACGCGATTTGAAAACATAACAGAAATGTTGCAAAATTATGCAAACGTAACAGAAATGTTGCGCGATTGTGAAAACACGGGAAAAGTATTTTGTGACTATGAAAACGCGATAATATGATTTCGCTATTGAACATATAGTATGATTACTGTTGAACCAGTGTATGGACACTGTATGAGAAAATGATGAATTTTGCCTGTGATTAGCATTGGTGCATTAAACATGCATCAGAAATGATGAATTTTGCCTGTGATTGGCATTGGTGCATTGAATATGCATTGAAAAGATATGTAGTGAAGTATATGATGAAATTGAAAAATATGCATTTAGACATATGATGAAATTGGAAAATATGCATTGAGGCATATGATAAATTTGAACAAAATTGCATTGAGATATTCGTGCATTGAACGAAAATTAATAGCTGATGCTATTGTGACCCTTGTGGTTGAAGAGAGAATGAGAATTGAAAAGTGAGGTTTATGGTGGATCTTGGGGGCGTCAAGGCGCGACAGTCGACCAGTGAATGTTAATTGGCAAAATGGCCATGTGTACTTGGCGATGCAGTCCGTTGCAACGCATTGACGATACCCGACAGTAACACGATTCTTTTCGAAGACTGGAGATTTTCTGTTGGGCTAAGGTTGGGCAATTAACCAGAGCATTCTTCTCAAAATTGTGAAAACCTCTATGGAGTAGGACATTGAGTCTATGTGCACATGCATAACATATGCATCATTATTGAGTATTAGTTATGATAATTGAATTGTTGAATACTTGCATAATAATTAAGGGCATTATCGTAAATATTAAATATTTATATCTGTGTTATATAATAATTGAGGAATGTTGGATGATAAATAATGTTGATGGTATTATTGTAATTATTGTTATTTTATACATTATGATGATGTCATAATTATAATTATGGTATGATATATCTGTATGGTATGCTGTTTGTGTTATCTCTATGCTACTATGTTAGTATTGGCGTAAGTGATCTCACCTCTTTATTATATTATTTTGTTGTGCTTGTATTGTTAAAAATTATATAGTAGATGGAACGAGTTTCTTAGGATTGACCGGAAGCAAATATTCTGAGTTCGGTGACAACGTCAAGGAGTGGCCATCCCAGATTCAATGGTGTGCAGTTTTGAGGAGGAACAGATACATGATGCATCAAGATGGATACAAGATGGAATAAGTATGTTGAGTTTTTATCATTAATGTTTTACCGTGCTATTAAGTAGGACCCGTCATGGGATTTGTTACTGTTTATAATTGAGTCTGTAAGTTTTATATTTCTTGAATAATTGTTAAATATTAAGTGGTGTCTATTATATGAGTTTTAAATCAATTTAAATCTATTTTTTCAGTATTACCTATAAATATCAGTAAGTTTATGTTTTTGCGAAAAAAAATTTTGAAACCCACCTTTTATAACTCAAACCTTTTTATGAACTGATTTGAAGATTATCAGTTGGTAGTCGGAAATGTGATACCTTACGGGGGGTGTTACAAATCACTAGATGAATCACCTTGCCCTAACGCACCCTGAGATCCTTCCCTTGGATCACACTACTCAATTCTCATTCACTCCTAGGTAACGAAAGCCATACAGATACTGAATGTATGATGTTCAATGCATGATAACTCAATGCATAACTCAAGCCACCCTTATACTATTCCCAATGATATCAAAACAACCACTCATACGATTGTCTAATACCATTAGTATCAATGATATTATATAACCACCTATACAATTACATAATAACACTGATCCATTCGGGTCCAATACATCAGCACAACAGCAAACTAGTGTTTTCATAATCGCGTAAACGCTTTCCAATGTTTTTCCAAAATTCACATTATATTACTTTACTGAAAACTACTTCCATTACCTTTACTAAAATTCTCTTGAGCAGAATGTCTTGAGTTCTAAATCACTTTTAAAACTTATTCTCCATTATCTTAATCAAAATCACTATTATCTAATCATAAAACTTTGTTCCATTCTTCTTAAATAAAATACTTTAGATCTCAAATCACTTTTTAAAACTCTTTTCCCATTTCTCAAAAATCATCATTTATCTAATAAAAACTATACGTTTTCCATATTTCTCTTAAAAATCCTTTTTAAACAAAATACTCTAAGTTTCAAACCTTCATCCTAAATTAGTCTCCACGATCGAAAATCACTTCCTTTTTAAATTATGAAACCTTATTCATTTTTTGTTCCACTTTGTAAATCCTTAATCCAATTTCTAGTTACCTAATCTTATGAATTCATAACTAACCAAATACTTTTTAACTTGGATCACCCAAAATAAGCATAGAGGCCGTGAGCCTTGGTGGTCATTAGGACCAAAATTTCTTTCCTTTCTCAAATGATTCATAGCATAAATTCAATCATAAAAATTCTACCATAAAAGTTTCATGCATATTATCACCACTACATATAAACAATAAGCAATCATAACGATTCATACATATTATCAACATAATATAACCACATAAAGCTAAATAAACACAAACCAAGTTAAAGTCATATGGTCACACAAAGTAAATAAGGACATATTCAACAAGTAAGCACAAACCATAACCACACAATCAAGTGAAGGAATCTTCACATGGATTCTTCACTTACAAACACCAATTTTCCATTTTCTCACCACTATGTTTGGTCGATGAGGTTAATCTCCCTCTTACCATAAGAGAAAATCAAAAGGAAGCTCCTTGAAGTCTCCTTGAATTTTTGTCCAACACCAACAAGCAAACCCTTAAGGCAACAAACATGCAAATATTAGATCTAAAGCTTGAAAGGAATAGACCGTTGATCAAAATGATGGTTTAGAATCTTGAAAAAAAAGAAAGAAAGGAGTGAAGGTTAAAACTTCACCTTAGATCCCTTCAAACCCTAGGTATGAAGAAAGTGCTTGAAGATAGATGAACTAGATGATGACAATAACATAAAGGTTTCTCAAAAGGGTGTCTAGGTTAAAGATATGTGATTGGTTGGAATTAAAGAAGATGGATGGCTGGTTTTTGACAGTGAGGGCATGAGCTTCAATGGAGGAAAGGTGAGGGTTTTGTGTTTAGTTTTTGGTTGCTTGGATAGAAAGATGAACAAGTGATAAACCAAGTGTATAATGACCCTCCAAAAATGGCCTTGAACACGAAAAAGAGAAGAGAAGATGAAGATAAAATTTTTTACCTCAAAAGCTTCAAGCTAGAGCTTGAAAGAAAGTGATGAAGATGTGAGTTTTTGAAGATGGTTCTAACAAGGAAAAGCCTTCAAGTGAGGTTTAGATTTAAGCTTGACAAAGTTGTCATCTTTTTCCTTCCCCATAACCGTGGGGTCACTCCAAGGAGAGAGAAGGGAGAAGCTTTTCCAACAAGCTTGGTAGAAAGCTTCTTCATTAAGTTTTGATGAAGCTTCTTCAAGAAGTCAATTTTTACCTTTTTGAAAAGTCAACGATGATATCATCCAAGTGATGTCACATAAAGTGAACCTTCTAGAAAAGATGACTAGCATTTTACTAAAAGCTATTATTTGATGGACAAATGTTACAATTAACAAAACCAGTATTTATTATCCGTTGGATAATAGGACATACCCAGATTTTATCTGTTAGATAACATCTCAGAAAAACAAAACTTTGAGAACTGTGTCTGGCTTTGGGTTTAGTAAGATCCCTCGGTCCTATTTCCCAGTCCAAAATGTTTTGGTTTCAGAAAAATATTATTTTTCGGCCTCGCTTAATATGCACATAAATCGAGAAATATACTAAAATAATCAAAGTCATCGAAATATTCACAAAAATCACATATATTATAAAATGAATATAAATCACGAAACAAGCAATTTTTGGGGTGTTACAACTCTCCCCTTCTAAAAAGAAATTTCGTCCTCAAAATTTGTTACACCTTAAAATAAATGTGGATATTATCCCTTCATCTTGTTTACATCCTTTCCTGAGTTATCTTAACTTTATCCATTGCTTATTGTATAAGCTCGGGTCCAATCACAATTCTTTCACTGTCTATATGCCAATACAAAGATGTCTTACATCACCGTCCATGTAACGCCTCATATTTAACTCCTTCTAATCAACCAAATATTTCTGACTCTAATGATTACTGTAGACGTCGAATGTTGCTTGTAACACCCTTGTGGGGATGTCACATTTATGATGCAATAAAATAAAAATAAATAAAATATTACCCAAGTTATAAAACATTTGATACATAATTAATATGAGTTGTAAAATTTTTTCTTTTTTACAGGATATCATTAAATAAAATAACACGGAACATGAAATAAAGCAAACTGTTATCACACACATAATATACATATGATTTTGTCTTAAGTTGTACAAATAATTTACAACTACACAATATTTAAACAAAGCAGTAAAGAGCTAATATACAGTACAACAACATAAAGTGCCCAAGTGCACATCATATATTCCTAACCCTCCGAAGGATCACTCTCAGATGAAACATCGGGTGATAGAATTCCAGGATGTCTCACAGTTCCGCGGACTGGTGTTCGTGTTGTTGACACTATACTGATCTTACTAGGGGTACGGAAAAGTCCTCCACAGTGACGCCTCAGATCCAAAGGCATCTCCAGATATAGGTACAAAGTTGTAGTAAAGACAGGCTCAGCATCAAACTCTCCACATAGGGATACAGTCAGACGACCCAAATAGATCACCGATCCTCGATCCCCGCGCAATCGCCAAGCCTCCGAACCTCCATGAAACTCCAGTTTCACAAAACCAAGAAACCCCGACAACACCATGATCACAAGATTAGTCCAGAGGATATGGATGATCGGACGGCTTGCACTCGTCAAATTGATCACCCATCTGCTGTTGCTCCTCCTCAGGATACAAACAGTCTAGAGGCTACTCCTCTTCTTCAAACTCTTTAAAAATATAAATAATAATACAAAAACAATACATATAGAGAGGTGAGACGACTTACATCATTACCAGCATGGCAATTAAGAAAACTACAGAATAACAAATACCACAGTTTGATACAATATGCATATCACAATATCATAAGCAATAACACAATTTAACACATCATACATAATATCATAAATAATAAAATTAAGATATATGTCACATGCAAATGCATAACGACTCATCCCTACTCCATGGAGCTATACACAGACATCAGAGAGAATAACCCGCAAAGAACTATCAGTACCTCAGGTTGCCCAACCAAACTATTCCACTGTCTAACGTCGTGTCTATAGCCCATAGTCCAACGTCGTGTAGTAGTACACAGTCCAAAATACGTCGTGCACTACAGGCATTATACTAAATAGTCTTTACAAGATCTTAATTAAGTATAGTGCGTGTCGAGATCACTAGTGTGTTGCTAGTTACCACGACCCAGAGGAGCGACCAACTGTCCACATGTGGACTACTCCGCACACTAATGCCTCCAGGTCCACTCGATAAATCACACTACGCTTATCACACCGACAACACGATGTAATTCACCTCGTCAATCAATCGCCAATTCCAAACCAATTGACATGACTCCCAATGCATGAATAAGAACAATAATTACCAAAACACCCTTGGTCTCAAAATATTATCATATTTACACAAATGCCCTCAATGGCAATAATCTCAAATACAATACGTCCCCACTTGACAGTACCATATCTCCATATGTTTGGGTCCACCACTTTGGCCCCACAGTAAAACTCGCTGTTCCATTTAATCGTGAAGAAATTTTATTGCGTTTTCACAATCTCATCATTTTTACAAACGTTTTTAAATCGCATAAATATATTTTACTGTTTTTAAAATCGCGTAGCATTTTTAAATCGTTTTCTCAATCGCGTAAGATTTTTAAATCATTTTCTTAATCAGAAAGCTTTAAAATCTTTATTTTGAAACTGCGTAAGTTATTTTTCATACTTTTAAACTACGTAGAATATTTTCCTTACTTTATAAATGTATCATAAAACGTTCTCTTTTATTTGTCTGTTTCTAATAAATTTTTGACAATATTTTGTCTATAAAATATATTAAAATTGTGTTTTCTACGTTTTTCCTTTAAAAATTCCTTTGTTTAGTTTATTACTACAAAACACACTTTGAAAATTGTCATTATACTTTAAAACTCAAAGATAAGTATTTTTCAAGAGTTTTGTTTATTTTTTTCTTCTATACCATATTTCTAATAAAAATTAGTTTACTTCTTTAAGTCTTGAAAATCAATTACAAAGGTATTCTTTTCAAGTTAAACATCTAATCTACACTTAGAAAATAAATTTTGGATTGATTACACATTAAGAAGACATGTTGGCCGAATTTAGCAAAACCTTGGCATTTGATCTTTGGATCAATTTCCATCTTCAAAATCATTTTGGAATTTATTAATTTACCTAATTCCATTAATTCCTTCCTTTAGAAAATGGTTGAGAACATTTTGGTTCTCTTTTCTTTGTTGAAGCCGAAAGCTCCATGGTTGTGTTCTTTGGAACACTCATGCAAACCTTATATATTATTCACATTCTAATTAATAATCATGCATATATCAACACATACAATATATTTTAAAGCTTATAGACATGCATATAAACAATATCAAACACAAATAGAAAAGCATTTAAACAATCAAACAAGTGAATCCTTATGGATTCTTCACACACTTACAATCTATTTTCTCATCACCACACATGGTTGATGAGATCAAATCTCCCTCTTACCTTAAAGGAAGATAAAACCTTCTACTCCTTCTCCTAGTTGATTTCGTGACTTCCTCCAAAGAAATCCTAGCAACCTTAAACAATTTTAAAGAGTTATAACTATAGGAGAAAAATACAAACCATGGATCAATCATGGCCTAGAACCTTAGAAATGAAGATAGAAATGAAAAACAAAGAATTTCACCTTATAGAAAAAATCTCCAAAGTAATTTTCCAAGCTTAAGATGAAAGATTTTGGAAGAACTCTCAACTAGAGATGTTCTTAGAATGATGTTTAGAGTTGAGAAATAAGGTTGGATGAAATTTTTGAAGGTTGGAAGGGTGATTTGTGGGTGTTGGCCAAATGGTCTTCAAGGGAGAAAACAAGAGAATGGTTCTTGATGTTCTTGGAGAAAAGGAAGATTAGAGATGAAAAATGAAGCAAAAATGCTCTCTAACCCTAGCTTATGGCCGTGGAGCTCCAAGAGGAGGTGGCCACTTTGTTTGACCTTCCAAGACCACTTAATCACCTTAGATGTGATCAAGGGTTGCTAAGCAAAGCTTTGCCTCCAAGCTTGTCTTTCATTGGTGCATGAAAACCTAGTCACTAAGTGACTAAGATCTTCTTAAAGCTTCTTGAAAGCTCTTGGCCGAATGGCTCCATGAAGAGCAAACCAAGTTTGTGATCCATTTGGTCTTCTAGTTACACTTAAGTGCATTTGATTAATTTATTTAGTTACTTGTCTAACTATATAGTTACTTAGGTTAACTAAGTTAGCCATGATATTTTATGATCATTGCCTAACTAGAACTTAACTAGATAGCTAACTAGATTACTTCACTTAGTTACTACATAAGCCTTCTATGTTAACTTAGTTAGGTTTTAAGCTAACTTGGTTAAACCTTCTAGTTTGTTTCCAACAAGTCTAACCACTTTTGTGGACTTGTTTTCTATTGGTCAAGAAATTTCAAGCCTACATTGTTGACTTGTTCCTATTGGCTTAAAATTTTGTCTAGCCAGAAACGTTGACTGCTTCATTAAACGTGGGTCCCATAAACTTTTCCGGGTCCATGGTCGTTTTAGAGCAGATTTCTACTATTTTTGAGACAAGAGATCTTTGTCAAATAAAATAATATTATAATAATATAAAATTATTTTATTACACAATTAAATCCTAAAAATTAAAAGATTAACAACCATATCACTCAAAATTGGATTTAGTAAGATCCCCTAGCTCCGAATAATTAAAATAAGATTTCCCCGGCCCGAAAATTATCATACTCCTGACTCGGAGTAAATCACACAAAACACTCAAATATGAACACGAAATAGTCAAATAAATTTTATAGCATACAGAAAAACATAAAACAATACAATTACGACAAAACGGTCATTTATCTAAAAGTTGGGATGTTACATTGCTCCATGCAGAAAACGTCTCTAGATCTTCAATGCAAACACAAAACTGCTAACTCCAAGTTCATGTAGGGTAGTTCTTCTCATGTACTCCCGATTGCCTTGAAGCATATGCCTCAACCTTCCTATTCTGCACAAGTACACATCCTAAACCTTGATATGAAGCATCACAAAACACCTCAAAGGGTTCATTGGGATTGGGTAGAACCAAAACTGGCAAAGTAATCGAACATCTCCTAAACCCTTGAAAACTTCCTTCACATGCGTCGGTCCATAGAAAAGCTTGATTCTTTTCTTGTAAGCTGGGTGAGAGGTCCTGCTATTTTGGAGATTCCCCCAATGACTCTTCGATAATAACCAGTTAATCCCACAAGCTACAAATCTCCGTTACGGTCTCCGGTCTTTCCCATTGAAGAACTGCTTTAACCTTCTATGAATCCACAACAATTCCTTCCTTTGAAATCTTATGACCCAAAAGTTTAAGCTCCTTCAACCAAAATTTGCACTTCGACAACTTGGTGTCCGAATTCTTCTCCTTCCAAATCTGGAGAAATATGCCGAGATGTGCAGCATGTTCTTCCTGATTTTCGAGAATAGATCAGAATGTTATCGATAAAGACAACGACAAATCTACCTAGATAAAGATAAAAGATCTAATTCATGTAATCTGTGAATATGGCAGGAGCATTTGTCACTCCAAACAGCATCACGAGATACACATAATACCCATAGCATATTTGAAAAGCCGTCTTGGGAACATCCTCTACTTCCCACGAATTATCTATCTTCTTCTGAGGATACTTATTCTTGATCGTAATTTTGTTCAATTGGCGAAAGTTCATATATCACTGAGAAGTTCCATCCCTTTCCTTAACTGACAACACTGAAGCTTATCATGAGAAACTCATTGATTACAAGAATAACATTCACATTCTCCTTACTTTTAACTTCCAAAGAAGACAATAACATGTATCCTTGGGCTCCTTCCCTCAATACAACTTTAACTTGGTTGGCCTTTAAAAATTCAAAAATCTCAGTTTCAAGAAATACTAAGGTTTTCATTGGAATGATCCAGTAGGATATGATTAGAAAATAATGAATCCATTCCTAAAATCACATTTATTCGAAAATGAGGTAAACAATTCAAATCAACAAAAAAGATTTAGTCTTTAGCACAAATAGAATAGCTTGAGCAACTTGAGTATCAACAATTGGTCTTAGTAATCGAAGTAGAAACAACTAGGTCAAAGATAATGAAGACACAGATAAATCTAACTGATCCACACAATTATATGCCATAAAGAAATGGGTTCCCCCTAGAATTATACAACACAGTTAAGGGATCACCTCCTGTGGCACAATCTCCATTGTTTAAATCTTCAGTCTGGGAAACTTTTGCTACACCCAGGGTATAAACTTCCCCTTCAGCTTGAGGTCTTGAAACACGTGCATCACTAACAGAAGACTTCCTCTTTGGTAGAGCACAGTTTCTAGAAATGTGTCCGAGTTTCTCGTACTTGAAACAGACTATCCCCTTGATCTTACACTCCCTCGTTGGGTGGTTCTTTCCATATTTCTTACATCTTGGTAAAAATGCCACGGTCTGGATAAATCCACTGCTACTAGCACTACCTTCATATGGTTGCTGTTGTTGTTGCTTCCCGATGGTCGTGAATACGATTTCCACCGGAATCCCTTGACCTTATAATTTCTCCTCCTTTGGAACCAATGTGGTCCAATGTTATGGGATCCCATATCTTGAGACTGATTCATCTCTAACAAAATTTGAGCCTTGATGTGTAGATAAAATACACACATCTTGTGCTTGATTTGATGTGGATTTAGGTCCAAAAGAGGTGTTTTAACTAGGCTCTATGAAGCTTTAGATGGATTCATTACAATGGAATTGAGCACATAATTTATATGGCCAAGATTCGCAGAGTTTTTGACCTTTGCGCGATAAAATGAGTATAACTTGAGCTACAGAGGTCGAAACGAGGTGATCTTGGTGTCCTTGGAAAGTTAAGAGAAAGCTCTACAACTATCATGAAGGCTTCTGTGTGAAATTCCAAGAGACACGACCGTGTCTCTCCCTAAAAAATGAAATTTCACATTCTAACAACTTACACAGCCGTGTCTAACTGATGTAAAGCTTCTAACTTGGAGACACGGTCGTGTCTCAAGGACACACAGCCATGTGAGTACTGTTCATTCATGAATCTATACTATTTGGAAATGTTTTCTGGCAAATTGACGTGTTTTCTCTGAGACACGGTCATGTCCCCCATAGACACGGCTGTGTCTCCCATTAGGCTTGTCAAAGAAGCTAAAATCTTCCCCAAAAAGTTTATAAAAAGGAGGGGAAACTGCATAAATGAAGGGAGACGTGGGGGATACTTTTGGAGACCCTTAGAGTTGCTGAAACAAAGAAGGAGCTCCCTTGGAAGGGAGAGACTGAAGAGGTGAGTGACAACCCTCTAAGGGAAATCTTGGAAAGGGGAGGAAAGTCCTAAGAGGAGAGGTCCCCAAGAGAGGAAGCCCAAAGGAGGAAACTCTGGGGCAGAAATGGTGGATTAGCCGTAGAGGAGTTTTAGAGGCACAAGGATTTGAGGCAAGGGCTTGGGAGGCAAGATCAAGAGCCATGGATGATCAACCATTGATGTTCTTTTTTCTCTATCTTTTATTTTATTTTGGAATCATGATTGTCTTTTTAATCTGTATTCCTGTTTGTGCTTTAATTGTCATGAGTGACTAAACCCCTTTATCTAGAATTGGGATGAAACTCTTTATTTTTCTATGTTGAATTGATTATTGTTATTCTTGATTCATTCTTAGTATTCTTAATGCTTGTGGTATGTTGCGCGCCATATTTACATGATTTTAGGCTTTAGATAAATGATCAAAAGAAGAAGTCTATTTGCTTGATAATATAAGAATTGAACTTAGGAATTAATGCCTAAACATAGGGTTAAGTCCTTCGAGGGTCAAACGATTGTCATGAATCTTAATGGGTTAGAACTTGGATTAATTGCCATGAGAATGAGATTGATGAAGTTTTAGCACGTTTTTAGTGCCAAGACATTGGGCTTTAAATAATTTAGGACAATTCGCCTTCAAGAACATGAACAATTTAACATAGAGAATATTGTAATGGATTCTCAGTCCTAGGCCTTTATCCATGGTTGAATCTCAACTCTTCTTAGTTTAATTGCTTTTATTTTATTTTGATTTTTATTTAGCTTTCACCATTATGTTTGTTTGCTTAAATAATCGAAATAACCATAAGAGTTGGTAATCAAATGATCCCCATGGGACCGATCTTTATTTTACTACTTGTACGACTCGTGCGTTTGTGAAAAAATTGACAACAAGTTTTTGGCGCCGTTGCCAGGGATCATTTTGATATTAACACGAGCAGTAATTTGATTAATTTAAGCATTTTTAATTTGATATTAACATTTTCCTATTTTTATTTTGCAGTTAGCCAATGTTGAGTCGGCTTAAGTGCCTCCCTGAGTTTGGAGCCTTTATAGGGGGATGTATATAGTTATTGGCTGCCTAAAAAGATTTTTTTTTCTTTCATTTAGTTTCCTTATTTTCGCATTTAATTCTTGCATTTTGCTTTTCAGTTTTTGCTTTGTTTTTCTTGTGCAATTTCAGACCCTATTTCACCGCTCATGTAGACCAGATGTTCGAACTCGCCTCTTTCTCCCACCTTTCCCCACCAC
This sequence comes from Ormosia emarginata, assembly GCA_029884605.1. Taxonomy (NCBI): domain Eukaryota; kingdom Viridiplantae; phylum Streptophyta; class Magnoliopsida; order Fabales; family Fabaceae; genus Ormosia; species Ormosia emarginata. Next base: position 25,110,446 of record JAQQTP010000062.1, on the reverse strand, counting down.
TTTCATGATCTTGAGTTTCTACTTTCACGGAAGTCTCATTGTCCTTTATACTGTTATTTTTCTTATTTAAACATTAAGGACAATGTTTCTTTCAAGTGTGGGGGGATCATTTTTCACTTCTTTATTGCTTTGAATCTTGCGGGAATTGTGTTTTATTTTCTTGATTATTTCTAAACTAATAGGAATTTGTTTGATAGGGGAATCTACTACTATTTTTGTGTAAGGCAATCTTTTTCGATTGAATGTCGACCTAGAATAATTGAGCATTTTATTTGAGAAATTAGCCATGTCTGCTTGCATTTTTTCTCTTTGCTAACTAAATCCAGAAAGTGAGATTTGAGCCTTTATTGAATGGATTTATCATAATCTGAATCATATTTTCCTTCTAGAGTGAGTTCTCTCTTGATTTTTGTATGCTAGAACTTAATTTGATATCTTGTTGAGGCTTTAACGTTTCACATACATTCTTGGACATGATGAAGGCAAATTAGACTTAATTCTTTCTTGACTTCTAGAGTTGCATTGTTAAAAAAATCCATTAGTTGCCCCTTTTAAGCTTGAAATTGATTTCTTTGAAAATTCAGTTGATTAATCAGGTTGGATTCTTTGGAGCATCTAATATGTTAAATGAAATGTCTTGAAAGGTCACTTCTGTTTTCAAGGGTTGAAAAAAAAAAGAAAATATGTATATATTTTTAGTGAAGAATAATGAGAATTAGTTGAAATGACCTTGTGCATATTGCAACATTAATAATCTTTTCAACCTGATTCTGCTTTGTATAGCTTTACCCATAAATATTCTTTACATTCATTTATTTTTCCTTCCATTTATTTTATCCTTGGCCCCATTACAATCTGATGAAGTCCTTTTGATTCTTGTTTTGTATGTGATCTTGAAAGTGGAGGTGAGATTGATAATCAAGACTATGGTCATGCATTTGTTGAGAGAAATTTGAGTGATCTCTTTGCCCTTAAACACTTGAGAGATGGAAAGATGAGTGATCTCAATTGTTTGGAAGAGAGAAAAGATGCATGCTAGACTCGAACCTCTAATTGTATTAAGTGCTGAATTTTCTTATTTGAATGGATTTGATTGCCCTGTTTAATTGAATTTTATTTTATTTTTAAACTGTGAATTGCCCCTTGATTCTTATTTCTTGATGTTTAGTTTGATCTTGAATTTGATTCATATTTTTTGCTTGAGGACAAGCAAAGTTCTAGTGTGGGGGAATTTAATGTATAGATAAAATACACACATCTTGTGCTTGATTTGATGTGGATTTAGGTCCAAAAGAGGTGTTTTGACATGGCTCTATGAAATTTTGGATGGATTCATTACAATGGAGTTGAGTTCATAATTTATATGGCCAAGATTCGTGGAGTTTTTGACCTTTGCGTGATAAAATGAGCAGAACTTGAGCTAGAGAGGTCAAAATGAGGTGATCTTGTTGTCCTTGGAAAGCTAAGAGAAAACTCTACAACTTTCATAAAGGCTTCTATGTGAAATTCCGGGAGACACGACCGTGTCTCTAGTCAAAAAAATGAAATTTTGCATTCTGGAAACTCACATGACCGTATCTAACTGATGTAAAGCTTCTGACTTGGAGACACGACCGTGTCTCATAAACACACGGTCGTGTGAGTACTGTTCATTCATGGATCTATACTATTTGGATGCATTTTCTAACAAATTAATGTGTTTTCTCTGAGACACGACCGTGTCCCCCATAGACACGGTCGTGTCTCCCATCAGGCTTGTCAAATAAGTTAAAATCTTCCCCAAAAAGCTTATAAAAAGGAAGGGAAGCTGCAGAAACGAAGGGAGACGTGGGGGGGGGGTACTTTTGGAGACCCTTGGAGCCGTTGAAACAAAAAGGGAGGTCCCCTGGAAGGGAGAAACCAAAGAGGTGAGTGACAACCCTCTAAGGGAGATCCTGGAAAGGGGAGAAAAGTCCTAAGGGGAGAGGTCCCCAAGAGAGGAAGCCCAAAGTAGTGAACTCTGAGGTAGAAATGGTGGATTAGCTACAATGGAGTTTGAGAGGCACAAGGATTTGAGGCAAGGGCTTGGGAGGCAAGATCAAGAGCCATTGAAGATCAACCATTGATGTTCTTTTTTCTCTATTTTTTATTTTATTTTGGAATCATGGTTGTCTCTTTAATCTCTATTCTTGTTTGTGCTTTAATTGCTATGAGTGGCTAAACCCCTTTATCTAGAATTGGGATGAAACTCTTTATTTTTCTATGTTGAATTGATTATTGTTGTTCTTGATTCATTCTTAGTGTTCTTAATGCTTGTGGTATGTTGTGTGCCATATTTACATGATTTTAGGCTTTAGATGAAGGATCAAAAGAAGAAGTCTATTTGCTTGATAATCTAAGAATTGAACTTAGGATTTAATGCCTAGACATAGGGTTAAGTTCTTCAAGGGTCAAACGATTGTCATGAATCTTAATGAGTTAGAACTTAGATTAATTGCCATGAGAATGAGATTGATGAAGTTTTAGCATATTTTTAGTGCCAAGACATTAGGCCTTAAATAATTTAGGATAATTCGCCTTCAAGAACATGAAAAATTTAACATAGAGAATATTGTAGTAGATTCTCAGTCCTAGGCCTTTATCCATGGTTGAATCTCAACTCTTCTTAGTTTAATTGTTTTTATTTTATTTTGATTTTTATTTAGCTTTCACCATTGTATTTGTTCACTTAAACAATCAAAATCGCCATAAGAGTTGGTAATCAAACGATCCTTGCGGGAATGATCTTTATTTTACTACTTGTATGACCTGTGCGCTTGCGGAAAAATCGACAACAAGCCTCGGCTATCAATTCCTGTTGCTGAGCGGCCCTCTGATTTTGTTGCACTGTTACATCAGCCATTCTTTGTATTGCTTTAGCAGTCGCAGCCATCCCATTATTGTCGCATCCCGTATTCACACACGTACGACTATCGCGAACCATTGCTTTCCTTAAAAGACAGACGAATTAAAACACAACGAAAACCAACCGTAACCCATTTCAAACAATATTGGTTCTTTTCGGAAACCAAACACAAAGAATCACGCAACACAAACCAAACAAACTTAACCACAAGTCTGAAAGACTCAAGCTTGGGCTCTAGAGATATCACAACAAAAGGTGTAGATGAAACAAATTCTAAAAGAGTTCAGTCATACTAGCTGGACTGCTTACTAAAAGAACTCCTATTCTCCTAGTACACATAGGTGAAGTCATAGTTTCTTATCCACATAGAATATTACATATTAAGTAGGCCAATCCTCAATATCATGTAACTGTATAATAGTAGCTACTAACATTCAACATGTGGCGAGCCATACATTCCTTTCCCATCATCTCAACCAAGAGATAAGGATGTGCACAATATACAAAAACGTCTAACATGTCTAAGCATAGGCAGTCCATACCCCGACTCAACAGGATGAATTACTCTAATACCACCTAATGTAACACCCCTTGATTTAATAACCACGTTACAATCATCATTATGCCACAATCACTAAATTTAGGCATGCGATAACTCAATAACAAGTTTTCAAATTTAAATCATTGTGAATATATAGAAAATATGAGCCACGAATGAAGTATATTTAGTACACAACTCCTAAAGTATAACCACCAAAAGAATATACATTCCATAAATACAGATATATCCTTAATATAAAGTATTGGTAACACAATACATAATACTTACATATCCAAACAACAGAAGACGTGTACAACTACCATATAAAAACTCGACCCAGCCCAAGTCCAAACACTTGAAGGGTAATATCTCCCACTTGGTCTTCCTCTGGAACCAGAACGGGCAAATTCCCCAGTCGAGGCATGTCGCGACGGATGGGAGTCTGAGCAGTCGACTCCATAGAATCCTCCCTAGGGGTGTAATGCCAATCAACCCACAAGTCTCTAATGGGAATAGAGAACTCCACATGTAGAAAAGCAGTGAAGGTGAAAGTAGCACCCCCAAGATAGGTAATACTCCTAAGTAGAGTCACCTCCCCACTATACATGAAATGCTCGGTATCACGATCAACACGTCAGGCATCGATGCCTCCATGAAGCCGTACCCGCATGTAACTAAAGAAATCTCGTCCAGACGCCATCACCGTAATCAGAAGTCAATCCACTAAAAATCTAGACGATTCAACCTCGCCTTCCTTCACAGTCTTCTTCAACATAATTGTAACCCAGAACAATATAACAAAGAGGTGAGATCCCCTACATCGCATACCAAAATGGCAGCAAAGTAAATGATACGAATGACAAAGTCATTCCATACATACAGATATTATAGATATATTCAAGTTATCAATTTCATAAATATCATCAGAAAGTATATCCCATAATAATATATATATTAACAGCACTATAACAACGAATATCCACCATAGATGTAAAATGATTATGCCACCACAATATGTATATTGACCATGTCACGATAATATATGTACTAACCATGTGTATGCATAATAAGCTAGTTCTTACTCCATGGAGTTAATACTCAAATTCAGATATGAACGTTCCAGAAGATCTGTCACCCTCAATGACAGTCTACGCCGAACCACGAAAAGAAGTAGTGCTTGTCAGTTCCTCGTTAGTGCGTTGCAATAGTTCTTCATGGCCAGAGGTATATAATGTGACAACTAGATCACTAGATGAATCACCTCGCTCTGACGCACCCTGAGATCCTTCCCTTGGATCACACTACTCAATTCTCATTCACTCCTAGGCAACAAAAGTCATACAGACACTAACTGTATGATGTTCAATGTATGATAATTCAATGCATAACTCAAGCCATCCTTGTATTATTCGCAATGATAACAAAACAACCACCCATACGATTGTCTAATACCATTAGTATCAATGATATTATATAAATGCCCATACAATTACATAATAACATTGATCCACTCAGGTCTAGCACATTGGCACAACAACAAACTAGTGTTTTCATAAGTGCGTAAACGCTTTCCAATGTTTTCCCAAAATCCACATCATATTACTTTACTGAAAACTACTTTTATTGCCTTTACTAAAATCTTCTTGAACATAATATCTTGAGTTCTAAATCCCTTTTAAAACTTATTCTCCATTATCTTAATCAAAATCACTATTATCTAATCATAAAACTTTGTTCCATTCTTCTTAAAGAAAATACTTTAGATCTCAAATCACTTTTTAAAACTCTTTTCCCATTTCTCAAAAATCATCATTTATCTAATAAAAACTAGACGTTTTCCATATTCCTGTTAAAAATCCTTTTTAAACAAAATACTCTAAGTTTCAAACCTTCATCCTAAATTAGTCTCCACGATCGAAAATCACTTCCTTTTTAAATTATGAAACCTTATTCATTTCTTTTTTCACTTTGTAAATCCTTAATCCAATTTCTAGTTGCCTAATCTTATGAATTCATAACTAATCAAATACTTTTTTAACTTGGATCACCCAAATTAGGCATAGAGGCCGTGAGCCTTGGTGGTCATTAGGACCAAAATTTCTTTCCTTTCTCAAAGGATTCATAGCATAAATTCAATCATAAAAATTCTACCATAAAAGTTTCATGCATATTATCACCACCACATATAGATAATAAGCAAGCATAACGACTCATAAATATTATCAACATAATATAACCACATAAAGCTAAATAAACACAAACCAAGTTAAAGTCATATGGTCACACAAAGTAAATAAGCACATATTCAATAAGTAAGCACAAACCATAACCACACAATGAAGTGAAGGAATCCTCACATGGATTCTTCACTTACAAACACCAAATTTCCATTTTTCCACCACCATGTTTGGTTGATAAGGTTAATCTCCCTCTTACCTCAAGAGAAGATCAAAAGGAAGCTCCTTGAAGTCTCCTTGAATTTTCGTCCAACACTAACAAGCAAACCTTTAAGACAACAAACATACAAATATTAGATCTAAAGCTTGAAAGGAATTGACCATTTATCAAAATGATGGTTTAGAATCTTGAAAAAAAGAAAGAAAGGAGTGAAGATTAAAACTTCACCTTAGAACCCATCAAACCCTAGGTATGAAGAAAATGCTTAAAGATAGATGAACTAAATGATGACCATAACATGAAAGTTTCTCAAAAGGGTGTCTAGGTTCAAGATATGTGATTGGTTGGAATTAAAGAAAATGGATGGGTGGTTTTTGACAGTGAGGCCATGAGCTTTAATGGAGGAAAGGTAAGGGTTTTGTGTTTAGTTTTTGGTTACTTGGATAGAAAGATGAACAAGTGATAAACCAAGTGTATAATGGCCCTCCAAAAATGGCCTTGAACACGAAAAAGAGAAGAGAAGATGAAGATAAAAAATTTTACCTCAAAAGCTTCAAGCTAGAGCTTGAAAGAAAGTGATGAAGATGTGAGTTTTTGAAGATGGTTCTAACAAGGAAAAGCCTTCAAGTGAGGTTTAGATTCAAGAAAAATATTTGGTTGAAATTAAACAACCATGGAAGGTGGAGGAAGAGTGCATAGCCGTGGAGCATGGAGAGAAAATAGAAGAGAAAATGTGAGAGAAAGGTGGAAGCTTTTTGGTTGAAAGATGAAATGAGGTGTTAAGTGAAAAGATGACAAAGTTGTCATCTTTTTCCTTCCCCAAAATCGTGGGGTCACTCTAAGGAGAGAGAAGGGAGAAGCTTCTCCAACAAGCTTAGTAGAAAGCTTCTTCATTAAGTTTTGATGAAGCTTCTTCAAGAAGTCAATTTTTACCTTTTTGAACAGTCAACAATGATATCATCCAAGTGATGTGACATAAAGTGAACCTTTTAGAAAAGATGACTAGCATTTTACTAAAAGTTATTATCCAATGGACAAAGGTTACAGTTAACAAAACTAGTATTTATTATCTGTTGAATAATAAGATGTACCCGAATTTTATCTGTCAAATAACATCTAAACAAAACAAAATTTCATAAATTGTGTCTGGCTTCGGGTTTAGTAAGATCCCCTGACCCCGTTTCACAGTCCAAAATATTCTGGTCTCAAAAAAATATTATTTTTTTCGGCCCTCCTTAATGCGCATGTAAATCGAGAAATATAATAATCAAAGTCACCGAAATAATTAAAAAAAATTCACAAAAATCATAAATATTATAAAATGAATATAAATCACGAAATAAATAATTTATGGGGTGTCACAACTCTCCCCTTCTAAAAAGAAATTTTATTCTCGAAATTTGTTACACCTTAAAATATATGTGGATATTGTCCCTTCATCTTGTCCTCTTGCTCACACGTTACGTCTCCAGTCTCGTCATTCCAGATCATCTTTACTAATGAAATTTCTTTCCCTCTAAGTTGTTTACATCCTTTCCTGAGTTATCTTAACTTTATCTGTTTCTTATTGTACAAGCTCGGATCTAATTGCAATCCTTTCACTGTCTTGGTGCCAACACAAAGATGTCTTACATCACCGTCCATGTAACGCCTTATATTTAGCTCCTTCTAATCAACCAGATATTTCTGACTCTAATGATTACTGTAGGCGTTGAATGTTGCTCCATGAAGAAAACATCTCTAGATCTTCAATGCAAACACACAACCACTAACTCCAAGTTCGTGTAGGGTAGTTCTTCTCATGTACTCCTGATTGACTTGAAGCATTCGACATAACCTTCCTATTCTGCACAAGCACACATCCTAAACCTTAATATGAAACATCACAAAACACCTCAAAGGGTTCATTGGGATCAGGTAGAACCAAAACTGGCAAAGTAGTCGAACATCTCCTGAACCCTTGAAAACTTCCCTCACATGCGTCGGTCCATAGAAAAGCTTGATTCTTTTCTTGTAAGCTGGGTGAGAGGTCCTGCTATCTTGAAGAATCCCTTGATGACTCTTTGATAATTATCAGTTAATCCCATAAGCTACGAATCTCCGTTACGGTCTCCGGTCTTTCCCATTGAAGAACTGCTTCAACCTTTGATGAATCCACCACAATTCCTTCCTTTGAAATCTCATGACCCAAAAGTTTAACCTCCTCCAACCAAAATTTGCACTTCGACAACTTGGCATCCAAATTCTTCTCCTTCTAAATCTGGAGAAATATACCGAGATGTTCAACATGTGCCTCCTGATTTTCGAGAATAGATCAAAATGTCATCGATAAAGATAACGACAAATCTATATAGATAAGGACGAAAGATCCGATTCATGTAATCCATGAATATGGCAGGAGCATTTGTCACTCCAAACAGCATCACGAGATACTCATAATGCCCATAGCGTGTTTGAAAAGCCATCTTGGGAACATCCTCTACTTCCTACGAATCTGATGATGACTAGAACGTATATCTATCTTGGAGAAAATAGCGACTCCCTTTTAGCTGATCCATCGAATTATCTATCTTCTTCTGAGGATAGTCATTTTTTATTGTAATTTTGTTCAACTGGCGATAGTTCACATATCACTGAGAAGTTCAATCCCTTTCCTTAACTGACAGCACTGGAGCTCATCATGAGAAACTCATTGATTACAATAATAACATTCACATTCTCCTTACTTTTAACTTCCAAAGAAGACAATAGCATATATCCTTGGGCTCCTTCTCTTAATACAGCTTCAACTTGGTTGGCCTTTAAAAATTCAGAAATCTTAGTTTCAAGAAACACTAAGGTTTTTATTGGAACGATCCAGTAGGATATAATTAGAAAATAACTAATCCATTCCTAAAATTACATCTATTTGAGAATGAGGTAAACAGTTCAAATCAACAGAAAAGATTTGGTCTTTAACACAAATAGAATGACTTGAGTAACTTAAGGATCAACAACAGGTCTTAGTAATCGAAGTAGAAACAACTAGGTCAAAGATAATGAAGACATAGATAAATCTAACTGATCCACACAGTCATATGCCATAAAGAAATGGGTTACCCCTAGAATTATACAGCATAGTCAAGGGATCATCTCCTGTGGCATAATCTCTATTATTTAGATCTTCAGTCTGGGAAACTTTAGCTACACCCAGGGTATAAAATTTTCCTTCAGCTTGAGGTCTTGAAGCAAGTGCATCACTAACAGAAGACTTCCTCTTTGGTAGAGCACAGTCTCTAGAAATGTGTTCGAGCTTCCTGCACTTGAAACAGACTACACCTTTGATCTTACACTCCCTCGTTGGGTGGTTCTTTTCATATTTTTTACATCTTGGTAAAAATGCCATAGTCTGGATGGATCTACTACCACTAGCACTACCTTCATATAGTTGCTGTTGTTGTTGCTTGCCCAATGGTCGTGAATACAATTTCCATCAGAATCGCTAGACCTTACGATTTCTCCTCCTTTGGAACCAATATAGTACAATGTTATGGGATCCTATATCCTGAAACTGATTCATCTCTAACAAAATATGAGCCTCAGTTATCAATTCTTGATGCTGAGCGGCCCTCTGATTTTGTTGCACTATTACGTCAGCCATTCTTTGCATTATTTTTGCAGTCGCAGCCGTCCCATCGTTGTCGCACCCCGTATTCACACGCGTATGCCTACTGCGAACTATTGCTTTCCTTCGAAGACAAACGAATCAAAACACAATGAAAACAAATCGTAACCCCTTTTAAATAATATTGGCTCATTTCGGAAACTAAACACAAAGTATCGCACAACATAAACTAGACAAACTTAACCACAAGTCTGAAAGACTCAAGCTTAGGCTCTTGAGATATCACAACAAGAGGTGTAGATGCAACAAATTCTAAAAGAGTTTAGTCATACTAGCTGGACTTCTTACTAAAAGAATTCCTATTCTCCTAGTACACCTAGGTGAAGTCATAGTTTCCTATCCACACAGAACATTACATATTGAGTAGGTCAGTCCTCAATATCATGTAACTATATAACAGTAGCTACTAACATTCAACCTATGGCAAGCCATGCATCCCTTTCCCATCATCTCAACCAAGAGACAAGGAAGTGCTCGACATACAAAAACTTCTAACATGTCTAAGCATAGTCAATCCATACCCCGGCTCAACAAGATGAACTGCTCTGATACAATCTAATGTAACACCCCTTGATTTAATAACTATGATATAATCGTCATTATGCCACAGTCACTAAATTTAGGTGTGCTACAACTTAACAACAATTTCCAAATTTAAATCATTGTACATATATAGAAAATATGAGCTACGAATGAAGTATATTTAGTACACAACTCCTCAAGTACAACCACCGAAAGAATATAAATTCCATAAATACAGATATATCCTTAACATAAAGTACTGGTAATATAATACATAATACTTACATATCCAAACAACAGAAGACGTGTACAACTACCATATAAAAACTCGACCCGACCCAAGTCCAAACACTTGAAGGGTAATATCTCCCACTTGGTCTTCCTCTGGAACCAGAATGGGCAAATTCTCTGATCGAGGCATGTCGCGAAGGACAAGAGTCCGAGCAGTCGACTCCATAGAATCCTCCCTATGGGTTTAATGTAACACCCCTTTTGAGGATGTCACACATAAAAGAAAATAAAATAATTAGAAATAAAATCTACCCAAGTTGCGGAATATTTGTTAAAATTATTACGGGTTGTAAAAATAATTCCTGATAGACAGAAATATGTAATAAAAAGATAATGCTGAAAATACGAAATAAAAAAAAAACATCATCACTAATAATATACATATGGTTAAGTTATAAACTGTACAAATAATTTACAACTAAGACTACTACTATTTAAACGAAAACAGTAAAGAAAGCAATAAAAGAGTTAATATATACAGACATACGCTGACGCGCCCAAAAAAAACATCATGGTTATCTAATCCTCAGATGGATCACTCTCAGTCTGAAAATGATCATCGGGAGATAGATATCCCGGATGTCTCGACACACGGCGATAACGGGATCGCGCAGTCGATACGATGCTTATCTCACTAGGCTCGGGGTTTCAAGCACCCCAATAACGCCTAATGGATAAGGGTAACTCTAAGTGCAAAAATAATGTCGTCGTCGCAATCGGATCTCCATCAAACTGATGACGTAGAATCACGGTCATACGTCCAGCATAGGTAACAAAAGCACGATCTCCTCGTAAATGCCAAGCCAGATCACCTCCATGGAATATCAGCTCTATGAATCCCAAAATGCGGCGTCGCCATCCCCCACACAATCAATCCGAGGGTATGGATGATCGGATGGTTCTTGCTCGTAAAACTGATCGTCGGCTTGCTGACCTTCCTCTTCCTCAGGGTACACGATCTCAAGAGGTTGTTCCTCTTCTTCCTCTTCAAACTCTTTACCACATAAAATAAATAGACAATAGACACATACAATAAAGAGGTAAGACAACATAAAATCATCGCAACATGGCCAATAAGAAGACGACAAATAACTACTACACAGTTCATACAATACGAATAAGCTATAACAGTATACATATTAAATATCCTAGTGTTTCAGAACATCACAGATATAACACAAATAAAGAAATTCACACAGATAAATCAATCTCACAGATAAAATAAGATAAGAAATAGACAACTAACATAAAAATTATCAGATAAATACAAATAGAGAAAATAAAAACATCCAAGATGTTACCAGATAAAGATAAATAGAGAAAATGGAATATTATCCAAGATATAATCAAATACACCAAAACACAACCCTACTCCATGGAGCTAAACCCAAACAGATATCAGAGAGAATGACTTGCAAAATCTATTAGTACCACGGCTGCCCAACCAACTATTACGCGATCACACGTTGCGTCAATAGCCTACGACACTGGGAATCCACCATCCAGGCGTAGTATAGTTCACGGTCTCCCGTTGTGGCACTATAGGCAATGTACTACTAGACTTTACAAACCTCGATTAAATATAGTGAATGTCGAGTACGTTAGTGTGCTATCGGTTTACCACGGCCCGGAGCCTGGAGCTACCAACTGTCCACATGTGGGATCCCGTACACTAAAGTCTCCAAGTTTATTAGAACAATAAACTACACTACACTTATCGCATCGACAACACGATGTGATTCGTCTCGTCAACCCAAAACACCAAAAATTGGTATAAAGACAAAACATAATTCCAAATATATGAAATTATGAAAATGCCCTTAAGATAAAAATATACCCTCAATGGCATAAAGCTCATGCGGGTTCACATTTTCCCGACAATGAAAATAACCTCAAAAGCACATGACGGGTTCACATTTTCCCGACAAAGTGAAAATTAAATATAGTAACGGTCAATCGCGTAGAAATTTTATCGCGTTTTTGAAATCTCGTCGTTTTTACAAACGTTTAAAAATCGGGTAAGGATATTTTTCTGTTTTTAAAATCGCGTAGCATTTTTAATACATTTTCTCAATCGCGTAGGATTTTTAAATCATTTTCTTATTCGAATTCCCTTAAATTACTGTTTAAACAGATAGAAATAGTACTTAGTACATTTAAACTACGTTGAATAATTTTTCATACCGCATACTGTCGTTAGGATATTGTCACTATCTTATAGGTTCATTTTTACTAAAAATTGACAGTATTTTGTTTAGAAACTTATAATAATGGTTTTCTAAATTTTCCATAAAATTTCTGTTTACCTAATTTTTAACCATTTCATTAAATTCTTTTTTTTTTTTGAAATCTCTAACATGCTTCAAAACCAAAAGTGAGCTATATGTTAGAAAATTTCTTAATATTACTGTATTTCCTTCCTAATGATAAACTTATGAATTTTAACCCTTTAAACTTATTTCTAATCAATTGGTTCTTTCAAAAATCATTATAGAAAATTTCTTCTTAACTTGTATTGTTTCTTTTTTGATTGAAAAAGGTTTGGAATCAAGTTTTTAGAAATCATAATTACCTATAGTGGCATGTTGGCCGAATTTTGTTAAAACTTTTTCATTTGATTTCTAAATCATGTCAAAGGTATTATCTTATCTAAATTCATTAAATCATGTTATAAATTAATGATTATGAATCAGATAAATCTTTTAGGCATGTTGGCCCAAAATGTATTAAATTTTTACCATCTGATTTATAAATTCCTTTTCTTTGATCAAAACCATTTAAAACCTTCTTATTTCTCCTAATCAATTAAGTTGCACTTTAGGAAAAATGAAGAGAACATTTTGGTCCTCATATTTTGGCATTGCCGTGAGCTATTGGATTGTGTTCTTTGGAACACTTATGCAAACTTACACATGTTATTCACATCCTATATTTTATCATACAATTCTAACACATGCATTATACTTCTAACACATACAAAATATCTCTAACACATGCAAAATATTTCTAACACATAAACCTAATTTAAAGCTTATAGACATACAATCAAAAGCTATTAGACATGCAAGATTATTACAATTACCAAATAAGAAAGCTACTAACACATAACACTTAAGCTACTAGCAACCACAAAAATTAACAAATACACATCAATAAACACACCACAACCGAATCCTTATGGATTCTACAAACAACCCATCTTCTTACCACCATCAAGGGATGATAAGAATTGTCTTCCTCTTACCTTAAATGAAGACAAAAAGCTTGCTTTCTCACCTCCTAGGTCACGGTTTTCACTCCACCAAACACCTAAAAATTTCAAACAAAACCTACATGTTACTAACCATGAAAAAGAAGCTAAACCATGGAAAAATCATGGCTTAGAACTTTGAAAAAGAAGAGAGAAAAGAAAAGCATGAAATTTCACCTTCTAGGTAAAACTTTCAAGGTTGGTTTCCAAGCCTTAGATGGAAGAATTTGAAGAAACTTCCAACTACAAAGGTTCTTAGAATGGTGTTTAGATTAAGGAAACTTGGTTAGAAAAATTTTTGGATGGTTGGATGGTTAGGAAATGAGCTTGGCCGAATATGGTGAAGAAAATGGACAAGAATGGTGGCTAGGGTTCTTGATGAGAGAGAAGAGAGAAAAGTGATGAAGATGAAAGTGATTCTTGTCTCCTAAGGCCTCTTGGCCGTGAACTTGATGTGGGGTGCAAGGTGGGCACCTTGCTTGGCTTCATCCAAGCCATTGGATGAATCAAAGGCTAAGATTAAGCCTTGGTGAGCAAGCCTAATTCTCATTGGTTGGTTCCCGGTGACTCACATGGCTTAGTCACACTGCGTAATAAATGCTCTGCTGAGTCAGCTAGCTGAGTCAGCCTGTTCTGGAAAGTTCTACAGCTTACGGTGATTATTTAAGCTACCGATCTAACCGTTCTGCTAATTGTGGGTCCCGCAAAATATTTCCGGGTCCACTGTCACTAAAACATACTTGACTAATAAAATAATATTATAATAATATAAAATTATTTTATTTGTGATTAAATCCTAAAAATTAAAAGATTATTTTTAGTCTCATTCAATCGGGTTAAGTAAGATCCCCCAATTCTAAATAATCAAATAAGATTTTCCCGGCCCGGAAAATATTATTTTCCTGCCTCGGAGCAAATCACACAAAAAGTTCATATAAAATCACAGACAGTATTTTCTGGCATTAAATCAAGAAGAAAATAATTAAAAACAGACAAAAACAGAGAAAACAGTACGTTCGGGACGTAACGGTCATTTTTCCATTTTTTCCCACAACGTAGGTAATCGTCCAAAACGTTCAAATAAAATATCCAGCAGATTATTTAGTGTATATCTTTCGAGAAAAATTAATACAATAGCTTCGAGAAAAATTTTTATTTTACCGTCTCGAAGCAAACTACGTAAAACGATCAAATAAAATTTGAACCTGTATTATCGTAGTTGTTTTCATACAAAATTCAAGAACAGAAAAATAGGGACACCGCGGTCATTCATACAAAAGCATGAAAAACAGAAAACAGTACATTCAGAATATTTTCTAAAAATTGGGGCGTTACAACTCTCCCCAACAAATAAAAATTTCGTCCTCGAAATTCGATGTTCATCCAAACAAATGAGGATACTGATCCTTCATTTTACCTTCCAGCTCCCAAGTAGCTTCACCCGTCACCTCATTCCATATAACTTTCACCAGCTCGATCATCTTCCCTCGAAGCTGCTTTACCTTTCTGTCCTCTATCCTGACAGGTAAAGTTTCGTAAGTCAAATTGTCCTTTAACTGTACGTCATCTAACTGTATAACATGTGTCGGATCTGGCATATACTTCCGTAACTGAGACACATGAAACACGTCATGCAAATTGGATAGAAACGGCGGCAAAGCAATCTGATATGCTACAGGACCAATACGTCGGATGATCTGATATGGTCCAATGAATTTAGGTGTAAGCTTCTTAGACTTAATTACTCTTCCGACACCAGTCGTCAGGAGTAACTCTCGAAACACATGCTCACCCTCCTCAAATTCAAGAGGTCGTCTTCGCTTATCCGCGTAACTCTTTTGTCCGCTGCGTTGCGTCCTCATCTCATCTTCTCTTGTATCATCTTGACTTTATCCGTAGTTTGTTGTACAAGCTCAGGTCCAACGATCATACTTTCTCCATCTTGATACCAAGATAACGGCGTTCGACATCGTCTTCCATACAATGCTTCATAAGGTGCCATTCGATGCTTGCGTGAAAACTATTGTTGTAGGTGAATTCTATCAAAGATAAAAATTCATCCCAACTTCCCCGTTGTTCCAAAACACAAGCACGCAATAAATCCTCCAAAGATCGTATAGTTCTTTCGGTCGACCGTCGGTCTGCGGATGATACGCCGAACTCGGTCGTAACTTAGTTCCCATAGCTTCTTGCGGACTTCGCCAAAATCTTGACGTAAACCTCGGATCTTTGTCGAAATTATACTTGTCGGTACACCATGTAGTCGACAATTTCACCGATGTACAAGCCCATGGGTTAATCTTTCCAATGAATATTTGATATTGATCGGTAAGAAATGAGCCGATTTCGTAAGTCTATCGACTATAACCCATATTGCGTCATGACCTCTCTTTGTCTTTGGCAAACCAATGAACGAAATCCATAGAAATGTTGTCCCATTTCCATTCTGGAATCGATAATGGTTGCAACATCCCAACTGGTCTTTGATGTTCAACTTTCGACTTTTGACAAACTAGACAAGTTGACACGCATCTAACAACATCACCCTTCATTCCATGCCACCAGAATAACTTCTTCAAATCTTGATACATTTTTGTTATGCCTGGATGCATACTCAATAGACTAGTATGAGCATGTTTCACAATATATCTTCTCAACTCTCGATTACGAGGAACACAAACTCTACCCCGAAATCTCAGAATTCCATCAGTTCCTTCCTTGAACTCTAGTGTCTCGCCTTGTTTCAATTGCTCCCTTATTCCTTGCAAAAATTTATCGGCATTTTGCTTTTCTTTTATGTCTTCTATCAGCTCGCTCGAGATAGTAACCATGCTAATACAGATCTTCCCCGGTTTCAACTCAACAAATGACCACTCATCTCTAAACTGTTCAATGAGCTCCTTTTCCTTGATCATTAGAGCGAAACACTAATAATCTTCTGCTCAAGGCATCGGCCACGACATTCGCCTTACCGGGATGGTATAAAAGTTGAAAATCGTAATCGTTCGAAATTCCAACCACCTTCGCTGCCTCATATTCAGCTCCTTCTGGTCGTACAAGTACTTCAAACTCTTGTGATCACTGAAAATGTTGAACATTGCTCCATAGAGAAAGTGTCTCCATATCTTCAAAGCAAAAACTACCGCAGCCAATTCTAAATCATGCGTAGGATAATTCTTCTCATGAATCTTCAATTGTCGAGAAGCATACGCCACCACATTCCGGTCTTGCATCAACACGCATCCTAGTCCTTGATAAGAAGCGTCACAATACACATCGAAAGATTTCGTCGAATCGGTAGGATTAACACCGGCGCAGTTGTTAACCTCTTCTTCAACTCTTGAAAGCTAGCTTCACGTTCTTCTGTCCATTCGAAAGCTTGACTTTTCCTCGTAAGTTGTGTAAGCGGTCCAGCAATCTTGGAAAAACCTTCGATAAACCTCCGATAATAACCAGCAAGTCCAACAAAACTTCGAACTTCTGTTACTGTCTTAGGTCTCTCCCACTGTAAAACAGTCTCCACTTTCGATGGGTCCACCGCTATACCTTCTTTAGAAATTACGTGTCCAAGAAATTGAACTTCTTCCAACCAGAACTCACACTTAGACAACTTCGCATACAACTTTTTAGCTTCTCCTCAAAATCGAAGAACAACACTCAGATGTTCAGCATGTTCTTCTTTCGATTGAGAATAGATCAGAATGTCATCGATAAGGACAACGACAAATCTGTCTAGATATGGACGAAATATTCTGTTCATATAATCCATAAATATAGCAGGAGCATTCGTCACCCCGAATGGCATTACACGATACTCATAATGTCCATAACGAGTTCGAAAAGCGATTTTCGACACGTCTTCCCCTTTTACACGAATACGGTGATAACCTCGATCGTAGATCTATCTTGGAAAATATCACGCTCCTCTCAATTGATCCATCAAATCGTCGATTCTTGGAAGCGGATATTTATTCTTGATAGTCACCTTGTTCGATTGCCGATAGTCCACACAAAGTCGTGACGTTCCATCCTTCTTCTTGACCAAAAGTACTTGGTGCACCCCATGGGGAAACACTAGGTCGTACAAATTCTTTCTCCAACGGTTCCACCAATTGTTTTTTTTTTCGGCTCCTCCAACTCTACTGCGGCGACATACGATATGGTGCAATTGAGATAGGACCATGTTCCGTACTAAATCAATTGAGAACTCGATCTCCCGCTCGGGCGGTAAACCAGTACATCTTCGGGAAAAACATCCGGAAATTCGTTGACAACGGGAATAGTATTCACATCCTTCTCATTCTTAACTTCTAGAAGACAATACCGAGATATCCTGTGCTCCATTTCTCAACAAAGACTTGACCTTAACGGCGGTTAAGAATCCGGACTCTTCTTCCTTAGGAAAAACTATAGTTTTCTTCGCACAATCTATGAGGATATGGTTAGAACATAACCAGTCCATCCCTAAGATTACATCTATCTCAATGAGAGGCAAACAAATCAAATCAACCAAAAACAAACGGTCCTTCACAACAATTGGACAATCCAAACAGATCTTAGAAGTAACTACAGGTTTAGCAGTTGGCGTAGATACATTCAACATAACATTCAGAGAAGATATGGGCAACTTCAACCTTTCTACACAATCATATGCAATAAACGAGTGTGTAGCACCCGAGTCATACAAGACAGTCAGAAGGTTACCTCCAATGTCTCCTTCTCCCTGAATAAGATCATCAGACTTAGAAATTTCAGATCCCATCATTGTATACACTCGTCCTCCAGATCTCGGTTGAGTACTTCCAGATTTTTGCTGATTAGCTTTAACATATCGAACAGCAGGTTTCCTCTCCGGCTGTGGACAATCCTTTGCTATGTGCCCAGGTTGTTTACAATTGAAACAAACTGCACCTTTAACTGTACACTCGGGAGAAATATGACCTTTCTTCCCGCACTTAAAACATGTTGGCGTAAACGCCACCCTCCTCGTCCAACTCCACTACCACTTGCACCTCCACTAACGGATGGTCGTTGAGATTGACTTCTGTTGGCTTTGGTATACGGCTTACGTTTAAACCGATTTGCATTACTACCTCCACCTCTCTCGGAACCTTGTCGGTCCAAAATTCCGATTCCTCGATCTCTAGATGGCTCCAACTCTTCAAGTCGAGCACAAGCATCCACCAAAGCATGAAAGCGAGTCATCCTCAAAGATACCACTCCTCGTTTCGGTTCCACCCTTAAACCCGATTCAAACTTCCCGCATCTCCACACATCATCTTGTCGTGTCGAGCATAATCGAGAATTGAGACAAACTCTCAAATTTTGTGGCATACTCATTCACCGTCATATTCCCCATCGCAAACCAAGAAATTCCATTTCCTTGGCATGCCTAGCACTCGCGAGAAAATATTTATCCGAGAAAAGTATTAGAAAACACTTCCCAGGTGATCTCGGTCCCTTCACTTGCAACACTCGGCGGATTCCTCTCCACCAATGTTCTGCATCTCCTCTCGGCATGAAAACAAAGATAAGTTACTTTCTTTTCATCTCGTACATCTCATCCCCTCAAAGATTCTCTCTAAATCTTGCATCCACTGACTCGCTTTCTCCGGATCCACCTCGCCTCTAAATTGTGGCGGATTATGACGCCTAAATTCAGATAAATTTAGGGCATCAGCTGTAGCATCTTGCTGTTGGGCTACTCTCAAATTTTGCTGAGTTATCACTTCAGCCATCTGCCTGCATAGCCTCGGCAAGAACCAACATCGGGTCCTCATCTCGATTTACGTTAGCACGTCCTCTACCTCTACCAGCCATCTTCTTTCTTCAAACATAACAAAACAAAGTTAGATACATCCTTCTAGATATTTCCG
This sequence comes from Ormosia emarginata, assembly GCA_029884605.1. Taxonomy (NCBI): domain Eukaryota; kingdom Viridiplantae; phylum Streptophyta; class Magnoliopsida; order Fabales; family Fabaceae; genus Ormosia; species Ormosia emarginata. The sequence continues at coordinate 25,091,021 of JAQQTP010000062.1, read as the reverse complement.
AAAGGATATAAATCACAAACATCACAGAGAATCACACAGCACAAACAAAAACAGACCCAACCACAACCCCAAAAGACTCTAACTTGGGCTCTGATACCAACTAATGTAACACCCCTTTTGAGGATGTCACACATAAAAGAAAATAAAATAATTAGAAATAAAATCTACCCAAGTTGCGGAATATTTGTTAAAATTATTACGGGTTGTAAAAATAATTCCTGATAGACAGAAATATGTAATAAAAAGATAATGCTTTGAAAATACGAAATAAAAAAAAAAACATCATCACTAATAATATACATATGGTTAAGTTATAAACTGTACAAATAATTTACAACTAAGACTACTACTATTTAAACGAAAACAGTAAAGAAAGCAATAAAAGAGTTAATATATACGTACATACGTACGTGACGCGCCCAAAAAAAAAACATCATGGTTATCTAATCCTCAGATGGATCACTCTCAGTCTGAAAATGATCATCGGGAGATAGATATCCCGGATGTCTCGACACACGGCGATAACGGGATCGCGCAGTCGATACGATGCTTATCTCACTAGGCTCAGGGTTTTCAGCACCCCAATAACGCCTAATGGATAAGGGTAACTCTAAGTGCAGAAATAATGTCGTCGTCGCAATCGGATCTCCATCAAACTGATGACGTAGAATCACGGTCATACGTCCAGCATAGGTAACAGAAGCACGATCTCCTCGTAAATGCCAAGCCAGATCACCTCCATGGAATATCAGCTCTATGAATCCCAAAAATGCAGGCGTCGCCATCCCCCACACAATCAATCCAGAGGGTATGGATGATCGGATGGTTCTTGCTCGTAAAACTGATCGTCGGCTTGCTTGACCTTCCTCTTCCTCGGGTACACGATCTCAAGGGTTGTTCCTCTTCTTCCTCTTCAAACTCTTTACCGCATAAAATAAATAGACAATAGACACATACAATAAAGAGGTAAGACAACATAAAATCATCGCAACATGGCCAATAAGAAGACGACAAATAACTACTACACAGTTCATACAATACGAATAAGCTATAACAAGATATACATATTAAATATCCTAGTGTTTCGAACATCACGATATAACACAAATAAAGAAATTCACACGAGATAAATCAATCTCACGGATAAAATAAGATAAGAAATAGACAACTAACATAAAAATTATCGGATAAATACAAATAGAGAAAATAAAAACATCCAAGATGTTACCGGATAAAGATAAATAGAGAAAATGGAATATTATCCAAGATATACTCAAATACACCAAAACACAACCCTACTCCATGGAGCTAAACCCAAACAGATATCAGAGAGAATGACTTGCAAAATCTATTAGTACCACGGCTGCCCAACCAACTATTACGCGATCACATCACGTTGCGTCAATAGCCTACGACACTGGGAATCCACCATCCAGGCGTAGTATAGTTCACAGTCTCCCGTTGTGGCACTATAGGCAATGTACTACTAGACTTTACAAACCTCGATTAAATATAGTGAATGTCGAGTACGTTAGTGTGCTATCGGTTTACCACGGCCCGGTGAGCTACCAACTGTCCACACGTGGGATCCCGTACACTAAAGTCTCCAAGTTTATTAGAACAATAAACTACACTACACTTATCGCATCGACAACACGATGTGATTCGTCTCAAATCAACCCAAAACACCAAAAATTGGTATAAAGACAAAACATAATTCCAAATATTTGAAATTACGAAAATGCCCTTAAGATAAAAATATACCCTCAATGGCGAAAAGCACATGCGGGTTCACATTTTCCCGAAATGAAAATAACCTCAAAAGCACATGCGGGTTCACATTTTCCCGACAAAGAAAATTAAATATAGTAACGGTCAATCGCGTAGAAATTTTATCGCGTTTTTGAAATCTCGTCGTTTTTACAAACGTTTAAAAATCGGGTAAGGATATTTTTCTGTTTTTAAAATCGCGTAGCATTTTCAATACATTTTCTCAATCGCGTAGGATTTTTAAATCATTTTCTTATTCGAATTCCCTTAAATTACTGTTTAAACAGATAGAAATAGTACTTAGTACATTTAAACTACGTTGAATAATTTTTCATACCGCATACTGTCATTAGGATATTGTCACTATCTTATAGGTTCATTTTTACTAAAAATTGACAGTATTTTGTTTAGAAACTTATAATAATGGTTTTCTAAATTTTCCATAAAATTTCTGTTTACCTAATTTTTAACCATTTCATTAAATTCTTTTTTGTTTTGAAATCTCTAACATGCTTCAAAACCAAAAGTGAGCTATATGTTAGAAAATTTCTTAATATTACTGTATTTCCTTCCTAATGATAAACTTATGAATTTTAACCCTTTAAACTTATTTCTAATCAATTGGTTCTTTCAAAAATCATTATAGAAAATTTCTTCTTAACTTGTATTGTTTCTTTTTTGATTGAAAAAGGTTTGGAATCAAGTTTTTAGAAATCATAATTACCTATAGTGGCATGTTGGCCGAATTTTGTTAAAACTTTTTCATTTGATTTCTAAATCATGTCAAAGGTATTATCTTATCTAAATTCATTAAATCATGTTATAAATTAATGATTATGAATCAGATAAATCTTTTAGGCATGTTGGCCCAAAATGTATTAAATTTTTACCATCTGATTTATAAATTCCTTTTCTTTGATCAAAACCATTTAAAACCTTCTTATTTCTCCTAATCAATTAAGTTGCACTTTAGGAAAAATGAAGAGAACATTTTGGTCCTCATATTTTGGCATTGCCGTGAGCTATTGGATTGTGTTCTTTGGAACACTCATGCAAACTTACACATGTTATTCACATCCTATATTTTATCATACAATTCTAACACATGCATTATACTTCTAACACATACAAAATATCTCTAACACATGCAAAATATTTCTAACACATAAACCTAATTTAAAGCTTATAGACATACAATCAAAAGCTATTAGACATGCAAGATTATTACAATTACCAAATAAGAAAGCTACTAACACATAACACTTAAGCTACTAGCAACCACAAAAATTAACAAATACACATCAATAAACACACCACAACCGAATCCTTATGGATTCTACAAACAACCCATCTTCTTACCACCATCAAGGGATGATAAGAATTGTCTTCCTCTTACCTTAAATGAAGACAAAAAGCTTGCTTTCTCACCTCCTAGGTCACGGTTTTCACTCCACCAAACACCTAAAAATTTCAAACAAAACCTACATGTTACTAACCATGAAAAAAGAAGCTAAACCATGGAAAAATCATGGCTTAGAACTTTGAAAAAGAAGAGAGAAAAGAAAAGCATGAAATTTCACCTTCTAGGTAAAACTTTCAAGGTTGGTTTCCAAGCCTTAGATGGAAGAATTTGAAGAAACTTCCAACTACAAAGGTTCTTAGAATGGTGTTTAGATTAAGGAAACTTGGTTAGAAAAATTTTTGGATGGTTGGATGGTTAGAAATGAGCTTGGCCGAATATGGTGAAGAAAATGGACAAGAATGGTGGCTAGGGTTCTTGATGAGAGAGAAGAGAGAAAAGTGATGAAGATGAAAGTGATTCTTGTCTCCTAAGGCCTCTTGGCCGTGAACTTGATGTGGGGTGCAAGGTGGGCACCTTGCTTGGCTTCATCCAAGCCATTGGATGAATCAAAGGCTAAGATTAAGCCTTGGTGAGCAAGCCTAATTCTCATTGGTTGGTTCCCGGTGACTCACATGGCTTAGTCACACTGCGTAATAAATGCTCTGCTGAGTCAGCTAGCTGAGTCAGCCTGTTCTGGAAAGTTCTACAGCTTACGGTGATTATTTAAGCTACTTGATCTAACCGTTACGCTAATTGTGGGTCCCGCAAAATATTTCCGGGTCCACTGTCACTAAAACATACTGACTAATAAAATAATATTATAATAATATAAAATTATTTTATTTGACAGTTAAATCCTAAAAATTAAAAGATTATTTTTAGTCTCATTCAGAATCGGGTTAAGTAAGATCCCCCAATTCTAAATAATCAAATAAGATTTTCCCGGCCGGAAAATATTATTTTCCCCGCTCGAGCAAATCACACAAAAAGTTCATATAAAATCACAGACATGGTATTTTCTCGGCATTAAATCAAGAAGAAAACAATTAAAAACAGACAAAAACAGAGAAAACAAGATGCGTTGGACGTAACGGTCATTTTCCCATTTTTTCCCACAACGTAGGTAATCGTCCAAAACGTTCAAATAAAATATCCAGCAAAGATATTATTTAGTGTATATCTTTCAGAAAAATTAATACAAGATGTTCTAAAAAATTTTTATTTTACTGTCTCGAAACAAACTACGTAAAACGATCAAATAAAATTTGAACTGTATTATCGTAGTTGTTTTCATACAAAATTCAAGAACAGAAAAATAGGGACACCGCGGTCATTCATACAAAAGCATGAAAAACAGAAAACAGTACATTCAGAATATTTTCTAAAAATTGGGGCGTTACATTTAATACTGATCACCCCACAGGTCTCTAATGGGAATAGAGAACTCCACATGCACAAAAGCATTGAAGGTGAAAGTAGTAACCCCAAGATAGGTACCACTTGATAATATATCATTTAAGCACAAGAAAGAAATTAATCTAACTTTATTTTATTACTAAAAGCTTCACCTCTTCACCAAAACAAGATAAAAATTAGTTATTCATAAGCAAAAAAAAAGAAACAGAGAAGAAGAAGAAGAAGAAGAAGATGATCATAACTTCTATTTAGAACAAAAGAAAATTACAACAAGAAAATCAAATAACATAATAACATGATCTTAATCTAAAAACAAGATGTCCAAGATAATCAGCCAATGCTCCCTTTTATAGACCTTGAGGAGTACAAAATGACAATAAAGTTATTTAATGAGTGGGTAGATGATGGGTGGATGAATAAAAAATGACAATGAAGTTATTTAATTAGTGGGTGGATGATTAATGAATGGGTTAATGATTAATGAATGAGTGGTGGATGATTATCATGCTTATCTCTCCACTTGTACCAACTAATTTAACTATCTTCACACAATTATAATTCTGTTAAAACATCATTTTCTAGAAAAGTGGTCTTCATCAGAGTTGAAGGGTTTTGTCTTAATTTTCTAATGCCATCATTTTCAACTTAATGCAACTCCTACAACCCAAGTTATGCCCTGATTAGTGCACACTGCTCAGATTCTAGTGACAGAACCCGTTTTCTGACTTCCAGGCCCAATTAGCTCCACTAGATGTCTGATTAAGACTTTGAGCTTTCATCGAAGTTGAAGAGCTTTCTCTCAGCTTTCCTACAAGGTAATATTCATAAGTTTTAGATATCTAGAACTCAAGATCAATTAAGCCTAATTTGAACCCAAGCTTACAAAACATGACCAAGCTCAATCAATTAAGTACATGAAGAGTGTAAATAATTAAAAATGAGGGTTTATTAATATATAAAATATGTGATTATCAAAGAGGTGAATGACTTTTTAAAATTGTTCATTACATTTACTTGCTCATGCATAACTTCTTTAAAAACATGTATCTTTGGACATTTATTTGTTGAGTGTCCTAAGTCATTACAAATGCCACAAACTTCTTCATTAAGCACAGATTTGACTTCTTTCACTTTCCTTAATTACATGGATTCAACCTTTCTAGCCAAACTGGCATATCTAGAATTTAGATATTCTTCTTGACTAAGATGATATTTTCCTTTACTAGCATTTGCAAGGTTATATCTAATTGAATTTTAAAAAGGATTAGTGTCATGCCAAGATTGAGAATTTTTTAGCCAAATAGTTTAAATAATCTAAAGCTTCTTCAGGTTCTTTATCAAGAAACTCGCCATTGCATATTGTTTCCACAAATTATTTGGTTTCAGGTGTTAAATCTTCATAAAAGAAGCTTATAGTGCACCATTTTCAAAACCATGATGTGGGCAAGAATTTAACAAATTTTTAAAACGTTCCCAATATTGAAAATATGCTTCATTTGAATTTTGGGAAAAATTTTGGATTTGTCTTTTCAAAGCATTGGTTTTATGTGTTGGAAAAAATTTCTTTAAAAACTCACCTTACATTTCTTGTCATGTGCCAATTGATCTTGGTTTCAAAGCGTTAAGCCAAGTTTTTGCTTTATCTTTCAAACAAAAAAGAAACAATTCAAGCTTAACAATCTCTTCAATATAAGTTTGGTCATTAAAAGCGATACATACTTTCTCAAATTCTTTTAGCTGTGTGATTGGTATTGTTTCAAGAAATTGATTTTGATGATTACAAACAAGAAAGGATGGATGTACATTGATCAAGCTCCAAGAATAATCAAGAATAGTATATAGGGCTTAGATACTGTGTTAAGGTACTCAGGATTCACTCCAAAGCTCGTTCAAATGGTTTTTCACTTAACTTAAATGGGTTTGCAAAATCTTATTTTATTATTTAGAATTGGGGAATCTTACTTAACCCGATTCTGAATGAGATTAAAAATAATCTTTTAATTTTTAGGATTTAACTGTCAAATAAAATAATTTTATATTATTATAATATTATTTTGTTAGTCAGTATAAATAAGTGACGGCGGACCCAGAAATATTTTGCGGGACCCACGTTTAGTCCTTAAGTGCTGTACACGTGGACCAATGAGGAGCTGGTCAAAATTGGTGGCTATGACTCATCGCAACGGGCCAATAGGACGATGACACGTGGCGTGACACCTCAGCATCATGACTCACAGCTTCTAGAAGGTTCCATAAGTGCGACTTCGGCCCGTGACTCACCGCAGGTGACTCGCCAGCTTCAAAAGTTTCTCGATGACTCAGCCGTGACTCACCATTGATGACGCACCAATGATGCGGTTGTGATGCGATCGGTGACTCGATGTCGACTCGCCATGCCGACTCACCATTTTGGAAAATATCTATGCTTGACTCATCTGCTCTAGAAAATATCTACGCTGACTCGCCATGCTGACTCACCTGTTTTGGAAAATATCTATGCTGACTCATCTGCTCTAGAAAATATCTACGCTGACTCGCCATGCTGACTCACCTGTTTTGGAAAATATCTATGCTGACTCATCTGCTCTAGAAAATATCTACGCTGACTCGCCATGCTGACTCACCCGTTCTAGAAAATTCCACGATGACTCATCATACTGACTCATCGTAGTGAGTCACATGTTCTAAAAAATTTCTCTTTGATGATTCGTTTTATGACTCATCAAGGGTAATCAGTAGAAGAAAAATAATCAATAATAATTTCTACTCTGTTAGTATAAAATAAAAACCTATGTGTATTTTATTATCTATTGGATAACAGATACTGACGTTATAAATAATAAATATTGTTCATTGGTTAAAGTATACTATAAAATATAATGTGCACCAATAGGAAATTGGTCAACAAAAATAGCAACCAATAAGAATTAAGTTAGTAAATATTTAACCAATAGAAAGTGGTCAAAATTAATGGCTTGAATTTTTTAGAACCAATAGGAAACAAGCTATTAAATCAATTTAGGCTTCTTGAATTTGCAATGGTTCTACGGTGAAGGAATTGGCTCTAATAGCCAAATTCACAAAGTAAGTTACGTAGAAGGCTTTGTGAAATGCATGTAGGATGCCAAATTGAATAAAAGGAATACTAGTCAAATTTAGTGGCTTTTCTTGGTTGCTTTCTACGGTGAAGTAAGCCTTTGGTGAAACAAATATTACAATCAATTCTTACTATCTTTCAACTAATTAACCAAGTCAACATTGGTGGCTTTTCTTTGTTGCTTCCACGGCAAAGCCAAATCCATGCAAGGCAAAATATTACAATTGATTTCTTTCTATCTTTTATTAATTAACCAAGTATGAAAAAGTCAATATTGATGGCTTCTTGCCATAATGCATTTACGGCAATTGAATGCCTTTAGGAAGGCAATTCCAACACTTTAATATATCCTTGCTCTCCAAGTTTGTCACAAAGGAAATAAAGCTAATTTCCATTTCCTAAAATTAGATAATTTTAGTGGCTCTTGTTGTTGGCTTCTACGGCAATTCACCTTGGGTGAATTCTTCAATTTGCTATTATTCAAAGAAGCAAAACAACACATGTTCTCATTTTCTCTCAAAGTGTCCTACGGCCAAAGCTTAGAAAAGCCAAAGGAGACTTGTTTTTATTTCTCAAAGTCTTCATCTTTCTCCAAACACATCAAATAAGCCAAAAGCTCTCAACTTTTCTTCTCTTTTTCTTCTCCAACTCTACGGCCAAAGCTTCCCAAATGGAGACAATCTTCATCAATTTATTTCATTTGTTCTCTTCTATATCTTTTTCTTCAAAGAACCAAGATCAAGCAACCAAATTTCTTTCCTTTTTCTCTTCCTCTTGAATTCGGCCAACTACCAAAAAAATCCTCTTCCAAGCTTCTAAAAATTTAAATGACCATAGATCTTGAATCTCCATGCATTTCTAAAGAACTTTCATGTTGGAAGTTTTTCCTAAATCTTCCATTTTCTACCTTGTTCTTCAAAGCTCAAGTTTGAAACCATGAAGGTGAAATTCTTTAATCTTCATGTTTCTATCCATTCTAAAGTTTTAATCATGATTTTAATCCATGATTATTCTAGTTTAGAGCCTTAGGTATTAATATTGTATGTTTTCTTTGTTTTTAAGGAGCTCTTGGAGGAGGAAGCTTGCTTGAAGGAGACATACAAAGGACTTGGAGGTTCTTCAAGAGGTAAGAGGGAGATTACCCTCATCAACCAAGTGTTGGTGGTGAGGAATATATGTGGTTGTGCTTGTAGAATCCATAAGGATTCGGTGGTGTGCTTGTTTTGATGTGTTAATTATTTGTGTGTTTGTTATTTGTGTGTTTGATAATTTGGTGCTTACTAGTAGGTTGTTGTGTATTTGTTAGTAGTCTTCTTATGTGATATTTGTAATAAATTGCATGTCTACAAGCTTTAATTTGCATGTCTACAAGCTTTGATAATATGGCATGTGTTAGAAATGCATGATAATATATAGGATGCAAATAATATGTCAAGGATTGCATGAGTGTTCCAAAGAACACATTAACAAGGCTCACGGCCATGATTTAAATGGGGAACCAAAATGTTCTCTTAATTTTCTTAAAAGGTGACCTAAATAACCTAAGAGAATTGGTAAGATATCCATTTGTTTAGATTAAGAAAAATGAATTTGGAAATTAAATGGCATAACCTTACATTTTCATCCAACATGTCTAACTTCAACACTTTGATTTCTAAAACTATTTTCTAGGGTAAGGATTAAATCAATGTAGACAATACAAGAGATTAAACATGTATTTAAAAGGTGAAAAATAATTCGAAATCAAATGCAAAGTTTTTATCAAATTCGCCAACATGCCAAATTATACATTCATGATTTCTAAAAATTAATTCCAAGCTATTTTCAATCAAGAAGAAGCAATACAAGTTAAAGTAAATTTTCTACAATGAGTTTTAAAGAAATAAAATAGTTAGAATTAAGTTTAAGAGGTTAATACTAATGGTTTTTACTGTAAGAAGAAATACAGTAGCTTTATAAAATTTCTAACGTATAGCTCATCGTGTGTTTTGAAGCACGTTAGGAATTTTCAAAAGTATAATTATTTGGTATTAATAAAAATGAAAAGAACTTTTAAATGGTAAATTTAGGAAACCATTATTATAATTTATTAAACAAAATACTGTCAATTTTTAGTAAAAATGGATAAATAAGATAGAAAAGATGTCCAAAAGACAGTATACGCTATGAAAAATATTCTACGTAATTTGAAAGTACTAAATATTATTTCTGTCTGTTTTAAACAGTTATTTAAGGAAGTTGGACAAGAAAATGATTTAAAAATCCTACGCGATTGAGAAAACGTATTAAAAATGCTACGCGATTTTAAAAAAAACAGAAAAATATCTTTACGCGATTTTTAAACGTTTGTAAAAACGACGAGATTTCAAAAACGCGATAAAATTTCTACGCGATTGACCGTTACTATATTTAATTTTCACTGTCGGGAAAATGTGAACCCGTACAGGCTTTTGAGGTTATTTCGCTGTCGGGAAAATGTGAACCCGTACAGGCTTTCTGCCATTGAGGGTATATTTTTATCTTGAGGGCATTTTCGTAATTTCATATATTTGGAATTATGTTTTGTCTTTATACCAATTTTTGGTGTTTTGGTTGACGAGACGAATCACATCGTGTTGTCGATGCGATAAGTGTAGTGTAGTTTATTGTTCTAATAAACTTGGAGACTTTAGTGTACGGGATCCCACATGTGACAATGGTAGCTCCGCTGGGCCGTGGTAAACCGATAGCACACTAACGTACTCGACATTCACTATATTTAATCGAGGTTTGTAAAGTCTAGTAGTACATTGCCTATAGTGCCACAACGGGAGACTGTGAACTATACTACGCCTGGATGGTGGATTCCCAGTGTCGTAGGCTATTGACGCAACGTGTGATCGCGTAATAGTTGGTTGGGCAGCCGTGGTACTAATAGATTTTGCAAGTCATTCTCTCTGATATCTGTTTGGGTTTAGCTCCATGGAGTAGGGTTGTGTTTTGGTGTATTTGATTATATCTTGGATAATATTCCATTTTCTCTATTTATCTTTATCTGATAATATCTTGGATGTTTTTACATTTTCTCTATTTATATTTATCTGATAATTTTTATGTTAGTTGTCCATTTCTTATCTTATTTTATCTGTGAGATTGATTTATCTATGTGGTTTTCTTTATTTGTGTTATATCCGTGATATTTCTATTTGTGATCTTTCATATCTAATATTAATTGTTTATATGTTGTATTTTGTCTCAGTGCATTATTGTATTTTTGTTCTCACTATGAAATGTTGTTATTGAATTTAATCTTTATTTTTATTGTACTTGTTATGATATTTTATATGGTATGAATTGTTATATCTATCCCGATAATGTTATTACTTGTTTATTTTATTAGGTTGTATGCATATTAGAAATATTTGATAACATGACTATAATTGTGATTATCTCAGTGTATGGAATGACTTTGTCATTCGTATTATTCTTTACTACCGTATTACTTGGTGAAAGGGGATCTCACCTCTTTCCTGTGTTGTTTTTGTTTGGTTTGTATTCTTCGAATTCGTATAGTAGGCGGAGCACATTCTTAACCCTAGGGGAGACAATATTCTGAAGATGGTGGCGACGTCATTGAGTGGTCTTACAAGTTTCAACAAGATGCAGTTGGTGAAGAAACAGACTATGTAGGTTGAATTTTTCTCGTTAGTGTTGTTACCGTGCTATTAGTAGTACCCGTCTTTGGGTTTACTACCGTTTTTTCTCGAGTCTCAGTAAATATTACGTTTTAACTTATATGAAATGATTGGTGATGTGTATGTTAATCTGTTAAATTTAATTTCCATTTTACTTAAAATTTCCGATAAGTTTGTATTTCCGCAATAAGAAATTTTAAAATCCATAGTTTAAAACTCAAAGCTTTTATAAAATGATTTTAATTAGTTTTAAGATTTGTTTATTATTTTAAAATGTGACGCCCTACGGAGGGTGTTACATTAGTTGGTATCAGAGCACGGTTAGAGTCTTTTTGGGGTTTGTGGTTGGGTTTGTCTTGTTTTTGTTGTGTGACTCTTCAGTGCTTGGACTCCGAAAGGAGACAATGTTTCTTTGGAATGGTTACTTTGGTATCCATTGTATTATGATTCGTCTGTCTTTGAAGAAAGACGATGATTCGTGGTAAACGTGCACGTGAGGAAGCAAGATGCGATAGCGGTGATATGACTACAACTATGAAAGCAAGGTAAAGAATAATTGAAGAAACAGTACAATATGATTTGGGGATTACTCAGTAGCGAGGAACGATAGCCGAGGATTAGAAGCAGACCAAGTCGAAATAAATCTTAGAATACGCAATTTCGTAACGTTAGACCGTATTAGTTCTGAAGAAGGCGAAGTCGTAAGGCCAAGCAAGTCCAGTGGAAAAACGTATTCGTGATCATCGGGAAGTCAACAACAACAACAATCTTGTGGAGGAAAAGCTAGCGGTAGCAAGTTTGGTTAGACTGTGACATTTGCACCAACGTGTTGAAAGTGTGAGGAAGATCATCTAACGAGGAGTTGTGCAATCAAAGGAAAATCATCTGTTTTCAAGTGTAGGATGCCAGACGTTTTGCTGAATAGTGTATCTTGCTAAAAACGAAGTCATCTGTTAGTAACGTACGTGCTTCGACATCTTAAGTAGAGTGGAACATCGATTCTTCAAGTGGAGCAAAAGCATCTTAGGTTGCGGACCTAAACAAAGGAGATTGTGTCACAAAAAGGTGATTCTTTAACTATACTGTATAATTCCGAGAGTAGCCTATTTCTCTATGGCATATATTGTGTGAGTCAATTAGAATTATTTGTGTCTTCATTATTCTTTTGGCCTGATTGTTTCTACTGCTATTAGAACATGTAGTTGAGAACTTGAGTTGCTTAAACCATCCTAAGTCTATTAAATAATTGAATCTTTTCTGTTGATTCAATTTGTATGCTTCGTTCTCAAAACGGATGCAATTTAAAAATATGGATTGGGTATTTTTCCAACCATCCATACTCCGTTAGACTTATCAGTTGAATTGTTCAAGTTAAAAAGCTTACTTTTAAATTCATCGTATCATATCAATTTCTCTCTAGTGGATATGTTCGGTGGTATGGATGATTCTATCATCTTTTATTTCTATGTCTTCACGACATCTTTCATATACCGCAATTGCGAAAAATGTACTTTTGGTCTAACTCATTCTTTTATGATTAATTGACTATTTGGGTTGATTAGAGCTATCAATACCTTTGTTACCTTTTTGATTTATCTATTTCTGCTTTTGTTACCAAACCTATTGTTTTTATCCAGTCCTTTAAACAATCTTTTCTGTTAATCTAAACTGTCTATCTCTTTCGCGAGATAGATGTGATCTTATATATGGATTGGTTATCTTTAATCATATCCTATAGATTGTTTCAGTAAAACTTTGGTGTCCCAGAAATCTTATTCTTAAAATCAGGCAATGTCAAATTCTTTGTTAGACAAGTCTGATAACAATTCAAATAATTTCTCTACCTTTTCTTCTAAATTTTTATAATGTCCTTTTGTGTGTTGCAATTGTAAAGAAAGGATGTTTTTAGTCAAAATTATGTCATAAGTATCAAATACAGTATTGTTGAAAAAGAGAACTTGGATTATGAGGCACTTCCGGTTAAAAGTAAAGGCAGAAGAGTGAAGCGGTACAAAAATAGAGATAATTTCAAATGGTACTGATCAGAGTGACGCAGCGGAAGCGTAGTGGATAGTATCTTTCGTCCTTATTTAGACAGAATTGTCATTATCTTTATTAACGACATTCTGATCTATTCTCGAAATCATGAAGAATCCCACTAAAATACTATTCTCCATGTTTTACGCGATGCAAGGAGTTTTCGTTAATCGAGGTAATCTGGAATGGTGTAAACGGAGGTGCAACGTGAAAATATAAAAGACAAGACGAAGGGACTGTTCGAGATCTACGCGAATTTCGGGACGAAATTCCTTTTTGGTGGGGAGTGTTGTAACATCCCAACTTTTGGGTAAAAGACCGTTGTGTCCCTATTTTACTGTTTCTTGTTTTTCTGTATGAAATACAGAAAAATAATACTGTTTGTTATTTTATTTGATAGTTTTACATGATTTGTTTCGATACAGTAAAATAAAAATTTTATCAAATTACTGTTTTAAATTTTTCTGTATCAAAAACAGATGTATAATACTGTCTAGTATTTTATATAATCGTTTTACGTATTTTTCTTCCGCAGTGAAATAAAAATTTTTCTCGAGCTACTGTTTTAATTTTTCTCGAAAGATATACAGCTATATATAATACCGCTGGATATTTTATTTGAACGTTTTGGACGATTACCTACGTTGTGGGAAAAAATGGAAAAATGACCGTTACGTCCCGAACGCATCGTTTTTGCCGTTTTTGCTTTGCTTTTAATTGTTTTCTTCTTGATTTAATGTCCGATAATACTTGTCTGTGATTTTATATGGACTTTTTGTGTGATTTGCTCGGGTAGGAAAATAATATTTTCCTGGCCGGGGAAAATCTTATTTTATTATTTAGAATTGGGGAATCTTACTTAACCCGATTCTCCGAATGAGATTAAAAATAATCTTTTAATTTTTAGGATTTAATCACAAATAAAATAATTTTATATTATTATAATATTATTTTGTTAGTCAAGATAAATAAGTGACGGGACCCGGAAATATTTTGCGGGACCCACGTTTAGTCCTTAAGTGTCGTACACGTGGACCAATGAGGAGCCGGGTCAAAATTGGTGGCTATGACTCATCGCAACGGGCCAATAGGACGATGACACGTGGCGTGACACCTCAAGATCATGACTCGCCAGCTTCTAGAAGGTTCCGTAAGTCGACTCGGCTGTGACTCACCGCACCGGTGACTCGCCAGCCTGTAAGTTTCTCGATGACTCGGCCGCCGTGACTCACCATTGATGACGCAGCCAATGATGCACAGATGCGGGCCGGGACTCGAAGATGCGACTCGCCATGCTGACTCACCTGTTTTGGAAAATATCTATGCTGACTCATCTGCTCTAGAAAATATCTACGCTGACTCGCCATGCTGACTCACCTGTTTTGGAAAATATCTATGCTGACTCATCTGCTCTAGAAAATATCTACGCTGACTCGCCATGCTGACTCACCCGTTCTAGAAAATTCCACGATGACTCATCATACTGACTCATCGTAGTGAGTCACATGTTCTAAAAAATTTCTCTTTGATGATTCGTTTTATGACTCATCAAGGGTAATCAGTAGAAGAAAAATAATCAATAATAATTTCTACTCTGTTAGTATAAAATAAAAACCTATGTGTATTTTATTATCCATTGGATAATGATATTGACGTTATAAATAATAAATATTATTCATTGGTTAAAGTATACTATAAAATATAATGTGCACCAATAGGAAATTGGTCAACAAAAATAGCAACCAATAAGAATTAAGTTAGTAAATATTTAACCAATAGAAAGTGGTCAAAATTAATGGCTTGAATTTTTTTAGAACCAATAGGAAACAAGCTATTAAATCAATTTAGGCTTCTTGAATTTGCAATGGTTCTACGGTGAAGGAATTGGCTCTAATAGCCAAATTCACAAAGTAAGTTACGTAGAAGGCTTTGTGAAATGCATGTAGGATGCCAAATTGAATAAAAGGAATACTAGTCAAATTTAGTGGCTTTTCTTGGTTGCTTTCTACGGTGAAGTAAGCCTTTGGTGAAACAAATATTACAATCAATTCTTACTATCTTTCAACTAATTAACCAAGTCAACATTGGTGGCTTTTCTTTGTTGCTTCCACGGCAAAGCCAAATCCATGCAAGGCAAAATATTACAATTGATTTCTTTCTATCTTTTATTAATTAACCAAGTATGAAAAAGTCAATATTGATGGCTTCTTGCCATAATGCATTTACGGCAATTGAATGCCTTTAGGAAGGCAATTCCAACACTTTAATATATCCTTGCTCTCCAAGTTTGTCACAAAGGAAATAAAGCTAATTTCCATTTCCTAAAATTAGATAATTTTAGTGGCTCTTGTTGTTGGCTTCTACGGCAATTCACCTTGGGTGAATTCTTCAATTTGCTATTATTCAAAGAAGCAAAACAACACATGTTCTCATTTTCTCTCAAAGTGTCCTACGGCCAAAGCTTAGAAAAGCCAAAGGAGACTTGTTTTTATTTCTCAAAGTCTTCATCTTTCTCCAAACACATCAAATAAGCCAAAAGCTCTCAACTTTTCTTCTCTTTTTCTTCTCCAACTCTACGGCCAAAGCTTCCCAAATGGAGACAATCTTCATCAATTTATTTCATTTGTTCTCTTCTATATCTTTTTCTTCAAAGAACCAAGATCAAGCAACCAAATTTCTTTCCTTTTTCTCTTCCTCTTGAATTCGCCAACTACCAAAAAAATCCTCTTCCAAGCTTCTAAAAATTTAAATGACCATAGATCTTGAATCTCCATGCATTTCTAAAGAACTTTCATGTTGGAAGTTTTTCCTAAATCTTCCATTTTCTACCTTGTTCTTCAAAGCTCAAGTTTGAAACCATGAAGGTGAAATTCTTTAATCTTCATGTTTCTATCCATTCTAAAGTTTTAATCATGATTTTAATCCATGATTATTCTAGTTTAGAGCCTTAGGTATTAATATTGTATGTTTTCTTTGTTTTTAAGGAGCTCTTGGAGGAGGAAGCTTGCTTGAAGGAGACATACAAAGGACTTGGAGGTTCTTCAAGAGGTAAGAGGGAGATTACCCTCATCAACCAAGTGTTGGTGGTGAGGAATATATGTGGTTGTGCTTGTAGAATCCATAAGGATTCGGTGGTGTGCTTGTTTTGATGTGTTAATTATTTGTGTGTTTGTTATTTGTGTGTTTGATAATTTGGTGCTTACTAGTAGGTTGTTGTGTATTTGTTAGTAGTCTTCTTATGTGATATTTGTAATAAATTGCATGTCTACAAGCTTTAATTTGCATGTCTACAAGCTTTGATAATATGGCATGTGTTAGAAATGCATGATAATATATAGGATGCAAATAATATGTCAAGGATTGCATGAGTGTTCCAAAGAACACATTAACAAGGCTCACGGCCATGATTTAAATGGGGAACCAAAATGTTCTCTTAATTTTCTTAAAAGGTGACCTAAATAACCTAAGAGAATTGGTAAGATATCCATTTGTTTAGATTAAGAAAAATGAATTTGGAAATTAAATGGCATAACCTTACATTTTCATCCAACATGTCTAACTTCAACACTTTGATTTCTAAAACTATTTTCTAGGGTAAGGATTAAATCAATGTAGACAATACAAGAGATTAAACATGTATTTAAAAGGTGAAAAATAATTCGGAAATCAAATGCAAAGTTTTTATCAAATTCGCCAACATGCCAAATTATACATTCATGATTTCTAAAAATTAATTCCAAGCTATTTTCAATCAAGAAGAAGCAATACAAGTTAAAGTAAATTTTCTACAATGAGTTTTAAAGAAATAAAATAGTTAGAATTAAGTTTAAGAGGTTAATACTAATGGTTTTTACTTGTAAGAAGAAATACAAGAGCTTTATAAAATTTCTAACGATAGCTCATCGTGTGTTTTGAAGCACGTTAGGAATTTTCAAAAGTATAATTATTTGGTATTAATAAAAATGAAAAGAACTTTTAAATGGTAAATTTAGGAAACCATTATTATAATTTATTAAACAAAATATCATCAATTTTTAGTAAAAATGGATAAATAAGATAGAAAAGATGTCCAAAAGACAAGATATCGCTATGAAAAATATTCTACGTAATTTGAAAGTACTAAATATTATTTCTGTCTGTTTTAAACAGCTTATTTAAGGAAGTTGGACAAGAAAATGATTTAAAAATCCTACGCGATTGAGAAAACGTATTAAAAATGCTACGCGATTTTAAAAAACAGAAAAATATCTTTACGCGATTTTTAAACGTTTGTAAAAACGACGAGATTTCAAAAACGCGATAAAATTTCTACGCGATTGACCGTTACTATATTTAATTTTCGCTGTCGGGAAAATGTGAACCCGTACAGGCTTTTGAGGTTATTTCGCTGTCGGGAAAATGTGAACCCGTACAGGCTTTCTGCCATTGAGGGTATATTTTTATCTTGAGGGCATTTTCGTAATTTCATATATTTGGAATTATGTTTTGTCTTTATACCAATTTTTGGTGTTTTGGTTGACGAGACGAATCACATCGTGTTGTCGATGCGATAAGTGTAGTGTAGTTTATTGTTCTAATAAACTTGGAGACTTTAGTGTACGGGATCCCACATGTGGACAGTTGGTAGCTCCGCTGGGCCGTGGTAAACCGATAGCACACTAACGTACTCGACATTCACTATATTTAATCGAGGTTTGTAAAGTCTAGTAGTACATTGCCTATAGTGCCACAACGGAGACCGTGAACTATACTACGCCTGGATGGTGGATTCCCAAAGTGTCGTAGGCTATTGACGCAACGTGTGATCGCGTAATAGTTGGTTGGGCAGCCGTGGTACTAATAGATTTTGCAAGTCATTCTCTCTGATATCTGTTTGGGTTTAGCTCCATGGAGTAGGGTTGTGTTTTGGTGTATTTGATTATATCTTGGATAATATTCCATTTTCTCTATTTATCTTTATCTGATAATATCTTGGATGTTTTTACATTTTCTCTATTTATATTTATCTGATAATTCTTATGTTAGTTGTCCATTTCTTATCTTATTTTATCTGTGAGATTGATTTATCTATGTGGTTTTCTTTATTTGTGTTATATCTGTGATATTTCTATTTGTGATCTTTCATATCTAATATTAATTGTTTATATGTTGTATTTTGTCTCGTGCATTATTGTATTTTTGTTCTGCTATGAAATGTTGTTATTGAATTTAATCTTTATTTTTATTGTACTTGTTATGATATTTTATATGGTATGAATTGTTATATCTATCCCGATAATGTTATTACTTGTTTATTTTATTAGGTTGTATGCATATTAGAAATATTTGATAACATGACTATAATTGTGATTATCTGTGTATGGAATGACTTTGTCATTCGTATTATTCTTTACTATCGTATCGATGCTTGGTGAAAGGGGATCTCACCTCTTTCCCGTGTTTGTTTTTGTTTGGTTTGTATTCTTCGAATTCGTATAGTAGGCGGAGCACATTCTTAACCCTAGGGGAGACAATATTCTCAAGATGGTGGCGACGCCATTGAGTGGTCTTACAAGTTTCAACAAGATGCATTGGTGAAGAAACAGACTATGTAGGTTGAATTTTTCTCGTTAGTGTTGTGTTACCGTGCTATTAGTAGTACCCGTCTTTGGGTTTACTACTTTTTTCTCCGAGTCTCAAATATTACGTTTTAACTTATATGAAATGATTGGTGATGTGTATGTTAATCTGTTAAATTTAATTTCCATTTTACTTAAAATTTCCGATAAGTTTGTATTTCCGCAATAAGAAATTTTAAAATCCATAGTTTAAAACTCAAAGCTTTTATAAAATGATTTTAATTAGTTTTAAGATTTGTTTATTATTTTAAAATGTGACGCCCTACGGAGGGTGTTACAGACTCCACCTAATTGGTTATTGTTCAAGTCAGAATGTGTTTTTTAGAAATGTCCTAACTAATTAAGAAAAAGGGGCTAATCGGTTATCTATCAAAACAGAGGCATTACCTCATCTTTTATAATGGTGCTAACCGATTAGTGAATTGTGTTAATTGGTTAGTATGGCCATTTGAAAGAAACATGGGTTGTTTGTTATAATGTCCTAACCAATTAGGATAACTTGCTAATTGATTATTTGAGAAACAGAAACTATTTCTAAAGTGTCCTAACTGATTAGGATAACTAGCTAATTGATTATTTTGAGACTCAGAAGCTATTTCCTAAATGTCCTAACCGATTAGTGCTTCTTGCTAATTGGTTAGTATCCCTTTTTAAATGCCACGTGAACTGATTTCTAAATGCTTAACCGATTAGGCAAGTTTTGCTAATTGATTATTCTTCAAAACAAAAGCCCTGGAACTGATTTCTAAATGGTCTAATCGATTAGGATTTCTTCCTAATTGGTTATCTAGGAAACCAGTGAACTCGTTCAACGGCTATTTAATAGAGCCTTAAATGCTACCAACCACCCCAACAGCTCTAATTGATATTTGGTTATAAAACTAAGTTGTTGGGCATTTATGTAGGTTGGTCAATAAATCTGAAAAACATTCTTAAGTATTGAACTCACGTTTTCTCTATCCTCAACAATTATACTCTATTTTTGAGCTTTTGGTTGAGTGAATTCTTGATACCCATAAGCTTCAACTTGTATTATCTATTCTTAAGAGAATTTCTATACACACAAACCTTATTGAATCTGTAAAGAAAGGGTGAGGCATCCCTCAAATCTGTAAAGGGTGAGGTATCCCTTTGTTATTGAGACTCAAGCACAAAGGGTAAGGTATCCCAAGGTGTTGAGTGCTCCAACTTGTAAAGGTTATCAAGTACCTGTTGAAGCTTGAAGAATTAGTGAAAATCTCGGGTGATTACTTGAGGACTGGACGTAGGCCACAAGTGGATTGGTGGCTGAACTAGGATAAATCTTGTGTTTGTTCTTCTAAACTCAACTCTTTAATATTGTGTACTATTTCATTGAGCTTGTTTGAATACTATCTTGATTGTTTGTGATATTTGTTATTAGAAGTCTCATATCTCATCTATCGATTCATTTCAAACAATCAATAGCTTCAACGAAAATCAATATTCAAGTGATTTACGAAAATTTTGTGAACTTGTTTTTAAAACTCAATTCACCCCCCCTCTTGAGTATTGAGGCCACTTGGTAACAAGTGGTATCAGAGCTAGACTCTTGTATAAAGAGCTTAGCCGCTTCAAGAGTATAAATGGCTTCAAATGGTTTTTCTAATGAAGGTTCTTCTATAAATAGACCTCCCTTTTTCAATGGGGATGGTTATGCTTATTGGAAAGAAAGAATGAAGATCTTTATTTAAGCTATTGATATTAATGTATGGGATGCTGTTGAAAACGGACCTTTTATCCCCACACGTCTAGTTGATGGTGTTAAAACAAATACACCAAGAAATAAATGGACTGATGATGACAAGAAAAAGGTCCAATACAACTTGAGAGCCAAGAATCTCATCACTACTTCTTTAGGATATGATAAATTTTTTAGGGTGTCAAATTATAAGACCGCTTAAGAAATGTGGGATACATTGCAAGTAACCCATGAAGGTACAAGTGAGGTAAAAAGATCTAGAATTAACACACTCACTCACGAATATGAATTGTTTAGAATGAACCAAGGGGAAAGCATTCAAAAAATGCAAAAATGTTTTACTCATATAATTAATCATCTTGCTTCATTGGGAAAAACTTTTACCAATGAAGATCTTATTAACAAAGTATTGAGATGTTTGAGTTGGAATTGGCAACCTAAGGTGACTGCAATATCGAAATCAAGAAATCTTGCCACAATGACTTTGGCCACCCTCTTTGGAAAGCTTCAAGAACATGACTTGGAGCTAAATAGATTAAGTTAAAGTGAGGAGCAAGCTAAGAAGAAAAAGGGGATTGCTCTCAAGGCCACCTCCTCAACAATTTATAATGAGGATGAAGATGATGAAGATGGTATTGAAAATCTCGATATGAATGAAGAAAACTTCAGCCTCCTTGTTAAGAGATTCGGAAGATTTCTTAAGAAGAAAGGAACTCAAAGAAGACCACCTTTCCTTCCTAAAAGGTCATCTCAAAAAGGAGAAGGAACCTCTTCTACTCCAACTTGCTATGAATGTGGAAAACCTGGACACATGAAGATGGAATATCCGGTTTATCAAAAAAAGGTGGAGAAGTTTGAAAAGAAGCCCTTCAAGGAAAAGAAAGGAAGAAGAGCATACATTGCATGGGAAGACAATGATATGGACTCCTCCGATGATTCGGAGGATGAGGAAGCCCACCTTTGCCTTATGGCGAATGGAGAAGAAGAAGAAGAAAGTGAAACCGAGGTAACGTCATCTAATCTAGAACTATCTCCTTCATATAGTGAATTGCAAGATGCATTTCAAGAATTGCATGATGAATCCATGAGACTCGATAAAATGATTTTATCTTGCAACAAAACAATCTCCTTAATGACTAATAAAATTTCCATCTTAACTAAGGAGATTGAAGAACTCAAAGTTGAAAATGAGACTTTAGGACTTATTGATGCCAACTCATCATGCATGATTTGTTCTTCACATGAAAATGCACCCACACCCTCATCTTGTTTTTCATGTAAAGAATATGAAATTGAAATTGAGGACTTGAAAAACACCCTTGCAAAATTTACTATGAGAAGAGATAATTTGAATATGTTACTAGGGAAACAAAGGTGTGTTTTTCAAAAAGCCGGGTTGGGATACAATCCAAACAACCATAAAAAATCCTACAATAATTTCTTTGTTCCATCTAGAACATCAAGTACCCCCTTTATCAAATGCTTCCATTGTGGAAAGAAAGGACATAGTGCATCTATATGTAATGCTAGAAAGAAAAGAAACACCAAAATAGGAACTAAAATGGTTTGGGTTCCTAAAGGCACGATGTCTATTTCTAACACACAAGCACCCAAGACATTTTGGGGACCAAATGTTAAAACTTGAATGTGTGTTATAGGTGTACTTGAAGTTCAAAAGTTCAAGTTGGTATATTGATAGTGGATGCTCCAAGTACATGACCGGTGATGGCTCCAAGTTCTCCTTCCTTGTTCCTAAGGAGAGTGGACATGTGACTTATGGTGACAACAACAAAGGAAAGATCCTTGGAGTCGGTAAAGTTGATAAGATTCCTTCCTCATCCATTGATAATATTTTACTTGTTGAAGGACTCAAACATAACTTGCTTAGCATTAGTTAATTATGTGATAAGGGGAATAGAGTAATATTTGATTCAAATTGTTGCATAATTGAGGGTAAGGATGATAAGCATGTTAAGTTTGTTGGTCATAGGGTAAATAACATATATATGATTAGCCTTGATGACATTTCCTCAAATGATGCTAAATGCTTTATGACTAAAGAAAATGATTCATGGTTATGGCATAGAAGAATTGCTCACATTCACATGGATCACTTAAACAAATTAGTTTCTAATAAACTAGTAATTGGTCTTCCAAAACTCAAATTTGAAAAAAATAAACTTTGTGATGCATGTCAAAAGGGAAAATAAGTAAAAGTCTCTTTTAAAGCTAAAAGTGTGGTTTCAACTTCTAGACCTCTACAACTTTTGCACATGGATCTTTTTGGTCCCCTAGAACTATGAGCTTTGGTGGGAATTACTATGCCCTAGTGATTGTGGATGATTTTTCTAGGTTTACATGGACATTGTTTTTATCTCACAAAAATGATGTTTTTCAATCATTCAAAAAGCTTGCTAAAGTTATCCAAAATGAAAAAGGTTTTTGTATTGCATCCATAAGAAGTGATCATGGTGGTGAATTTGAAAACCATGAATTTGAAACCTTTTGTGATGAACATGGCATTGAGCATAATTTTTCAACCCCTAGAACACCACAACAAAATGGTGTTGTAGAAAGGAAAAATCAGTCTTTAGAAGAAATGACAAGAACTATGTTCAATGAAGCCAACCTTCCTAAGTATTTTTGGGCAGATGCAGTTAACACCGCTTGTTATGTTATGAATAGGGCTCTAATAAGGCCAATTTTAAAGAAAATCCCCTATGAATTATACAAAGGAAGGAAACCTAATGTCTCACACTTTCATGTCTTTGGATGTAAATGTTTTGTTCTAAATAATGGAAAAGATAACTTGGGAAAGTTTGATGCAAAATCTGATGAGGGAATCTTTCTTGGTTATTCTATATATAGTAAGGCCTTTAGGGTTTATAACAAACGAACTATGACCATAGAAGAGTCCATACATGTTGCATTTGATGAAACTAACCCAAATGAGCCGAGAAAGGAGCTTGTTGATGATGTTGCAGAAATCCTTGCAAGAACTCACCTAGAAAATCAAGAAAAAATAGTCATGAAGCAAGAAGAAAGCCCATATGAATCCCCAAGACAAGAAGACTCTCAAATCATGGATCTTCCCAAGGAATGGAGAACATCAAGAAATCATCCTCTTGACAAGGTGATAGGTGATGTATCAAAAGGGGTAATCACTTGTAACTCTCTTAGAGATGTATGTAATCATATGGCTTTTGTTTCTCAAGTTGAACCTAAAAACATAAATGAGGCCATTAATGATGAACATTGGATCTTGGCCATACAAGATGAACTAAACCAATTTGAGAGGAATCAAGTTTGGGAATTAGTTCCAAGGCCCAATGATCATCCCATAATTGGCACCAAATAGGTTTTTAGGAACAAACTTGATGAAACGAGCTTAATAATAAGAAACAAAGCTAAGCTTGTAGCTAAGGGTTATAATCAAGAAGAAGGTATAGATTATGAAGAAACGTATGCTCCTGTAGCTAGACTAGAAGCCATTAGAATGTTACTTGCATATGTTTGCATCATGCATTTTAAACTTTTTCAAATGGATGTCAAAAGTACCCTTTTAAATGGTTTTATCCAAGAAGAAGTGTATATGGATCAACCTCTCGATTTTGAAAATTTTGAATTGCCCAACCATGTTTTTAAACTTAAAAAGGCATTGTATGGCTTGAAACAAGCTCCTAGAGCTTGATATGAAAGGTTGAGCAAGTTTCTTTTAGAAAATGATTTCTCTAGAGGAAAGGTTGACACCACACTTTTTATCAAACATAAAAAGCATGACATTCTACTTGTTCAAATATATGTTGACGACATTATATTTAGTGCTTCTAATGACTCTCTTTGTAAAGAATTTGCCAATATTATGCAAAGTGAGTTTGAGATGTCTATGATGGGTGAGCTTAACTTCTTCCTTGGCCTTCAAATCAAGCAAACAAGGGATGAGACTTTCATAAGTCAATCCAAGTATTGCAAGGAACTACTCAAGAAGTTTGGAATGGAAAGAGCCAAGCAAATGGCTACACCAATGGGAACTTCCTGTTACTTGGACAAGGATGAAGGAGGTAAATCGGTAGAAATCACTAAGTATAGAGGTATAATTGGCTCACTCCTTTATCTTACCGCAAGTAGACCGGATATCATGTTTAATGTATGTATGTGTGCTAGATTTCAAGCAAATCCTAAAGAATCACACCTAAGTGCTATAAAACGAATTATGAAATATCTTATAGGCACTTCACAAATGAGATTGTGGTACCCTAAGGGTGCTTCATGTAGCCTAATTGGTTATTCCGATTCTGATTTTGCTGGGTGCAAAATGGATAAGAAGAGTACTAGTGAGACATGTCACTTGTTTGGAAGCTCATTAGTTTTTTGGCATAGTAAGAAGCAAAATAGTGTGGCATTGTCAACAACTGAAGCTGAATATGTTGCAGCTGGAAGTTGTTGTGTTCAAATCCTTTGCATGAAGCAACAACTTCTAGACTATGGTCTTGAGTTGGATCACATCCCTATAAGATGTGATAACACTAGTGCAATCAATTTGTCTAAAAATCCCATTTTACACTTAAGAACAAAGCACATTGAAATAAGGCATCATTTCATAAGAGATCATGTTCAAAAGGGTGATTGCATGTTTAAATTTGTAGAAACCACTAAGCAACTAACTGATATTTTCACTAAACATTTGGCAAAAGAAGCATTCTTTTATATAAGAAATGAACTTGGAATTTTGGATCAATCATGCTTAAGTTAAATTTCTGCATATCTTGAGCCTGCTGCATAATATGACATCTTTGCTGCATAACTCATTAACTTGCTGCATATTGTGCTTATTTGAGGCATAACATGGTGTCTTACTGCATAATCATGTTTTTTTTTTACTTCTGATTTTAATCACATTTGAATCCATTACTAACTTGAGCGTCGGAGTTTTCCCTAAGTTTGTTTTGTAGGTACTTGATCCATGCTTACGTCCCCCAATTTTCTATAATTCTGTTCCTGCTGAAGAAATGTGCATTCTGGCTCTCTTGAAGAAAAGAATCCAATACTTTGGATACTTTTGAAATGGCAACAGTTAATAAAAATGAAATCAAGTTGAGCTGGCACAAATTGGTGGTCTAAGGACTCAATTCTTAAGGATTTTGTCTTGTTTTGGATGTGCAATAATCAGAAAAAGAAGGAAGAAGAAAAATCAACTCATGAGCTGCATTTATGATATTGTAAGTACTGGAAATAATGGGCAACATCAAATAGCACAACTCAGAAATTTTCTAGTACATCTGAAGAATATGAATCTGAGTTGAGTTGCACCCACTGTGCTAAGAGTGAATGAATTTGAGACAATGTCACAATGACCTCAAAAGGACTAAAGTTGGTACTAAAAGAGCTGAACTCTCAAGGATTGTGTCTTGTTTAATAGCAACAATAATCAGTTAGAAGTCTTTCTAACTAGTTAGCAAGACCATAATGCTTTGGAAATGTCAAGCTACTCTATTAGCCAAATGATCTAATCAGTTAAACAAGTCTATAGAGGCCTTTGGAATGTTCTCATGGTTTGAGATGTTTGAAGAAGTGATCTTATGAAGAATTTCTAGTTCAAAACAAAAAAAGGGAGGAACATCTTTGCTTTTGGCCTTTGGATATGTTCTGGCATATTGGAGGGCTCTCTGTCAAGCCAAAATAATCAATTAAGCAAGCCCCCTAACCAATTATTTTGTGCAAACCGTGGGTTTCACTTTTGCTTCAAATTAAGCTAATCGGTTAGCTCAAGCCATCTAACCGATTATCCGTGCAATCAGTAGCCACTATATTCTATGACTCCACACACTAACTGATTAGCAAATCCCTCTAATCGGTTATTGGGCCCTCATAAAACAAAAACCGTGACCCATGTTCGTCCTCTTCTCCATTCACTAACAACCCTTCTTCTCCTCCATTCTCATCTTCCTCATTTCCCTTCTCACACCCACTCACCACAACTCATTCCATTCTACAAATCCAACCGTAATCCTCCCATAAAACACCATTTCCCTCACATTCCATCATTTTCCTTTTGTTTTCACCGATTGAAATCTATTTTCTCTTCCACTTTTTCACCTTCTCTCCCACTTTCTCTCTCCTAAACCGTGCCCTAGCCTCCATTTTCATCAATGGCAAGTAGCTCTACTCACTCTAAAAGAGCATGAACCAAAAATCCCAATGTACCTCTAGCCTCTGACTTTGAGTTTGACATTCCTCTTAGATTAGACCATGGACTTGGAATTCTTATTCTTCGTTCAAGAAGGTTTCACTTTTCTCACTGAACTCTTAGAATATCATGGCCTGTAAGCCTTTGTCTCTGCTCCAAGTAAGTACTACTATCTTGAAGCTACTAAAGTATACTTCTGCAATATGAGTATTTCAGGTAGCAACTTAATTTCTGATGTCAGAGGGCATGGAATAGTAGTAACTCCTAATCACTGGAATACATTGTTTGGACTTGCTCATATTGGGGAGAAATTTACAATGGATAGTCATAGGTCTTGGGAAGGTTTTAATAAAAATGAGGCTCTTGCAAGCATGCTTCGTCTTAATATCCGTATTAGAGACAAGAAAAGTCTCATTGCTGGCTACTTGAATCCACAAGACCGTCTTCTTCATTATATTGTGACACATTTTCTTGCTCCATGGGCAAGCAATTATGCCTTGGTGGAAGAAGAAGACATTTTCTTAATGTGGGCAATGAAACAGAGGCTTCACATAAATTGGCCATTTTTCATCATGCACTACATGATAAAGGCCAAGAATAAGCTAATGATGGATCTTCCTTATGCTTTGGTTGTTGCAAAAATCTTAGATCAATACAAGCTTAGTCTTCATGAAGATGGTGTGATTGATCTAATCGCCCACAACAAATTTGATCTAGCCTCCTTCAACTATATGCAGCTCAAGCAGGTAGATGGTGTATGGGTTTACGGGAAAAGGCAAGACACACTAGCAGCAGCAGAAGAACATGAACCTATGGAAGAAGCTCATGCTACAAATGAAGACCGCATCCTAAAAGCCATTGCCAACATGCAAGTGAGTATTGAAGCTCGGATTGCGACTTTTCAAACAAATCAAGAACACAGCAACACTATCATCTATGATCGCCTGAGTGCTATGGAAGATCGCTTGGATCGACTTGAGTGTCGTTTTCCACAACCTGAAGATCATGGGACTTAGGCATAGAGCAGTTAAACTTCTTTATTATGTTTATGCTAATCTAATCTTACTGTTTATCTTTTGAAATCTGCTAATAGCTTATGGCTAAACATTAGCTTGCCTTTATGATATGACTTGAACAATGTTGTGCCATGCTTAGCTTCTTAATATGCATATCCTTTGATCTTATTGCTAGTTTGTTGTTGTATATCACTGCTCTTGTGCTTCAGTATATGTTGTTACTTCTCTCCTTTTGGGAAAAGCTCTTTTTGATCATGTCAAAAGGGGGAGAAAGTTTTTGGCTTAAAAGCCATTAAGAAAAACAAGGCAAATTTCCAAAAGGTATAATTGTTAAATGAATAGCATGATCTTGGGATTCCAAAACTAAGGGGGAGCTGTGCATCTCTGATATTATCACCTCATGAAAAACAGAGGGGGAGTAAGTCTCTAACACCTTTTGTGAATTCCATTTTGTTTAACTAACCTTTTCTTAATAGTTGTTTGTCATCATCAAAAAGGGGGAGAATGTGATTGGTATTGTTTCAAGAAATTGATTTTGATGATTACAAAACAAGAAAGGATGGATGTGCATTGATCAAGCTCCAAGAATAATCAAGAATAACATATAGGGCTTAGATACTGTGTTAAGGTACTCAGGATTCACTCCAAAGCTCATTCAAATGGTTTTTCACTTAACTTAAATGGGTTTGCAAAATCTTATTTTAATCTTGTGAAAATGTTTTAATGGGTTAGCAAACTAATGACTTGTTTAAGAGCTAAATTCTCAATGTCTTTTTTAGAGCTCCTAACTAGTTAGGGACTCCACCTAATTGGTTATTGTTCAAGTCAGAATGTGTTTTTTAGAAATGTCCTAACTAATTATGAAAAGGGACGAATCGTTTATCTATCAAAACAAAGGCATTACCTCCTCTTTTATAATGGTGCTAACCGATTAGTGAATTGTGCTAATTAGTTAGTATGGCCATTTGAAAGAAACGTGGGTTGTTCCTTATAATGTCCTAACCAATTAGGATAACTTGCTAATTGATTATTTGAGAAACAGAAGCTATTTCTAAAGTCTCCTAACCGATTAGGATAACTGGCTAATTGATTATTTTGAGACTCAGAAGCTATTTCCTAAATGTCCTAACCGATTAGTGCTTCTTGCTAATTGGTTAGTATCCCTTTTTAAATGCCACGTGAACTGATTTCTAAATGCTTAACCAATGAGGCAAGTTTTGCTAATTGATTATTCTTCAAAACAAAAGCCCTGGAACTGATTTCTAAATGGTCTAACCGATTAGGATTTCTTCCTAATTGGTTATCTAGGAAACCAGTGAACTCGTTCAACGGCTATTTAATAGAGCCTTAAATGCTACCAACCACCCCAACGGCTCTAATTGATATCTGGTTATAAAACTAAGTTATTGGGCATTTATGTAGGTTGGTCAATAAATCTGAAAAACATTCTTAAGCATTGAACTCACGTTTTCTCTATCCCCAACAATCATACTCTGTTTTTGAGCTTTTGGTTGAGTGAATTCTTGATACCCATAAGCTTCAACTTGTATTATCTATTCTTGATAGAATTTCTATACACACAAACCTTATTGAATATGTAAAGAGAGGGTGAGGCATCCTTCAAATCTGTAAAGGGTGAGGTATCCCTTTGTTATTGAGACTCAAGCACAAAAGGTGAGGTTTCCCAAGGTGTTGAGTGCTCCAACTTGTAAAGGTTATCAAGCACCTGTTGAAGCTTGAAGAATTAGTGAAAATCTCGGATGATTACTTGAGGATTGGACGTAGGCCACAAGTGGATTGGTGGCTGAATCAGGATAAATCTTGTGTTTGTTCTTCTAAACTCAACTCTTTAATATCGTGTACTGTTTCATTGAGTTTGTATGAATACTATCTTGATTGTTTGTGATATTTGTCATTGGAAGTCTCATATCTCATCTATCGATTCATTTCAAACAATCAATAGCTTCAACGAAAATCAATATTCAAGTGATTTACGAAAGTTTTGTGAACTTGTTTTTAAAACTCAATTCACCCCCCCTCTTGAGTATTGAGGCCACTTGGTAACAAGCTGTAAATATGAGCTTTCAGATTCTAAACCATGGAAATTAGGAAGTAAAGAAATCATACTCAACTTAAATATAAAATTGTTAGCATTGAGTGGAAAGACAAAACATGATGGACTAGAATTTCGAGGTAGTTGCAAATATTCACGCATAGTTTGTAATAGTTAATTTTAATGTTCATCATGTATACTTTCATTTTCAATCATTGTGTCAATTGTGTGTGATTGTGATTCAAACAAATCAATATATAAAGTACCAGGATTAATTTTAACCAAACGACTAGAATTTGAATCACAATACTAACTAAGCATAAATAAATGACTTAAAATAAAAATAATAATAATGTACAAGTCAGCAATATAAACCAGCCATTAAATATCATAGTTAGTAAATTAGTAAGTTAATAAATTAATAAGTTAATAAGTTAGAAAGTTAGAAAGTTAGAAAGTTAATAAGTTAGAAAGTTAGTAAGTTAAAAAGTTAAAAGAGTAGAGAAAGAATATACCTGATGATGAAGTTTACTTAATGAAAGAGAACCTTAATAAGTTAAAATTTCAAATCAAGTCCACGACAACGGCACCAAGAACTTGATGTGAATTATATGTTATAAACCCAAGTGCATGTTGTTTCAAGTAATAAATTCTCGGGAGTTCGAGGTCGATTCATAGGGAATTGATGAAGAAAAATTCTTTGAGGTAAGGAAAAGATTTTTCACAATAACAAAGGTGATAAAAGTTGTTTACAAATGAAAAAGGATTTGCTTAGGATAGGAGATCCACTCTTGGTAGTAAATTAAAGGCAATATTATTTCTTTTTATAACTCAATTGAAATCCATACATAATGGAGGTTCCAATCAGAAAATACAACATTCAAAGTTTCATTAAGATTATATATGTAATTATATTATGGTTCCTTTAATTATCCATTAACGCCAACACTTGTAAATTGGCTCAAGAATTCATTGTGTCAAATTCTTGTCTACAATGAATCAAGATCTCCAATTTACAAGGAGTTTCTAAATTGATTGGAAACAAAATACAACACATATAATGACCACTTGATAGTACATCATTCCAACACAAGAAAAAAATTAATCTAACCTTAATTTATTACGAAAAGCTTCACCTTTTCATCCAAGCAAAATGAAATTAGTTACTCATGAACAAGAAGAAAGAACGAGATAAGAAGAAAAAGATTAACATAACTTCAATTTAGAATAAAAGAAAACTACAACAAGAGACACAAATAACACAATAGCAAGATCTTGATCTCTAAGCCAAGATGCCCAAAATGATCAGCCAATGCTCCCTTTTATAGAGCTTGAGGAGTACAAAATGATAATGGAATGGTTTGATAATGAGTGGAAAATGTCAAGAGAGTTGTTTGATAATTGTGAATGAGTGGAAAATTATTAAGATGCTTGTCTCTCGAATGATTCGTGCTGAACTTATGGCTGTCATCAGAATTTGAAAAAGTGGTCTTCATAAAAGTTGTAGGTTATTGTCTTAGCTTTCCAATGGCGCTGGTTTAAGCCCACAATCACTCCTACAACTCAAGATATGGGTTGATCTTTGCACACTACTCAGGCTCAACTATAACTCATCTGTTCTGACTTCCAAGCCATCTGAATTAGCTCGTTTTTCATGAAAGTTATAGATTTGGGTCTTAACTTTCTAATGCCACTGGTTTTAGTCCAAAATAACACCTCCAGCTCAAGATATAGGTTAATGAGTTCGCAAAGGTCAAGTTGTCAGGATCAACATTCTAGATCTTACTTCAACTCTAATTTAAATTATCCAAACGTGTGATTTAGCTCTTGAAGTCTTCATGAAAGTTGTATAGAATTATCTTAGCTTTCTTACAAGACCAGAATCACATCAACCAGATATTTGAAACTCAAATTATAGCCAATTTTCTGAGCGCTACCAAATAGACAAATTAAGGCTAATTCAAGCAATAATTCCTTCAATGATCCAGTTAAGCTCAATATCATAAAATATGACAAAACCAACTTAATTAAGCCAAATTGAACCTTAAGAATCCCAGTGCAAGGACTATCAAAATGAATAAAATATATTGCTATCATGCACAAGGTGAGTAGTGCTTGGAATTAGATCACTGCCTTAACTACCTTGTGTAGTATTTATAGGAGAGTCATGATAGATAAGGATCATGATTAAATCTATATTAAATGTTGTTAATAAGGATAAGAATATATTAATATTATCACTTATAACTAACTCATCTATTTATGAGGGATTCTATAAGAGATTTATTCCTCATAAATAAATATATTTACTTATCTAAAAGTGCTCATAGATATTCAGTATCTAACCCTAGTGGGTCGGGTTGCTCCTAAACTGCTAACCTGTAACTCGGTCTAGAACAATTTATTTAGGTATAAATTGTTCATTCAATTAATAATTTACTAATATATATTATGTGACAAATTGTTCTTAGTCGGATCTTTAAAATGGAAAGGAGCCTAATTTCCAAAATTTGTGGAAAATGACTCACATGAGAAACAATGGATCATAGGAAGATGACACTTCCGAGGATGTTCATGTAATGTGGCATTTATTTGATTTATAAATTATAATGAATTTTTTTGTTATTTGTAATCTTCAATTATAAATATAATTATGATCATAATTTTTCAACTTACAGAAAACGGTTCAAGAAGTTTCTATGGGGATGTTACAAGATGTAGACAAAGAGACTAATAAAGACCCTATTATCAATGTTGCCTTTAAATATGTTGTAGGTGAGCGATCTGGGTATTGTCATGGTCTTTGAGATGCAATTAAACTGATGAAAGGCCAATCTTTTATTGGTTTACGTGAGTTAAAAAATGAGCGTGAGAAACAACAAAGTTTAGAGATGAAATTGAATGAGGTTGAGACTCACCTTCAAGAAAAGCATAACATGAGGGAAAAAATGGCAACACACTTAGAAGAGAGCTAAAGGCAGCTTGAAGAAAGGATGGCAGCTATCTTTCTTAGAATGCAAACTTCCTAGGTAATTATGAATAATGGTTAAATGGTACAAACTATAATTAAGTAATGACTTTATATTCTGGAGTCTATTGGTTTAGTGTCTTGAATCTTTTATTAGTTGGTGTTATGAATATTTATATAGGTTGGGCAATTTACTGGTGCAATGAACATGTCATCTAAACTTGATCAAAGCTAGGACTTCTATGAACATGGTTGTAGACAAGTAAGTTGTAACACCCCGAAATTTGTTATTTTACAATAATAACAGAATTGTACTATTTTATGATTTGTGTGCTGTAAAATTATTTTGATAGTTCCGTGACTATATTTGATTATTTTGTGTGATTTAGTCTGGGATAGGAAAATAATAATTTTCTGGCCGGAGAAAATCTTTACGCATTTATTCAGAGTTAGGGGATCTTACTAAACCCAATTTCGAGATATGCATGTCGTAATCTTTTAATTTTTAGAATTTATCTGTGAAATAAAAATATTTTATATTTTTATTATTATTTTATTATCCAGTGGACGATACCTACTGACTTATGAGCAGTAGCTTTTATCCAATGGACAATAGGAACCGGTAAAGTCTTGAAACTTACTGATAGTGAACCAATAGGAATGAAGTCAATATTAGTGGCTTGACATTTTCTAAACTAATAGAAAATGGTCAAATTTAGTGGTTGGACTAGTTAGAAAGAAACTAGAAAATCTAACTAAGTTAGCTTAAATCTAACTAGGTTATTCTAAAAGCTTAGGGAGTAATCAAATGGAGACAAACTTAGTTACTAACCAATAGGAAACTTAGTTACTCTTAGTTACAAGAAGGTTCTCCAATGTTCAAGAATCAATGACTAACATCAAAGTAACTAGATAGTTGGCTAATGAACTAAGTAAGCTAACTAGGTTTGCCTAAGCTTCACAAGGTAACTAAATGGAACCAAACTTGGTTAGTGTTTCTCATTACACTTCCATGGCCACTTGATCTTCAAGGAAGGTTCAAGGCTCAAAATTTTGAGCTTATCACCTTGTTAAATATCCTAGCCTCCATAATGATCCAATAGTAAACAAAAAACTTCCCAATCACTCCCTACACTTTCACGGCTAACACCAAGACAAAGGAGACAAAAATCATTTCATCTTCATCATTCTTATCACTTTAGCTTTTCTCTCCATTCTCTTTCTTCCAAGAAAACACAAAAACACAATTTTCTCATCTTTGAGAAGCTCTCGGTAGCCACACCATTTACCAACATCTAACCTTCCATAATTTTATCTAATCTTACTTCTTAAACCTAAACCATATTCTAAACATCTTTCTTGTTGCAAGTTTCTTCTAAATCATCCATCTAGTGCTTGAAATCCAAGCTTGAAGTTTCTATCCTACAAGGTAAAGATCCTTGTTTTCTTGTTTTCAAGGTGATTCTTAAGTTCTAAAGTCATGATTGATCCATGGTTTTTCTTTTTCAACCATAGTTTATGACTTTGTAAATTTGTTTAAGCTTGATAGGATTTTTCTTAGAGCCATACGAAATCCCTAGGAGAAGGATACAAGAAGAGTTTGATCTTCCTTAAAGTGAGAGGGAGATTTATCTCACCAACCAAGTATGGTGGTGAGAGATGAAATTGTTTGTGAAGGATGGTGAATCCATGTGAGGGTTCATATCCTTGTTGTGTAATTAATTTATTGGGTGTTTATATGCTAACATTATATGATATGTTAATTAACATTATATGATATGTTAATTTTATACATGTATGCTATGATTGATGATGGAAAGGAAAACAAAATTTTGGTTCCAAAGACCATGAGGCTTTTAGCCTTAACACCTCAAAATAGGTGTTTCCAAGTTAAGATTTTCACGAATGATAAAATTGTATGCTTAGGAAGAAAAGAAAAAGAAAAGATATGATGATTCCAAAGGTCATGTATCCCACGATTTTGAAAGCTTGGAAGGACTTGGTTTTATGCAAAAATATGATTTTAAAGTGGCAATTTAGTTGATTAAGTACAAGGATTTAAGAAATGGAAACAAAATACTTTGTTATTAATTTCGTTTATGAAAGAAAAAGAGAGATTGAAAGTGTTTGAATCTCAACTTGTTTTAAAGAGAATTAATTTTTAGAATTGATCTAATTATTATGGTGATTACGTTGGTGACTTGAAATCTACTAACGTATAGCTCACTTTTTGGGTTTTTTAGCGCGTTAGGAAATTTTAAGTGAGAAAACATGGAAAAGTAAAGTAAGAAATGATATAAATTTTTAGAAAGGCCAAAATGAGGTTTAGAAGGTTGAGAAATATTTTACGTAGTAGAAAATTAGTGAAGAATGTTTTACATAACTTAAAAATGTGATTTTTAAGCTACGCGATTTCAAAAATGTCAAAAAATAGCTACGTGATTTGGAAAACATTGAAATATTTTATGCGATTGAGAAAACGTTGAAAAATCAATACGCAATTTGAAAACGCAACAAAAATGTTGCGCGATTGTGAAAACACAATAAAATGTTTACGTGATTGAAAATACAGTAAAGATACTGTTGGACCAGTGTGTGGGCCCTGTATATGAGATTATATGTTTGGACTGTGAATAGCTTGTATGCATTGAGCATGCATTGGAAAAGTTCGATGGACTATGTTAAGGCTAACAGCCTAGGAGAGATTTACACCTCTTGAGTGGGTGCGATATGCATAGTGTAGGTCACTTGTTGACCTTGGGGGTGTTAAGGTGTGGGTTTTCCACAATGGGCAGTTGGTAGCTCTTCTGTACCATGCATTGGATTGATGTAGCGTACTGATGATCCAGACCGAGACATTATTTTTAATCAAGATCTAGTGAAGACTGTCATGTAAATGCTAGATGTGTAAACACTTATGAGAATTGGGGCACGTGGTCTGAGGCATGTTGGTACAGACAGATCTTTTAGATCAATCTCTCTGACTTGAGTTTTAGCTCCATGGAGTAGCGAAATGAGTCAATGAGCATATGCATAACTTGAACGTATCTGTATATCTTTGAGATATTTTATCTATCAAATGTTGATAAATGTTGGATGAAATGATTATGTTTATTGTTTATTATACCTGAATTAGTGTGTGTGATATATCTATATGATATATTGTAATTGTTGTCTCCATGCTGCCATATTGGTATTGGCATAGATAATCTCACATCTTTGTATGCCTATTCTTGTATTGTATTTATATTTAGTAAAGACGCTAAGCAAGGTATTGAGCAAGAAGGCGAAGAGGAGCAGATTCCTGTTGAGGAAGCTGAGTTCTGATTTGATGATAACTCGATCAAGTTTCTTTAGATATATGAGATTGCAGTTTCATGGAGGAGTTGGTGCGTGGCGCATTAGTCCTAATGAGGAGGGACTTATTATCAGGGTCATTTGACAGTTAATACGAGTAGGATCTTTCATGGAGATCTTTTCTTTTCTATTACTATTTATGTACATGTAGAATTCTCATTATCTATTCGACAATATTGGGGCAGTCGTTACCAAGTCCCATCTGAGATCAGTATTGTATCGTCTGCTCGGACACCTGTCCATAGGACGACACGTCAACCAGGATTCCTACCTTCTGAGGAATCTGAGGCTGATCCCGAGGAGGACCCGTCTGAGGATTCTGTTGTCTAGGTGTACTTGGGCCAGTATGATAATGTAGAAATGTTTAAATACTTTTGAGAACTTGGTCTGTATATAAATAAGTTTGACAGTACTTATGTGATATATATGATGTAAATTATTTGTAATGATGTTTAATATTTTTATTTTCTACTAAATTATCTTATTGATATCAAGAAATTTTATAACTCATATTTTATTAAATAATATTATTTTATAACTTGGGAAGTAATTCGATAATAATTAATATAAAATGTGATACCCTACGGTGAGTGTTACATAAGTGGTGTGTAACATATCAATACTTTAGTTATTTGGGTGTTGTTTTGATTTTTTGAATTAATGAATATGATTTGTGTGCCCCATAAACTTGAACATTTAGTACCAAATGCAGAAAACTAACATTTTATAATCATATCTCTGTAAAAGTATTCTATATGTGCTAATTAGTTTGTAGTCTGACAAAAAGGTGATTTAGGAAAGTTGTATATAAGTGTTGGTATAAAAATAAAATATTTTTCAATTTATGTTATTTCGATAGTTTAATGTGGCATGAATATAATTCTTCATGAATTTACAAGTTGTCGAATGGAATCAAAGCTAATCGAGACAACAATATCAATTGCCATTTTCATTTCATAATGGGAATAGTAGTTTCAATTTTAAATCAAAATAGAAGGCTTGGAGAGTAACTACACTTAGCAAAATTTCTGGAAGGAAGAAACCTCGAGTGCAGACCAGCAAATGTTCGAGCATAGTTTGAATTCAAAAGAAAGAAATTTTGAATTTGAAATGAAAGTTAGCAGCAGTTGGAGATATAAGATCAAAGCAACATATGGATTGCTAACAAAAAGATCAAGCAGTTATTGATGGCACGAGGATTGTTGACAAAGATTTGGTGGTTATTAGACAAAGATTACCAATCATTTAGACAGTTATCTTTGTTGTAGACATATGTCAAAATCTTGTAAACTAGGTAGTTACTTAGGAAGTCTATAAATATCAAAAGGATGGAAACATTTAGGGGTTCGAAATTCTATACTCAAACTCTTGTAAACTCACGCTCTCACGTCCATTGACATCTCGAGCAAACAACATGCAAGTTTAGTCCAATATGTTTCCATCCATTTTCTTTTCCATTCCTGTATTATTTTCAAATTCAATGCAACTTTAAATATAAGTTCATTTTACATTTCTAGTATTTACATTATTTGTAAATTCTTTTCTACTCCTGATCAAGTGATTCTTTCAAAGAGCATTTGAGTTATGTTTATTGCTTTCATTTAATTGCTTTCATTACTTTTATGCAATTTTACTTTCTTGCAATTTACATATTTGCGCATTTACTTTTCATTGCATTTATCTTAAATTGCTTTACTCCATGCTCTTTACTGTAAGTCTTTTACATTCTGTCATATTTATTTCAACTACATTTTCATTTCAGTCATTTACATTTAACTTATTTTCCTTTGCACTGATTCTTTGTTATTTTCTCGAAAATAAACATTTTCTAATTTTCAAACTTAGTTTTCATCAAGATAAATATACGTATAAAGCTTTCGATTTTGGATTTGCATAACTTTCTTGAAATCGAAATCATTAACTCCATTCCTTTAAGATATTCAGACCAGAATCCCAAGAGGAAACGATTCCCTTCCCTGAATTGAGATCGAGAATCAAACTTTGTCCATAGACAAAGGGTTTACCCTAGTCTAAATAATGATATTCAAAATATTTTGGTAAACAAATTGGCACGCCCGGTGGGGCAGGTCAATCGAATAAAATCTTAAAAGGTTTTTGCTAAGTATATGCGCTTGAGAAGTGGTAGAGTTCTGTTAAATATGTCTGAAAATACATCTTTGAGTGCTCAGAACCCTCAAGTAGGGAATAATGGAGCCAGTGGCACTAGAGACACCATAGTCTCTGCAAATCTACCTCAAACCGTGGAGCCCGTGATGAGTGAAATCACAGGGGGCCCTGTTTCGAATTTAGAAAGTAGAACTCTTGGGGTAAACAGAAATGCACCCTTGTATGGTTTACCTCTTGGGTTTGTTCCCCAAAATATTACACAAAACATAAGGACTGCCCAAGCCACATACACAAGTCATATACCTAATTTTTCGCCAAGAAACTGAATGGTAAATATTAGTGGCCAAGTTGCAGGAATAAATACCAATCGAACTGATAGGCAAAATATGGGAATGCCAATGTTCCCTAATATGCTCAGGGATATGTCTTCGATTCCTTCAGGGAATACGAATACAACCTTGAACAATATCAGACAACAAATTGATGAAAGTAACCATGAGATGGTTCATATGCTGACTCAGCAAATGACTACTGTGATAACACAACTTATAGAGTCAACCAATAACACCTACACCACATTGGCTAGGCAAATGCGTAGGATTGCAGATATTTTTGGTAACCCAGAAGATTTTGTAGGCAATCAAAAGGTAAACAATCAACTTATTTATCAAGAAAATGCCTAATTGATAAATAATCTCAACGTTAACAATACAATTGAGGATAACCAACCAAAAGAGATTCCACAAGGTCCAAATGTAGGATTTCAAATAGTCAATCGAAATCAGGATGCTAATAATCTTCTAGAAATGATTAGACTTAATAATCGTAGGGGCAACAAAATATCAGCCAAGTAGTGGGACAAGTGCTGAATAGGTATGGTTTTAATGTGAGATATGCAAATAGACCCTATTTTGTGTCAGTTTTTCCTGAATTTATCCAGCAGGTAGAATTACCTAGAGGGTGCAAAGCACTTAAAATCTCTAGTAAATTTACTGGGAAAAGTGGAGAATCCACCGTGGAGCATATTGCTCGATACATAATCGAAGCTAAGGAAGCAGCCTCGAATGAATATTTAAAAATGAAATATTTTCCCAGTTCTTTAACCAAGAATGCCTTTACTTGGTTTACAACCCTTCCACCAAATTTGATTCACTCTTGGAACCAATTGGAAAGACATTTTTGTAACACCCCAAACTTTACGAAAAATGACTTTTATATCCCAAATGTACTGTTTGATGTTTTTCAACTTTAGGATAAATGACCGTTATGTCCTTTTTGTACTGTTTGTTGTTTTTCTGTATGAAATGCTGTTTTATTTTACAGTCTGTGATTTTATTTGAATATTTTGTGTGATTTGCTCTGGGACAGGAAAATAATATTTTTTGGGCCAGGAAAATCTTGTTTTAATTATTCGGAGTTGGGGGATCTTACTAAACCCAATTCTGAATGATACTGTTATTAATTTTTGAATTTTTAGGATTTAACTGTAAAATAAAATAATTTTATATTATTATAATATTATTTTATTAGCCAGTATAATTAAATGACAGTGGACCCAGAAAAGTCTTGCGGGACCCACGTTTAGTGAAACAGTTAATGTTTTTGGATTAGAATAATTTCTAAATCAATAAGAAATGGTTAATAAAAGTGATTAGACTAATTAGTTTAGGATTTGATGAATTTAATTAAGATGGATTAGAATTTAATTAAGTTATTGAAACTTTAATTAAGTTAAATATGTTTAGAAGCTTAATGGGATTAGTAGCTTAATTAAACATCATTAGTGGTGAGATATTTTAAGAGCTAGTGACAAGCTTAATGACTAGGCTTAATTAGTGACAAGGCTTAATGACAAGGCTTAATGACTAGGCTTGGATTAGCCAATGAGAGCTAAGCTTGGTGATCAAGTTTTAATCCTCACCATTGATCATTTCTAAGGCTTGGATGGAGCCAACCAAAGGGACACCTCCTTATCATTGAAGTCTACGGCCATATGGCTCTTTGGAGGGTAATTATCACTTAATTCTCTAACATTTTTCTCTCTTCTCTCTCTTCCAAAAATACCAAACTCCATTGATGCTATCTTGGAGCACCATTCGGCCAAGAACCCTAGTTCACCATCCAACCACCCAAAATTTTATCCCACCTACTTTTCTAAACCTAAACACAATTCTAAGAACATCTCTAGTTGAGAGTTTTTGCAAAATCCAACATCTTGGGCTTGAAAACCTACTTGGGAGATTTTACCTAGAAGGTGAAAACTTTGTTTTTCATTTCTAAATTCTTTTTCAAAGTTCTAAGCCATGATTGATCCATGGTTTAAGCTTTCTTTCATGTTAATAACTTGTAGAAATTTGTTTAAGCTTGA
Organism: Ormosia emarginata; assembly: GCA_029884605.1. NCBI lineage: Eukaryota > Viridiplantae > Streptophyta > Magnoliopsida > Fabales > Fabaceae > Ormosia > Ormosia emarginata. The sequence continues at coordinate 25,050,271 of JAQQTP010000062.1, read as the reverse complement.
TAGGTGTCTTGGAGGGGTGAAAACCAAAACCCTAGAAAGGAGTGAAAGAGTGTTTGTCTTCACTTAAGGTAAGAGGAAGACTTGAATCTTATCATCCTTGGGTGGTGATAAGAAAATGGAATTGGTTGTGGTTGTAGAATCCATAAGGATTCCTTTGTGTTATTTGTTATTAGCTTTCCTATTTGTGATTTGTATTAAATTACATGTCTACAAGCTTTAAATATATTGTATGTGTTAGAAATGCATGTATAATTAGTAGGATGTGAATAACATGCCAAGGATTGCATGAGTGTTCCAAAGAACACCAATGAAGGCTCACGGCCTCAACATCAAAGGAGAACCAAAATGTTCTCATCAATTTTCCAAAAGTGTGATTTAATTAACTTAGGGGAATTGATAAGATATAAATTGTTTTAGAACAAGAAAAACAAATTTAAAGATTAAATGTCAATTTTATGTATTTCGGCCAACATGCCAAAGCCAAGTATTTATGATTTCTAAAATCATTTCCAAACCATTTTTAATCAAAAAGAAGCAATATATACTAGAAGGAATTTGATTACAATGAGTTTTGAGAAAATAAAAGGATTAAGATTGAGTTGAAGAAGTTAAAACTAATGATTTTACTGTTAGAAGAAAAATACAGTAGCTTTTGTAAATTTCTAACATATAGCTCATTTTATATTTGGAAGCATGTTAGTAGTTTTCAAAAGTTTAATTACATGGTTTGTCATATAAATAAAAAGGAATTTTTAACAGAAAAATTAGAAAACCATTGATATAGATTTTCTAAGCAAAATACTGTCAATTTTTATTAAAAATGGACAAATAAGATAAAAAAGATATCCAATATATAGTATACGGTATGAAAAATACTCTACGTAGTTCAAAACATACTAAAAATTATTTCTGTTTCTTTAAACAGTGATTTGTAAGGAATTTGGACAAGAAAATAATTTAAAAATCTTACGCGATTGAGAAAATGTATTAAAAACCCTACGTGATTTTGAAAACAGTAAAATATATTTACGCGATTTAAAAATATTTGTAAAAATGACAGAATTGTGAAAACGCGATAAAATTTCTACATAATTGACAAAAACAGTAACTTTTACTGTCGGGCCAAAGTGGTGGACCCGGACAGGTTGTGAAACAGTATTTGTCTGGTGGGACTTACTGTATATATATGAGTTTGTGCTATTGAGGGCATTTTCGTAAATATGTGCCATTGAGGGCATTTGCATAAATACGCATATTTATACCATTGAGGGTATTTTGATAATTTTTATTTTGGACATTCATTGAGTTAATGCCAATTTTTGGTGAATTGATTGACGAGGTGAATCACACTGTGTTGTCAGTGCGATAAGCGTAGTGTGGTTCATTCCATTATGGACTTGGAGACATTAGTGTACGGATTATTCCATTTGTGGACAGTTGGTCGCTCCTCTAGGCCGTGGTAACTGGCAACACACTAATGGACTCGACACGCACTATACTTAATCGAGATCTTGTAAAGTCTAATAGTGCATTGCCTGTACTGACACAACGTTTGACAGTGAACTACACCACGCCATGTGACTGTGGGCTATAGACGCAACGTGTGACAGCGCAATAGTTTGGTTGGGCAACCGTGGTACTAATAGATTTTGCGAGTCATTCTCTCTGATGTCTGTATGTGTTTAGCTCCATGGAGTAGGATCGTGTCATATTGCATATGTGTCTGTGTTGTACATTATTATATTTTTATCTGTGATATCATATATATTTATGTTTATATTATATCTATGTTATACTGTATTTATGTTTATGTTGTTCTGTGTTATACTGTATTTATGTTTATGTTGTTATGGCATTCTATATTGTATGAACTGTATATCTAATTGTATTATCATTTTCTTATTTACCATGTTTGTGATGATATAGATTGTCTTACCTCTTTATTATATGTGTTTCTGTATTTTAAATTTATGTGGTAAAGAGTTTGAGGAAGAGGAACAACCTCTTGAGTGTGTGTATCCTGAGGAGGAGGAAGAGCAGCAAACCGAGGATTAGTACGACGATCAAGAACCATCCGATCATCCATATCCATTGGATTGATTGTGGGAGGATGACGCTACCAGGATTCTTTGGATTCGTGCGACTTGAGTTTCACGGAGGCTCTGAAGCCTGGAGACTGCGGTGAGAGATCCATTCGAGACTCGCTTACGTATGTGGGGCGTCTGACTGTGACTATCCGTACTGAGTTTGATGGAGTACCGATCTTTTCCACTACGTTGTACTTACATGTGGAGTTGCCACTATCTCTTAGGCGTTACTGGGGTGGTATATTTGATGCACCTAGTGAGATTAGCAAACTAACAGTGATTCGCACGGACCCGTGTCCGTAGAGGGTCGAGGCATCCTAGATATTTATCACCTGAAGTTTCATCTGAGAGTGATCCTTCAGAGAATTAGATATACATGATGTGTACTTGGGCGCGTCTGCGTTTGTATATATTGACTTTTACTGCTTTGTTTACTGTTTTAGTTTAAATAATTATAGTTGTAAATTATTTGTATAACTTATAACTAAAACCATACGTATATTATGTGTAATTTTAGTTTGTTTATTTTGTGTTTTCGCGTTATTTTATTTAACAATATTCTATAGATCAGGAAGAATTTTTACAACTCGTATTATAATGTAACAAATGTTTTACAACTTGGGTAGATTTATATTTATTTTTTTCTTTTATTTATTTATAAATGTGACATCCCCACAAGGGTGTTACAATTTTCATGACCAGTTCTTTAGAGGAGAAACAAAGGTAAGTCTCCTAGATTTGTTTAATATTAAAAGAGGCCATAAAGAGTCCATAAATGATTACTTGTCTAGGTTCAAGCAAATGAAGGCTAGGTGCTTCACTATTGTTCTTAAATTTGAGGTGGTCAAAATGGCTGCTAGTGGATTAGATTATTCCATTCGAAAGAAACTAGTAAACCAGCAAATCCTCAACATGTTTCAGATTGCTGATAAAGTAAGACAAATCGAACAGTTGAAACTTGAAAAGGAAAGATTTAGAAAAAATCTGAGAAAAGAAAAGATTGCTTACGTTGAAACTCCCGATATTCAGGATAAGTACTTTAAGAAATCGAAGGATAATAAAGTAACCTATGTCGAAATCGATGAGGGTGTAAATGATGAGGAAAATGAGGTTAACATAGCAGAATTAAAGTCTGGTCATCCTTATACTTGTTCATCTTTAGTACATAATTGAATCAAGGATAATATAAAATCCTCTACTAGGCCAACTTATGCTTTCGATATTTCTAAAGCATATTTAATTTTTGATGTCTTGTTAAAAGATAAGCAAATCAAACTTCCTGATGGACATAAAATACCTCCAATAGAAGAGATAAAGGGTCGAAAATATTGCAAGTATCATAATAGATATGGCCATTCGACTAACAATTGTATATATTTCAGGGATTTAAGTCAAAAAAGCATCATGGAAGGAAGACTGATTTTCGATAACAAGAAAAGCATGAAGGTGGATGTTGATCCATTCGAAATGAATGCTAGCTATGTACAGCTTCCTTTAGGCTTGATTTCTAAATGCATTTTCTTTGATCAAATCAATTTTGAAACTTTCTTGATTCTCCTAGGTTAATTAAGTTACACTTTAGGAAAAATCAAGAGAACATTTTGGTTTTCTAACTTGTCATTGTCGTGAGCTATTGGATGTGTCCTTTGGAACACTCATGCAAATTTACACATGTTATTCACATCCTATATCTTATCATACAATTCTAACACATGCATTGTATTTTCTAACACATGCAATATATTTTCTTCACTTTGAGGCTAAAGAATTAAAGAAATGAAGCAGATCGCCATGCACCCAAATGTATAAAGTAACAGGAAGCTTAACATGGTCCTTGGGAAGACCAAACAATTGGTCTCGAGGAGAACATTCGAACTCGAACCAAGGCTTTAGCCCATTTCCTTCAAGTCTCAATGGCGGAAAGCAAAGGGCTTCAACAGCAAACAACAATTGACAAAGGAGCTAGGGAAAATTAAAATCATCAAACAATAGAAATAAACCCAAATACCACACCACTAAATTCGAAAAAAAATTAACAAATACACACATCGAGGTGTTTGAGGCTAAAGAACAGGAGGTTTTCCCAAAGGCTAAGGAAACGTTAGTCGAATTCCTTCTTAGAAAGAAGGAAGATGAAAGGGAAATGTCTCTTTGCCCTTGATGCACTAAATGTTTTCTCCCATAGGTTAGAATAAGTCTTACCAAGTAGCTAGGAAGCGTTGGATGCGTGTAGAAGGTCTACTACAAGAAATTCAATCAGCATAAATAACCAACCAACAAACCACAATTCTGTGGTGGTTCAGGATCCGGAAAGGATCGAGAAAAGCAAGACCAGGGTGTCCCCTTCAAGCGTGGCACCTAATCAATGGGTGAGGAATAGTCCACATCCCCACAAGTTTCAAAATAGGTCATTTTGGCCAATTTGGAATATGGGATGAATCCTTTTTTGGGAAGACCAAACAATTGGTATCGAGGAGAAGGTTCAAACTCGAACCAAGGCTTTAGCCCATTTCCTTCGAAGTCTCAATGGCGGAAAGCACAGAGGCTTCAACAACAACAACAACATAAAATAAAATATCCGCATTGACTTTCAAGTTAAAATGCAAAGAAAAGGTCCTATGCTCAGGTGGTCCAAGGACCACCACTAAGAGCATAAAAGCAGAAACCCCCCAGTCCAATGGAGGAAGACGTCATCACAGATTCTTTCGAATCTGGCTTTAAGGATGACCTGGATACCATTTTTAGCATTAATGTGATGTCCCTTCTCCCTTATAATTTTTCTATTGCAAGAAACTAAGAACTAGACTAGGAAGAGGACTTCGAAGATAGTTTGGAAGAGACCAGTTAGTACTTGGTCGAGGAGGATACAGTTGAGGTATTAGAGAATTCTGCAGTTTTCAACATTCCCTCTCTCGAAATGAAGAGTCATTTGCGCCCACTGTTTATCAAGGCAACAATAATTGGTAGATTCTACAAACATCGCAAGGCTCCATCTTCTTACCGCCATCAGAGATGATAAAATTGTCTTCCTCTTACCTTAAATGTAAGACATAAAGGTTTCTTCCTTTGGCACCTTCACGGTTTTTCACCACCAAAAATACCTAAAATCTCAAACAAAATAGTGGGCAAAGTGTTGATAGATGGAGGGACTGCTATTAATCTGTTGCCAAAGAATTCGCTGAGGAAGTTTAGCAAAATAGAGGCAGATTTGTTGCCTCACAATACGGTGGTGACAAACTTTAATGGCAGATCCTCCACGTCAGAAGGGGTTGTTGTTCTTGACGTCAAAGTGACCTCAGTCACGAGGTCATCCTTGTTCATAGTGGCTCCCTCGAAGGCCAGTTATAATCTTCTTTTGGGAAGAGAATAGACATGTTGTAGGTGCTGTCCCTTCAACTGTTCATCAGAAGATATTCTTGTGGAGCCAAATAGGAGAGCTCAAAATGGTGGAGGCTAATGATACTCTCTGCCATGTAAACCAGAATCATGCAAATTTGTAAATATATATACCTGGTGTCAGACCATTCTGCATATGGTATTCGACAGCTCTCGACAGCAAGGGAGTCGAGATAGTGGCCATTACACTAACAAGTTTTTCTGTTATACCGAAGGCTGATTCATTTTAGTTTCGAAATTGTAATGATTTCAAGGCCTAAGATGCCTATTTAACATTCCAGGCTGAGTGTCTTCGACCTCAAGTTGTAATATAAATGGAGGAACTTAAGAGCTATATGGCTCGAATTATAGCATATAAAGCTGAAAATTGCACTGAGAGTGTAATTTCGAGTCATAAGACTCGAATCTCAGCCTATATGGATGATAAATTTGGTGTTATTGAAGACACCAATTTGGATTGTATTTATGATTACTCTTCTTTAGGATACAAACAAGCCCTTTTATCTTCTAATGTTAAAAAGATAGAGGTACAAGATCTTTTAACAGAGATTAATCTAGGGAATATTGTAATATATAGACCTACTTTTATTAGTAGTTTAATAAAATCTGATTTCAAGTATGAGTTGATTCACCTACTTGAAGAATACAAAGACTATTTTGCATGGGAATATGAAGAGATGCCTGGGCTCAGTCGAGATTTGGTAGAACACGGACTACCAATTCGAGTAGGACATAGATCAATCAAGCAAGCTCCAAGAAGATTTGCACCTGAAGTGGTCTTGAAGATCAAGGAAGAAATCGAAAGGTTATTAAAGGCTAAGTTCATTTGAACTGCCAGGTATGTTGACTAGATCTCTAACATTGTTCATGTTATGAAAAAGAATGGTATGTTAAGCGTATGTATTGATTTTTGAAATTTAAATTACGTTACTCATAAAGATGAATATCCTATTTCTATTGCTGACATGTTGATTGATTCAGCCTCGGATTAAGAAATTTTAAGTTTCATAGATGGTTATTCTGGGTATAATCAAATTTATATTGCAGAAAAAGATGTGCCAAAAATAGCTTTTTGATGTCCTAGAGCAATTAGCACTTTCGAATGGGTAGTCATGTCATTCAATTTAAAGAATGTTGGAGCCACATATTAAAGGGCCATGAATACCATTTTTCATGATATTATTAGTAAATTCATGGAAGTTTACATTGATGATGTGGTGGTCAAATCGAAATAAAAAAAGGAAGACCTTTCGAATCTAAGACAGTCATTCGAAAGAATGAGGAAACATAGATTGAAAATGAATCCTATTAAATGTGCTTTTGGTGTTTTTGCAAGAAATTTCCTTGGATTCTTGGTTTAGAAGAAAGGAGTAGAGGTAGATCAAAATAAAGCTAAAGCTATTCTAGAAGCATCATCTCCTTCGAATAAGAAACAGTTCTAGTCTTTGCTTGGAAAAATTAATTTTCTGAGAAGATTCATTTTGAATTTGTCTAGGAAAACCAAAGTCTTCTCTTCACTCTTGAAGCTTAAAGCTGAAGAAGAGTTTCGATGGGAAGAAGAACATCAAGAGGCATTCGATCAAACCAAGCATTGGTTGGCTAATCCTCTAATAATAACGCCTCTAGTGCTTGGATGCCCCTTGAAGTTATATATCTCAGCATCGAATGAAACTATTAGGTGTATGTTAACCCAAGAAGATGAGACTGGAATTGAAAGAGCCATATATTATCTTAGTAGAGTTTTGATAGATGCTGAGACAAGATACAGTGCAATCGAAAAATTGTGTTTAGCTTTTTATTTCTCTTGTACCAAGTTAAAGTATTATGTAAAGCCACATGATGTACTTGTTGTTTCAAAAACTGATATAATAAAGTACATGTTATCCAAGCCTATCTTGCATGGTAGAGTAAGAAAATGAGCTCTTGCTTTAACAGAATTTTCCTTAAAGTATATACCACAAAAGACTGTGAAAGGCCAAGTGTTGGCAGACTTTTTGACTAACCATCCTTGTGTTGACATTGAAGAAAAAAGCATTATCTACGTGGGTTTAAAACCATAGAAGTTATATTTCGATGGATCGAAACACAGTGGAGGTGTTGGTCTTGGAGTTCTAATTGTTTCGCTAATTAGAACTCCAACTAAATTTTTATTCAAATTGAAACATGAATGTTTGAATAATGAAGCTGAGTATGAAGCTTTAATAGTTGGCTTACAAATTTTAATTTCACTTAAAGCCAAAAATATTAAAGTGTTGGGTGACTCTCAGTTAGTCATTAAACAATTAATTCGAGAATATAAATGCATTAACCAAAATTTGTTTAGATACTTTGCTTTTGTAGCAAGGCTATTGTGTGAATTCGATGAGGTTATGTTGCAACATATTCTGAGGGAAGAAAACTATGAAGCTAATGAGCTTGCTCAAATAGCTTCAGGTTACAAAATTTCGAGTTTTACTTTACTTAAATTAATCGAAATCAGAGAAAAGTTGTATCCTTTCGAGAATTTAGAAGTATGTCTAATCAAGGATATAGATAATTTTGATTGGAGAAAGCCAATTGTGGATTATTTACAAAATCGAAATATAACAGTCGAAAGGAAATTAAAATATAAAGCCTTACATTATGTTATATTGGGTCAATCACTTTATAAGAAGTCAATAGATGGGAATTTATTGACATGTCTAAGTGAGAAAGAAGTATTCACTGCTTTAGCAGAAGTTCATGAAGGCATTTGTGGTGCTCATCAAGCTGGTGAAAAAAATGAAATGGGTATTGCATAGGCAAAAGGTCTATTGGCCCAAGATGGCTAAAGATTGTCATTTATATGCTAAGTTTTGTGAGGAATGTCAAAAGCATGGAAACATTCAGCATGTTCCTGCGAGTGATTTACATTCGATTATAAAACCTTGGCCTTTTCGAGGATGGGTTCTCGATCTGATAGGTCAGATTCATCCACCATCTTCGAAAGGACACAAGTATATATTAGTTGCCATTTATTATTTTACTAAATGGGTTGAAGTTATTTCTTTGAAGGATGTTACTCAATAAGATATTATTAATTTTGTTGAAGAAAATATTATTTATAGATTTGGTATCCCTTAAACTTTAACTATAGACCAAGGTACTGTGTTTACTGGTTGTTATATTACTGAGTTTGCTAAGACAAGGAATATCAAATTACTTACTTTGACTCCTTATTATGCTCAAGCTAATAGGCAAGTCGAAGCCGCCAGTAAGATTTTAATTGGTTTAATAAAGAAACATGCTGGTCAAAAACTAAGAAGTTGGCATGAAACTTCAAGCCAAGTTCTGTGGTGATGATAACATATTTTATACATTAATAAACCCTCATTTTTAGTCATTTACACTCTCTATGTACTTAATTAATTAAGTCTGGTTATGTTTTGTAAGTTTGGACTCAAATTGGACTTAATTAATTTTTCCAGCATTATTTGGGTCTTACATTGTTTCTGTATTTCTGCCATATCTTGAGTTCTAGATGTGTAAAAATTATGTATCTTACCTTGTAGGAAAGATAAGAGAGAGCTCTACAACTTTCATGAAGAGCTCCAAGTAAAATATGGACATCTAGAGGAGCTAAATGGGCTTGGAAGTCAGAACACGAGTTTTGTAACTGGAACCTGAATAGTGTGCAGTAATTAGAGCATAATAGGAACTTTCTTGGGCTGAAATTTGGAGATTTGAAAGTTAAGACCCATATCTACAACTTTCATGAAGAACATAAGAGCTCATTCGGACAGCTTGGAGGTGATATTGGGTCTGGAAGTCAAAACAGAGGTGCTGAAACTGGGCCTGAACATTCTGTAGTAATTGGGTCATATCTTGGGCTGTAGGATGAATTTTTAGATGATTTTAGTGCCATTGGAAAGCTGAGACAAAATGCTACAACTTTCATGAAGACCACGTTGCTTCATTCTGATGGCATGCATGAGTTTAGCAATGAATGATTTCATAGACAAAGAATCTCAATAATCCAACCACTAATTCAATAATCCAACCACTCCACCCACTCATCCACCTACTCTAAATCAGCCCCCTTGTCATTTTGTATCCTTAATCTTCTATAAAAGGACCATTAGCTGATCATTTTTGGGGGCTCTTGGTGTTAGGCTTAGTTTTTTAGAAGTTATGGTTATGTTTATTTATTGTTTTCTTTTGTTGTAATTTTCTCTTGCCCTAAATTGAAACTATGTTCATCTTTCTCTTCTTCTCTCTTTCTTTCTTCTTATCTATGAGTAACTAAATCTTCATCTTGCTTGGGTGAAAGAGTGAAGCTCTTGGTAATGAAATAAGGTTAGATTATTCTATTTCTTGTGCTTAAATGACATATTATCAAATGGACATTATATGTGTTGTATTCTGTTTCTAATCAATTTAGAAACCTTCTTTATATAATGGAGATCTTGATTTATTGTAGATAATAGGATTGGCACAGTGAATGCTTGAATTCATTTACAAATGTTGGTAGATAATTAAAGGAATCATAAATATGATTGCATATATAATTGAACTTTGAATGTTATATTTTTCGATTGGAACCTCCGTTGTGTATGGATTTCAATTAAGTTATAAAAAGAAATAATTTTGCCTTTAATTTATTACTAAGAGTGGATCTCCTAACCTAAGCAAGTTCTTAAATTTAATTGTGAACAAGTTTTATTATTTTTATTATTGTGAGAAATCATTTTTCTTACCTCAAATAATTTCTCTTCATCAATTTCCTATAAATCGACCTCGGACTCCCGAGAATTTATTACTTGAGACAACCTACACTTGGGTTTGCATCCTTTAAATCCCACAGTTAAGTTTTTGGCGCCGTTGCCGGGGACTTGATTTGAAGTTTTAATTTATTGAGGTTCCCTTTCTTTAAGTAAATTTCATCATCTTGTATATTCATCATCTGGTATATTCTATCTTTATTCTTTTAATTTACTAACTCTCTAACTTTCTAACTATTTAACCTACTAACTTGCTAACACTAATATACTAACTTTCTAACTTTTATATTTATGTCATTTATTTTCTGCTTACTAACTTTTAATTTATATCATTTAATTTTTGCTTACTAACTTTTATTTTCTACTATCTAACTTTTAAATTATGTCATTTTATTTTTACTCTAACTTTTTAATTTCTATTTATTTATTATTGCTTTTTAACATAACGAAATAATCTTTCTTCTTCTCTTCTCTTTCGCCGGCTCTGGTGGGACTCTGTCTCTCTCCGAGTTTTCATATTTTAAATTTATTTTCTGTAATTTTTTTTTTACTATAATTTACTTTCTGTACTTTATCTTCTGCAATTTATATTTTGCAATTTACTTTCCACAATTTTTTTTTTGTAATTTACTTTCCATACTTTATTTTTTGTATTTTATTTCTAACTTTCTAACTTTATTAACTCTCTAATTATCTAACTTTTTAATTTATCAGTTATCTAAATTTTTACTTGTTAATATTTATTAGGTGATTGGTTTATACCACATCTTGTTAATATTTAATGGCTGGTGTAAACTACCGACTTGTATATTATTTTTTCTATTTTAAGTCATTTATTTATGCTTAATTGATATCATGATTTAAATTCTAGTCGTTTAATTAAAATTAATCTTGGTACTTTATATATTGATTTGTTTGAATCATAATCACACACAATTGCCACAATGGCTGAAAATGAAAGTGTACATGATGAACATGAAAATCAACCGTTGTGAACCATGCATGAATATTTGCAATCACCTCGAAATTCTAGTCCATTATGTTTTATTTTTTCACTTAATGTCAATAATTTTAGATTCAAGTCAGGTATGATTTCTTTACTTCTTAATTTTCATGGTTTAGAGTCTAAAAGCCCATATTTACATCTGAAAGAATTTGAGGAAGTATGTATTATTTTCAATGATCAAAATTATACTGAAGATATTGTTAAGCTTAAATTATTTCCTTTCTTTAAAAGATAAAGCAAAAACTTGGTTTAACACTTTGAAACTAAGATCAATTGGCACATGGTAAGAAATGCAATGTGAGTTCTTGAAGAAATTTTTTCCAACACATAAAACCAATGCTATGAAAATACAAATCCAAAATTTTTTCCAAAATTCAAATGAAGCATATTTTCAATGTTGGGAATGGTTTAAAGATTTGTTAAATTTTTGCCCACATCATGGTTTTGAAAAATGATGCACTATAAGCTTCTTTTATGAATGTTTAACACCTAAAACTAAACAATTTGTGAAAATAATGTGCAATGGTGAGTTTCTTGACAAAGAACCTGATGAAGCTTTAAACTCTTTAAACTAGCTGGCTGAAAATTCTCAATCTTGGCATAGTACTAACCCTTTTAAAAATTCAATTAGATCTAACCTTGCAAGTGCTAACAAAGGAAAACATCACCTTAGTCAAGAGGAAGATCTAAATGCAAGGTTTGCCAGTTTGGCTAGAACGGTTGAAGCCATGGAATTAAGAAAAGCAAAAGAAATCAAATTTGTGCAAAATGAAGAAATTTGTGGCATTTGTGATGACTTAGGATACTCAACACATGAATGTCCTAATATTCCTATTTTTAAAGAAGTTGTACATGAGCAAGTAAATGCAATGAATAATTTTAAAAAGCTATTTACTTCTTATTTTTCAGATACATACAATTCGGGATGGAGAAATCACCCGAATTTCAGTTGGAGGAATAATAATTAGTCACAATTCGTGCAACCACCACCTCCTCGGGCACAACAGGACTCTCAAAATTCTTAAGGATATGCACCTTATGTCCCACCATATAGGAAAAACCTTGAAGAACTAATGCATGCATTCATAGAAAAGCAAGAGACCATTAATAAGCAATACAATCAAACTATGACTGACATAAAAGAAACTCTTGCTAAACTTTCTTCTGCACTCACCATTCACGAAAAAGGAAAATTTCCTTCTCAACCTCAACCAAATCCCAAGGGTCAATACAATCTAAATGAGGGGAGTTTAAAAAACTAACAAATGGACCAAATCAAGTCAGTGATAACTCTTAGGAGTGGAAAAGTTGTTGAAAAACAAATTCCTAAACCTTGTGAGAAAGAAGATGAACCAATTCCCCAAGAAAATGAAGAAGTTGACCAAAAGGAGACCAAACTCTCGCTTTCACCCCCATTTCCTCAAGCATTGAATAATCCAAAGAAATTGGACTATAACAATAGAATTTTTGAAATTTTGAAACAAGTGAAGGTCAATATTCCTCTATTAAATGTTATCAAATAGATTTCTTCTTATCCCAAATATTTGAAGGACTTGTGCACTATTAAAAGGAAATTAAATGTGAAAAAGAAAGCATTTTTGGCTGAACAGGTAAGCTCTATTCTTCAGAATAATAATGCTTTGAAATTTAAAAACTCTGGTTGTCCTATAGTTTCATGCATTATTGGAGAACATAAAATTGAAAAAGCTTTACTTGATCTTGGTGCTAGTGTCAATTTGCTTCTATATTCAGTTTATCAGCAACTCAACTTGGGTGAGTTAAAACCAACTTCTGTAACTCTTCTACTTGCCGATAGATCAATTAAAATTCCAAGAGGAATAGTGGAAGATGTGTTGGTTCAAGTTGATAAATTCATATATCTTGTGGATTTTATTGTCTTGGATACATAACCTATGGTTTTAGTTGTAAGTCAATTCCTGTTATTTTAGACCGTCCATTTTTAGCAATATCCAATGCTTTGATAAATTGCAGAAATGGAGTAGTGAAGCTAATATTTGGAAACATGACATTGGATCTCAATGTTTTTAACATGTGCAAGTAACCACAGGAAGTCCTTGATGAAAAGGAGGAAGTTGAAGGAATTGAAGTCATTATAGATGATCATCTTCAAAAGGGGAGTTCTTCTGACCCATTAGAAGTTTTTTTAATTAATTCATTTGATTTACTTAATTGTACAGAGGAAATAGAATACAAAGGATGAAAGCTGAGATTCAAAGAGCTAAAACCCATGAATGATAATGCCCATGAAGAAGTACCCACACCGGAACCAAAGCCATTACCTGCTGGGTTGAAGTACACATTTTTGGAAGAAGAACAAAGCTTTCCAGAAGTAATTTCCTCAACTCTTACTAGAGAACAAGAAGAAAAGATGTCACCTCAATGGACGCACCAAGATAGAAAGAAATTTTTGACAGAGGTGAAAATTTTTTATTAGGATAACCCATACTTGTTCAAATATTATCCTGACCAAATCTTTCAAAGATATGTGTCTGAAAGTGATATAGGTAGTGTCATTAAATTTTGTTACTCAGAAGCATGTGGAGGTCACTTTTCTTCAAAGAAAACAGCTGCGAAAATCTTATAGTGCGGATTTTATTGGCCCACTTTATTTAAGGACTGCTATACTTTTTGCAAAAGTTGTGAAAATTATCAAAAGATGGGCTCAATTTCAAAAAGAAGCATAATGCCTCTGAATCTTGCAATCATGATGAAGAAAAATGCTACAGTCTTAGGAATCTGACTCTAAAAGACCCTGTTTGCCAATTTATAAGAAAATTAGATGGGAAGCTTATCCTCGACTCATAGAAGGCGTTTAAGCCATTACTGGACGTTAAACTAGAGGCAGATGTGAGCCATATCCACAACAATCTGTACATATTATCTTCTTCTTCTTCTTCTTCTTCTTCTTCTTCATGTTTTCTCCAAAAAAAAAGTTTGAACAAGGGCGATCCGGAAGAAGTACTATAACTTTAATTAGTTGTGGAGCCCCAGCCTTTAGCTAACCCGTCATTGACTCGGGTGGACCTTTGCACGCTGGTCCTTAAAAAAGGTTCGTGTACCATGCTCTATAGAGAGCCGCACTCCATAACCCAATGTTTACCATCTAGGCACTATGGAGTTGATGGACAGGCAGAAGCATCTCACTCTAGTTATTATTGAGAAGTAACTCGTGGCTGCCACAGCGTATGAGGCATCTGAGCTTGATCCTCTCTTTTATTAGAAGGGGCTCTCAGCACCCTGGAATAGGATATTTGGATCTTGGACATTACGGGTTTCAGATTTTAGCATCTTTGTTGATGTTACGAGCCCAAGTGTGAGCTCTCCAAGTTCCAGACCTAGGATGGAAACCCACGATGGTTTCTTCTTTCTCCTTTCTTTGAATAAATGGACGTGAGTGTCTACTGCACTGGTAACACGCAGTATAAAGATATGGCACTACTGCACTTATGACGTGTAGTATAAAGATACGCCATAAAAACTGTACATATATGTAAGTCATCATTTACTATTATATTTCTTTTATCTTTGTATAATTTTCCTGTATTTTGGTTTTAGACAGACGATCCTTTGAGTAGGGTCCTTCAGGGGTTTCTAGACTTCTTTACGCTAACGGTTTTCTTGAAGTCACACAAAAAAAAATTCCTTTACCTTTGAACTTTGATCCTGATCCAGCAATAACTCAGATAGATTGGTCAGCAGGAAGCAATGAGGGAAGCAGAATGAAAAGAAAGCCAGATTTGACACTTCATTTATAGCTTTTCGTTATCTTTGATTTTATTTATCGTACTTTATTGCTGTTTAAATTTGTGTCAGATTTATCTAACATGTAATATCTTCTATCCTTTACTCATCTATATTTTAACATTGAGGACAATGTTGTGATCAGTTGGGGGGAAGGATAGTTGACAAAAATTTTTTTTTTTTTAGAAGTATGATATGATTGTTATGGACTTACTAAACTAATGAATGATGGCAGAGAAAAGAGTAATTTTACTTCTAAGACGTATCTAAATTGGGAGTATGTTTAATGATATGACTATCAGAAACCTATTCGTAGTAAAACCAATTAGTGATGGCAGAGTAAGAAGTAAATTTTGGAAATAATTTACAACTCTTGAGACGCATCTTAGTTGGGGTAGTAATTATTTAGTGTTTATTTGTGGAAGTAACAAAGTTTTACTGTTTAATTTTCTTTGAAAGATTCAAGCGAATGCACTCTCACATCCTTTGAAGTAATTGAAATTTAGGAATCATAGCATGATTGAATAAATTATTTTCTTTCTTAAATTTCACATGCTTGGTTATGGATGTTGAATTGGTGGATTGAGAATGATAGAAATATGCCTTGTGAGATTTTGAGCCTATTGATGAATGGATTGAATATCTGTATCATTCTCTTCTTTCTTGTGTGATTTTCACTCATGGAATTATTACTCTAGAACTTGCTTTGATTCTTTTTTAGGCTACATTTTCACATGCATACATAAATATGATTGAGGCATTTTGAAATAGCTATTTTGACTAAATAGCCATCCTTGTATATTTTTCCTTGTGTAACCCCTTTGAACTTATTTGATCATTCCTTGTTTTTAGCTCATTTCATGCCTTAAAAAAAACTAAAAAAAAAGAGAAAAAAAAATATGTTTTTACCCAACCTTAGAGAATAAGAGAGCATTGACCTTGTTCTTGAACAAGTGTGGGGGTGTGTATGCAAAATCATAAAAAAATAAAAAAAAAATTAACCACCGTTGCAATCAAAAGATTATCAGAGTTTAGAATAAAGGTGGATGCTTAGAAACAATAAGAAGAAAAGAAGAATGTTCAGGTCTAACAATGAATGCAATTCACCAATTTGGGATTGATCTTCAACAAAACATTAGTCAAATATTAGTGATTGTCCTTTATGATGAATGTTCTCAAACATTTTCTCCACTCTAACTGTACCATAATGCTCTTTTATTCTTTTTGGTATTTATCTTCTCACATCCTTATTATCCCTTCTCCTTTACCATGACTCCATTACAACCTTGAATAAAGTCCTCTTATTTTTGTATGCATGTGGTTTGAGTAGTGGATAAGTAGAAGATAAGCAAGCTTATGGTAGTGCAATTGTTCATGAGTTGAATATAGTGAAATACTTACCTTTTAAACACTTGAGAGATTGAGAGTGAATTCTGTGAGAATCTATCATTCTTGATTCATTCTTTTCAACTGAAGTTTCATTGTTTATTGGTTTGAGATGTGAAGAAATGTTACCTCATTAATGCTTTGATCCCTTGAATTTCTGGTTGCTCTTCTTGTTTCATCGAGTCTTCTAGAGTTTTTACCTTTTTAGTCTATGTCATTTTTTTCCTAACTTTAGTCTTGTGTGTTTTGGCCAAGAGTGCAAAAAGCTAAGTGTGAAAAAATTTGATGATCACATATTTTATACATTAATATACCATCATTTTTAGTCATTTACACTCTCCATGTGCTTAATTGATTAAGTTTGGTTATGTTTTGTAAGTTTGGACTCAAATTGGATTTAATTGATTTTTTTCAGCATTATTTGGATCTTACACTGTTTCTGTATTTTCGTCATATCTTGAGTTCTAGATGTGTAAAAATTATGTATCTTATCTTGTAGGAAAGATAAGAGAGAGCTCTACAACTTTCATGAGAGCTCCAGGTAAAATATGGACATCTAGAGGAGCTAAATGAGCTTGAAAGTCAGAACACGGGTTTTGTGACTTGAACCTGAATAGTGTGCAGTAATCAGAGCATAACTCGAGCTATAGGAACTTTCTTGGGCTGAAATTTGGAGATTTGAAAGTTAAGACCCATATCTACAACTTTCATGAGAACATAAGAGCTCATTCGGACAGCTTGGAGGTGATATTAGGTCTGGAAATCAAAACAGAGGTGCTGAAATTGGGCCTGAACAGTCTGCAATAATTGGGTCATATCTTGGACTATATGATGAATTTTTGGATGATTTCAGTGCCATTAGAAAGCTGAGACAAAATGCTACAACTTTCATAAAGACCACATTGCTTCATTCTGATGGCATCCATGAGTTCAGCAATGAATGATTTCAGAGACAGAGAATCTCAATAATCCAACCACTAATTCAATAATCCAACCACTCAACCAATCATCCAACCACTCCACCCACTCATCCACCTACTCTTAATCAGCCCCCTTGTCATTTTGTACCCCTAATCCTCTATAAAAGGACCATTGGCTGATCATTTTTAGGGGCTCTTGGTGTTAGGCTTAGTTTTTTAGAAGTTATAGTTATGTTTATTCATTGTTTTCCTTTGTTGTAATTTTCTCTTACTCTAAATTGAAGCTATGTTCATCTTTATCTTTTTCTCTCTTTCTTTCTTCTTATCTATGAGTAACTAAATCTTCATCTTGCATGGGTGAAAAAGTGAAGCTCTTGGTAATGAAATAAGGTTAGATTATTCTATTTCTTGTGCTTAAATGATATATTATCAAATGGACATTATATGTGTTGTATTTTGTTTCCAATCAATTTAGAAACTTTCTTTGTATAATGAAGATCTTGATTTATTGTAGACAATAGGATTGACACAATGAATGCTTGAACTCATTTACAAATGTTGGTAGATAATTAAAGGAATCATAAATATGATTACATATATAATTGAACTTTGAATGTTATATTTTTCGATTGAAACCTCCGTTGTGTGTGGATTTCAATTAAGTTATAAAAAAAATAATCTTGCCTTTAATTTATTACCAAGAGTGGATCTCCTAAGCCAAGCAAGTTCTTAAATTTAATTGTGAGCAAGTTTTATTATTTTTATTATTGTGACAAATCCTTTTCTTACCTCAAATAATTTCTCTTCATCAATTTCCTGTATATCGACCACGGACTCCCGAGAATTTATTACTTGAGACAACTTGCACTTTGGTTTGCATCCTTTAAATCCCGTAGTCATGTGGGCTTATCGAAATTCAACTAAGGAAGCTATGGGTACTACACCTTATCATTTTGTTTATGGGCATGAAGCAGTGTTACAAATCGAAATTAACCTTCAGTCAATTAGATTACAACATCAAGGTGAAGTTCCTACTCAAGATTATTGGGACTTGATGTTTGATGAACTAAATCAATTAGATGATGAAAGATTAATTGCTCTTAAGAATTTGATTCGACAAAAAGAAAGAATTGCAAGATTCTCTGATCATCGAGTTAAGAGGAAAGAGTTTGTTTTAGGTGATTTAGTTTGGAAGGTCATTTTACCTATGGAAAAAAAATTGAAATCATTTGGAAAATAGTCCCCAAATTGGGAGGGGTCATATCGAATTGAAAAAGTTTATTCTGGTAATGCTTATTTGATTACGAATGTTAACACAAAAGAAAAGATTGTTTCGATAAATGATGAATATCTAAAAGCATACAAACCAACCATTCATGAAATTAAAATCTCATTGTAAAAATCATAGTTTCGATTCAAAAGTAATTGAAAATTAAAATTGTCATTACAAAATAAAAATACAATTTATTGGAGTCTCGAAAACAAGGACACCCAAGCATCTAAAATCCTATCTTTTTCTTTGGAAGTTGTTTCAAGGGATGGAGCTAATTCTTGAATGGCTTGCTTCACTTGGTTACCCTCAATTGTCCACCGTAAATACTCTTTGTCAAGAGCTTGTTCTTTACTAGCACAATCCTTGGCAAGGGCTCAAAGTTCACCTCGTTGATCTTCCAGTAATAGTAGTTCTTGTTTAAGCATAGCAATGCGTTCTTTGTTTTGATTAATGTTTTGCTGAGTAGATGAAAGAATAGAGGTGAGCTTTGAACGCTTTCCCTTGACCTTAGCTACAATCACCATTAATTATTTTTTCTTTTCGAGCAGTTGCTAATAGCTGGTGATGACTTGATCAAGATTGGGAAGTTGGGTTGGCTAATCCTTTGTGAGGGTAACCAATTCTTGAATTACTTATTGGGCATTCCAATCTAAAAGATGTTTGTTTCGATTCAATTGGTCAAGAAGCCCAAATAGTTTTTCTTGCTTGTCCTTGGCAGCCATAACTTGATCTATCCCCAGAGTGGAAAGATTAACCAACTCTTTTAATAGCTGGGGGGCAGAAATACTTTAGATTTCGGCTTCAGAATGGTCTGTAGAATGATGAGACTTTGTAGATATCGATCGTTTAGACAAAATATCTTCCACTCCGTTTTGGACGTCATCCTTGTCTTCATCATCATCAAGGCATATAGCTTCTGCTTCTTCTTCGAAAGAAATTTCGGTTTATCCTAATTGAACTTTAGCAGAAGTAAAAGGGATAGCCTCAAAGATTTTGATGTCCTCAATTGAGATAAGAACTTC
The DNA here is from genome assembly GCA_029884605.1 of Ormosia emarginata. Lineage (NCBI taxonomy): Eukaryota > Viridiplantae > Streptophyta > Magnoliopsida > Fabales > Fabaceae > Ormosia > Ormosia emarginata. Next base: position 25,030,680 of record JAQQTP010000062.1, on the reverse strand, counting down.
GATCTCTTTAGCGATGATGGTTTCAGGGGAAAAAATGTTCTCTTGAAAATAAGAAAATTCAATCTTAGAAATAATTGAAGTAATTCATGAATATTTAATTTTAATAAATACAAACCTGAGTTGTTGTCTCTATAATAGGGACCTCAAAACTGGGTCTAGTTTCAAAAGCCATATTTCCCTGAAAAAATATAGAAACAAAATTAACATTTTTTTGAGATTTATGTAAAATGAATTTATCAGGTGGCAAACCTCAACATTGGCTTCGACAAGGATATCTTGAGCCCCTGTGCTAGATTTTTTTTCGGATTGAGCCTCAGCATCGAACATTCTGTCAAAACGAGAGCTCAAAGCTAAAGCTATTTCTGGCCCAAGAGTGAGTTGCTCTGGAATGAAATTTGAATCCCTTGAAGCTGTTTAGGATCATAAGTAACTTTAAAGAATTTCTCAAATTTGCAGATCTCTTTAAGATGCATACCTTTAGATTTCTTGGTTATTACTCCTGTCTGCACAAATGAAGTGGAATTAGTAAAATGTTAGAAGCATTATTCAATTGTAGGCTTCTGAGTAAAGTAATATTCTCTCCACCAAATTTTGAACCCTTGGGTCGAGTAAAATGATAGGGAGCACTCGAAAGGATTAAAACCCTTTCTCCTTTCGATATTTTGCTTCAAGAAATATTTATATTGCTTGAGATCCCTAGCCTCAGACTCACATATTTGGTATTCATCTTTTAAGGCAACAGGAGCTGGAATGCACTAGGAAAACCCAAGTTGCCTTGAGGCGCATGAAGGGAGGTAGAGTTGAAGGCTGAAATCATTTGAGCTTGGAAGGCCAGGGGATATTATTTGAGTGGTCAAAGTATGAGCCCAAATATCCAAGTTTTCATATTAAGTGTAACACCCCTTGATGTAGCAACCAGAGTGCAATCGTCATTACACCATAGTTACTAAATCCAAGTGGGTCACAGTCATGATAACAGTAATTTAAATTCTCAAGAGTCTATATATATTTTTTTTTGACAATTTGCATAGGTAGAAAATATGAGCCTCGAATGAATTATAAATATATTCCAACCATGATACAACCACTGAAATAAAATCATATCTCTTATATATATATATATATATATATAAGTCAATTTACACAAATTATCGATGACATAGAATATAATAATTACAGTCCAATAAAATACAAATGCGGAAATAAAACACAAAAAGGGGAAAAAGTAGTAACCCAGGGATAGGTACTACTAGCGAGACAAAGCCGCAACCCCATATACACATACGACGCTCGGAGTCCCAATCCAACAAGTCGTGCATCAATGCCTCCACGCAAGCGCACTCTCGTACGTAGCCGAAGAAACCTTGTCCAAACACCCAATCCAATCAACCAAAGTATGGTCCCTCCTTATCTTCCTCACGATCTTTTATCAATATAAGTATAAAATAGACATACAAGGATATAGGAAAGAGGTGAGACACCCATCCTTCATTACCATTATGGCAAAGAAAACGACACCGGCGCAGAGCGCCCATAAAACAATACGAGTTCATATATCTATTAACGAACAAAGATAATTTATAATAAAAGCAATTCAATTGTAAGCAATAATAAGAATTAATAATAACAACGACATTTACGTGTAAGGTAGAACAACAACAAACAATAGCAGAGACAGATCACAATAGTATTTCCAAGAATCAGCACAATAATCAGATAATCATTTTCAGAAGTGCAATAGTTATCTTCACATTCACAGGTGTTCATGCTCAACAATTTATGAGACCGACAATGGACGATGCATTATGATACCACAATTCCTACTCCATGGAGCTAGACTCAATCAAGCGGAGAGAAAGATCAGGAGACATGTCTGTAACTCGGCTGCCGAGGCCAGTGCTATCAATAAATTTTCTCATGCGCAAATCATGGCATTGTACAGACATTCTACACTAGATCACGATATAGGACAGTGTCAAGTCCGGATCGTCGGTGTGTTTGCATCGGTTTGCCCCACGGCACGAGAGGAGCTCTAAATGTCCATGTGGAGGACCCGCACCCCGACGCCCCGAGGTCATAACACGACCCACACTTGTCTATTCGCACCCGCACTAAGGTGTGTTCAATCTCCTAGGCAACTTGGCCTTACAACAGTCCACAAGACATTCACAATGCATAAGACACTATGCATGCACATGTATGATTCACAATTTCATACAATTCCATAATATGCCGCATTAGGCCAACATAAGCATCAATATATAAATGGCCACTCACACGGACCCATAACATCATAATATCAATATCAAGTCAATTGATGTGTCCTTAGGTTCATTATGAATCCTAACTTAGAATTTGTTTCCCTATTTCAAGGTTCATGTTCAAAATCAATTTATAAAATTAATTTAGCCTTCCAAGGCAATTCCATTTCCCATAACTTGCAATTTATTTAAGTTCTTGGGCCTCACACTCTCATGTTCTTCACTCAATTAGAATTTCCTCAAATCTCATGATGCTTTCAATCTTAGTCCTTGAAGATTTATGAAGTCTTGATTTTATCAAATTCTTCTAACTTATTAATTTCCCATTCTATCACATAGGTTCCTAATTACCTAATTCATTATGCTTCCAATTTACCAAAATCACATACTTACACTCAAAAATACCTTAGAGGCCGTGGCCTCACAATGGTTCCAATTTCAAATCCTTTTAAGCCAACATCTTGCATGTTATTCCTTTAATTCATTTAAGGTGTTTACTTATTAAATTAGCTCACCAAGGACCCTAATTCCTTGGCCTCAAAACCGTAGCCATCCCCTAGGCTTCAATTCCAAGTTTTTCTTCCACTAAATTCCATCTTGTTGCTTAATTAATCCTCATCTTATGCTTGTTACATATTAACCACAATTTATCCAATTTTTCCACCCCAAAACCGTGACCTCCCCATGGTGAATCCCAAATCACTTTCTTCCATTTCAAGTCTTCAAATCCATTCTTTCCTTCTCTTTTAGGTATTAACTTCTTGTCATTAGTTCACTTAGGTTTTTAGTTCATTAAAATCAATCCAAGTACCCAAGATTCAATGCCAAAACCGTGGCACCATGTTGAGGTAGGAAACTCCAAATTTTCCATTTAGCAACCCCAACATGATCAAGCACAATTTATATATCAAACATATTCAAGAGCATAATCAAGCATCAATCAAATTCAAGAATATTAAATCATACAAAATTTATAATCCAAGCAAGCATACAAAGAGCATACAAGGATGGATTTCTCCATCAACACACATACAAAGTCTTCTCACCACCATAAGTGGTTGAAGTGAGTAGTCTCCCTCTTACCTAAAGGAAGAACACAAAAACAATCTCCTATGGCTTCTTGGTGAATTTCGGTTTTGGGTCTTCAAGAACCCTAATTTTTCAAGCATCAAAAATCAACATTAATAGTTGAAAAGAATGGATCTTTGGTCTCCATTGAGATCCTAGATCACGAAATCAAGGAGAAAGAGGAAGAGAAGTGAAAGCTTTACCTCAAAGTTAGAAGCTTTGCCTTGTATGACAATGGAGGAAAAATGAGCTTTTGAAGAAAACCCCTCAAATAGAAGTTGTAGAGGAGGTTGGGAGGAGTCTAGAAATGGTGTTTATAAAGAGAAAAGTGAAGAGAAATAATGGTGGTGGTGGCTGGAATTTTCGTGGTGAAGAGGAGGAAGAAGAGAGAAGGAAGAGAAAAATGGAGGTGAAGATAGAAAATGAAGAAACTTTCTAAAGAGAAAGTGTAGAGGAGATGGAGACAAGTGAAGAAATGAGCTTGGTGAAGAGAAAAGATGAAGGAAAATGGTGAGGGAGGGGCTGCAATTTCGTGGTTGAGGAGGAGGTGTAGAGAGAAGGAGGAGAAAAGATGAAGAAGATGAAGTGAAGAGAGAGAAAGTGATAGGTAAAGTGAATTAGGGTTTGGTGGTTTTAGTTTAAGTGTGGATGAGTTACATTTTTGCCCTCCTTGGCATGAGTGGGCTGCTGAATAGAGAAGAGAGTGAGGAGAAAAATTGGCTTCTCATGCAAGCCAAGGGTAATTGGGTCATTTGGCGGTCAAAGCTTCTCAAAGAAGCTTTGAAAAAGTACACAAATTTGAATTAAAGTGAGATTGATTTGACATAAAGTGGATTGCATTGGGATAATGTGATAGGGTTTCTAATGCATGCTATTATCCAATGGATAATAGTTACAGTTGACAGAAGTCAGTATTTAATTTATCTGACAGAAATTTTTCGCATATTGATTTGCTTTATCTCGTTAAGATTTCTCGAAAATTATGAAACCTCGTAAACTGCGTCAAGCCTCGGGTTTAGTAAGATCCCCCGTCGACATGTCCATAGTTCAAGGTTCGTAGAGAAAACATCGCGTTTCTCTAGTTCTGCTCAGCGCGCACGCAAAATGAGGAATATATTAAAATATTCTACGGTTCTAGAAAATTTCTAAAAATTGCAAATATTATAAAACGACTATTCGTCATATAATTTTCCAATTTTTGAAACACTACAGTCGTTTTCATGACTCTGCTCGAGTTTCACGTAAAACGAAAAATATATTAAAATATTCGTCGTTTCTGAAAAATTTCAGAAAAATTCACATAAATCACAAATATTAGAAAATGACTATTGGTGGCGAAATAATTAGTCTCCGGAGCGTTACACTGACCTCAGCAATTCTCAGCTCAGTGTGCACGCAAAACGAAGAATATATTAAAATATTTTGCGTTCTCAGAAAAATCCAGAAAAATTCTAGAAAATCCCAAATATTGTAAAATGATCATTTATTCTGAAATTACTAATTTTCGAGATGTTACATTAAGCCCCTGGAGTCTCACAAAAAAATGGTTCTCGAAACCACTTAGGGCCACAATCACGAAGAGCAAAAGGTGAAAAGTTGAAATTATCGGATTGACGTTTCATGGTCATAAATAAAGAAAAGAAAATTTTGAAGTCTTTAACTTCATTGCCTGATTTCGATGAATATTGAAGTTGAGACAATCAAGGGCCTTCGAGGGCCTTTGATTTTTGTATGATTTGTGATTGAATTTTGCGATTTGAAGGTGAGGCTTGAAGATAGAATTAAGCCAGAGTTATAATAGCCAGAAACGTCCACCAAGGTTATTGAGGGATTTATCATTTGATCGAAGTAGGCCTACTACTTGTGACTTGGAATAATGGAGTTGAGCAAGGATCAATTTGCTCAGGCAAAGAGGAGCACCCTTATGAAGAAGAATGGCTAAGGGAATAAGAGACTTTGGGATTTGAAGTGATTTGGTACAAAATACAAAAGCACTTAGCCAGAAGATGAGGAATGCCACATGCTCTTCATAAAAAACTATAGTTGTTTCAAGATGATTCCTCTGAATAAAAGTAGTATAGGTTAATTTGGTAAAATCAGGTTTGATTAAGGTTTTGGGACTTAAGGTGCTTTTGATTATTCGTCTGACTGGTTTAAGACCAGTGATAGCAGCCATGTCGAAAAGAGTTGGAGTCAACATTCCATAAGGGACATGAAAAGAGTTGGTAGATCTATTCTAGAAAAAGAAAGAACTTATCAACATAGGAGCATTATAGTTGAGATGCTCCTTGCTCAGCTGGATGAAATCGAAGATACCGACTACTTTCCAAACAGATTCCTTGATATTTTCGATATAGTTAAGCCAACGAATATAATTAGGTTTCGTTTGGTTACTCACAAGTGGTGAACTTCAAAATACCTTTTGGAAATGAGCAAAGAAATCAGTTTTGAGAGAGGAATGGAAAACAACTATTGTTTCTCCTTTTATATAAGGGAAAAAGGATCGAATGGGTTTGTACTCATTTTTTGGGAAGAGTTGGACCTAAAAATGCAAATCTCTCTTTGTCAATAGAAAAGGGGATCATTACCTGAGACTTCCAGAGTTCAAAATGGTTCATGGAAGGATCAGGGGCATAAAGGATCCCATCTTTTAGCAAAGGGGTAGTCACAGTGGCAGCATCTGGCAAAACTATCGTTTCTTGTATTTCAGAGCTTAAGTGTAAAGCTTGGAGTAGCAGTTTGGTTAGAAGAAGAGGCAATTGAATCTTGAGAGTTATGAAAGCTTCTGAGAGAAAAAAGAAGACAGAAAACTAGCAAGGAAGCTTTAGAAGACAACAATGGTAGAAGATTGCACTGAAGGAGGTTCAGAGCAAAGGAAAAAAGAAAGTAAAGAAAGAAAAAAACCCTTTTTCATATATATATAGGGGTTTACAGAAATAGAAACCGGAGAGAAAGGGAGAACGTGCGTAAAAAACCCCCATTAATGTTGATGTGATGGAGTACGGGTGGAGCCATTTTTATCCATTAAGAGCCATCATTGGCTTTGTAATTCCCTAAAAAGTGGAAATTAGTTAATTAATGGGGAATGACCACATAATGACCATTCAGGTGAGTGGAGATTTGGATGTCAAATTACAGATATTGTCATCTGACTTTTCAGCTGCTTGTATCATGATAGATTAAGATATAATGGCAAAATCTCTAAGTCTAATTATAGTCGAAGAGTAGCATTCGAAAAGTTAGAATATTTATCTCTCATACTTCAAAAATAAATATTGCGGGAATCTATTAGTATAAAAATAAAATATTTTTTGATTTATGCTATTTTGATAGTTTAATGTGGCATGAATATAATTCTTGATGAATTTACAAGTTGTAGAATGGAATCAAAGCTGATTGAGGCAGCAATTTCGATTGTTCATTTTCATTTCATAATGGGAATAGTAGTTTCGATTTTAAATCAAAACAGTAGGCTTGGAGAGTAACTACACTTAGCAAAATTTCTGGAAGGAAGAAACCTCAAGTGCAGATAAGCAAATATTTGAGTATATAAGTTTCAATTCAAAAGAAAGAAATTTTGAATTTGAAATGAAAGTTAGCAGCAGTTGGAGATATAAGATCAAAACAACACATGGATTGCTGACAAAAAGATCGAGCAGTTATTGATGGCACGAGGATTGCTGACAAAGATTTGGTGGTTATTAGACAAAGATTACTAATTATTTAGACAATTATCTTTGTTGTAGACACATGTCAAAATCTTGTAAACTAGGTAGTTACTTAGGAAGTCTATAAATATCAAAAGGATAGAAACATTTAGGGATTAGAAATTCTATACTCACAAACACTTGTAAACTCACGCTCTCACGTCCATTGACATCTCGAGCAAACAACATGCAAGTTTTGTCTATTATGTTTCCATCCACTTTCATTTTCATTCCTGTATTATTTTCATATTCAATGCAACTTTAAATACAAGTTCATTTTACATTTCCAGTATTTACATTATTTGCAAATTCTCTTCTACTCTTGATCAAGTGATTCTTTCAAAGATCATTTCATTTGAGTTCTGTTTATTGTTTTCATTTAATTGCTTTCATTACTTTTATGCAATTTTACTTTCTTGCAATTTACATATTTGTGCATTTCTTTTCATTGTATCTATCTTAAATTGCTTTACTCCATGCTCTTTATTGTAAGTCTTTTACATTCTGTCATATTTATTTCGAATGCATTTTTATTTTAGTCATTTACATTTAATTTATTTTTATTTGCACTGATTCTCTTTTATTTTCTCGAAAACAAACCTTTTCTAATTTTCAAACTTAGTTTTCATCAAGATAAATATATGTATAAAGCTTTCGATTTTGGATTTGCATAACTTTCTTGAAATCAAAATCATTAACTCTATTCTTTTAAGATATTCAGACCAGAATCCCAAGAAGAAGCAATTCATTTCTCCAAATTGAGATCGAGAATCAAACTTTATCCATAGACAAAGGGTTTACCATAATATAAATAGTGATATTCAAAATATTTTGATAAACAATAAGACAGTTCGTAAATTGCTTAAATGGGAATGCATTTTCTTGTTGAGTTGTTCTCAACTTTGGAAATCAGCGGTAATATGATAGAAGCAGTAGTGAACATGTTCAATGTTGCATTTTATTTGTCTTTATTTTTTTTTTTCTTGAGAGGAGATATCAACTTGATTTTGAATTGAAACCTTGCAGCCTAACTAGCGGTGATGTTGCAACTGATTCGATAGGAGATATTGAGGGCAAAGTTCAACAAAGGATATCTACTTGCATATAATTGCAAGTTTCTTTTTTTGTTTGGAAAAAAAAATAAAAGTTTCATGTCACAGGTTTCATGTAAATAATTACTTATGGTATTTATACGTTTATGTTGATTCTATTATTATACATTAATTTGACAATACTATATACTTATGGTTTCACCTTGTTATGTTTTGTTGATATTTTTATATTGACAGTTACATTGTAATGTGACTTGTGTTTATATGTTTTGACCACTTTTAATATGGTGGGTTTTGTATAGTTATGAAAAAAATTGATTATTATTAATTATATAAAAAATAATACATAAATATAATTTTTGCTATTAAATACAATGTTTAATATTTTTTATAAAAAAAAATAAAGATTGTGTCTTTGTAAAAAAAAATGTACAAAGCTCGCTAGGAAACGTTATACAAAGCTAAACACTTATCCTAGCAACTTTGCAGCTTAAGTTGCTGGTAAATGTTTGCCTATAGTAGCAATGTATGTCATTAAGGAAAGGTATGTTATAGCAACGACGTGGGTCGCTAGCTTATGTGAGGTATTGCACTGACATGAGTCGTTGGGATATTCCAGCAATGATAGTGACTTTAGTCGCTAGTACAAGTAAGTTTTGGCAGTGACAATTGTCACTAACAAAATGTCACCTCTAGCGGCGACCCTAGAAGTTGTTAAAAACTTTTCACAACAACACTTTTTGTCGCGACATTTTTCTCGTTGTGATAGGTATTTTTCCCAATGAATTTTGTATTTTGCAGCGATAATTCTCACTACAAAATACCTTTAACCTTGTTCTTTTGTTCTTGGAGAAGAAAAAGAATATCTAAGTTCAAATTCTATTTATAAACCGATGAAGATGTTGGCATTAAAGCAGAATGGTTGACAATAGAGTTCTTAAACAACATTATGTGTTCAAGAATCCCAAATCATAAGTTGATGTTGAAAAAGAGAGTTCCATTCATGCTCCTTAAAAATATTGATCAAGCAAATGGATTATACAATGAGATGAGGCTAATTATCAATGAATTGGGGAAGAATGTCATTTGTTCACAAATAATGATAGGAAATCGGATTGGTGATAAAATTTATATTCCACAAATGAATTTAATACCATCTTATCTAGGAATGCCTTTAAAATCTCAAAGGAAGCAATTCCCTTTGTCTATTTAATTTTCAATAACTATCAATAAAAGCAAATGACAATCCCTTTCTCACGTAGAATTATATTTACCAAAGGCTATTTTTACACATGATCAGTTTTATGTAGCTATATCTAGAGCTAAAACCAAGAGTAGATTGAAGATTTTGATTTGTAATGATAATAGACAACTGTTTCGGATAACCAAAAATATTCTCTGCAAAGTATTCCATAAGATATGACATTCAAGTATTTAATTTATATGATACTTAAACATATCACTTTCCTTACTTATTATATAACTTTATTTTCATCATACTTATATTGGATTTTGCATTTCTTTTTCTTATGACTCTAAGGTGCACATTGATTAGGCACAACATTTCAAAACTAATCAAATAACATGCAACATGATATACAATGACATTGGTATATATCTTATACTTTAATTAATTGTTAAATGTTACTTATCGTACCATAGTTGCTGATGCTCATGTAGTTGTCTCATATGCATGATTAAGATTGGTATCACATGAGTATCTTAATGTATGTATGACATAAAATTTGAAATTTGGGTATCCTATACTCTTATAGGTTTAATTGTTCTAAATCATTAGCAAATATATAGAGTATTTACATTTATATTTTGTAGTCCCTTTCATATTATTTTGTAAGTAACGGTACATGGATTTCATTTATATGTTTTACCATCAACATTACTTTTCTGATTATCAATATCTTTTCAAGATGATTAGGTGATTTATTCAACATTCTAAAGTTATTTCAATAACATTTTCTTTCCTTTTGTAGGAGGTTGAAGTTTTTCTAGCAATATTCTTTTGTTGCAACCATAAGAATATATTATAGGCGTGCAATGCCATGTTAGACATATTGTTCAGCTCATTTATATATTACTTAAAATCATGTCAACTCTTATATGCCATTCTCATAACTTATGTTGTTATGTCTTCTGCAACATGGATTGAAAACTTATTTGCGATTCATTTTCAAAAACATTAACAGTAAGAAAAAAAATATCACTGCAACATCATTTATCTTTCCTAAACAATAAAATTTTACTACATAATAATTCTCGTGCATCTCACGAGTTTAAAGCTCTTTCCCCGTTCAAATAGCTTGCAGCTCTATACAGTACTTATTACTCATGCACTCTCACTAAAACTCCCTCTTATCTATACTCTTTTCCTTCCCATCAAACTTAAATAAATGATCCCACTTATTCTCGCTCTTTTGACTTTTCATGTGCTTAATATTCTCTCGTATCTTTCCTTTCTCCCCCCCTATCTAACCAGACTAAATTACTCTACTCATTATTTTTCCTCCCACTTCTAATCTGTCTCATTAAATTACTTCCTCATTTCCTATGGCCACTAACTAGCTATATATTCCCAAGGGTTAATTATCTTCTCCATTTTGAATGTTCTTTCTTTCTTTACTTTCTCCCTAACTAAATATAATAAAGATAAATAATTTATCATATTACCTATTCTTCTTATTAATTTTTTAATTATTAAATAAAGAAAGTATTAAATAATTTTTATATTCTCAAGACATTATATGCAATTAATTTTTTATTTAATATTTTCTTTATTTAGTATTAAGAGAATTATTAAGATAATTAGGTAGAAAAATATAGCATTACTCCTATAATAAATTATTCTACTCATTCTTTTTTATAAAAGTAAAGTTATATCTTCTTACAAGTTCTTTTTAATAATCTTCTTAATATTAAATAAAAAAATATATTAAATGAAAAAGTAAATACATCTAATGTATTGAAAATATAAAAAACATTCATTCTTTCTTTATTTAGTAATTAAGAAGATTAGTAGAAGGATTGAGTAGTAGGATAAAAAATTTCTTTTCTTGCAAATATCACCTTACCTCTTTAATTAATTATATATTTTTAAAAAAATATTCAGGAATTTATATCGTTCTATAATGTTTAAAAATTTCAATATCTACATTGCTAGAAGATGAAAACTTCATATAAAAATATGGTAAAACTAATTGAATGAAGTTTATGATTAAGAAACTAAATCAATTAATTATATTTTTAAATAAACTTTTTATTCAGATATGTATGTGTTGTTCTATATTATTCAAGTGTTCTTAACTTTGAATCACACTGGAATGAAAACATTACATGAAAACAATTAATGTATACATCCACAAGGTGAAAACTTTACCAGAAGATTTTCTATATACTCAAAGGAGAATGCTTCAAAATGAATGTTTAAAATGTCTTATGATTGAAGTTTGCCCATAAATTAATTCATTATTTTTTTAATAAATTTTCTTTATTGATTTCAGATTTTATTCTTTATGATGAATAGTTAAAGGTTCTTAGTATTTCTCCTTAATATTTGATACATATAATGAAATATATATTTTGAGTTGAGAAATGTTTTAACTTCTTATCTAATTATTTTATTAATTTTTTAATTATTAAATAAAAAAAAAATATTAAATATTTTTTATATTTTTAAAACTATAGATATATTTATTTTTTATTAATATTTTTTATTTAATATTAAAAAAATTATAATATGATATAATATTACTCTTTTGAGTTTCGATAATGCAACTTAGAGTACCTACTCAAATTCCAAGAGATTCAACATTAATAGAGTTGGAATATTCTGTCACAAAATTTTCAAACTTGTTCTAACTAAATAAATGGGATTAGTTTTATATTTGTTATGCACTATCATTATATTTTAAGCACTATCGTTGCATTTAAATTGGTTTTTTATTTACACATCAAGTCTTACAAACTTAATGTAGACTTCTAGAGTACTCAATAACGTCATCCTCACCTGTGATCCATCTAGAGCAGAAGAACCTCGACTTCTTGACAGTGTTTTAAAAACTCACCGATCCAACCGGTTTGACTGCCAACTGGACATCGTAGCGGTCAGATTTGAGCAAGAAAACCGCTTAGATGGTTAAACTGGTCAAAACTGACAAGAATCAGTTAAAACCAATGACAACTAGTAAGTCGGACAACCAAAAACTGGCCGGTTCTTCGATGAAATAAATAAAAAAAAGTAGAAAAAGATCATATATCGCTCTTGACGAGGAACCGGAATACCATGTTTGCCACATTTTTTTTCTCATTCAGTAGATCAAGATCGCATTTCCTCCCTCCATGGTGTAGCAACAGCTTCTTTCTGCGCAACGTGGAGATTGAACGACGGCTAGTAGAAGAAAAAAGTGGTCAAAGGTGGGTGTTTCGAAAGCAAAATTAATGAAACTTTGAAATGTAATAACTGAAATCAACTCCTATTTTTCTATATCACTTTTTAATATTATTTTTCATATTTAATTAATAATATATAAATTTATAATTAATCATATATATTAATTAATTAATTAATTAATTAATTTTTAATTTTAATTAAAAATTATAAATTTATTCATTAATTAATTAATACACATAATTAATTATAAATTTATACATCACTAATTAAGTAAAAAAATAATATTAAAAATGACATAAAATAATTATTTTTGAACTAAAAAGTGTACCTGGTGACTTGTTAAATCAACGGATCACGTGTTCTCTTCTAACATATTTTTTTATATTTTTTAAATCATTTTTAATATACATTCAATTACATTAATTAAATTTATGTTTATTAAATTTAATCTTTTATTTTTATGTTTTTAAAGTGACATTATGTAAATAAAGATTTAATTTTAATCAATTATTAGTGTAAAAAAATTTATAATATCATCTAATTATATAATGCAATATTACATAAAATTTGATTATTACCATAATTATGGATAATTTTTTTTGCTACATGGATAAATGTATATGTTGTGACCAGAATTGCAGTGGGAGCGACGAATAAAATAAATTGTTAGGAGTCAGTTATTAATTTTATTTAAAATAGAAAAAATTGAAAAATTCTTTTTTAGAAAATAGTTTTTGAAACTAAATTAGATTCGAGAGTCGGTTATGCATAGGGAATGGTAGAGACTTAATCCCACAACACCCCTAAAACATCTTTCCTAAAACAGTTACCCTAGATTAATTATTCAAAACTTAATAATCTCATAATATATTTATTTTACCCATTTTATAAAAAAAAGGATTAAAAACAAATAATTTGTGAAAATTTAAAATTTGGCTTGACGGAATAAGAGTTCCGCTCTTACTTCGTACTCTACAATGAGGAATTCAAAGTCACATAATTCTTTATAAAATACTTATGTGTTAGCTATTTTTTTAAAAAAAGAATCATCAAGTTGTCGTAACTTAGATGATTATAAAAATTATAGGATTAATAAGTTGTCATAACTCAGTTAACCCTATTTTATTTCTTTAAAAAATATTTAATTATTTTATATTTTTACTTTTTTAATTATAGGTTAATTGTTTTTAATTTTGAAAATATTTGAATTATCAAGTTGTCACAACTCAGATGATTACAAAAGTTATAGGATCAACAAGCTGTCACAACTCAATTAATCCTTTTTTTATAAAAAAAATTAATTATTCATATTTTTCACTTCAATTCTTTTTTTAACTTTATTTTCTTCTTGTTTTTTTTTATCTTTTCAGCTTGGCCCATTAGATTCAAGCTCATTTCTCCCCAAATAAAAAAAAATACTAAAACAAACTAAAACTAAAACTATTCAGAACCAAAAAATAAAAAATAATAATAATAAAAAACACAAACAGAATTAAAAACAAAACCCAAAACAATGGCTTACAGGAAACAAAAACGAAAAAAAAAAAGATAGATCTGGGTTGAAGAAAATGGCTGGTCAGGCGGCAATGCACCAACAAATCGGGACAGATTCGCGGTACGGGTGGCGGGTCGGATCTATTCCGACCGAACAACGGGTTGGCGACAAAGCAACAGGTTGTGCGGTGGACGGTCCAGTTGAGTGGTGACGTCACACAGAACGATGGACAGCTTCGAGTTCTGACCGATGACGTGAGTTTTGGACTCTGCAGTTGACAGCGTTGTCTGATGCGGCGAGGGGACTACGGGTAGTGGGTGCCGCGAGTTGTGGAGATCGGACGGCTGAGCGGTTTCGACTAGTTCGGGCTCGTCGTGCTGGTGCGGCTCGGGTCGTGCAGGTCGACGAGATGGGTTGACTCGGTTTAATGGTGGTTTTGGTTGTTTGGGAGCTTGGAGTTAATGGTGGCTTTTTGTGGTTGGTAGTGATTAAGGTGGATGTTGAAGGTGGTGGATGAAGCTTATGGCGAGGTTAAAGGTGAGATTGGAAGGTTGATGAAGATGGTGTTGGAATGGTGGTTGTAATGGGAGGAGAATGATGGCTGTGTGACAGAAGCTATGAGTAATGGTGAGGTTGGGTAGTTATGGAGGTGAGATGATGAAGTCACGGTTTGGAGAAGAAGAAGGTAGTGTTCGTGGTGGTGATGATTATGGTGGTTGTTTTGGGATTAATCTGTAGCTTTAGACTAAAAATGTTTAGCTGAAAAAGTGTTATGGGTTTTTATAGAGGGATTAGACTGAAATGTTTGAGTTAGGATGAGTATGTTTAGGATAACTAATGAGGTTTGGTTAGGATGAGTTTGTTTTGGATGAGTTTGAGTTATGGTTTGTTTAGAATGGATTTAAAGTTTATGATAACGATGGAGTTTGTTTTGGATAAGTGTTGGGATATGGGTTGTGGGTTGGATGACAAATTATAGATTAATGGGTTGGATCATGGATTATGGGTTAGTGGGTAGGATAATGAGTCATTAAGTGAAAGATGAGTCTTTTTTCTCTTTTATTTTTTCATTTTTTTATTTTTTCTATTTTTTTCTATTTTTTTTTTGCAAAATGCTCTAGACAAAATTGAGTGTTCACTGTTGCCTCCTCTTTACTTGTTTCTGACTAGATAAAAAGAATAATCATAGCTTTTCATTTTATCATGGTAAGGAACGAGTAAAGACATGAACTCAAATTTTGTTCGGAAAAACAAAACAATGCGAGAACAAAAATGCGAAGAGGCAATGCGCTCAAAAGAAATTAAAATACAAGGAGTTGATGAAGCTCCAAAGCAAGTGACAGAAATTAAAATGCAAAGAGCCAATGCGCTCAGAAATTAAAATACATGGAGCCGATGTGCTCAAAAGTAAATGACAGAAGTTGATGCGCTCAAAAAG
This sequence comes from Ormosia emarginata, assembly GCA_029884605.1. Taxonomy (NCBI): domain Eukaryota; kingdom Viridiplantae; phylum Streptophyta; class Magnoliopsida; order Fabales; family Fabaceae; genus Ormosia; species Ormosia emarginata. The sequence goes on along the minus strand of JAQQTP010000062.1, from coordinate 25,015,254 downwards.
TAAACGACAGGAGTCGATGCGCTCAAAAAGTAAATGACAGTAGCCGGTGCGCTCAAAAAGTAAATGACAGGAGCCGATACGCTCAAAAGTAAATAACAAGAGTTGATGCGCTCAAAAGTAAATGACAAGAGCCGATGCGCTCAAAAATTAAATTACAAAAGTCAATGCGCTCAAAAATTAAAATACAAGGAGCCGATGCGCTAAAAAAAATAAAATATAAGGAGCCGATGCGCTCAAAAATGAATGAAATGAAAATATTTATGCCAGTTAAACAATGTCTTAAACCCTTTTTTTTTCTCTCTTTTTTTCTTTCTTTTCTTTTCTTTCTTTTAATCATTCAAACTAGCGATGACTCTGAAAAGCTTTGACCAATCAAACCCTTGTTCACATGCTTTTCTTCATCAGACCCTTTGGTTAGCTTGGAATCCTCTTGACTTACTCTTTTCATTTCTTCATTTCTTCATTCTTCTTTTTATTAATTCGACTCTTCTTTTTCTTCTTGTCAACGAAGGCTTACGTGGCTAGTATTGAGATCATTTCCAACAATGTCACATTGCAATCTGTACTTTGAGCCACTGAGATCTTTTAATCCAATTCAATTATTGAAGATTTGCTATAGAATTGTCAAAATCAAATTGTTGATCTTAAATTTATCTTATTTGAGACATAACTTAATGAGTTAAACATGCATTCATGAATGGACAAAAATTCATTGGATGAATAAACTTCCTTTTATCATTTTGGTAATCTAATAAACATGGACATTTGGTAAGACACATACAAGAAACAAAAGAAAATTACAAGGAAAGAAAAATTTGCCCCAGTATTAGTTCCTTGTTCCTCATTCAATTGATTCCCTGCAATTGTTTGATAATTCAACCACTGTCTCTGTTGCTACTTTCTTCAACATATCTTTCCCTAGATCTTTCAGCAATTTTTTCCCAGTATAGCCAATCGAATGCAGATAAAAATTGCCCCAATTTGATGAATCTTTCAAGGAGTTTCAGACTTTCTTTCTTTGAAATTTTGCCTATTTATTTGCCCTAACTTTTGCTTAGACCGCCCTTTCAGGTTTTCAACCTAACGAGCTTTTTTTTATTCTTTTTTTTATTGCTCTAACTTTTGCTTAGGCCGCTCTTTTGGGTTTTCAATCTTACGAGCTTTTTTTTATTTTTTTTTTTATTGCTCTAACTTTTGTTTATGCCGCTCTTTCAGGTTTTCATAACGAGCCCTTTTTTTTTATTCTTTTCTTTCTTTCTTTCTTTCTTTTCTTTTTTTTTTTTTAGGCATAAAATCTCTTGACGACATTAGTATTTACGAGCCTTGGAAATTCTTCTCCATCTATGTTCTGCAAAATTAATGCCCCTCCTGAAAATGCATGCTTGAATATGTAAGGACCTTTATAACTCAGAGCTCTTTTTCCTCTGACATCCTCTTGATTGGGGAGAATCTTCTTCAAAACCAAATCTCTTGAACATAATTCTCTGGGAAGAACTTTCTTATTAAAGACTCTAGCCATTTTGCTTTGATACAATTATCCATGACAAATAGCTGCCAATCTTTTCTCTTCTATCATATTCAACTGCTCATACCGAATCTTCACCCATTTAGATTTCTCTAACTCTGCTTCCATCAAAACCCTTAGAGAAAGAATCTCAATTTCTATGGGAGAAACAACCTCCATCCCATACATCAAAGAGAAAGGTGTTGCTCCAATACTTGATCGTATATTGGTACGATACACATGCAAAACATAGGGTAACATTTCATGCCAGTCTTTGTAGTTTACAACCATTTTAGTAATAATTTTCTTGACATTCTTATTTGCTGCCTCAACTGCACCATTCATCTGAGGTCTATAGGGAGCTGAATTATGATGCTTGATTTTGAACTTTTCACAAAATTTCTGAATCTCACCACCATTGAGATTAGCAGCATTATCTGTGATTATCCTCTCTGGGATTCCATATCTACAAACAATGTCCCTTTTGAGGAATTTCAAAAATACTTTTTGAGTAATATTGGCATATGAAGACGCTTCTACCCACTTGGTGAAATAGTCAATTGCTACTAAAATGAAGCGATGACTATTAGAAGCTTTGGGGTTAATGGGTCCAATGACATATATTCTCCACATCGAGAAAGGCCATGGAGATACTATATTGTGCAAGGGGAATGAAGGTGCATTAACTTGATATGCATATATCTAGCACTTATGACACTTTCAAACATATTCCACGTAGTCTGTTTCCATGGTGGACTAATAATAACCGCTCTTTAGAATTTTTCGTGCCATCATATGACCATTAGTATAAGTCCCATAGATCCTTTCATGTACTTCAATCATAATTAAATGAGCTTCACGAGCATCCACACATCTAAGCAATGTGTCATCATGACTTCTTTTGTATAAAACCTCTCCGTTCAAGAAAAAGGTCATTGCCAACCGATAAATAGTCTTCTTATTCACCTTACTTGCCCCGGTTGGGTATTCTTTATGCTGAATGTATTGCTTGATATCATGATACCATGGTTTACTAATTGGCTCGCCTTCCACATTGGCACAATAAGCAGGCTCACTATGTGTCTTTACTTGGATGGGTTGGACATTACTGTAAATATCTAACTTGGTCATTACAGCCAAAGTGGTCAAGGCATCTACAAACTGATTCCTGTTTCGAGCCAGATGGGAGAAGGTCACATCTTCAAACTTCTCAATCAACTAGTCAAATACTTTTGATAAGGTACTAACTTTGGATCTTTGCTTTGTCATTCGCCGTTCACCTGATAAATGATGAGCACCAAATCTCTGAATACTTTTAGCTTCTTAATCCCCAAGTCAATTGCCACTTGTAAACCACTAGCACAGGCCTCGTATTCCGTAACATTATAGGTGCATTCAAAATCCAGCTTAAAAGCGACTGGGTATTATTTTCTAGTTAGCGAAACAACAACGGCTCATATGCCACTACTATACATATTGATTGCTCCATCAAAATATATCTTTTATACAGGTTCATTGTCTCCTTCTTCTTCTCCTTCCACTATCAATATTTCTCCATCAAGGAACTCATATGTTATTAGTTGTCCACCTTCAAGAGGGTTTTCAGCTAAATGATCAGCAATTGCACTTCCTTTAATGGATTTCTAAGTCATGTACTTGATGTCAAATTCTGATAACATCATTTACCATTTTGAAACCCTTAATGAAACGTGAAGGCTTTTAAATATGTACTTCAGGGGGTCCATTCGGGAGATCAACACAGTGATGTAATAAAGCATATACTGCCTTAGCTGTTTTAAGGTCCATACCAGAGCACAACAAGTTTTCTCAATCGCCATGTATCGGGCTTCACAGTCATTAAATTTCTTACTCAGATAATAAATCGACTGCTCCTTCTTTCCTGATTCATCATGCTGCCCCAACATTGCCCCCATCGTGGTTGGCAGTACAATTAGGTACAATATTAAAAGGCGACCCGATGTAGGGGGTACCAATACAAGAGGATTCATTAAATAAGTCTTTATCTTGTCAAAAGCTCCTTGACATTCTTCATTTCATTATCCCGGTTGATGCTTCTTCAATAACTTGAATATAGGCTCACAAGTGGTGGTCAAGTTAGCAATTATTCTAGCAATATAATTAAGTCTTTCGATAAAACTTCTCACTTCATGCTATGTCTTAGGAGGAGGCATCTCTTGTATTGCTTTCACCTTATCCGGGTCCACCTTTATTCCTTCTTTACTAACGATGAATCCGAGCAATTTTCCTGTAGATGCTCCGAAGACACATTTATTAGGATTGAGTCTCAACTTATACCTTCTGAGTCTTTCAAACAACCTCTGCAAGACTACTACATGACTTTCCCCTTCTTTAGATTTGTCCACCATATCATCTGCATAAACCTCAATTTCTTTATGCATCATATCATGAAATAATGCAACCATAGCACATTAATATGTCTCCCCCAACATTCTTCAATCCAAAGAACATTACTGTGTAACAAAAAGTTCCCCAAGGGGTAATAAAAGTCATCTTTTCTTTGTCATTAACATCCATGGAGATCTGATTGTACCCAGAATACCCGTCCATAAACGAGAACCTGTGATTTCCTGTTGTACTATCAACAAGAACATCAATATGAGGGAGTGGAAAATCGTCTTTTGGACTGGTCTTATTTAGATCCCTATAATTCACGCACATCCTGACCTTCACATCCTTCTTAGGTACTGGCATAATATTTCCTACTCATTCTGGGTGTCTCGACACCTTTATAAATTCGGCTTCTAATTGCTTGGTTACTTCTTCCTTAATCTTTAGTGACATATCAAGATGCATTCTTCTTAATTTTTACCTTTTCACTTCTGCATCTGGATATAATGGGATTTTATGTGACACTATCTCAGGGTCTAATCCAGGTATATCTGTAACACCCTGAAATTTGTTATTCCTCAGTAATGCCTGATTTTACTGTTTGTGATTTATGTGCACTTTAAATTTATTTTGATTATTTTGTGACTGTTTTTGATCTTTGTGTGTGATTTACTCCGAGCCGAGAAAATAAATATTTTCGGGTTGGGAAAAATCTTCAATGATTTATTCGGAGCCGGAAGAGCTTACTAAACCTGAATCTGAGAGACACGATTCTCAATCTTTTGATTTTTAGAATTTATCTGTCTAATAAAAATTGTTCATATTTTATTATCCATTAGACAATACCTACTGACTTGTGAGCAGTAGCTTTTGCCCATTGGGTAATAGATCCTGTAACTTTTGTCCATTGGACAATAGACTTAGAAAAGTCTTTGTTGGCTCACATTCTTATGAACCAATTAGAAGGCTTGAATCTTAATGTAAATCAATGGAAATTGGTCAACAAAAATGGCTTGAAAACCTAGTCATAAAACTAGATGAACTAACTAATTAAACTAAGTATATTTGGAAACAAATTGAATGAAAACTTGGTTAGCTTACTCCATTGAGCTACACAGCCAAGGAGTGTTCTTGTGCCTTCTAGAGTACATGATTCACTTGCATGACTCTTAAGGTTTAACCAATAGAAATTAGAGTGACCAAAGTGTGATCAACTAGTGCCCTAAGCCATGTGCTATTCATAAACTTGTTAGCTAAGTTTCTTACTCTCTTTGTGAAGCATTCCACGGCAAGCACTTAGAGAAATAGGATATTTTCATTTCATTTCTATCACATTTTGTGACTTAAGCCTTTCTCTCCATTCTCTCTCTTCCTAACTCAACAAAAACTTCATTCTTTCCTTTTGAGAGGCTCTCGGCCAACCACCCAAATAACACCATCGAAGCTTCTAAAATTTCATCCAATCTCATTTTCTAAACCTAAACACTATCCTAAGTACTTTTTATGTTGTGAACTTAACCTAGTTCTTCCATTTACAACCTTGAAATCAAGCTAGGATTTCTACACTACAAGGTAAATTCTTGTTCCTTGTTCCTAAGTTTGATTCTTGATTTTCTAAACCATGATTGATCCATGGTTTCTTATTTTCAAGCTTTGTTAGTGACTTTAGTTTGGTTTAAGTTTGTTAGGGTATTCTTGGGGTGAATCATGAAATCCATAGGAGCCCAAACAAGAAGGGTTTTTGTCTTCCTTGAGGTAAGAGGGAGATTAACCCCATCAACCATGTGTTGGTGGTGAGGAAATAGAATTGTTTGTGGTGAAAAATTCATAAGGATTTATTCACTTGATTATTTAAGTTTTCATTATTTGTGATGGTTTTGATTGGTATGCTTTATAGTTTTGATAATATGCTTGAATATGGGATTATGAAAGCATATTGATTATTGTCTATAGTAGGATGTGATTTATATGATGAAGAAGTGTATGAAGGTTCCAAAGAACCCTAGAGGCTCACGGCCTCAACATCAAGTTTTGGAGCAAAATGTTCTAAATTACTTTACTAATTATGGATTAAGTGATGTAATGACAAGAAATTGGATTAAAGGTTTTTACAAAGAACAATGAGATAAAAAATAAATAAATATCATTTATGAAGCACAAATGGATTTTTGGCCAACATGCCAAAATTTGATATTCTAGATCCAAAATTATTTTCCTAAGTGTAGACTTAGGTAATTAAATCAACAAGAACTCAATTTAATGGGTTTTTAGAGGTAAAAAGAAAGTGAACTAATTTTTAGAATTAATTTAGTGTAATTGGATTTTGATGAGAAATAAAATTAAAACTTGAAATTTACTGACATATAACTCACCCTTTGGGTTTTGAAGCACGTTAGAAAAATTTCGAGCTATAATATCTAATTAAACCAAAGAAGTGTAATTTTTGTAGGAAATAGTAGAAAATACTACTTAAAGGATTTTTAGTGAGAAAATATTGTAAATAAGGCCAAAATACCTATAGTATGTAAAAAGTTTCAAAAATGAGTTTAGAAAGCTAAAAAATATATTACGCGATTGAAAAATATTAGAAAAATCTTATGCGATATCAAAATAGTGATTTTTTAGCTATGCGATTGAGAAAATAATTTAAAATTGCTACGTAATTGAGAAAATGTTTAAAAATCTCTACGTGATTTAGAAAATGTTTGAAAATATTTTTGTGATTGCAAAAACGTTGGAAAATACTTGCGTAATTTGAAAACGTAAAAAAAATATTACGCAATTGTGAATATGAGATAAAATATTTCAGCGATTGGAAATAACAGCTGTTTGCTATCGGACTGCTGTGGTGGGCCCGATTGTGTTGAAAAGTGATACCACCAAGTGATGGTGTGTGTTTGTGAAAAACAGTGCTAAGGATGCCTATATGTGTATTTTGAATCATACATCATGCATTGAAAAGCGTGTAAGCCTTATTGGAAAAGGCAAGTTGCCTAGGAGACGAATTTACACCTTTGTGCAGGTGAGAATTGCGTAGTTACGATCAGTTATTGATCTTGGAAGCGTCGGGACGCGAAATGTCATATGTGGTCAGATGGTAGCACTTCTGCGCCGTGGTATCCAATGCAAACGCACCGACGATCTCGACGGAGTTGCTACTCTTTTCGTGATTGGTTGAGAGTATCTTGTATAAGCCATTTTGCGCATTTTGATATGATATCTTGGCACATGATTTGGGGCTGACGATATACAGACACGTACTCCCGATCCTTCTCTCTGAAATTGTCATTAGCTCCATGGAGTAGGAATTGGTTTGTGTACATATGCATAATTGGTCTGCATATTGATGTGACAATTATATTTCTGATTTATTATCTGTGATGTGATGACATGATTCAATGTGTTAATATTGTATCAGTATATTTACTATCATTTTCTATACTGCCATGCTGGTATTGATGTAGGGGATTTCACCTCTTTGTTATGTTATTATGCTTTATTGTGTATGTTTGGTGAAGATCGTGGATACAAAGAGGTAGGAAATTCTATTTTCCATACGTGATAGTTTTCCTTTTGTTTGCTTTTATGGCCGCAAGGCGTCGGGTGCTTGGTTTTGTTAGAGTACAGTTCCATAGGGGAACTGATGCATGGAGGTTTGATATGGACAATGAACGTTTTGTGTATACCGGGGATTTGACTATGAATCTTAGTGGAACTCGTGATGGGGTTCCAGTCTTTACAATGAATGTATCTATTCATTTGGAGTTCTCGATGCCTATTCAAGAGCCTTGGGGTGGTAGTGTCTATACCCCACAAGAGGATTCAATGGTGTCATCTGCTAGGACGCCAGCCTGGCGATGGATGTATTCGTCGGGGTTCTTTGATGATGATACTGAGGAGGAGGAGAAGGATCCTTCCGAGGGCCCAAATCCTTAGTCTTTAGAAGTTCTAGTTAAATAGTTTATGTTTTGATGTATATGTTGTACATATTTATCTTTTAGAGTACAATGTATTTATGTAAATTATTTGTGAACAAGGCTTCAATATTTATATATATTATGATGAGTTTTATTCAGTTACATATTGTACTTATGGCTTTTATTTATTTTCAGTTATCCGCAAATGAAATTTTGAAATTAGTATTTTTACAAGATTAATTCTTTTACAACTTGGGTAAGTTATATTAGTATTAGTCTTAAATGTGATACCCTATAGTAGGTGTTACAATATCTCTGTTCGACCATACAAACACATCGAGATATTCCTTAAGTAGTGCCATCATTTCTACACGCTCAGGATTATCTACTGTTTTCAACTCCTTCTTGTCTTCTTCGGTTCCCATGTTAATTACTTTTATTATCTCATTATCCACATCAAATTTTCTCTCTTAGTATTCTAGTATTTTTTCAAATTTTTCAACAATTTCTTCTTCTTCATCAAACGTTGCAGAGGGATCAATCGACAAGTTTTTAAGGTCCCTTTCATGAGGCAAACCTTCTACAAAACTCAAATCCCTGGAAAGTAATTTGTGTCGAGTTGGAAAGACAAAATTGTAATTAGCTAGCTGACATAGATAATAGTTTTGATGATAACAAACATGATAAAGATGATAGTAAGACCAAGTCCAAGACGTTCAAGAATAGCTTTAGGACTTAGGATCTTTGTAAGGAGACTTTTTGGATATCTCATTGGTTTTGGTTGTAAAGATTAAAATATTTTCAAAATTAATATTCCAAATCCAAAGAATTATTTTCTGGATATTTGAAAGTGTTTAAAACTGATTTTGATTCGGGGGTATTCGAATATATCATAAGGTATTCAATTAGAATGGTTTAATATGTTCATACGTTTTTTCTGTTTTTCAAAGTGCTATTCAAATAGCACATATGGTATTCGAATACAAAGCTTTCCAAAATCTGTTTTTCTAATTAATCTATTCGAATAGATCATAAGGTATTCGAATAGACCTGCTTCACAAAAAGCTTTTTTTAATAGAGGTATTCGAATAACTTTTAAGGCATTCGAATAACCTTATTCAGAATTGTTTTTCACGAGGCTTTTCAAATTGAGTTATTCGAATAACTCATAAGGTATTTGAATAACATATATCATATATGGTTTTTACGAAACTTTCTGAAATGGAAAGAAACAACCATATTTGCTTTTATTGATTGATTTAATTGCTCCAACAGCTAGTTTCTCAATAAACTCTATAAATAGTGATCTTGGGTCACGTCTGAATAAGGCCAATCAATTTGAATTATTTTTTATTTGGGTTAAAATGTGATTCTCAATTTTCTCTTATTTCCTGTGCTCTTTTTGCCAAAACTTTGAGATATCCTTAAAGAGCTCTATAGTACTTCAATTTGTGATATTTACTCTTGTGAGAGTTTCTCTTTATCTATATTCTATTTCTTTGTAAAGAGTGTGAGGTATCCCTCAGTAAAAGGGTGAGGTATTCCTTAGTGAAATTGTGAGGGTGAGATATCTCTCAGTAAAAGGATGAGGTATTCCTTAGTGAAATTGCAAAGGTGAAGTATCCCTGCTGTCGAGGCTCAAGCACAAGGATGAGGTATCCTAAGGTGTGAGGAGTGTTCAAGTTTGTAAAGGTTGCAGACACTTGTTTTAAGCCTGAAGGTATAGTGAACAATCTCGAATTGTGTTTTGAGGACTAGACGTAGGTCACAAGTGGTTTAGTGGCTGAACTAGGATAAATATCGTGCTTGCTCTTCTCATCTTTATCTCTTTATTTTTCTGCAATTTATTTATCATTGCCTATCTGTTAAATTGTTGCACTTAAAGCTTTTAATCTTTTTACTTATATTCATACCCTTTTCAATATTTAGTTTCGACGAAATTTGTTTTATAAGCATTTGTGAAAAGTTTTTGTATACTCAATTCACCCCCCTCTTAAGTACTGAAGTTACTTGGGTAACAAAAATAGAGTAGAAATAATGAAACGAGAGCAAGATTTTTTTTTAACAGAAACGTAAAGAAGAAAAAAAAAAGAAAACTCATAAATACAAAAAGGATAAGCCAAAAGTGTGACAAGGAGGAATGTTGAATAAACATACAACTTTATTTAGTTAATGTCTCAAATAACATAAATATAAGCTCAAAACATAGCTAAACTCAAATATCTGCTTGTTACAGAATGACTAGATAATTACTTGGAAACAATAACATTAATCATTAGTTTAGATTTCCAGTTCTTCAGTGGCTCCTCAATAGTAAAAGGACATATTGCTTTGTACTCTTCTGAGCCTTCTTCATGCAATGCATTAATACTGAGATGACATCGAGGACGAATGACTTCTTCAGGCATGATTACCTCGGCTGGTGTTGGAATATTTCCCTCAAATGATGAATCTGCTTCATTTTGCCCCTATCATTCGTCTTTTCTAGAGTCAGATTCTCTATCATTTCTTCTAGAGATGCTTCGTATCCCAACCCAAACGTGTCTAACTTTTTTGGAAATGACACTGGTGATCGAGTACCTTGCAGTTGTGAGCCCAAGCCTTTTCCTTTCTGGTTCCCATTGTTAGCCATAATTTGAGCCACTACCTGATTCACACTTTGTGTCGGGGATTCATTCTTACCGAGTCTAGTCTCAATTACTTCAAAACTGTGCCACAAATTCTCCTCATCTTTCTTTGCACTCTCCACATATGGCACTGAAATTGCTTTTGACAATATAAACTTCCTCTCCGTGTATGGTAATAACCGACTCATTTTCAATGTGCTTAACATTCTGATGCAGGGTGGAAGGAACAACACCAGCAGCATGGATCCATGGTCTCCCTAGGAGCATAGTGTAAGTAGGCTCTATATCCATAACTTGGAATAACACTTGAAAATTACTTGGGTCAATCTCTAGTGGCAATGTCACCTCTCCCAAAATGCTTCTCCTGTTTCCGTCAAAGGCCCTCATCACCATTTCTCAAAGGGACAGTTCATCCTCACTTATTGACAATGAGGTTATAGTTGACTTTGGTAGGATATTCAGTGCAGACCCCCCATCGATCAAAACCTTCACAACTATATACCATTTACATTTAAGGGTTATGTGTAAGGCTCGTGGGTTTTTCTCAGACCGAGAGGAGATCTCTTCATCAGTAAATATGATCATGTTGACGTGCTTCACGGGGTCCACCATGATGACAACATTTTTAGGGATAACATCGGGTTTGATATAAGCGTCGTTCAAAACTCTTAGTAACGTTTTTCAATGCAACTCAGATGTCAAGATGAGTGACAATAGAGATATCCTTGCTGGAGTCTTCTTCAATTGTTCAAGCACATCGTATTACTTTGTTTCATGATCTTCAAGAATTCTTCCTCTTCTTCTTTCCCTATCTCCTCTTCTCTTGAACTTTCCTCCTTACTCCCTTCTTTAACATTTTTTCTTTTCCATTCTTCTACTGGGCCATAACATCGTCCACTCCTTATAATTATATTAGTCATAGACTCTTCATCCTGGTGTATTTCAGCAACTCAGACCCTTGAAATCTCTTCCCCGGCACCCTTCGTCTCTACCTTGGCTTCATAATTCCATGACACTGAATAAGTATCATTATAAGTGAATGACATTGACTTCTTGACTATCACAAATACTTTCCATGGTGTCAGGGCTTAGTTGAGAGGTGACACCTTAAGCACAAAGCGTTCAATCATATTAACCTCTTCAAAGGAAGCTACCCCTTGTCTGGCTTGTATTACTCCCAAAGTGAGTAATCACTAGACTCGAACTTTAAAGTCCCAACAGCTCTCGATATCATGTTCTATTCCCCTACAATGATAAGCACAACTTAATTCTTCATCGTACCTTTCATCTTATTTCTTTGATGTAGCTAGTGCAGTGATATTGTAACCTGTTTTCTTCAATCCCTTAAATATTTCAGTCATCGGTGTATGCAGGCTCATTATCTTTCTTATTGGTGGTCCTTCCATCTCCACAGCATTCGCCTCATTCCTTCCACCATGATTAGGAATTGGGTTGCTGACAATACTGTGTCCAGCCTCCTCCTGGATGTCAAGCTTTCCACAAGCAATAAGCTTCTTTACTACAGTCATAAAAGACTCATAGTCTTCAATTGAGTGCCCCGGGATATCCATATGGTATTTGCAAGTTAAATTCTGGTTGTACCATGCTGGAAAAGGTGGTTGTAGGGGACGTATAAGATTTCCTGAGATGAGGTGAACATCAAACAACCTTTGGAATAAATCTGCATTTGAAATGGATAGTTTTGGGAAATGGGGTAGGTTATGGGAATGAAAACGGCCTTGATTTTGGAAGCTTGGTCGAGGCTGTGGGTGATTTGGGAAATTTTGTGAAGGTGGAGGAGGATAATGGGTATAGATTGAGTGAGTTGGTATATATGGTTAAGATACGGGAACATTATTGATTTGGAGTTGCGGGATTTGAGGTGTATTCGGGGGAGGAGCAGTTAGGCCAGATGGATGAAAAGGTCTAAGTGTCTGATAAGAAGGGTAACTGTTTGGGTTATATGGAGGTGCTCGATATGTAGGGTAAGACAGCGAATATCGGGATTGTAAAGGTTGTAGATTTTGCACGTAACTCACTTTTAGTTCCTTTTTCTTAGGGAGAAACCCCTTCTTGAAACCACTTTCATTGTTACCAGTTGGAAATTTTTCAGCCTTTATCAGAATTTCAATCCTCTCACCAACAGCAATCAAATCAGTAAAGTCTTGGTATGCAGCAGCTGTCATTATCCCAATATAGGGAGCTCTTAAGGTCTCCAAGAAGTATGAGCACATTTATGTCATAGTCAACGGCGGTTACACTTGTGCTGCGAGAGCTCTCCATCTATGGGCACATTGCTTGAACGTTTCTTCATTTTTCTTCTACAGTGTTCCCAACTACTCTCAGGTTGGGGCTATATCCAGGTTGAACCGATATTGCCCCATAAACAAGTTTGCCCAATCATCCCAGGAAGAGATTTTAGAAAGGTCTTGTTGGATACAACATTCCAAAGCAGGCCCAGTCAAACTTTCATGAAACAAGGTGACGAGAAACTTCCAATCCTTTAACCAAATTGATAGTTTGGTAATATATGTTTTCAAGTGGAAAAAGGGGTTGGTGCTCCCATCATATTTGATGAATTATGGAATTTTGAAATCCTTGGGGATAATGATATTAGCAGTAGGGCACAATTCTTCTATCCCAAGGGGACCATAGGTGCTAGGACCCTTGATCGCTTTAATTTGTTCTTCCATCTTTTCCATCCATTCTTCTCTCATCTTGTCATTTTGGATGGCCGCATGACCAATCCTAGAAGGAAATTCCATTGGCATCTAGATGGACATATGCGGTGGTTCTCATGCACACTCAGTATTGCCATGAACCTCATTTCAAGTTCCTTCCAAGGAATGATATCCTTATACGATATGAAATACTAGTGATGCAACATTTGATGTTTCCCCCACAACAGGTGTCTCAGTAATGACTCCAGGGTTTATCCTCATAGAAGTGATATTTGGTGGGTGTAAATGTGCCCCAGTTATTCTTGTACCTCCAACTGCCCCCATCAAGGTGAGGGTCTCCCTCATGGCTAACATCATTTTTTTCCATTCTTCTCTGAGACTCTGTCATTTCATTTATCCTTCCTTTCACTTCTTCTACTTCTATACTTAGATTCCTTTCTTCGTTTTCGGCTACTACTGCTGAAGCTTTGTTCGAGCCCGTGTGTTATGAACTCGGGTTTGATTGGTGTCTTCTTTCCTTGATCGCGCAATGGTTCTAAATTTCCTATGAACAATTAAGGTACAATTTATTAGAAACCACCATGATTATTATTGATTTGTTAGAAGACCACTATTAATTTGTGCCGAATGGACTTGAGTGAGTATCTTTGATCTTTCTCGTCATGACCAACTCTTAAAATGTCTCGTTCAAAAGTATTGGCCTCAAATAAACATGGGATCAGAAGAACAAAGAGGCATACTTTATTCAATTGAAAAATAATCAACATCATTGAGAGTAGTATATAATTTTCACCCTATTACATCATTGTCTAGCTATTCTCAACCGAATACACCTTGATCATCTGCTTCATTTGTTTAATAAGACTCTTACAATATTCAATGAAATTATTAATCTTTGCCGGTGTCTTAAGAGGATTGACCATCTTATCAGCTATCTTTAAATAATATGGAATGTCTACAATTGCCGTGTTGGCGGGGCATACTAGTCTCGTGAAGCAGTCCATCCAAAAGTAGGCTTCTTCTTTCCATTCAATGATATCTTTCTCTTGTTGTTTCACCTGATCCATCAGCTTCCGCAAGTCTTCTTGTCCCTTTTGCAACGCTGCTTCATACCCTGCAATTTCCTTGTCAGTGTGTAACCTCTCAATTTTAAGTGTGTCTTCATATCTTGCTGACATCATCTTCATCTGTTGCCTCGTACTATCCACTTGTTGAAGAACATTATTTTGTGTTGCTTTGGCATTTACAAGCAACTCCTTAAGTTATTGATTTTAGGCCAGAGTTATATCCCCTTCTTGCCCTCGGAGTCCTAGTTCCTTATTTGCAGCTTCTAAAAATCTTCTGATTTTTGACATACTATCTTGCTTTGTCTTTTGTTTGCTTGTTCAAAAGCATAGCTTTTCTTAGAACTTTCACACTTTAACACTGCATATGGTTGACGAATTTTCTCTAACTCTGCTTCTAATTTCCTCTTTTCTTTATTGGCTTCTGCTAGCTTTCCTTTTATTTCTTCATCTTCTATCAGAATCAGAGGCAAAGATTTACTAACTGTAGAGGTTAATAGACTTTTGAAAGGTAAATTGACTTCCTGGGACCTTGTTCTTGACCCACTGTCGATAGCCTTCTTTGACTCCACAGCTTCTGACCCCTCGTTCTCTACCCTTTCTAATGACCTTCTTCCAAGCGTCTCGGACCTTCCTTAGTGTCCCAGTACACTTCATCTGCATGTCGTAAATAAAAAGAGTGGTTTCAAATTCTGAGGATGGTCCCATCATGGGTTAACCAAGTTATCACAATGCCAAGACAGGGTTGTAGTTAATGCACCCTCGAGTACCCATGAGAGGAACATTAGGAAAACCTTCGCACTGATAAACCCCAGTTTGCACATCTTTCTGCCATGGGTACCATACAATTTTCCTCTCCTCCAGCTTGGCCAATTCCTCTGCCCATTCACGACCATTCATGGTCCTCAACTGAAGCATCTTGAGATCTATAATAGGACATGCTTCTTCATAGTCTTTCTTGAACATGTGAGTCGTGAGCCATATAAATAGCATCTGTCGACAACATAGGATCCGCTTCCCCTTTTTTTCATGGCAGAAATTCAAAGTGTAGTAAACATCAGTAAGGATGGCAGGCACAGGGTCTGCAGTACCATTTTTTTGAGCCAGGAAGACATCAAGTGCTGCAAAATCTACCAAGTCTTCACTACTCAAGAAGAGGATGGTGCCATAAATGGTGAGGGCTAGCACATCTGAAAAAGTACTCCAATCTTCAACCTTGGCGAGGCAACTCATGTGCTCTTCTAAATACTTCCTCGAAAACCCCTCTATTCCTTTCCTATTTTGTTTCGCCTGCTACAGATCTTTTACACGAATCTTCAAGATGTCTGCTATGGTTGACATGGATACATAGTGGCCTATATATTGGTATGATTTTTCCCTTTCCAAAGGTAAGCCCAATATCTACTCAAACTCTTCTAAAGTGAGGGCCAGCTGAAAATCTTGTAACGTGAAGCAATGCAATGGTGGGTCATAGTACTGGACTAGAGCGGTGATAGCTTCTACCTGTACATCCACCTCTAACAGATTCAGGATCTTCTCATACCTTGCAGTGAAGGTCAAACATTGTGTTTTCTTCAGCATTCGACCCAAACTCACCAAGCTCTCTGTTTCCACTTTTTTGGCCTTAAGTTGTAGGGTCCTTTTTGAAATTGTATCCTTGTGATTTGATCCCATGACACCCTTCATTATTAATCACAGATACTCACAGCTAGTCCTTAGGCACTTAGTTTCAAATGACTCTCCAACAAACCTGGGAATGAAGAATTATCAATGCATTTTTTTTCCAAAAAAGAAAAATGATTTTATATGTAATAATGAGTGAGTTGTTGGTCCTTTAATAGTGACTCGCCTCTTCTTTTAGGAATTTTTTTTTATCAAAAGGGACACAAGTATGGTTCCTCACATTAAGGGACTAAATAACTCACAAGGCATACGGATAAGTTAAAAGATAACGAAAGATACGCTCTCTTTGTGTCCTAATGGGATTTCCTTAAACTTGGAGATTTCTATCCTGAGGATCTACGAGTCTTTATTGATTTGTGAAAACTCTCATTGGGTGACTCTACTATTCTAAAGGCTTCTACTGCTAAGTCCCATTTTAGAATGTTGACCACAAATAATAGGTAAATCACTAGGTGTGTGACATCGTGAAAAAGTCACAGAATGTTGACCACAAATAGGATGTACATCCAAAATGGCTACCACTACACAACCTCTACTTAACTTAAGCTACACTCAGACCTGAGTATAGGGTCCCACTTGAATGTGTGTGATAAATATGTAGGTGCAGTGAGTGTAGGGAGCATACAAACTTTCATTATCCTAAAGACTACATGCATCATGCAAAACAAAAACAAATACAAAACAAAAATTCCAAGAGAAATTCTCTATCCGAAGGTTTAAATAACAAAAATAATTAATAAAATAATTGAAAAAAAACCAAAAAATGAAAAAAAAGGTAAAACAAATATACAAAGATTACAAAATTTTGCACAACTAACTTATATGCGCTTGACTCTCAAGTGTCCCCAGTGGAGTCGCCATCTGTCGTGACCGTGATCGCGACGGGAGCGGCGAATAAATAAATTGTTAGGAGTTGCCATCAATTTTATTTAAATAGGAAAAAATAGAAAACCTCTTTTTTAGAAAATGGTCTTTGAAACTAAATTAGATTCAGGAGTCAGTTATGCATAAGGAATAGTAGAGACTTAACCCTAGAGCACCCCTAAAACATCTGTCCTAAAGCGGTTACCCTAGATTAATTATGCAAAACTTAATAATCTCATAATATATTTGTTTTACCCATTTTATAAAAAAAGGATTAAAAATAAATAATTTGTGAAAATTTAAAATTTGGCTTCACAGAATAAGAGTTTCGTTCTTACGTATCCCTTGATGCAATAAGGAATTCAAAGTCACGTAGTTCCTTATAAAATACTTATGTGTTGGTTGTTTTTTTAAAAAAAGAATAATCAAGTTGTCATAACTCAGATGATTATAAAAATTATAGGATTAATAAGTTGTCACAACTCAGTTAATCGTATTTTATTTCTTTAAAAAAACATTTAATTATTTTATATTTTTACTTTTTTAATTATAGGTTAACTGTTTTTAATTTTGAAAACATTTGAATCATCAAGTTGTCACAACTCAGATGATTACAAAAGTTATAGGATCAACAAGCTGTCATAACTTAGTTAATCCTTTTAAAAAAAATGTAATTATTCATATTTTTCACTTTAATTCTTTTTTTAACTTTTTTCTTCTTTTTTTTTTTATCTTTTCAGCTTGGCCCATTGGATTCAAGCCCACTTCTCTCCAAACAAAAAAAAAATGCTAAAACTAAAACTAAAAACTAATCAAAACCAAAAAAAAAAACACAAATAGAATTAAAAACAAAACCTAAAACAATGGCTTACAAGAAACAAAAACAAAAAGAAAAGATAGATTCGGGTTGAAGAAGATGATTGCTCAGGCGGCGGTGCATCGGCAGATCGAGACTAATTCACGGTACGGGTGGCGGGTCGGATCTATTCCGACCGAACAACGGGTTAGCGACGAAGCAACAGGTCGCATGGTGGACGGTCCAGTCGGGCGGTAACGCGATGCAGAATGATGGATGGCTTCGGGTTCCGACCGATGATGCGAGTTCTGGACTCTGCGGTTGATAACACTGTCTGATGCGGCGAGGGGACAACGGGTCGTGGGTGCCGCGAGTTGGTGGAGATCGGACGGCTGGCCGGTTTCGACTGGTTCGGGCTCGTCGTGCTGGTGCGGCTTAGGTCGTGCGGGTCGACGGGATGGGTTGACTCGGTTTAATGGTGGTTTTGGTTGTTTGGGGCTTGGAGTTAATTATGGCTTTTGTGGTTGGTTGGTGATTAAGGTGGATGTTGAAGGTGGTGGATGAAGCTTATGGCGGAGATTAAAGGTGAGATTGGAAGGTTGATGAAGATGGTGTTGGAATGGTGGTTGTAATGGGAGAAGACCGGTGGTCGTGTGATAGAAGCTATAAGTGATGGTGAGGTTGGGTAATTATGGAGGTGAGGTGATGAAGTCACGGTTTGGAGAAGATGAAGGTAATGTTTATGGTGGTGATGATTATGGTGGCTGTTTGGGGATTAATCTGTAGCTTTAGACTGAAAAGTGTTTAGCTGAAAAAGTGTTATGAGTTTTTATAGAGGGATTAGGCTGAAGTGTTTGAATTAAAGTGTGATTAAGATTGATTTAGGATAAGTGTTAGGATTTGTTTAGGATGAGTATGTTTAGGATAACCGATGGGGTTTCGTTAGGATGTGTTTGTTTTGGATGGGTTTGAGTTATGGTTTGTTTAAGATGAATTTAAAGTTTAGGATAATTGATGAGATTTGTTTTGGATAAATGCTAGGGTATGAGTTGTGGGTTAGATGACAGATTATGAGTTAATGGATTAGATCATGGATTATGGATTAATGGGTAGGATAATAGGTCACTTGAGTGAAATGAGTCTTTTTCCTCTTTTTTTATTTTTTTTTTTTTTTTTTTTTTTTTTTTTTTTATTTTTATTTTTTATAAAATATCCCAGATAAAATTAAGTGTTCACAATATATAATTTTTTATTTAATTTTAAATATATTTATTATCTTATTCAGTTCAACTACTGATTAAACTGGTTAAACTATAAACCACTCTCTTTTTCAGCTCATCAGTTCAACTGATTTTTAAAAACAATATTTCTCGATGGTGTTGGAAAATGAACAACAAAGTGTCCTACTTTCCTGAAAAGAATAGAAGATGATGATAAAGAAACATGCCAAACCTATGAAACCATGCAATGTTTTTTTTTTCCCTTAAAACATTTTTAATTCGATCATAATACTTTTCTATATCTCTCACATTTCTTTAAATAGTAGGAATAAAGTGTAAATTTATAAAAAAAAATGAAATGAAACTAATTGTAATTAAATGATAAAAATTATGTAAATACAAAATAATATGAATATAAGTATATACATTATATAAGATTTTTCTTTCTATGTTGGTTTTTCTTAAATTGAAATTATTATTTGAGTTTGAGCGCTACTTTGGTTAAAATCTGAATTTGAGTGTTCTTTTAATTAAAAAGTTGAGTTTTGTGTGTAGTTTTTGGATAAAATCAAATTAAAAAGGTTAATAGTAATGATTAGCTCTAAAAAAAATTGTTCAGATGCTAAACATTCAAAACATCATCTCCACTTTGTGTGATTAGTGTACAAAAAATTATGTACATAATTAAAAAATACTTAATATATCATTATTTTATATTAAATAATTACATAAATTTATGTCTTAATAATTATTCATATTTAAAATAAAGATGTAAAACTTGTTTATTAACTTAATACACACTATTTGTGTACATAATGTTTATATAAAATCTTTTTTCTCCTATATTTTTTAGTTTATTGTTTCTTTTAACAAATTTTAAAAATAAAAATAACTTTATTGAATTTATAATTTACGCACTCAATTTAGATAAGAGGATAAAAGAAAACATATGGGTTGTCACATGTGGGCTTTGTTTTAGTCCATGCAATAGTGCATCATGGACAGCAGAATACTGCCTAATGAAAATTAAAATTAAATGGTAGCTGTAATTTCATAAGTCAAAGAAAAAGTTAATGTAAATTTATTAGCAAGGTTCTCAAACTCGAGAATTTACTTATACTTGTGAGACCTATGTAAACTTGACACGTAAACTTGTAAGAGTTTACCTATTTCAACAATAACATTAAAAATAACAATCATAATATCCCAAACATAATTTAACATGTCCATAATCAAGTTTCAACACTCCAACTTCATAATAAAGCAAACAAAAATAGTAAAATATGATAATCCAAATTAAAACCATACTTAAATGAACAAATCATAAGTTCCTAGTCCTAAAACTCATAACTGTTAGAGTCTCACATCGCCTGCCTTAATCTTTTGGGTGCTGTTTATATACCTGTTAGGTCACTCCACGTGATGTCAATTGGTTTTAGGTTAGAATCTCACATGGTATTAAAACCAAGATCTTATCTCTGTCACCTATTCTGCTAAGCTATCTCCGTCGCATATTCCCTTAGCCCTATCTCCATCGCTTATTCCGCTAGGTTCTGGTCAAGCATCTGTGGATGGGGGTGTTAGAGTCCTACATCGCCTAACTCAAATTAAGATGTTAAGATCTTCAAACAATAAAATTGTCAGTGACATAAAGTGTAAATGCAATAGAAAATCAAATGTAGAACAAAACATAAAAGGAACAAAGAAAAACAAAAGTAACAGACCCACTGACCTATACCCTAGCTTCAAGCAAGTTCAATAGTTCACTTATCATAAGCAACAAAAATGCAACCAAGAGGAGGTTAAGAACATAAAAGAAAAGGAACAAAGAAATAGAGGTTCAGTGGCTTGGCTGCAAATCACGACAGTAACATACCCAGACTTTCACGCATGGCTTGGCTGCAATAGAGGTTTAGTGGCATCAAATGAGTGAGGGCTGAGGAGGAAGGGAGCAATAATGGAGTAGGATGGGTGAGGGCTGGGCAAATCATAAGTTGAGCCCTAGGAGAAATGGCGTGTTTTGGACGTTTAGGATAAAACTAATGCAAACATAGTGACATTTTGGTGTATAGGGGCAAAGTTCGCGAGAGAAAATTAAACTCGTTGAATCGGTGGTAGAATCGCCATTTTGATCAATTTTGTCCGAGTCTACCTAAGTCAACCTAAGCTCACCAAGAAACGAGTTTTAATGCAAATTGGCCTGTTTTCTCTACCTGGGATTATAAACTTGTATGATTTTAAGAGTTAATTCACAAGTTTGACAGCCATGTTTATCAGAACTAAATATAGATATTGTCATATAAACAAGTAATTGATATTATAATTGAAAATATACTATTTCGAGAAGAATAATTCTTGGTGCATATCAACACGAAGCACATTATCTCATAAATGTGTGACATGACAAACAAAATAGAACTCATTATAACCAAATGGTGAAAAACATACAAATGTTAAGTAATATGTATGTCAATAGAAATTTTCTTACCAAAAACCAACAAAGACAAATTCAAATTGAATGAAGATTGACAGCCAATCCCAATAATAGATGTTATATTATATGAATTACTAAAATACATATATAGAAGAAAGAGACAAAACTAAGGTTGTTAGTCATAAAACTATTTTTGAAACTTCACTTAATAGCTTAATCTTTTAGGAGAGTTAATTTTTGACATAATATTAGAGCCTTTATGACCCAAGTAGTCTAGAGTTCGACCCTTGCTACCTTTATTTTTAAAATTAAAAGTTAAATTTTAGCACAAGGTAAGTGAATCTATGTATCGTCCACACTTCAAACCCAAATGACTCTATGAAGGGTTATGTTTGATATAAAACCATGAACCTTTCACCTAAGAACTTAAATTTTTAGAAAAATTATTTCTTGACAAAACTACAATCCATGCAATACAGGATTGTTTAGTGGCTAGATAGCTTTGGTGTTATATTGTGGATAAATGTACTTCTAATCGGTCTTTTGGTTAGGACCTAGAGGACTAGTTAGCAAATAATCTAGCTAATAGTACTACATTGCATGGCTCTCATTCTCTCTCATGGTGTATAGCCTTTGGCATCACTGCATATTTCATATGGCAAATATGAAATGAATCTATTTTTGGCCAGTCTTCAATTGTGTTCAGTAGTGGATACTGAGGTTTACTTGAAATAGGAATGTACGATGTTTTCCTCCTTGAGCAGCAATAGAGCGTGTTGAAACGGGGGTGATTGATATCTGCAAAGGTACTCCAACGATCAAGTCAGGTTGTGAACAAGTAAGGTTTAAGCAAAAGAGAAATCATTAACTGTTGAAGGTGATTGAGCCTGATATTTATAGAGAATGAATAGGGAAACATGTTCCCTTGATTATTGCAAAGGATCCCTATAAAATTGGGATGTTAATACTGTAATTATGAGCAGTCAAAGACAGTTATGGGTGCTATTATTACCCAAGATCATGATTAGCAGTTACAGATAATTGTGAGATTTATTCACTATATAAATCTCGCGATAATATTGTTGTTATCCAATGTCGTGGTCCGATATGAATTATGCATGGATATGTTTAGTGTGCCACGAGTGAACTCTCGCTGGGGAGTCAACAATAAACTCCGGCTGGATACGTGCCGCGTTGACCCAAGGGATTAGTGTCCCGAACTATGGTACAAAACAGTTATCCCTAACTTGGCTCTTAGATGGGACAACTAAGTGTCAAGGTACTCAAATTTGATAGGAGCATATGACACACAGTTGATAAAGGGATCTTAGTCATCGTGTTAATGTCGTATCTCGCAATGTCTTTTCTAAAGGGTCGAGGTCTATGATATATCATAGTATGCCGCTAGGGTTAATGAGTAAGGTCGAGATCCAAGTTGGATCACTTTGCTTACGTCATTATTCTCCTATCTGAGGTATGTCATAGGTTGCCCCCACGTGTAGTTTGTGGGGTCTGTTGAGTGTCTCTTTTAGGGGGTAAGGACTTTATTACTCTCAGGGAATTGATGTCCTTTTAGCAATCTTTACTCTGTAGTTTGTAGTAGTCTGTGCTTACTTGGGAACCATTGCTTTGAATTTATTGGGAATGAAAAACGGTTTAAATAAGATAGCAGTTTTCTGCTCTGTTTCCTAATTGCCCATTGCCAATCACAGGGGGGAACAATTAAATGTGGCTTCGAACGTGTGGTTGGTTTGCCTTTTTGGGAGCTAATCAAAACGCATGACTCCCTTATAAATAGGGAATGCTTGCAACAGGGTTATCATTTGTTCTTTTCTTATGGGCGTGTTGAGAGTAATGTCTTTTCTAAAAATCATTTCCATTTCTTTCCCAAGTTCTTAAAGGTGTTCCCTTTATCCCTACATGCTTTTCTGGTTGAGGCTTTTCTTTCCAGGGGTAATGGCGTGATGAGGGCCAAGTAACTGCTATGTGTGGCTTGGTCGACCCGTCTTTGAGAGGCAAAATTCTCTCTTTCCAAGCATACGTAGGAGTGTGCAACCTTCCCACGCTTGTCAGGAGGATTTGTTGTTTCTGTCATAGCTCTTGTGAGGCATGGAGGGGTTTCACTGCTCTCCCTCTTATGCTTTCTTGACTATTACCAAAGGCACTCGTTATACCATGGATGTGCAGGTGTGCTGTAACACCCCTTGATGTAGCAACCAGAGCATAATCGTCATTACACCATAGTTACTAAATCCAAGTGTGTCACAGTCATAATAACAGTAATTTAAATTCTCAAGAGTCTATATTTTTTTTTTACAATTTACATAGGTAGAAAATATGAGCCTCGAATGAAATATAAATATATTCAAGCCATGATACAACCACTGAAATAAAATCATATCTCTTATATATATACATATATAGTCAATTTACACAAATCACCGATGACATAAAATATAATAATTACAGAGTCCAATAAAATACAAGCGAGAATAAAACACAAAAGGGGGAAAAGTAGTGACCCAGGGGATAGGTACTACTAGCGGACAAAGCCGCAACCCCATATACACATACGATGCTCGAGTCCCAGGTCAACAAGTCGGGCATCAATGCCTCCACGCAATTGCACTCGTACGTAGGAAGAAACCTTGTCCAAACGCCCAATCCAATCAACCAAAGTGTGGTCCCTCCTTATCTTCCTCATGATCTTTTATCAATATAAGTATAAAACAGACATACAAGGATATAGGAAAGAGGTGAGACACCCATCCTTCATTACCAGTATGGCAGCAAGAAAACGACACGGCGCAGAGCGCCCATAAAGCAATACAGTTCATATATTTGTCAATGGCAACAGCGGAATTTATAACAAAAACAATGCATTTGTAAGCAATAATAAGAATTAATAATAACAACGATATTTATAGTAAAGTAGAACAACAACAGGCAATAACAGACAGATCACAATAGTATTTCCAAGAATTTACACAACAATCATACAATCATCACAAGAATAATAATCAAATCACTCACGCATTACAGAAATAAACATTAATAATGACGAAATATATTATGGTTCATATGCATGCTTTCCCAAAGTCCTACTCCATGGAGCTAAACCCAAACAATCGGAGAGAAAGATCGGGAGACATGTACGTGACTCACTGTCGAGGCCGATCTATCAATAAATTTTCTCGTGCACAATCATGGCATTGCATAGACATTCTACACTAGATCGCGATATAGGACAGTGTCTCAGTCCGGATCGTCGTTGGGTTTGCATCGGTCTACCCCAAGGGCAGGAGAGCAACCAACCTCCCATATGATGAGGAACCCGCACCCCGACGCCCCCAAGGTCAACCAATGACCTACACTAGTCTATTCGCACCCGCACTAAGGTGTGTTCAATCTCCTAGGCAACTTGGCCTTACAACAGTCCACAAGGACAATCACAATGCATAAGATACTATGCATGAACATGTATGATTCACAATCTCATACAATTCCATAATATGCCACATTAGGCCAATATAAGCATCAATATACAAATGGTCACTCACATGGACCCATAACATCATAATCCAAGGATTAAGTCAATTGATGCGTCCTTAGGTTCATTATGAATCCTAACTTAGAATTGGTTTCCCTTTTCAAGGTTCATGTTCAAAATCAATACTTGAAATCAATTTAATATTCCAAGGCAATCCGATTTCCTATAACTTGTAAATTAATTAAGCTATTAAGCCTCACACTCTCTTGTTCTTCACTCACTTAGAATCACCTTAAGATTTACAATGGTCCCATTCTTAGTCTTCTAAAATTTATGAAGTCTTGACTACACTAAATTCTTCCAATTTATTAGTTGTCTATTTATTACATAGGTTTCTAATTACCTAATCACTTATGCTTCCAAATTATCAAAACCACATACTTACCTAAAATTTGCCCTAGAGGTCGTGGCCTCACAATAGTTACAATCCCAAATTCTCTCAAGTCATCATACTACATGTCATTCCCTTAATTCATTTAAGTGTTCACTTATCAAATTAGTTCACCAAGAACCCTAAGCTTTATGCCTCAAAATCGTAGCCATCATTTAGGCTTCAATCTCAAACTTTTCTTCCATTAAATTCTACTTTGTCACTTGATTAATTCTAGTCTTATGCTTGTTACACATTAACCATAATTTATCCAATTTTCACTCTAAAAACCGTAGCCCTCCAAGAGAGGTTCCCAAATGTTTTTCTTCCATTTCCAATTCACATAATCCAATCCAACATACCATTATATACAACAAATCAATCTAAGGTCACAATTATCACATTATATGTTACACTCTTAATTCACTAAAATTTAGATCATCAAAATCAATCCATTTGTCTTTTTACCAAGACCAAAACCGTGGCACCCATCTTGGGTATTACACTCTCAAAGTCTTCCATTCATTAGTGTTAATACTATCATTCAATCTTTGATTACATGAGTCTTATTTCACTTGTATACAAAATTAATTCTCATCCCTAACTTCTAGTCAAAACCGTGGCACCATGTTGAGGTAGGGAACTCCAAATTTTCCATTTAGCAACCCCAACATGATCAAGCACAATTAATATATCAAACATATTCAATAGCATAATCAAGTATCAATCAAATTCAAGAATACTAAATCATACAAAATTTATAATTCAAGCAAGCATACAAAGAGCATACAAGGATGGATTTCTCCATCAACACACACACAAAGTCTTCTCACCACCATAAGTGGTTGAAGTGAGTAGTCTCCCTCTTACCTAAGTGAAGAAATCAAGAAGAACTCCAAGAATCCTCCTTGGAATTTTCGGATTTGGCCTCCAAAATCCCTAAAAATGGTAACTTGTTAGAATAAATACCAAGGCTTGGAAAAATGAAGCATGAGTGGTCATAGAAGAGACCATGAGCACGAAAATGAGAGGGAAAGAAGAGTGGTCTTGAACTTACCCCAAAAATGTTCAAAGTTGGAGCTTGAAGAAAATGGTGGAGATGATGGAATCTCAAGAAGCTCCAAGAGGGAAAGGTGTTTGGAATGGTGAGGAGATTAAGAATATGTATTTAGATGAAGATTTTGAGAAGTTTGAGTGGAGGAGGGCTGCTGGACGTTGAGTGTGCAAGAGAGGAGAAAAAGAAATGTTGAAGAAGGAAGAAGAAGAAGAATAACGTAAATGGAGAGAAAAAGGTGTTTTTGGTGATAAATGAATTAAGTGTAATATTTGGATAATTGAAATCAATTCATCCCCCCTAGTGGCTGCTGCAGACGTGAAAGAGAGAGAGGAGTGGGTGAGGAATTGGCTTCTAAAAGAAGCTAAAGCACATGGGTCAATGGTTGGGTCAAAGCTTCTTAAGGAAGCTTTGATTATTTAACCATTAAATTTGAATTAAAGTAGATAGATTTGACATAAAGTATATTACATTAGGATAATGTGATAAGATTTTTATTACACACTATTATCCAATGGATAATAGTTACAATTGACAGTCGCTTTAATTACTCCGACGGATGAATTTTTCATTTGTATTGATTTATTTTTATCTGTTAATTTCTCGAAAATTATGAAACCTCGTAAACTGTGTCAAGTTCGGGTTTAGTAAGATCCTCGTCGACATGTCCATAGTCCAAGGTTCTCGGAGAAAACATCGTGTTTATTTCTCGTTCAAATACTCATGTAAGCACACAAAACGAGAAATATATTAAAATATTCGACGATTCCGGAAAATTCCCAGAAAATTCCCAAAAATTGAAAATATTATAAAACGACTATTCGTCATATAATTTTCCAATTTTTGAAGCACTACAGTCGTTTTCATGACTCTGCTCAATATTCACGCAAAACGAAGAATATATTAAAATATTCGTCGTTCCCGAAAAATTCTAGAAAAATTCCCATAAATCACAAATATTAGAAAATGACTATTGGCGGTGAAATAATTAGTTTCCGGAGCATTACACTGACCTCAGCAATTCTCAGCTCAATGCGCACGCAAAACGAGGAATATATTAAAATATTCTGCATTCTCAGAAAAATCTAGAAAAATTATAGAAAATCTCAAATATTGTAAAATGATCATTTATCCTGAAATTATTAATATTCGGGACGTTACATGTGCAGTTGGATGCGTGGGATTGTGAAGCCTTTTGCTCAAGTTTCTCAAGAGGGAGGGGATGGGTGCTCGTATTTTGAGGAACCAATGAGGTGGTCGTGGTCAGTGCATAATCATCATAATCATCATCTCTATAGGCTACCTTCTTGGCTTCCTTTAAATGGTCACTCTTGGATAAGCGTAGCTTATAAGTCCTTCTTGAAAAGTTAATGATGTATGAAATGTGAATAATAAAAAGTTTCCTTTTTTGAATGTTCTAATTTTCATTGTCTGTTCCCTTCACAGAGATGAGTCTAACATTCATCATGTAAAAATATGCTCAACCTTGTCACGTTGCCCCCAACTTGGTGCTTAGCTAACATAGTTAAATGTCAAGGTAAGTCTTAATGCCCCTGGGTCATGGGGTTTGTGCTTTACATGAAGCCGGAGTCTGCAATGCCCCCAAGGGATCAAGAGTTCTAATTTGGAGGCGCTAACATGACTAAGTCAATTGACACTCGTGGATGTGTTGTAGTTTGGCCATGGTCCATGCGTTTGGTGATTAAAGGTGAAGATTCTAGTGTGCAACCAGGTGTCGTAGTAAAAACTAGGATTGTTACCATGTTATGTAGAACAAATCCATACTCAAAATAGCGAGGCTTGTATGATATTTGGCTTTCTGAGCAAGCGTGGCTTTATCTGGCTTAACAATTATGATTGTCCATGTGGCGCATTCTGATTAGGGGTCACTGTTAGGGTTCCGTATATTTTTGAGCGCCATGATATGGATTTTTTAAATTTGAAGTGCTAGGATGGAATTGTCCCCTGGCCTTGTCTCTATAAATAGGGGCTAAGGGTGCCTCCTCCATACTTTTACTATCTCTCTCAAATTTTCGACGACCTGAGGCGATTTTTGGCAACTGTGCACGATGTACAAACAATGTTTTCTAGCGGTTTTCATCGAATAACCAACGTCCAATCACTAACTCTCTTCATTTTGTCAAGGTATGTGTCCTCTTGCCCCTTGTTCTTATTGTTCGTAACATCAACCCTAGGGAGAAAACATGTCTTTTTCTATTTTGGGGTATCCATACTTTTTTTTTGGCGAAATGAGTAGGGATACCAACAGTTCTTGGTCCACTCAGTGGTGTTGCTCTCTAGAGTACTCTCTCCGCCATGTCGTGAGCGGCGGAGGTGCCCAACTCAAGCTTATAGACCTTCGAGGGTGCGAAGGCTGATATTTGAAAAGGGTGTAGATAACTGGAGATGAAGGACAGAGGAAAATGTAGACAACCTTTAATAGGTTTTTCCTCTATGATCCGCCCTCCTCCATGTCTAAATTTTCATGTAATTAGATATTCTTCTGATTCTGACCACACCTTACCGGACTCTGTATGGGTGTTTCCAAGGATACCATGGCAAGGAGACGAGGGGCAAAATATAGGAGACCAGTTGCGGGGAGGCCAATTGTGTTTGCCCTTGGCAGGAACGTGTTTCCCTAGGTTGGGGACGATGTTTGGGGTAGCATGTCTGAGTATTGGACTAAGAAGGATGCTCAAAACCTCGCAAGTTATTTGGAATTGAGCGAGGGCAGCTGACTAGATGATAAGTATCAGGTTCTGGCTCCAAGAAAGGATGAAAGAGTGTATTCAATCTAGATAGAGGACGAACACTTTATGTCTTTGTACAAGGGCCTCTTCTATCGACTGGGGCTTCGACTGCCCTTCACTAATTTCTAGATTAGAGTCCTCCGCCACTTGAATGTGGCACTGTCCAACTCCATCCCAACAACTGGGGCTTCATCCTTGTTTTCGAGAGTTTTTGTCAGGTGGTCGGGCTACAGTACTCACTAAAGGCATTATTCTACTTCTTCACTCGGTGGTCCCCCCAAAGGGAAAGACCACCAAAGAAAAATTAGCTCACACTGCGGGCTTGAGGTGCACAGAAAGTCTTCGAAGTCTTCCAGGAAAGTTTCAAGAACTTCAAGAACAAGTTCTTTAAGATGATGGTGGCACCTGGAGTCCGCCCACTCTTTGAGGAAACTGATGGGACTCTAGTGTTTGATTTGTACTAGACCACCTATGCATGGGACACTCTAATTGAGATGATTGTGGTGGAGTGGTCCGAGCTCAGTCGAGAGGATGCCGAGTGCGTTAAATTCATCATATTTGGAATTGCACTGATTGTTGTATATCCTGTTTGTTCTGGGTGCGAGAAATACTTATTTGTGAATGTCTGGAATCGAATATTGTATTTGAGATTAATTGTTGTTGACTAAATTGTGACTTGTAAATTATTATGACAAATAATATGAATTACTGTGTTAAAAATGAACCTCTTCCTCAAGGATAATTATTTGTTTTGGCCATATGCTACTTAAATGATTATTTGTAAATATTTACGAAAATTCCGCAGTAGCTAGAATGATCATAATGTCACCTGTTTGCTAGTAATATTGAGAATAGAATTCTCACCCCTTTTTATGTTTCGTGATATTCTAGATTCTTCTGCTACAAGTTAGAGATGTCACTGTTGACTATTTACTAGGAGCCGACTAAGTACTGGTGGATGTATAACCCATCGACTAACTCATACATAGCCTACATGAACTTGAGGCTATATTTGAGTTATTCCACTGGGGTCATGATCCTATTCTCGCCTATTTGATGATACTATTGGTTGGATTGACTTTTGTGATAGGCTACAATGTGATGTGGTTGTTTTGTTGTAGTATATAGTTTATCACATTGCGCTTATATATATGCTAGTGTTATGCCTATCAGGATATCTTATATATATATTTTTGACTTAGATACTATTCTTGTTGGATGACTGTAGACTTTAATATTGGTTATTGATGCCCATAGTTGTAGTACTGATACTTGGCTGATATTGTATGGCCAGGGGCTAATTATTGTTAGCTTAGGTGTGAGTACTGAGGCCATATATATATGTATATACATGTTTGGTTGAAATTAGTTGCGTTAGTAGTATTCGATTTTTACAATTATACCCACTAGAGTTCTCCAAATAGAACTCTAGAGTATAAAAATGAACTTGACAAAGGTTGATAATGTTAAAAGTGGACTTGTTGAATTGGAATGCAATCAGCATTGCCTAAACAATATAGGCAAAACAATCCCTCATAAGGCTTATAAGAAAGTATGTTTTCATCACGCTAGTGAGACCGACTGAATACACATATATAATAAAGAAAAAAAATATTCACTTATAGCTTGAAAATAATAATATATGGCATGATTAAGTTAATTGCTTCTACTTAGGATACGAGAAGTAGTGAAGTAATTTTTTTACTGTGTTACAAAGATTAACAGCCAATCCCAATAATAAATGTGATATTGTATGAATTATTTTTAATACTTTTAATACATATATAGAAGAAAGAAACAAAACTAAGGTTGTTAATTATAAAACTATTTATGAAACCTCACTTAACAGTTTAGTTTTTGGGAGAATTAATTTTTGTAGAGCTTCTATAACTAAGCAGTGTAGAGTTTGACTCTTGTTGGCCATATTCTTAAAAATAAGTTAATTTTAGCATTAGATATGTGAACTTATGTATCATCCATACTTCAAATCCAAAAAACTCTTACGTGAGAGGTCATATTAGATATAAAGCAATGAAACTATCACCTGACAGCTTAAATTTTTAGAAAAGTTAGTTATTCAAAAAAATCTAACAAAAAAGAAAACCAAAAACATCAAGAACAAAATTGTAGAGTCAATTCGTTACCTTGCTAGAAGATTAGCACACTAGTTACCTTTCCATATTTAAAACAAAAAAATCACACGTCCATTCATTATTACGAAGATCATGAATATCCTGTAATATGATAGCTTGTAGTAGGGTCATCGATCTTAAAAATTAATGAAGAATTGCATCTTGCGAATCCGACTCGATCAGATCAAAAAGAGAAAAAAAAAACCGATAATTACTTGTTTTGGGTATTAATATTGAAAATTACTCTAATTGGCTAATTGCTGTAAGCCATGTCCAGAACAAATCAATCAAATTAACTACTAACACGTAGAAAAAAAGTATAACATGACTCTATGACGGTGACATGTAACTCTAATTTAGTGGTTGCATGTATCTTAAAATTGAAACTTGGAGCACAAGATTCTCCTCATCTATCATTTGAAAGCGACAAGTATCACCATTTTTCAAGTTACAATCCCTCACAAAATCAGGCCAACCTAGAGAGAATGTAGCGGAGGATTTATATGGATAATAGAGCACTTTCACAGGCCATGATCTTTCCCCAACTTGCAAGGTCGCATATTTTCCACTATGTCTAATGTAACTCCTGATGAAGTCAATTGGCATTGTCTGCACAACACATAAACTTAATTAGTTCACGAATGGCTAATTAATGATATTCCAGCAAAAATAGATGTTTATATACGTGATTCTAATTTATTTTACCGCAGAAGAAGTGATCCTTTCACTTAAATCTACGGTTAGCTTTAGGAGTTTCAAGGTATTTACGGGATGAAGAAGGCCTATGAGAAAGCCCTTCTTGGTCTGAAGTATTGAAAAAAGTGGTAATGAAAAAGGAAACACATCATCACATAATGTCAACATTAGAAAAGATGAATACAAAATGGAAAAAGTATATGTTGCATGTGTTATTTTTGGATGAAAGGTAAAGAACGAAAAGAGAAACAAAATTATGTTTGGACGAAAGATAAAGAAGAGAAACAGAAGCAAAGTTACGATTGCATGAAAGATAAAGAGGGAAAAAGAAGAAAAGGAAATCGAGAAGCTTATCCTCATTTTTCTTTTGGTCTAACAGTTGTCCTTGTTTGAAAGACTTCTTCGAGGAAAATACTTTTCCCCTCCCCTTCTCTCAAAGCTGTAAAATTCTTCTAAGGGATAAAAGAGAGGAAATAGTTTATGTTAAAGAAATGAGAATTAATTCTCCTTATTAGGAGAAGAGAATCTCAAGTTTCCCCACTTAACTCCCCCTTCTATCTTTCCTTTCCTCCTTTTTCCTTCCCTTCCCTTCCCATCCCTTTTCCCTCAGTTTAAAATATCTAAGCATAGCGTTCAGTGCAGTCTTAGGAATTCATTCACTACCTCGTTCTACAAAGAAAATATATGACCTTTTGTGAAGTGAAAATTTGTTATAATAAAGTACAGGCTGATAACAAGAAATTATGATAAGTAAATAAATTACCTTTAAAGATGGGAGTGCTTGAGTCCTCTCCGAGCCGAAAAATAACAACCTTGAATGAAACTTCTTTGCACTTGTTTAGCTCAAAAACACAAACATCACCTAATTTCAAATTATTGTCCTCGAAAAATTTCCTCCAGCCACCAATAAATGTTAATTGCCGTCCATTGGGAGCGAGATTTATCTTGACATCCCAAGTTCTCTCTTGGTTAACAAAAAGGGTAGCATTCCCTTCTTTATTGTGCAGATGTGCAGAAAAACCCTTTGGTATGTTCTGTTTTGATTAATGATTTTGTCAGAAAATTCTCAGTTACTGAACTCATAACAAAAACAAGAGGCTGAAAGTTTTTAAAGTTTCAAAAGGAAGCAACTTCTGACTGGCAAAGTCTATATGACAATCTTAATAATCAACACAAATCAGAATGAATAATGAATGTCATCAAACAAAATATTGTGATACCATGAGATCTCTTTCAGTGTATGATCTTTGACATCTACATGCGAAAAAGTGATTCTCAGATCTGAAATTCTTCTCCACTCTCTCGAGAAGAGCTTTGCTCATATCTTCTATCAATTTTGAGTAACCTAGAAAGAAAGCATAAGGTAACCACATTTCAACAGAGAGACAGAAAAGGGAAAAAAATTAGAGCAAAGAGAAAGAAGAAAACACATTATTCTTAGGCTTCGCAGTATTAAAACCTGCATGGGCTTTCCTCTTCTCATCCTTAGTTTCAGCATGGTTGGAATAGCATTCAGGTTCTTCTTTTGGGATGGTTTTTATCTTCTTACGAGTTTGAGAAGATGGTGGTTTAGATTTTGGCCTTTTGCCCTTGAATGGTGAAAAATCACCAAGAATTTCCAAAGAGTGATCACTCTCATTAACCTCTTCTCCTTTTTCCTCAGTACCTCTGGGCGAAGGGTATTTTATTTCCAAAGCGCTTTTATCAAATATGATCATGTTAAAGTGAGATTTATCTTCATGTTGAAACACCAGAAACTGTGACACATCCAAAGACAAGTGTTCCGCAAATTCTTTCCACCCATTGCGAAACCAAACATCACCATCACGTTTCATCCAATAAACTTTCTGTTCAATGCCGTTTGGAAGCCTTAAAAAAACTGGGTTTGACATTTCTTGCCAATATCTCCTCACAAAACTTCTGGGCACCCTCTGTCACAAACTTCTAGTCAATATTAACAAATAACAACATCAAAATAAGAAAGGA
This sequence comes from Ormosia emarginata, assembly GCA_029884605.1. Lineage (NCBI taxonomy): Eukaryota > Viridiplantae > Streptophyta > Magnoliopsida > Fabales > Fabaceae > Ormosia > Ormosia emarginata. The sequence goes on along the minus strand of JAQQTP010000062.1, from coordinate 24,981,556 downwards.
AAAAGAATTTCTTTGTACTGTATCCAAATCAAGTATCTTGAATATAAAACAAAAAAACTATACATGACTTCATGTCAAAAAAAAAAAACTATACATGACTAATATCTATGTTAATTTTGGTGTACCCTTTAGAGTGTGACTAAAATATTGTATATAGAGAGAAAAAAAATTTTAAAAAAAGGAAAGCAAAACAAATGGTTACCAGCTCTCCATCTCGAATGTTGCTTTCAAGAATAACCTTGAAAAAGTGGACCTTACGACGATCACGTCCTTGAGAAGACATGCTTCGGATTAAGCAAAGTACAGTGCCTCAAGTTGAGATTTTGAAGACATGGAAGTTGTAACGTGTTCTAGTGAATAGGCGTGACTTAAATGCAAAACCAATGCGTCAAGAAGGCATGAATACAATTGCTATGAAAGTGCTAAATTGCACATGAAATTAGTGCTGAAATGTCGGTGCCCACGATTCTAACCTTTGTGACCATTCCTTCTTCTCTTTATTCTTTTCCTTCGAGTTCTCGGAGTAATCTTACAAGATGTTCATATATTCTTATTATTTCAAGTATGGAACTAGCAAAAAAGTAATAGCTATATCTGATAAATATTAATTATGAAACCATTCACATCCAATAATTTATTTATGATAACAAAATACTCTTGAAGTTCAATGCACTTGCAAATATCAAAAAATGATAAATTATTTTATTTATGTAATTTTAATTTCTGCTATTCATTTATTTTATTTCTATTATTTTTCTTAAAAGAACGTCACCTAGATATGAGAATTGTGGAGTAACGAGAGGCAGAGTCCATTTCCGTTGACAGCTTTAAAATATTTTCCCCCATTATAGTTATTGGTCCTTGGAAATAGGATGGGATATAAAAATCGAAATGGTATAAGATACGTTTTTCACTGACTCCTTTAAATACTTATCATTTTGATTTCGTAAACTGCCCTTAATTAAGTAGGATTCTCTTTAAGTCATCTAATTATCTAACCTATAATTTCTCCTATTTTATATACTTATTTAGTGAGTCTCTTTCTTTCTCTTTATATATCTTTTCTCAAATTTTATTAATTATTTATTTATATTTAATTAATGTCAATCTATCTTTCTATTTATGTATCTATTTATCTCTTTATCTATAATCATCAATCTTCTATATCAATCAATCAATCATCAATATTCTATTTAATATTATCAACGTGTGTTGGTCTGAGTATAAGGAACTCATCCCTTAAACATGTAATCTTGAAATCAATATGATATTTATATGTATAAAAATAATACTGTTAGAAAAGACTTCTACCTAGGCACCTAATTGTAATTTAAGAAATTAGTCTTTCACTTATTAAATAAAGAATACTCTGACACAAAAAAATGTTCTGTTCAATATTCAATTTCAATATATAAATATTTGCCAAGTGTTAATTTTATGATGTGCCACTAGCATTTTGTTACAAATTTGAATTTAAATTTCATTATTATCTTATTAAAGGAAAATATAGATTTTTTTAATGATTTTTTTCTTATTATTACTAAGTGTTATTTCTATATTGTGCTACAAATGTCTCATCTCAAATTTATATTTTATTAGTATCTCTTTAAAAATTTAAATTTCATTCTTCTAAAATGGTTGTGTTTTTTAAACTTGAAGGTCAAAAAATAAAAATATGTGCTCAACTGAAGTAATTATAATTGCCCAACCAAATATTATGATTAAAAACTCATTGAAATGTGTGCTATCTGAAAAAGTGGATGGATGATAAATTTTTACTTTTATTTTATTAAAGGAAAACTAAAATGATTTAAGGATTCCTTTTTTATCTAACATGGGAGATAAACATGTGGTATTTAAAAATAAGATTGGAGCTAAATTTTTTGTCTTATCTTATTAAAAGAAAATTTAAAAATATAACTGGAGCTAAATCATATACCTTGATGTATTTAAGCTTTTAAGAACAAATAATGGTACTTGAGACTTGGCTTTTTGACCAAAGTGTCATTTTTGACAAAACAAATTATTAAAATGTCACTTTTCTCAAACTAATTATCAAAATGCCACTGTTTTGACCACGGTGGCATTTTTTTTTTTTTGCTAAATATATCAGTGGCGTATCCATGCCAGAAGCGTGCGCAATATGCCAAGAGCTATGGTGTATCCTACGTATACACATGCTCTGCGTATCCTACGCGGATACGCCAATAAGTAAAAAAAAAAAAAAATACTGTCTTTTAGGGATTCTAATATTTCACATGCAAGAGTGTCATAACCTTGGAAGACATCAATATTTATAGTTTGTTTCGATCCTAAAGTAATGTGTTTGATATTAGCAAGGTAAAACAACTAAGTAAAACAATGTAATTCGATGTGGGACTTTGGTAAATGAAACAAACATCATTTCTTCATTTCTTATATGCACTTCACTATAGGCACTGTCTATAACATCATTTCTTGTGTCAATTTTGTCATAGAATAAATCATAGGATGGGTGTTGTTATTCGAAATTGGCATGACCAAATTTATAAATCATGGCCAAACATCTCTCAAGAGGCGTGACACGACAACCGCACCTTGTTCCTCAATGATTCTCAATTATTTTATTTCTTTCTCTCTCTTTCTTCTCCATTTGTCTATGTTATTGCTACCACTTATTTTCCTTTTTCACAAGTACTTTGTTTTTGTTCAACTTCAAATTATACGTAACCCTAATGCCCGTTGCATTTTTGTTGAAGTTGACTTACTGTACACACTAACATGCTAATTGTTACGTGCAAACTTTTAATGGTGGATTGGTGGTCCCGTTGTGGTTCTTTGAATAGACAAATTGTTTCGTACACAATTGCTTGGATAACATATGATAACATCATAATCAATGTTTGTTTCATTTATCCTATGTTCATTAAATCTGTGTTGATAGTGCCATCATTTCTTAAAATTTTAAGAACATAGACTCAACGCTCAACATGAGAAATGATGTTTGTTTCATTTATCAAAGTCCCACATCGAATAAAAGTACATTATTACCTTATTTAGTTATTTTACCTTGCTAATACCAAAGTCCCACATCGACTACTTTAGGATCAGAAACAAACACTTGGCCTATAAATATTGATGTCTTCCAAGGTTATGATGCACTCTCAAATAGGCATGTGAAATGTATGTACCTTTGGGAAGAGTGTGAGATCCACGTGAAATGGGTTAAGTGTCCTAAAAGCACACCCAACGTAGTATTTTTTTTAAAATTTTTTTTTGTCCACGTGGCGTAGATACGCCATCACGTGTGGCGTATCCACGTAGGATACGCCAGAGCGCTGGTGTATCCACGTAGGATACGCCATAGATCTTGGCGTATCCTACGTGGATCGCCAAGCGCTCTGGCGTATCCTACGTGGATACGCCACACGTGATGGCGTATTCCACGTGGTCCAACAAAAAATAAAAAATGCCACCGTAGTCAAAACGGCGACATTTTGATAATTAGTTTGAGAAAAGTGACATTTTGATAATTTGTTTTGCCAAAAATGGCACTTTGGTCAAAAAGCCCTTGAGACTTGGCCCATCAGCCATGGTTTGCTATAGTGGCAATGTGCAATATAATGTAGTAGAGCCAATAAGTAAATAAAATTGTCCAGGTTCTAATATTACAATGTGCAATGTCCAATTGTGTAATGTAAACACAATCAAATTTTGAATGCAGTGTGAGAAACACTATTTTTATATATTAATTAACTTTTATATGTATCATTTTAGACCTCTCATGTGTTTAATCACTTGATTTTGGCTATTATTTATAAGTTTAGGTTCAAATTAGACTTAGTTGTATATTTTAGCATTGTGACAATTTTATACTATTTTTATATTTCGAGTATAACTTATGTTATAGACATTTGAGAATTATGACCTTTACCTTATAGAAAAGTTGAGAGAAAATTCTACAACTTTGATGAAGAGCTCTAGAGCTAAATCGAATGTCTAGAAAGTCATATTAGGTTTGAAAGTCAAAATAGAGGTGATGTCACTGAAATCTGAACAGTGTGCAAAGATTGGATCATATATTGAGCTGTAGGAGTCAAAATAGGCTTAAACTAGTTCAATTAGAAAGTTGAGACCAAACTTTTCAATTTTAATGAGATCACTTATCAAAATGGTGATGTTTCGATAGGGGTTTTAATACCTGAAGGGAGATGATAGGATCCAAGAGATGTTAAATGTGTTCTGGCCATAACTCCTTCATTACGTGTCCAACTCTTACAAATTAGGTGTCCAATTAAAGCTAATTAGAAGAGGAAATGACCTAAGTTCGGGGCATACTTGTATTTTCACTTTTAGTGTTTGTTATGTGGGGGTTTAGAGCCAGATCTGAGGGTAGCAGAAAACACTTTTCATTTTCAGTTTTCATATTTTCTCTCGTTATTTTCTCTCCTCTCCTCTCTTCTCACTTTCTCTAGGTTTTATTCATTTTTTTTGTTATGCTATCCATTCATGGAGAGTTAAAGCTTTGTAATCAATTCTAGTGATTGAAACACTCTTGATGTTTAATGTTGAGACCTTGGTTTGAATGTTTAATTTACTTGTTAATCATATTTCTCTCTTCCCTTTCTTTGATTCATTACTCCTTGGTTGAGTGCTTAACTTGGCCTTGGTGTTCATATGATGGTTTCATAACTATCGTATGTTTAATAGGAATTGCAAAAACTATATAATGCATCAAAGGTGTTAGATGAATTGTCTAGCTCACATGAACTCTGGAAATGAGGTTGATTTAGGGTTAAATGGATGCTTAATCCATTTTTCGTTAATTGACCGAGGTTAATTTAGGGTTAAATGGATGCTTCATCCATTTTTCGTTGATTGACCAAATCTTAGGCACTTACCTAGTAGAGAGTTCATGTTGGATGAGGATTTCATAGAGACTAAATGATGCTTTAAAGGTGTTTGATGAATTGCTTGGCTTGGTTGAATTATGAGTTGTAGGTTGATTTAGGGTTGGATGGATGCTAACTTCATCCGACTTTGACTAACCAAATGCTAGATGCTTATCTAGTAGAGAATTCATGGGTTATCTTAAGGCTTCTTAATGTAACATAAAACCAAGAATCTAGTTAGCTAGTGAATGAATCTGTATTGGTCAAGGATGGATTAAACTCAAGAGTTGTTGATTTTCTTAGATTGGTTGTTTCCTAAACCTTGTTTACGGTCTTTTAATTGCTTTATTTAATTACTCCTATAACCAACCCCCTATTGCTAACTTCTTAATATAATTGATTAATTGGAATGATTTAAGGGCTCGACCCAATTATACCACATACTACAAGTTCTGGGTGAATCAGTTAACAAAACTCTTCAAATTTGGTAGTCTCGCACTACTAGAAATTTGAGTTTTAGAAACCGATTTTTTTCGGTCTCTATAGAGACCGAAATAGAGATTGATTAAGAAAAAAAAAATCTAATCTGCTACTAAAATAAAAGCGGTCTACAATTCTATTTTAAATTTTTTAAAGATGAATTAAAAACTAAAATTATATTATAAAAAAATTTTAAAAAATAAAAAAATATTTTATTTTTAAAGACCGATATTTCATCTCTAAATAAAAAAATTTAAAAAAAATAAATATTTAGTGACCAAAAATTCAATTACTAAAAAAATAAAAAATAAAAATAAAAAAATATTAAAAATTATATTTTGATTTTAAATAAAAAAATTTATAAAAAATAAATAATTAACGATCGAATTTTCAATCATTAAAAAAATAAAAAAAAGTATTACAGATCGAAATAAATAGATAGTGACCGAATTTTTGGTTGCTAAAAAAATAAAAAACATAATTAAAATCTCATTCCCTGTATCTTAGAAAGTTATAGCACCTACAAGGAATCATATAGAAACAAATGAGGAAAATTGAAGAGTGAGGCTTTAACCTCTGGTCTCACGCAGGTAACGCGGAAGACGCGACGGCTGGAGGGTGCGAGGCGGCGTCGGCCGGATCTAATGCGGTTTCCGGGTTGGAATGCCGGTGAAGGGATTGATGACGACAGCGTGCGAGATGGTGACGAAGCGACCGGGGTACGCAGATCTGGTTTGCGGGTGGTTGAGCACCGTAGATCTGGGTTTCTGCTATGGGTTGCGGTGCGAGGCTGGGCTCGCGCGAATCGGGTAGGTGACGGCGATGGAGCTGTTGGCTGTCCTGGTGCGACGGCGACAACTTCAGTTGGATGAAGGGAACCGGCAGTCGGATCTGGGTGTGCCGAGGTTGGTCGGATTTGGCGGGCTCGGGCGGCTGGGTGTAGGTTCCGAGCGTGGAGTTGCCAGCGGGTTCACGGAGCGCGGCTGGTATTGGTCTGCGCGAACAAACCCCCTTGACCAACCTCCACGCCTCTTGCTTCTATGAAATGAAGGTCAAACTGCTTTTACTATTATGCTCCTCAAGCAGAGGTACTGGTTTATGTATATTATTTCAAAAATAATTTTTTTCTCTAAATGTTCATGATAGAGACTGGTGTATGTATATTATTTAAAAAATATATGCCCCTCTTTCTTCTTGTTTGATGCTGCTATAATGAAGAACGGGTGCCAAATGGTGTGAACCGTGCTGCGAACGCTGCTGGCTAACAAGGATGGTTGCGAACTCAGCTGCACACTTGGGTAAGCAGCGGCTAGTGCAAACAGGATGCTTTATGAGTCAAAATCATGAGTATTTTAAGGCACTCTTAATTTCTTCCCATTTTATTATTCTTGATTTATAATTTGATGAGCTCTGCAAACAAGATATCATGCTTATGTAATTGATATATTGTTGTTTTGGGGTGACAATTTTCGCATGGTTGGGCTTGTTCAACTATTGCTAAAATCTAATGCTGCAAACAGCTTGATTGAAGATTATGCAGCTTGCCTTGAGTTGCGGTCAGAAGAGTCTCAGACTGTTGAAAAAATACTGATGATCCAGGCATTCTTATTATGCAGGTTTGTCTTTGTCCTTGCCAACTACTCAAAAAATTGAAGCTTTCTCTAATACGTAGGTGCACACCGACTGTTTGCCCCTTGAACCAGCATGTGGCAGCTCTATTTGAGTAATATTCATGAGGCACTCCTTTTGCGAACTAAACATATATTTAAAATGCATATAGTAGATTGCCAAATAAACAACCAAATTTGTTATTTAAAATTATTGTGGTTATGTACAACATATTAAAAGTTTAAGAAAATTAAGAGAGAAAAGAATCCCAGTCAATCGATTGAGATAAAATTTCAATTCAATGCTTACTTTAGGGTGTGGAATTTGGAATTACTGAGAATAAAAGAAACAATTATGATCCAAGATGACCTATGATGTCAACGGCTAGTAGTATTTAGATACATATAAGAGAATTATAGATAATAATGATTATAAAATTACTGTAAAAGAAAAGACAAGCTATTCTAGGAAAGAGACATACGTATAGTTCACTTAACCATGATTTTATTAATGTAATGAATGGGATTTGGTTTGGATTTATATGTCAATTCTATTCTCTACGCATTTGTTTATTTGGCATGTAATAAAGATTATATGATGAAGTTACGGGGTGTGGTCTAAACAAATAACAGGGATGCTTTGTGAGTCAAGGTTCTTATAGCAAATATATTTAATTAATAAACTGTTTGAATGTGTGGAAAGGTATCTGTCATGCTTGGAATGATACTTGGAAGGGATATAAAATGGATTCCGGTCTAGGATTGTGGCTCTCATAATGGACCACTGGATTCCAGGTTGTGGCCCCTTCTTGCTTTGCTTCACACTTAACAATTACCCAATCTCATGAAATTACTCAACTCATAGCTTTAACGTAAACAGCTAGCTGTGTGAGTACCAAGTACTGCTTCATGAGCTTAGCTTTGGAGTAAAATTATGCAAAATTTCCTGTGTTGCACATAAGGAAAAAAAAATACTGAATAGATACACTTAATAATTGTTCCTATGTGCAAAACCTATAGTTAAGCATGCTCATGCCTAAGCACTGGGTATCTGGATAGAGAAAGTGAATGTGTTGCATAAAATCCAATGTCTTGCTTCTTTTGCTATTTCTTCATTAGTTCATTTGTTGAAAGCTAGCATACATGATTTTTTGAACTTGGATTTGTCTCCTGTATAGGTAGCAAAGAGGAAGCATCTTAATTTCTTTACTTGGCCATTTTGTAATATTATAGTTATGTTCTTAACAATGAGTAGGAGGTGAAACTTTGCATAGTTAATAGTTTGTGGAAGGAAGAATTAGAAGGAAACACAAAATTGTCTTGGAATGAAAGGTTCATGATTTTATTGATTTATAATATGACAGTTAACTCATCATGGACATTATAACTTAACCAGCATTTTTTTTAACCCAACTTTATGAAAAATGCAGAACTCTTGTTAGAACCTGTGGATATTTTTCCTTTTGCTATAATTTCTCTTTTTTCAATATTTTACCATAGGTCCATAACTCTTCTTCCTCCAATCAGCTTAATTTTTCTTACAGTTGTGCTAGACACATTATAATTGGCCTGCAATATGTGTCCATTTATATGGAAGGAGTGCATGTTTGAATATAGAAATCAATTCTAAGAGTTGAGTATGGAAGAAGTGCATGCTTGAATATGGAAATCAATTATAAGAGCTCAAATTCAGATTATTTTCAAATAAAAAAATGAAAAAGGAAAAAGTTCAAGTTTTTGTTTTCTCTCCCTCCATCTAAAACGAACAACCTTAAGTAAAATACTAGACCTTATCAAATCCACTACAAAAGCATAAAAGCATGTGTTCATTTGCTTTAAATTAGAATGGTGCTATTAAGGATATCCAAATTTACATCTTTTGTTTGTCCATGGGGTTGAATTTAAATGAACAATATTTATCTTTTTTACAAGTTCTGGACTATCAAGCTCTGCAGCATTTGTATGTTCTTCCACAATTGCTATTATGGCTGCTTTTGATGTGAACTTCCCAAAGGTAAAATATACTAGTTTTTGTGCTTTGATGGAATATATACTAGTTTGTGCTTTGAGGGGGGAATTCAATTTTAGGATCACCTATAAATTAGTTGAATCTAAACAACATTTTTGAAATTGTTATGGCATAATGTGGATGGAGTGAAAAAGGTAAAATATATGGTCTTGGAATTGAGTCAACCGTAGTGGTTAGAAGATCATAATATTGTGGTTCAAGTTCTTCATCATCTGACTGGGTGCGATGAGATGAACTTGAAGAATTAAGAAGTGAGAGAAATGACTTTCGAGCTCAAGTGGCAGATAATAAGAGATAGATTGAGGAGACAAATCGACTGGTACGAGAGATGATGCAGTTAATGAACTTTCAGCCTTCTCAAACATTTCCCGTGACTGATGGACTAGAAGAGGAGGGCGAGGACGAGGAGTTTTTATGATTAGAGTTTAATTTGTGTTGTGTTCAACTTTCTTACATTTGAAATGTTGTATCAATGAGATATTGTAGACAATGCTTAGTTTAGTTTATTCTAGAATGTCTTGATGTTTAAATGAGATATTCTGAAGACTTAATTAGTTTAGTTTATGTTATTTTTTATTTATATGTTTTGTTATATATAATATTATTGACTGTTGTTTATTAAGTGTTTTAAAAATTTGGATTTTAATAAATTTAAAAATAATTACAAATTCATATCACAAATTAGAGATCGAATTAGGGTCTGAATATATAAAAAAATGACATTTAGCGATTGATTTAGAAATTGAGAAATCAATATTTTAGAGACCGATTTAGAGACTGATAAATCGATTTTTAATTTAGAGACTGATTTAGTGATCGATGTTATAAAATATATAATATATTCAACCTTTTAGAGATTGATTTAGAAACTGATAAATTGGTCTCTAGTTAGAGACTGATTTAGTGACTGATTTTATAAAATATATAATATATTCAGAGTTTTAGAGACTAATTTTAGAGATTGATAAATCGGTTTCGAAACTAGAGACTGATTTAGCGATCGATTTTATAAAATATATAATATATTCATGCTTTTAGAGACGGATTTAGAGACTGATTTAGAGATTAATTTAGAGACCAAAAAATTAGTCTTTAAAAAATTAGTCTCTAATGTACTTTTTTGAAATATAATTGACTAAAATTTGACTGAAATTTAGCGACCAATTTAGAGACGAAAAATCGGTCTCTAAATTGGTCTCTAATATTTAGCGACGAGACTTTTAGAGATCGATTTAAATCGATCTCTAATTATTTTAGAGATCGATTTTCTTGATTTAGAGACCGATTTTTCGGTCTCTAAAAGTCAAAATTCTAGTAGTGTCGGTATCAAATTTTGGCGCTATTGTCGAGGATCACTCTAAGTCAAATCAATCATATTAGGTGTATATTGAACTACTGACCCTTTACTAACCCCTGTTTTGCTTGTTTCGGGTAGTTTTTACCAAAAACCTTCATCCAATGACATTTTGCTTGTTCCAATGACATTTTGGTCAATTGAAGGAAATTGGGGTTTTGCACAAAGTGCTTTGTCGTGAGGTCACCCCTATCTTAGTCTAATTCTATCATTTAGACCACTTTTTTATTTTTTGAAGATTTTTTATTGCATTGTTAGGTTCTATTTTTTAGTAGTTTTCACTATGTACAAGTCCCATATTTTAAAAAAATGTGTAGATAGGGTAACTATAGTCATTTTGGTAACCAATTAGTGTAGTGTTTTCCATTGTGCATTGATAATAACATATTTTATACATTAATAAACTATCATTTTTTAATCATTTATACTTTTCATATATTTAATTGATTAAGCTTGGTCACGTTTTGTAAATTTGGGTTCAAATTAGGCTTAATTGATCTTTTTCAACATTATTGAGATTTTATACTATTTCTGTATTTCAGTTATATCTTGAGTTTTAGGTATTTAGAAATTATGAATTTTACCTTGTAGAAAAGCTGAGAGAAAGCTCTACAACTTTGATGGCTTGAAGTCTCAATCAGACATCTAGCAGATCTAATTGGGCCTGGAAGTTAGAAAACGAGTTCTGTCACTAGAACCCGAGCAGTGTGCACTAATCAGGGCATAACTTGGGCTGTAGGAGTTGCATTGAGTTGAAACTGGTGGCATTGGAAAGTTAAGACAAAAACCCTTCAACTCTCATGAAGACCACTTTTCTAGAAAATGACGTTTTAACAGAGTTATAATTATATGAAGATAGTTGAATTAGTTGATACAAGTGGAGAGACAAACATGATAATCATCCATCCACTCGTTAATCATCTACCCACTCATTAATCATCTACCCACTAAATAATCATCCACTCACTTATTAATCATCTACCTACTAAATAATCATCCATCCATTAAATCCCCACTCATTAATCATCTACCCACTAAATAATCATTCACCCACTCATTAGTCATCCGCTCACTCATTAATCATCCACCTACTTATTAAATAATTTCATTGTCATTTTTCACTCATCTACCCATCATCTACTTACTCATTAAATAACTCCATTGTTATTTTCCACTCATCTACCCATCATCTACCTACTCATTAAATAACTTCATTATCATTTTGTACTTCTCAAGCTCTATAAAGGGGAGCATTGGTTGATCATCTTGGGCATCTTGGCTTAGAGATCAAGATCATGTTATTATGTTATTTGTTTCTCTTGTTGTAGTTTTCTTTTATTCTAAATTGAAGTTATGTTCATCTTTTTCTTCTTCTCTCTTTCTTTCTTCTTGCTCATGAATAATTAATTTTCATTTTACTTGGGTAAATGGGTGAAACTTTTGATAATAAAATAAGGTTAGACTAATTTCTTTCTTGTGCTTAAATGATATATTATCAAGTGGTCATTATATGTGTTGTATTTTATTTTTAATCAATTTAGAAACCCTTCTTGTAAAGTGGAGTTCTTGATTCATTGTAGACAAGTGGTTGGTACAATGAATGCTTGAATCCATTTACAAATATTGGTATTGGTAAATAATTAAAGGACCCATAATATAACTACATATATAATTCTAAATGGACTTTGAATGTTTTATTTTCCGATTGAAACCTCTGTTGTGTGTGAATTTCAATTGAGTTATAAAAAAAATAATCTTGTCCTTAATTTATTACCAAAAGCGAATCTCCTAACCTAAGCAAGTTCTTTTTTAATTGTGAACAAGTTTTATTATCTTTATTATTGTGATAAATTTCCTTACCTCAGAATTTTTCTTCATTAATTCTCTGTGGATTGACCTCAGACACCCGAGAAATTTATTACTTGAGACAACTTGCACTTGGGTTTGCATTTTTTAATTCGTATCAAGTTGTTAGCGTCGTTGTCGGGGACTTGATTTGAAGTTTTAATTTGTTGAGGTTATCTTTCTTTAAGTAAACTTCATTATCTGGTATATTCTTTATCTACTCTTTTAATTTTCTAACTTTCTAACCTTCTAACTTACTAATTTATTTTTTATGTCATTTATTTATGTTTAATATTTAATGGTTGGTTTATACCACCAACTTGTACATTATTTTTATTTTATTTTAAGTCATTTATTTATGCTTAATTTGTATCATGATTTAGATTCTGGTGCGTTTAGTTAAAATTAATCATGGTATTTTATATATTGTTTGTTTGAATCACAATCACACACAATTGACACAATAATTGAAAATGAAATAATTGAAAATGAAAGTGTACATGACGAACATGAAAATCAACCATTGTGAACCATGCATGAATATTTGCAGCCACCTCGAAATTCTAGTCTATCATGTTTTATCTTTTTACTCAATGCCAACAATTTTATATTTAAGTCAGGTATAATTTTTTTACTTCCTAATTTCTATGATTTAGAATCTGAAAGCCTATATTTACATCTAAAAGAATTTAAAAAAGTATGTATCGCTTTCAATGACCAAAATTGCACTGAAGAGATTGTTAAGCTTAAATTGTTTCCTTTTTTCTTTAAAAGATAAAGTAAAAACTTGACTTAACGCTTTGAAACCAAGATCAATTGGTACATGGTAAGAAATGCAAGGTGAGTTTTTAAAGAATTTTTTTTCAACACATAAAACTAATGCTTTTAAAATACAAATCCAAAATTTTTACCAAAATTCAGATGAAGCATATTTTTAATATTGAGAACATTTTAAAGATTTGTTAAATTCTTGTCCACATCATGATTTTGAAAAATGACGTACTATAAGCTTCTTTTATGAAGGTTTAACACATGAAACTAAACAATTTGTGGAAACAATGTGCAATGACGAGTTTCTTGATAAAGAACCTGAAGAAGCTTTAGATTATTTAAACCAGTTGGCTGAAAATTCTCAATCTTAGCATAGTACTAATCTTTCTGAAAATTTAATTAGATCTAACTTTGCAAGTGCTAATAAAGGAAAATATCACCTTAGTTAAGAAGAAGATTTAAATACAAGGTTTACCAGTTTGGCTAGAAAGATTGAAGTCATGGAATCAGGGAAAGTGAAAGAAATCAAATTTATACAAAATGAAGAAATTTGTGGAATTTGTGATGACTTAGGACACTCAACACATGAATGTCCTAAGATTCCAGTTTTTAAAGAAGTTGTACATGAGCAAGTAAATGCAATGAATAATTTTAAAGATCCATTTACTTCTTCTTTTTCATATTCATACAATCCGGGATGAAGAAATCACCCGAACTTTAGATGGAGGAATAGTAATCAGTCACAATTCGTGCAACCACCACCTCCTCAGGCACAACAAAGCTCTCAAAATTCTCAAGGATATGTACCTTATGTCCCACCATATAGGAAAAACCTTGAAGAAACATTGCATGCATTCATGGAAAAGTAAGAGGCCATTAACAATAAAAACACTCAAGCCATGATTGACATAAAAGACTGATATGATCCAAGTTAGATGCATATTATTTTTACGGATCGTCCTTGAGTTGATTTCGTGTTTTAAAGAATTAAACGATGAAGGGCGAATAGTAACATGAACAGTAGCGTGAACAGTAAAAAATAAAAAAGATGGAAAAAAGACAAGGAATGGAAGGAAGAAGACGCCACACTCTTGGAGAGTGATAAGTCAAGCGAAGATTCGCCACAAAGGTAAGAAAACCTTTGATAAGAACCAAGATGGTTCTTCCAAGAATCCCAAGAGAACTAAGCTCTCAAAACTCACAAAGGAGTGCAATAATATTCTCAAATTCAAAAATGTCAAATGCAGTAAACACAAGCCTATTTATAGGCATTAGGTATACGGCTAGGTCTAACTAAAGGAGGCAGCAAGCTAGCGCATTTTTAATCCTAACCCTAGCGCAAATGTGGCCTAGGTCCAATTAGAAGGCAACACTTATCCCTAACTCTACTATACACAAATTAAGCCCAAACAATAGGCCCTTATTACAAAATTATCCCAAAAAAAGAAAATAAGAACCAAAACTGAGAAAATTAAAAGGTTCAAATACATAATTAAATAAAATTGACTAAGAAGAATTCATGCCCCCACATTGGGCCCTTCATCAACTTGGATCATTTGGACCATCTTGAGTGCTCCCTCTTCTGGAATGGGCTTGAGTGAGAAAAAGTGGTTGACTTCTTTGTCCAAATCCTCCTTAGCCTTCTTAGCTCTTGGCCTTGTCATTGGGCCTCTAAGTCCTCGCAGTGCATCTTTGGGCATTGGGCCTGTTAGGTTGCCACTTGAGCTTTCTTGGTCTCCATCATGCCCTCTCCCTTCAAAAGAATTCGTCCTCAAATTTGATCCTTCATCACCTACATCAAAAGGACTTAAGTCAGCCACATTAAATGTTGCACTAACCCCATACTCACTTGGTAGGTCAACTTTGTAGGCATTGTCATTGATTCTTTCTAAGATTTGGAAGGGTCCATCTCCTCTAGGTAAGAGCTTAGATTTCCTTTGCAAAAGAAACTGTTCTTTTCACATGTGCACCTACACCCAATCTCCTGGTTCAAAAACAACCTGCTTCCTTCCCTTGTTTGTTTGCCTATCATATTGCTACATCTTCTTTTCAATTTGAGTCTTGACTTGTTCATGGAGCTTCCTCACATATTCTGCTTTTGCCTGTCCATTCCTATGAATTAAAGAAGAGACATTAGGTAGAGGCAGTAAATCAAGGGGGGTGAGGGGATTCAAACTATATACAATCTCAAAAGGAGAAAAGCTAGTAGTAACATGCACAACCCTATTATAAGGAAATTCAATAAGAGGTAAGCATTCTTCCCAGGTTTTGATGTTCCTCTTGATGATTAATCACAACAAGGTCGATAGGGTCCTATTCACCACCTCAGTTTGTCCATCAGTTTGTGGGTGGCAAGTGATAGAGAAGAGTAGCTTAGTCCCAAGTTTGTTCCAAAGGTCTGCCACATGAATGACATCATCCACCTTATGGCAAGGAATGAAGTGGGCCATCTTGGAGAATTTGTCCACCACCAAAAAAATGGAGTCTCTTCCTTTTTTTAAGCTGGGTAAACCTAGCATAAAGTCCATAGACAAGTCAGTCCAAGGGGAATCAGGAATAGGTAGGAGGGTATAGAGTCCATGAGGCATTACATTTGATTTGACTCGTTTACAAACAATGTACCTATCACATAGTTTATGCACATCATGCTTCATGTTAGGCCAATAAAAATGCTCATGTAACACATCTAAAGTCTTTTGGATCCCAAAGTGGCCCATTAATCCCCCCTCATGAGTTTCCCTAAGCAATAATTCACGTAAAGAGCTCTTAGGCACTCACAAATATATTTCTTTGAATAAATACCCATCTTGCCTAAAGAACCCCCTATGCGCCCCTTTTTCACATGCAGTATACATCTTGTAGAAATCATCATCATGCACATACAACTCCTTTATGTGTTCAAAACTAAGCATTTTTGTTTCAAGAGTAGCTAATAAGGTATACCTCTTGGAAAGCGCTTCAGCCACTATGATTACCTATCCTTGCTTGTATTTGATCACATAGGGAAATTGTTCAAGGTATTCCACCCACTTGGCATGCCTCTTATTAAGCTTACCTTACCCTTTTAAATATTTTAGTGACTCATGATCACTGTGAATTACAAACTCTTTTGGCAAAAGGTAGTGCTACCAAGTGTGCAAAACCCTTATGAGTGCATATAATTCTTTATCATAGGTAGAGTAATTTAAAATAGCTCTATGTAATTTCTCACTAAAGTATGCAATGGGGTGACCCTCTTGTAATAAAACAACCCCAATTCCAACATTTGATGCATCACACTCAAGTTCAAAGGACTTAGAAAAATTAAGCAATGCAAGTATGGGTGCATGAGTGAGCCTATCTTTGAGTGTGTTGAAACTTGTCTCTTGATCCTCCCCCCACCTAAAACTCACATTTTTCTTAACAACTTCATTTTAAGGGGCAGCTATGATGCTGAAATCTTTTACAAACCTTCTATAAAAGCTAGTTAACCCATGAAAGCTTCTTACCTCACTCACAGACTTAGGGGTAGACCACTCCCTAATGGCTTTTATCTTTTCTTCATCTACTTGCACTCCCGTAGCGCTCACAACAAAGCCTAGGAACACTACATAGTCGGTGCAAAAGACACACTTCTCTAAATTAGCATACAACTTTTTTTTTATAAGCACACTCATCATAGCCCTAAGGTGTTCTAGGTGCTCTTCTAAGGTTATGCTATAGATTAGGATGTCATCAAAGTACACTACTACAAACTTGCCAATAAACTCTCTCAACACATGGTTCATCAACCTCATAAAGGTGCTAGGCGCATTTGTAATCCCAAAAGGCATCACCAACCACTCATACAATCCATGCTTAGTCTTAAAGGTTGTCTTCCACTTAATGATCACATATTTTATACATTAATAAACCCTCATTTTTAGCCATTTACACTCTCCATGTACTTAATTGATTAAGTCTGGTTACGTTTTGTAAGTTTGGACTCAAATTGAACTTAATTGATTTTTTCAACATTATTTGGGTCTTACACTGTTTCTGTATTTTCGTCATATCTTGAGTTCTAGATGTGTAAAAATTATGTATTTTCCCTTGTAGGAAAGATAAGAGAGAGCTCTACAACTTTCATGAAGAGCTCCAGGTAAAATATGGACATCTAGAGGAGCTAAATGGGCTTGGAAGTTAGAACACGGGTTTTGTGTCTGGAACCTAAATAGTGTACAGTAATCAGAGCATAACTCAGACTGTAGGAACATTCTTGGGCTGAAATTTAGACATTTGAAAGTAAATACCCATATCTACAGCTTTCATGAAGAACACAGAACTCGAATCGGACAGTTTGGAGGTGATATTGTGTCTGGAAGTCAAAACAGAGGTGTTGAAATTGGGTCTGAATAGTCTGCAGTAATTGGGCCATATCTCAGGCTGTAGGTGATGAAATGAGCTGAAATTTGGACATCTAAAAGTTAAGACCCAGATCTACAACTTTCATGAAGATGACTTTTCTATTTGATGACAGAATCCATGAGTTAAGCAATGAATGATTTCAGAGACAAAGAATCTCAATAATTTTCCACTCACCAACTCACCATTTGACATTTTTCATTCATTCACCCACTCATCCACCTACTCTTAATCAGCCCCCTTGTCATTTTGTATCCCTAATCCTCTATAAAAGGCACCATTAGCTGATCATTTGGTGTTCTTGGTGTTAGGCTTAGTTTTTAGAAGTTATGGTTATGCTTGTTTATTGTTTTCCTTTGTTGTAATTTTCTCTTGCTCTAAATTGAAGCTATGTTCATCTTTCTCTTCTTCTCTCTTTCTTTCTTCTTATCTATGAGTAACTAAATCTTCATTTTGCTTGGGGTGAAAGAGTGAAGCTCTTGGTAATGAAATAAGGTTAGATTTTTCTATTTCTTGTGCTTAAATGATATATTATCAAATGGACATTATATGTGTTGTATTTTCTTTCCAATCAATTTAGAAACCTTCTTTGTATAATGGAGATCTTGATTTATTGTAGACAATAGGATTGATACAGTGAATGCTTGAACTCATTTACAAATGTTGGTAGATAATTAAAGGAATCATAATATGATTACATATATAATTGAACTTTGAATGTTATATTTTCTAATTGGAACCTCCGTTGTGTGTGAATTTCAATTGAGTTATAAAGAGAAATAATTTTGCCTTTAATTTATTACTAAGAGTGGATCTCCTAACCCAAGCAAGTTCTTAAATTCATCTGTGAACATCTTTTATTACTTTTAGTATTGTGACAAATCTTTTTCTTACCTCAAATAATTTCTCTTCATCAATTCCTTGTGGATCGACCTCGGACTCCCGAGAAATTTATTACTTGAAACAACCTGCACTTGGGTTTGCATCATTAAATCTCGCAGTCAAGTTTTTGACGTCGTTGTTGGGGACTTGATTAGAAATTTTAATTTATTGAGGTTCTTTTTCTTTAATAAAATCTATTATCTCTTCTCCCTCACCGGAGCAAAAGATCGGCTTGCCAATCCTTCGATTTCTTTACTAACTCTCTAACTTTCTAACTATCTAACTTTCTAACCTACTAACTTGCTAACATACTAACTTTCTAACTTTTAATTTATGTCATTTATTTATGTGTACTAACTTTTAATTTATGTCATTTATTTTCTCGCTTACTAACTTTTTAATTTCTGTTATTTATTATTGCTTTCTAATATAATGAAATAATCTTTCTTCTTCTCTTCTCTTTTGCCCGCTCTGGTGGGGCTCTGCCTCTCTCCGATTTTCAAATTTTAAATTTATTTTTTGCAATTTATTTTTTGCAATTTACTTTTTGCAATTTTTTTTTGCAATTTACTTTCTGCTTTTTTTAACTTACTAATTATTAACTCTCTAATTTTTTAACTTTTTAATTTTGCAATTATCTAACTTTTTACTTGTTAATATTTATTGGGTGGTTGGTTTATACCACATCCTTGTTAATATTTAATGGCTGGTGTAAACTACCGACTTGTACAATATTTTTTCTATTTTAAGTTATTTATTTATGCTTAATTGGTATCGTGATTTAAATTCTGGTCGTTTAGTTAAAATTAATCCTGGTACTTTATATATTGATTTCTTTGAATCACAATCACACACAATTGACACAATGACTGAAAATAAAAGTGTACATGATGAACATGAAAATCAATCGTTGCGAACCATGCGTGAATATTTGCAACCACCTCAAAATTCTTGTCTATCATGTTTTATCTTTCCACTCAATGCCAATAATTTTAAATTCAAGCCAGATATGATTTCTTTACTTCCTAATTTTCATGGTTTAGAATCTAAAAGTCTATATTTACATCTGAAAGAATTTGAAGACGTATGTATTGCTTTCAATGACCAAAATTGCGCTGAAGAGATTGTTAAGCTTAAATTGTTTTCTTTTTCTTCAAAAGATAAAGCAAATCTTGGCTTAATACTTTGAAACCAAGATCAATTGGCACATGGCAAGAAATGCAAGGTGAGTTCTTAAAGAAATTTTTTTCTAACACATAAAACCAATGCTATGAAAAGACAAATCCAAATTTTTTCCCAAAATTCAAATGAAGCATATTTTCAATGTTGGGAACGGTTTAAAGATTTGTTAAATTCTTGCCCACATCATGGTTTTGAAAAATAGTGCACTATAAGCTTCTTTTATGAAGGTTTAACACTGAAAACTAAACAATTTGTGGAAACAATGTGCAATGGTGAGTTTCTTGATAAATAACCTGATGAAGCTTTAGACTATTTAAACCAGTTGGCTGAAAATTCTCAATCTCGGTATAGTACTAACCATTCTGAAAATTCAATTAGATCTAACCTTACAAGTGGTAATAAAGGAAAATATCACCTTAGTTAAGAGGAAGATCTAAATGCTAGTTTGGCTGGAAAGGTTGAAGCCATGGAATTAAGAAAAGCAAAAGAAATCAAATCTGTGCAAAATGAAAAAATTTGTGGCATTTGTGATGACTTAGGACACTCAACACATGAATGTCCAAATATTCCTGTTTTTAAAGTTGTACATGAGCAAGTAAATGTAATGAATAATTTTAAAAAGTCATTTACTTCTTCTTTTTCAGATACATATAATTCGGGATGGAGAAATCACCCGAACTTCAGTTGGAGGAATAATAATCAGTCACAATTTGTGCAACCACCACCTCCTCAAGTACAACAAGACTCTCAAAATTCTCAAGGATATGCACCTTATGTCCCAACATATAAGAAAAATCTTGAAGAAACACTGCATGTATTCATAGAAAAGCAAGAGACCATTAATAAACAAAACAATCAAACCATGAATGACATAAAAGACATTCTTGCTAAACTTTCTTCTACACTCACCATTCACGAGAAAGGAAAATTTCCTTCTTAACCTCAACCAAATCCCAAGGGTCAGTACAGTCTAAATGAGGAGAGTTCAGAAAACTAACAAATGGACTAAGTCAAGTCAGTGATAACTCTTAGGAGTGGAAAGGTTGTTGAAAAACAAATTCCCGAACCTTGTGAGAAAGAAGATGAACCAATTGCCTAAGAAAATGAAGAAGCTAACCAAAAGAAGACTAAACTCTCGCCTTCACCCCCATTTCCTCAAGCATTCAATAATCCAAAGAAATTGGACCACTACATCGAAATTTTTAAAATTTTGAAACAAGTGAAGATCAATATTCCTCTGTTAGATGCTATCAAATAGATTCCTTCTTATGCCAAATTTTTGAAGGACTTGTGCACTGTGAAAAGGACACTAAATGTGAAAAAAAAGCATTTTTGGCTAAACAAGTAAGCTCCATTCTTCAGAATAATAATGCGTTGAAATATAAAGACCCTGGTTGTCCTACAGTTTCATGCATTATTAGAGAACATAAAATTGAAAAAGCTTTACTTGATCTTGGTGCTAGTGTCAATTTGCTTCCATATTCAGTTTATCAGCAACTCAACTTGGGTGAGTTAAAACCAACTTCTATAACTCTTCTACTTGCCGATAGATCAATTAAAATTCCAAGAGGAATAGTGGAAGATGTGTTGTTTCAAGTTGATAAATTCATATATCTTGTGGATTTTATTGTCTTGGATACTGAACCTATGGTTGATAGTTGCAAGTCAATTCTTGTTATTTTAGGCTGTCCATTTTTAGCAATATCTAATGCTTTGATAAATTGCAAAAATGAAGTGGTGAAACTAACATTTGGAAACATGACACTGGAGCTCAATGTTTTTAACACGTGCAAGTAACCATAGGAAGTCCTTGATGAAAAGGAGGAAGTCGAAGGAATTGAAGTCATTATAGATGATTA
The DNA here is from genome assembly GCA_029884605.1 of Ormosia emarginata. Taxonomy (NCBI): domain Eukaryota; kingdom Viridiplantae; phylum Streptophyta; class Magnoliopsida; order Fabales; family Fabaceae; genus Ormosia; species Ormosia emarginata. The sequence continues at coordinate 24,960,293 of JAQQTP010000062.1, read as the reverse complement.
TCTTTAAACAAAGAGTTCTTCTGACCCATTAGAAATTTGTTTAGTCAATTCATTTGAGTCAGGCATGCAACTAGAAGATGATATCTCTGAAATATGCTCTTTGCTTGATTGTACACAGGTAATGGAGTACAAGAGATGGAAGCCAATATTTGAAGAGCTAAAACCCATGAATGATAATGCCCATGAAGAAGTACCCACACTAGAACTAAAGCCATTACCTGCGGAGTTGAAGTACACATTTTTGGGAGAAGAGCAAAGCTTACTAGTGGTAATTTCCTTGTCTCTTACTGAAGAACAAGAAGGTATGTTAGCAAAAGTACTTAAAAGACATAAAAGTGCAATTGGATGGACATTAAAGGACATAAAAGGCATTAATCCATTAATTTGTATTTATAGAATACATTTAGAGGATAATGCTAAAACTTCTCCACAACCTCAAAGAAGATTAAATCCACACATGAAAGAGGTAGTTAGAGCTGAAGTCCTTAAATTGTTTGATGTTGGAATTATCTATCCTATCTCTGATAGTCAATGGGTAAGCCCTACATAAGTTGTGCCTAAGAAATCTGAAATAACAGTGATTGAAAATGATAAAGGTGAATTAATACCTACGCGAGTCTCATCTAGTTGGCGTATGTGTTTTGATTTTAGAAAATTAAATGCTACTACTAGGAAAGATCATTTCCCCTTACCATTTCTTGATCAAATTCTGGAAAGGGTAGTAGGACATCCATACTATTGTTTTCTTGATGGTTTTTCAGGTTATAATCAAATACCAAATGCATTGGAAGATCAAGAAAAGACCATTTTTACATGTCCCTTTGGTACTTTTGCATATAGAAGAATGCCTTTTGGCCTTTGTAATGCTCCGACAACATTTCAAAGATGCATGTTAAGCATTTTTAGTGACATGATTGAGCATTATTTAGAGGTTTTCATGGATGATCTGATAGTTTTTAGAAATTCTTTTAAAAATTGTCTTGATAATTTGGAAAAAGTTCTTAAAAGATGTGAAGAAAAAAGATTTGTGTTAAATTGGAAAAAATGTCATTACATGGTTACCTCAGGAATAGTGTTAGGTCATGTGATATCTTCTAAAGGAATTGAAGTTGATAAGGCCAAAGTTGAATTAATTGCTCATTTGCCTTCCCCAAAAACAGTCAGAGAAGTTCGTTCCTTTTTAGGACATGCAGGATTTTACAGAAGATTCATAAAGGACTTTAGTGCCATATTTAGACCATTATGTAGTCTTTTGTTGAAAGATGCACCATTTGATTGGACTTAAGAATGTCAAAAATCTTTTGAAAAATTACTTGGTCTTCTGACATCTGCTCCTATCATGCAATCTTCTGACTGGTCTTTGCCTTTTGAGTTAATGTGTGATGCTAGTGATTTTGCTGTGGGCGCTGTTTTAGGCCAAAGAAAGGAAGGTAAGCCTCATGTGATTTGTTACGCAAGTAGAACATTAAATAGTGCACAAATGAATTACACCACTACTGAAAAAGAACTACTTGCTGTAATTTTTGCACTGGACAAATTTTGATCTTACTTAATTGGTTCTTCTATTGTGATTTTCATCGATCATGCTACTGTTAGATATTTGATGTCTAAGCAGGATGCCAAACCAAGATTGATACGGTGGATCTTGTTGCTTCAAGAATTCAACATCACAATAAAAGATAAGAAAGGAGCTGAAAATGTTATCGCTGATTATTTGTCCAGACTTACAACAGGCTCACCTTTTGATAGCACACCTATCAATGATTCTTTCTCGATGAATTTTTATTTTCTGTCAATTCCATGCCTTGGTTTACTAACATAGTCAACTTTATTGTAACAGGAAAGATGCCGCCTCAATGGACGCACCAAGATAGAAAGAAATTTTTGACAGAGGTGAAAAATTTTTATTGGGATGATCCATACTTATTCAAATATTGTCCTGACCAAATCTTTCAGAGATGTGTGCCCGACAGTGAGGTAGGTAGTGTCATTAAATTTTGTCACTCAGAAGCATGTGGAGGTCACTTTTCTTTAAAGAAAATAGCTACGAAAATCTTGTAGTGCGGATTTTATTGGCCTACTTTATTTAAGGACTGCTATACTTTTTGCAAAAGTTATGAAAATTGTCAAAAGATGAGCTCAATTTCAAAAAGAAACATGATACCTCTGAATCCCATCATTGTCATTGAAATTTTTTATTGTTAGGGAATTGATTTCATAGGTCCATTTCCATCCTCATTTTGATTTATGTATATTTTGGTTGCAGTTGATTATGTCTCAAAATGGATTGACGCGATTCTATGTCGACACAATGATCATAAAACTGTTCTCAAATTTTTAAAAGAAAATATCTTGTGTCGATTTAGAATCCCTTGAGCTATCATCAGTGATGGGGGAACACATTTTTGCAATAAACCATTTGAATCTTTAATGAAGAAATATGGTATTACACACAAAATTGTCACCCCTTATCACCCTCAAACAAGTGGACAAGTTGAATAGGAAAATAGGGAGATTAAACAAATTTTGGAAAAAACAGTTAACCCAAATCGTAAAGATTGGTCTTTAAGACTAAACGATGCACTTTGGGCTTACCGTACTGCTTTGAAAACATCTTTGGGCATGTCACCCTTGGTTAGTCTATGAAAAACCTTGTCACTTGCCTGTAGAATTGGAACATAAAGCATTTTGGGCCATTAAAGCTTTCAATCTAAATCTTGATGATGCTTGCAAGATACACAAATTACAATTAAATGAACTTGAGGAATTGAGAAATGATGCATATGAGAACTCAAAAATTTACAAAGCCAGAACAAAAGCTTTTCATGACAAGACAATTTTGAGAAAATCTTTTGAAATTGGTCAAAAAGTTCTACTTTATAATTCTTGCTTGCACTTATTCCCTGAAAAATTGAGATATAGGTGGAGTGGTCCTTGACAAGCGCCGAACTCAGTCAAAATTATAACCGAAGTTATTACCTAAGCTTGTAGCACAGTGACAACACCGGATCGTCTCCTCAAGGATCGTAAATGCAATTTAATCAAATCAAGTGAAAGTTAGCAAAGGGGGGTTTGACAGTTTAAGATCGTACTTAACAAAATTAACGGAAGAAATGACAATTAAAGAGTAGTCAATTTAGAAACCTATCCAAGATTGGGTGGATTCAATCATAGACCCTTCATAAAACACTTGAAGCGCAATTGAATTGTTAATTTGGATCTAACCGAGATCTCTGCATCAAATCCAAAATTCATACTAGACGATCGTCTAGAATTCAATTAACAAGTGATAAACACAAATCCGCAATCGCACCATTCATGAAAATCTATGTTAATTTCAAGTACCGAATTCAATTAACTTAGGCACAAATCAGTAACCTAACCTCTTCAATTTCGTGATTAATTTAGATCAATCAGTTCTAAGTTTCATCACAAATCTCAATCTTCATTTATGTGATTAGTTTAGATCAATCAGTTCTAAGTTTCATCGCAAATCTCAATCTTAAACCAAGATCAATCAGATCAACATAAATAGAATCACCATTCATGCATTCAAGATCAAGAAGAAGAAAAAGAAGAAGAAAGGAGGAATTCAATTACAAATCAAATACAATGCATAACCAAGGTCTCAAGAATCCAAACCACAATCTCTTCAAGAGTTCTAAATTGACCCAAAGTAGCTTAGCCCTCCATTACCATGAAGGGGAGCATCAAAATATACAAAACTATGAGAAACTATGAAGAAGCAAGAAGAAACTTAGAGAGAAATGAAGGAGAATTTCATCTTGTTCATGATAAATGGTGCCTTTTATAGAAGTCTAAGGTAACAAAATGACAAAGGGAAGTGGGTGGATGAGTGAGTGGAGTGTTTGAGTGGATGGATTAGTGGGTTGGTTTAGTGGATGAGTGAGTGGAATGGTTGAGTGGTTGAATTAGTGAAAAATGCCAAAGGACTTTTGGTGAGTGGGAAATTATGGACATGAATGGGTGAGTGGATGGATTAGTGGATGAGTGGGTGGAGTGGTTAAGTGGTTGGATTAGTATATGAGTGGATGAGTGGGTGAGTTAGTGGATGAGTGGATGAGTGGATTAGTGGATGGACGAGTGGATTAGTGGATGGATGAGTGGATGGTTGAGGACGAAAATTTCGTGTCTGACTTGGAAGCCAAAAACGACCCACTATACTTCAGAACCACGAAAAGTGTTCTTCATGAAAGTTGTAGATCCTTGTCTTGGCTATAAAATGGATAGCTGGTTCGTCCAATTTGGCTTCCTTAAGCCCAAGATATGTTCCAAATACCGTAGGTTGCTCAAACCCAACTTCAGCACCTCTGTTCCGACTTGCAAGCTCAAAATGACCTACTAGACTTCTTTTTCTCAAAATGTGTTCTTCATGAAAGTTGTTTATTTGGATCTTGACTATCCAATGTCAAAATTTCAGCCCATCTCCATTATTACATCTTGAGATATGATTTTTTTGAGTGCACACTGTTCGGATTCTACTGACAGAACCCGTATTCTGACTTCCATGTCAACTTAGGTCCCTTAGACATCTGAATCAGACTTCGAGCTCTTCATCAAAGTTGTAGAATTTCCTCTTAGCTTTCTTACAAGGTAAAATTCATGTTCATCAGATATTAGGAACTCAAGTTATGGCCAAAATACAGAAACAGTGTCAAATCTCAATAATACTGGAAATATTCAATTAGGACCAATTTGAGCTCAAACTCACAAAATCATACCAAACTCAATCAATTAAGAATATGGAGAGTGTAAATGACTAAACATAAGAGTTTCTTAATGAATAAAATATGTGATTATCAGTCCTTTTGTTGTCAAACATGTGTATCCTCATGAGGCCGTAGATATTGAGAATCCTAAGAATGGTAATGTGTTTAAAGTCAATGGACAAAGGCTAAAACCATTTCTGGAAAACTAAGTTGATGAAGTAGAATTCATCTTTCTTTTTGATCCTTGTTATGAATAGAATTCACTCTAATTTTGTTGCCTTGTTTTTGCAGTTCTTTGTGTTTCCAGTTAAGTGGCGGATAACGGTACTCCGTGACTATCAAGTCAGTTTATTTTTTAGTTTCCCAAAATAACTGAATCCTTTTTCTCCTTTAAAATGGATGTCATTCTTTCAAATCTCAGAAAATATTTTCCTTCTCTCCCTCAAAATGCTCTGAAAAAATTTACAAAGTTAGATGTGAAAGATTGAGACTGTTAATGCAAAAAGGTATACCAGAAGATGTACACTGGATAATTGAAGCAAAGGTCCGACTAGCAGGTGAGTCTTTAATTTCATTTGACCCATACATGTTAGGTCTTGGAAGAAGTTCGTATTCTAAAAGGAGAAGAGCAAAAAGGTTACAAGTCTGTCACAAATGTGGACGATGGAATTGTAACAAGCGATGTAGTTCTTTGGGGATGGTTTCTGCAAACAGAGAAGATAAAATTTTCTTTATTAAGAATGGACTGAGTAAGGAGTCATTAGATAATATCTTATTGACTCTTGAGACGCATTCTTGTGGATTGGTGCATCGTGAACTTCTTAATTTGTGGAATCTCTTCAAAGATGAAGAAAAATGCTATAGTCTTGGGAATCTGACTCTAAAAGACCCTGTTTGCTAATTTATAAGAAAATTGGATGGGAAGCTTATCCTCGACTCATAGAAGGCATTTAAGCCGTTACTGGACGTGAAACTAGAGGCATATGTGAGCTATATCCACAACAATCTGTACATATTATTTTCTTCTTCTTCATGTTTTCTAAAAAAAAAAGCAAAAAAAAAATTTAAAAAAAATAGAATAAAAAAATGTTTGAACAAGGGTGATCCGGTAGGAGTACCATGACTTTAATTAGTTATGGAGCTCCAGCCATTGGCTGACCCGTCATTGACTCAGGTGGACCTTTGCACGCTGGTCCTTAAAAAAGTTCATGTACCATGCTCTGTAGAGAGCCGCACTCCATAACCCAATGTTTACCATCTAGGCACTATGAAGTTGATGGACAGGCAGAAGCGTCCCACTCTGTTTATTAGTGAGAAGTAACCCGCGGCTGCCAAAACCTATGAGGCATCTGAGCTTGATCTTCTCTTTTATTAGAAGGGGCTTTCAGCGCCCTGAGATGGGACGTTCTGGATCTTGGACATTACGGGTTTCAGATTTTAGCATCTTTATTGATGTTACAAGCCCAAGTGTGAGCTCTCCAGGTTCTAGACCCAGGATGGAAACCCACAATGGTTTCTTTTTTCTCTTTTCTTCGAATAAACGGACATGAGCGTCTACTGCACTAGTGACACGCAGTATAAAGATATGCCACTACTGCACTCATGATGCGCAGTATAAAGATACACCATGAAAAGTGTACATAAAGGTATGTCATCATTTGCTATTATATTTCTTTTATCTTTGTATGACTTTGCTGTATTTTGGTTTTGGACAGACGATCCTTTGAGCAGGGTCCTTTATGGGTTTCTAAACTTCTTTACCATAATGGTTTTCTTGAAGTAAAAAAAAAGATTCTGTGTTTCTTAATTTCAAACTTTTCTGACAACAACCAACCTACCCTTATAGGTGCTATTATTATCCTTTCCATTCTTTTTCCTATTTAAACACTCAATTTTCTCTATTTTCTTCAAACTCAAAATCATTCAAGGGGAATGTGAGTATAGAAATGGAAGGTGTTTCTATTTCTCAACTTAAAAATATTTGTGTATTTTGTGGGTCTAAGTATGGGAAGGGTTTAGAGTTTGTAAACGCAGCTACCACTCTTAGTCGATCACTTACTATGAGGAATATTCATCTTGCATATGGGGGAGGTTGCCGTGGGTTAATGGAGGCTGTATCACTTGTTGCATATATAGGAGGCAATCAAGTTTTAGGTGTCATTCCTGGACCTTTAGTTCAACAGACCATCACTGGAAAGACAATTGAGAATGAACTTAAGGTATCATCAATGCATGAACGAATGAAAATAATGCTTGAAAACTCTGATGCATTCATTGCCTTACCAGGTGATTTTGGTACCTTGGAAGAAGTTTTTCAAATTGTCTCTTTGGCCCAACTGAACATCCACCATAAACCCATAGGTTTGTTGAATGTAAATAATTTCTTTGATATTTTGTTACTCTTTCTTGACCATGCTGTGGAACAGAAATTTATCACACCTTCGGCAAGACAACTTCTTATCTCTGCTTCCACTATTGATAAGTTGATTGATAAATTAGAAACTTTTGTTCATAAACCTGACCTAGCAATAGCTCAGATAGATTGGTCAGCAAGAAGCAATGAGGGAAGTAGTATGCATCGTAAGCCCGATCAGACACTCCAACTATTTAAATAATATTAAGCTTTGGTTTTATTTATTGTACTTTGTTTCTGTTAAAATTTTTGTCAGTTTTCTCTTTCTATAATTTCTCCAACAGGTAATATCTTATATCCTTTATTCATCTATATTTTAACATTGTGGACAATGTTGTAATCTAGTTGGGGGGGAAGGATAGTTGACCAAAAAAAATTCTTTTTTTTTGGGAAGTATGATATGATTGTCATGGACTTACTAAACTAATGAATGATGACAGAGTAAGGAGTAATTTTACTTCTGAGACGTATCTAAATTGGGAAATATGTTTAGTGATATGACTATCAGAAACCTATTCGTAGTAAAACCAATTAGTGATGGCAGAGTAAGGAGTAAATTTTGGAAATAATTTACTACTCTTGAGACACATCTTAGTTGAGATAGTAACTATTTAGTGTTTATTTGTGGAAGTAACAAAGTTTTGCTGTTTGATTTCCTTTGAAAGATTCAAGCGAATGCACTCTCACATCCTTTGAAGCAATTGAAATTCAGGAATCATAGCATGATTGAATAAATTATCTTCTTTCTTAAATTTCACATGCTTGGTTATGAATGTTGAATTGGTGGATTGAGAATGATAGAAATATGCCTTGTGAGATTTTGAGCCTATTGATGAATAGATTGAATATCTATACCATTCTCTTCTTTCTTGTGTGATTTTCACTCATGGAATTGTTACTCTAGAACTTGCTTTGATTCTTTTTGAGGCTACATTTTCACATGCATACATAAATATGATTTAGGCATTTTGAAATAGATACTTTGACTAAATAGCCATCCTTGTATATTTTTCCTTATGTAACCCTTTTGAACTTATTTGACCATTCCTTGTTTTTAGCTCATTTCGTGCCTTAAAAAAAAAGAGAAAAAAAATATGTTTTTACCCAACCTTAGGGAATAAGAGAGCATTGACCTTGTTCTTGAACAAGTGTGGGGGTGTGTGTGCAAAATAATCAAAAAAATAAATAAAATAAAATAAAAAAATAAAAAAATTGACCACCGTTGCAATCAAAGGATTATCAGAGTCTACAATAAAGGTGGATGCTTGGAAACAACAGGAAAAAAAGGAGAATGTTCAGGTCTAACAATGAATGCAATTCATCAATTTGGGATTGATCTTCAACAAAACATTAGTCAAATATTGGTGATTGTCCTTTATGATGACTGTTCTCAAACATTTTCTCCACTCTAACTGTACCATAATGCTTTTTTATTCTTTTTGGTATTTATCTTCTCACATCCATATTATCCCCTCTCCTTTACCATAACTCCATTACAACCTTGAATAAAGTCCTCTTGATGTGATTTGAGTAGCGGAGAAGTACAAGATAAGCAAGTTTATGGTAGTGCAATTGTTCATGGGTTGAATAGAGTGAAATACTTACCTTTTAAACACTTGAGAGGTTGAGAGTGAATTTTGTGAGGATCTATCATTCTTGATTCATTCTTTTCAACTGAAGTTTCTTTACTTGTTGGTTTGAGTTATGAAGAAATGTTATCTTATTAATGCTTTGATCCCTTAAATTTCTTGTTGCTCTTCTTGCTTCATCGATTCTTTTAGAGTTTTTAGATTTTGAGTCTATGTCGTTTTTCTTTGTTTCCTAACTTTGGTCTTATGTGTTTTTTCCAGGAGTGCAAAAAACTAAGTATGGGAGAATTTGATGATCATATATTTTATACATTAATAAACCCTCATTTTTTAGTCATTTACACTTCTCCATGTCCTTAATTGATTAAGCTTAGTTATGTTTTGTAAGTTTGGACTCAAATTGGACTTAATTGATTTTTTCAGCATTATTTGGGTCTTATACTATTTTTGTATTTCTGTCATATCTTGAGTTCTAGATGTGTAAAAATTATGCATCTTACTTTATAGGAAAGATAAGAGAGAGCTCTACAACTTTCATGAAGAGTTCCAGGTAAAATATGGACATCTAGAGGAGCTAAATGGGCTTGGAAATCATAACACGGGTTTTGTGTCTAGAACCTAAACAGTGTACAGTAATCAGAGCATAACTCGGGCTGTAGGAACTTTCTTAGGCTAAAATTTCGACACTTGAAAGGTAAGATCCATATCTCCAACTTTCATGAGAACTCAGAACTAAAATCGGACAGTTTGGAGGTGATATTGGGTCTGGAAGTCAAAACAGAGGTGTTGAAACTAGGACTGAATAGTCTACAGTAATTGGACCATATCTTGGGCTGTAGGTGATGAAATGATATGAAACTTGGACATCTGAAAGTTAAGACCCAGATCTACACATGACTTTTCTATTTGATGATGGAATCCATGAGTTAAGCAATGAATGATTTCGGAGGCAAAGAATCTCAATAATTTTCCACTCACCAACTCATCATTTGGCATTTTTCATTCATTCACCCACTCATCTACCTACTCTTATTCAGTCCCCTTATCATTTTGTATCCCTAATCCTCTATAAAAAGCACCATTGGCTGATCATTTGGTGCTCTTGGTATTAGGCTTAGTTTTTAGAAGTTATGGTTATGCTTGTTTATTATTTTCCTTTGTTGTAATTTTCTCTTGCTCTAAATTGAAGCTATGTTCATCTTTCTCTTCTTCTTTCTTTCTTTCGTCTTATCTATGAGTAACTAAATCTTCATCTTGCTTGGGTGAAAGAGTGAAGCTCTTGTAATGAAATAAGGTTAGATTATTCTATTTCTTGTGCTTAAATGATATATTATCAAATGGACATTATATGTGTTGTATTTTCTTTCCAATCAATTTAGAAACCTTCTTTGTATAATGGAGATCTTGATTTATTATAGACAATAGGATTGGCACAGTGAATACTTGAACTCATTTACAAATGTTGGTAGATAATTAAAGGAATCATAATATGATTACATATATGATTGAACTTTGAATGTTATATTTTTCGATTAGAACTTCTGTTGTGTGTGGATTTCAATTGAGTTATAAAAAGAAATAATCTTGCCTTTAATTTATTACCAAGAGTGGATCTCCTAACCCAAGCAAGTTCTTAAATTCATCTGTGAATATCTTTTGTTACTTTTGGTGTTGTGACAAATCCTTTTCTTACCTCAAATAATTTCTCTTCATCAATTCCCTGTGAATCGACCTCGGACTCCTAAGAAATTTATTACTTGAGATAACCTACACTTAAGTTTGCATCCTTAAATCCTGCAGTCACCACTCATCCCCTTCCCTTATCCTAATGTGATGATACCCACTTTTTAAATCCACTTTAGAAAAGTAACATGCACCATGTAATTCATCAAGCAAATAATCTAGCCTAGGGATGGGATGCCTATATTTTACAGTTATATTATTTATAGCCCTACAAGTAGTACACATTCTCCAAGTGCCATCCTTTTTGGGAACAAGTATGACAGGTACGGCACAATGACTTAAACTTTCCCTCACCATCCTTTTTGCATCAAATCCTCCATTTGTTTCTGAATTTCTTTAGTTTCCTCAGGATTTGTCCTATAGGCGGGACTATTGGGTAAAGAGGCTCCCGGGATAAAGTCCATTTGATGTTCAATTCCCCTCAAGGGTGGTAGTCCGAGAGGGACACTCTTTGGAAAGAAATCTTCAAAATCCTACAAAAGAGAATCAACTTTACTAGGTAGAAGGTTAGAGTTACAATTTAAGTACAAGTCCTTGTATACGCAAATGTACATCTCTTGCTTTGCAAAGCAAGCCCTTTTAATCTCACTCTTCCTAGCAACTAAAGATTCATTTTTTTCTCATTTACAATTTCTTAGTCCCTATTCTTTGCTTTCCCTTTTGATTTTACTTTTACGTCTTTCTTCTCTTACTCCCTTCTTAGCTTCAAGGCCACTTAGTCTTCACAAATCTGTTTGGGAGTAAGGGGTACAAGGGTTACCTTTAAGGTATTATGAACAAAGGAGTACTTGTTAGTGCAATCATCATGAATAGCATGCTTATCAAATTACCAAGGCCTTCCAAGCAAAATATGGCCAGCATCCATGGGAACAACATCATACAAAACATCATTATTATACTTACCAATTAACAAACTTACTAACACTTGTTAATTCACTATCAACTCATCATTCTCACTTAGCCATTGAAGCTTATATGGTCAGGGGTGAGGAGTAGTTTTAAGGTTAAGTTTTCTTACTAAGCGAGTGCTTGCCACATTAGTGTAACTTCTCCCATCAATAATTAATGAGCACACTTTGCCTTGGATGACACATCTTGTGTGGAAGATGTTTTCCCTTTGGTCTTGGTCCCTTGCCACAACTTGGCTACCCAAGAGTCTTCTTATCATTAGTAAGTCACCATCTCATAGGTCTCACATTCTTCTTCTCCTTCACTTGAGGGAGGGGAATTTGGACATCAATCACTAGAGAGGTGTCCCTCTCTTATCACCATTGCCCTTTTGTTTGAGCATTGAGAGGCTATGTGTCAATTCCCCAAGCATTTGAAGCAGTTGATGTTCCTATTTTTAGAAGAAGAAGAGGAAAAAGCATTAGGAGAAGGAAAAACATTAGAGTTTTTAGAAGTCATACCTCCCTTAGGTTGTGTAGAGGAGTCTTCCTTTAGTTCCTTGTCTTTCCAAGTGGGAGGTTTAAGGTTAGAAGAAGGCTTCTTCCATGCACCCTTTCTTTTGAGTTGTTGTTCCACCTTTATAGCTTGGTGGACTAACTCATCATGCTCTTCATAGTTGTACAACTCCACAATGTCTCCTATCTGATGGTTTAAACCATGAAAGAAACGTGACATGGTAGCCTCCCTATCTTCAATGACATTGGCCCTTATCATGGCCACCTCCATCTCTTTGTAGTACTCATCCACACTCCTACTTCCTTGAGTAAGTCTTTAGAGTTTATTGTGTAATTCCCTATGGTACCATGAAGGGACAAACCTCCTCCTCATCAAACTTTTCATCTCTTCCCAAGTATCTACGGGGTATTCCCAATTCCTTTCCCTCTCTTTTTGTACTTGGTTCCACCAAATTAGGATATAGTCAGAAAATTCTAGGGCAATCACCTTCACCTTCCTATCTTCATTGTAATGGTGATAGGAAAAGATTTGTTTTACCTTGGTTTCCCATTCTAAGTAGGCTTCGGGGTTATTCTTTTCTTGGAAAGAAGGTACTTGGGTCTTTACTCCTCCTAGATCTCCTTCTCTTTCATCACTCCTATGTCTCCTATTCTTCCTTTCATAACTTCTTTCACTCTTCTTATGCCTCCTTCTTCTATCATGGTTCCTCCTAGTCCTCTTTTCCCTACCCGAATCATAGGTATCTTCATCCTCATGCGAGACTTCATGTTGAGAGTCTCTCCTCCTTTCATTATCGAGTCTTGTGTTTATTTCCACACTAAACTTCTCAAGTTCTTTAGCTAAGGTTTGCATAAAGTTTGCAGTCCTAGGGAATGGGGGTGTACTTCCTTCACTCATCTTTGCACAAGTAATAAGAATAATTCAAGATTGAAAGGCCCTTACCATTCTTCTCACGTGTATACACTCTTAGATTGATTTCGCTCGTGTTTCACACAATTAGGCTTTTAGTTAATGAAAATGTTCTTGCCTTTTACTACTCAAGTTCTCTTTGCAAGTTCTTAAATGAACCCTCTCGCATTTCAATTATCAAAAGCTCTTACAAAAGTAGCAGTCCTCACAAGAGTAAGTACTCAGAAGTTGAAGAAAGAATGAAACTCTAGACAAAACTCAAAGGAATTTAAAAGACAAGCAAGAAAAGCTAATTAAAAAAAAGCTAAAACTAAAAAAAAATAAGAAGAAAAAGAAATGTGCAAGGTATGTAGAATTGCACCGCTTAATGAAATTCACAAGGCATTCAAACTTAATCTTGCTTAGGTGCAAGGACAGTCTCTTTTTTTTTGGAATAGACTTTTTTTTTCCTTTTTTTATATTATTTTTCACGCCCTTGTTCTCTTTTTGCACTTAAAAAAAATTAGTTCTTGCAATTTTAGTTCCAAATGTTATTATGCCTAATTGTGTATTTAGGAGCTTCCTTTCAAATTAAGGTGCTATAAAACATGTAATAGCAATGAATATAAAGTTGATAAGATCAAAGTTGTAAATATTGCGCAAAAATTAAAGAACAGAAACTAAAGGCAGAAAATAAAGGACTGGAATTTAAATGGCAAAAAGTAAAGAACGGAAAGTAAAGAATGTTGCCAATTCTTAGAAATGGCAGAGATCAATGATGATCAAGGTTCTGTACAATTATGACATTCAAGCAATGGTGCTTGATGTTTGGAAAATAATAAGAACAAGTATAAAAAAATACAAGAACTCTATCAACTCTAGGATCCGGGCTCTAGATACCACATGATATGATCCAAGTTGGATGCATATTGTTTTTACATATCGTCCTTGAGTTGATTTCGTGTTTTAAATAATTAAACGATGAAGGGTGAATAGTAATATGAACATTACTGTGAACAGTGCCGTGAACAGTGAAAAAAAGAAAAGATGGAAAAAAGATAAGGAATGGAAGGAAGAAGACGCCACACTCTTGGAGAGTGATAAGTCAAGCGAAGATTCGCCACAAAGGTAAGAAAACCTTTGATAAGAACCAAGATGGTTCTTCCAAGAACCCCAAGAGAACTAAGCTCTCAAAACTCACAAAGGAGTGCAATAATATTCTCAAATTCAAAAGTGTCAAATGCAGTAAACACAAGCCTATTTATAGGCATTAGGTATGCGGCTAGGTCTAGCTAAAGGAGGCAGCAAGCTAGCGCATTTTTAATCCTAACCCTAGTGCAAATGTGGCTCAGGCCCAATTAGAAGACAACACCTATCCCTAGCTCTACTATACGCAAATTAAGCCCAAACAATAGGTCCTTATTACACAATTATCCTAAAAAAAGAAAATAAGAACCAAAACTGAGAAAATTAAAAGGTTCAAATATATAATTAAAAAAATTGACTAAGAAGAATTCATGCCATCATATTGGGCCCTTCATCAACTTGGATCATTTGGACCATCTTGAGTGCTCCCTCTTCTGAATGGGCTTGAGTGAAAGAAAGTGGTTGACTTCTTTGTCCAAATCCTTCTTATCCTTCTTAGCTCTTGACCTTGTCATTGGACCTCCAAGTCCTCGGAGTGCATCTTTGAGCATTGGGCCCATTGGGCTACCACTTGAGCTTCCTTGGTCTTCATCAAAGACACTCTTGCTAAACTTTCTTCCGCACTCACTATTCACAAGAAATGAAAATTTCCTTCTCAACCTCAACCAAATTTCAAGGGTCAGTACAGTCTAAATGAGGGTAGTTCAAAAAATCAACAAATGGATCAAGTTGAGTCAGTGATAACTCTTACGAGTGGAAAGTTATAGAAAAACAAATTCCTGAACCTTGTGAGAGAGATGATGAACCAATTCTCCAATAAAATGAAGAAGTTGACCAAAAGGAGACCAAACTCTCGCTTTCACCCTCATTTCCTTAAGCATTAAACAATTCAAGGAAATAGAACCATAACACTAAAATTTTTGAAATTTTGAAACAAATGAAGGTCAATATTCTTTTGTTAGATGCTATCAAACAGATTACTTCTTATGCCAAATATTTGAAAGACTTGTGCACTGTTAAAAGGAAACTAAATGTGAAAAAGAAAGCCTTTTTGGCTGAACAGGTAAGCTCCATTCTTCAAAATAATAATGTCTTGAAATATAAAGACCTTGGTTGTCCTACAGTTTCATGCATTATTGGAGAACATAAAATTAAAAAAGCTTTACTTAATCTTAGTGCTAGTGTTAATTTGATTCCATATTCAGTTTATCAGCAACTCAACTTGGGTGAGTTAAAATTAACTTCTGTAACTCTTCTACTTGTCGATAGATTAATTAAAATTCCAAGAGGAATAGTTAAAGATGTGTTAGTACAAGTTGATAAATTCATATATCCTGTAGATTGTATTGTCTTAGATACTGAACCTATGGTTGATAATTACAAGTTAATTCTTGTTATTTTAGGTCGTCCATTTTTAGCAACATCTAATACTTTGATAAATTGTAGAAATGGAGTGGTGAAGCTAACATTTGAAAATATGACATTGGAACTCAATATTTTTAACATGTGCAAGCAACCACAGGAAGTCCTTGATGAAAATAAGAAAGTTGAAGGGATTGAGGTTATTGTTGATGATCATCTTCAAACAAGGAGTTCTTCTGACCCATTGGAAATTTGTTTAATCAATTCATTTGATTTAGGCATGTAATTAGATGATGATATTTCTGAAATATGTTGTTTGCTTGATTGTACACAAGTAATGGAGTACAAGGGATGGAAGCCAAGATTTGAAGAGCTAAAACCTATTAATGATAATACCCATGAAAAAGTACCCATACTGGAACTAAAGCCATTACCTGCTGGGTTGAAGTACACATTTTTGGGAGAAGAGCAAAGCTTTCCAGTGGTAATTTCCTCCTTCCTTACTAGAGAACAAGAAGGTATGTTAACCGAAGTACTTAAAAGGCATAAAAGTGCAATTGGATGAACATTAAAGGACATAAAAGGTATTAAACCATTAATATGTACATAGAATACATTTAGAGGATAATGCTAAAACATCTCAATAACCTCAAAGAAGATTAAATCCACATATGAAAGAGGAAGTTAGAGATGAAGTTTTTAAATTACTTGATGTTGGAATTATCTATCATATCTCTGATAGCCAATGGATAAGCCCTACAAAAGTTGTGCCTATGAAATCTGAAATAACAGTGGTTGAAAATGAAAAAGGTGAATTAATACCTACACGAGTCTCATCCAATTGGTGTATGTATATTGATTTTAGAAAATTAAATGCTACTACTCGGAAAGATCATTTTCCCTTGCCATCTTAATCAAATTCTAGAAAGGGTAGTAGGACATTCATACTACTGTTTTCTTAATGATTATTCAGTTTATAATCAAATACTAATTGTATTAGAGGATCAAGAAAAGACCACTTTCACATGCCCCTTTGGTACATTTGCATATAAAAGAATGCATTTTAGCCTTTGTAATGCTCCAGAAACATTCCAAAGATGCATGCTAAGTATTTTTAGTGATATAATTGAGCATTATTTAGAGGTTTTCATGGATGACCTGACAGTTTTTAAAAATTCTTTTGAAAATTATCTTGATAATTTGGAAAAAGTTATTAAAAGATTCGAGGAAAAAGGATTTGAATTAAATTGGGAAAAATGTCATTACATAGTTACCTTAGGAATCGTGTTAGGTCATGTGATATCTTTTAAAGGAATTGAAGTTGATAAGGCTAAAGTTGAATTAATTGTCCATTTGCCTTCCCCAAAAATAGTCAGAGAAGTTCATTCATTTTTAGGACATGCAGGATTTTACAGAAGATTCATTAAGGACTTTAGTGTCATATCTAGACCATTATGTAATCTTCTGTTGAAAGATGCATCATTTGATTGGATTCAAGAATGTCAAAAATCTTTCAAAAAATTAATTAGTCTTCTGACATCTGCTTCTATCATGCAATCCCCTGACTAGTCTTTACCTTTTGAGTTGATGTGTGATGCTAGTGATTTTGCTATTGGCGTTGTTTTAGGCCAAAGAAAGGAAGGTAAACCTCATGTGATTTGTTACACAAGTAGAACTTTAAATAGTGTATAAATGAATTACACCACTACTGAAAAAGAACTACTTATTGTAATATTTGCATTTGACAAATTTCGATCTTATTTAATTGGTTCTTCTATTGTGGTTTTCACCGATCATGTTGCTGTTAGATATTTGATGTCTAAGCAGGATGCCAAACCAAGATTGATATGGTAGATCTTGTTGCTTCAAGAATTCAACATCACAATAAAAGATAAGAAAAGATCCAAAAATATTGTCGCAGATCATTTGTCCAGACTTATAATAGGCTCACCTTTGATAATACACCTATCAACGATTCTTTTCCCAATGAATTTTTATTTTCTGTCAATTTCATGCCTTAGTTTGCTAACATAGTCAATTTTTTTATAACAAGAAAGATACCACTTCAATGGACATACCAAGATAGAAGGAAATTTTTTACAGGGGTGAAATTTTTTTATTAGGATGACCCATATTTGTTCAAATATTGTCCAGATCAAATCTTTAGGAGATGTGTACTCGATAGTGAGGTAGGTAGTGTCATTAAATTTTGTCACTCAGAAGTATGTGGAGGTCACTTTTCTTCAAAGAAAACAACTGCGAAAATGTTGTAGTATGGATTTTATTGACCCACTCTATTTAAGGATTGCTATACCTTTTACAAAAGTTGTGAAAATTATCAAAAAATAGGCTACATTTCTAAAAGAAACATGATGCCTCTAAACCCTATCCTTTTCATTGAAATTTTTTATTGTTGGGGAATTGATTTCATGGGTCCATTTCCATCTTCATTTGGATTTGTGTATATTTTAGTTGCAGTTGATTATGTCTCAAAATGGATTGAGGCGATTCTATGCTGACACAATGATCATAAAATTGTTCTCAAATTTTTAAAAGAAAATGTCTTGTGTCGATTTGGAATCCCTCGAGCTATCATCAGTGATGGGAGAACACATTTTTGCAATAAACCATTTGAATCTTTAATGAAGAAATATGACATTACACACAAAATTGTCACTCCTTATCACCCTCAGATAAGTGGACAAGTTGAATTAGTAAATAGGGAGATTAAACTAATTTTGGAAAAAATGGTTAATCCAAATCGTAGAGATTGATCTTTAAGACTAAATGATGCACTTTGGACTTACCGTACTACTTTCAAAACATCTTTGGACATGTCACCCTATCGGCTAGTCTATGAAAAACTTTGTCATTTGCTTGTAGAATTGGAACATGAAGTTTTTTGGGCCATTAAAGCTTTTAACCTAAACCTTGATGATGCTTTCAAGATATGCAGATTGTAATTAAATGAACTTGAGGAATTGAGAAATGATATATATAAAAACTCAAAAATTTATAAAGCTAAAACAAAAGCTTTTCATGACAAGCCAATTTTGAGAAAATCTTTTGAACTTAGTCAAAAAGTTCTGTTTTATAATTCTCGTCTGCACCTATTCCCTGCCAAATTGAGATTTAGGTGAACTGGTCCTTTTGTTGTCAAATATATGTATCCTTATAGGGCCATATACATTAAGAATCCTAGGAATTGCAATGTGTTTAAAGTCAATGGACAAAGACTTAAACTATTTCTGGAAAACCAACTTGATGAGGTAGAATTCATCTTTCTTTCTAATCCTTGTTATGAATATAATTTATTCTAATTTTGTTGCCTTCTTTTTGCAGTTCTTTGGGTTCCCGGTTAAGTGGCAGATAACGGTACTCTGTGGTTCTCGAGTCGGTTTGTTTTTCAATTTTCCATAATAACTGAATCATTCTCCTTTAAAATGGATGTCATTATATCAAATGTAAGAAAATATTTTCCTTCCCTTCCTCAAAATTCTCTAACAAAAATCTACAAAGCCATGTGTGAAAGATTGATATTGCTAATGGACAAAGGAATCCCAGAAGATATACACTGGATAATTGAAGCAAAGGTCTATTTAGCAGGTGAATTCTTAAGTTCATTTGACTTTTACATGCTAGGTCTCGGTAAAAGTTCATATTAAAAAAGGAGAAGAGTGAAAAGAATGTAAGTATGTCACAAATGTGCAATATAGAATTGCAACAAGCGATGTCATTCTTTGGGAATGGTTTCTGCAAACAGAGAAAATAAAATTTACTTTATTAAGAATGGACTAAGTAAAGAGTCTTTAGATGATATTTGATTGACTCTTGAGATGTATTCTTGTAGAGTTGTGTATCGTGAGCTTCTTAATTTGTAGAATATCTTCAAAGACGAAAAAAGCATTATAGTCTTGGGAATCTGACTCAAAAAGATCTTGTTTGCTAATTTATAAGAAAATTAGATGGGAAGTTTATTCTCAACTCATAAAAGGTATTTAAGCTATTACTGGACATAAAACTAGAGGAAGATGTGAGCCACAATCACAACATGAATATTTTATCTTGTTCATCTTTTGACAACAGCCAACCTACCCTTTTAAGTGTTATCATTACCTTTTCTATTCTTTTTCCTATTTAAACACTCCATTTTCTCCATTTTCCTCTAACTCATAATCATCAAAGGGAAGATGAGTATAGAAATGGAAAGAGTTTCTATTCGTTGACTTAAAAATATCTGTGTATTTTGTGGGTCTAAGTATAGGAAGGGCTTAGAGTTTGTAAACACAATAAGCACTTTTGGTCGAACACTTGCTGCGAGTAATATTCATGTTATATATGGGGGAGGTTGCTGTGGGTTAATGGGAGCTGTATCACTCTCTGCAATTCTGGGAGGCAGTCAGGTTTTAGGTATCATTCCTAGAGCTTTGACTCAAAAGAATATCACTAGAAAGACAATTGGAAAGGAACTCAAGTATCATCTATGCATGAACGAATGAAGACAATGCTTGAAAACTCTGTTGCATTCATTGCCTTACCAAGTGGTTTTGGTACTTTGGAAGAAGTTTTTCAAATTGTCTCTTGGGCCTAGCTGAACATTCACCATAAACACATAGGTTTGTTGAATGTTAATAATTTTTTTTTCTAGTTTGTTATCTTTTCTTGACCATGTTGTGGAACAAAAATTTATCACACATTCGGCAAGACTACTTCTTATCTCTGCTTCCACTGTTGATGAGTTAATTGATAAATTAGAAGCTTTTGCTTATGAACCTGATCCAGCAATAGCTCAGATAGATTAGTCAGAAGGAAGCAGTGAGGGAAGTAGTATGAAACGCAAGCCAGATTTGACACTTCATCTATAACTTTCCTTTACCTTTTATTTATCATACTTTGTTTCTGTTTAAATTTGTGTCAGATTTCTCTTTTCAGTAATTGTCACAATAGGTAATATCTTCTATCTTTTACTCATCTATATTTTAACATGGCGGATAATGTTGTGATTTGGTTGGGGGAAGGATAGTTGACATTTTAAAAAAATGAAAAGTATGATATAATTATTAGCAACTTGCTAAACTAATTAAGGATGGCAGAGTAAGGAGTAAATTTTACTCTGGAGACGCATCTAAATTGGGAAAGTATGTTTATTAATATGATTGTCAGAAACCTATAACAAAACCAATTAGGGATGATAGAGTAAGGAGTAATTTTACTTTTTAAAGTAAATTACTCCTGAGACGCATCTAGATTGGGGAAGTAACTATTCTGTGTTGATTTGTGGAAATAACAAAGTTTTATCATTTGATTTCCTTTGAATGATTCAAGTGAATGAACTCTCACATCCTTTAAAGCAATTGAAATTCAAGGATCATAGCATGGTTGAATAAATTGTCTTCTTTCTTAAATTTCACATGCTTTGTTATGGATGTTGAATTGATAGGTTGAGAATGATAGATATATGCCTTGTGAGATTTTGAGCCTAGTGATGAATAGATTGAATATCTGTACCATTCTCTTCTTTCTTGTATGATTTTTCACTTATGGAATTGTTAGTCTAGAACTTGCTTTGATTCTTTTTAAGACTACATTTTCATATGCTTACATAAAAATGATTGAGGCATTTTGAAATAGCTACTTTGACCAAATAGTCAACCTTGCATATTTTCCCTTGTGTAACCCCTTTCAGCTTATTTGACCATTCCTTGTTTTTAGCTTATTACATGCCTTAAAAAAATATATTTTTACCTAACCTTAGGGAATAAAAGAGCATTGACTTTGTTATTGGATGAATTCTTGAACAAGTGTGGGGGTGTGTGTGCAAAATGTTGAAAAAAAAAAGCTGACCACCACTGCAATCAAAGGATTATCAGAATCTCCTGATACACCATGTGACATATCCATACCTAGAATGAGGGTGGATGCTTGGAAACAACAGGAAGAGAAAGAGAAGGAGAAGGAGAAGGTTCAAGCCTAACAATGAATTCAACCTACCAATTTGTCTTCAACAAACATTAGTCAAATATTGGTCATTGTTCTTTATGAGATTTAAATTGAATAATCTCAAACATCTTCTCTACTCTAACTGTACCCTAATGCTCTTCTATTCTCTTTGGTATTTTAACTTGTCATATCCATATTACTCTCTCTCCTTTACCATGACCTTATTACAACCTTGAATAAAGTTCTCTTGATTTTTGTGTGCATGTGTTTTTAAGTAGCAAAGAAGTAGAAGATAAGCAAGCTTATGGTAGTGCAATTGTTCATGGGTTGAATAGAGTGAAATACTTACATTTTAAACACTTGAGGGATTGAGAGTGAATTCTGTGAGGATCTATCATTCTTGATTCATGCTTTTCAGCTGAAGTTTCCTTACTTGTTGATTTGAGATGCAAAGAAATGTTACCTCGTGAATGTTTTGATCCTTAGAATTTTGAGTTACTCTTCTTATTTATAAACTTTTGCATTATTTTTAGTTTCCTTTGGTCTTATGTGTTTTGCCCAGGAGTATGAAAAGCTAAGTGTGGGAGAATTTAATAATCATATATTTTATACATTAATAAACCCTTATTTTTAATCATTTACACTTTTCATGTACTTAATTGATTGAGCTTGGTCATGTTTTGAACGTTTGAGTTCAAATTAGGCTTAATTGATCTTTTCTAGCATTATTGAGATTTTACATTGTTTCTATATTTCAGCCATATCTTGAGTTCTAGATATCTAGAAATTATGAATTTTACCTTGTAAGAAAGCTGAGAGAAAGCTCTACAACTTTAATAGCTCGAAGTCTCAATCAGACATCTAGTGGAGCTAATTGAGACTGGAAGTCAGAAAATGGGTTTTGTCACTAGAACCTGAGCAATGTGCACTAATCAATGCATAACTTAGGCTGTAGGAGTTGCATTGAGCTGAAACTGATGGCATTGGAAATGTCAGTGCTATTATGTTGAGAAGTGGCAAGATAGTAGGAGGCCCTCAACTAACAGCAAGCTGCAATCAGTAGAAAAAATTGATTCTGCAAAAAAAATCAGATTCTACAGAAAAATCAGATTCTGCAAAACCTGAAGCTAAGGCCGACCAGAAATCAGAAGTTGGAGTAAGAAAGAAGAAATATGATCATGTAGTGCGTCTTCCATTTCCACAAAGATCACTTCAGTCCAAGAAAATGGATGAGGCAGAAAAAGATAAAGAACTTTTGGAGACCTTCAGGAAAGTGGAAGTGAACATTCCATTGCTGGATGCAATTAAGAAAATTCTGAAGTATGCCAAGTTTTTAAAGGAGTTATGCATATACAAGAGGAGATTGAAGGGCAATGAAAGAGTCAGTAAGGGGCAGAATGTTTCAGCCCTTATTCAGCTAATTTCTAAAAAATGCAAGGATCCAGACATATTTACAAATAAATGCATTATAGGCAATTGCATATTTGAAAATGCAATGTTGGATCTTGGAGCTTCAATTAATGTGATGCCTATGTTTGTTTTAAATTGTCTTGGACTTTGACCTTTGCAAGCAACTGGTGTTGTGATTTAGTTGGCAAATAGGAGCAATGCATACCCAGCAGGCTTGATAGATAATGTTTTGGTGAGAGTGGATGAGCTGATCTTTCTTGGAAGGGGGGTCATCATCTAACAAGGCTCCTATCATTTTAGGGAGGTCATTCCTCAAGACTACAAGAACAAAAATAGATGTGTATGCTGGAACTCTTTCCATGGAGTTTGGAGATATAATAGTGCAATTTGAAATCTTTGATGCAATGAAGCATCCCATAGAAGAGCATTTTGTTTTTCATATAGACTTGCTTAATGAATTGGTTGAGGACAATTATGATGAGTTATGTGTTGAGTTCCCTGATTTGGATGATTTTGATGATTCTGAATTTGTAACACCCTTGTGGGGATGTCACATATATAAAGAAAATAAAAGAAAGATAAATAAAATCTACCCAAGTTGTAAAACATTTGTTACGTACTAATATGGGTTGTAAAAAAAAAATATTTCCTGTTAAATAGAATATTATTAAATAAAATAACGCGGAAATATAAAATAAACAGAAACAACATCACTCATAATATACATATGGTCCAAGTTATAAGTTATACAATTAATTTACAACTACAACTACAAATATTTAAACATGAACAGTAAATAAAAACAGTAAAGAGTCAATATATACATACGCAGACGCGCCCAAAAATACACATCATAAACATTTAATCCTCTGATGGATCACTCTCAGGAAACTCATCAGAAGATAAATATCCAGGATGCCTCGACACTCGGCGGACATGAGACCGCGCAATCGATATGAGAGTCATCTCACTAGGCTCAGTGGACACACCGCCCCAATGACGCCTAAGAGATAAGAGTAACTCTAAGTGCAGAAACACAATAGTCGTTATCACTGGCTCTCCATCAAACATATGACGTAGGGACACAGTCAGCCGTCCCACGTACGTCACTGAGTCTCTATCTCCACGCAAATGCCAAGCTAACGATCCACCGTGAAACTCGAGTGTCACAAACCCCAAAAATCCTGGCACTGCCATACCCAAGCAAATCAGTCCAATGGATATGGATGATCAGATGGTTCTTGGTCGTCAGTGCGATCTTCGACTTGCATTCCTCTTCCTCCTCAGGATACAAAATCTCAAGAGGCTGTTCCTCTTCCTCAAACTCTTTACCACGTAAATAAATATACAAAAAACACATACAATAAAGAGGTAAGACAAACTAAAATCATCACAAACATGGCAAATAAGAAAACGACAAACAACAGATATACAGTTCATGCAATATGAAAAGCTATAACATTGATTAATAACAGAATAGTATCATAACAACACATAATATCACGAGATAAAATAATATCACAGATAAAATAAAATAAGAAATAGACAATTTATCATAATAATAATCAGATAAAAATAAACAGATAAAATAAAATAATATCCAAGATATAATCATATGCAATATGACACGATCCTACTCCATGGAGCTAAACACATACAGATATCAGAGAGAGAATGACCCGCAAAATCTATTAGTACCACGGCTGCCCAACCAAACTATTGCGTTGTCACACGTTGCGTCTATAGCACCACGTCACATGGAATCCACTATCCAAGGCGTGGTGTAGTTCACGGTCTCACGTTGTGGCACTACAGGCAATGTACTATTAGACTTTACGAAATCTCGATTAAAAATAGTGCGTGTCGAGTCCATTAGTGTGCCATCGGTTACCACGGCCTAGCGGAGTGACCGACTGTCCATATATGGGATCCTGTACACTAACGTCTCCAAGTTCATAAAGACAATGAACCACACTACGTTTATCGCATCGACAACACGATGTGATTCACCTCGTCAACCAATCCACCAAAAACTAGCATAAACTCAATATATGAGAAATTACCAAAATACCCTCATTGAAAATATATCCTTAAAGATAAAAAGATACAGTAAGTCCCACCGGACAAATACTATTCCAAAGCCTGTACGGGTTCACCTCATAGACAGCCCGAGAAAAAAATACGAGAAAATACCATTTTGGTCAATCGCGTAGAAATTTTATCGTGTTTTCACAATCTCATCGTTTTTACAAACGTTTTTAAATCGCATAAATTTATTTTTCTGTTTTTAAAATCGCGTAGAGTTTTTAATACGTTTTCTCAATCGCGTAAGATTTTTAAATCGTTTTATTGTCCGAATCCCTTAAAAATTACTGTTTAAATAAACAGAAATAGTAAATAATACGTTTAAACTACGTAAAATATTTTTCATACCGTATACTGTCTTTTGGACATCTTTTCTATCTTATTTGTCTATTTTTAATAAAAATTGACAAGATTCTCTCTAGAAAATTATATTAATGGTTTCCTAATTTTTCATAAAAATTAATTTACTTAATTTTTAGTATAATTTAAACCTTTTGAAAACCACTAACATGCTTCAAAATATAGTATGAGCCATATGTTAGAAATTCTCAAAAGTTACTGTATTTCATTTCTAACAGTAAAATTATTAATTTTAGTTGATTAAACCTAATTCAAATCAATTTATTTCTTCAAAACTCATTTTAGAAAATTTCTTTTTAACATATATTGCACCTTTATACTTGAAAATGGTTTGGAATTGATATTAGAAATCATGGATCTTTGGTTTGGCATGTTGGCCGAAATATACACTTGTGTTATTTGATTTCTAAATTCATTTTCCTTGATCTAAACAATTCTATCTCTTGTTAATTTTCCTAGGTTAATTAAATTACACTTTAGGAAAATAATGAGAACATTTTGGTTCTCCTTTTAGTCAATGGCCGTGAGCCTTAGTGTTGTGTTCTTTGGAACACTCATGCATTCCTTAGCATGTTATTCACATCCTATACATTATCATGCATTTCTAATACATATAAATTATCAAAGCTTGTAGACATGCAAATCAAAGCTTGTAGACATGCAACATCATACAAATTATTACAAACATCAAATAGGAAAGCTACTAACAACCACACAAACAAGCTACTAACAAACACAAACAAAGGAATCCTTATGGATTCTACAATCACAACAAATCAAACTCCATCTTCTTACCACCACCCATGGATGATAAGATTAGTCTTCCTTTTACCTTAAATGAAGACAAAAATACTCTTTCACACCTCCTCTAGGTTTCGGTTTTCTCCTTCAAACCTAACAAACTTAAACAAAAAAAATTCTACAAGTTACTAACCATAAAAGAGAGCTTAAACCATGGAGAAATCATGGCCTAGAACTTTGAAAAAGAGTTTAGAAATGAAAAACAAGAAATTTCACCTTCTAGGTAAAATTTTCCAAGTAGGTTTCCAAGCTTCAAATGAAGGATTTTGCAAGAACTCTCAACTAGAGATGTTCTTAGGATTGTGTTTAGGTTTAGAAAACTTGATTGGATAAAATTTTGGGTGGTTGGATGGTGTAGAATAGGGCTTGGCCGAATAGAGCTTCAAGAAAGCTTTAATGGAGTTTAGGGTTTTTGGAAGAGAGAGAAGAGAGAAAATGCATGAAAGATGAAGTGATTTTTGTCCTCCAAAGGCCAAATGGCCGTGGACTTCGAGCCATGCAAGGTGTAGCCTTGCTTGGCTTCATCCAAGCCTTAGGATGGTTCAATGATCAAGATTAAGCCTTGTTCACCAAGCTTTGCTCCCATTGGTTAGTCCTAACCTAGTCATTAGCTAGCTTAGTCACTTGTTCTAGAGAATTCCTTCACTAATGATGTTTAATTAAGCTACTAAGTTAACTGTTTTCACTAAACGTTGGTCCTGCAAAACATTTCCGGGTCTACTGTCATTTTATTATACTGACTAATAAAATAATGTTATAATAATATAAAATTATTTTATTTGACAGTTAAATCCTAAAAATTAAAAGATTAAATACGATCATTCAGAATCGGGTTAAGTAAGATCCCCCAGTTCTGAATAATTAAAATAAGATTTCCCCGGCCCGGAAAATATTATTTTCTTGTCCCGGAGTAAATCGCACAAAAAGTCCAAATAAAATCACAGACAGTAATATTAAGCACTTTAACACATAGAAAAATTAAAAACAGTACAATCGGGACGTAACGGTCATTTTTCCATTTTTTCCCACGACGAAGCAAATAATCCAAAATGTTCAAATAAAATTACAGACATGATTAATTAATTGTCGTATGTCTCCCGAAAAAATTAAAACAAAAGAGCTTGAGAAAATTTTTATTTTACCGTCTCGAAACAAATTACGTAAAAAACGACCAAATAAAATTTTAGCAGTAAAACGTATTTATATTTCATACGTAAAAATAAGAAACAAGAAAATAGGGACACAACGGTATTTACACAAAAGCTTGAAAAACAGCAAACAGAACATTCGGGACATTTTTCTAAAAATTGGGGTGTTACAGAATTAGTATGTTTATGTGCTAATTGTGCTGTCAAGCATGATGTGTGTTCTGAAATTTCTACATATTTGGGAAATGATGAATCTAACTGTATAGATTATGCAGCAGTTGTTGGTTGTGCAGAAATTCAGTCTGCTGAAGTAGTTCCCACCACCAGAATGTCTCCCTCCATAATGCAGCCACCCAAATTGGAGTTGAATCCTCTACCTGTACACCTTAAATATGCATATTTGAAGAATGGTGAGAAGATGCCAGTAATTGTGGCAAATGACCTCAATGATGAGCAAGAAGAGAGATTGTTGCAAATTCTGAGGGAGCACAAGAAAGCATTTGGATGAACATTTGCAGACATTTCTTGTATTAGTCCTTCTATGTGCATGCATCAAATATTGCTTGAGAAGGGAGCTAAAATAGTAAGGCAGTCCCAAAGAAGACTGAACCGATTGATTCTGAATTTGGTGAAGAAGGAGATGACAAAGTTGTTATAAACTGACATCATCTATCCCATCTTTGACAGCAAATAGGTGAGCCCGATGCAAGTTGTTCCAAAGAAATCTAGGGTGACAGTAATGGTGAATTAGAATAATGAGCTAATTCCTACTAAGGTGCAGAACAATTGGAGAGTCTGCATTGATTATAGAAAGCTCAACTAAGCCACCCCAAATGATCGTTACCACCCGCCCTTCATTGATCAGATGTTAGATAGGTTGGCTGGGAAATCGCACTATTGCTTTCTGAATAGTTACGCCAAATATTTTCACATCTATATTGCATCGGAAGATCAAGAGAAGACCACTTTTACATGTCCCTTCGACACTTTTGCGTATAGGTGGATGCCCTTCGACCTTTGCAATGCCCCTAACACCTTTTAACAGTGCATGATAAACATTTTTCTGATCTTTTGGAAGAGTGCATGGAAGTGTTCATGGATGATTTTACTGTTTATGGTTCTTCCTTTGATATATGTTTGCCTAGTTTGGCTAAAGTATTGCATAGGTGCATTGAAACTAACCTTGTTCTAAATTTTAAAAAATCTCATTTCATGATAGAGCAAGGCATAGTTTCAAGCCTTATAGTATCTGTAACACCCCAAATTTCCTAAGTTTTCGACAGTAATTTAGACAGTTAATAGAATTTCACTGTTTAGTAATTTCTGTACTGTAACACCCCAAATTTTCTTGTATTGTATTTTGTACTATATTTAATTATCGGACGATAAAAATACAGTAAAAAAAATATTATTTGTAGGGTTATAACAGATATAAAAATAAATATTATACTGGTTAAGTCAACATTGGTGGTTTGGATATCCACCATTAATTTAATCAATGGTGGAGATTTAATCTAAACAAGCTTAACAAGGAAGGCTTTGATATCAACCGTCGATTTAATCAATGGTGTAGAATTGGTCATATAAAGTGGCTATGACCATTTGTAACCATTGGATATGGATTTAATCAACGGTAGAGATTTGGTCTCAAAAAGTGACAAAGATCATTTATGACCATTGGATGAAGAATTAATCAAGGGTGGAGATTTGGTCTTGTAAAGTAACAAGGACTATTTATGACCATTGGATGTAAATTTAATCAATGGTGGAGATTTGGTCTTAAAAAGTAGCAAAGACTAATTATGACCCTTAGATTAAAAGTAAGAAGGAGTAATCTTGACCCTTCATTTTGGAGACACATCTAATGATTGTAATTTAAAGGAGAAAGATCTAATGGCCTAGATTAAGTCTTCTAAATCAAAAGTCTACCTAAATCCTAACCATTGATCTAATCAATGGCTTAAATGGCTTCAAATAATGGCTAATAAAATTTGTCACACTTTAAAGAAGTAAGAGAAGGGGGGACGATTTTGTGCTTATCTTAGGTGTTAAAGGAGGTTTGATGACCATTATTGGTGGTCTTGGTCAATGGTGCATCATTATTGATCATTATTGATCAATTTGCACTCAAGGAGAATGCATTGGAGGGGGGCTGCGGTTTTGAGAAGCTTTAGGATATAGGAAAGTTTGAAGACCATATTATTGATATCCTTGCTTTCCTTTGTCTTCCCTAAAACCAATCACTCATCAAGCTTTTCTCTCCACTTTCTTTTCATGGAGGTTTTGACCAAGACCCCTAAAAATGCCTTCCATCACTCAATAATTTTAACCAACTTATTTCTTGAATCCTTACCTTATTCTAAACAACTTTCATGTTGGAGACTTCCTCTAAATCATTCATCTTCATGGACTTTCTTCAAGATCAAAGTTATGGGGTATTTATGGTGAAGTGTAAGGAAACTTCATTTCTTCTCTTCTTTTTCATGATCTAAACCATGTTTGATCCATGGTTCCTCTTAATCAAGCTTAGTATACTAATTTTTATGTATTTTGTTTTGTATTTGAGAAGCCCTTGGTGGTGAAGGACTTGGAAAAAGAAGCAAAACAAAGAGTTTTTGAGGATCTTCAAGAGGTAAGAGGGAGATCCATCTCACCAACCAAGTATGGTGGTGAGAGATGGTCTTATATTTGATGGATGGTGAATCCATGTGAGGATTCATATCCATGGTCATGTAATTATTTGTGGGTGTTTATGTGTTTGATTTATTTGTTCAAGCTTTGTATGATTTGCATGATTTATTGCTTTTGATTATGGCATGCTTATGGTAGCTTATGTTATATATGATGAAATATGTATGTGTATGCCATGATGTGATGATGGAAAGGAAATCAATTTTTGGCTCCAATGGCCAAAAGAAGAGTGGTCACGGTTTTGACACTCATGATTAGAGTTTATGTTGAAATTTTTCAAGAACAAGAGAATTAATTTTTGGGCCCTAGAACATGGTGAATTTTGGCCAAGACACCTTAAGATAGGTGTTCACAAATTAATATTTTCATGGATGATGAAATGAGATGTTTAGAAAAACAAGGAAAATAAACAAAGGATTTATTTTTCAAAGAGTACATGAACATGATTTTAGAAGGATTTTTATTGATTTATTTTGTGTAAAAAGTTTCTAAGTGTTTTACTAAACATGAGTTTTAAATGAAAATAGCAATGTTGATTTTAAGGATTTGCAAAGAAAGTGAAAAAAGATTTGTAAAGAACGTGAAAATGGATTTGCAAAGAAAGTGAAAAATGAAAATGAACAAAAGACTTGATTTCAAAGACCAAGTGTTCACGGTTTTTGTAAAGGATTTTTTATGGTTTTGTTTGTGTAAAACCATATCAATTTAGAAGGAAAAATATTTGATGGTTTCAATAGTCATGTCCCCGTTTTTGAAAGCTTGTAATGCCTTGATTTTTATGGAACAAAGTGATATTTTATAAAACGAAGTATTTTGTCACTCGAAAGATTTGACAGTTTTCAATGAACACGTTCACGGTTTTTGAAGACTTGCGGATACCTTGAATTTATAAGAAAATGATTTTCGCACAGGAATTTGGAAAGGGAATTAGAGCGTTTATCACTTGCGAAAATCAAGTTTTTGTAAACGAAAATGTTTTCGAACTTCAAATTATTTTGAAGAAGGTTGTGTTTGGAAATGATTTGGGAAAAATGAAGAATATAATGGTGTTTTGAAAATTTACTAACGTATAACTTATTTTCGAGTTTTGAAATACGTTAGAAAATGTTAAGTTTTGAAACGTTGATTTATATTAATAGAAAAGTGATTTTTGTGGATTATATTTTGGAAAAGGATTTCTTGAGTAAAGAAATGTGGAAAAAGATTATCTTGACTAAGAAAATGTGAAAAATGAAATACAAAGTCATATTATTTTGAGAAAAGTTGAAAAGGAATTTTTGAAGGTTAAGAAATATTTTCTGTAATGAAATAGTGATGAAAAATGTTTTACGTATCTTAAAAACATGATTTTTAAACTACGCAATTTGAAAAATGTGTTGAAAATGATATTGATTTATTTAAGTCCAAAATAATGTTTGGAATATTGAGGAATATTTTACGTGATTGTAAAATGTTGAAAAATATTTTACGTATCTTAAAAATGATTTGAAATACAGTAAAATATTTCTACGCGATTTGAATTACGTTTAAATATTTTACGTAATTTGAACTACTATTGAAAAATCAATATGTGATTTAAAAGTGATAGAATATTTTTACGTGATTGTGAAAATGACGGAAAATCGTTATGTGATTTGGAAAGTGTTTTAAATATTTCGAGAATGATGGAAAATGATTTACGCGACTTAAAAGAATGATTTTTAAGTTACGCAATTTTGAAACAGTGGAAAAATACTATGCGATTTGAGAAACGTATATTTTTACGCAATTGAGAAAAATGTTGAAAAATTAGTACGTGGTTTAAAAGTGCAATGAAGAGTTGCAAGCATTTTTGAAAACGTAATGTAAATGTTACGAAATTTTGTAAATACAGAATAAATGTTACGGTATTGTGAAAACATAATAAAAATGTTTTGGAATTTTAAAACGTAACAAAAGTGTTATGGTATTTTGAAAATGCAACCGAAGTGTTGTGGTATTGTGAAAACGTAACAAAAGTATTACGGTATTGCGAAAATATAATTAAAATGTTTTGGAATTGTGAAAACGTAACAGAAATGTTACGTGGTTGTGAAAACACGACAAAAGTGTTTTATGACTATAAAAACATAATAACATGATGATTACTGTTGAACCAGTGTCCATACACTGTATGAGAAAATGACAAGTTTTGCCTGTGATTGGTATTTGGTGCATTTTATATGTATTGGAAAGATATGCCTGTCATTGGTATTGGTGCATTATACATGCATTGGAAAAATATGCATTGAGGCATATGATTAAATTGAACAAATGAAATTGAAAAGATTTGGCCCTTGTGGTTGGACTTGCATTTGATATATTCGTGCATTGTATAAAGTATAGCTAATAAGCTATTTTGGCCCTTGTGGTTGAAGAGGAATGAGAATTAATAGTGAGGTCTATGATGGATCTTGGGATGTCAAGGCGCCGCCGTCATGATCGACCAGTGGATATCTGTCATGGGCTAAGGTCCCATATGCCACTTGGCGATGCAGAATTGCTACAACGCATTGACGATACCCGACAAGAACACAATTCTTTTCAACGATTTGGGAGATTGTCTGTGGGCTTAGGTTTGGGCAATTAACCAGAGCATTCTTCTTGAAATTGTGAAAACCTCCATGGAGTTGTTTTTGAAAAACAGAGTCTATGTGCGCAAGCATGAATCTGAGCATTTATATCTGTTTGATATATTAATTGAGAAATATTGGCTATGATAATTGTTTTGAATACTTGGATGATGATGATGATAATTAGATAATGTTGAGGGCATTATCGTAATTGTTGTTTATGATAATTGAATTGAAATATGATTGGATGATGATAGTTGATTAATATTGAATATATTATTGGAAGTCTGGTATGATATCCTTGTATGATATTGCTATTTGTGTTATCTCTGTCTGCCATGTTAGTATTAGTGTAGGTGATCTCACCTCTTTGCTTTATGTTGTTTCTTTGTCGTATTGTTAAAACTATACAGTAGAAGGAACGAGTTGCTTAGACATAACGGGTGGTAGATATTCTGAGATTGGTGACAACAAGGAGGAGTGGTCACTCAGGACTCGTTGGTGTGCAATGTAAATAAAGAACAGATGTCTGATGCATCAAGATGGATACAAGAAGGAATAAGTACGTTAAGTTTTCTCATTAGTGTTATACCGTGCTATTAAGTAGGACCCATCATAGGGTTTGCTACTGTTAAAAAAAGAAAAAAAAGAGTCTATTAGTTTTATATTTCTCTTTAAATTGTTAAATATTGATTGGTGTCAGTATTGTATATTATCAGTAAAGAAAAAAATTTGAAACCCACCTTTTATAACTCAAACCTTTTATGAACTTCTTTTCAGATTTTGAGTTGGGAGTCAGACATGTGATACCCTAGGGAGGGTGTTACATTAGTTAGTATCAGAGCACAGTTTGAGTCTTTTGGGGTTTGTGGTTAGGTCTATTTTGCTTGTGTTGTGTTCTCTGTGTGTTTGATTTTCGAAAGGAAACAAACATTTATTTGAAATGGTTACATCGGGTTTCCATTTTATTTTGATTCGTCCATCTTTGAAGAAAAGAAACAGCTCATGGTAGTTGTACGTACATGGAAGCGAAACATGTCACCAGTAATGCAGTTGCAGCTTCGGGAGCAACGGGAGCAATGTGGAAAGACGACCAACTTGATTGAACAGAGGATCGCCAACAAGTGAAAACGGAAGTTGAAGTTCAGGATCTGATGGAAGAGAATCAGTCTTGGAATATAAGATTTCGTAATTTTGGAACCCGGTATTTTTTTTAGGATATTCAGAAAGTAATTGATTTCAATGGAAGATGTATTTACAACCATTGAGGAAACCAAAAGCAGTAAGTGATGTGAAAGAAGGTACTTAATGAAGGAATGTACGTCAAGGAAATAATTTGCGGAAAAATTGGACACATTTTCCCAGAGATTATGCTCTTTGAAAACAGAGTTTTCTGTTAGTAAAATTTTAGATAGTAAGGGAAGTTGTTACTTTGAATAGAACGGGAGTGTCCTGAACTGAAGACCTAAACAAGGGAGACTGTACTGCAAGAGGTAATTCTTTGATCATAGTGTATATCTTTGGGAGGAAACCTATTCTTTGTGTAATATGATTAAGTAGATCAATTATATTTTAGAGTTATCTGTAATCCTCTGGTCTGTTTCTTTCTGTTTCTATTCTTAGCCGATCGAGCTACTTGTGTTATTCAAATATTGTTATAGATCAAAATTTTTGTGTTAGTTTGATCTGTTTCATAAACAGATGTGATCTTTGAAAATGGATTGGTTATTTTCCAACCATATCCTATGAGATTATTTCAACAGAGTGTGAGTAATCCAGAGATAATTCATTTTTAAAAATCGAGTTACATCCAATTCTTTGCTGGATATGTTCGATAACAGATTCGATTCGTTTTGTTATCTTCCATGATGTTTTCTTTCATATCCTGCAATTGAAGGAATATCTTGCAAGAAAGAATATTCCTATTTATATCCAGGTCAGAGTATCAGAGTGATGCAGCAGAAGCGTGGTGGACCTTCAAAAGTTGAAACATTTCTTCAAGGGGAAAAGTTAAGACGGTAATGGAAATCCGTAGAAAATTTATTGAGATATCTGGTTGATCAAGTGAACATGAGACATAATTTTCATTGGTTAAAATCATATGGAATGACGTAAGTAAAGATGTAACATGAGGATTGGAAGAAAAGATAAAAGAATAATGTTTATATTTATTCTGAGGATGTGAAATTAGGTTTATCAAATTTCGAGGACGAAATTTCTTTTTAGAGGGGAGTATTGTAACACTCCAAATTTCCTAAGTTTTCGACAATAATTTTAACAGTTAACAGAATTTCACTGTTTAGTAATTTCTGTGTGCTGTAAAATTATTTTGATTATTCTGTCAGCGTATTTGTCGTTTTGAGTAATTTACTCCGTGTCAGGAAAATAAAAATTTTTGGACCGAGGAAAACTTTACGTAATTTAATTTTTACCATTAGGTTTTAATTATTTTACGTAATCTGATTTGATATTTGTGCGTTTTCTAATATTTATGATTTTTGTGGATGATTATGAAATTTTTTACTGTTTGTGGGCCCAGGGGGTGTATGTGGGCCTAGGTGGCCATACATGGGCCCAGATGAGTCCGACAAAGTAAAAATTTTTCTACGCATAGAAAAAATTGTACTGTTAAGACAGAGACAGGGGATCTTACTAAACTTGAATCCGAAAGCAGTTTTTGAAATTTTCTTGTACTGTATTTTGTACTATATTTAATTATCGGACGATAAAAATACAGTAAAAAAAATATTATTTGTAGGGTTATAACAGATATAAAAATAAATATTATACTGCTTAAGTCAACATTGGTGGTTTGGATATCCACCATTAATTTAATCAATGGTGGAGATTTAATCTAAACAAGCTTAATAAGGAAGGCTTTGATATCAACCGTCGATTTAATCAACAGTGTAGAATTGGTCATATAAAGTGGCTATGACCATTTGTAACCATTGGATATGGATTTAATCAATGGTAGAGATTTGGTCTCAAAAAGTGACAAAGACCATTTATGACCATTGGATGAAGAATTAATCAAGGGTGGAGATTTGGTCTTGTAAAGTAACAAAGATTATTTATGACCATTGGATATAAATTTAATCAATGGTGGAGATTTGGTCTTAAAAAGTAGCAAAGACTAATTATGACCCTTGGATTAAAAGTAAGAAGGAGTAATCTTGACCCTTCATTTTAGAGACACATCTAATGGTTGTAATTTAAAGGAGAAAGATCTAATGGCCTAGATTAAGTCTTCTAAATCAAAAGTCTACCTAAATCCTAACCATTGATCTAATCAATGGCTTAAATGGCTTCAAATAATCGCTAATAAAATTTGTCACACTTTAAAGAAGCAAGAGAAGGGGGGACGGTTTTGTGCTTGTCTTAGGTGTTAAAGGAGGTTTGATGACCATTATTGGTGGTCTTGGTCAATGGTGCATCATTATTGATCATTATTGATCAATTTGCACTCAAGGAGAATGCATTGGAGAGGGGGCTACGGTTTTGAGAAGCTTTAGGACATAGGAAAGTTTGAAGACCATATTATTGATATCCTTGCTTTCCTTTGTCTTCTCTAAAACCAATAACTCATCAAGCTTTTCTCTCCACTTTCTTTTCATGGAGGTTTCGACCAAGACCTCTAAAAATGCCTTCCATCACTCAATAATTTTAACCAACCTTATTTCTTGAATCCTTACCTTATTCTAAACAACTTTCATGTTGGAGACTTCCTCTAAATCATTCATCTTCATGGACTTTCTTCAAGATCAAAGTTATGGGGTATTTATGGTGAAGTGTAAGGAAACTTCATTTCTTCTCCTCTTTTTCATGATCTAAACCATGTTTCATCCATGGTTCCTCTTAATCAAGCTTAGTATACTAATTTTTATGTATTTTGTTTTGTAGTTAAGAAGCCCTTGGTGGTGAAGGACTTGGAAAAAGAAGCAAAACAAAGAGTTTTTGAGGATCTTCAAGAGGTAAGAGGGAGATCCATCTCACCAACCAAGTATGGTGGTGAGATGGTCTTATATTTGATGGATGGTGAATCCATGTGAGGATTCATATCCATGGTCATGTAATTATTTGTGGATATCTATGTGTTTGATTTATTTGTTCATGCTTTGCATGATTTGCATGATTTATTGCTTTTGATTATGGCATGCTTATGGTAGCTTATGTTATATATGATGAAATATGTATGTGTATGCCATGATGTGATGATGGAAAGGAAATCAATTTTTGGCTCCAATGGCCAAAAGAAGAGTGGTCACGGTTTTGACACTCATGATTAGAGTTTAAGTTGAAATTTTTCAAGAACAAGAGAATTAATTTTTGGGCCCTAGAACATGGTGAATTTCGGCCAAGACACCTCAAGATAGGTGTTCACAAATTAATATTTTCATGGATGATGAAATGAGATGTTTAGAAAAATAAGAAAAATAAACAAAGGATTTATTTTTCAAAGAGTACATGAACACGGTTTGAGAAGGATTTTATTGATTTATTTTGTGTAAAAAGTTTCTAAGTGTTGTACTAAACATGGGTTTTAAATGAAAATAGCAATGTTGATTTTAAGGATTTGCAAAGAAAGTGAAAAAGGATTTGTAAAGAAAGTGAAAATGGATTTGCAAAGAAAGTGAAAAATGAAAATGAACAAAAGACTTGATTTCAAAGACCAAGTGTTCACGGTTTTTGTAAAGGATTTTTTATGGTTTTGTTTGTGTAAAACCATATCAATTTAGAAGGAAAAATATTTGATGGTTTCAATAGTCATGTCCACTTTTTTGAAGGCTTGTAATGTCTTGATTTTTATGGAACAAAGTGATATTTTATAAAACGAAATGTTTTGTCACTCGAAAGATTTGACAGTTTTCAATGAACACGTTCACGGTTTTTGAAGACTTGCGGATACCTTGAATTTATAACAAAATGATTTTCGCACAAGAATTTGGAATGGGAATTAGAGCGTTTATCACTTGAGAAAATCAAGTTTTTGTAAACGAAAATATTTTCGAACTTCAAATTATTTTGAAGAAGGTTGTGTTTGGAAATGATTTGGGAAAAATGAAGAATATAATGGTGTTTCAAAAATTTACTAACGTATAACTTATTTTCGAGTTTTGAAATACGTTAGAAAATGTTAAGTTTTGAAACGTTGATTTATATCAATGGAAAAGTGATTTTTGTGGATTATATTTTGGAAAAGGATTTCTTGAGTAAAGAAATGTGGAAAAAGATTTTCTTGAGTAAGAAAATGTGAAAAATGAAATACAAAGTCATATTATTTTGAGAAAGGTTGAAAATGAATTTTTGAAGGTTAAGAAATATTTTCTCGTAATGAAATAGATGATAAAAAATGTTTTTACGTATCTTAAAAATGTGATTTTTAAGCTACGCAATTTAAAAAATGTGTTGAAAATGATATTGATTTATTTAAGTCCAAAATAATGTTTGAAATATTGAGGAATATTTTACGTGATTGTAAAATGTTGAAAAATATTTTACGTATCTTAAAAATGATTTGAAATACAGTAAAATATTTCTACGCGATTTGAATTACGTTTAAATATTTTACGTAATTTGAACTACTATTGAAAAATCAATATGTGATTTAAAAGTGATAGAATATTTTTACGTGATTGTGAAAATGACGGAAAATCGTTATGTGATTTGGAAAGTGTTTTAAATATTTCGAGAATGATGGAAAATGATTTACGCGACTTAAAAGAATGATTTTTAAGTTACGCAATTTTGAAACAGTGAAAAAATACTATGTAATTTGAGAAACGTATATTTTTACGCGATTGAGAAAAATGTTGAAAAATTAGTACGTGGTTTAAAAGTGCAATAGAAGAGTTGCAGCATTTTGAAAACGTAACAGAAATGTTACGAAATTTTGTAAACGTAACAGTAATGTTACGGTATTGTGAAAACGTAATAAAAATATTTTAGAATTTTAAAACGTAACAAAAGTGTTACGGTATTTTGAAAATGCAATGGAAGTGTTGTGGTACTGTGAAAACGTAACAGAAGTGTTACGGTATTGTGAAAAATATAATTAAAATGTTTTGGAATTGTGAAAACGTAACATAAATGTTACGCGGTTGTGAAAAAGATGACAAAAGTATTTTATGACTATAAAAACATAATAACATGATGATTATTGTTGAACCAGTGTCCATACACTGTATGAGAAAATGACGAGTTTTGCCTGTGATTGGTATTTGGTGCATTTTATATGCATTGGAAAGATATGCCTGTGATTGGTATTGGTGCATTATACATGCATTGGAAAAATATGCATTGGGGCATATGATTAAATTGAACAAATGAAATTGAAAAGATTTGACCTTTGTGGTTGGACTTGCACTGATATATTCATGCATTGTATAAAGTATAGCTAATAAGCTATTTTGGCCCTTGTGGTTGAAGAGGGAATGAGAATTGATAGTGAGGTCTATGATGGATCTTGGAGGCGTCAAGGCGCGACGGTCGACCAGTGGATATCTGTCTGCGTGGGCTAAGGCGGACCATATGCCACTTGGCGATGCAAGATCCATTACAACGCATTGACGATACCCGACAAGAACACGATTCTTTTCAACGACTGGGAGATTATCTGTGGGCTTAGGCTGGGCAATTAACCAGAGCATTCTTCTCGAATTTGTGAAAACCTCCATGGAGTTGTTTTTGAAAAACAGAGTCTATGTGCGCATGCATGAATCTGAGCATTTATATCTGTTTGATATATTAATTGAGGAATATTGGCTATGACAATTGTTTTGAATACTTGGATGATGATGATGATAATTAGATAATGTTGAGGGCATTATCGTAATTGTTGTTTATGATAATTGAACTGAAATATGATTGGATGATGATAGTTGATTAATATTGAATATATTATTGGAAGTCTGGTATGATATCCCTGTATGATGTTGCTATTTGTGTTATCTCTGTACTGCCATGTTGGTATTGGTGTAGGTGATCTCCTCTCTTTGCTATGTTGTCTTGCTGTGTCTGTATTGTTAAAACTATACAGTAGAAGGAACGAGATGTCTTAGACATAACGGGTGGTAGATATTCTGAGATTGGTGACAACAAGGAGGAGTGGTCATTCAGGACTCGTTGGTGTGCAATGTTAATAAAGAACAAATGTCTGATGCATCAAGATGGATACAAGAAGGAATAAGTACATTAAGTTTTCTCATTAGTGTTATACCGTACTATTAAATAGGACCCGTCATAGGGTTTACTACTGTTAAAAAAAGAAAAAAAGAGTCTATTAGTTTTATATTTCTCTTTAAATTGTTAAATATTGATTGGTGTCAGTATTGTATATTAATCAGTAAAGAAAAAAATTTGAAACCCACCTTTTATAACTTAAACTTTTTATGAGCTTCTTTTCAGATTTTGAGTCAGAGTCAGACATGTGATATCCTAGGGAGGGTGTTACAGTATCTAGCAAGGACATTGAAGTAAATCTTGCTAAAATAGATGTGGTAGCATAGGTGCATTGCTAAAATAGTTTTAGGCCAAGCCAAGATTGATTTGGTGGATGCTACTACTCCAAGAGTTTGACATCGAGATACGTGACAAGAGTGGAGTAGAGAACTTGGTAGCTGACTATTTAGCCAAATTGAGCAAGCTACGGACCCCCTTCCCATCCATGACACCTTACTTGATGAGCAACTTTTACAACTACAAGGTAACACTCCATGGTTGGCTGATATGGTAAATTTCTTAGTTGCTAGTGTCTTTTTTGCATATTTTACTAAAGCACAAATTGACAAATTAAAGAGTGAGTCAAAGTATTATGTGTGGGATGACCTATATCTGTGAAAATTTTGTAGTGACCAAATGATTAGAAGATGTGTTCCTGATCATGAATTCCATTTTGTTCTTAGATTTTGCTATGCATTTACATGTGGTGGGCATTTTGGGTCTCAATGTACTGCTAGGAAAGTATTGGAATCTGGATTATATTAGCCAATCCCTTTTCGTGATGCATATGTGTTTTGTAAATCATGTAAACAATGTCAACGAACGGGAAATATCTCTCGTAGGAATGAGATACCCCAACAATCTTTGTTGTTTTGTGAAATATTTGATGTTTGGGGTATTGATTTTATAAGTCTTTTTTTTTTGTCTTATTTGGTTTTGTTTACATTTTGCTTGATGTTGATTATGTATGTTGTAACACCCTCCGTAGGGCATCACATTTCCGACTACAATCTCATAATTTGAAAATGATTTCATAAAAGGTTTGAGTTATAAACATGGGTTTTAAAATTTCTTTTCGCAGAAACATAAACTTATTGAAATTTATAGATAATACTGAAAAATAGATTTAAACTGATTAATATACATTACTAACACCACATAATATTTAACAATTATTTAGGAAACATAACACTTACAGACTCAAATTTTAAACAATAGCAAACTCCATGACGGGTCCTACTTAATAGCACGATAAAACACTAACGAGAAAAACTCAACATACTTATTCTATCTTGTATCCATCTTGATGCGTCATATATCTGTTCCTCCTTAAAACTGCACACTATCGAATCTGGGATGGCCACTCCTCGATGTTGTCACTGAACTCATAATATTTGCTTCCAGTTAAGTCTAAGAAACTCGTTCCATCTACTATACAATTTTAACAATACATGCAAAACGAAACAATATAACAAAGAGGTGAGATCACCTATGCCGATACCAACATGGTAGCATGGAGATAACACAAACAGCACACCATAGCGATATATCATATTATAATTACAATCATGCCATCAGCATCATTTATCATCACAACAGATGAAATAAACAATAATTACGATCATGCCCTTAACAATATCCAAATATTCAACAATTCAATTATCATAAACAATAATTATGATAATGTCTTTAACATTATCCAGACATTCAACAATTCAATTATCACACCGATAATTATGATAATGCCCTTAACATTATCCAAATATGCAACAATTCAATTATCACACCGATAATTATGATAATGTCTTCAACATCATCCAATATTCCTCAATTAATATATCACACAGATATAGTTATTCAGATTATGCATGTGCACAAAGACTCAATTTCCTACTCCATGGAGGTTTTAACAATTTCGAGAAGAATGCTCTGGTTAATTGTCCAGCCTTAGCCCACAGATAATTTCCAATCTTTCTGGTTAATTGTCCAGCCTTAGCCCACAGACAATCTCCAGTCTTCGAAAAGAATTGTGTTTTTGTCGGGTATTGTCAATGTGTTGCAATGGACTGCATCATCACGTGGCACAAGGTACTTGCCACTGCCCATTGGATCGACCGCCGCGCCTTGACGCCTCCAAGATCTATCATAAATCTCACTTTTTAATTCTCATTCTCTCTTCGTCCATAAAGGCCATAATAGCTATCAGCTATATTTCGTTCAATGCACGAATATCTCAAAGCAATTCTGTTCAATTGCATCATATGCCTCAATGCATATTTTTCAATTTCATCATATGCCTCAATGCATATCTTTCCAATATATGTATAATGCACCAAATGCCAATCACAGACAAAATTCATCATTTTCTCATACAGTGTCCATACACTAGTCCAACAGTAATCCTACTGTTTATTCAGTCGCAAAATCATATTATCGCATTTTCATAGTCGCATAACACTTTTGTCACATTTTCATAATCGCGCAACATTTCTATTACATTTTCACAATTTCGCAACATTTCTATTGCGTTTTCAAATCGCGTAGCGATTTTCCATCATTTTCTCAATCATGTAAAAATATTCCATCATTTTTCAATCGCATTAACGATTTTTTCACAATATCTAAATCACGTAAAAATATTTAGACGCTTTCCAAGTAGCGTAAAAATATTTAAACATTTTTTTTTCAAATCGCGTAGCTTAAAAATCATGTTTTTAAGTTATGTAAATCATTTTTCACCATTTTACAATCACATAAAATATTCCTCAATATTTCAAAAGTTTCAATTCAATCTTTCTTAAAATAATATGACTTCTCACTTCTTTTTCCACATTTTCTTACTCAAGAAAATGCTTTTCATAATATATTCCATAAATTCACCATTTCATTGAATTAAATCAATGTTTCTAAGTTAAAATTTCCTAACGCACTTCAAAACCCAAAGGATGCGTTATAAGTTAGTGAATCTCAAGTCACCACGTATTCTTCATAATTCTCAAATCAATTCTAAAAATCAATCCTCTTTAAAATAAATTGAGGTTCAAACACTTTCAACCTCTCTTTTCCACTCATATACTAAAATTCCATTTTTCAAGTAACAAATCACTTTGTTTTCATTTCTTTAATCATTGTACTAGATCAATTCCATTTCTACTTTGAAATCACTTTGTTTCATAAAACCAAGGTAATACAAGTCTTCAAAACTATGGTACATGGTCATTGAAAACCATCAAATATTTTTCCTTCTAAATCAACTAAATTCCATTCTTGTTTTTACACAAACAAAACTATTAAAATTCCTTCAAAAATCGTGAGACACTTGGTCTTTGAAATCAAATCATTTGTTCATTTTTCTTGCTTTTCTATACATCCAATTTTACCATTCATGAAAATATTAATTTGTGAACACCTATTTTGAGGTGTCTTGGCCGAAATTCACATGGTCTTTGGAACCAAAAATTATTTTACTTTCCATCATCAAATCATGACATACATATACATATTCATCATGTCATATAATCAAGCATACCTTAAAGCAATAAAAATCACCTAAAGCATGCCAACACAAATAAATAATTTAAAGCACATAAACACCCACAAATAATTACACAACCATGGATATGAATCCTCACATGGATTCACCATCCATCAAATACAAATTCATCTCTCACCACTATACTTGGTTGGTGAGATGGATCTCCCTCTTACCTCTTGAAGAACCTCAAAAACTCCTTGCTTTGCTTCTTTTTCAAGTCCTTCACCACCAAAGGTTTCTCAAACACAAAACAAAACATATATTTATTAGCATATTAAGCTTGAACAAGGTAAACCATGGATCAAACATGGCTTAGAACATGAAAAAGAGATAAGAAGTGAAGTTTCCTTACACTTCACCTTGAAAACCCTATAACTTTGCTCTTGAAGAAAGTCCTTGAAGATGATAGATTTAGAACTTGGTGTAAACTACAAAGTGTCTTGGATTGAGGTATAGATTCAAGAAGTAAGGTTGTTTGAAATTTTTGAGTGATGGAAGGTGGTCTTGGGTGTCATGGCCGAAACTTGCTTGAAGAGAAAATGGAGAGAAAAGTTTGAAGAGCTTAGGCTTTGGAATGATCAAGAATGAGTAATAATGGTATTGAAACTTTGCTATGCCCTTAAACAACCACAAAACCGTCCCCCCCCCCACTCTTGCACTCTCAATGAGTGACTAATCTCACTAGCCACCATTTTGAGCTTCCTTAGTCATTGATTAGTTCAATGGTTAGGATTATTGTAGATTCTAGGTATAGCCTTTAGATGTAAGACTTAATCTAGGCCATTAGATCTTTCCTCCTTGAAATCCTAGCCATTAGATGTATCTCCAAAATGAAGGATCAAGATTACTTCTTCATACTTTACATCAAATGGTCATAAATGGTCCTAGCCATTTTATAAGACCAAATCTCCACCATTGATTAAATCGATGGTTGATATCCAAAGGCTTCAACATTAAGCTTGCTTCTTATTGGTCCATCATAAAGCTGTCATAACCACTAATATTAACTAAGCAGTATATTATTTATTTTTATCTACTATTACCCTACAAATAATATTTTTATTATATTTTTATTACCCGATAATTAAATACAGTACAAAATAAAGTAAAAGAAAATTTTAAAAATTATTTCCGATTTCGAGTTTAGTAAGATCCCCCGTTCCCGTCTTAACAGTACAAAATTTTCTGGCTGCGAAAATGTTTTTACTTTTTCGAACCCACCTGGGCCCACGTACAGTCCCCCTGGCCTACAAACAGCCCAAGAATAATACTAAAATAATCATAGAAATATAAAAATTTCATAATCATCCACAAAATTATAAAAATTATAAAAATTATAAAACTTACAAAATTCAAATCAGATTATATAAATTAATTAAGACTTAACAGTAATAATTAATTTACGTAAAAAATTTTCGGTCCGAAAATTATTATTTTCCTGACATGGAGTAAATCACACAAAAC
Source organism: Ormosia emarginata (assembly GCA_029884605.1). Taxonomy (NCBI): domain Eukaryota; kingdom Viridiplantae; phylum Streptophyta; class Magnoliopsida; order Fabales; family Fabaceae; genus Ormosia; species Ormosia emarginata. The sequence continues at coordinate 24,915,772 of JAQQTP010000062.1, read as the reverse complement.
AATCAAATGTATTCACGGAATACTCAAAATAATTTTTACAGTACACAGAAATCACTAAACAGTAAAATTCTGTTAACTGTCAAAATTACTGTCAAATAGTTAGAAAATTTAGGATGTTACATATGTGAACACTCAATTTTGTCCAGATCATTATGACTTGTACATTCATAAAGAAAAAATAAAATAAAAAAAAAAATAAAAGCAAAGAGAAAGAAGAAAAGAAATAAAAAATAAAAAATAAAAAATAAATAATGAATAAATAAAAAAAAATTAAAATTAAAAAGGAAAGAAATAAAAATAAAAATAATAAAAATAATAATGACCCAATTTTCTCACATAAACTCATGTCTCATAAAATACATCGACTTATTATCTAACTCCTAACCCATATACTACTAAACATCCAAAGAAACCCTAACAACTACTTATCTCTTATCTGAAACCCTAGCCACTATCACTTCCCAAACCCTAGTCACCATCACTTTCTAAACCCTAATCCTAGAGGTGGCAAAACGGGTTCAACCTGTTGGGTTAGCCCGTCAACCCGCTATTTTTTTGCGGGTTGGGTTCAAGAGAACCCTAAGGTGAGCAAACTTTTACAATCCTCACTCAAACCATGAAAATGGCAGTTTTTTGTCACATAGGTGACCAAGAAAATGAAAAAGAGAAGAAAAAAAAAGAAAAGCCAAGAACTTTACCTTAGAGCTTTAAGTTATGGCTCCAATGGTGGGAGATGAAAAAGGAAGATTTAGGATATGATCACCAAAGAGAAAAGTCTTAGGATGATGAGGGAAAGCAAGAAATGAGATTAGTTTAACAAGCTAGTGAAAATGGCCTCCCAAGGGTGTGGTTGTCGTGGAGTAGAGAGGAAGAGAGGAAGATAGAAACTTGAGAGAAAGAAAAAGATGAGGTGAGAGGAAAGTGATAGCTTTTGTGATTTGAAAAATTATGAGTGAAAAGTGATAAAGCAAAAAGTAATTTATTGGCTCCAAAAAGCCCTCATTACCGTGGAGTTCGGGAGAGAGGAGAGAGAAAACAAAGCTTCCTTTGGAAGCTTTATACGAAGCTTCTTTAGGAAGTTTTGGAACACTTTTTCAAAAGTTAAATGATGATGTCACGTGCGTGATGCCATCTTTGATGATGTCATTAAAGATGACTAACACTCTGCTAAAGTTATTATCTAGCGGACAAATGTTATAGTTAATAAAAATAGTATTTATTGTTCATCGAATAATTTCACGGTACAAGGATTTTAGTTATCAGATAAAATCTCGAAAAACGAAAATTACCTAAACTGTGTCTGGCCTCGGGTTTAGTAAGATCCTTCATCGACGTTCCCACAGTCCAAGGTTTTCTAGCCTCAGAGAAAATGTTTTATTTTTTCGGCCCCACTCAGTACGCATGTAAAATGAGAAATATATTAAAATAATAAAAAAACACCAAAATAAATAAAAAAATCACAAATATTAGAAAATACATATTTATTATAAAACAAGTAATTTTTGGAATGTTACAGTGACCATATATAAATTGAGGTAACATAAGTGAATAAATTGTTTCTGATCTTGAGAATGACTAGTTTGGTAATGAAATTGAATTAGTATATTAAGTTTGATAGAAACATACCTTGTGAGACTTTGAGTCTGTTAATGAATAGATTGAACATTTGTACCATTCTTTCTTTCTTGTGTGATTTAACTCATGGAATTTGTTACTCTAGAACTTGTTTTGATTCTTTTTTAGACTACATTCACATACATACATGAATATAATTGATGCATTCTTCTTAAATTAGCCACTTTTGTCAAATAATCAACTTTGCATATTTTTCCTTGATTAACCCCTTTGAGCTTATTTAACCATTCCTTATTTTTAGCTCATTACACGCCTTAAATGAAAAATAATGTTCTTACTCAACCGTAGGGAATAAGAGAGCATTGACATTGTTATTGGATGAGTTTTTGAACAAGTGTGGGGATGTGCTAGCTAATTGGTATGCAAAATGTTGGTGAAAAGGAAAGAGCGACCAATTGAATGTTTAAAAAAATGTGTAAAGAAAAGTCAATAAGGCAAAAGGAAAAAGAATATGTAGAGGGAATTTACATAAGATGGAATTGGGATAAAACTATCATGTTGGTTATTTGGACTCAACCCTAATGCTCTTTTATTTTCTTTAGTCTTCAACTTGTCATATCCATATTACTCCACTCTTTTACCTTGTCCTTATTACAATCTTGAATAAAGTCCTATTGATTTGTGTGTGCATATATTTTGAGTAGTGGAGAAGCAGAAGATAAGCAAGCCTATGGTATTGCATATTTTCATATATTGAATTAAGTGAAACACTTACCTTCTAAACACTTGAGAGATTAAGAGTAAATCTTGTGAGGTTCTATCATTATTGATCTATGTTTTTCAATTGAAGTTACTGTGCTTGTTAGTTTGAGATGTAACGAAATGCTACTTCATAAATGCTTTAATTCCATGAATTTTTTGTTGCTCTTTTTTTGCATTCTTGAACTTCATTGGAAAGTAAGTTTTTCTTGAATTTTTAACTTTCAAATTTGTGTTGTTTTTCTTTTGTCTCCTAGTAGTGGATTTCTACTTTTGGTTGGGAGTGCAAAAGGCTAAATATGAGAGAATTTGATAAACACTATTTTTATATATTAGTTAACCCTTAATTCAGCATTTTAGACCTCTCATATGCTTAACTGATTAGTTTTTGCTACTATTTATAAGTTTGGATTCAAATTGGAGTTAGTTGTATTTTTTAGCATTGTGACAATTTTACATTATTTTTATATTTCAAGTATAACTTGAGTTATAGACATCTAAAAATTATAAACTTTATCTTGTAGGAAATATGAGAGGAATCTCTACAACTTTGATGAAGAGCTCCATATCTGAATCAAATGTCTAGTGGGTCATATTGGGCCTGGAAGTTAGAATAGAGGTATTGTCCCTGGAACCTGAGCAATGTGCAAAGATTGGGCTATATCTTGGGTTATAGGAGTCAAAATGGGCTGAAACCTATTTCATTGGAAATCTGAGACAAAACCCTTCAACTTTCATGAAGGCCACTTATCAAAACATCATCGTTTTGATAGGTTTTTTAACACCTGAAAGGGGCTAATGAGATACAGGAGCTATTAAATGTGTTTTTGTCATAACTCCTTCATTAAGTATCCAAATCTTGCAAATTAAATGTCCAATTAAAGATAATTTAAAAAAGAAACGTCCTAAGCTAGAGGCATACTTGTATTTTAACTTTTAATGTTTGTTATGTGGGGTTTAGAGTCATATCCGAGGCTAGGAGGAAACACTTTTCATTTTCAGTTTTCATCTTCTCTCTTGTTCTCTTCTCTCCTCTCCTCTCTTCTCCTCTCTTCTCACTTTCTCTAGGTTTTATTCATCTTTTTTGTTGTGTTATTCATTCTTGGAGAGGTAAAGCTTTGTAATCAATCCTAGGAATTGAAACACTCTTGATGTTTAATGTTTAGACCTTGGTTTGAATGTTTAATGTACTTGTTGATCATATTTCTCTCTTCCCTTTCTTTGATTCTATTACTCCTTAGTTGAGTGCTTAACTTGATCTTGGTGTTCATATGATGGTTGCACAACTATCATGTGTTTAATGGGAGTTGCAGAAACTAGATCATGCATCAAAGGTGTTTGATGGATTGTTCAGCTCACATGAACTCTGGAAATAAGGTTTATTTATGGTTAAATGGATGCTTAATTCATTTTTCATTGATTGACCAAAGTTGATTTAGGGTTAAATGGATGCTTCATCCATTTTTCATTGATTGAGCAAATCCTAGGTGTTTACTTAGAAGAGAGTTCATGTTGGATGAGGATTTTACAAAGACTAGGTGATGCATCAAAGGTATTTGATGAATTGCCTGGCTTGGTTGAATTTTGAGATTTACTTTGATTTAGGGTTGGATGGATGCTCACTTCATCTGACTTTGATAAACCAAATGCTAGATGTTTATCTAGTAGAGAATTCATGGGTCATCTTAAGACTTCTTAATGTGACCTAAAACCAAGAATCTAGTTAGCCAGTAAATGAATTCATAGTAGTCAATGATGGATTAAACTCAAGAGTTGTTGATTCCCTTGAATTGGTTGTTTACTTAACTGTGTTTACTGTCTTTTAATTGCTTTGTTTAATTACTCCAGCAACCAAACTCCCCCTTCCCGTTGCTAACTTCTTAATATAATTGATTAATAAGAATGATCCAAGGGTTCGACCCGATTGCATCACGTACTACAAATTCTTAGTGAATCGGTTAACAAATCTCATCAAATTTGATAGTCTCGGCAGCACTATCACATTGCAAAACTTTACAAACTTAGTTTTTTTATATATTATATTAATTGCTTAAAAAATTTAATATTACAAGATGATGAAATGCAATGCATTCAAAATTTGATTATAAGCTCGTTTGGATGTACTTTATTTTGATTAAAAAAAGATCTCTTTGCATATTTTAATATGTTTGGATGACATCTATTAAAAATGTAAAAGCACTTAAAAAAAGACCTTTTTTTAGCTAGATTTTTGTGCTTCTCGAAAAAGACATTTTGTATAACTTAAAAATATAGTTCAAACATTAAAAAAAATATTTCTCTAATATTACATTTAAACATAAAATAATTTTTACTTTTTTAAAAGACTTTTTGAAAAAAGATTATATAAAAAAAAATCTTATGTAATTTTAAAAACTCATGCTAACGAACCCTATGTATACCATATATTGAAATGTAGAGGGTAATTTGAGATGGTCACTAGAGAAGGTGTTCACAGAAAATATTGAAGTCTATGAAGTCATCTTCAAGAGTTTTTAAAAGCATGGGATTTAAAAATAATGATGTAATGGTTATATTAGAACAGCAACACTTAGCCCAATCAAAGATATGGTTAGAAAAAGAATTGTATATCAATTTCTATAGAGTAACAGAAGGCCTTGGGCTGGTGAAATAGCCTTCTATTTAGGCCGCATTTCAAATTTCTGGCTTCTCATTGAGAGTTCTCGCTGGACGCTACATTTGGGTTGTTTTGATCGCAACTATGATCTGTTTATTCTCTTTGATGACGAGACGCTGCTTTTGGCCATTGATTTGTTTGTGTCAGACATGGGTTGTGTGTTTTGAAAATTTGGCTATTTGTTCTTAAAGTTGGGGTGTTTCAAAATTCGAAATGCATAATCTGCAATTAGATAAATAACTGCATGAGCTGCAGTTATGCATCAAGGGTTCACATTTGATTCATGATTTTTATAAATTATATTTTGTAATAAAATGAGGCATTTTTTGTCGTTGAGATTTAATGCAGTTTTTTCAACAAAAAAAAAACTGTCGAAAATCCAAATCCTTTGAAATTTGGTTTTCTTCTTAAAGTTTTCTGAGGGGTTGATGTTCTTGATTCTATGTCTCATTTATCTACGTTTTAACTTTCTTCGTAGCTTTGGTGAAAGGTTGATTTTCTTTGTTGCTGTGATTTGTTTTGGTGGATATGTGCATGTTTATTTCAGGTTATGTTGTTCTGTTGAGTTTTTTTTTTTTTTTTCGTCAACAGTGTTGCGGTACCGGGAAAGGAAGCGATTTGTGGATTCATTCACTAGGACACTAGTTCATAAGTTTCAACGATATTTTTGTCTTTTTATTATTTTATTCATTTTTTATATAATTATACATCATTTGATAACTGCGAATTGAATCAACAATATTAAACTTTACTTTCCTCACAACTAATATCAAATTATCAAACTCTTATAAATCATCCTATGAATTTTATAAGACACTTTCTATTTTGTTTTGGTTTTACAATTTCATATATTTTTTTATTGACACTTTAAAATTTTCCTATAAAAACTACAAAAAAAAGCTAAAACAGCTAGTTATATTTCTTGTTCTGGACTGTGATCCTAGATTCCTGTCTAACAAAACCAGACTCAGCCCGTGTACCACGGACTCCGCCATGACTACTTAGCCAAGCTCTAATGACGAATCATTAGGATGCTGGATTACAGCATTGGGCTATAATAACAAAGATCAATAAATCCGCGCAGTATCCTAACTAGCAATCATGATCTTACGAAATTATAGGACTCATAAATGTCTCCAACATTTGATAACTGCAATATTGGCGTTCCTATGTTATAGGGATTCTCTTAAGTGATAAAAGGAAGACAATCCTTAACAGGATACTAATCCTAAATACTTGCACTTAATACTGATTGTTTTACGATTCTAGTCACGCTCTATAAATACTAGGCTAAATCACCCTAACCAGGTATCTGTTATCTCACTACTTAAACCTACGTGTGCACTGCCTGATTTGAGCGTTGGAGTCCCTTTGCGAGTACCCACCCCCTAGGTCAGCACGCTCTACTGCAATTGTGCAAGGAAGAAACCACCGTAACAAGCCAATCTCAAGTACCCCTCTGAATCTACTTCAGAATATTGGCACCGTCTATGGGAAATATAAATGTCTATTCTCACGTCAACTATGGTGAGCACAAGACAAAACCCAAGGAAAGGAAGCCCCCTGGCCAAGGACAGGGCCCGGCGGCTCAATGCGATCCTCTGTCGTCGTTGAGACTCTTAATGAGGGGTATGAAACTTCAGCTTCTGCTAAAAGCCCAAATCCCTCACGAAGGGTCTCTGTTAGAGATAGACTAGTTTTTCCTTCTGGTGGGGAAGCTAATAACGCTGATCAACGGCCCAGGATACCTGTGCATGCTCGCCTAGGGCCCTCGAATAACGACGCGGATGACGAGTCCCACTATGAGGACAATGTCCAGTCTAACATGATGAGGAATAGCCTTCAAGAACTGTTGCACCAACAAATAACACTTATCAATGCCCAACGACATCAGTTGAACAAACATTGTCACCGGCTAGAAGATCTTGAAAGATCTTTGCACGTGGCGAATAATGGCAAAGGGCGGAATGCGGCCCACAACGAACAGGGAATCCAGCGTGCCAGCGTTGAGGTTATTGGAAACAATACCCTAGCCCTCGGCCACCAGCAGCAACAATTTTCAGATGAACTAATGGTGTATAGGGTCCCAACGAACTTCAAACCCCCTTCCAACTTGGGACCTTATGACGGGACAACATATCCTCAGGAACACTTGGACGCATACACTCAATCCATGCAAATCCATAGGCATTCCCCAGAATTGTTGTGTCACGCCTTCCCCCTCTTTTTAAGGAAAGACGCTCATTGTTAGTTTGTTACCTTACGAACAAAAGTTACAAGATGAGAAGACCTTACACAACGCTTCTTGCTGCATTATACCACTACCAATGAGTGGCCAAAATTGATTAATTCTCTTTCTGAAATTAGCAAATGGAGTAACGAACCCCTGCGCAAATACATTAAGAGATTCAGTCACGCTTGCATTGGCATAGAAAACTTGGACGACATAATAGTCCTTCATCATGCCAGGAATTGTCTCCAAACTGACTCAGGCTTCTTCTGGTCTTTGGAAAAAAAGAGTCTGGCAAATTTAGATGAGCTTTACTTACATGCTGAGAAAGATGTCGAGCTGGAGGAGATTACCAAGGTTAAAGAGAGTTTGGAAAAAAGGTGAATCCATTCACCAAAAAAAGAATCAAAACTCCAACCAGCCTTGTGACTCCTCTAAGAGCAAACGATATCGGCACAAATATTCTGAGTACACTCCTTTGAACACCCATCGAGAAACGATCTTGAAGGAGGCCCTTCAAACCTAGTTTCAGGATATTAAGAGGTCACCCCCTCTGAAGAGATAGTCCCAAAAGAACCTTTCAAAACACTATAGATGGCACAAAAGTTATAACTATGAGACATAAGACCACTACCAACTCAGGGATGTCATTGAGTCTCTGATCAAGGAGGGACGGTTGCAAAAATACATTAGCGGCTTCCGAAACAATGAGGACCATAGAGGACGTAGGGATCAGAGACGAAGCCGCAGTCTAAGATGGAGTCCGAATCCATGTTAGAGGAAAAGAACTTGGAGCCCCGCCAAAAAATCCCAGACTCCACCATGTCGTAATGTTGAAAACTGGCAAGACCGGAACCATGATACCCAAGGTAAGGGTAACAGGAATGACAGACTTGTCAGTACCATCTCTGGATGGTTTACAGGCGGGGGATTGTCTAATAATTCTAGGAAAAAAACACTCCGAACTACAGTCTTGAGCGTCTCTAGTTCTTTGTGGAGACCCTGTGTTGAAGACAAGGACGAACCACCTATTTCCTTTTCAGACAAGGACTATGGTGATATAATCTGGGATCATGATGACCCGTTGGTTATCTCTGGAATAATATCTAATGCCGAGGTCTGGTGTATCTTCATCTATCAAGGAAGCTTGACAGATATTATGTTTATAGATGCCTTTGAAAGATTGGAATTCCCTATATCCATGCTAACACCTTATGAGGGCGAACTCACTGGTTTCTCTGGGGAGAATGTTACCTCAGTAAGTTATTTTGAAACCTTTTTAACTATGGGTGATGACAACATCTACAGAACTGTTAAGGTGAGATTTTGGTCGTGGACTGTCCTTCAACTTACAACATTATTCTGGGTCGTCCTACAGTGAATGGCATTGTCACTGTAGTATCTACTGCTCACTAGGCCATGAAATTCCTCAATAAGACTAATGAGGTGGTCACGGTCAAGGGCAACCAGATTGCAGCCCGTAAATGTTATAATGAAAGTTTGAAGATCAATAGGACCTCTAGGAAAACAAAAGTACGCATATCCAGCCTGGCCCGAGATCAAGTCAACATTCTTATGATGGAGTTAGATGTGCGTTAGGAAATCCAGGGTACCAGACCCCAGTCAGAGGGAGAATTGGTCTCACTCTAGCTCGGTGACAAGCCTAATCAAGTAACCAAAATAGGTGCAAATATGGAGGAGCAGGAGAGGCTCCAGCTTATAGAACTCTTATAGAAAAACAACGACCTATTTGCATGGACATCCTCTAACATGTCTGGGCTTGACCCCGCTTTCATCTGTCATCGTTTATCTATTAAATGGGATGCAAAGCTGGTCTCCCAGAAGAAAAGGAAAGTTAGCTCTAAGAGATAACAGATCATCAAAGAACAAGTCAAAGAATTACTTAATGATGGCTTCATCAGGGAGATTTCATATATCACATGGCTCTCCAATGTGGTCCTAGTGAAAAAGTCAAGTGAAAAGTAGAGGATGTGTGTGGACTACACAGACCTGAACAAGGCTTGTCCCAAAGATCTATACCCCCTCCCTAATGTTGACAAATTGGTTGACAACTCCTCCAACTTCTGTCTGTTGTCTTTCATAGACATTTACTCTGGGTACAATCAAATCCCAATGTACCCCATAGATAAGGATAAAACCACTTTCATCATTGAGAGGGTGAGTTGAAAAATACAGGAGCCACTTACCAGAGAATGATAAACATAGTTTTTGAAAAGTAGGTGGAGAGAATGCTTAAAGTCTACATTGATGATATGATAGTCAAGACCCTACTATTCGGATCACACACCTCAGTCCTCGAGGACGTGTTTACACAAGTTCGAAAGTACATTATGAGTCTTAATGTGAAGAAGTGCACTTCTGAGGTCTAGGCAGGCAAATTATTGGGCTTCTTGTTGACTAACCGCAGAATTGAGGCTAATCCAGACAAATGTCAAGTAGTGCTCGATATGCGTAGCCTCCAGAGTGTCAAAAAAGTGCAGCAACTAACAGGACAGATTGCTGCTCTCATACGGTTCCTTGCTAAAGTTGCTCACAAATCCTTCCCCATCTTTAAGTTGTTGAAAAAGGGAACATGATTTGAGTGGACTCAGGAATGTGATGATGCATTTACGTCTTTAAAGAACCTCTTGTCTTCTCCTCCTATTTTGACACGATCGGATCCGGGTGAAACATTGTATGTATATCTTTTTGTCCACGAGGAATTCGTAAGTTCAATGCTCATCCAGGAAACAGCTGAAGGTCAAAAGTCGATCTATTTCGTGAGCAAAGTGCTTCAAGGCCCCCTGAGCTCCAATATCATAAGATTCAGAAGGTTGCATTCATACTCATCATCACGGCTAGAAGACTTAGACAATACTTTCAGTGTCATTTGATAGCGGTAAGGATAGATCAGCCTATCTGACATATACTGCATAAGCCAAACTTAGCAAGGAGGATGATTGTCTGGTCCATTGAGCTTTCCGAGTTTAGAATTGCCTATGAGCCCATAGTAGCAATCAAGGCATAGGCACTTTCAGATTTCCTTGCCGAACTCACCTCAGGTCCTGGTGATCATGAGAAAATATCCTGGACTGTGTTTATAGATAGGTCCTCAAACCCCAAGGGGAGTGGTGCCAGAATAATTCTAGAGAATTCTGAAGGAGTAACTATTGAGAACTCCCTGAGGTTTGAATTCCCTACTTTACACAATCAGGCAAAGTATGAAGCATGCATTGTCAGATTGGTAATAGCCAGGGACTTGGGGGCAACAAAGATCAGACTTTGCAGTGATTCCCAACTCGTGACCTCTCAGATCCAAGGTGACTATCAGGCCAAAGAGTCTCTCCATCAGAAATACATGGCGAGGTTACAAAGACTCCTCACGAGCTTCCAAGTGGTAAAGGTGGAACACATACTTTGGGAACATAATTCGAGGGCTAACCTCTTGTCCAAGTTAGCCAGCACCAAGATCCCGAGTAATAACTATTCAGTGATCCAGGAGACCCTTTCATAACCCTCCATCATGGACGTGTCTGTTTTCCAGGTAGAAAGGTAAAAACGTACTTGGATTATACCATTAATGGAATACTTATAGTCTGGTGCCCTTCTGAAATAGATAGATGTACCGGCATGGGTTTTCTTCACCTCTCCTTAAATGCCTCACGCCAAAAGAAGTTGAATATGTGCTGGCTAAAGTCCATGAAGGGAGTTGTGGACACAATTTGGGACGCAAAGCTTTAGCCTTAAAGACACTCAGGGTAGGGTACTACTAGCCAACAATGGAAGCAAACTCTCTTGTGCACGTCCAAATATGTGATAAATGCCAACGACACTCTAACCATTATCATGCTCCAGTAGAGGAACTATCCACGACGTCTGTACCCTGACCATTTTATCAATGGGGTATAGATATCCTAGGTCCATTCCCTCAAGCGCCCAAACAACTCAAATTCTTAGTGGTTGTCGTGGATTACTTTACTAAATGGATTGAACCAGAACCCCTAGTTACCATCACCTATGCCCGAATCCAAAAATTCACTTGGTACCACATCATTATCTGGTTTGCAGTCTCAGAATCCATTGTGACGGATAATAGGACACAATTCAAAGACAAAGGGTTTGAAGAGCTGCTTGCTAGTTTGAAAATCAAACATCATTGTAGCACCGTGGTGAACCCCCGGACAAATGGACAAGCTGAAGCCGCTAATCGAGTTATCATCTACGGGCTAAAAAGAAAGTTGGATAAAGCCAAAGGAAACTGGGCTGAGTAATTAGATCATGTCTTATGGGCCTACTGGACTACGCCCCACTCAACGATAAGGGGAACTCCTTTCAAGCTCACTTATGGGTGTGAGGCTATGATTACAGTGGAGATAGGGGAACCCTACTGGTGACTTCAAAACTTCTCACCTGACAGTAACCCTAGATTGATCAGGGAAGACTCAGATCTTCTGGAAGAAAGAAGACGCTTGCCCATATACGTGACACTGTTATCAAGCAGAGGACAACAACTCAGTATAACCTAAAAGTCGTCCCAAGGAAATTCCAACTAGGCGACCTAGTCCTCCGCAGGGCTAACATCGGCGGTAGGAACGCCTCCTAAAGGAAGTTAGCCCCTAACTAGGAAGGCCTCTATCATATCATGATCAGCATTGGTAAAGGAGCCTACACACTGCAGACATTAACAAGCAAGCCGATGAAGAACTTTTGGAACGCGGACAAACTTAGAAAGTACTATAGATAAGTGCCTTCTAAGGCATAATCTCAGTTTACTTCATGTTTGAACTGCCCCAAATTACTACGGGAAGCACTTTGTATGGACCTTAGTCCTCTGTTAAATCAATAAACAAAGTAAATTTTACTTCATTGTGTGATTATTGGCAGTGTGGACAAGTCGTTATGGTACCAATTGCAAGTTGTCTTATGTTAGAACAGGTTGTGCAATAGAAAAATCCTAAGTCTTGGAAAAATTCACATACTAAACCGTAAACATGAAAAACCATGGCAAGGACCATTTGAATCAAAGTCGTATGGGATCATCCACCAAAACGATTGGTAATGGACCTCGATAAGGTTTCTTATACCCAAGTCACGAGAGATCCTAAGTACCAAAACGATTGGTAATGGACCCTGACAAGGTTCTTATGATACCAAAGTCACGAGGGATCTTAAATATCAAAGATATTGGTAATGGACCCTGGACAAGGTTTTATTAAACCAAAGTTATGACGGATCCTCAATATCAAAACGATTGGTGACGGACCCCAAACAAGGTTTTCTCTTAAATACCTAAGTCTTAAATGGAGTCCCAAGTCCACGAAGGGCGTTGGACCCCGGACCATGGTCTCTTCCACGTGAAATAATTCCTAAGTTTACAAAATGGTCATGAAGAAACACCATAATTGGCATTAGACCCCGAAAGGGCCAAGGCAGAATACAACAAATATGGCAAAAAAAACATATAAAAATGCCCCAACAATTGGGAAACTGTCTTTACAAGAAGTTAAAAAACCTTATGCAAGGGACAACAAAAGGTAAAAAAGTCAAAGAAAAGAATATGAGTTACTCATCAGCCTTATTTTCATTCATGCTTCATCGCTCCTTGCCCGAATCCCTTTTAGTTAGATCCAACACGGCAGAGGGAGTGTCATTTGTTTGGATCTCCAACGCTAGTACACTGACTGACCTGATCTTAACCAGGCACCCATCTTGAAATATATTGTCAAGACTCAAATCCTGCAAAGCTAGCTCGATTTCGGGGTTGAAATGTTGAACCTGGGCAATTGTATTATGAAATTAGTCAACACCAATATTGGTGCTTATGTTTAGCAATTCAACATTCTCCTTATCTAGTTCTGCTAATTTAGTTTGGAGAGTGGCATTGGCAACATAGGCTTTTTCAAAGCGAGCTTTCTCACTGGCAAGTAAGACTTGGAGATCAGCAAGCTCCTTTTCCAACCTGATAGCTTTGGCTTCCGCCTCCTATTTACCCTTAAGGGCCAGGTTGAGTTACCATTTTCCTTTGTCCACTGCCTTCAATTGCTCCTTTGCTTTCCTTTCGAACCTAGCCATGGTCTTTTCAATAAGTCGAGCCTCAGCAATAGTTCGAAGGGCGAGAGTCTGGAACACGGAAAGAGCTTCAGGTATCGATCTCTAGGTGATAAACCTCATAACATCATCACTCAAATGAATATTATCTACAAAGTTCCCGGGCAACTTATCCCCGGTAATCAGAGGCAGATGGTCAACCCTTTGTCTGGCATCTCCCTCCACGACAATCATCCTCCCTTTTTCGACTTCTTCTATCTGGTTACTTTCCATGGTTTTCTTTTTCCTCCCCTAAAGGGCTTGAGTGGAAGGATCAGAGGCCGGTTCCCGGATAACGAGGGGAGGAACAGCAACTGCTTAGGGAAGAGAAGTCCCAGCTCCATCCTTTTTCGCCTTTAAATCTTGGAGGGCTTAAATGGAAGAGGAAGCGCCCTTGTCAATGGCCATGTTATCTATAAAACAAAAAGGATAGAAGATGAATAAGAAAATATGCAAAATAGAAGGATAAGAGAAGCTATCTGAATTTTGTATAGTGGGTAAATCCCCTACCAAGAATGGCCCAAAGGCAATCGTCTTGAACGATGCTCAAGATATCCTTGTATTTAATATGGTCAACCTCTGTCCCCTATTTGATTATAAAGTTGTCGCACTTAATATATCTCTCGTCAAGGTGCTCCATCTCATTTTCAATAAGTTTGATAGGGTCGTCCCACGCCTGTCGATCCCAATATAAGTGTGATTAGCTATGTGATATTGAAGACTGATTTTGATTATAACAAATATGAAGATGATGGGAAGACTAAGTCCACGATCTTCAAGATTAACTTTAGGACTTAGTCCTTTTGTACGAAGCCTTCTGGATATCTCATGGTTTTTGGAAGAAAATATCTAAATGTGTTTCTTAACAAAACCAAGATTTCAAAATAACTTTTAGAAATAATTAAAAGGTTTTGAGAAAATTTAGAAGCAAACTGACAAGTTTCAAAATTGTTTAAAAATGTTTTCAAATAGCTTTATTTGAATAAAGCTCCTTTATTCGAATAAATAGTTCCTTTTGATCAGCTTTTATCATAGTTTATTCGAATAACCTCTAAGTTATTCGAATAACAATTTAAAAATATGTTGTGTGCTTCTGTTTTCAAAACATGTTATTTGAATAGCACCTATGCTATTCAAATGATGGTTTTTCTATATGCAATTTTCATAAAAGGTTTATTCGAATAACAAGAATGTTATTCGAATAAATATGTTTTTTTAGAAAACTCCAATTAAAAGAGTTATTTGAATAATCATTATGTTATTCAAATAACATGCTTCAGAATCAGTTCTTCGTGGTTTTTCAAATTCGGTTATTCGAATAACCACAGAGGTTATTCGAATAAGCACGAGCCCCTATTTTAAAAACCAATAACCATTTTTACATTTAATGCATAATTAATTACCCAATGGCTAGTTTCTCAAAGAACTCTATAAATACATGTTTTGGGTCATCTTTGAAACACACCCAACTATCTGAAACAATTCTTTCTTGTTTTAATTCTTGATTTACATTTTTATATATTTTCAGTACTCTTTTTCGCTAAAACTTTGAGTTAACCTTAAAAAGCTTCATAGAGCTTCGAGTTGTATTATTCACTCTTCTGAGAGTTTCTCTTCTTTTATATTATGATTCATTATAAAGAGGGTGAGGCATCTTTCAAAGAATTTGTAAAGGTGAGGCATCCCTGACTATTGAGGCTCAAAACACAAAGGGTGAGGTATCCTAAAGTATGAAGAGTGCTCTGTTGTGTAAAGGTAACAGGCACATGTTTAAGCCTGAGGTTATAGTAAAAAATCTCGGATAGTTTTTCAAGGACTAGACGTAGGCTATAAGTGGCTGGTGGCTGAATCAGGATAAATACTGTTCTTATTCTTCTAATCTCATTCTCCTTTATTTTTTGTAATTTATTTTATTTTTATATGCTTTTATTTTGCATTTAAAGCTCTCTATCATCTCTATTTATTCATTTCTTTTGAGAAATAGTTTTAATAAAAATTGTTGTGTAAGTGTTTGTAAAAATTTTTATATACTCAATTCACCCCCCTCTTGAGTACGAAAGCCACTTGGTAACAAGTGGTATCAGAGCTAGACTCTTGTATAAAAAGCTTAGCAGTTTCAAGAGAACATGGCTTATTCAAATGGTTTTTCAGAAGGATTTTTCGTAAACCGACCACCCTTTTTCAATAGGGATGGTTATGCCTATTAGAAGGAAAGAATGAAAACTTTTATTGAAGCTATTGATCTAGATGTGTAGGATGTTGTTGAAAATGGTGCTTTTGTTCCCACATGTGTGGTCGATGGTGTAAAAGTTAAAACTCTAAGAAGTGAATGGACTAATGAGAATAAGAAAAATGTTCAATATAATTTGAGAGCTAAAAACATCATTATCACTGCATTAGGATATGATGAATTTTTTAGAATTTCAAACTGTTAAACTACCAAAAAAATGTGGGACACTTGACAAGTTACCCATGAGGGTACTAGTGAAGTAAAGAGGCCGAGAATCAATTCTCTAACTCGTAAATATGAATTATTTAGAATGAACCAATGAGAAAGCATTCAAGAAATGCAAAAGAGGTTCACCCACATTGTAAATCATCTTGCATCATTAGGAAAGAATTTTTCTAACGAAGATCTTGTTAACAAAGTTTTGAGATGTCTGAGCAGCATTTAGCAACCCAAGGTAACAGCTATATCATAATCAAGAGATATCTAAACAATGACACTAGCTACTCTCTTTGGAAAACTTCAAGAACATGAATTGGAGTTAAACAGGCTTGATCAAAATGAAGAAAATGATAAGAAAAAGGAAGGGATTGCTCTCAAGGCTTCCTCTTCTACAACTGAAGATGATGATGAGGATGCGAAGGCACAAAAAATCTTGAGCTACATGAAGAAAATCTCAGCCTTTTGGTAAGAAAGTTTGGAAAATTTCTTAGGAAAAAGGGAACTCAAAGAAAATCACACTTCCCTCCAAAGAAGACCCATCACAAAGGAGAATGAGCATCATCAACTCCAACTTGCTAGGAGTGCAGGAAACCGAGACAAATGAAGATGGAGTGCCTAATTTACTAAAAGAAAATGGAGAAACTTGAAAAGAGACCCTTCAAGGAAAGAAAAGGGAGAAGAGCCTACATAGAATAGGATGATAATGATATGGACTCTACTAATAGCTCAGATAGCGAGGAAGCTCATCTATGTTTTATGGCCAAAGGAGAAGACAAAGAAGAAGAAAGCGACATTGAGATAATTTCTAACTTTGATTTATCCCTTTCTTATAATGAATTACAAGATATTTTTGAAGAATTACATGATAAATCAATAAGGCTCACAAAATTTGTCTCTTCATCTAAGAAAACAATTTCTTCTTTGGAAAATCAAATTATTATTTGAAACAAAGAAATTGAAGAATTAAAAATTAAAAATGAGACATTAGGATTAATTGATGCTTGTTCAACTTCTTCTCTACATGCTTCTACATCTTCATCTTGTTTATCTTGCCAAGTTTTTGAAAAAGAAATTGAAGACTTAAAGAACACCCTTTCTAAATTTACTTTCGGAAGAGATAATTTAATATTTTTTTTGGGAAACAAAAAGTTACTTTTCAAAAGCTGGGATAGGGTATAATCCTAAAAATTAGAAAAAAAAATTATAAAAATCTCTTTGTTCATTCAAGTACTTCAAGTAGTCTTTTTATTAAATGTTTTTATTGTGGGAAGAAAGGACACAATGCCTTAACATGTAATGTAAGGAAAAACATCAACACAAAAATTGGTACTAAAATAGTTTAGCTTCCTAAGGATACTATACCCAAAACTAACACAAGAGGACCCAAGAAAATTTAGGTACCAAAAGTTAAAAATTAAATATGTATTGTCGGTGTGCTTGAAGGTCAAGAGTTCAAATTGGTACCTCGATAGTGGTTGCACCAAGTACATGACCGGAGATGACTCCAAGTTCTCTTTCCTTATTCCCAAGACTCATGGACATGTAACTTATGGAGATAATAAAAAAGGAAAAATTCTTGGAATCGACAAAGTCGGTAAAAATCCTAAATCTTCTATTGATAATGTATTGTTTGTTAAAGGACTTAAACATAACTTACTTAGTATTAGTCAATTATGTGATAAAGGAAGTAGAGTGATTTTTTATTCTAATTGTTGCATAATTAAAGGAAAAGATGATAAGTATGTTAAGTTTGTTGGTCATAAAGTTAATAATATTTATATGATTAACCTTGATAATATATTTTCAAGTGATGCGAAATGTCTTTTAAGTAAGGAAGATGATTCATGGTTATAGCATAGAAGAATTGTACACATTCACATGGATTACTTAAGAAAGTTGGTCTCTAAAGAGCTAGTGATTGGACTACCCAAGCTTAAATTTGAAAAAGATAAATTATGTGATGCATGTGAAAAGGGAAAACAAGTAAAGGTTTCTTTTAAAGCTAAAAGCATTATTTCTAATTCTAGACCTTTACAACTTTTGCACAATGATCTTTTTGGACCATCTAGAACTATGAGCTTTGGTGGGAATTACTATGCATTAGTGATTGTGGATGGTTTTTCTAGATTCACAAGGATATTGTTTCTTTCTCACAAAAATGATACATTTCAAGCTTTTAAAAAACTTGCCAAAGTTATCCAAAATGAAAAAGGTTTTTGCATTACATCCATAAGAAGTGACCATGGTGGTGAGTTTGAAAATCATGATTTTGAAACTTTTTGTGATGAACAAGAGGAAAGGTTGATACAACCCTTTTTATTAAAAATAAAAAGCATGATATTCTCCTTGTACAAGTTTATGTTGATGATATTATTTTTTGTGTTACTAATGAATCCCTTTGTAAGGAATTTGCTAAAATAATGCAAAATGTATTTGAAATGTTAATGATGGGAGAACTTAATTTCTTCTTTGGGCTTCAAATCAAGCAATCTAAAGAAAGGACTTTCATAAGCCAAACCAAATACTACAAAGAACTACTTAAAAAATTTGAAATGGACAACGCCAAGAACATGGCTACATTAATAGGCATTTCCTGCTATTTGGACAAAGATGAAGGGGGTAAATCTGTAGAAATTACAAAATATAAAAGTATGATTGGATCTCTCATTTATCTTACTGCTAGTAGGCCAGATATAATGTTTAGTGTATGCATGTGTGCTAGATATTAAACTAATCCTAAAGAATCACACCTATATACTGTAAAAAGAATCATGAAATACCTAGTAGGCACTTCACAAATAGGTCTATGGTACCCCAATGGTGCCTCATGTAGCTTAATTGATTATTTCGATTTTGATTTTGTGGGATACAAAATGGGTAGGAAAACTACTAGTGGAACATGCCACTTACTTGGAAGCTCTTTAGTTTCTTGGCATAACAAGAAGTAAAATAGTGTGGCATTGTCTACAGTTGAAGCTGAATATGTTGCAGTTGGAAGTTGTTGTATACAAATTCTTTGGATGAAGCAACGACTTCTAGACTATGAACTCCAGCTTGATCACATCCTTATAAGATATGACAACACTAGTTCAATCAATTTATCTAAAAATCTCATTTTGCAATCTAGAACAAAGCACATAGAAATAAGGCACAACTTCATGAGAGACCATGTACAAAAAAGAGATTGCATGCTTGAACTCATTGAAACATCTAAACAATTTGCTAATATTTTCACTAAGCCCTTAGCAAAAGAAGCATTCTTTTATATTAGAGGAGAATTAGGTATAATTGATCAATCTTATATATGAATGAATGCTTGTATTTAATGCTTTATTATTGATTTATCTTTACTTTGAATTATAACTGACTTGAGCATCGGATGTATCTCAAATTTTTTTTGCAGGTACTCTATTATTGGGTAAGCTTCCTGCTCTCAAATTGTCTGTTTGAACATGTTTGTTGGTGTTTCTTGATAGGTTTATTCAAATAAACCTGTAGCTATTCGAATAACCATAATCAACTATTCAAATACATGCTCTTTTGGATTGTTCTATTCGAATAAAGCTAGCTTTATTCAAATAAAAAATCAGTAATACCATCCTGTACTATTTCTGTTATTTGAATAAAATTAGATTTATTCAAATAAACTGAAGTTAGTAATTATATACTCTGTGTTTTGTGTCTGTGTTATTCGAATCAAATTAAACTTATTTGAATAAACTGACATTAGTATATGCTCTTGACAAGCGCCGAACTCAATCAAAATTATAACCGAAGTTATTACCTAAACTTGTAGTATAGTGATCAACACCAGATCATCTCCTCAAGGATCGTAGATGCAATTTGATCAAATCAAGTGAAAGTTAGAAAAAGGGGGGTTTTTGATGGTTCAAGGATCGCAGTGACAAGATTTAAAGAGAAATAACAATTAGAAGAACAGTCAATTCAGAAATCTATCCGAGATTGGGTGGATTCAATCATAAACCTTTCAACAAACATTTGAAGCACATTTGAATGGTTAACTTGGATCTAACCGAGATCTCAGCATTAGGTCCGGAATTCACACTAGACAATCGTCCAGAATTCAATTGACAAGTGATAAACAAAAATCTGCAATTGCACCATTCATGTAGATATATGTCAATTTAAGCATCGAATTCAATTAACCTAGGCACCAATCAGTAACCTAACCTCTTCAATTATGTGATTAGTTTAGATCAATCAGTTCTAAGTTTCATCACAATACTTAATCTTAAACCAAGATCAAATTAGATCAAACATAAACAGAATCACCATTCATGTATTCAAGATCAAGAAAACAGAAGAAGAAGAAGAAGAGAAGAGGAATTCAAATATAAATCAAATACATTACATAACCAAGGTCTTAAGAATCCAAACCACAATCTCTTCAAGAGTCCCGAATTGACTGAAAGTAACTTAGCTCTCCATTACAATGAAGGAAATCATCAAAATATACAAGAGCTATGAGAAACTATGTAGAAACAAGAAGAAACTATAAGAGAATTGAAGGAGAATACAACTTGTTAATGATAACCAATGGTGCCCTTTTATAGAAGTCTAGGGTAACAAAATGACAAAGGGGAGTGGGTGGATGAGTGGGTTAGTGAGAGGAGTGGTTGAATGGGTTGGTGAGTGGGTTGGTGAGTGGAGTGGTTGAGTGGAGTGGTTGAATGAGTTGGTGAGTGGAGTGGGTGAGTGGGTTGGTGAGTGGAGTGGTTGAGTGGGTTGGTGAGAGGAGTGGTTGAGGACGAAAATTTTGATGTCTGACTTGGAAGCCAAAAAAGACCAACTATACTTCAGATCCATGAAAAGTACTCTTCATGAAAGTTGTAGATCCATGTCTTGGCTATAACATGCATATCTGGATTGTCCAATTTGGCTTCCTGCAGCCCAAGATATGGCCCAAATACCATAGGTCACTCAAACCCAACTTCAGCACCTCTGTTCCGACTTGCAGGCTCAAACTGACCCATTAGACTTCATTTTTTCAAAAAGTGTTCTTCATTAAAGTTGTTTATTTGGGTCTTAACTATCAAATACCTAAATTTCAGCCCATCTGCATTATTACAGCTTGGGATATGATTTTATGAGTGCACACCGTTTGGATTCTAGTGATAGAACCCGTATTTTGAATTCCATGTAAACTTAGGTCCCTTAGACATCTGAATTGGACTTCGAGCTCTTCATAAAAGTTGTAGAGCTTCCTCCTAGCTTTCCTACAAGATAAAATTCATGATTATCGGATATCAGGAACTCAAGTTATGGCCAAAATACAGAAACAGTGTCAAATCTCAATAATGCTAAAAATATTCAATCAGGACCAATTTGAGCTCAAACTCACAAAATCATACCAAACTCAATCAATTAAGAATATGGAGAGTGTAAATGACTAAACATAAGGGTTTCTTAATGAATAAAATATGTGATTATCAAATTCCCCCACACTTAGCTTTTTGCACTCCTGAGCAAAACTCAAGACCAGAACAAGGACATAAGAGATTAACAAAAATTTAAATTCCAACGACATTCAAGAGTCCAAAATTTTACAATCAAGAAGAACAACCAAAGGTTCAAGAGATCAAAACATTCATGAGTTAACAATTCTCCACATCTCAAACCAACAAGCAAGGTATCTTCAACATGAATCGAGAATGATAGATCTTCACAAGATTCCCTCTCAATCTCTCAAGTGTTTAAAAGGTAGGTATTTCACTCAATTCAACCCATGAAAATTGCACTACCATAAGCTTGCTTATCTTCTACTTCTCCACTACTAAACACATGCACACACAAATCAAGAGGACTTTATTCAAGGTTGTAGTGAGGTCAAGGTAACAGAAGAGGATAAAATGGATATGAGAAGATAAATACCAAAGAGAATAAAAGCAAATGAGAGCTGAGTTCAAATAACAAGCATAAAAGTTAATCCCAACTCTAATGTATATCCCTTTACATATTCATTTTCCAATCCTTTTTTTTTCTTTTTTTTTTTTTTTTATATATATGAACATAACTATATACATACATTTTTTTTGTATTTTTTAGGCACTCTTTCCTTTTTCAACAACCATTTTGTACACACACCCCCACACTTGTTCAAAAACTCATCCATTAACCAAGCTAATGTTCTTTTATTCCCTAAGGTAAGGTAAGAACACGATTTTTCATTTAAGGCACATAATGAGCTAGAAACAAGGAATGGTCAAATAAGCTCAAAGGGGTTAAGAAAAGGAAAAAATATACAAGGTTGGCGAGAATCGAGAAATTTTCAAGAAATCAAAAGAGTGCTTGATATCATATTGGAAACAAGGTTGGCTATTTGGTTAAACTAGCTAATTAAGAAAGAGGGCCTCAATCATGTTCATGCATGCAAGTGAAATGTAGCCTCAAAAGAATCAAAGCAAGTTCTAGAGTGGTCATTAACATGAGTGAAAATTACACAAGAAAGAAGAGAATGGCATAAATGTTGAATCCATCCATTAGGCTCAAAATCTCACAAGGTATGCATCCATCAAACTCAATTCATCAAATCAATCATCCATCACCAAGCATATCAGTTCAAGAAGGGAGAAAAGTTATTCAATCATGCAATGAACCCCCTTTTTTTTTCTCTTTTTTTTGTTTTTCTTTTTTACAAAAAGAACATGCTGAGATCTCTCCCCCACACTTAATATAACATTGCCTTCAATGTGAAAGAGAGATATAGAAAAGAGCAACACAACCTGATAAGAAGTGAATCAACGCCAAGCAGAAAAGAAACACACTTTGTCAGTCTTGCGCATCGACCGAAAAGAAATCAAACAATAAAACTTTAGTACTAATTAATTACTACCTAAAAACTCCTTACTCTTGCCACTAATTAAGATGCGTCTCAAGAGTAAAATTACTCCTTACTCTGCCATCACTAATTGGTTTAATAAGTACATGACAATCATATCATACTTTCCAAACAAAACAACAAATTTTTTGTTTTTTTTTGTTTTTTTTTTGGGTCAACTATCCTTCCCCCCAACTAGATCACAACATTGTCCTCAATGTTAAAATATAGATGAGTAAAGGATAGAAGATATTACCTATTGGAGAAAGCTGACACAAATTTAAACAGAAACAAAGTACAAGAAAAGATAACAAAAGATCAAAGAAATTATTAACATTCAACAAACCAATGGGTCTATGGTGGATGTTTAGTTCGGCCCAAGAGACAATTTGAAAAATTTCTTCCAAAGTACCAAAAGCACCTGGTAAGACAATAAATGCATCAGAATTATCAACCATTGTTTTCATTCGTCCATGCATAGATGTTACCTGAATTTCTTCTCCAACTGTCTTTCCAAAGGATGTTATTTTTTTTAAAGGTTTAGGAATAACACCCAAAACCCGACCGCTCCTATAAAAACAAAGACAAGTGATACAGCCCCCATTAACCCACGACAACCTCCCCCATATACAAGATGAATATTCCTCGCAAAAGTGATTGACCAAGAGTGCTAGCTGCGTTTACAAATTCTAATCCCTTCCCATAACTCGACCCACAAAAACACAGACATTTTTGAGGTTACGAATAGGAAGCCCCATTCTATACTTTTCCTTCCTTTGAGTGTTTCTTAGTTGAAGGAAAATAGAGAAAATGGAGTGTTTAAATAGGAAAAAGAATGGAAAGGGGAATAATTGCACCTATGAGGGTAGGTTGGCTATTGTCAGAAAAGGTTGAAATTAAGAAACACAGAATCTTTTTTTTGTTGTTGTTTTTTTTTGTTTTGTTTTGTTTTGTTTTGTTTTGTTTTGTTTTTTTTTTTGTTTTTTTTGTTTTTTTTTTTTACTTCAAGAAAACCATCAAGGTAAAGAAGTCTAGAAACCCCTGAAGGACCCTGCTCAAAGGATCATCTGTACAAAAATCAAAATACAACAAAATAATACAAAGATAAAAGAAATAGAAAATGATGACATACCTATACGTACAGTTTCCATGACGTATCTTTATACTGCGCGTCATGAGTGCAGTAGTCATCACGTCCCTTTTTTTTTTAAATTGTTAAAAAAACTTGATGAAAGATGAGTGTATACTTACTTAAGATTGGGATGGAGGTAGTTTGCTCTTTCGGCTTTGTGCCAAAGCATTGTTGACCAGTATTCGACCCATTCAAGACCAAATAACATAGGGCTCCCAAAAGGGACAAGTGGCCATAATATGACCTGTGCTTCCTCACATGTGGATACAATGTACCTTCTTTATTTTTCAATTAAGAAGGCTGGATCAGGATGCATGCATTTCCCCATTCACGGTTTGTGTTACCAAAGCCAACCCTAAGACGTATACATAATTTTTGTTTTTTTTTGTTGTTGTTGTTTTTTTGTTTGAAAGATGACATGAAGAAGAAGAAAAGGATGATATGTACAGATTGTTTGTGGATATGGCTCACATCTGCCTCTGGTTTAACGTCCAGTAACGGCTTAAACGCCTTCTATGAGTCGAGGATAAGCTTCCCATCCAATTTTATTATAAATTGGCAAACAGGGTCTTTTAGAGTCAGATTCCCAAGACTGTAGCGTTTTTCTTCCTCTTTGAAGAGATTCCACAATTTAAGAATTTCACGATGCACCAATCCACAAGAATGCGTCTCAAGAGTCAATAAGATATCATCTAATGACTCCTTACTCAGTCTATTCTTAATGAAGAAAATTTTATCTTCTCGATTTGCAGAAACCATCCCCAAAGTACGACGTCGCTTATTGCAGTTCCATTGTCCACATTTGTGACAGACTTGTAACCTTTTTGCTCTTCTCCTTTTAGAATATGAACTTCTTCCGAGACCGGGCATATATGAGTCAAATGAAATTGTGGACTCACCTGTTAATCGGACCTTTGCTTCAATTATCCAGCGTATATCTTCTGGCATACTTTTGTGCATTAACAGTCTCAATCTTTCACATCTAACTTTGTAGATTTTTCTCAGAGCATTTTGAGGAAGAGAAGGAAAATGTTTTCTCAGGTTTGAAAGAATGACATCCATTTTGAAGGAGAAGAAGGGTTCAATTATTTTGGGAAACTGAAGAATAAACCAACTCAAGAGTCACGAAGTACCGTATCCGCCACTTAACCGGCAACACAAAGAACTCAAGAACTTGGTTTTCCAGGAATGGTTGAGTCTTTGTCCATTAACTTAAGCGCAGTACCATTCTTAGGATCCTCAA
This sequence comes from Ormosia emarginata, assembly GCA_029884605.1. Taxonomy (NCBI): domain Eukaryota; kingdom Viridiplantae; phylum Streptophyta; class Magnoliopsida; order Fabales; family Fabaceae; genus Ormosia; species Ormosia emarginata. Next base: position 24,890,803 of record JAQQTP010000062.1, on the reverse strand, counting down.
TATCTACATCCCCAGAGGATACACGTGTTTGACAACAAAAGAACCGCGCCACCTAGATCTCAATTTTCCAAGGAGTAGGTGTAGATGATAATCTCAAAGCAGAACTTTTTTTTTTGACCAATTTCCGCAGCTTTTGCAAAAGGTGTAACAGACCTTGAATAAAGTAGGCCAATAAAATCCATACTGCAAGATTTTCGCAGTTGTTGTCGCTGAAGAAAAAATGACCTCCACATGCTTCTGAGTGACACTACCTACCTCATTGTCGGGCACACAGCTGTTTTTTTTTCTTTTTTTTTTTTTTTTTTTTTTTTTTCTTCTTTTTTTTTTTTATTCATAATGCGGATGGAGAAGGTTCATCACCTCCACTTCTGCATTCTCTAGAAGTTCATGATACTGTTTGAGGCGGTGTCCATTTACGATGAAAGCTTTGGTAGTGACCTCACTTTTAATCTGAACAGTACCAGAAGGAAAAACCTTAGTAACAATAAATGGTCCATCCCATCTAGACCTTAACTTGCCAGGCATGAGTCAGAGGCGGGAGTTATAGGGGAGAACTTTTTGACCAATCTCAAATGTTTTCCTCAGAATCAACTTATCATGGAAGGCTTTGGTCTTCTCCTTATAAAGTTTGGAACTTTCATAAGCCTCCAAGCGGATCTCCTCCAATTGCTGCAGCTGCAGCTTCCTCTCCATACCTGCTTGATCTAGGTCCAAGTTGCACCTTTTTACCGCCTAGAATGCACAATGCTCAATTTCCACCGGCAGGTGGCAGGCCTTTCCAAAAACAATCTGATACGGAGACATCCCGATTGGTGTCTTATAAGCAGTCCGGTAAGCCCATAAAGCATCCTCAAGCCTTTTGCTCCAGTCCTTTTTGTTAGGTTGAACTGTCTTCTGGAGTATCTGCTTGATCTCCCTGTTGGAAATCTCGACTTGCCCATTAGTTTGGGGATGGTAAGGTGTAGAAACTCTGTGCAAGACCCCATACTTTTTCATCAAAGCTTCCATGCTTCGATTACAAAAATGTGAACCATGATCACTGATGATGGCTTTCGGAACTCCAAACCTGTAGAAAATCTGTGATCTAACAAAATCCACAACAACTTTGGAATCATCAGTCCGAGTAGCTTTCGCCTCCACCCACTTGGATACATAATCAACAGCTAGCAAAATATAAACAAAACCAAAAGAAATAGGAAAGGGTCCCACAAAATCAATACCCCATACATCAAAAATCTCACAGAACAATAAGGATTTCTGGGGCATCTCATTCCTTCGAGAAGTGTTTCCTGTTCTTTGGCATTGGTCACAAGATTTACAAAACACATATGCATCATGAAATAGAGTGGGCCAATATAATCCAGATTCCAAAACTTTCCTAGCAGTCCTTTGGGCACCAAAATGATCGCCACATGCAAGTGCATGACAAAAGTTAAGAATAGAATGGAATTCATTATCAAGCACGCATCTCCTAATGACTTGGTCACTACAAAATTTCCATAGATAAGGGTCGTCCCACACATAATATTTTGACTCATTCTTCAATTTATCAATCTGAGCCCTAGTAAAATGTGCAGGGAAAACACCAGCAACTAAGAAATTTATCAAATCAGCAAATCAAGAAATGTTACCTTGCAGCTTGAAAAGCTGCTCATCAGGGAAGACATCATGGATAGGAAAAGTATCTGCCTCCCTTTCAATTCGGCTTAGGTGATCAGCCACTAAATTCTCCGCTCCACTTTTATCACGGATTTCAATATCGAACTCTTAGAGGAGCAAAATCCACCTAATCAACCTAGGCTTTGCATCAAGCTTCTTCAGGAGAAACTTCGGTCAGTATGATCTGAAAACACAACTACTCTAGAACCAAGCAAATATGATCGAAATTTGTCTAAAGCAAAAACAATTGCTAAAAGTTCCTTTTCAGTGGTGGTGTAGTTGACTTGTGCAGGATCTAAAGTTCTTGAAGCATAGGAGATGACATGAGATATCTTGCCGACCTTTTGTGCAAGAACAGCTCCCAAAGCATAATTAGAGGCATCACACATGAGCTCAAATGGGAGTGTCCAATCTGGTGGTTGGATGATAGGTGTACTAGTCAATGCTTGCTTCAAGTGATTGAAGGCATCCTTGCATTTCTGGTCAAAATGGAACTCCACTTCTTTTCGTAGCAAGTTGGATAGTGGAAGAGCAATTTTGCTGAAATCTTTTATGAATCGCCTATAGAAACCTGCATGACCAAGGAAAGAACGAACCTCCCGCATGCATGTGGGGTAAGATAGGCATGAAATAACATCTATTTTCGCAGGATCTACCTCAATACCCTTGCTAGATATTATATGCCCTAAAACTATGCCTTGTTCTACCATTAAATGACATTTCTCAAAATTCAAAACAAAGTTAGTTTCAATGCATCTATGTAAAACCTGAGCCAGACTATCCAAACATGCATCAAAGGAAGAGCCATAGACAGTAAAATCATCCATAAACACATCCATGCAATTCTCTAAAAGTCAGAAAAGATACTTACCATACACCTTTGAAAGGTGCCCGGAGCATTGCACAGACCAAAGGGCATCCTCCTGTATGCAAATGTGCCAAATGGACAAGTGAAAGTAGTCTTCTCTTGGTCTTCTGGGGCTATATGAATCTGAAAATAGCCCGAATATCCATCCAGGAAACAATAATGCGACTTGCCAGCTAGCCTCTCCAACATCTGATCAATGAAAGGTAGCGGAAAATGATCTTTTCTGGTAGCCTGGTTAAGCCGCCTATAATCAATGCAAACCCGCCAACTGTTCTGAACTCTTGTGGGTAAAAGTTCATTATTCTTATTCTCAACTACTGTGACCCCATATTTCTTGGGAACAACTTGCACGGGGCTCACCCATTTACTGTCTGATATGGGATAAATAATGCCAGCTTGAAGTAGCTTGGTCACTTCCTTCTTCACCACATCTAGAATCAAGGGGTTCAGTCTCCTTTGGGGTTGCCTTACTGGTTTCGTGTCCTCTTCCAATAAAATCCTATGCATGCATGTGGAAGGACTAATACCAAGAAGATCTGCAAGTGTCCATCCGATGGCTTGCTTATTCTGCCTCAAAACCTGCAGTAATTTTTCTTCTTGTTCAGGTTACAGATTCTTAGCAACAATCACTGGCAGCTTCTCACTATCTCCTAAATATGCATATTTAAGATGGTCTGGCAAAGTCTTCAACTCTAAGGATGGGGGCTGTACAACGGAAGGCAGCAAGCTATTTGAAACAACTAATTCAGCAACATTAAATTCAACACAGTTCTAACTTCTATCTTCACATGCGGTATCATTCAAGTCAGCAGTTGCATCATCACTCATACCAAAGATAAATCTCAAGACATGCAAAGACACGGCTCAATATCACAAGCAAGACATGTGTATCATAAGAAACGAGAATCCGAAAAGTCAACAATATCGGGGAATTCAAAGATATAAATCAAAGATAAACATCATCAACCAAAGATCTCAATCACATCAATATAGAAAATAGAATGCTCCTCTAGGGGATGTCTCATGGCATCAAAAATGTTAAATTGTACCAAATCATCGCCAAACTCCATAGAAAGGGTGCCAGCATACACATCTATCTTGGTCTTGGCGGTCTTGAGGAATGGTCTACCTAGAATCAATGGAGCATGGTTTGCTGAAGACTTATCTTCCATGTCCAAGACGTAGAAGTCCGCTGGAAAAATTAACTCATTCACCCTAACTAACACATCTTCCAGCACTCCTGCTGGATGAGCAGTGGTCCTATTTGCCAACTGAATCACGATACCAAAAGTGCCAATGTTCAATGACTTATAAACTGACATAGGCATGACATTGATTGAAGCACCCAAATCTAGCATTGCATGTTCAAATTTGGAGTTACCTATCGTGCAAGGAATTGTGAAAGATCCTGGAACTTTGCATTTACGTGGCATGCTTGATGAATCATTGCGAAACATTTCTGCCCATGCTAATCTTCTCAGTACCCTTAAGTCTTCTCTTGTGAGTGCATAGCTGCTTGAGAAATTTGGCATACTTAGGAATTTGCTTGATTGCATCTAAGAGAGGAATATTGATTTCCACCTTCCTGAATGTGTCCATGACTTCTCTTTCTATTTCTGTTTGCGCAGTATGCTTGGACTGTGTGACTCTGTTTGGAAAAGGTAGTGGAATGGCCAGATTTGAATTCTCTGCACATTTCTTCTGTGTCACAGATTTTTGGACTGAGCTATCCATTTTCTTCTATTTTTGGTCACCTTCTGGTTGCTGCACTTGTAGTTCAGGTTGTGGTGGAGTAGGACTGTCAACTTCTCTGCCACTTCTCAAGCTAATGGCACTTACATTACCTCTTGGGTTGTTGACTGTTTGTGAAGGCAATTGGTTCGACCCTTGACTTTTCAGCTCACTCAGAGTGGTTGTCATCTGCCCAATTTGAGTTTGTAGATTCTGGATGGTGGCATTGACATTCTGCTGAAACTGTTTCATCAAGTCTTCGAAAGGTGGCTCACCGGGTGGCCGCCGGAACAGTAGGCTAACTGCATGGGTGGCGGCGCAGGTTGTGCTTGCCTAAATGCAGGTGGTTGGTACTTGTTGCTAGGGCCTGTAGCTTGGTATCTAAACTGCGGTTGCTGTTGTTGGTAGGGCTGTTGTTGTTGTTGACCAAAATTTCCATATCTCAGGTTAGGATAGTCCCTCCAGCCAGGGTTATAGGTATTAGAAAATGGATCATACACCGAAGTCAGCTGTGTGATTGCTGATATTGGGGTCTACCAGGAAAAATACCAGCTGCTGCAACAAATTGCTCTGGAAAAATAGAACCACCATCCTGAAGTGTGGGGCATGCATCAGTAGAATGAGATGAACAAGAGCAAATGCCACACACAATTGCAGCCATCTGCATTGGTGCTTGTTGTCCCACTGCTAACTGCCTCACCAAAGAAGTCAATTCATCAAGTCTGTGTTCCATTCTCTGTTGGTCTACATGAGATGATTGAATCTCATTGACTCCTCTGGTTGAGTTAATAATTCGTGTGCCAAATTGTTGGGTATTGGCTGCCATGTTTGCTATCAAATCTCTCGCTGTTGCAAGGGTCTTGCCTACTAAGGCTCCTCCAGAGGCAGCATCCACCATGCTTCTGTCATTTGGCAGCAAGCCTTCATAGAAATATTGAATTAAGAGTTGATCGGTGATTTGGTGGTGGGGACAGCTCGAGCACAGCTTCTTGAATCTTTCCCAATATTCATGCAAGGTCTCTCCTGTCATTTATCTTATGCCACATATATCTTTTCTAATGGCAGCAGCTCTAGAGGCAGGGAAAAATTTCTCTAAGAACAACCACTTTATGTCATTCCAACTTGTTACTGAACCTGGTGAAAGATAAAATAACCAATCATTGGCTGTATCAGCAAGTGAGAAGGGAAATGCCCTCAGCTTGATGTGCTCTTCTGAGATCCCATGTGGCTTCATGGTTGAACAAACCACATGGAACTCCTTTACATGCTTATGGGGATCCTCACCTGCAAAACCGTGAAACTTGGGCAACAAATGTATCAATCCAGATTTTAACTCAAAATTAGCATCAAGATCTGGGTATTGAATACACAAAGACTGGTTAGTTATATCAGGAGCAGCAAGTTCCTTAAGAGTTCTATTCTGCATGTTATCAGCCATGGTTTCAGAATTATTCAAGATCTCAAGTTCACTCCCAATATTAAGATCAAATTCAGAAGTAATTATTGCACTTAGCCTACGAGCTCTAATCAACCTATGCAAGGTTCTATCAATCTCAGGATCAAAGTCAACCAAGTTATCAGGCTCGGACCTAGTCATGCATCTCACAAAAACAAATAAATAAGCAAAATACACTAGACAATGGATAAAAATGTTAGAAAAGTTAATAAAAAGCAAAAGTTAGTAAAAACACTTAAAATGAAAAGATTACACTTACTAATCCCCGGCAACGGCGCCAAAATTTTGACGAGCGCCGAACTCAGTCAAAATTATAACCGAAGTTATTACCTAAACTTGTAGTATAGTGAACAACACCGGATCGTCTCCTCAAGGATCGTAGATGCAATTTGATCAAATCAAGTGAAAGTTAGAAAAAGGGGGTTTTGATGGTTCAAGGATCGCAGTGACAAGATTTAAAGAGAAATAACAATTAGAAGAACAGTCAATTCAGAAATCTATCCGAGATTGGGTGGATTTAATCATAAACCTTTCAACAAACATTTGACGCACATTTGAATGGTTAACTTGGATCTAACCTAGATCTCAGCATTAGGTCCAGAATTCACACTAGACAATCGTCCAGAATTCAATTGACAAGTGATAAATACAAATCTGCAATCGCACCATTCATGTAGATATATGTCAATTTAAGCATCGAATTCAATTAACCTAGGCACCAATTAGTAACCTAACCTCTTCAATTATGTGATTAGTTTAGATCAATCAGTTCTAAGTTTCATCACAAATTTCAATCTTCAGTTATGTGATTAATTCAGATCAATCAGTTCTAAGTTTCATCACAATACTTAATCTTAAACCAAGATCAAATCAGATCAAACATAAACAGAATCGCCATTCATGTATTCAAGATCAAGAAAACAGAAGAAGAAGAAGAGAAGAGGAATTCAAATATAAATCAAATACATTACATAACCAAGGTCTCAAGAATCCAAATCACAATCTCTTCAAGAGTCCCGAATTGACTGAAAGTAACTTAGTTCTCCATTACAATGAAGGAAATCATCAAAATATACAAGAGCTATGAGAAACTACGTAGAAACAAGAAGAAACTATAAGAGAATTGAAGGAGAATACAACTTGTTGTTAATGATAACCAATGGTGCCCTTTTATAGAAGTCTAGGGTAACAAAATGACAAAGGGGAGTGGGTTGGTGAGAGGAGTGGTTGAATGGGTGAATGAGTGGGTTGGTGAGTGGAGTGGTTAAGTGGAGTGGTTGAATGGGTTGGTGAGTGGAGTGGGTGAGTGGGTTGGTGAGTGGAGTGGTTGACTGGGTTGGTGAGAGGAGTGGTTGAGGACGAAAATTTTGACATCTGACTTGGAAGCCAAAAACGACCAATTATACTTCAGATCCATGAAAATTACTCTTCATGAAAGTTGTATATCTTTGTCTTGGCTATAACATGCATATCTGGATCATCCAATTTGACTTCCTGCAGCCCAAGATATGACCCAAATACCACAGGTCACTCAAACCCAACTTCAGCACCTCTGTTCCAACTTGCAGGCTCAAACTGACCCATTAGACTTCATTTTATCAAAAAGTGTTCTTCATGAAAGTTGTTTATTTGGGTCTTAACTATCAACTATCCAAATTTCAGCTCATCTCCATTATTACAGCTTGGGATATGATTTTATGAGTGCACACCGTTCGGATTCTAGTGACAGAACCCGTATTCTGAATTCCATGTAAACTTAGGTCCCTTAGACATCTGAATTGGACTTCGAGCTCTTCATAAAAGTTGTAGAGCTTCCTTCTAGCTTTCCTACAAGGTAAAATTCATGATTATCAGATATCAAGAACTCAAGCTATGGCCAAAATACAGAAATAGTGTTAAATCTCAATAATGCTGAAAATATTCAATTAGGACCAATTTGAGTTCAAACTCACAAAATCATACCAAACTCAATCAATTAAGAATATGGAGAGTATAAATGACTAAACATAAGGGTTTCTTAATGAATAAAATATGTGATTATCAGCTCTCCCCATACACATGCCTGGTTTATTCGAATCAGACGTTTCTTATTCGAATAAAGCCTTAATAAGGGCATTTATCTCGTTCTGGTTATTCGAATAAACGAAGGGTTATTTGAATAAGCCTTGGCAGAAAGCCAAGTCTAGTGACCTAGTTATTTGAATAACATCTAGCAAAAGGCCAAGTCGTTTGGGTTAGCACACAAGTTTATTCGAATAACACTCATGTTATTCGAATAAACACAAGTCCTCTATATGCCCACAACGCGCTCTTTGCCTCATTTTGGTATCATTTCTCCTCCCTCTCTCTAGGTGATGCATGTTCGCTCTTCCCAGAATCCTCTCTCCACTATTTTCATCTACACCCACTCTCACTAGCCCTCCACCATTGTTACTTTCTCTCTCTACCATTATCCTCCAACCCTCCACCATCTCTGCAACCCACCTTTCACTCCTCCATCATACCTCTTCCCTCACTCACAGACATCATAAACATATTCTTAGGTAAAACGTGCTCGTACAAAGACCATTCCTTGCAACAACCCACTGGACCTACGAAGGCTCTCACCCAATGAGAGTAAATTGGGATGTTTCATTACTAATTTCCAGAAGCATAATCTCATGCAACCAAAATACCTTGACCTGCACTTCTTTGAGAACAAAGGTGGTTTTGACTTTCTAAACCTGTTGAACCATCAAGGTGTGCTCCGTCTCTGCACTTACAAGACTATCCTCTATCTTAATCTGGTGAAAATGTTCTTTTGCAATTTGAGGATTGATGGTTAGGATCTTCATTCCAATGTCAGTGATCAACACATTGTGATCACTCCCCAGGATTGGTTACAGCTCTTTGGTTTGTAGACAACTGGTCGTAACATTGAAGAAGATGGCAACTCGCTTCTCCAGGAGTATAACAAGAATCAGGCTATTGAAGATTTTCTGAAACCTGGCCTGGCGTTACCACAAAAGGGTGTCAAGGAAGGTATGATGAAGAGCCAAGATAGGCTCTTACACTATGCTTATGTACACAAACTGGCCCCTCAAGGAGGTAACTATGCCTACCTGAGAAGATGACATCTTCATGTTGTGGGTCTTAAAGAAGGGATACTAAATCAACTGGCCCATATTTATCATGAAGCATATAATGAGGGCAAAAGGTAAAGAAATGTCTGATTTGCCCTATGGCTTGATCATCACTACCTTCCTTGGTAAATATCCTTAGATTCTAGAAATTGAGCGGGCAACTCAGTTGACTCATCATAATGTTTTTAGTTCTTTCATCCTACATAAGATGAAGATGATCAAGACTGCAGATGGCTTGGTCTACCCAAATGAACTGGAAGATGATGCGGAAGAGCAACAAGGCGAACCTGCTGGTCTAGTCACTCTGGATCAAATAATATCCACCTTGCAATACAACATAGCATATATGGAGAACGCCTTTTCTATTCTGTTTGATAGGATAAAAGGTGTTGAGCGTGGACAGGCAGCCTTTCGGGACTTGCTGTCTGCCAGAGCACCTAACTCCCTTCCTCCACCACCGGATGCCTATTTTTAGTATCCTTAGTTTTTAGTTTCTCTATTTGGTCTTGTATCTTTTTTTATGCAAATGTAATTGGACAAATTTTTTAATGAATGAGAAACATTGATTATTCTGTGCCCTGTTATGCACTGATTGTCATGTGCCCTGTTTGAATCTATTTTGTTGCATATGAATATATCTTGTTTATGCTTTCTCTTGCCCTATTTTTTTATCATGACAAAAGGGAGAGAAAAAGCTTACGTACTTATGTTTTGAGAATGTTTTTTGAGAAAAGACAGGTAAAAACTAAAACTAATATTGGATTCCAAAAGTAAAGGGGAGCTGCACACATCTCTGATATAAATCACCTCTTACCAAAAAGAGGGAGATTTGTCATCATCAAAAAGGGAGAGAATGTGATTGGCTATGTGACATTGAAGACTAGTTTTGATGATAACAAACATGGAGATGATGGGAAGACCAAGTCTACAATCTTCAAGATTAGCTTTAGGACTTAGTCCTTGTGTACGAAGCCTTATGGATATCTCATAGTTTTTGGAAGAAAATATCTAAATGTGTTTCTTAACAAAACCAAGATTTCAAAATGGCGTTTGGAAATAATTAAAAGGTTTTGAGAAAATTTGGAACCAAACTAGCAAGTTTCAAAATTGTTTAAAAATGTTTTCAAATAGCTCTATTCGAATAAAGCTCCATTTATTCGAATAAACAGTTCCTTCTGATCAACTTCTATTAGAGTTTATTTGAATAACCTCTGAGTTATTCGAATAACAGTTTAAAAATATATTACGCGCTTCTGTTTTCAAAACGTGTTATTCGAATAGAACCTATATTATTCGAATAAAGGCTTTTCTATACACAGCTTTCATAAAAGGTTTATTCAAATAACAAGAATGTTATTCGAATAAATATGTTTTTCAGAAAACTCCATTTAAAAGAGTTATTCGAATAACCATTATGTTATTCGAATAATGTGCTTAGAAATAAGTTCTTCATGGTTTTTCAAAATGGGTTATTTGAATAACCACAGAAGTTATTCGAATAAACACGAGCCCCTATTTTAAAAACAAACGACCATTTTTATATTTAATGCATAATTAATTACCCAACAGCTAGTTTCTCAAAGAACTCTATAAATACATGTTTTGGGTCATCTTTGAAACACACCCAACTATCTGAAACAATTCTTTCTTGCTTTAATTCGTGATTTACATTTTTACACATTTCTAGTGCTCTTTTTCGCCAGAACTTTGAGATATCCTTAAAGAGCTTCATAGAGCTTCGAGTTGTATTATTCGCTCTTTTGAGAGTTTCTCTTCTTCTATATTCTGATTCATTGTAAAGATGGTGAGGTATCCCTCAAAGAATTTGTAAGGGTGAGGTTTCCTTGACTGTTGAGGCTCAAAACACAAAGGGTGAGGTATCCCCAAGTGTGAAGAGTGCTCTGTTGTGTAAAGGTAGCAGACACTTGTTTAAGCCTGGGGTTATAGTAAAAAATCTCGGATAGTTTTTTGAGGACTAGACGTAAGCTACAAGTAGTTAGTGGCTGAACCATGATAAATATTGTTCTTATTCTTCTTATCTCATTCTCCTTTATTTTCTGTAATTTATTTTATTTTTATATGTGTTTATTTTGCATTTAAATCTATCTATCATCTCTATTTATTCATTTCATTTGAGAAATAGTTTCAATAAAAATTGTTGTGTAAGTGTTTACAAAATTTTTAATATACTCAATTCACCTCCTCTTGAGTACGAAAGCCACTTGGTAACAATAAGCAGAACATCGGTTCCCCATTCATCTTCAGGTAGAATAGATGGGTGTTTTGCACCGCCATCAACTTGAAAAATTTGTGTTTAAAGTCCTTATAACTATCCTAGAAGACTTCGAAGATTTTTCGTTTAGAACTCGACTTAACTAACATCCAAAATTGCTGCAATGCATTCCCTCCTTGAGAACTCCATCAAGTAAAAAAATAAAAAAAGGATCGTTCTGAGTACAGAAGTCTGACTACCCAGTAAAATCTCTTAAAGGCTAAGATGTTCCCCCAACCATTAGGTTCAATTTGAGTCAGGGCAGCACAAAGAATCGGAAGAACCGCTATCCAAAAGTTGGTAAACAGAAGCCAAAGACCAAAGTCAAGAAAGAGACCTTCATATAAAAACATGAAGTCTTGACCCTTTTCTCGCTACATACATAGTCTGTCATCATTTTCTCGGCACAAAACTTGAAATTCTTCATTTCCCCCTTCAGTCAACATCAAGTATTCTAAGAGTTCCTTGATAATTATCTCAGAAGAATAAATGGATGTGTGTTTCCAAACGTCGTCAGTAACCCAAGAGTACGTGGGTCTCATGGGGGCGAGTACTAGAGGCTCTTCCACAGCCCTTCTCTTTTGCCTCGCCACTCCTCTCCTTGCCATTGGGCACCTAGAAAACACCTATTGAGGTTGTTAAACTAATATCAAAATTAAGAATCTTTACTAATTTAGACAAAGAAGTGGCGGACCCCAGAGGATCCACATCCGTCCTCAAAACCCTAGGATTACGGCCTTAAGGTCCACGAAGGTTTAAACCTCAGTGGGACTCTTCCGCCGCTGATGGCGCGACAGAATGGGTGCTCTACAGAGGAGAAAGTCCAGAAAGGGGGAAAAAGGAAAAATAAGAAACAAGGGATAGAAAGAGATATACCTCTGAAATTTGCTTACAGAGGAAGATTCGAAGATTCAAATGCGAACTAGCAACAACCACCGCAAGCCACTCGAAATTGCAACCATTTTTGTTCGTGAACGCTCGTCGAAATTTCCCTCAGTGTTTGAAAATAGTAAAGTGTGTTTAACACGACCTTGACCCTCATTTATAAGGACGATATAGCTAAAGGACATTTCTGCCAGCACCCCTTCAGTTTTCAAAAAACTACCCATCACGGCGCGTGCAGCACTAGGCATATCTATCCGATTAAAACGTGCTATGTGGTCCTCACAGCTACCGAAGCAGTTGAAAAGAAAGTTGCGCAGTAATTCAAAAAACACACAACCTTAGCAAACAAGAGTCTAAAAATTTTCTACGGACCCTGGCTATATCCGATTTGATCAATTTGACGAAGAAAAGTCAATTCAGACATCGATTATCTTGGAATGTTCCCGTAAGGTACAAGGACCACGGAGCCAAGTATTTAAACTTGCCACTTCATCAGTTTCAGGCAAGTACCAAGCTAGGGGAAACTTAGCACTACTATAAGGTGAGCATTGGACTCACCCTAGTAAAAGATAAACAGTACAAATAGCAGGAAAAAGAAAGAGAAATAAGAAAACACAAGATGAAATTCAAAAGAAATTTATTTTTAGGTTATTGTTCTCATTCCATACATCATCTTACATCAAGGAAAGAGGGAAAAGAAAATATTAAAATCAGGAATGTATAAGGAAAGACATTGGCCTCCTCCATGTTGAACAGACATTAAAGAACTTCGACAAATCGGAATAGAACACTATTGTTAGACTCTGGGATTATTGCACATTCTTCTTCCCTACCTCATTCATAATGATAATAAAGGCCAATAACTGCTCTCCCCTGTTGGACAAGACACAACCTTTCATTAAGAGATTGTTCCACCAGAACTCTAGCTAGTTTCTCAATCACCCCGAGTTACTTCAAATCACGGAGCAGCTTCAATAGTCCCTCCTGCTTATTCGACTGCTCTTAGAGGACTTGCCAAAGTTTAGGAGAAAGCACCTCCTAAGTTCTTAGAAAGAAAGAAGGACAAATGGGAGCCAACTTTGAGTGTCTCTAACCAACGAATAGGAAAAGTGAATCTTCTCGGCAAGAGCGGTGGAGCAAACAAGCAACCACATATGCTAGGAAAGAAAGGTGTCCACTATCCTTTATGCTGAGAAAGAAAGGTCTCCATTAGAGAGATTATTTTCAAAAAAAAGTAAAAACTTTCAAAAACTTTAGAAAGAATAAGAAAATGATCTTTGCAAAAAACAAAGCTCTCCATGCGCACACAGAAAAAGAAAGAGAAATCATCCTCTGAGAAAGAATCATTTTCAGATAAAAGCATAGTAACAAAGGGAACGCCAACATCAAACGCAAATATTCCCTATTTATAAAGGGAATAAAGCACTTTGATTGGCCCCTAGAAAGGAGAACCGATCATATGATAAAATTTATATTTAATGTTTTCTCTTTTCGATTGGTTACGAGAGCAGCGGGCAGTTGGAAAATAGTACAAAGCTGACATCCTCTCTTAAATGATCCTTAATTCCCAATAAAGTCAAAATAGTAATTTTACAAGCAAGCTCAAACTGATACAAAGGACATCGTTGCAAAGAAAAAGACCCTGAGAGTTATTCATGGGAGCAATAGAAGATAAACCTCGGACAACGGAATGGCAATGTAAACATCTGTAATGGATCTCAAACTACATGACAACCCCAAAGGTACTTTACACTTAAAAACGGACCTTGGCCCCTGCGTAAGACGTCACGAGACTTGGTATCAAAGCTAGAACTCCTTTGTTCATCACGCGCCTTGTGCTCCCATTAAAACTTATATATCTTAACATTTAACAGTTTTGTCTAAGAGCCAAGCTAGGGGCAACTGTTCTAGACCGTGATCCGAGATCCCCGTCTAACAAGACCAGACTCGGCCTGTGTACCATGGACTCTGCCATGACTACATAGCCAAGCTCTGCTTATGAACCGTCAGGACCTCAGATTACGACATTGGGCCATAATAGCAAAGATCACTAAATCTGCGTAGTATCCTAACTGTCAATCATGATCTTACGAAATTATAGGATCCATAAATGCCTTCAACAGTTGATAACTACAATATTGGCGTTCCTATGTTATAGGGATTCTCTCCAGTGATAAAAAGAAGACAATCCTTAACAGGATACTAATCCTAAATACTTGCACTTAATACTAATTGCATTACGATTTTAGTCACGCTCTATAAATATCAAGATAAGTCACCCTAATCAGGTATCTGCTATCTCACTACTTAAACCTCACTTGTGCACTGCCTGACTTGAGTGTTGGAGTTCCTTTCCAGGTACCCACCCCCTGGTTCAACATGCTTTGCTATCTCAGGTACCTCTCTAAATCTACTTCAGAACATTTCTATTCCTACTATATACATTAAATGAAAAAAAAACTAAAAAATTCAAGGACAAAAATATTTATTCAACTTTTAATTACTTTGAAAACAAATTAATGACTATTATATTCTCAATCTTTGTTCTTATAATTTATAAATAATTTTTTTGGATGAATAAAATATTTTTTATTGTGAAAGAAAGATAGTGTCACAAAGAAGTTAGTAGGAGAGAGACCATTGTATAGTTGTGCATAATTAAGAGAAGAAATAAGCTAAACAACTTTTTTTTCATAAAATTTTTTTACAGAATGATTTAGCATATTTGTTCACCATTAGATGGTGATTCATATCACTTTATTCCATTTAATGCCAGTCATCATTAAATCTAGCTAAATTAAGTCAAAATTCAACTTTTTTTTTAATTTGTTAGATTATTCTTAAGAGAATTACACCAATAAAAAAAAAGGTATGAAACGAGTGAGAATAGTAAAAGTAAAATTTGTGTACCTTCAGACATTGGCTTCCTTGAATAAGTGAGATAACTATCAAGTTCAACCCAAACAAATCAATAATAGGGATTGTCCAATTAATTATAGGTAATGAAAGAAACAAAAACTAGCGGGATCAATTTTAACTCAATTAAAATACAAATTGACACATGACATAGAAAGGTAGTCCACTTAGTAATAGATAATATACCTCAATGTATATTATAGGATTGACATAGAAAATAAAGGATTAGCGCTAAATTTTTGGTATTATGTTATTAAAAGAAAATTTGAAAATATAATTGAGGCTAAATCATGTACCTCAATCTATTTAAGATTTTAGGAAAAAGATAGTCATACATCACTTTTAGTGGTGTATGTACTATTCACACCCTTTTTAAGGGATGTGATTGAGTGAGAGAAAATGATAGAAAAAATATGTATAATGAATGGTATTAGATAAAGTGTGAAAAGAGGTGTATGCACTGTTTGATTTAATAATATAAGGGTTGAAGATTTTAAGAACAAATAATCAGAGTTTGAGACTTGCCCCATAAGTCATTGATTATGATGAGACTTTGGCATGTGTATCAAGTCGTACAAGTATTATAATAATGAAAAAGTATCGTTCCCACAATGATTGATTACTATTTAGTACTAATTTTGTTATTCCATTCACTGTCTAGATGACCGATTCATATGAAAATTGATTAAGTAACATGAAATGAATAAAAACAATAAATAAAGCAAGTAAAAGTATTTTTTAAATATTTTTAATATGATAAAAGTGTGAAGAAATCAATGGATTAAAAAGTTAGGGGTTGATTATCATTTAACCTTCCCTTAATTTCCACAAATTCCAATTAATTATGCTTACTTCCTTCAATTGATAGTGAGAATACTATAAAATAATCAAAACTTGATTCCTTGGTGAAATAGCCCTAATCTAATTACCCAAAATTTCCAATCCTATTCTGGACTATGATTCAGGACACTGGTTCCATGGGTCAACTCGGCACCCATCCAGCCTAAGTCCATGTTTGACACCCCAGCACAACGGATGTCAGACCACGAAATTGGGTACCTGCAACATTATCGCGAGAATTGCGTAGTGGATAAATCTTAAGATTATAATTTATCCATTATTGCCAATCATGATCTTACGTAATAATAGCGCCCATAACCGCCTTTGACTGCTCATAGCTGCAATATCAATATTCTGATTTTATAAGGATCCTCTGCAACTTTTAAGGGAATGTATCTTCCAATCCAACCTTTGTAAATACCAGACTAAATCACCTTCTACAGGTAACTATTGCTCGTTAGAAAAAACCCTAAACATGCATAGCTTGACTTGAGCGTTGGAGTACTTTTACAGGCACCAACCCCTCCATTTCAACGCGCTCTGCTACTGCTACGCAAAGAGGAAAACACTTGTTCGTTCCTATTCAAGTACGTGTTAGTATCCACTACTGAATATTGGCGTTGTCTATAGAAAACGATAAACTTCGAATCCCACCACCACCGTCATGGCATACAACAAAAAGAAAGGCACATCAGAATTTAGATTATGGCAGATCATCTCCTATTGGTGAGCCACCACTCTACATACGACAAATCTGAGTTTGATGGCAAGTGGTTAGAGCCCCATTGTCCTCCACCCACAAGCTGCAGATATGGGAGTTAACGAGGTGAGGTTTGATGGCGTTGGCGACACGTAGAGGCTGCGGATCATGGTGGAGGCAGATCATAGCAACGGCAAGCCAGTGGACGCACTAGTTCGTGGTCGTGACTCCCTTCTTGTGGGTCGCAGCTATTCCAATCCCTGCTTGTGCTCACCGATGGTGGATCGCGACTATCTGAGAAAAGACGCACAGAGACATAGAGACTCACTATCACGCCTCCACCGACGCCGCTCGTCTCACCGCCGCCTATCACCGTGTTGCCTCATTACGCCGTGCTAACGAGATGGCTCCATAACATCTCTATCAAACCACGTCTTACACTCAACCATGTCGTGGACCACTCTACGCGGATGCACAAATGCCAAGGCGACCACTTCCCATACTCCTGGCCCAGCAGCACCCATTTGTCAACTGAACTAGACCCTACTTACGCCTAAGTCACCTCCATCCACCCAACCAAAGATGACAAGGTAGATACATTCCACAATGACAGCTGGTGAGAAGGCCATATTACTAAAGATTTCATGAATGGTAGGTACGTTGTGTATTTCAGGGTGTCAATAGAGTAAATTGTGTTCTCCTAGGAGGAACTCAGGCTCCACTATGAGTGGCTCAACAACCTATTCAGTACTTTTCAGAAAACCAAAGTACCAAACAGTCGACTCTCCTACCCCCTTCAAGCCTTATTCATTGTGATTCCATATCAGAATCTACAAGACCCGTGAAGATGTCTACCTTAAGCCAACACCATTTTCGGTCCACCTAAACCCCGTCGAAGGTTCTGCACCTTTGCAACCTTCTATGGGAATGCATAGAAGAGGAGCTTAAAGAGTTCTGCAAACCATTCGGCAAGATCAACAACACCAAGCGCAATGCAAGCGCCAATCATAACCAGGTTTTTGTTGAATTTGTAGATCTAAATCAAGCCACTTCAATGGTTTCATATTATGCTTCATCTTCAAAGCCTACTCAGGGTCATGGTAAAATTGTTTACATTCAGTATTCTAATAGACATGAAATTGTCAATAACAAAAGCCCTAGAGATATTCTTGGAAATATCTATTGAAGATATGGACATTGGGGATATGAGCATTGATGTTATCCACTTGGTGTTTTCTACTTTTGGCTTTGTTCACAAAATTGCTACATTTGAAAAGACTGCAAGTTTCCAGGCTCTGATTCAGTTCACTAATGTCAAGACTACTTCTTCAGCTAGGAATGCACTGGATGGAATAAGTATACCTAGATACCTACTTCCAGAGCATATTAGTTGTTGTAACTTACATATTTCATACTCAACACATAAAGATCTGAATATCAAATTCCAATCAAATCGCAATAGGGACTACATAAATCATATACTTCTCGTTAATCATACTGCTATTAAGGGGGCAATACAGTCGCAAGATGAAAAGCCAAAGGCGGAAGCAATCAACCATTCCTTATATGACGAGCATAATGCTCAACCGCAATTTCAACCAAACGGTGAATCTAAAGGAGGAGACCACAGTTAATGCCTCAGAGCATTCTCCTCCAAAAGGAGACTAAAGTCTTCCAAGATGTCAAAAGAAACGAACACTTCAACAAAATATTTTGTCTAACATCAGATCTCACATAAGTCAGTACTTCGACCGTGACTTTCGAGTCCACGAGCACTTTGGTTCAACATCATCTAAGCCAGTACTTCGGTCATGACCTCGAGTCCACGAGTACTTTGGCATGACATCATTTAAAAGCCAGTACCTCGACCGTGACTTTGAGTCCATGAGTACTTTATCCTGACATAACCCACAAGGTTACCACACCTTGGAGAGGTCCGAGGAATACAAGGTCTGAAGAAGATCAATTGTTTCGATATCCATACATGATGGCCAGACAGGGAAATCCATTTGACCATTGTCCAAGGTCAAGAAGCGCATTTAAGGGTTTTCACTCGTACCCTTATGAGCTTGACCTTAACCCATAAACTGACAAGGTTTATAGAAGTTAAGCATATTCTTTATGCTTAAAGCTTTAAGACCCTCAAACCGGACTTCGCCTTGAGAATGTCTATAGAGCCCATTCCTTATGGGATCTGGGATTTCTTTCTAAAGTTGATACCCTTAAGCCAGACTTCACCTTGAGAATGTCTACAGAACTCGTTCCTTATGGGACCCAGGGTTTCTTTTTAAAATCTCAAGACCCTTAAGTCAGAAAAAGTCTTGAGAATGTCTAAAGCTTATTCTTTATGGGATTCAGGGTTTCTTTTTAATTTTAAGACCCTCAAGCTGAAAAATGCCTTGAGAATGTCTACAAAACCTATTTCTTATGGGATCTGGGGTCTCTTAGAATCCAGGTTAAGAGGAGTGACCCACGAAACTGACTTATGGTGGTTTTGTTGCAAGTCTTGGGTCCTTACCCAAATCCTCGACACTTGGCCATAACCATTTTGTGGTATGAGTAATTAATTGGCAACACGGGTTACGACATTCGTGGTCCACCATAAGGTACCTTCCGCAGATGTCTTATGTTAAATTGGTTCTGAAATTGAAAATTCCTAAGTGTTATGTGATTTTCTATACTAGACCATTAGCACTACAGACCTTGGTTATGGATCACCTTTTATTTTGCCTAAGTCCTTAGTGGAATTCTGAGTGCTTAAAAGTTTTTGGGCGTTGGACCCCAGACCAAGGTTTTACATGAATAATGTAACGCCCCAATTTTTAGAAAATATTCTGAATGTACTGTTTGCTGTTTTTCATGCTTTTATGTGAATGACCGTTGTGTCCCTATTTTACTGTTCTCGATTTCTGTATGAAAACAATTATGATAATACTGGCTCAAATTTTATTTGATCGTTTTACTTAATTTACTTCGAGACGGTAAAATAAAAAATTTTCAGCTCTTGTTTTAATTTTTCTCTAAAGATATACATTATATAATCTTACTTTGGATATTTTATTTGAACGTTTTGACGATTACCTACGTTGTGGGAAAAAATGGGAAAATGACCGTTACGTCCCGAACGTCATCGTTTTTTCTTTGTTTTTAATTATTTTCTACTTGATTTAATGTCTCGATAATACGCGACCTCGTGATTTTATATGGACTTTTTGTGTGATTTGCTCGAAACGGGAAAATAATATTTTCCTCCAGAAAATCTTATTTTATTATTTAGAATTGGTGGATCTTACTTAACCCGATTCTGAATGAGATCTAAAAATAATCTTTTAATTTTTAGGATTTAATCACAAATAAAATAATTTTATATTATTATAATATTATTTTATTAGTCGGTAGATATTTTAGTGGCCAAGTGGACCCTAAATATTTTGCGGGACCCACAATTAGCGTAATCCCTTAGATCGGTAGCTTAATTAATCACCGTTAGCGAGAACTTTCAGAACAGTGACTCATACTAGGGCCGACTCAAGAAAATTAAATACACACTGTGTGACTCAAAGCATGTGAGTCACCAAGAGCTAACTAATAGGAAATAAGCTTGCTCACCAAGGCTTGATCTTGACCATTGATTCATCCAAAGGCTTGGATGAAGCCAAGCATCCAGGTACCCACCTTGCACCCCACTTGATGGCTACGGCCAAGAGGTCTTGGATGACCAAAATCACACTTCATCTTCATCACTTTTCTCTCTTCTCTCTCATCAAAACCCTAGCCACCATTCTTGTTCATTTTCTTCACCATTTTCGCCAAGACCAATACTACACCATCCAACCATCAAAAAATTTTTCTAACCAAGTTTTCCTAACCTAAACACTATTCTAAGAACCTTTCTAGTTGGGAGTTTCTTCAAAATCTTCCATTTAGGGCTTGGAAATCAACCTTGAAAGTTTTACCTAGAAGGTGAAATTTCATGCTTTTCTTTTCTCTCTTCTTTTTTTCAAAGTTCTAAGCCATGATTTCTCCATGGTTTAGCTTCTTTTCTACGTACAAAGTAAATACGAATTGCGGCCTGCACTGCACAAAAGGATGGTTAGTAACATGCAAATTTTGTTTGAGATTTCTAGGTATTTTTGAAGGTGAAAACCGAACCCTAGGAGGAGTAAAAGCATATCATTTGTCTTCATTTAAGGTAAGAGGAAGACAATTCTTATCATCTCTTGATGGTGGTAAGAAGATGGAGCCATTTGTGATGTTTGTAGAATCCATAAGGATTCGGTGGTCATGTGTTAATTATGTGTGTATTTGTTAATTTTTGTGTTTGTTAGTAGTTTATGTGGTATTTGTTAGTAGCTTTCTTGTTTGATGATTGTAATAATTTTGCATGTCTATTAGCTTTTGAATGCATATCTATAAGCTTTAATTTAGGTTTTATGTGTTAGAAATATTTTGCATGTGTTAGAAATATAATGCATGTGTTAGAATTGTATGATAAGGTATAGGATGTGAATAACATGTGTAAATTTGCATGAGTGTTCCAAAGAACACATTCACTAGTTCACGGCAATGACTAAGTTAGAGGACCAAAATGTTCTCTTGATTTTTCCTAAAGTGTAACTTAATTAACCTAGGAGAATCAAGGAAGTTTCAAATTGATTTGATCAAAGAAAATGTATTTAGAAATCAAATGGTAAAGACTTAGTATTTTGGGCCAACATGCCTAAAGGATTAATTTAACTCTTACTAACTATTTTCTAATATGATTTAATGAGCTTAGACAATATAATATATTTGATATGATTTAGAAGGTGAAAAACAATTTAGAAATCAAATGCAAAAGTTTTATGAAATTTGGCCAACATGCCACTATAGGTAATCATGATTTCTAAAACTTGATTCCAAACCTTTTTCAATCAAAAAGAGACAATACAAGTTAAGAAGAAATTTTCTATAATGGTTTTTGAAGAAACAAATTGAGTAGAATTAAGCTTAAAGGATTAAAACTAATAATCTTATCATTAGGAAGTAAAATACAGAAATTTTGAGAAATTTTCTAACATATAGCTCACTTTAGGTTTTGAAGCATGTTAGATTTCAAAGAGAATTAAATGATATGGTTAAAAAATTAGGTAAATGGAAATTTTATGGAAAAATTTAGGAAACCATTATTATGAGTTTATAAACAAAATGCTGTCAATTTCTAGTAAAAATGAACCTATAAGATAGTAGAAATATCCAAAAAACAGTATACGGTATGAAAAATTATTCTACGTAATTTAAATGTACTAAGTACTATTTCTGTTTGTTTAAACAGTAATTTTAAAGGCATTCGAATAAGAAAATGATTTGAAAATCCTACGCGATTGAGAAAACGTATTAAAAATGCTACGCGACTTTAAAAACAGAAAAATATCTTTACCCGATTTTTAAACGTTTGTAAAAACGACGGAATTATGAAAATGCGATAAAATTTCTACGCGATTAACCGTTACTATATTTATTTTATGCTGTCGGGAAAATGTGAACCCGTACATATTATTTTTTAGAATCTTTCGCTGTCGGGAAAATGTGAACCCGTACAGATTATTTTTGAGAATCTTTCGCTGTCGGGAAAATGTGAACCCGTACAGGCTTTTGAGACTATATCTGCTGTCGGGAAAATGAGAACCCGTACAAGCTTTCTATTTATCTGTTATGTGTGCCAAATTTTTGGTGGATTAGTTGACGAGACGAATCACATCGTGTTGTCGATGCGATAAACGTAGTGTGGTTCATTGTTCTAATGAACTTGGAGACTTTAGTGTACGGGATCTCACATGTGCCAGTTGGTAGCTCCATTGGGCCGTGGTAAACCGATAGCACACTATGGTACTCGACACGCACTATATTTAATCGAGATTTGTGAAATCTAGTAGTACATTTGCACTTACTGTAGTGCCACAACGTGAGATTTTGAACTACACCACGCTGGATGATGGATTCCTGTGTCGTGGGGCTATAGGCATACGCAACGTGTGACAACAAGCCGCATAGTTGGTTGGGCAGCCGTGGTACTAATAGATTTTGCGAGTCATTCCTCTCTCGATACTTGTGTTTCTTTAGCTCCATGGAGTAGAGTTTTGTTATATTATTTATTTATCTCTATGTCTATTTATTTCCATCTTATCTATTTATTGTTTATCTGTATTTTATTTGTTTATTTTATCTGGTTACTACTTCTATATTTGGTTATTTTTATTATATCTTATCTCTGTTTATTTTTTTTCTTTCTTATTTTATCTGTGATGTTTTATCTCATGGTGTGATATATTGTTATGATATCTAAATTTTACTTCAATCTGTTATTATAATTGTTAAAGCTTTATGTATTGCATGAACTGTATATATGTTATTTGTCGTCTTCTTATTGGCCATGTTGTGATGATTTTATGTTGTCTTACCTCTTTGTTATATGTATTTTCTGTTTATTTATTTTACGTGGTAAAGACTTTGAGGAAGAGGATCAGCCCCTTGAGATCTTGTACCCAGAGGAGGAGGAAGATCGGCAGGCAGACGATCAGTTTGACGATCAAGAACCATCCGATCATCCATATCCTCTAGATTGATTGTGAGGGATGGCAGCGCCAGGATTTTTGGGGTTCGTAGAGCTAGTATTTCATGGAGGTTCTCTGGCTTGGCATCTACGAGGCGATCGTGATTCTGTGACATATGCAGGACGTGTGACCGTGATTCTACGTCAGCGATTTGATGGAGAGCCCGTTATGACTACGACGTTATTTCTGCACTTAGAGTTACCCTTATCCATTAGGCGTTATTGGGGTGCTGAAAACCCTGAGCCTAGTGAGATAAGCATCGTATCGACTGCGCGATCCCGTTATCGCCGTGTGTCGAGACATCCGGGATATTTATCTCCTGATGATCATTTTCAGGCTGAGAGTGATCCATCAGAGGATTAGATAACCATGATGTTTTTTTGGGCGCGTCAGCGTATGTCTGTATATATTAACTCTTTTATTGCTTTCTTTACTGTTTTTGTTTAAATATTTGTAGTCCTTGTTGTAAATTATTTGTACAAACTTATAACTTAATCATATGTATATTATCGATGAATGATGTTTTTTTTTTATTTCGTATTTTCCGCATTATCTTTTTATATCATATTTCTGTCTATCAGGAATTATTTTACAACCCGTAATAATATTTAACAAATGTTTCACAACTTGGGTAGATTTTATTTCTATTTCTTTTATTTTCTTTTATGTGTGACATCCTCCAAAGGGGTGTTACAAATAAAATTCTCCTAAGTCTTTAAATGGTTGCCAAATGCACATTAATAATGGGCGTTGGACCCAATATGGACCATGGAAAAGAAAAAAAAAATAAACATGATGCAAAGGCATTTTAGTACAGCCTAGCAACTGAAAAATTATCTTTACAAATATTTAAATGCCCCATGCAAGAGGAAAAGGAAAGCAAAAAAGTATGATCAAGCTCTAGTGGCATTGTCCTCTAGGCTTTGATTGACCATCCCCACTGCTCTTCCATCACCTTCGAGAGTTAGATCGAGGATTCAAGTTGAAGGCCTAGCAGTAGGAAACTTGACAGCAGCTTGATTGGCCCTATCAACCAATTCCAGGAATCTGTTAGCATCTCAGGGTTCAATCCTCCCTAGGCCAACGCGACCTCGGGATTGAAGTGTTGGACTTGGGCAATTGCATTCTAAAACTATGCACCACTGATGTTCATCCAGATCATCTCTCGCTTTGTATTATCCTTTTCTAGTTATGCCACCTTTGTCTAGAGTTCTTGGATCCCAGCTTCGAGTCTGTCGATGGATTGGCCTTCTTCCTCTTGAGCTTGGACTTGGAGTCTATCAGTTTCTTCTTCAGCTCATTGGCTTTGGTTGCAATGTCCTCTTAGGCCTTTTAGGCTTCTTATTTGGCTTTGAGAGCCAAGTTAAGTTGCCAAGATCCCTCTGCCTCGACCGCCTTCAGCCTTTTGGACACTCCTTACTCATACTCATCCAAGCTCCTTTTAAGGCAGTAGGCTTCACAAGCAGCCCAGAGCGCGATGGTTTGAAACCTCGACAAAATCTCAGGTGGGCTCCTCTAGGCAATGTGCTTCACAACCTCATCGTCCATGAGTTTCCAGTCGAGGAAAGATCCAGGCTCCACATTCTCCTTGAATAAAGAAATCAGACCTTCTCCTTAATTCACCTTTGTAGCAACCTTTTTTCTGTGATTCGTCGCCATATTGCCCTCGTCAGCCTTTCTTTTCCTCTGTAGTGGTTGTGCGGGAGATTCTGGCTAATCCGAGGCCACCTCAATAATAAGAGCTCGGGCAGCAGGAGCTGGAGAAACGTGTACAGGAGGGTTAGAAGGTCTGGCCCCCTATCCTCGCCTTAAAAGCTTGAAGGGCCAAAAGTGATGATTCATATACCATGCTTTTTGCAAAACAAGAAAAGCACAAATAAAAAATAACAAAGAAAGAAAATGCTACATACAAAAAGTAAATACGGATTGCAGCCTACACTCTACCTAGGATGACTCCAAGTGTTTCATCGTCGGTGGCTTCCAGAACTTCTTTACTAGAAATGAGTCGGGCTTCCTCTACCTATTTATTGATGAAATCTATGCACTCAGTGTTGTCTTGACCAAGTGCAAACTTCTCTGTCTTGATCATCTCAATGAGAGTGTCCTAGACTACGTGGTCTAGTACAAATAGAACACTGAGGTCCCATCAGCCTCCAAGAAGAAGGGGCGGAATCTGACCACCACCATCAGCTTAAAGAACCTTGTCTTAAAGTTCCTGAAGCTATCTTGGAAAACTGCGAAGACCTTCCATCTGCTTCTTCATCGGAGTGTGAGCTAGTTTTTTTGCATTACCCTCTCCTCTTGGGGGGGACCATTAAGTGAAAAAATAGAAGAAAGCTTTCTTCGAGTGTCGTAATCCGACTACTCGGGAAAACCTTTCGAATGTGAGAATGAAACCCCAGCTATTGGGCTGAAGCTGGGAGGGGTCCACTTTTAGAGTACGGAGGACCATAATTTGAAAGTTGGTAAAAAGCATTCGAAGCCCCAATCAGGTGAAGAAGTCTTTGTACAAAAACATAAAGTGTTCGCCCTCCGTTCGAGCTGAACACACCCTATCATCCTGCCCAGTAGCCAAGATCTGGTACTCATGGTCTTGCCTGTCATCTAAAGTCAACTCCAAGTAGCTCACACAATGTTCAACCTTCAGCTCAGTCAGAAATTCAGACTCGTCGTTCCAGACGTCATCCCCAACCCAAGAGTATACACGCCTTCTGCGGACAATTATAGTGGGTCTCTCCACAGCCAATATTCGGGGCCCAGTCACTCGTCTCTTGGCCATTGAATCCTTGAAAACACCCACAGAGGCCAGTAAGGTGCTATCAGAATTACGAATATATTCCCTAGAATCAGACATGGGGGAGGGAAGATACCACATTTTGTACCCAATCAGTTACATCTATTACAATATCGGTCTCTGCTCTCTAAAAGGACCAAGAGACAATGTGGGCACCTCCGCCCTCACGACGCGGCAGAGAAGGTGCTCCAAAGAGTAACACCATAGAGTTGGGCCCAGAATCACTAGTATCCCAACTCATTTTGGATGAAAAAGAAGGGAAATTACCTAAAATATAGAACATATAAACCCTCTATCTTATGGTGACGTTAAGAATAGCAAAAACAAAAAGTAGAAGGAGACATACCTTGAAGAAATGGAAAAAAATTGATGGTTAGAAGAAGAGAAACCGTTGAAAACTGCTGATAAAAATCACCAGAAATCGCTTCAGGTCACCGAAGTTTGGAAAAAGAATAGTAAAAGTGTGGGAGAGGCACTCTTAGCCCATATTTATAAAGGCAAAATGGTTGGAGGCCAATTTCATCCTAACATCAAATTTCAAAAAACCCCCATCATGGAGTAGAACCCTAATAGTGACTCCCAGTCAAAACGCGCCATGTGAACCTCACAGCTGTCACAGCAGTTGAAGCACTGGTTGCTCAGAAAAATAAACATCACGCAAGCCTCACTATTTTAAGTGCGAATTTTTTCTACGCACCTTGATTCAATACTAGAATGTCCTACCTGATCATCTTATGCGTGGGCGGTGTCCGGAACATGACATTTCTATGATTGTTAAATGACTTGGTCGTAAACACCTCCAGATTATAACTCTTAACCGTATGGGGAAGCACGAACTATGGCTTCAACTAAAGCACGGATCCCATCACCCAAGGATATTGAGACTTACCTTGATACTTAGCTATATTAGCTAAGCATCGAGCTGGGGGCAACATGGCATATTATTATACAAAGAGCATTGGACTCATCCCAGTGAAAGAAGTAGACAATAGAAAATAGAACATTCAAGGAGGCAAAAGGAAATTTTTATTCACATTCCATACATTGTCAGCTCTAACAAAAAAGCCTATAAATTACCTAAATACAAGAATGCCTACTAAAGAAAGCTGGAATGGAAGCCAGATGAGACAATGATGATGATGATGACCACCGACCATGCCTACCTCCATGGTTCTTCCAAAAACCAGCACCCATCTTTTCCCTATTGGCCAACATTAGCATAATGCTTCACTCCAAAAGATTGTTCCACCCCAACAACAGCAAGCTTCACAATCTTGCATATTCAGCTACATATCGGGGTGAAACCAAGGCATTGGGCTAGTACATTCGATTGTAGTCAGGAGGACGGAGAAGGGAGAGCGGAAAACCACCATATCTCACCAGAATTACAACTGAAGTAGAGAATCCCCTTGGCAAGCACAAGAAGGCTACACACACATGCGTATGACTGGAAAGAAAGGTTGCTCCCCCCAAATACATGTTGACCAGCCCGCATAAGGTAGTGACTTGGTCTTCACTGAACTATTACGCCTAGTAAGAAAAGCCTCTATTAGAGGAATATGTTGAGGTAAATGGAACACCTTTAAGAATTTTGGGAAGAACGAGAAAATGGTTTCAAAATAGGGCACAACTCTCCACATGTTTATAAGAAATGAGAGAAAGATCATTCTCTAGAAAAAGATCACTCTCAAACATAATTAAAGAACAAAAAGAATATCAGCCTCAATACAAACATTCCCTATTTATAAAGGGAATGAAGGATTCTAATTGGCTCCTAAGAAGGCAAATTGACTGCATGTTTGAGACCACGTTTTAATGCTATTTCTCTCTTTGTGATTGGCCATGAGAGTAGCAGGCAGTTAGGGAACAACATGAAACTACTATCCTCTTTAAAAGGGTTTTTAACTCACAATAAAGTCAAAGTGACTGTTCCCAAGTAAGCTCAGATTGATACAAACTGTAGAGTAAAGACTGCAAGAAAGGACATCAAAGACCCTATGAATTACACACGGGGGCAACCTATGATATACCCTGGATAATGGAAGTGATGATATGAGCAGAATGATCTAACTCAAATCCTGACCTTACTTGTTGACCTCAAGGGCATACTATGATGTATCATGGAACTCGGCCCTTTGGAAAATATCGCTATATCCATCATTAACTTTGACTTGGATCCTTTTGTTCACTGTGTGTCGTGCGCTCTTATCGAACTCGAATACCTTGATACTTAGTTGTCCCATCTAAGCACCAAGTTATGGGCAATTGTTCTGGACCATGATCCAAGACACTAGTTCCATAGGTCAACGCAGCACACATCCAGCCAGAGTCCATCATTGTCACCCTAGCAAGAATTCATGGTACACTGTTAAGATCCCAACATAAAGGATGTCGGACCACGGCATTAGGTAGCACCAACATTACCCTGAGATTTGAGTAGTGGATAAATCTTAAGATTATTCATTATTGCCAATTATGATCTTACATAATAATAGCACTCATAACCGCCTTTGAATGCTCATAACTACAGTATCAACATTTTGATTTTATAGGAATCCTTTACAACTTCTATACAATGGCCGTTTGTGATTTCCTCATGATCTTCAGTTGAATGAGAATTGGCAATTTGAGATACGCCAATATCCCCTCGCAATCGAAAGGGCACTTCATGCAGTTAAAGATTGGCACGTAGTAGAGTGAATCTGGATGCATTTAACGCCTTAGTGAGGAGGTCAACTAATTGATCTTTTGAAGATAAAAATGACACTTGAAGCTTTTTTTGAAGAACTTGGTCATGCATATAGTGAAAGTCAATTTCAATATGCTTTTAACGTGCGTGGAATACTGGATTAGATGAGAGATAGGTAGCTCCATTATTATCGCACCATAGTTATGGACAACGAGGTAGAGAAATGTGTAAATCATGTAAAATTAACTTAATCTATTGAATTTCTGTCACTGTGTTTGAGAGAGATTTGTACTCGGATTCGGTGCTGCTTCTTGCAACGGTGTGCTATTGTTTACAGCTCCAAGAGATTAAGTTTTTGCCATGAAAAATGCAATAGGCACCCATACTTCTTATGTCATCTCTATCCCCTGCCCATTCGACATCACTAACACCATGAAGAGTATGATCAAGTTGTCTTAAGAAGCAGAGACCGAATGATATAGTACGCTTGAGATAACGTAGAATTAGCTTTACCGCCAGCCAGTGAGGCTCCTTTGGCTGATGCATAAACTTGCTGACACGGTAAACACTATAAGCTATATCTGACCATGTGAAGCCGAGGTAGTGAAGAGCTCCAACTGTGCTGCGATAAAGTTGAGGATTGTGGAAATCAGCACCTTCAAATCTCGAAATGTCACAGGTGGTTGCCATAGGTGTTGCATATGGTTTCACATTATCCATATTGACTTTGCGGAGCAGATCAATGATATACTTACGTTGAGTTAAGTAGAAAGAATCACCTGCACATAAGGCTTCAACTCTTAGGAAGAATGATAATTGGCCGAGGTCTTTGACTGGAAATGTTTTTGATAATGTTCCAATTAAATTGTCAATAGCCCTTGTGTCAGATTCTGTAATAATTATATCATCCACATAAATGAGTATGATTAATTGAACTTTGTCTCAATGAAAGATGTAGAGAGAAGTGTCAGCTTTTGATCCTTTAAAAATGAGCTGCTGCATCTGATCTGTGAGGCGAGAGAACCAGGCTCTTGAGGCTTGTTGAAGACTATAGAGGCTCTTCTTCAATTTGCAAACATGATGGGGGTAATCTAGATGAAGAAATCTTTGAGGTTGTTGCATATAAACATTTTCTTGAAGAAAACCATGGAGAAAGGCATTTTGAATATCCAATTGGAGTAGGGGCCAATTATTTGAAACTGCTATAGAGATTACTAGGCAGATTGTGGTGGGTTTAACCACCAGGATGAATGTCTTAGTAAAATCAACGCCCTCTTATTGATGGAATCCCTTTGCAACAAGACAAGCTTTAAATTAGACAATGATGCCATCTGCTTTCCTTTTAATTCGATATACCCATTTGTTCCCAACAAGGTTGTGTTCCTATTGGGGTGGAACTAAATCCCAAGTTCCATTTTGAATTAATGCATTAAACTTAGTAAGCATCGCCTCCCTCCAATACGGATGTTTGTTTGCTTCCATGAAGCAAGTTGGCTCTGTAAAATAGGAATTAGCCTCGGTAAATAGGACTTGTAGAAGTGGATGCTTGGTAAATCCAACATATGGTGTTCGTGGCTTGAGACTGTTGGTTTGAGATCTAGTAACCATGCGCTGGGAGGCAGCATAGGTGTCCATCTGGTGTGGTGTGGCTTGGTTTGGAGAGGTGTCAGCAGCCACTGATGTTGATGCAGCATGCGGGTCTGGAACATTGGCATTGTCCGACTATTGTAATGTTGCTGGAGAGTCATGTGGCATATGATCAAAGACAAGTGGCGTTGACAGAGGTTGAGAAATATCAGCACCTAGAGGTTGAGTTAGAGAAAGTGAAGGAGTAAGATTTAAACTGAGTGGAAGAAAAGCTGTTTTGGACTGAGGTAACTCAAGAGAAGTGGTTTCAGATTTTTTATAAGGGAAGGAGGATTCTTCAAAGACAATATGCTGAGAAACATAATTTTTTCCTGTTGATAAATCTAGGCATTTGTAACCTTGATGTGAGAGACTATAACCCACAAAGATGCATGTTTTTGAGCGAAAATCAATTTTATTTTGATTGTATGGTCGAAGATTCGGCCAATAAGCACATCCAAAAACACACATAGAAGAATAATTGGGCTTTTTATGGTATGCCTTTTCAAAAGGAGATTGATTGTTTAGAATTTTGGTAGCCAACCGATTAATAATGTATGTAACGGTTTGAAAAGCATCTTCCTAATATGATTGAGGAAGGTTTGAGTGAGCAAATAAGGCGAGTCCCATTTCAACAATTTGACGATGATGTCTTTTAACGGAACCTATTTGTTCATGAGTGTATGGGCATACAATTCGATGCTCAATTCCACATTTTTTAAAATGATTATTTAGTAGACGAAATTCACCACATTGTTGAGAATAATCCCAACAGCTTGATGGATTATGAATAGCTTTTTTCGACTAATAAAAGTTGTTGCTTTTTTTCTATATTGGTTGCCAAACACGTTCTGGGAATGGGCAACAGCTTTTTTGTTGAAAAAAAGCTATTGAATGGCATAAAAAAGTCATACCAAACATGCTATAAGTTTGTTTCATCAAGTTTGTTCCTAAAGTCTCATTTTGTGCCAATTATGGAATGATCATTGGGTCCTGGAAATAATTCCCAAACTTGATTTCTCTCAAATTAGTTTAGTTCAACTTACATGACTAAGATCCAATGTTCATCATTAATGGCTTTATTTATGTCTTTATGTTGAACTTGGGAGACAAAAATTATATGATTACATGCATCTCTAAGAGAGTTACGAGTAGTTACCCCTTTTGATACCTCACATATCACCTTGCCAAGATGATGATATCTTGATGTCCTCTATTCCTTTAGAAGGTCCATGATTTGTGCATTCTCTTGTCTTGGGGGATCAAAAGGTCTCTCTTCTTGTTTCTTGGCCTCTTTCTCTTAATTCTCCAAGTGTGTTCTTGTCAAGATTTCTGAAGCATCATCAACCAAATCATTTCTTGATTCATTTGGGTTAGTTTCATCAAAAACAACATGAATAGACTCTTCTATGGTCATAGTTCTTTTATTGTAAACTTTAAAAGCTTTACTATGCATTAAATAGCCAATAAATATTCCTTCATCAGACTTAGCATCGAACTTTCCTAAGTTATCATTCCCATTGTTTAAAACAAAGCATTTACATCTAAGGACATGAAAGTGAGAAACATTTGGTTTCATTCCCTTGTATAATTCATAGGGGGTTTTCTTTAAAATTGACCTTATTAGGGCCTTATTCATAATATAACAAGCGATACTTACTGCATCCACTTAAAAGTACTTAGGAAGGTTAGCCTCATTGAGTATAGTTTTTGTCATTTTTTCTAAAGATCAACTTTTTCTTTCTACAACTCCATTTTGTTGAAGAGTTCTAGGGGCAAAAAAAATTATGCTCAATGTAATATTCATCGCAAAAGGTTTCAAAATCATGGTTTTCAAATTCACCACCATGATCACTTCTTATGGATGCAATACAAAAACCTTTTTTGTTTTGGATAACTTTGGCAAGCCTTTTAAAAGATGAAAAAGCATCATTTTTGTGTGATAAGAATAATGTCCATGCAAACCTAGAAAAATCATTCACAATCACTAATGCATAGTAATTCTCACCAAAGCTCATAGTTCTAGAGGGACCAAAAAGATCCATGTGGAAAAGTTGTAATGGTCTAGAAGTTGAAACCACATTTTTGGCTTTAAAAGAGACCTTTACTTATTTTTCTTTTTGATATACATCACAAAGTTTATTTTTTTCAAATTTGATCTTTGCAAGTCCAATTACTAACTCTTTTGAGACCAATTTACTTGCGTGATCCATGTGAATATGAGAAATTTTTCTATGCCATAACCATGAATCATCTTCCTTACTCGTAAAACATTTAGCATCATTTGAAGATATATCATTAAGGCTAACCATGTATATGTTATTGACCCTATAACAACAAACTTAACTTGCTTATCATCTTTTTCTTCAATTATGCAACAATTTGAATCAAATATAACTTTATTTTCTTTATCATATAATTGACTAATGATAAGCAAATTATGTTTAAGATAAGCAAATTTTATAGAGTTATCACACCCCCAAACCTATGATTTTGTTAATCTTCGAGTAAAATGAACAAAAGAACAAAGCAATCATGGAGCATTCAATTCAACTCATCAATATCTTAAAAAGATCACAAGGTTCATATCGTGGCAAAACTTACAAATGAATATCATCCATGGCCTCAAAATTACTTCATGTTAAAGTAAAGCATCATGAATGACATCCTAAACTCAACCCAATGCCTATCATTCATGCAAATGTACAATAGACTCCTCCTAATACATGAATGTATCATCTCATCAAGATCAAAGTCAACATACCCGGAAAAGTTTAAAAGCAAGCATATGTATCTCAAACTCATGTCTTACAAGATTAAATCTCATCTCTCTCTCCACTCATTTAAACAATGCATAGCCAAGGATCAAAAAGGTCTTTACAAGCTTGTAATGTATGGCCATGGGTGAAAGTAAAGAAATAAGGGACAAAGAATGCCTAGAATTTTGCCTCAAGAGGGAATCAAAACAACACATAGGCATTTGTAATTCATACATAAGTATGTCATAAACTTTTTCTAAATATGCATTCTTATTAAAATTTGAGATTCACAAACACACAATTTGAAGGACGATTAAAATACATGAGCATGCATGGAGCATCAAATCAAGATTTGAAATGATCACAAATAATGCTAAACCAAAACAATCCATGTATGCACTCATCATTAATCATTCATTTCAAAGAGCTAGTTCTACCAATCATTCACATGTGTTTTCACAATTTGTTCCAAAACTTGTTCACAAAATAATTTTTTTTCCAAAATTTTAGCAATAGGTAGCAAAACCTTTTATTCTTTGCCAACTACATTATGACATACTAACAAAACATAACAAAAACAAAGACAACAAGATAATTCTAACTGAAAAATGGGAAAGGGTGTATCATTTAATACAACTTATGAATAATCAAGTCAGTGTTCTCAAAAGAAGATGTACACCCCCTAAACATAAGAGGAAGCATATCCCCATGGTTCAGATAGAAGACAACAAAAGAAAATAAAGAACAAAAAGAGAGGAGGGGTATAGAGGAAGCCATAGTTAGGTAGTCATTGTTCTTCCAATTTGATTTGTCTTTTCTCCAACTTCCAACCCTACAAACACAAACAAGAATTAAGAGAAGAGGTTTAAAAACTTTGGTTGCCTCCTAAGAAGCACCTTCTATATAATCTTGGGAAGACTATGTCTGGTTATGGCTTATAGTGGTTTGAATAGAAAGCCAGATGATGCTTTCTTGAATCCTTCAAAATATGGGATTGTTCCATGCTCAATCTCCTTAGAGAAGCCTCCAAAGCCACGTTGAGCTCTAAAGGTTGTTAGGTTACTAAGAGGCTTCACATAATTGGCCACTCCATTAGGCCATGGTTCCTTGAGATGCATGGACTCCAATAGTAAGACATCTCGCCCTACGAGGGGCCCCTTCTCTTTTGCAACAACTTGAGCTTTAGGAGGATCAACATTGTCTAATGGTAGGGGTTCTTAATAGCCAAAATGTCCTCCTCCGTAGTTTGAATGAAATTTATAGAATCATAGAGATTTGATAAGCAAATTTTGTAGAGTTATCACACCCTCAAACCTATGGATTTGTTAATCCTCGAGTAAAATGAAAAAAAGAACAAAGCAATCATGGAGCATTTTCAATTCAGCTCATCAATATCTTAAAAAGATCACAAGGTTCATATCGTGGCAAAACTTACAAATGAATATCATCCATGGCCTCAAAATTACTTCATGTTAAAGTAAAGCATCATGAATGACATCCCAAACCCAACCCAATGCCTATCATTCATGCAAATGTACAACAGACTCCTCCTAATACATGAATGTATCATCTCATCAAGATCAAAGTCAACATACCCGGAAAGGTTTAAAAGCAAGCATATGCATCTCAAACTCATGTCTTACAAGATTGAATCTCATCTCTCTCTCCACTCATTTAAACAATGCATAGCCAAAGATCAAAAAGGTCTTTACAAGCTTGTAATGTATGGCCATGGGTGAAAGTAAAGAAATAAGGGAAAAAGAATGCCTAGAATTTCGCCTCAAGAGGGAATCAAAACAACACATAGGTGTTTGTAATTCATACATAAGTATGTCATAAACTTTTTATAAATATGCATTCTTATCAAAATCTGAGATTCACAAACACACAATTTGAAGGAGAATTAAAATACATGAGCATGCATGGAGCATCAAATCAAGATTTGAAATGATCACAAATAATGCTAAACCAAAACAATCCATGTATGCACTCATCATTGACCATTCATTTCAGAGAACGAGTTCTATCAATCATTCACATGTGTTTTCACAATTTGTTCCAAAACTTGTTCACAAAATATTTTTTTTTTCAAAATTTTAGCAATAGGTAGCAAAACCCTTTATTCTTTGCCAACTACATTATGACATACTAACAAAACATAACAAAAACAAAGACAACAAGATAATTCTAACTGAAAAATGGGAAAGGGTGTATCATTTAATACAACTTATGAATAATTAAGTCAGTGTGCTCAAAAGAAGATGTACACCCCCTAAACCTAAGGGGAAGCATGTCCCCATGGTTCAGATAGAATCAAGGATAAATGGAACATCATAATCCTCTTCCATATCTAGCACAACCAAATTTACCAGAAAAATAAACTTGTCAATTTTCACCAATACATCCTCTACAATACCAAAAGGGTGTTTGATAGAGCAGTAAGCCAACTGAAGCGAAATCATAGTGGGTTTAACTTCCCCAATCCCAAGCCTCTTGAAAATAGATAGTGATATCAAATTAATGCTCACTCTTAGATCACATAATACCCTACTAATAGTCAAGCTTCCTATAATGCAAAGAATATCAAGCTTCCTATAGTGCAAGGAATATCAAGCTTCTTGGATCCTTTAATTTCTGATCCAACTTCTTCTGAATAATTACACTGCACTCCTCCGTTAACGTAACAGTTTCATCTTCCTTCAATCGTCCCTGCTTGGTCAAGAGCTCTTTCATAAATTTAGCAAATGAAGGCATTTTCTCCAATGCCTCCACAAATGGAATGTTTATTTGAAGCTTCTTGAAAACATCCAAAAATTGAGCAAAGTTCTTTTCTTGATCCTGCTTCTTCATCTTATGAGGGTAAGGAAGTTTGTTATATGGATTGGACACACAGGGAGTGTCCAATTCTATATCTTTCTTCTTCCTCCTTTCCCTTTTAAGACTTCCTTCTCTAGAACTGTCTTCCTCATTAGGCTCCTTAGCTACCTTATCTTCCAAAGAGACTCCACTATCTACTTGCTTATTCACTAAGCTTCTTACCTTATCACTAGGCTTGTCCTTATTTGCTTGTGGCTCAATCACCTTTCCACTCCTTATGGTGATTACATTGCAATGCTCTCTCGGGTTTATCATCGTGTCACTAGGCAATGTGCCTTATGATTTCTCAGCCATTTGTCTAGAGAGTTGTCTAATTTGAGACTCCAAGTTTTTTATTGAGGCCTCTTGATTATTGAAGTTAGATTTAGTTTCTTGCACAAAACTATTAGTGCTTTTTATGAATCTTTCAATGCTTTAAGCCAACTTGTTCAACATATTCTCGAAATTAGAGGGTGAGCTTTGCTTAGTGTGAGCAAATGATGAAGATTAAGCTTGTTGATTGAAAGGGAGCCTTTGGGTGCCTTGGTTGCTCCATTGGAAGTTTGGGTGACTCCTCCACCCCAAATTATAGGTATTAGAGTAGGGGTTGTGGTAGGATTTATGAGAATTCCCCAAAAAATTGACTTGTTCTTGGTTGAGATTGCCTGCTTCACAAACTTCATTCAAGTGATTCCCACCACAAAAGTTATATACTAATGGTGAAGGATTCATAGCATTGACTTACATTCCACCCAACTGCTTTATAAGACTTGCCATTTATTGAGAGAGTAACTTGTTTTAAGCCAATATTACATCTAATGTGTCCAATTCCATTACCCATCACTTGGCCATGGATCTTTTGCCTAGAATCTGATATTCATTAGCTATTATCACATTAATCAATTGCCTTGCTTCTTCCGGGGTCTTGGTGTTTAGAGAACCTCTAGCTAAGGCATCCAACATATGCCTTGTAGTTGGGATTAAATTGTTGTAGAAAATATGCATTGTCTAGTATTCATCAAAACCGTGGTTAGGACAATTTCTCAACAGCTCCTTGAACCTCTCCTAAGCTTCATGAAGAGACTCTTCCTTTTGTTGCTTAAAACTATAAATGTCACCCCTCAACTTCATGCACCTTGATGGTGGATAAAACCGAGCAAGGAATTGATTGACCAAATCAATCCATATGGTGACACTTCTAGTGGGTAATGAATAGTACTAAGCTCTGGCCTTATCCTTCATAAAATATTGGAACAATCTCAATTTGAAGGCATCATTACTTGCCTCATTGATCTTGATGTTCTCACAAGTGACCAAGAAGTCAGCAATGTGAAGATTGGGGTCCTCGTCATCATTACTCCCAAACTAGTCTTGCTGCACTAGTTGAATAAAAGTTGTCTTCAGTTCAAAGTTGTTAGCGTCTACCCGAGGAGGTACAACACCAAATAAATATCCATCAGTTGTAGGAGTAGAATACTCCCTAAGAGTCTTTCTCACAGTCGTAGCCTCTTTTTCTTAGCTTGAGCTCTTTTTCTATTTCTTTTTGTTGCCTTTTCTATATTAGAGTCAAAAGGCAAAGTTCTTGGATCAGTGGTACCTTGCATAAAAAAAAGAAGAAAAAAAGACAAGAGTAAAAACCAAATAACAAAATCAAAACACAATTAAACTATACAAAAAGTAAATGTCTAGATTAGCAATATCCTAGGTACTTCTTGATATCAATACTAACTCAATCCCCGACAACGGACCCAAAAACTTGATAAGACTTTGGCAAGTGTACCAAGTCATATAAGTAATACAATAGTGAGAAAGTATCGTTTCCATAGGAATTGATTACTATTGAGTACCGATTTCGCTATTCCATTCACTATCTATACTACCGATTAATATGTAAATTGATTATGTAACATGAAATGAGCAAAAGAAGTAAATAAAGCGAGTAAAAATATTTTTAATAAGATAAAAGTGTGAAGAAATCAATGGATTAAAGAGCTAGGGGTTGATTATCACTTAACCTTCCCTTAATTTTCACAAATTCTAATTAATTATGTTTACTTCCTTCAATTGAGGGTAAGAATACTCTAAAATAGCCAAAACTCAATTCATTGGTGAAATAGCCTTCTTCCAATTACCCAAAATTGTCAATCCCTTGGTCAAATTTATGCAATTGGAAGGTTTAAGCATGAAATTCTCAAATTAGCCACATAATCACCAATACCTATTCCTAGGTATTGACATATTATTGTGTGAATTTCAAGATCAAAGATAAAGAGGAATTTCTCAATTCTCAAAACACCTAACAAAACAATCTATAGTTGATCAAGTCGTAGAAGCATTAAGCACATAAATTAATACTCAATTGAATAGAAATAAGCATTCATTAATCAAGAACTAATTTACATAAAGGTTGGGTCAAGCTAAATCTCCCCATAGCTATGGGAGATTTAGCTACCCCTCAGGAAAAACAAAAATAAAGAGAAAAGGAAAGAGGAAACCAAGATGCCCATGGAGATGAGATGAGAAATCTTCACTCCTTAGTCTTAGATCCAAGCTCCTTGCTCTTCAAAAAATGGCGAGAAAGAGAGAAACAAGAATGAAGAGAGAGAAAGTAAACCTCGAAGAATGAAAAAGTGTCCCAAAATGGTTGCAAAAAACTATTTATATAATGTCATGTGAGTGTCATGTGCATAAAAAAATTAGTATTAGGAATTCGCGTCTAAACGTGGAAGTGTCAGGTATAAATGTGGAACTCGCATATTCAAGGATTTTTCCTAAGCCAGGTTTCCACTTCTAGACATGAAGGTTCCATGTATAGATGTAGAACTTGCAAGTTTTAGGATTTTCTCAGTCTAGAAGATTTCACGTCTATATGTGGAGGTTCCACATATAAATGAAAGATTCTTAGTTGCATAATTCCCAGGAGACCACGTCTAAATGTAAAGATTCCAAGTATAGATGTGGAAATTCTACATCTAGATGTGGATCTTCCTACATTTACACTTGGATCTTTTGTTTTCCAACTTCATTTCTTTTCTTTTAGTTCCATTGTGTGTCATGTAAGCTCAATCCTTGTGTTTCTTCCTTCATGATTTCCTTCCAAAATCTACCCTATTGTTCTACTTTGATACCTACAATTCATATCACATAACAAGTCTTAGATTTAGGTATCAAGAATAGGTAAAATAGCTTCATGAAATGCACATAAACAGGGTGGAAATTGGCCTATAGTCAAGTATGAACTAGTTCATGATCTTAAGCATAATTCTATTTAAAACTAGGACAAAGTAGACTTAGCTTTCTCATTTTAATTCAATTTAAGGCTATAATAATTTCATTTTGTAGAATTATCAGATTGCTATAGTGGCAATGTGCAATATAGTGTAGTGGAGCCAATAAGTAAAAATTGTCTGGGTTCTAATATTACAATGTGCAATGTCCAATTGTATAATGTAAACACAATCAAATTCTGAATGCATTGCAAAATTTTACAAACCTAGTTGTCTTTTTATATATCATATTGTTTGCTTAAAAAAGTTAATATGCTAGGATGATGAAATGCAATGTATTCAAAATCATATTATGAGCTCGGTTGGATGTGTTTATTTTGATTAAAAAAAATCTTTGTTTATTTAAAGAAAAGCACCTTTTGCATATTTTATCATGTTTAGATAACTTCTTTTTAAAAAAGTAAAAGAACTAAAAAAGACTTTTTTTTTTAGTTAGATTTTAGTATTTCTCGAAAAAGACGTTTTTTATAATATAAAAAATATGTTTAAACATTAACAAAAGTACTTCTCTAATATGAAATCGAAACATAAAATAGATCTTATTTTTTAAGAAAATATTTTAAAAAGAGATCATAAATAAATAAATAAATTATTTTGAAAGGTGCTTCCAAATAAGCCGTATGTATACCGTATATTGACAATGTGAAGTGATTTGGGATGGTATCACTAGAGAAAGTGTTCATGGAAAATAGTAAAGTCTACGAAGTTAGCTTCAAGAATTTTTAAAAGCATGGGATTTAAAAATAATGTTGTATAATAATGGTTACATTAGAACAGCTACACTTGGGCCAAACAAAGATGTGGTTAGAAAAAGAGATGTATATCGTAACCCGCAAAAACAAAAAAAAGTTGTTTATCTATTTCTATGTACTTATCAAGCATAAACACGTATGTAAACACATAATACGATATGATTATAAAGATATATTAAATTCAAAAAATTATAAAATATTAACACGATAAATAATTTGATTTTTATATATATAATTATAAAATTTAAAAAAATATTTATAATTTATTAATATTATTTTTATAAATTTAAATATTTATAATATTTTAATATATGTCAATATTTATTATCTAATAAATCTCTTTGAAAAAATATATATAATAATTTTTATTAATATTTTTTAAAAAATCTTTTAAATAAATTTTTATAATAGAATTAACAATGTATAAGTAATTGTACTTCCAAAAAAAAAATTGACTAGAGAGAATATTAGTGTAAAGTAAATTTCGGTGATGACGAAGTAGACGACTTGATACAAGTAGAGGTAGAATGAGCAGATGAAAATAATAGTATGTGAAAAGATAAAATTTAAAATACTGATATGTGAAAATAATAACTTAGAACGTCAATCATATAATTAGGTTTGGATGAGTTATGAGCTTACTAATTAAACGTTAGTCATAGAATTAATTTTTGTTAAAAAAATATTAATAGGTCGTGTTCAAACTGTGTCTTAAACGTGTTCAAACATATTTTAAATGTGTTTAAATGTATTTAAAACGTATCTAAACTTGTCTGAGATGTATCTAAATTAAAAAAATAATTTTTTTAATTAAATACATTTAAACATATAAAATACATGTATTATATAACTGTCTATATATCTAACATAAGACGTATCTAACACACAAATATATATAAAAAAAGATACGATGTGTCGTGCTTCATAGCTATATACTAACTGAGGGCCCTGGGCTGGTGACGTAGCCTTCTATTTGGGCGGTATTTCAATTTTCTGGCTTCTTATTCAGAGTTCTCTCGTTGGACGTTGGATTTGAATTGTTTTGAACGCAATTGTGATTTGTTTATTCTCTTTGATGATGAGACACTGCTTTTGACCATTGATTTGTTTCTCATCCAACGGCTGTGGATGTTAATAAACTTTAGACTTGGGTTGTGTGTGTTTTGAAGATTTGGCTATTTGTTCTTAAATTTGGTGTGTTTCAAAATTCAGAATGGATCATCTGCAATTAGATAAATAACTACATGAGCTGCACTTATACATCCAAGGGTTCACATGTGATTTGTGATTTTTATAAATTATATTTTGTAATAAAATGAGGCTTTTTTTGTGGTTGAGATTTGGTTCAGTGTTTTCAAAAAAAAAAAAAGCAGTAGTAAATTCAAATCCTTCGAAATTTGGCTTTCTTCTTAAGTTTGCTGAGGGATTGATGTTCTTGTTTCTTTGTCTCATTTATCTGCGTTTTGCCTTTCTTCGTAGCTTTGTTGAAGGGTGATTTTCTTTGTTGTTCTGATTTGATTTGGTGGATATGTGCATGTTTATTTCAGATTATGTTGTTCTGTTCTTAAGTTTTTTTTTTTTTGCCTATCGATAGTGTTGCTATAGGAAAGGAAGCGATTTGTGGATTCATTCACTAGTACACCCCATCTTTGAATTTCATAGATATTTTTGACTTTTCATTTATTTATTTATATAATTATGCATCATTTGATAACTGCCAGTTGAATCCACAACTTTAAACTTTTCTTTTCTCACCACTAATATCAAATTGTCAAACTCTTAAAAATCATCCTGTGAATTTTTTTGGACACTTCCTATTTTGTTTTGATTTTTTAATTTCATGTATTTTTTATTGACACTTTAAAATTTTCTTATAAAAACTACCAAAAAAAAGCTAAAAAAGCTGGTTATATTTATATTCCTACTATATACATTAAATGAAAAAAAAACTAAAAAAAATTCAAGGAGAAAAAATATTTATTCAACTTTTAATTGCTTTCAAAACAAATTAATGGCTATTCTACTCTCAATCTTTGTTCTTATAATTTATAAATGAATTTTTGTATGAATAAAATATTTTATATTGTAAAAAAAGATAATGTCATAGAGAAGTTTGCGGGAGAGAAATTATTGTATAACTGTGCATAATTTTTAAAAATAAATAAGTTAAA
This sequence comes from Ormosia emarginata, assembly GCA_029884605.1. Classification (NCBI taxonomy): domain Eukaryota; kingdom Viridiplantae; phylum Streptophyta; class Magnoliopsida; order Fabales; family Fabaceae; genus Ormosia; species Ormosia emarginata. The sequence goes on along the minus strand of JAQQTP010000062.1, from coordinate 24,848,827 downwards.
CAACTTTTTTTGTCAAAAATTTTTATGGAATGATTTAACAAGTTTGTTCACCGTTAGATTGTTGTATGATTCTTATCACTTTATTCCATTCAATGACATTCATCATTAAATCTAGTTATTTATGTCAAAATTCTATTTTTTTTTACGAAGTAGTATTACTTTTAAGAGAATTACACTAATAAAATAAAATTGGTATGAAACGAGTGAAAACAGTAAAAGTAAGATTTTTGTACCTTCAAGCCTTGCCTTCCATGAATAATTGAGATAACTATTAAGTTTAACCCAAATAAAATAATAATAGGGATATTGTCCAATTAATAATGGGTAATGAAAGAAACAAAAAAATTGATCGTAGCAATTTTAACTCAATTAAATAAGTATTGACACATGACCTGGAGAAGTAATCCAATTAGTAATTGATGATATACCTCAATGTATAATATAGGATTGACACCTAATAATATAGGATTGGGGCTAAATTTTTTGTATTATCTTAATAAAATAAAATTTGAAAATATAATTGAAGCTAAATCATATACCTTGATGTATTTAAGGTTTTAGGATCAAATAATCGGTGCTCGAGACTTGGGCACTAAGCAATGGTTTGCTACAGTGGCAATAAGTAAAAAATATAAGGGTTCTAATCTTACAATATGCAATGTTCAATTGTATAATACTATAATGTAGACACAAACAAATTCTGATTGCGCTGCAAAATTTTACAAATTTGGTTGTTTTTTTGTGTATTTTATTGATTGCTGAAAAAATTTAATATTCTAGGATGATGAAATGCAATGCAATGGTTATATGTGTACCAAATATTGAAATGTGAAGGCTGGTTTAAGATGGTCACCGAAAGTGTTCATGGAAAATATTAAAGCCTATGAAGTCAGCTTTAATTAAGAATTTAAAAAAAAAATAGGATTTAAAAATAGTGATGTAATGGTTATATAACAGTTAGGCCAAATAAAGATACGGTTAGATAAAGAGTTTTTTTTTTTTTTTTTGAGTTCATGTTTAGAAAAGAGTTGTGTATCGCAACCGAAAAGGCATAAAAAAAGAGTTGTTATCTATTTCTGTATCGTAACAGAAGGCCCTAGGCTGGTGACGTAGCCTTCTATTTGGGCCGCATTTCATATTTTTGGCTTCTCATTGAGAGTTCTATTTGGGTTGTTTTGAATGCGACTGTGATCTATTTATTCTGTTTGATGATGAGACGCTCCTTTTGGCCGTTGATTTCTTTCTCATCAAACGGCTAGGGATGTAAATAAACTGTAAAAATGTCCTATCAACGTCTTGTCGAAGCTTCGGTGTCAGACTTGGGTTGTGTGCTTTTTGAAGATTTGGCTATTTATTCTTAATTTTTGTGTGTTTCAAAATTAGGAATGGATCATTTACAATTAGATAAATAACTACATGAGCTGCGGTTATGCATCCAAGGTTCACATGTGATTTGTGATTTTTATAAATTATATTTTGTAATAAAATGAGGCATTTTTTGTGGTTGAGATTTGGTTTAATTTTTTTTTTGACAAAAAAAAAGCAGTAGAAAATCCAAATCCTTCGAAATTTGGTTTTCTTCTTAAGTTTACTGAGGGGTTGATGTTCTTGTTTCTTTGTCTCATTTATCTGTGTTTTGCCTTTCTTCGTAGTTGGTGAAGGGTTCATTTTCTTTGTTGTTCTAATTTGTTGTGGTGGACATGTGCATGTTTATTTCAGATTATGTTAATTAGCCATGAGTAATTTTTTTGAAAAAAGATGAATTTATATTTTTTTTAGAGATATATGTATTGTATATATTTTTTTAAAAAATATATAATTAAAAATAATAATAAAAAATAAATATAATAAATAATATTAAATAAAATATAAAAAAATATACACTGTATCAAAAAAATGTTTTTCATGCTATTTACAATGTTGCTGTTGAAAAGGAGCGATTTGTAGATTCAATTTACTAATACAATTATCCGTGAGTTTTGCAAATATTTTTGTCTTTTTTTTTATTCATTTTTTATATAACTATACATCATTGATAACTGCCAACTGAATCCACAATTTTAAACTTTACTTTCCTCATCACTAGGTGTATGTTTGGAATCAAGTTAAAAAATTCGTTTGTGCTGCAACGTATATTTGTCATTCTCGAAGGATGCAAAATTTTGTTCAATAATTTGTTAATTTATATTGTTACAATAGATTTTTTATCTTAAATGGACGTATGATCAAAAGTAAAAATTTTATCCATTATAATTCATTTTTATTATTATTTATTTTGTCAAACTCACTTTTAAGATAAAATTTTTAAACATAAATTATGTTATTGTAAATTTATTTTTAACTAAATTTAAGTTTATAAATATACTTTTTAATCAAACTTAAATTTATTAATTCTAATTTAAACACACACTAATATCATATTATCAAACTCTTACAAATCATCTTGTGAATTTTACATGACGCTTTCTATTTTGTTTTGATTTTTAATTTCCTGTATTTTTTATTGACACTTTAAAAATTTCTTATAAAAATTACAAAAAAGGAGCTAAAAAGCTAGTTATATTTCTATTCCTACTATATACATTAAATGAAAAAAAGACTAAAAAAATTTAAGGTGAAAAAAATATTTATTCAACCTTTAATTGCTTTCAAAATAAATTAATAATTATTCTATTCTTAATCTTTGTTCTTATAATTTATAAATAAATTTTTGAATAAATACAATATTTTTTATTGTGAAAGAAAGATAATGTTATAAAGAAGTTTGTGAGAGAGATACCATTGTATAATTGTGTATAATTAAGAGAAGAAATAAGTTAAATAACTTTTTTAGTCAAAATTTTTCACAGAATGATTTAACATGTTTGTTCATCATTGGTTGATTTATGTGATTATTATCACTTTATTTCATTCAATGACAATCATCTTTAAATCTAGCTAAATTAAATCAAAATTATGACCTTTTTTTTTACTTTGTGGCATTACTCTAACGAGAATTACACCCAAAAAAAAAATGGTAAGAAACAAGTGAGACCGGTGACTGTAAAATTTTTGTACCTTTTGGCCTTGGCTCCCTTTAATAAGTGAGATAACTATCAAGTTTAACCCAAATAAAATAATAACAGGGATTGTCCAATTAATAATAGGTAATGAAAGAAACAAAACATGCAGGTCCAATTTTAACTCAATGGGTTGGAACTGGAAACAAGTGTTAGTATGGGTAAAAGGAATTTGAGTATTTAAATATATAATTTTGAGTTAATATCAAAATTTATGTGTATGAAAATAATATTGTTAAATTTTTTTTTTACTTAAATATTTAATTATATTTTAAAAAATTAATCTTTTACTTATTAAACAGAAAATACTAAGATACCCAAAAAAAAAGAAGAAGAAAAGATTGACACTTGACATTGTGAGGTAGTAATTAGTAATAGATAATAGATAGATAAGTCAAAACATCATTAAATCATCATATAAAAAATAAACTTATTGTCCAAACAAAGTAACAAATTTTGACTAAATAACTATATGTTAGTTATGTACATATTTAATTATATTTTTTATCATCACATTTCCTAAAATTAGCAAAAATTTAGAAACAGTGGCATGATAGGTTTCGTAATGTCTAGCCCTTTTTAAAGAAAAAAAAAAATCGAGTTCATTTTGTGTTGTACTTTTTATTATTTCTTTGACTATGAGAACAAAAGATAAGTCCGATCCTCATCGTAAAATAAGGACACAGCACATATTGAATGGTGCATAGTCGATCACAAGAAAAATGATAAAATAAATGAAGAAAATATAAAAGAAAATAAAACTAAAGGCCTTTCAGCCTTACAGACAATTAGAAGAGACGTGGGATAGGGGTGTTGACAGGTTTTGTGACAATTTTGAACTTGATGTATTCATGAAATTAGTGGGTTGTGTTGGTTTTGGTAGAGTGAAATGTCAAATTCAATCTAATCTAACTTGTTAAAAAATGAGTTTGGTTTGATCAAATTCGTAAGTTTGGTACATATTTTTAAAAAAAATTCATGTTAAATTAATGTCAAAATATGAAATAAAAAATTTATTATACATAACACATTTTAATTAAAAACTATTAATGTCTCAAATAAATTAAAAAATCATATAATTAGTTTTACATAAATATAATAAGTCTCAAATAAGATAAATAAATATAATAAATTTTATTAAGTTAACATAAGTATAAAATAAACTAAAATAAGCTAACAAATTTTCAAAAATTATAAATAATAAATTACATTAGTTAACTAAATTCAATATTATTAGATATATTATATGATTAATATAATCATTTACTTTATTATCTATTTTCTCAATATACTATTTGTCATCTAAGCAGTCCATTGAATTTTCAAAGCATTAGTCTGTTATGTAACATTCTCTTTTGATATGTTAGATTTGCGTATGGTTACGAAAGTACTATAATACTTGTTTAACATGTCTATTTAATTTTGTAACTTTTTGAGTAAGTTTAGTCACTTTGTTGTAACACTATATGTGAAAAATAACTGTTATTAGTTCAAGAAATGACTTAAATTGCTTAATTAATATAAATAAATATGGAGAATTTATTTATAGGTAACAAATATGTGGTTTGTGATGTGATTAAAGTTTAAGGACAAACTAAGTTAGTTTGGTATTTTTGAGAACATTGAGTGTGTTTTAATACCAGATTGACTTAGCTGAGATATGGAAAGTTATGAAAATGGTGAAATAGGATTGAAATGAATTCTAGGATTTTTCATAATACTTTTGGAAGTTAGGAAACTTGATTATGTGAGATTAAAGTATTCTTAAGAGATATAAAGTTTCTACAAAATATCTCATCTGCTTTTGAGTCATCACTCTTATCTTTCTTTCTTAACTTTTTCCACTCATTCTCTCATGTCTCTCACGATCTTCCGCAGAAAACAGAGGAAAGAAAGGGGAGAAGAGAAGAGGGAAAACTGAGGAGAAAGAAGAGAAGAAAAAAAGGGAAAAAGGAAGGCAAACTAGGAGCTTCCATAGCCAAAGCTTGCTCATCTTCAAGAGTTAGAGGCAGGGGTATTTTCTTTCAAATTCTTACTTTTTCTATTCTCTTTTCATGCTTGAGATATGCACAATTTGGGTTAAGAGTGGGTTTTGTGTGGTCTTTTCATGTTTTGTGTTGGATTAACTTGTAGAAAACCTATTTAGTGATTCATCATTAGTTGTTGGAAGTATATTGTTAATTTGAATCCTAGGAATATCCTTAAAACTCTTTGTGAAAGAAGTTGAGAAATAGGTATTTGAGTTTGATGGTTTTGGATCATAAATCTATGCTTGGTTGAGTTGAGAGTTTGTATGAGGCTTGTCAACTGGTTAGATATCATGTTTGTGATTGGAAATCACTTAGAATCCTTAGAATGAAGGATATAAATTGGTTTGGGAACTAGCCTACCAGAAAACACGTTTCTGGTGCTTGGGTGCCTAGGCGCTAGGATTGGGCACCCAAGCGCCCAAGGACCAGACGTGAGGGGAAGTGTTTTTGGGCGTTGGGCGCCAGCACTAGGCTCCTAAGCGCTAGACACTCAGAGTTTTTCAACAACACGCAGGGACAAAGGGCCTAGGTGCCAGGAGAGAGCACCTAAGCGCCAGGTGAGGGTTGGGCACTGAAGACTGGGCGCCTAGGTGCCCAAACAGGGTTTTGTCAAGATTTTATTTCAATAAAATGGATTACCCTACTTGTTGGGATCCTATATATATGTTTGTTTGCATGTGTTGAGACACTAATATGGGTATTTCTTAGAGAGAATAGCCACCTAACATATATGAGAAGTTGAGAAACCTTAAACATCCTTTGAGATGTAGAATGTCATAGGTGAGTACCTAGAACCTTAATCAACATGAGGTTGCTTTTGGTATCACTTGTGAAGTGATGATGTGAGGTACTAGATGTAAGAATGCTAGTGACATGGATCTCATTACTTATGTGATAAGTTGAGGTAGAGTCTTAAGTCACTAGTAGTGTTTTTTTACTTAGTTGTTGTGAACCTTAAGATTTTCAAATGTGATTTGAAATATAATCTTGCATATCTTTACACTTACTATTCCTATGTATTGTGACCTTATATGGTGTGCACAATCATTTGGCTAGATAATAAGGACTAGTCCTAAATTCTCGTTTGAGTATCATGGTTTTCTAAAACAAAAACTTGCACAAGAATTACATAAGCATACTTTTAGGACATTTTCTTAGTCATAATCATATGGCATATTAGACATTGCATTTTCCTTTTGATGATAATTGTATGAGCAGTTGTCTCTCTTGTTGGTAATGAAGTGTGTAGGATTATGCTTACTTTATAGGTATTACATAGTGAGTATGTGTATATTCATATAGTAATTAGTAGAGTCTCATTTATCTATTGCAAACATAATCTAACTTAAATGAGTTCATTTATTCATTGTGAATGGATAAATGCTGGTTTTGGAATGCTTATATTGAGGATTTGTGAATTCTCACCTCGTGTGTTGCCATGTAAATCTAGGTGGAAGTCCTAAAATGGGAAAGAAGAAAAAGCATGAAGATTAGTATAGTTTTATATGCTTTAGTATATAAAGCTTATGTATTTATTTATATTTGCTTTGTAATGAAAAAAAAAACTATGTATACTCTCCACACTTTAATCACTTTCATGAAGGAATATGTGATAGTACGTTTAAGAAAAGCAACGAACAAAAAGTATATAGTGGAAGGAGAAGGAACGTGAGGACGTAGGCGTGAGAGGGAGATAGAATGTGAAGGGGAAGTACACAGAGTTTAGTTCTGGTCAGTGGACAAAAGAACAATTGCCCTATTTGTTGATAACTTCCCTATGTCAATGAATAGATCGTGGCTCTGGAAATTGTTTAAACATGAAGGAAGGATTACAGACGTTTACCTATCCATGAAAAAGAGAAAAAATAGCACTATGTCCTTTGGTTTTGTTAGGTTCTATTGGAGGAATGGGGCTTTGAAAGCAATTGAGAGTTTGGATGGTTTGGTGATTGGAGGCAATAAGTTGTCAGTACAAGAGGCAGCATACTCAAGAAGGACCCCTCAGAAGAATGTTGTGAATAATAAGGTACCAATGAAGGTGGTAGCAATGTATGGAAAAAAGAATTGGAGCAGATTCAGGGATGAGAGATCATATAGAGATGTGGTGAAGTCAAGCTTTTCAATGCAGCAGAACAACAGGGGAAGGAAAACAGACAGAAATGAGGGAGGGAAGACATTAAGAAATGATTAAAGAGGTGAAAAGCTACCAGAAGAGAAGACAACGATGGTAAAAGGTTTAATATGTGAAGAAAACTTGGGGTGGCTGAGGAGGAGTATTATTGGTGAGACTTCATATCCCATTAATTTTGAGATCCTAGCTGCAAAACTGATAAATGAATGGTCTTCATTCTCCAACGTACGAGATTTAGGCAAATATAAAGTCCTACTGACTTTCTTATCTATGGAGGATATGGATAAAGCCCTAGCATCAAGGGGTGAATTGTTGAATAATTGTTTTGATGATTATAGGAGGTGGTCTGAGGAAGAGATATATTTAACTAGGAGAGTATGGATTGAATGTTATGGTATTCTTCTCTATGCATGGTCAAGTGATAACCTTAGGAAAATTGGTGAGTGTTGGGTTGCGATTGTCTGTTATGACAGAGACATTGAATCAGCCTCTTTATTGAAGCTGCAAAAATTCTTATTGATACAGTATATAGGCCTTGTATTGGTGGTTGGATCTATTTGTCAACCGATAGTAAAGGTTTTAATGTTTATGTTATGGAAGTTGGGTATGATGCAGTGAATATGTGGAAGAAGAGTAGTTTTGGTTCAAGGAATGATTGCAGTCCGTTGAACCCACATTTTTCTAGTGATGTGGAAGTTGAACTTACTGGTGATGATGAATTAGTTTCTCCGATGAGTTACTCAGCCATGGAGCACCGGGAAGAGCAAGGGGTGGACGATGGAGTTCTGGTGTTTAATGGTGCGTTGGAAATGGATTCTTCCCTCTTGAAAAAGGGTGAAAACCGAGAGCAAATTAAATGCTCTGGTAGGAATCACATTATGATAAATAGTGACTGCTCCCCTGAAAAAACCAAGACGACAACTTTTAGTGAGGATAGGAGAACAAGTAAAGTTATTGATGTCATGCAAGTGGAACAACCTGGACCCGATGTAAGCAAAAATAAAAACCAAAATCCAATATTACTTGATGGGTCAACTTATGGTGATATGGACCTTGGGCCCTTCCTAATGAGTGAGTTTGAAAGTGTTTCGTCCCATATTCTTCTTCCTGGTTTTGGGCCGTGTGAAGCTTGGGCTAATAAGAGTTATTATGTAAAAACAAGTCTTGAGGCTAATTCAAGACATTTTGAAGGTAAGCAAAGTACAGAAGGGTTTTCAACTTCTGTCTCAGTAAATGCCGAACAAAACAGCGATGCAGAGGATGTTGTGGAAGCATAAGAAACATGGAAATTAGGGAAAAAGTTGGTTTGGTGTCATTAAATAAGGAGGAAACGATTCTAGCCATCTTTAATGCAAGGAAATAGGTGAAGAAAGGTAAAAAGAAAGCTTCAAGGAGGAAGGAGGCTTGGGGGAGACATTGAGCTATCTAGATCCAAGTATGTTTTTCTTCTGTTTATATATAAGACTTTTATGCTGGAATATTAGATGAGTTGATGGGGGAGGTAAATGTGTTGTGTAAAAAAATTGGTGTCTGAGAAACAAATCTATTTTTTTGGGTCTTATAGAAATAAAACAATCTTTCACCACTGCTCATAAAATTCAAAGCCTTTGGGGGAAGATTGATCATGTTTGGTGTACTGTGGATGCTATTAATGGAAGTGGGGGTTTAATTTGTGTTTGGGAGAAAGAGTTTTTTAAACAAATAAATATCTTAAAAGGGCAAAGGTGGATATTTGTGGAAGGTATAATATATGAGCAAAATTTTTATTGTGCTATCTTATTGGTTTATGGCCCTCATACCTGTAGTGAAAGAAATACAATTTGGCAAGAATTACTAAATCTGAAACTAGTTGTAATGGTTCCTATGTTTATTATGGGTGATTTTAATGAGGTTATTTTGCCTGAAGAAAGGAAATGGGCTTGTCCTATGTCTCCAAGTATTATAGATTTTTCTGAGTGAGTTCAAAATATGGGGCTTGTAGATATACCTCTGATCGAAAAGAAATTCACATGATCTAGAGGGATATATAGAATCTTTGTTGAAAATAAGTGGTTTGTAATATTTCAGGATCTAAAATTGTGGGGATTAAGAAGGTTTGTCTTGGATCATTCTCCTTTATTACTTGAGCCAGAGAGTATAAATTGGGGACCAAAGCTTTTTAGATCATTTGATGTTTAGTTTTCTCATAAGGATTTTGCTAAAATGGTGGAGTTGGAATGGAAGGACTTGGGTGATGTATCAATTGTTGAAAAATTGAAGGGGCTAAAGACCCCTATAAGAAGATGGAACAAGGAAGTTTTTAGCCATATTGATAATTCTATTAATTGCATGGAGAAAGAATTATTCAAAATTGATTCTTTGGCTGAGGATGATAATCTTGATGAAGTTGAGGAGGCTAGGTGGAAAGCTCTCTTAAGTCACTTGGATATGTGGTATAGAAGAAAAGAAGTCTTTTGGAGGCAATTATCTCGAGATAAGTTCTTCAAAGAGTCAGATAAAAATACAAATTTTTTTCATGCCATGACTGTTGCTAGAAAGAGGAAAAAAAAAAGATCCTTAAATTGAAGGTGGGAAGGAGAGTTGTTCAGGACCCAAAAAATATATAAAAAAAAAAAGGCAAGAAATTTTTTTAAGAATTTATACAAGCAGGATCCGCTTCCACATATTGAGCTCTAAGAGGGTATATTACCTTATATTTCTAGGGACCAAGTCCTGTCTCTTGAAATTATGCCAACTCTTGAAGAAATAAAAAGTATTGTTTAGTGTTGTGATCCTACAAAATCACTGGGTTATAATGGTTTCAACTTAAAATTTATAAAAAACATATGGTGTGTGATAGGTGTAGGATTTTCTAATTTTATTCTTCAATTCTTTTCCTCAGACTTCCTTCCAAAAAAGGTAAACATGACTTGGGTGGCTTTGATTCCAAAAGTGGAGGGCGCAAGTAATATGTCAGAATATAGATATGATTGACTATATTTATAAGGTCATTGCCAAAATTTTAGCCGCACGGATTAAGAAGGTTATGCCAGAGTTAGTGGGTGAGACTTAAACATCATTTGTTAGTGGGAGGCAGATCCTTGATGGGGCACTTATTGCTAGTGAAGCGGTTCATTGGTTTAAAAAACATAAGATCTCTGCAATACTCATGAAGCTTAATTTTCGAAAAGCATATGACTCAGTTAGATGGAGTTTTATTGACCATGTTTTGAAACTAATGGGTTTTAGAGAAAAATGGAGAAGATGGGTATCTCAATGTATATCAACAACTTTTGTGTCAATATTAGTAAACGGTTCACCAACAACGCCTTTCAACTTGGAGCGTGGACTAAGGCAAGGTGACCCTTTATCTCCTTTTTTATTTGTCTTGGTGGCGGAAGTTTTCAATCGGATGGTTTGGAGAGCTAAGGAAGTTGGTTTGGTAGAAGGTGTTAGCATCGGGAAGGATAATGTTGAGCTGTCTCATCTTCAATTTGTAGATGATATAATAATGTTTTATCCTTCTAAAGAACAAACCATTTTTAACTATAGCAGACTGTTGGATTGCTTTGGAGTTATGTATGTGCTGACGATCAACTATGAAAAATTTGCCCTTATCCCTTTCTTTTGCTCATAGTAGTGAGTTCAAGATGTGAGTTGTAGTATAAAATGTTTGGTTGTTTCTCTACCGATTAAATATTTGGAAATTCCTCTTGGCACAAGTCCAAGAAAGTTGGATACTTGGAGACCAGTTCTAGATAGGATTGAGAAGAAGCTTGCATCTTGGAAGGTGAGGCTTCTTTCCAGGTCAGGTAGACTTGTTTTAATTAAATCAATATTTAGTAATCTTCCCTTATATTATCTTGGACTTTTCAAAATTTTGTCGATTGTGGTGAAGAAAATAATTAGGAGTCAAAGTAAATTTTTTTGGAGTGGTGATACTAATAAGAGAGGTCTTCCTCTAGTTAAGTGGAATGTAATCCAGAAACCCAAAAGTTTGGGAGGCCTTGGTATGGGTGATATGATTATTAAAAATGCTGATATGCTTTTCAAATGGTGATGACGCTTTTCTGTTGAGAAAAAACCTTCATGGAAAATGATTGTGTGCTCTAAATATAATTTGAAATTAGATAGACCTCTAGTTAATCAAAAGATAACATCCAGAGAGGGTCCATGGGCTGATATTTATAATATTTCAAACTTTGGAAATGAAGTTTAAAAAAATATTTTAGCATGGTATTTGGATGAATGTGGGAAATGATTTGAAATCTCTGTTATGGGAAGATATGTGGATTAGTGATGGTAGTCTTAGAAATAAATTTCCAAGGCTCTATGTTGTCTTTTTGCAGAAAAATAAGGTAATTGTGGAGTTTGGGGTGTGGGATGGTTATGTTTGGAGATGAAACTTTTTTTGAAAGTGTGTTTTATTTGTTTGAGAGATTCAACAACTTAATGAGTTGAATATACTATTATCTTAGGCATCTTTCAATAGGGATGTTGATGACAAGCCTCTTTGGAAGTTTGGTTCCAAGGGTACTTTCTCGGTTAAATCTTTCATGTTCGCTGAAGCCACTTTGTCTGGTTCTATGTGTATGTCTAGCAATAGTACAAAAGGTGTTTGGAAAGGTATTGATACTCCAAAGGCTGAATTACTAGTATGGTTTGTGATGTTGGGAAGAATAAATAATAAAGATCGTCTTAAGCAATTCAATTTGATTTAGAAAGGTGATGATCAGTGTCCTTTTTGTAATTTATATAGTGAAAGTGTTGAACATCTTTTTTTGTCTTGTGTTTTCTCTTGAAAATTATGGTGCTCTTGTTTAGATTGGTGGGGGTTTTTGTTTATCTTCCCCATTTGATTCACGCACCTTTTTTGATTCATGAGTGAATATTGGATTGAGTGGTTTTCAAAAGAAGATATGGGTGTCTTTATTTTTTGTTGTAATATGGACTATTTGGTAATCTAGGAATAGGTTGGTGTTCGATAAAGTTGACCCATCTTGGGAGTAGATCTAAGTTCTTGTTAAAATGAGACTTGGGTATTGGATTAAGGGATGATGATTTGATTTTCCTTTCTCTCCAGAAGCTTTGGTGTCTAATCTGCAGGAAGTTAGATGATGGAAGAGTACTGGTTTCAACAAGACAACAAGTTATTTGTTTTTTATGCCAATCTTGGAGAAAAGCATATTTCATTGTTGTTTTCCTTTTTTTTTTTTGTAGCTTTTGCTGTATTATGTGTTTTTGTTTTTGTTTGTTTTGCTTTTTTGACTTTTGTAGGTTCTTGTTCCTCTCTAGTTTGGAGAGTCTTTTGAACCTTGTAACCTTTGATATTTATAAAAAAAAATGAAAAAAGAGTTATGTATTATAATAGGCTTTTCAAGGTTAGTATTGTATATATGTATGCATGTTTTTTTGCATCTCACAAGGTTCTCTATAATAATTACTTTGTGATTATAGATATATTATTATGTTTTTAATTTAGAAGTGACATGACTAATATTGAATACTTTGTATATTTAGTTTCTAATATTAGGATGTTACATATTAAATGTTCAATAAGTTTTTATCTCTATTTTTTGATTACATCCTCAATACGATCATGTGACCAAAGTATTTATACTTAAACATAATTGTTACTACAAAAAGTAAAAAAATAAAATAAATTAAAATATCATAATAACTAAATGACTTTTTTTTTTATAAAAAATAGTACTTGAATGAGTTAAGTTTGAGTAAATTAACACTTTCTAAACTTATTATTTAACTCATATGTTATAAATTAGACTTTTTTTAAAACTTGAACCAACTTACGGACCCCATTTAACTTAAACTTTGTGAGTTAAGTTAAGATAAAACTCACCAATTCGTAAATTATCTACTTCGCTAGATATTCGTAAATCATGAGGCATGGGTCCAACTTAAGCCCGTGCAAATTTAGTTTCCCTTAGCCCGTGCTGTGCACTAAAATTAGAGAAAGGATGGCACATTGAAACAACGCAATTACTGTGGCGTGTAAACAGAAATGATGGCGGAAGAAATTTTTATTGAATTGGAAGCATGGATTGTGACGTGTCACCTTGAGGTAGTCAAATAGTTGTGCAAGAGCACATGGAGGATAGAAACAAAATTGAAGTAGGATTAAGAAAAAATGAGCAAAAAATATTAATAATTAATAATCAATTTCAATAAAAAACTGTCACATATTAAGTAGAAGTAGTCCAATTAGTAATTGATAATTGATTTCTTGTTGGATACTTGGGTTGTTGGTGTGAAATGTTTTTGGGTGGTATATTTGGCCTGAAATGTTAGTTGGTGCTGTTTTGTTGCAGTTGAACGATGGCACATGAACTATGTCCGTGATGTCAATGACAGCAAGGAGACAATTCCTTTCTTCGCTACGTGATCAGCACAGTAGTTACCTTTCCAGAAAATAAGAGCTTACACATCCATTCATTGTTACAAAGATCATGAATATAATGATAGCTTACTTGGGGTAGGGGCAGCGGCGGCGCCTCATACAATTCAAGGAGACTTCAGCCTCTCCCTCCAAAATGTTTCAGAGTTTCACATTTGTTACTTATTATAAGTAGTTTTATAAGTTAAAATTTGTTTACTGATTAAATAAGTTAAATGAGTCAAAGAGATAAGACAAATCATTGACTTTGATAAGATAATTGTTGAAAAAACTAAAAAGATATTACATTATCCACTATCTAAAGGAAGTTGGTTTTTTATGATGAAAAGACACTACTCCTTATAAATAAGTCCCTAAGCTAAACTATAATTATCAAAACCCATTCTGTCTAATGAAAAGACAGCTTTAGATTAGAAGCATTCTGTTCTATGTGCCTGCACCAAAAATTGCTATGTGTGTTGTGTTGGTGTTTGCTTGGGTACTATTGCTTGTGTACTCATGCTTGTGCACTAGTGGCAAAGGCGTGGTGTTGGTGTGTTGTATGTTGCTGGAGCTCTTTGCTGTACAATAATAATCTTCATTTGTGTAGAAGAGACTATTACGAGAGGTTAATAGATCCTATCTAATTTATTCTGTGTGAAATGATATTGTGTAAATCTGTTCATGTTGATTGTAAACACATGTTGTGATAATTAATTTAATATTTGGTATCAAACAATTTAACCTCAACCTAGCCATTTAGAAACTATTTTAGACCGTGATCTGGGATACTAGTTTTATAGGTCAACTCGGCATGCATCTAGCAGGAGTACATTGTTGATGCCCCAGTGGGAATTTAGGTTACACTGTTGAGATCCATGCGCAACAGATGTCGGACCACGACATTGGGTAGCAGGAACATTACCACAAGATTTGTGCAGTGGATAAATCATAAAATTATCCGTAATTCCCAATCACGATCTTGTCTAATAATAGTGCACATAACTACCTTTGACTGCTCATAACTGTAGTATCAATATTCTGATTTATAGGGGTCCTCTGCAAGTATTAAGGGAATGTATCTCTCAATCCAACCTCTATAAATACTAGACTCAATTACCTTATACAGATAACTATTGCTCTTTAGCATAAACTCTAATTGTACACAGCCTGACTTGAACGTTAGAGTGCCTATTCAAGTACGTGTCAGTATCTACTACTGAACATTGGCGCCATCTATGAGAAATATTAAACACTTATTCCTACTCAACCATGGTGAACACGTGACAAAAGACCGATAATTGGCAGGTAAGTGGTTTTGCCGTGATACCGATAATCGGCAGGATTGGAATCAGGACACTCTATCTGATGATAATGACGACCGTCGTGCCTAACCCAACCGAACCATCAACACTATCGCTGGTGGTTTCACTGGAAGTGGGTCGTCCAATGATGCCCAGAAGAAAGCAATCAGGATGGCGGTGTTAAGCGTCTCCTACTCAGCACCCATATCACGGGATAGAGATTGGAAAATGCTCCCTATTACCTTTTCATACGAAGACTACAATGGAATTATTCCGGATCATGATGACACATTGGTTATCTCAGGAATAATCTCTAATGCAGAGGTTCGACGCATCTTTGTTGACCAAGAGAGTTTAGCGAATATTATGTTCATAGACCTATACCAAAAGCTTAAAGTTCCACACTCAGAGCTGTCTCCATATGACAGTGAGCTTACTTGTTTTATTGGTGAAAAGATCAGTCTGATAGGATATTTTGAGACTCACCTGACCTTGGGGAGCATTAAGCCCTTCAGGATTATCAAGGTCAAGTTTCTGGTTGTGGATTGCCCCTCAGCATATAACATTATCTTGGGTCGTCCTACTCTGAATGCCCCTGGTGCCGTGGTATCTACTACCCACTTGGCCATGAAATTCTTTAGCAAGAATAATGAGGTCGTCATGGTCAAGGGAGATCAGATTATGGCGCATAAATGCTGTAATGAGAGCCTCAAGATCAGCCAAACGACCAAGAAAGCAAAAGTCAGAACATCTAGCCCGATTCTGGACAAAGTCAACATTCTCATGACTGAGTTAGATGTGTGAGAGGAAATACAGGGTACAGACCCCAGCTAGAAAGCGAACTACTGCCCCTCCAACTTGTTGTCAAGCTAGATCAAGTCATCAAGATTAGAGCAAATTTGGAGGAAGAAGAGAGGCACTGGTTGATTGAGCTCTTGGAGAAAAATAAAGACCTCTTTGCCTGGACGTCCTCCGACATGCCTAGGCTTGAACTTGCCTTCATCTATCATCGCCTATCCATAAAGAAAGATACAAGATCGGTCTCTTTGAAAAAGAGAAAGGTTAGGCCGGAAAGACATCTGGTTATTGAAGAGCATGTTACGGAGCTGCTTAGTACTAGCTTCATCAGGGAAGTAGCCTACATAACTTGGCTATCTAACGTAGTCCTGGTGAAGAAGTCCAACAAGAAGTGGAGCATGTGCATGGACTATACAGATCTAAGCAAAGTCTTCCTTAAAGATCCGTACCGACTTCCCAATGTGGATAAACTGGTTGGCAGCTCCTGCAGATTATGTTTGTTGTCTTTCACGAACATGTACTCTGGGTACAATCAGATTACAATGTATCCCAAAGATGAGGACAAGACCGCCTTTATCACTGACAGGGTGAGCTACTGCTATAGGGTTATGCCTTTGAACTGAAAAATGCAGGAGCCACCTATCAGAGAATAATGAATAAGGTCTTTGAAGACCAAGTAAGGAAAATGCTTGAGGTATACATCGATGATATGATAGTGAAAACTCCGCAGGATAGATCATATATTGCGTACCTCAAAGAGGTATTTGCACAGCTCTGAAAACATAACATGAGGCTTAATATGGAGAAATGCGCCTTCGGGGTCCATACAAGCAAGTTCTTGGGCTTCATGCTGACTCATCGCGGGATAGAGGCAAATCTAGATAAATGCCAAGCGGTGCTCAACATGCGTAGCCTACAGAGTATCAAGGAAGTACAATAGCTGATAGGCCGAATTGTGGCTTTCACACGTTCCCTTACTAAAGCTGCTCATAAATCTCTTCCCTTCTTTAAGCTGCTCAAAAAAAGGAAGGATTTTGAGTGGATCCAGGAGTGTGAGGATGCCTTTATCTCTTTGAAGAATCTTTTGTCCTCTCCCCTCATACTGACAAGATCGAAATTCGATGAGACACTGTACTTATACCTCTCAGTTCGTGAAGAGGCTATAAGCTCAGTACTAATCCAGGAGACGGCGGAGGGGCAGAAGCTGGTCTACTTCGTTAGCAAGGTGTAACATGGCCTAGAGCTCCTCTATCAGAAAATTGAAAAGGTTGCCCTCACACTTATCACCACGACTAGAAGGCTCAGACAGTACTTTCAATGTCATCCTGTGGTAGTGAGGACAAACCAACCTATTCATCAGATTTTGCACAAGCCAGACCTAGCTGGTAGAATGATTGCCTGGTCCATTGAGCTTTTATAACTTCAGAATCATATTTGCCCTGACTAGTAATAAAGGCTCAGGCACTTTCAGATTTCCTAGCAGAACTTACATCGGACCCCAGTGACCTCGAGGAAATTTCATGGACTATATTTGTTGATGGTTCCTTGAACCCCAAGGGGAGTGGTGCTGGGGTGATTTTGGAAAATTCTGAAGGAGTAATAGTAGAAAGCTCCCTAAAGTTTGAGTTTCCTACTTCAAACAATCAGTCAGAGTACAAAGCATGCATCACTAGACTGGTAATGACAAAGGATATGGGAGTAGCTAAGATCACACTTTGCAGCGACTCTCAACTTGTGACCTCTCAGATCCAAGGTGATTATCAAGCCAAGGAGCCTCTCCTTCAAAAATACTTAGCCAAAGTCCAAGGGCTCCTCAAACACTTATAGGATGCAAAGATAGAGCACATACCCAGGGAGCAAAATTCTAGGGTGGACCTCCTATCCAAACTATCCAACACCAAGAGCCCGGACAACAATCGCTCCGTGATTTAAGAGACCCTCTCTCAATCTTTCATTGCAGACACAACCATTTTCTAGGTGGAAGGAGAGGAGCGTACTTAGCTCATCCTAATAATAGAGTATATGCAATTGGAAACCTGACCCGATGATCCAAAGGAATGCTCCAAGTTGATCAGAACTATGGTTCGTTACACTATTTACAATGGACAACTATACCGCATTGGTTTCTCTTTACCTCTCATCAAGTGCCTTACACCAAAGGAAGCAGAATATGTTTTGGCAAAGGTCCATGAGAGGAGTTGTGGACACTACTTGGGAGGCAAAGCCTTAGCTTTGAAGGCACTTAGGGCTGGATACTACTGACCAATGATGAAAGCTAACTCCCTCGCACATGTCTGAGTTTGTGACAAATACTAGCGCCACTCGAGCCATTATCAGGCTCCTCTAGAAGAACTATCTACGACATTTGTACCCTAACCATTCTACATGAGGTATGGATATCTTGGGTCTATTCCCTTAAGCACCTAAACAATTGAAATATTTGGTGGTGACTGTAGATTATTTCACCAAATAGATCGAAGCGGAGCCCCTAGTCATGATCACCTTTGGCAGGATCCAAAAGTTCACATAGCGTCATATCATCACCAAATTTTAGGTTTCGGAGTCCATTATGACAGAGAACAGAACCTAGTTCAAAGATAAGGGTTTCAAAGAGCTATTTGTTGAGCTAAAAATCAAGCACCATTGCAGTTTTGTTAAGAATCCCGAGACAAATGGCCATGCTGAAGCCGCCAATCTGGTTATTGTTTGAGGAATTAAAAGGAGGTTAGATGAAGCCAAGGAAAACTGAGCCGAGAAACTTGACCATGTCCTTTGGGCCTATTGAATTATGCTTTACTGCACAACAAGGGAAACCCTTTTTAAACTTACTTATGAGTGTGAAGCTATGATTTCGGTGGAGATAATGGAACTCAACTGGTGTTACTAGCAATTCTCGCTTGACAATAACCCTGGATTGATCAGGAAAGACTTGGGCCTTATAGGAGAAAGAAGGTGCGTCGCTTATATACATGATGTCATCATCAAATAGAAGATGGCTGCTAGGTACAACTTGAAAGTTATTCCAAGGAAATTTGAGTCAGGTGATCTAATACTACAGATAGCGAACATTGGTGGTAGGAATACCTCCCAAGGGAAGTTAGTCCCAAATTGGGAAGTCCCCTACCAGATCATGATCAGTACTAGCAAGGGAGCTTACACCCTAGAGACACTAATAGGCAAGCCAAAAAAAAAAACTAATGGAATACGGACAAACTGATAAAGTACTGTTCATTTTTTTGCTTACTGCAAGTGCACAAATCGCACTTTGCAATATAGCTAGAAGTCAGATATCATTCCCATGAGGACTATTGCTAATTCAGAACTAATTATTAACTAATAGCTTAATAATTTATATCTAAGAACATTCAAATTGAGAAAGTTGTGTGTAAACTAATGGAAAGATTTAAATGCTAGCTAATTGGAATTATAGTTGTTGATTAAAGGATAAGGAATCCTTTTTCACCTTCTACTTCAATTGATGATATGCACACATCTTTATTAACATATATGATATGGAATTTGTTGGCTTGAGAATCTTATTCAGTTAAAAGCCTATGTCTAGGTCATTTAACCATGCATTGTTTACCTAGTCACTATGTGTCCATGAGATCTAGATTAAACTCCACTCATTAAGAGCAAGTCTCAACAATAACCATGCATAACTAATAGGTATATTTCTCTCCTATTAGGTAATCAATTTATTGAAGCCAATTGAATGAAATCAAACATCCATCAATCATACATATGACCTTAAATCCAACTTCCTATGTTTAGGTTCATTAGATTTAATCAAAACATACTAAATATTGGCCAAATTATGATTGAACAATCCCAAATCACATATATTAACTTAAAGGTTTACAAAATTATCAATATTCATAGAAGGATCTAAAGAAATCCCTATACACAGACTAGCCACTCATGACAAATGAAAATATATAAAAAATACTCATTGTCATGATCAGAATAGAGAGGAAGTTGAATGAGAGGAAGTTGTAAGCTCAATAATGGTAGTCCTTGGTGCTTGAATGCTCCTTGTGGAAGGATTTGGCCTCCAACTTTGGTCCTTTTAGCTTCCTTTCAGTGTCACAAATAAACTCTAGCAGCTGTGTTTTTAAGACAAAAATGTTCTCATTTTGAAATATGATAGAATAGTATTTATAGGCTTCAGAAATCTGTTTCACACCACGGCGCTCCACATGTCACGTCGCGACGTGTGTTGAAATTAGGTCAAGCATGCTGCGACGCTAATTCTTCAAATCGCGGCGCTCTAAATGCGTATCTCTCTGCCTGAACAGGGGACTTCCATACACTGCGGCACTGAATGCTGTACTTCATCTAGTGCTTTCTCTTCCAATGCACCTCTAAGTCCTTGATCATTATTCTCATTTTGAGCCCTTCCTGCAATTAAGAAGTCACCAGATTAATGACAATAGTAAGTTCACATAATCATAGGAAGAATTATACCAATTTGCTTAGAAAACATATATGAAGATATCACAATTGAAATCAATGAATTTAGCTTAAAATCTTCCAATTATGCTCAATAACAAAAACTAAGCAGTCAATACAGCACATATATAAGGTCATAACAACACCATTTCATGGAGTTATTGTTGGTGTATGCCCTAGTGACCAATACATTTTGTTTGTATTTACATACATTATATTATGTTATTTTATATGAGGCATTTCATTTATTGTGTTCTTTTTGGTAGACATAATAAAGTCCTTAGAATAGTAAGTTTGATACCATAGGATATCAAGTGGATGACTTGATCGTGAGATCCTATTGGATAAAACACTATTCTTAAATGTCCTAGTCAAGTATTATTGTTAATTAGGACAACAATAATACATTGAGGCTAGTATGTGCGTAGACTGATGACCACATCTCACGGGTCATGGATATGAGATATCAAGTCTACACATGGATACATATTAGAGTAATGATGTATTGGACAGACCCGCCATGAGAACGCTACGTGGATCGTTACGTGAGTGTCATAAGCGATTCTCATAGTGATAATGGTGTATGTGGTCCTTTGACCTGAAATCACTACGATTCCTACATAAGGAGTTGTGTGTTTTAATGCCATCAAACGTTATCTGTAACAAGATGATTATAATGTTGGTTATTAGACATGCCGCAATACATGTGGAGGGATGTGAGTGACCTAGATGAGATTTGTCCCTCCTACATAACATGAGCGATATCTTCGGGCCCCCTGATTGAGTGAGACTACGAAATGCATGGCCATGCTCAAATGAGTCAATATGCGATATTGATCTTATTTGTTATTACTATGTCTACTCGAGAATCAGGAAACTGAAGATTGAACTAAACAAGGGTGACACGTTCTATGCCTTGTGTTCAGTCTGGATATCTGGACAAAGGGACTAAACTACACGAAAACATTAGTCACAGATAGGTTATGTCAAATCACTGACATTCTCATTACTTAGGTAGTAGTGATGTGTTGCTAGATACCGCTCACTGTTTGTAATATTAAAATGAGATTTTAATATTACTACTAACGTCATGAGAACCTGCAGGGTCACACACTTAGAACAGACTAAATTGGAGTAATCAGAATCCAAGTTGGACTCGGATTCAACTGTGGGCCTAACTCATGACAGATGGGTTTAGGGTTGCGCCACTTACCTTGCTACTGCTCACACTCACTTAAGGCAGCCACTGTTATAAATAGTAATGCTAAGGGGGCTGCTACTAGGTTACTTCACAACCCTAGCCGCACCTACAGAAAGTGAGTGAGAGATAGTGAGGTCTTCTTCTCCTCTCTTCGCAGCTAGCACTACGAAAATAGAGGCGTGACTCCTTTTACGATGTTGGTGATTCACCTCGCTTGTATCTATCACGCTTCAAGAGGTAAAAATTTAAAAACTCGGATTATGGATTTTTCGCATGGATCCTGTGAGGGAATTCTGTTATTCCGCTGCGAGACTTTTGATCTGCAAATTCCCAACAGTTATCACACGCCCAAACCTAGGATTTTGCTAGTCCTCGAGCAAAACAAAGTCTGATTAAGCAAACCAACTAAATAACACTCGCACCACATTCACTCAGCATTTATCAAGAATTCCCAGTATTACTAAAACCATAACTAGTGTATCAAGATTGATTAAATCCTCAGAGACTGCTAATGCCACTCTTTTAAATTCATACATATGTACTCATAAGCATGCAAACATCCAAAATCCTTTCTCATACAGAACATATATCCCACTAGCATACAAGTAAACTTATCCTAATCAAATCACATTCATCCAAATAAGTTTATGAACATACATGCATAAGAATCACATAATCCACAAAATTGTATGCAAACTCTCTCTCCGCTAATGTAAACCGCACATAATTGAGGATCAAAAGAGACTTCAACAACTTGTAATGATAAGCCAATGGTAATAGGATAAAGAATATAATACAAACATTAAGACACATAAACATGTTATTTCAAGACTTGAGCCTCCAAGTGACAATATCTGGGTGTTCAACAAAATTGAAAGATAAGAACTCTTAAGAACCATTCAATGTTTTTTGTATTTAACTTTTCTTATTCTTTTCTTTTGCTTTGCTTGTCTTTTTTCTTTTCTGTTATAGTTACACAAAGTTTTTCTTTTTCTTTCACAGCAGATGTTCTTTCAAGCTCATTTGATATTGAACATTTACCCATACCCTTTAAACATATGACTCAAGTCAAGAAATAACCTATTATGCACTTAACAAACTATGATGGTAGGATGGAATTGCAGTGTTTTCACATGCATTTAGGTTAGTTACATGGGTAGGGAATATATAGGTAATGAAAAACATGTAAGGCCAATCATACATCAAGCTTCAAAGGGGACCTATGGATATACTCATATTAGGGTAAGCTTTTTAAGGCTCAATCGGTCCAAACAACGCCCTAATCATTTCCTCAATTATGCTCAATCTAGGATTTCGCCTCAAGAGAGTTTAAACATAATTTCAAGATAATCAAAACTTCAACATGCACTTATTCATAAACCCTCTCTAGACAACACTCAAATCATGATCAAAGTTACACAAGCATACAAGTGGGATCTAAATCATGCATTTAAAAAATGACTGAATTGTTAAACATGCTTCTTGATTACAAATGGTTTCGCTCAAAAGGTGGTACTTCGCAAGCAATAATATCATAAGACAATCAACACTACACTAGCAATTGATACATGGTGTACACTAAAGTATTTCAACATTTTCAAACATACATGTAAACCATCATGCACTATAGTGATATACATCAAATCCATACTGTGAAAGGGAACAACAATTGTATCTTGAATGAGATTTTCAAATTTACATTCTCCTTCAGATGATATCTTTCTAACTAGTATTTAGTTGGCCCAAAGTGATGCATTTCAACAAATTCAAGTTCAAATATTCAAAACATGCATTCATTTGGTACTATGGCCATTAAAACATAAAACTAAATACTCACAATAAATTTACTCAAAATACTAAATATAAACATAATAATATAACATGATAATCACTAATTATCAAAACAAAAAGTCTGACATTATAACATGCTTTGAAAAATTAAAAACATACACCCATACATCTTTATAATGCCCACCCCCAAACCTATGGGAAACAATGTCCTATTGTACAAAAAATATAATGAACGACAACGAAAGAAAGTGCTTTGTATGAAATAGGGCTAGTCATCAGTGTCCTCGTCGTCATCATCAGTATCATCGAGGGCATCCTGTTGTGGCTGGGGCGGGTCAGCTACTGCCTGGGGTGGGAATTGTGGCACAGAATAGTTGTCCATGGGGAGCTGGAGGCGCTCTGCCATCCATCTCTGAGTCTGCAGGCTGTAGGATACCATGGCAGTAAGCTGCGCAATTTGAGCACGTAGGTCTCCTTCATCAGCTGGGGCAGCAACTCTGGGCTACATACGGGCTCGTCTTTACCTGGTTGGGGCTGTAGCTCATCCCATGTGCTCCATATATGAGTCATTGAGAGGCTGTTTACCATCCATAAGCTCCTCATGCAACCCCCACTGTACCCGTTGCCGGCTGCAAAGAGTGTAGATCAGGCATGTAAATAAGAGCCTGGTCGGCTCTTGTATGGACCGCTGACGAGCGCCGAACTCAATCAAAATTATAACCAAAGTTATTACCTAAGCTTGTAGCATAGTGACAACACCGGATCGTCTCCTCAAGGATCGTAAATGCAATTTAATCAAATCAAGTGAAAGTTAGCAAAAAGAGGGGTTTGACAGTTTAAGATCGCACTTAACAAAATTAAAGGAAGAAATAACAATTAAAGATTAGTCAATTTAGAAACCTATCCAAGATGGGGTGGATTCAATCATAGACCCTTCATAAAACACTTGAAGCACAATTGAATTGTTAATTTGGATCTAATCAAGATCTCTGCATCAAATCCAAAATTCATACTAGACGATCGTCTAGAATTCAATTAACAAGTGATAAACACAAATCCGCAATCGCACCATTCATGAAAATCTATGTTAATTTCAAGTACCGAATTCAATTAACTTAGGCACAAATCAGTAACCTAACCTCTTCAATTCTGTGATTAATTTAGATCAATCAGTTCTAAGTTTAATCACAAATCTCAATCTTCATTTATGTGATTAGTTTAGATCAATTAGTTCTAAGTTTCATCACAAATCTCAATCTTAAACTAAGATCAAATCAGATCAACATAAAAAGAATCACCATTCATGCATTCAAGATCAAGAAGAAGAAGAAAGAAGAAGAAAAGAGGAATTCAATTACAAATCAAATACAATGTATAACCAAGGTCTCAAGAATCCAAACCACAATCTCTTCAAGAGTTCTAAATTGACCCAAAGTAGCTTAGCCCTCCATTACCATGAAGGGGAGCATCAAACTATACAAAACTATGAGAAACTATGAAGAAGCAAGAAGAAACTTAGAGAGAAATGAAGGAGAATACATCAAAGAAATGATAACCAATGGTGCCTTTTATAGAAGTCTAGGGTAACAAAATGACAAAGGGGAGTGAGTGGATGAGTGGGTGAGTGAGTGGAGTGTTTGAGTGGAATGGTTGAGTGGGTTGGTTTAGTGGATTGGTTTAGTGGATTGGTTTAGTGGATGAGTGAGTGGAATGGTTAAGTGGGTTGGTTGAGTGGAAAATGTCAAAGGACTTTTGGTGAGTGGGAAATTATGGACATGAATGGGTGAGTGGATGGATGAGTGGGTGGATTAGTGGATGAGTGGGTGGAGTGGTTAAGTGGTTGGATTAGTGTATGAGTGGATGAGTGGGTGGATTAGTGGATGAGTGGATGAGTGGATGAGTGGATTAGTGAATGGATGAGTGGATTAGTGGATGGATGAGTGGGTGGTTGAGGACGAAAATTTCGTGTCTGACTTGGAAGCCAAAAATTACTAACTATACTTCAGATCCATGAAAAGTGCTCTTCATGAAAGTTGTAGATCCTTGTCTTGGCTATAAAATGGATAGCTGGTTCATCCAATTTGACTTCCTTCAGCCCAAGATATGTCCCAAATACCGTAGGTTGCTCAAAACCCAACTTCAGCTCCTCTGTTCCGACTTGCAAGCTCAAAATGACCTACTAGACTTCCTTTTTTCAAAAAGTGTTCTCATGAAAGTTGTTTATTTGGATCTTGAATATCCACTGTTCAAATTTGAGCCCATCTTCATTATTACATCTTGAGATATGATTTTATGAGTGCACACTATTCAGATTCTACTGACAGAACCCGTATTCTGACTTCCATATAAACTTAGGTCATTTAGACATCTTTTTGGGACTTCGAGCTCTTCATCAAAGTTGTAGAGCTTCCTCTTAGCTTTCCTACAAGGTAAAATTCATGTTCATCAGATATTAGGAACTCAAGTTATGGCCAAAATACAGAAATAGTGTCAAATCTCAATAATGCTGAAAATATTCAATTATGACCAATTTGAGCTCAAACTCACAAAATCATACCAAACTCAATCAATTAAGAATATGGAGAGTGTAAATGACTAAACATAAGGGTTTCTTAATGAATAAAATATGTGATTATCAAATTCCCCCACACTTAGCTTTTTGCACTCTTGAGCAAGACTCAAGACCAAAACAAGGACATAAGAGATTAACAGAAATTTAAATTCCAACGACATTCAAGAACCCAAAATTTTACAATCAAGAAGAACAACCAAAGGTTCAAGGGATCAAAACATTCATGAGTTAACAATTTTCCACATCTCAAACCAACAAGCAAGGTATCTTCAACATGAATCGAGAATGATAGATCTTCACAAGATCCCCTCAATCTCTCAAGTGTTTAAAAGGTAGGTATTTCACTCAATTCAACCCATGAAAATTGCACTACCATAAGCTTGCTTATATTCTACTTCTCCACTACTCAAAACACATGCACACACAAATCATGAGGACTTTATTCAAGGTTGTAGTGAGGTCAAGGTAGCAGAGAGGATAAAATAGATATGAAAAGATAAATACCAAAGAGAATAATAAGCAAATGAGAGATGAGTTCAAATAACAAGCATAAAAGTTCATCCTAACTCTAGTGTATATCCCTTTACATATTCATTTTCCAATCCTTTTCTTTTTTTTTAAACACTTGGTTTTTTTTTTTTTTTTTTTTTTTTTTTTTTTTTTTTTTTTATATATATATGAACATAACTATATACATTCATTTTTTTTTTCTTTTTGGGCACTCTTTTCTTTTTCAACAACCATTTTGTACACACACCCCCACACTTGTTCAAAAACTCATCCATTAACCAAGCTAATGTTCTTTTATTCCCTAAGTTAAAGTAAGAACACGATTTCTCATTTAAGACACATAATGAGCTAGAAACAAGGAATTGTCAAATAAGCTCAAAGGGGTTAAGCAAAGGAAAATATACAAGGTTGACAGGAATCAGAGAATTTTCAAGAAGTCAAAAGAGTGCTTGATATCATATTGAAAACAAGGTTGGCTATTTGGTTAAACTAGCTAATTAAGAAAGAGGGCCTCAATCATGTTCATGCATGCAAGTGAAATGTAGCTTCAAAAAGAATCAAAGCAAGTTCTAGAGTGGTCATTAACATGAGTGAAAATCACACAAGAAAGAAGAGAATGACATAAATGTTAAATCCATCCATTAGGCTCAAAATCTCACAAGGTATGCATCCATCAAACTCAATTCATCAATTCAATCATCCATCACCAAGCATATCAGTTCAAGAAGGGAGAAAAGTTATTCAATCATGCAATGAACCCTTTTTTTTTATTTTTTTTAACAAAAAAGAAATATGCTAAAATCTCTCCCCCACACTTAATATAACATTGTCTTCAATGTGAAAGAGAGATATAGAAAAGAGCAACACAACCTGATGAGGGGCGAGATAATGGCAAGCAGAAAAGATGCGTAAGAATCAAAGCTGCAACAGAACTCGCCATTGGTAATGAAGTATATGTGCATCTTCTCGGTTTGCGGAAACCATTCCCAAAGATCTTGAAAACAAATCTAGTTAGGTTGCCTTCCAATAAGCGCTTGTTTAACGTCGTTAGCTCGACGTTGGGACACTTCTTAGTGATCTTTATAATGTGGATGGTAAAAGCCCATCACTTTCACTTCCACATTTTTCGGCTTGAGATGGTATCCATTGGTCTTATTAAGTGAGGTTGGTGAAAAGACTCCACCAAGATCCCATTGGTTGAAACGTGATGACCAAGTTATGGTTGACACAACATGATAGCTTCCACTACGGTCCCATGGGTTGAAGTGTAACGACCAAGTGAAGCTTGAAGCATGAGGGTTCACATTGGGGTCCCATTGGTCTTCCTCGACTTCACCAATGGCATGCAATACGTGTAATTTTGCAATCCTACTTTCATTGATAATGCTGGACCATGGCCTAAAAACAACATCCACTTCAGTAGTTACTAGCATCTGCTGACTTTCCTCTTTCTCTGAAAATTCCTCAATGGCCTTCAACTCCACCTCCTTATATGTTTCAGATTCTGCAACTACATTGTTGATAGACCCTTCTATATCATTAGATCCTGCGTAAACAGAATCATTAGTTTTTAAATATGTAAAAATTTCAGCACACACAACACATTTTATATCACCATCATGATCAGCACATGAGTTGCAATTGATAGAATCATCAAAACCAATTAAATCAGGAAATTCAGCACACAACTCATCATGAGTTTCCTTAACTAAGTCTGCATGTAAATCAATATGACAATTAGAATGCAGGGAGTTGGGAATTGTTTGGGGAAAGAGTTGGCCTGACTCTTGACATCTCAATTCATTAACAGTGGTTGTCAACTGGTCAATTTGGGTTGTTAAATCCTGAATAGTGGCAGTGAAATTACTGGAACTCAATTTGGGTTTTCATCAAGTCCTCCTATGAAGGCTCAAGTTTTGTGGTTGATGGACTTGTTATCTGTTGGAATGGCTGCTCATATTGAAATGATTGTTGCTGTAGTGATGCCGTATTGCCATATCCCAGATCCGGATAGTATTCCCAGCTAGGGTTGTATGTGTTGAAGAAGGGGTCATAACTCGCTTGCTTCTTTGAACCGTGGTTCATCAAGAAAATAACCAGCTGCTGCAACAAATTGATCTGGAAAAACAGAACTACCATACTGAAGTGTAGGGCATGCATATGTAGGGTGAGATGAACAAAAACAAATGTTACAAACAAGTGTAGCTTCCTGCATAGGTGATTGTTGTCTCACTACTATACGTCTTACCAAAGAAGTCAACTCCTGAAGTTTTGACTCCATTATGCATGGTCCATTGTTAGAAAAGTTAATAAAAAGCAAAGGTTAGTAAAAACACTTAAAATGAAAAGATTACACTTACTAATCCCCGGCAACGGCGCCAAAATTTTGACGAGCGCCGAACTCAGTCAAAATTATAACCAAAGTTATTACCTAAGCTTGTAGCATAGTGACAACACCGGATCGTCTCCTCAAGGATCGTAAATGCAATTTAATCAAATCAAGTGAAAGTTAGCAAAAAGGGGGGATTTGACAGTTTAAGATCGCACTTAACAAAATTAAAGGAAGAAATAACAATTAAAGAGCAGTCAATTTAGAAACCTATCCAAGATTGGGTGGATTCAATCATAGACCCTTCATAAAACACTTGAAGCACAATTGAATTGTTAATTTGGATCTAACCGAGATCTCTGCATCAAATCCAAAATTCATACTAGACGATCGTCTAGAATTCAATTAACAAGTGATAAACACAAATTCGCAATCGCACCATTCATGAAAATCTATGTTAATTTCAAGTACCAAATTCAATTAACTTAGGCACAAATCAGTAACCTAACCTCTTCAATTCTGTGATTAATTTAGATCAATCAGTTCTAAGTTTTATCACAAATCTCAATCTTCATTTATGTGATTAGTTTAGATCAATTAGTTCTAAGTTTCATCACAAATCTCAATCTTAAACCAAGATCAAATCAGATCAACATAAGTAGAATCACCATTCATGCATTCAAGATCAAGAAGAAGAAGAAAGAAGAAGAAAAGAGGAATTCAATTACAAATCAAATACAATGCATAACCAAGGTCTCAAGAATCCAAACCACAATCTCTTCAAGAGTTCTAAATTGACCCAAAGTAGCTTAGCTCTCCATTACCATGAAGGGGAGCATCAAACTATACAAAACTATGAGAAACTATGAAGAAGCAAGAAGAAACTTAGAGAGAAATGAAGGAGAATACATCAAAGAAATGATAACCAATGGTGCCTTTTATAGAAGTCTAGGGTAACAAAATGACAATGGGGAGTGAGTGGATGAGTGGGTGAGTGAGTGGAGTGTTTGAGTGGAATGGTTGAGTGGGTTGGTTTAGTGGATTGGTTTAGTGAATGA
Organism: Ormosia emarginata; assembly: GCA_029884605.1. NCBI lineage: Eukaryota > Viridiplantae > Streptophyta > Magnoliopsida > Fabales > Fabaceae > Ormosia > Ormosia emarginata. Next base: position 24,819,219 of record JAQQTP010000062.1, on the reverse strand, counting down.
GTGAGTGGAATGGTTAAGTGGGTTGGTTGAGTGGAAAATGTCAAAGGACTTTTGGTGAGTGGGAAATTATGGACATGAATGGGTGAGTGGATGGATGAGTAGGTGGATTAGTGGATGAGTGGGTGGAGTGGTTAAGTGGTTGGATTAGTGTATGAGTGGATGAGTGGGTGGATTAGTGGATGAGTGGATTAGTGGATGGATGAGTGGATTAGTGGATGGATGAGTGGGTGGTTGAGGACGAAAATTTCGTGTCTGACTTGGAAGCCAAAAATTACCAACTATACTTCAGATCCACGAAAAGTGCTCTTCATGAAAGTTGTAGATCCTTGTCTTGGCTATAAAATGGATAGCTGGTTCGTCCAATTTGACTTCCTTCAGCCTAAGATATGTCCCAAATACCGTAGGTTGCTCAAACCCAACTTCAGCTCCTCTGTTCCAACTTGCAAGCTCAAAATGACCTACTAGACTTCCTTTTTTCAAAAAGTGTTCTTTATAAAAGTTGTTTATTTGGATCTTGACTATCCACTGTTCAAATTTGAGCCCATCTTCATTATTACATCTTGAGATATGATTTTATGAGTGCACACTGTTCGGATTCTACTGACAGAACCCGTATTCTGACTTCCATGTAAACTTAGGTCCTTTAGACATCTTTTTGGGACTTTGAGCTCTTCATCAAAGTTGTAGAGCTTCCTCTTAGCTTTCCTACAAGGTAAAATTCATGTTCATCAGATATTAGGAACTCAAGTTATGGCCAAAATACAGAAATAGTGTCAAATCTCAATAATGCTGAAAATATTCAATTATGACCAATTTGAGCTCAAACTCACAAAATCATACCAAACTCAATCAATTAAGAATATGGAGAGTGTAAATGACTAAACATAAGGGTTTCTTAATGAATAAAATATGTGATTATCAACTGCCGGATCTGATCATAGATGATCTGAGCAACGTTAATATGGCAACACTCTAGGATGTAGTAAATAAGAATGGCCTAATCTCGCGTTACCTCAGATAGGTTAGTAGACAGGAGGATATGAGTATTAATAAAATGACACCAGACCCGCGCCTCTGACATCAAACATGATTGGGGAAAGTATCGAGGCCTGTTGGTCTGGATGCTCATGACCCACTGCACCGGCTAAGATTCAGGCCTACAGATTCGGGCTGTGACGATAGCTACATCGATGCCCTCAATTGGCTCCCACTGGCAAAAGGCAGCATAGTAGCACAAGAGCGGGGGCTCAGGCAATCCCAAAGCAGCTTTGACAGTGACTGTGGTGTAGGGTACATTGCGCCCCCAAACACGCACAATAGAAGTTCCTGTTGCAGCATGGAGGGCATTCGCATAGAATTCACGAACGATAGGGAGAACAGCAAAATCCTCTGGATGCTGAGCAAACTGGCTCCAGTTGAGCTCGTTGAGCAGACCCTCAACCTTTGGGTGGATAGCCCTGGAGAAGGAGAATCCACGCTCTGCTATAATAGTCCGAGTGATCATGACCGTGTACGTTTGAGCCATAGCGACTGAGACAAAAATCCTCTTGTCAAAATCTGGAGGCGGGGGAGAAGGCTCCCTGTGCTGATGACTGCTTTCTCCTCTTTGACGTTTAGGACCCATGGTACCTGTCAAAAGACACTTGGTCAGAATTGAATCAATAAGATAAAAGAAGCAATGAAAAGTATCAATTTTGCAAAATTTGGAACCATGCACCGTGGCATTCATCACAGCGCCGCGACACTCAAACAAATTCATGCACATGCCGCGACGCTCATATTCCATGCCGTGACATTCAAAATAATATTCACATAACACCGCGATGTTACCTGTGCACGCCGCGACATTCCAACATTATTCAACCTCACGCCGCGGTGTTTCATGGACACGCCGTGACATTCCTCAAAATTTACCACAACGCTGCGACATTACATGGTCGTGTCGTGACATTTATACAAAAGTCAATAGAAATGCAAAAATGACAAAAAATAACAACAATATATCAAAATAAACTAAGTTAACTTATATATACCTAGTTAAAGATTGCAGAAATGAGGAATAACAGGTGGGAAGACAAGAAATCAGGAAGAAGGGAGGAAAATCGCAAAGAAACTGAGAAATTTGACAGAAAAGTAAAAAGGATAACCAAACGTTGCGGCACTTAAAACCAAAGGTCGCAGTGCACCACAACGTTTGCTATGTGACGCCGCGGCGTGCATTAATTACCACAGAATTTATTATTATTATTAATTTAAAATATATTTTTTTATTGAACACGCCGCAACGCTCATCACAGTTGTGCTCGGTGCTTCAGCCTCTGGAATTTGGCTGATGCACCACGGGTGCCACGGCGTGACAAGTACCACGTCGCAGTGTTAGAGGCCAACCTATAGAATTCTGTAGAATTTTGCATTCAACTGCTGTTTTTGTACATTTCCAGCCTCTAACACCTGCAAAACTTGCTCAAAGGGTTAAAATACAGTTTGTACAACAAAAACTTAATCAAACTACAAAATCAACATATTAACATATTTAAGACTTAAAACACCTAATATTACACAACTGGGTTCCCTCCCAAAAAGGACCTTATTTATAGTCCCAGCAGGACTTTACAGACCTCATGCTGGAGCTGTCAAAGTGAGGGAGGTCTTCCCCTTTGAATCTCTCCTCCATAATAAGGTTTTAGGCGTTGGCCATTAACCTTAAAGCTCGATGAACCATCTAGGGGAACTATTTCCACTACTCCACGAGGGAACACTTTTCTTACCTCAAAGGGTCCCGACCACCTAGATTTAAGCTTCTTGGGAAATAATTTAAGCCTAGAGTTGTAAAGGAGAACTTGTTGACCTGCTTCAAATTTCTTGTGCACGATCTTTTTATCATACCAGAATTTCACCTTCTCCTTATACAAATTTGTATTCTTATATGCTTGATGCCTAAATTCATTAAGCTGATTGAGTTGCAATAATCTTTTCTCCCCAGTAGCTCGTAAGTTGAAGTTCAGTTGCTTGATTGCCCAGTATACATTGTATTCAAGCTCAATTGGCAGATGACATGCCTTCCCAAATATCAACTTATATGGGGACATACCAATGGGGCTCTTATAAGCAGTCCTATAAGCCCACAGTGCATCATCTAGTCTTTTTGACTAATCCTTTCTAGAAGGACACAATATTTTCTCCAAAATTCGCTTAATCTCACGATTGGACACCTCTACCTACCCACTTGTCTGCGGGTGATAGGCAGTGGCAATCCTATGGGTTACCCCATACTTAGCAAGAAGAGCTTTAAATGACTTGTTGCAAAAGTAGGACCCTCCAAAACTTATAATGGCCCTAGGTGTTCTAAAATAGGTGAAGATGTGTTTCTTCATGAAGCCTACCACTACCTTAGCATCATTCGTAGGAAAAACACATGCCTCCACCCATTTGGACACGTAGTCCACAGCCACAAGAATATACAGGTTCCCATAGGAGGGAATGAAGGGGCCCATGAAATCTACGCCCCAGACATCAAAGATCTCAACTTCCAGAATAAAATTTAGGGGCATCTTATTCTTTCTTGAGATATTCTCCGACTTTTGACATCGCTCACATGTTGTCACAAAGAAATATGCTTCCTTAAAGAGAGATGGCCAATAAAAGCCAGATTGGAGCACCTTTGCAGTTGTCCTCTCACCACTATAGTGTCCTCCATATAGAGAAGCATGGCACTGGTTCAAGATCTACTCCATTTCTTCCATAGGTACACACCTCCTCAACATCTGGTCAGAGCACTGTTTGAACAAAAATGACTCGTCCCAGATGTAGTACCTGACATTATGCAAGAATTTCTTCTTTTGGTGAGAAGTCAAATCATGAGGCAACACACCATACACTATGTAGTTAACTATGTCTGCATACCATGGACATGATTGAGCGGTGGTTGCAAAATGCTACTCATCTGGAAATGTCTCTCTAATTGTGAGCGGTTCAACTTGATGGTCCTCATTTTCAAGTCTAGAAAGATGATTTGCAACTTGATTCTTTGCACCTTTCTTGTCACGAATCTCCAGATCAAATTCTTGTAATAGCAAAACCCACCTGATCAAACGTGGTTTTGCATCTTTCTTGCTAACCGAATACTTAATGGTGGAGTGATTAGTATAAACAATCACCTTAGTCCCCACTAAGTAAGCTCAAAACTTATCGAATATAAAGATCACAGCCACCAACTTTTTTTCTATTGTGGTGTAGTTTAGTTGGGCATCATTAAGTGTTTTACTTGCATAATAAATGGATCGAAACACCTTGTCTTTTCTCTGACCCAACAGTCGCTGGCATCACACATGAGCTCGAACGGTAAGTCCCAATCTGGAGTGATGATTACAGGTGCTAAGACCAGTTTTTTCTTCAGCTCCTCAAATGCAACCTGGCACGAATCATCAAAGATAAACTGGATGTCTTTCTCTAGCAAGTTGCAGAGAGGCTTGGCTATCTTCGAAAAGTCTTTTATAAACCTCCTATAGAAACTCGTATGGCTAACAAAACTTCGGATTCCTTTTACAGAGTTAGGCGGAGGAAGCCTCTCATTCACATCTATTTTTTCCTTGTCCATTTCCATCCCCTCAATGGAAACCTTATGGCCAAGAACTATGCCTTCTTGGACCATAAAGTGACATTTTTCCCAATTGAGGACAAGGTTGATTTCTTCACATCTTTTCAGCACGGATGATAAGGTCTGTAAACAGCTCTTATATATATCTCCAAATACTGAAAAGTCATCCATAAACACTTCTAGGCTATGCTCAATTATATCCACAAAGATGGACATCATACAGCATTGAAAAGTCATGGGAGCATTGCATAGCCCAAATGACATCCTTATAAACGCAAATGTACCATAGGGACAAGTAAATGTTGTCTTTTCTTGGTCCTCCAACGCTATGGAAATTTGGTTATATCCAGAATAACTATCAATAAGCAGTAATAGGCCTTTCCTGCCAGATGATCCAACATCTAGTCAATGAAAGGAAGCGGGAAGTGGTCTTTTCGTGTGGCCTTGTTCAGTTTACGGTAGTCCATGCATACCCTCCATCCAGTGACTTTCTGAGAGGGAATAAGCTCATTATTTTCATTTGTGACTACCATCATGCCACATTTCTTTAGCACACATTGAATTGGTGATATCCAGAGGCTGTCAGAAATAGTGTAAATTATCCCTGCATCCAACCACTTAATTATTTCCTTCCTCACCACTTCTTTCATTATTGGATTTAGGCTCCTTTGGTGTTCCACAACACCTCTCTGATTGTCCTCTAGCAAGATCTTGTGCATACATATAGAAAGGCTAATGATTTGAATATCGGTAATAGCCCATCCAATAACATGCTTGTATTTTCTAAGCACATGGAGAGGTTTCTCTGTTTGATCTTCTGAGAGGGCAGATGATATGATTACCGGTAGGGTGGAGTTTGCTCCCAAATAAGCATAATGTAGATGGTTAGGCAGGGGCTTTAGCTCCAGCCTTGGAGGTTCCTCAATGGAAGGCTTAGATGCCTCCTTTGTTGCATCAGACTCCAAGGTTTCAAACTTGGGCGACCGATATTGCTTAGGGATGGCATCAAGGTGCTTGATGTAATCCGACACATCGTCCCTAGCATCTTCATCATTATCAGTTGATGAAGTCAAAGCCAAAGCAAGAGAATCTTCAGGAATATTGGCTTGGAATATGTTATCAATGATGTTATCCAATATCCCAACATAAGAACACTCTTCCTGATCTTGAGAAAACTTAATTGCTTTAAAAATGTTGAAAGTTACCTCTTGATCTTGAACTCTCATAGTCAATTCTCATTTTTGCACATATATGAGTGTTCTCCCTGTGGCTAGGAACAGTCTGCCTAGGATCAAATGGACCCTATGATCTTCTTCTATATCCAAAATCACGAAGTTCACAGGGAATATGAACTTGTCTACTTTTACTAGGACATCTTCCACTATTCCCTTTGGATATGTATAAGAACGATCGGCTAGCTGGAGGGTTACGGATGTGGGCTTGCATTCCCCCAAACCTAAGCTCTAGAATATGGGTAAGGGCATGAGATTAATACTTGCCCCCCATATCGCACAATGCTTGGCCTAGGAAGTTCTCTCCTATGGCACAAGGAATAGTAAAGCTCTCCAGATCCTTCAACTTAGGGGGAAGCTTCTGTTGCAAGACGACACTACATTCTTTAGATAATGCTACCGTTTCAAACTCGCCCAGCTTACGTTTCTTTGAAAGAATGTCCTTCATGAACTTAACGTAACTAGTCATCTACTCTAAAGCTTCAGCAAAAAGGATATTGATGTGAAGTTTTTTGAAAACTTCCTAAAATTTCTTGAACTGCTCATCCATCTTGTGCTTAATTTGCCTGCTTGGAAAAGGTAAAGAATGAATATAAGGCTTGTTTTCTACCTTCTTGTTATCAGTCTTCTCTTCACCTTTCTTATCTTCCACCCTTTTGTGGACAAGTTCTTCATTCATTTGGCTTTCTTTACCCACTGATAATCTGCTAGATTATCTATTTTTCCAAAGCCTTTTGAGGGGATTTCACCGCTTAAGCCAAATTTTTGACGTTGTTTTGACCTTAAAACAGTTTTGTTTTGTCTTTTTAGTTAATTTATGTTAGTTTGTTAGATTTAGTTCATTTTGATTAGAATTATTAGTGCTTTAACTCATTTATCGTTGTTTTGATTGCAGGCACCAAGAGAAATATGATGAAGCTCAATGTGGCAAAGAAAAGCACTCAAGAAGAGAGGACTTAAAGCCTCCAAGGAAGATCAAGAGCAAGTCTGCTGAGCCCATGGCGCCCGGTAGGCGCTACAGAAGGAGCGCCTAAGCGCCCTTAAGCTTCAAAGGAGACACGCTGGATGTTGAGCGCCTAGGCGCTCAAAACGAAGCGCCTAGGCGCTCACGCTCATGACAGCAAATGCGTTCTGGACGTTCCGCGCCCAGGCGCTACACGATCGCCTAGGCGCCCATACCAGAGTTTAAATTCATATTTTCTGACCTAAATGAAGGGGGCTGCGTGGAGAGAAGAGGGGGGAGCCGTTTTGGAGCAGAGAAACACCCTATCTTGGGTGCTCTACGGTGAATTTGAAGAGAAGAAGAGTGAGAGCTCAGATTTTCTTCAATCTTCCATGGAGTTTTGCATCTTCTTCCCTATTGTTCTAGTTTTTACATTTATTTCCATGTCTAGCTAAACTCTCCCTTGTTGGGATTAGGTGGATTTTGATGGATCTTGATTGTTATTGATGTTGGATTTAATTAATATAAGTTGCTATCTCTATTTTGAGTTTATGATCTCTTCTCTTAATGCTTTCTAAGGATTGATCCTCTTTGGAATGATTTTAAGGTTGTATGTTGAATGGAAATTTGATATATGATTTGTGTTATGAGATTATGAACCTTGCTTATCTCTAGGCTAGGAATAGTCATTGATTTGCTTGTTACCTCTTTGAATTCTAAATCGTAATGTTTGTTTTCTCTTAGATTCACCTAAGGAATTAGGGTTTTTAATTGGGAACAAAGGGTCAATCGCCTAAGGAATTAGGGTTTGATTAAATTAGAGAATCCGGTAACAAAATAGGAATAGTAGCTTGTATTAATTCCAATTGATATGCAACAAGTGAAATCAAATGAAGCTTGATCCCAACTCTTTCATTAATTGATTGTTTTTCATTTTGCATACCAAGTGTTTGATAATTTTCTAACTAGAAAAACCCAAAAATATTGTCATTGCTTTTGTTTCTTTTGATTTTGTTATTGTTATTGGAACCCATTTTAATTCAAATCTTGGTTTAAATAGTAGCTAACTTCGTGAATTGGTACTTGGCCATTGATCCTTGAGAACGATATCCGGTTTCTCACCGTTTTTATTACTTGACGATCCCAGTACACTTGCCGTGGTCACATCAAGTTTTTGGCGCCGATTCTTGGGGATCGATTTTACCAATATCGGTAATATCGAAGGCAGCCACTAGTTTAAACATTTTTTTTCTTTTTGTTTATTCATTGTAGTGTTGAGTTTCTTTTGTTTATTTATTTCATTGGGTTATTTTTGCTCTGATATTGTGTGTCTAGTGTATGCGAGGTACTGTTCAACCAGATCATTTTCTTTTTGACTCAGAGATAGAAAGAACTGCAAGAGCTTTGAGAAAGCAAACCAGAGAAAAAAGAAAGAATTTGGGTGGCATTCAGACAATTGTTGAAGACATGGCAGACAATGGAGAGAATGTAGATCCTCCGCCACCACAACCACCTGTTAGGACTCTCATGGATTATTCTATTCCTAACATGGATGGGTGTGGAGCGAGCATAACAAGACCTCCAGTTCAGGCAAATAATTTTGAATTGAAGCCATCTCTACTCCATTTGGTGCAGAATAATCAGTTTGGAGGATTTGACAATGAAGACCCACATGCACATATAGCGAGTTTCTTGCAAATTTGTGATACGGTGAAGCTCAATGGGGTGAGTGAAGATGCTATTCATCTGAGATTGTTTCCTTTCTCTGTGAGGGACAGAGCTAAGAGCTGGTTGGACTCATTGGCAAGAGGAAGCATAACTACTTGGGCAATTTTAGTTCAGAAATTTTTGACAAGGTATTTCCCTCCGTCCAAGGCTGCAAAGTTGCGAAGTGAAATCACATCATTCAGGCAGTTTGATGGGGAGTCTCTTAGTGAAGCGTGGGAGAGATGTTTGGATCCAAGTGGAAAGCTTCTATAATGGCATGTTGCCTCAAACTAGAGCCATGGTTGATGCTGCAGCAGGTGGGGCATTGAATTATAAGACCCTAGAAGAAGCTTGGGAGTTATTTGAAATAATGGCCAATAATGACTACCAGAGGGCTAGAGAAAGAGCTGTAATGAAGAAAGGGTACTTAGAGATCGATTCTATGAATGCACTGTTGGCTCAAAGCAAAATTTTGACTCAACAGCTTGAGAATCTCACAAAGAAGGTCGATACTCTTAGTGTGAATGCAGTGCGCAATGCTCCTATGGCCTGTGACTTCTGTGGAGGTGAACACGGGAGTGTGGATTGTCCAGGAAACATGTTTGGACCTCCAGCTCAAGAGCAAGTGAACTTCATGAGCAATCCTCCAAGGCAACAGAATAATCCTTACTCTAACACGTATAACCCAGGGTGGAGGAATCACCCAAATTTTTCATGGAGTAATCAAGAGAATCAAGCTCAACCAAGACAGCATTTGGGATATCAAGGACACCCTCAACAGTCATCATATCAAGGTCCTTCATCTTCCCAACCTCAATCTAATGAGAAGAAGGCTTCTTGGGAGTTAGCCTTAGAGAAGTTGGCTACACAAACCTCAGCTTTTGTCAAAACAACTACTGATTTTATGGAGGAAACAAGAGCGGGGTTTAGAAATTAGGATGCTTCAATCCGCAACTGGAAACTCAGTGGGCCACTTGCAAAATAGTTTCGGAAAGGCCTCATGATTCATTACCAAGTGACACAAATCAAATCCTAGAGGAAATGAGCATGTTTTAGCTATAACAACTAGGAGTGGGAAGGTACTTGAGCCTCAACCAAAGGAGGAGAAAACCAATGAAGAAGTGCCACACGAGCAAGTTGAAGTAACTCACGGCGGTTTGTCTAATGACTCTAATGAAAAGGAGTCACAAAAGGAACAAGCAGTGAAGATGTCACCGCCAACTATCAAACTGCCATTTCCCAAAGACTCAAAAAGGAACAAGATAAAAACAAGTTTGGAAAGTTTCTAGAAGTGTTTAAGAAGCTCTGATTAACATTCCTTTTGTTTGAGGCACTTGAGCGATGCCATCTTATGCCCGATTTATGAAGGAGTTGCTTTGTCAAAGAAAAGGAAGTCAAGGAAGATGAGATTGTGGCACTTACCGAAGAGTGCAAAGCTATAATTCAGAGGAAACTACCACCTAAATTGAAAGATCCGGGTAGTTTCTCCATTCCTTGCACCATTGGTAAGTGAACATTGAGAAGGCTCTTTGTGATCTTAGGGCGAGTGTTAATCTCATGCCGCTATCTATCATGCACAAACTTGGGATTGGAGAGGTTAAGCCTACTATGATCTCCTTCAATTAGCGATCGATCCGTCGAGCATCCATATGGTATTGTGGAAGACGTGCTAGTGAAGGTTGACAAATTCTTCTTTCCAAGTAGATTTTGTGGTCTTAGACATGGAAGAGGATACGATATCCCTCGATTCTAGGAAGACCATTCCTAGCAACTTCAGAGCATTGATTGATGTGCCAAGAGGTAAACTGATTTTGAGGGTGGATGGAGACCGGTGACCATCAATGTCTTTGATAAATCTGCACTAACATCGATCTCTATGCCCCGTCAATCATCCATTGCATCCAAGGTAAAGCTCAAAAGGAGTTAGTGGGCCTGAAATCTGTGAAAAAATTGATACCTCCATGGCCCGACGAAATCTCACATGCTAAGGTTTATTTAGAACTCCCATGTTCAAGTCAAGTTCCAAATGCCTTTGGAGGGGATTGCAAGGTCAGTGACCAAGTATGGAGGCAAAGATCTGACAGAAGAAAAGTGTCATCCTACTTCTCCTGTTTCAAGCCACCTTGATGAGCTGAGAAGCAACATCGAGCTAATGACGTTAAACAAGCGCTTCATGGGAGGCAACCCATGCTCAGGCTCTTCTATCTCTACTTTTTCATTTTAGTCATTTTTGTTTGATTTTTATTTGTTTAATATGTTTGTGTGCATTTTGCTTAATTGCTATGTTTAGTTTTAACTTTTTGTTAATTTGAGTCTATTGCCTTTGTGAGTCAAGCCAATGTTAAACTGTTTGGAGTTTACTTTTGTGGGTTCCCATGTTTGATAGTATCATTGTTATGTGAACCAACCATACATGCACTGCCTGTTAGGGAAACTTGAAAGCTTTATGGGCTTATTTCTGAGATTGTGGTACTTGAATGAGGACTATGACTTCCATGCATAAATCTTATAGCTTGTTGTTAATGTACTTAGTGATTTTTGTGATTGGATTTCATAATTCATCCTTGGGAGTTGTTTTGAGCCTTCAACATTTTTGCTTTGATGAGAGGTCACTGGTGAGTCTCTATTCTCCTAGCTTTGCTTGAATCTCATTTGCATGCCATGATTTGCACAATGCATCGACATGATAAAGGCAGTTTTGTTGTTGAGCCAGATAGCCATATAGCCAACCAAATGATGTTTCTTTCCTTTGTGTTGCCCCTTTTGCGCCTAATAAACTGAATTCTTTGTTTGCCCATACAGCATGCCATAGCCAAAATAATGAATGTCTTATCCACCTGAAAAGGGTAATTGAGCATTGAATTTACTGAAGGTGTGGGTTAGCAATGTACTAAGTTTGGGGTGGCCATTGTTAAAAAAAAAAAAAGAGTTGGCTTGTTGAATAGGAACCCTTTTGAGACCGATGGGTTACTGGGAAATACTTGACTTAATGATCAAGTACCCCTTTGAGACCATGTAGGTTACTGGGGAAATATAAAAGAAAAGGAGAATGTGAAAGGTATGAGATTTATGAATTGAAGTTTTGTTAGAAGTACCAATGCTCACTTGCTTTCTAAGATAGCAGTTTATATGTTCATTTTATCTACCTTGTACTTTAGCACCAAAGCGACCTTGAATAAAGTCCTTTTGATTGTTGCATTTGTGAGTGGCGTGCATGCATGTTTGAGATGAAAAGCAAATCCAAGGAGGGTGAGCTCAATAAGTGATGACTGAGAGAAACACAAGCCCAAATACAAGAGTTTAAGTGGCCCAATTATTAGGTGTATCTTGATGCCGTGTTCATTAACTTTCAAGCTGTGATTGATCAGTGCATGGTTGTGATGTCCCTTATTTTTGACCCTTTGGGTTTCAGCTACACATTGAGAGTTCAGCTTTCAAGAATGCATATATGAATTGATTTGCTGTGACTTTGATGCTTTTGAGTTGTGGGACACTCTTGGTTTATTTTACTCAGTTCAGCATTGGTATTTGAGTTGTAGAGTTGTCTTTTCATTTAGCTTATTTCTTATTTTGTTTTGCTTGAGGACAAGCAAAGTTTTAAGTTTGGGGTGGTGATAATCTGCTAGATTATCTGTTTTCCAAAGCCTTTTGAGGGGATTTCACCGCTTAAGCCAAATTTTTGACGTTGTTTTGACCTTAAAACAGTTTTGTTTTGTCTTTTTAGTTAATTTATGTTAGTTTGTTAGATTTAGTTCATTTTGATTAGAATTATTGGTGCTTTAACTCATTTATCATTGTTTTGATTGCAGGCACCAAGAGAAATATGATGAAGCTCAATGTGGCAAAGAAAAGCACTCAAGAAGAGAGGACTTAAAGCCTCCAAGGAAGATCAAGAGCAAGTCTGCTGAGCCCATGGCGCCCAGGCGCTACAGAAGGAGCGCCTAAGCGCCCTTAAGCTTCAAAGGAGACACGCTGGATGTTGAGCGCCTAGGCGCTCAAAACGAAGCGCCTAGGCGCTCACGCTCATGACAGCAAATGCGTTCTGGACGTTCCGCGCCCAGGCGCTACAGATGAAGCGCCTAGGCGCCCATACCAGAGTTTAAATTCATATTTTCTGACCTAAATGAAGGGGGCTGCGTGGAGAGAAGAGGGGGGAGCCGTTTTGGAGCAGAGAAACACCCTATCTTGGGTGCTCTACGGTGAATTTGAAGAGAAGAAGAGTGGGAGCTCAGATTTTCTTTAATCTTCCATGGAGTTTTGCATCTTCTTCCCTATTGTTCTAGTTTTTACATTTATTTCCATGTCTAGCTAAACTCTCCCTTGTTGGGATTAGGTGGATTTTGATGGATCTTGATTGTTATTGATGTTGGATTTAATTAATATAAGTTGCTATCTCTATTTTGAGTTTATGATCTCTTCTCTTAATGCTTTCTAAGGATTGATCCTCTTTGGAATGATTTTAAGGTTGTATGTTGAATGGAAATTTGATATATGATTTGTGTTATGAGATTATGAACCTTGCTTATCTCTAGGCTAGGAATAGTCATTGATTTGCTTGTTACCTCTTTGAATTCTAAATCGTAATGTTTGTTTTCTCTTAGATTCACCTAAGGAATTAGGGTTTTTAATTGGGAACAAAGGGTCAATCGCCTAAGGAATTAGGGTTTGATTAAATTAGAGAATCCGGTAACAAAATAAGAATAGTAGCTTGTATTAATTCCAATTGATATGCAACAAGTGAAATCAAATGAAGCTTGATCCCAACTCTTTCATTAATTGATTGTTTTTCATTTTGCATACCAAGTGTTTGATAATTTTCTAACTAGAAAAACCCAAAAATATTGTCATTGCTTTTGTTTCTTTTGATTTTGTTATTGTTATTGGAACCCATTTTAATTCAAATCTTGGTCTAAATAGTAGCTAACTTCGTGAATTGGTATTTGGCCATCGATCCCTGAGAACGATATCCGGTTTCTCACCGTTTTTATTACTTGACGATCCGGTACACTTGCCGTGGTCACATCACCCACCATCTCCTGGTCTTTACCAACTTCAATCTCTTCTTCCAACAGCTTTGTTTTCGGATTACCTTCAATTTCTTTCCCATTTCTTAGTGAGATTACCTTGCAATGATCAGTCGAGGTGCCTTTTGGATTATTGACTGTATCACTCGGGAAAGTGCCTGGGGGCCTGTTATTGATTGCATTTGCTAATTGCCCCACCTGAGTTTCAAAGCCCTCATAGAAGCTGACTGGCTCTGTATCACTGAGTTATTCTTTGCTAAGTGAGCTTCTGTCTTTGTCATGAGGGTATCAGTTTTCACCATCAACTGTATGAACATATCTTCAAGAGATGGTCTCTTATCTTGATTCGGCTGTCTGGGTTGTGAGGGGAATCTAGGAGGATTATATGGTCGCTCAGCTACAGGCGTTGAGGAAGAGGCTCCTTGATTATCCCTCCAAGAAAAGTTTGGATGGTTCCTCCATCCAGGGTTATATTGATTGGTGTATGGGTTATTCTGCGATGATCGGTAGTTCCCCACATAATGTGCACTTTCAGAAGTGGTAGGGCACCTATCACTTGAATGGTTATCAACGCATTTGTCGTACAACATGAATGGGCTCTGGGGAGCATGATGTCCCATACTGTCCATCTTGCTTGCTAGAGCTACAACCTGTGTAGATAGCGAGGTTAATGCATCTACTTCATGAAGTCCAATGGCCCTTCATAGAGTGTTTCTTGCGACAGGCCACTGATAGTTGGTAGCAGCTAATTCCTCCAAAAGTTGGAAGGCTTTGTCGAAAGATTTGCTCAACAAAGAGCCTCCAGTTGTAGCATCAACTATAGGGTGGTGGTGTGGTAGCAGGCCCTTGTGAAATGAGTAGATTTGGTGCCAAGGTGGTATCTCATGATGTGGGCACCTTCTCAGAAGTTCCTTGTACCTTTCCTAGGGTTTATGCAAGGATTCCGATTCAGACTGAGTGAATAATGTAATATCATTCACCATCTTCGCAGTCTCGGCCAGAGGGAAGTATTTATTCAAAAACTTAGTATATACCTTTGCCCAAGTTATGATTGATCCCGTTGGAAGAGAGTGCAACCAACTTTTGGCTTTATCCCTTAAAGAGAAAGGAAAAAGCCTTAGGCGAATAGCATCCTCAGATACTCCGTTGTGCCTAAACGTATCGCAAATCTCCAGGAAGTTAGAGAGATGTGCATTGGGATCCTCATTAGATAAGCTGCCAAACTGAACAAAAGTTTAGATCATTTGGATAATGGTTGGCTTAATCTCGAAGTTGTTTGCTCGGATGGCAGGACGTCTAATGTTGGATTGTATATTATCCATCTGAGTAGTAGCAAGCTCCCTCAGTGGCCTTGTGCGACTATCGTCCTCTACCTCATACGTAGCGGTTTCTTCCACCATCTTAAAACTTATCTGAAACAAATAAAGAATTGAAACATAAACTAATATGCACAAAAGAAATTTAGACTAGAACTAATTAAACTTATTGTCAATATTAATTCTACTGAAATTATGCCGTAGTCCTCGACAACGGCGCCAAAACTTGTTCTTTCTTTTACTTACAGCAAGTGCACGGATCACACTTTGCAATATAGATAGGAGTCAGATATCATTCCCACGAGGACTATTGCTAATTCAGAACTAATTATAAACCAATAGCTTAATAATTTTTATCTAAGAACATTTAAATTGAGAAAGTTGTGTGTAAACTAATAGAAAGATTTAAATGCTAGCTAATTGGAATTATAGCTTAATAATTTTTATCTAGAACATTTAAATTGAGAAAGTTGTGTGTAAACTAATAGAAAGATTTAAATGCTAGCTAATTGGAATTATAGTTGTTGATTAAAGAATAGGGAATCCTTCTTCAACTTCTACTTCAATTGATGATATGCAAACCTCTTTATCAATATATATGATATGGAATTTGTTGGCTTAAGAATCTTTTGCAGTTAAAAGCCTATGTCCAGGTCATTTAACCATGCATCGTTTACCTAGTCACTATGTGTCCATGAGATCTAGATTAGATTTCACTCATTAAGAGCAAGTCTTAACAATAGCCATGCATGACTAATAGGTATATTTCTATCCTATTAGCTAATCAATTTATTCAAGCCAATTGAATGAAATCAAACATGCATCAATTATACATATGACCTTAAATCCAACTTCCTATGTCTAGGTTCATTAGATTTAATCAAAACATATTAAATATTGCCCAAATATTCAAAAGCATTAGGAACAATATGATTGAACAATCCCAAATCGCATGTATTAACTTAAAGGTTTACAAAATCATCAATATTCATAGAAGGATCCAAAGAAATCCTTATACACAAACTAGCCACTCATGACAAATAAAAATATATAAAAAATACTCATTGTCATGATCAGAATAGAGAGGAAGTTGAAGGAGAGGAAGTTGCAAGCTCAATAATGGTAGTCCTTGGTGCATGAATCCTCCTTGTGGAAGGATTTGGCCTCCAACTTTAGTTCTTTTAGCTTCTTTTTAGTGTCACAAATAAACTCTAGCAGTTGTGTTTTTTAAAACAAAAACGTTCTCCTTTTGAAATATGATAGAATAGTATTTATAGGCTTCAGAAATCTATTTCACATCGCGATGCTCCACATGTCACGTTGCGACGCGTGTTGAAATTAGGTCAAGCACGCCACGACGCTAATTCTTCACATCGCGGCGCTCTAAATGTGTAGCTCTCTGCCTGAACAGTAGACTTCCACACGCCGCGACGCTAACTTGTCCACGCCGCGATGCTAACTTGCCCATGCCGTAAAGCTGAATGCTGTACTTCATCTAGTGCTTTCTCTTCCAATGCAGCTCTAAGTCCTTGATCATTATTCTCATTTTGAGCCCTTCCTGCAATTAAGAAGTCACCAGTTTAATGACAATAGTAGGTTCACATAATCATAGGAAGAATTATACTAATTTGCTCATAAAACATATAGGAAGATATCACAATTGAAATTAATGAATTTAGCTTAAAATCTTCCAATTATGCTCAATAACAAAGACTAAGCAGTCAATACAGCACAAATATAGGCCACAATAAGACCATTTCATGGAGTTATCAAGTACTATAGCTAAGTTCCTTTTAAGACCTAGTTTCTTAGTTTATTTTATGTTTGATCTGCCCCAGTTTTTATGGGCATACATTGTACGAACATCGATCCTTCATTCAATCAATAAAATGAAGAAGTTATTTTTATACATCTACTTGCACTCTCTAAAGTCTTAAAGACCCTCAAGCTGAACTCCATCTTGGCGATGTCTACAGAGCTCGTTCCTTATAAGATCCAAAATTTCTTTTAATGATTCAATGACCCTTAAACCAAAAAATGCCTTGCGAATGTCTAGAGCCCGTTCCTTATGGGATCCAAGGTCTCTTAGATTCCAAGTTAAGAGGAATAACTGACAAAACCCATTTGTGTATTTTTTTTCATGAGTTATGGGCCCATACTCAAATCCTCAACACTTGGTCATAATTATTCTGTGGTTGTGAAATTAATTGGCAACACGAGTTATGACATTCGTGGTCTGCCATCAGGTACCTTCCGTGGATGTCTTATGTTGAATTGGTTCTGAAATTGAAAATTCCTCAGTGTTAGGTGACTTTCTCAACTAGACCATTAACAATAAAGACCCCAGCTATGGTTCACCTTTTATTTTGCCTAAGTCCTTGAAGGAATTCTGAGTGCTCAAGTATTTGGGCGTTGGACCCCGGGCCAAGGTTTTATGCAAATAAAATTCTCCTAAGTCCCTAAATGGCAACGAAATGCACATTAATGATAGGCATTGAACATAGTATGGACCATGGAAAACGAAAAAGGAAATAAACACAAGGATGAAGCAAAGGCATTTAATTACAACCCGACAACTGGGGAAATTGTCTTTACAAAAAATTAAAAGCCCCACACAAGGGGAAAAAGAAAGCAGGAAAGCACGAGAAAATCAAGCTCCAACAACATCTACCTCAGGGTTTTGAATGTCCGTCCTCACTGCTCCGGCATCACCTTCAAGAGTCAGTCAAGAATACCAATTAAAGGCCCGACAACAGGGACCCCAGTAGCACCCTGGTTGTCTTGTTGAGCTTCCTCCAAAAGTATAAGATGGCCATCTCGGAGTCCAATTCATCCAATGCCAGCGTCACCTCGGGGCTGAAGAGTTGAACTTGGGCAATTGCATTTTGGAATTGCTCGCCGCTGATCTTTGTACAGATACTTATCAGCTGCCGAGTATCCTTCTGCAGTCATGCCATATTGGATCGAAGGTGTTGATTTTCAGTCCGGAGGCTTTCATTCTTAGTATGGACGCTGTCAACTTCCTTACTAGCATTTGCGGAGCAAGCCTTCTCTCTCTTCAGAACATCCTCCGAGTCCTCCAGCTTCCTCTTCAGCTTGTCATTCTTTGCCCCGATGTCCTCCAAGGCCTTATCGGCCTTCTCTTTTTCTTTAAGGGCCAACTCGAGCTTCCAAGCCTTTTCTTCTTCAGCTGCCCTCGTCTTTTCCACTTCCTTGGATGGTATTTGCTCTCCAAATTAGTTCAAAAACCTTTTGAGGAAGTGAGCTTCGGAAACAAGGTAGAGTCTGCTGATTTGGAACCTTGTCAAGATATCTGATGGAGTTTTCTTAGAATTGCAACCAACAACATCATCCAAGAGCTGGGAGTCTAGAATGGCACAGGCGCCACATCCTTCTTATACAAGGCAAACGAGGTTAGGACCTCAACTGTTTCCAAGGCCGGCCTCTTCCCACGGTCTGGCCCACTTCCTTCACCAGTCTTCTTCTTTCGTCTTTGAAAGGGCTGAGCAGGAGTTTCCTCCGTTTGAGTCGTGTCCACCTCGATCACCAGACTTTGGATAGTAGAGTCTGGAAGAGCGTATGCTGGAGTGTTGGAGGGACCGATATCCATGTTCCTCACCTTCAGAGCCCGGAGGGCGATTAGAGCTTCTCTGGATGCCATACTTTATACAAAACAAAGATGAAGTCAGAAATAGCATAAAAAAGTATTATAAACAAAGGGTTAAAGACAAACTATGTCCTTAATTCTACCTAGAATGGCCTCAAGAGTTTTATCATCAGTGGCGTCTAAGACATCCTTATAGGAGATGAGGCCAACATTCTGAGCCTACGTATTAAAAAAATCAACACATTTGGTGTCATCCCGATCAAGATTAGGTTTCTCATTTTCAATCATTTCAATAGGGGTGTCCCACACCCTTGTAATCCAGTACAAGTCAAACATCGGGTCCCCACTGGCCTCTGGGAAGAACAGAAGGGTCTCCATCATCTTAAAGAACTTTGTCTTGTAGTTCTTGAAGCTATCCTGAAAGACTCCAAAGACTTTCCGACTGAGTCTTGGCCGAAGTGTGAGCCAATTCTTCTGCATTGTTCTCTTTCCATAGGGGCATCATCGTGTTGAAAGGTAGAAAATGCCTTCTCCGAGAACTGTAGTCCGACTACCTAGCAAAATCTTTTGAAGGCAAAAATGTTTCCCCAGCTATTGAGGTGAAGTTGGGACGGAGCCACGTTGAGAGTGTGAAGGACTGTAATCTGAAACCCATTGAATGGGATCCAGAGTCCTAATCGAACGAAAATATCTTCATATATAAACATATAGTGTACGCCTGCCTCTCGGGCTGAACATACTCTCACGTTCTCCATTAGAGCCAACACCCGACACTTGTGGTCCTTTGCACCACCTTCTGTTAGCTCCAAGTAGCTCACGAGCTGTTTAACCTTCTCCTCAGTCTAGAATTTGGACTCGTGGTTCGAAACGTCATCTCCAACCCAAGGATACATGTGCCTTCATGGACAAGTACCATGGAGCTTTTCACAGCCGGTCTACAGGGCCCAACCACTTGTCTCCTAGCCATTGAATCTCTGGAAACACCCACAGAGGTCGATAAGGTGTTGTCAAAATCAAGAAACTCTAGTAACTTATAGATTCAGACATGGTGGAAGACTAACAACAGATGAAAGTCCTATTAAAGGACTCTCTACATCTACCTCGGTCCTCTATATCTAGTCATCTACGGACACCAGCCTCCACGCCTTCAAAGACTTGTCAGAGTTGTAACACCCCAATTTTTAGAAAATGTCCCGAATGTTCTGTTTGCTGTTTTTCAAGCTTTTGTGTAAATGACTGTTATGTCCATGTTTTACTGTTTCTTGTTTTTCTGTATGAAATACAAATATGTTTTACAGGCTAAAATTTTATTTGATCGTTTTACGTATTTTGCTTTGAGACGGTAAAATAAAAATTTTCTCGAGCTACTGTTTTAATTTTTTTGGGTGATATACAGACAATTAATACTGTCTGTAATTTTATTTGAACGTTTTGGATGATTTGCTTCGTCGTGGGGAAAATGGAAAAATGACCGTTATGTCCCGATTGTACTATTTTTAATTTTTCTATACGTTGCAGTGCTTAATATTACTGTCTGTGATTTTATTTGGACTTTTTGTGTGATTTGCTCCGAGACAGGAAAATAATATTTTTTCGGGCCGGGGAAATCTTGTTTTAATTATTCAGACTGGGGGATCTTACAAAACCCAATTCTGAATGAGACGATAATTAATCTTTTAATTTTTAGAATTTGACTGTCCAATAAAATAATTTTGTATATTATTTTATTAGTCAGTATAATTAGATGACAGTGGACCCGAAAATATTTTGCGAGACCCACGTTTAGCTAATACAGTTAACTTAGTAGCTTAATTAAGCATCATTAGTGAAGGAATTCTCTAGAACAAGTGACTAAGCTAGATGACTAGGTTAATTAGTGACTATGCATGGTGACTAAGGCTAATGACAAGGCAAAGATGAACCAATGGGAGCCAAGCTTACTAACCAAGTTTTGATCTTGGCCTTTGATGCATTCTAAGGCTTGGATGAAGCCAAATCCATGGACACCTTGCATGGCATTGAAGGCTACGGCCAAGTCATTTTGGAAGACCAAAAATCACTTTGTCTTCAAGCATTTTCTCTCTTCTCTCTCTTCCAAAAACCCTAAACACCATTGATGTTTTCTTGAAGCTCCATTCGGCCAAACACATTTCCATACTATCCAACCACCCAAAATTCTATCCAACCAAGTTTTCTAAACCTAAACACAATCCTAAGAACATCTCTAGTTGAGAGTTCTTGCAAAATCCTTCATTTGAAGCTTGAAAACCTACTTGGAAGATTTAACCAAGAAGGTGAAATTCCTAGTTTTTCTTTTCTAAATTCTTTTTCAAAGTTTTAAGCCATGATTTTTCCATGGTTTAAGCTCTCTTTCTATGGTTAGTAACTTGTAGTTTTGTTTAAGCTTGTTAGGTGATTTTGAAGGAGAAAACCGAAACATAAGGAAAGGTGTGAAAGAGTTTTAGTCTTCATTTAAGGTAAGAGGAAGACTAATCTTATCATCTATGGATGGTGGTAAGAAAATGGGGTGTGATTTTTGTGATTGTAGAATCCATAAGGATTCATTTGTGTGATTTTTTAGTGACTTGTTTATGTGTTTGTGTATTTGTTAGTAGCTTTCCTATTTGATGTTTGTAATAATTTGCATGTCTACAAGCTTTGATTGTATGTCTACAAGCTTTGATTTAGGTTATATGTGTTAGAAATATATTGCATGTGTTAAAAATGTATGATAATTTATAGCATGTGAATAATATGTCAAGGATTGCATGAGTGTTCCAAAGAACACAAACCTTGAGGCTCACGGCCATGACCAAAATGGAGAACCAAAATGTTCTCTTAATTTTCCTAAAATGAGATTTAATTAACTTAGGAACATTAACAAGGTATCACATTGTTTAGATTAAGGAAAATGAATTTAGAAATCAAATGACATAATTTTATGTGTAGGCCAACATGCCAAACCACTTATATATGATTTCTAAGATCAATTCCAAACCTTTTTCATTCAAAATAATGCAATATTTATTAAAAAGGAATTTTTTTAAAAAGAAGTTTTAAAGAAATTAATTGATTAGAATTAATTGTCTTGAATTAAAACTATTGATTTTATTGTTAGAAATGAAATACATTAACTTTTGAGAATTTCTAACATATGGCTCATGCTGTATTTTGAAGCATGTTAGTAGTTTTCAAAATGATTAATTATATGGTTTAAAAATTAAATAAACAGAATTTTTACAGAAAAATTAGGAAATCATTATTATAATTTTCTAAACAAAATACTGTCAATTTTTAGTAAAAACGGGCAATTAAGATAGAAAAGATGTCCAAAAGGCAAGATATACGGTATGAAAAATATTTTACATAGTTTAAACGTATTATTTATTATTTCTATTTATTTAAACAGTAATTTTTAAGGAGTTTGGACAAGAAAATGATTTAAAAATCTTACGCGATTGAGAAAATGTATTAAAAACTCTACGCGATTTTGAAAACAGAAAAATAAATTTACGCGATTTAAAAACGTTTGTAAAAACGACGAGATTGTGAAAACGCGATAAAATTTCTACGCGATTGACCGAAACGGTATTTTCCATATTCTTTCTGGATTTTCTGTATTTTTCTGCTGTCGGGCTATGAGGTGAACCCGTACAGGCTTTGGAACAGTATTTGTCCGGTGGGACTTACTGTATCTTTTTATCTTGGTTATGCCAGTTTTTGGTGGATTGGTTGACGAGGGGAATCACATCGTGTTGTCGATGCGATAAACGTAGTGTGGTTCATTGTTCTTATGAACTTGGAGACGTTAGTGTACGGGATTCCATATATGGACAGTCGGTCGCTCCGCTGGGCCGTGGTAACCGATAGCACACTAATGGACTCGACACGCACTATTTTTAATCGAGATTTTGTAAAGTCTAATAGTACATTGCCTGTAGTGCCACAATGTGAGACCGTGAACTACACCATGCTTTGGATGATGGATTCCATATGACTTGGGGCTATAGACGCAAAGTGTGACAGCGCAATAGTTTGGTTGGGCAGCCGTGGTACTAATAGATTTTGCGAATCATTCTCTCTCTGATATCTGTTTGTGTTAGCTCCATGGAGTAGGATCGTGTCATGTTGCATTTAATTATATTTTGAACATTATTTATTTTATCTGTTTATTTATTTATTTGGTTATTGATTCTGAGAAATTGTCTGTTTCTGAAATTATTTTATTTGTGATGTTATATTGTATGTGTTATTGTTTTATCTATGAAATCATGTGTTGTTATGATAATTAGATTTTTACACTATTATTATTAAATTACTTGTTATAGCTTTTCATATTGCATGAACTGTATATCTGTTGTTTGTCGTTTTCTTATTTGCCATGTTTGTGATGATTTTAGATTGTCTTACCTCTTTCTTTATTGTATGTGTTTTACGTATATTTATTTTACGCGGTAAAGAGTTTGAGGAAGAGGAACAGCCTCTTGAGATTCTGTATCCCGAGGAGGAGGAAGATCAGCAAGCCAAAGATCAGTTCGACGATCAAGAACCATCTGATCATTCATATCCATTGGATTGATTGGTTTGGGTATGGCGGTGCCTGGATTTTTGGGGTTTGTGACACTCGAGTTTCACGGTGGATCGTTAGCTTGGCATATGCGAGGAGACAGAGACTCCGTGACGTATGCGGGATGGCTGACTGTGTCCCTACGTCATAGGTTTGATGATGAGCCAGTGATGACGACGACTGTGTTTCTGCACCTAGAGTTACCTTTATCCATTAGGCGTCATTGGGGTGGTGTATCCACTGAGCCTAGTGAGATGACACTCGTATCGACTGCGCGGTCTCATGTCCGCCGAGTGTCGAGGCATCCTGGATATTTATCTTCTGATGAGTTTCCTGAGAATGATCCATCAAAGGATTAAATATTTATGATGTATTTTTTTTGGGCGCGTCTGTGTATGTATATATTGACTCTTTACTGTTTTTCTTTACTGTTTCTGTTTAAGTATTTGTAGTTGTAGTTGTAAATTATTTGTATAACTTATAACTTGGACCATATGTATATTATGAGTGATGTTGTTCTGTTTATTTTATATTTCTGCATTATTTTATTTAATAATATTCTGTTTAACAGGAATTATTTTACAATCCATATTAATACGTAATAAATGTTTTACAACTTGGGTAGATTTTATTTATTTCTTTTTATATATGTGACATCCCCACAAGGGTGTTACAATCAGCCTGAGATGAGTACCCCCACCGCTCACGGCACGGTGGAGAAGGTGCTCCAAAGAGCAACACTAAAGGGTTTGGCCCAAAATCACTGGTATCCCAACTCACTTTGGAAGAAGAAAAAGGAAAATTGCCCAAAGTTTATAAGATAGAAACCCTTTGCCTCAAGGTGACGCTAAGAATAGTAAAAATTAGAAGATAAAAGGAGAAATACCTTGAAGAAATGAAGAAAAATTGATGATTAAAAGAATCTAAACTGTTAAAAAATGCTGCCAGTCGCTTGAAATTGCACTTCTCCATCGTGAAAATCACCTGAAATCGCCTTTGGCTACTAAAAATTTGAGAGAAATAATAAAGTGTGGAAGAGGCACCCTTAATCCCTATTTATAGAGGCAAAATGGTTATGAGGCAATTCAGTCCTAACATTTTGAATTTCAAAACCTCTCATCATAACGCGCTAAACCCTAACCATGACGATCCAGTCAGAGCGTGCCATATAGACGTCACAGTTGTCGCAATAGTTGAAACGATGGTTACTCATAAAACCAAATGTCACGCAAGCCCTGTTATTTTTAGTGCGGATTTTTTCTATAGACCCCAGTTTAACACTGGAATGTCCCACCTGATCATCTGATGCTTGGGCAGTGTCCGGAACAAGGCGCGTCCATGAGTGTCAAATAGTTTAGTCGTTAACGCTTCCAGATTAGAGCTCTTAACCCTTTGAGGGTAGCACAAACTACGACTTCAAGTAAAGCGCGGATCCCGTCACTTAGGGGCATTGAGACTTACCTTGATACTTCGCTATATTAGCCAAACATCAAGCTGGGGGGAAACATGAAATATTATTACACAATGAGTGTTGGAATTATCTCGGTGAAAGAAACAGACAATGGAAATAGAAAATAGAACATTCAAGGAAGCAAAAAGAAACTTTTTATTCATATTTCATACATCGTCAGTTCTAACAAGAAGATCTTAAAAACTACCCTAATACAAGAATTCCCATTGGAGAAAGCCAGAAAGCAAGCCAGATGAGATAGTGATGATGATGATGACCACTAACCACAGCCACCCCCACGAATCTTCCAAAAACCAGCACCTATCTCTTCTCTGTTGGCCAACATGAGCAGAATGCTTCACTCCAAAAGATTATTCCACCCCAACAAGAGCAGGCTTCACAATCCTACATATCCAGCTGCACATCGGGGTGAAACCACAGTACCTGGGCAGTACCTATAGTTGTAGTTAGGAGGACAGAGGAGGGAGAGCGAAAAACCTCTATGCCTCACAAAAATTATAATAAAAGCAACAAATCCCCCTAGCAAGTGCAAGAAGGCTACATACTCCTGTGTACGCCTGGAGAGAAAGGCTTCTGCCACCCAGATGCATATTGAACTGCCCGCGTAAAGCAGGTACTAGGTCCTCACTGAACCATTATGCTTGGTATGAAATGCCTTCATCAGAGGAGTATGTGGGAGAAAAGGAAACTCTTTTAAGAACTTTGGAAAACATAGGAAAATGATTTTAGAAGGGGGCATAACTTTCCTCATGTTTACAAGAAATGAGAGAAAAATCATTCCCTGGAAAGAGATCACTCTCAATGAAAGAAACAGATGCCAGCTGTAACACCCTCCTTAGGGTATCACATGGCTGACTCCCGACTCATATTCTGAAAAGAAGTTCATACAAAGTTTGAGTTATAAAAGGTGGGTTTTAAATTTTTTTTTTACTGAAACATAAACTTACCGAAGTTCAAAGGTAATACCAAAAATATATTTATACTAATTAATATACAATATTGTCACTAATTAATATTTAATAATTTAAAGAGAAATATAAAACTTACAGACTCTCTTCTAACAGTAACAAACCCTATGACGGGTCCTACTTAAATAGCACGGTAACACACTAATGATAAAACTTAACATACTCGTTCCTTCTCTTGTATCCAACTTGATGCATCAGAACTCTACTCCTTATCAACACTGCACATCATTGCATCTTGAATGACCGCTTCTCAATGTTGTCACCAATCTCAAAGCATCCATCAGTTCCTTCTCAGAAACTCGTTCCATCTATTATATATTCATTTAATAACACAAGCCCAACCAAACAATAAAACAAAGAGGTGAGATCACCTACGCCAATACCAACACTAAAAGACAGATAACACAAACAGCAATATCATCCAGGTATATCATACCAAAATTTCAATCATGTATTCAACATTAATCAGCTATCATCATCCAATCATATATCATTTCAAATATCATTCAATATACACAATAATGCCCTCAATCATTATCCAATTATCATCAGTTCAAATCATACGATAATATCAATAATGCCATCCATATTCATTATCATCATCATCATCTAGTATTATTCAATAGTTCAATTATCATAATCAATATTCCTCAAATATTATATCACACAGATATAAATGTTCAGATTATGCATGTACAAATAGACTCGATTTCTTACTCCATGGAGCTAAACTCAGGTTCAGAGAAAATGATCGAAAAGACCGGCCGGTACCACGTGCTTTAATTCTCATTTCAATTTTTGCACATCTAGCACATACATGACAGTCTTTATCAGATCTTGATTATGGATAGTGTCTCGGTCAGGATCATCGGTGTGTTGCATCGGTGTAACCTATGGATACAGTAGAGCGACTCACTGCCCACTGTAGGCAACCCGCACCCGATGCCCCCAAGGTCAACGAGTGACTTACACTACGCATATCGCACCCACTCAAGAGTGTGTTTCTCTAGGCAATCAGCCATATCCAAATCCTCATCGGACCATTCCAATGCATGTATAATGCACCAAATACCAATCATAGGTATAATACCAATCATAGGTATATCTCATAATTTCTCAGATATAGTTTATACAATGCACGAATATATCAGTGCAAGTCCAACCACAAGGGCCATTCTTTTCAAATTCGTTTGTTCAATTAAATCATATGCCTCAACGCATATTTTTTCCAATGCATCTAAAATGCACCACGTGCCAATAACAAGCAAAACTCGTTGCTTTCACAAACAGTGTCTATACACTGGTTTTACAGTAATCATACTGTATTTTTCAATAACAAAATTATGTTATCATGTTTTCATAGTTATAAAACACTGTTGTCGTGTTTTCACAATCCCGCAATATTTATGTTACGTTTTCACAATTCTAAAACATTTCTATTACGTTTTCACAACGTTGTAACACTTCTGTTACGTTTTCACAATTCTATAAATTTTTTATTATTTTTCACAACATCGTAACACTTCTGTTACGTTTTCAAAATACCGCAACACTTCATTGCACTTTTAAATCACGTATTAATTTTTCAACGTTTTTCTCAATCGCATAAAAATATACATTTCTCAAATTGCGTAGCAATTTTTCACCATTTTCAAAATCGCGTAACTTAAAAATCATTCTTTTAAGTTGCGTAAATCATTTTCTATCATTCTCAAAATATTTAAAACACTTTACAAATCACATAACGATTTTTCGCCACTTTTCACAATCACGTAAAAATAATTCATCACTTTTCATTCATGTAGTGATTTTTCAATAGTAGTTCAAATTATGTAAAATATTTAAACGTAATTCACATCGTGTAGAAATATTTCAACGTATTTAAAATCACGTAGAAATATTTTTTTTGTATTTCAAATCGCGTAGCTTAAAAATCACGTTTTTAAGATACGTAAATAATTTTTCACCACAATTCCATTACAAAAAATATTTCTTGACCTTCAAAAATTCTTTTTCAACCTTTTTCAAAATAATATGACTTCTCATATTATTTTTCATATTTCTTATTCAAGAAAATCATTTTCACAATATAATTTTTCCATTTTTTCACTACGTAAAATATTCCTCAATGATCATTTCTAATATCATTTTTCACATTTTCTTCCTCAAGAAATCCCTTTTCCACATTTTCCTACTTAATAAATCCTTTTCGGATTATAATCCACAAAATCACTTTTCCATTGATGTAAATCAATGTTTCAAATCTTAAATTTTCCTAACGAACTCCAAAACCCAAAAATAAGTTATACGTTAGTAAATTTTCAAATTATATTCTCCATTTTTCTG
This sequence comes from Ormosia emarginata, assembly GCA_029884605.1. Lineage (NCBI taxonomy): Eukaryota > Viridiplantae > Streptophyta > Magnoliopsida > Fabales > Fabaceae > Ormosia > Ormosia emarginata. Next base: position 24,791,441 of record JAQQTP010000062.1, on the reverse strand, counting down.
AAATCAATTCTAAAATTAATCTTCTTCAAAATAAATTGAAGTTAAAACATTTTCAACCTCTCTTTGTTTTTCGTTTACAAAAATTTCCATTCTTTCAAGGGATAAAACACTCTGATTCCCTTTCCAAAATCCTTGTACTAAAACACTTTGTTTCATAAAATCAAAGCATTCAAAATTCTTTAAAAAAATCGTAGACCTGATCATTGAAACCATCAAATATTTTCAAGTGACAAAACACTCTATTTCCATTTTCTTTAATCCTTGTACTAAAACACTTTGTTCAAAACACTTTGTTTTCACTTGAAAATTAATTTGTTTCACAAAACTAAAATCATTCCAACTCCCCAAAAATAGTGGAGTCTTTGGCCATTGAAGCCATCATTTCTTTTTCCTTCTAAATCTATTGTTTATCATTTTTGTTTTTACACAAACAAAACCATTAAAATTTTGTTTTCAAAACCGTGTGACTCATGGTCATAAAACCAAACCCATTTGTTCAAATTCATTTTCACTTTCTTTGTAAATCCTTTTCACTTTTTTTTTTGTAAATTCTTAAAATTAACATTGCTTGTTTTATTTTTCGAAATCATGATTAGTAAACACTTAGAAACTTTTTACACAAAATATATCAATAAAAGTCCTTCAAAACCGTGTTCATGTACTCTTGGAAAAACAAACCCTTTGTTTATTTTCCATTCTCTTTAAATCATCTATTTTCATCATTCATGAAAATACTAATTTGTGAACACCTATTTTGAGGTGTCTTGGCCGAAATTCACCATGTTCTAGGGACATAAAAATTAATTCCCTTGTTCTTGAAAAAATTCAACATAAACCCTAATCATGAGTGTCAAAACCATGACCACTCTTCCTTGGCCATTGGAGCCAAAAAATTGATTTCCTTTCCATTATCGCATCATGGCATACATATACATATTTCATCATAAATACCACAAGCATGCCATATTCACATCATGCATGTTATAAGCATACCATCAAAGCCATAAAATCATGCATAGCATATCAAGCATAGGCAAATAATCAAAGCTCATAAATACACACAAAATATTACATGACCATGGATATAAATCCTCACATGGATTCACCATCCATCAAATACCCAACCATCTCTCACCACCATACTTGGTTGGTGAGATGAATCTCCATCTTACCTCTTGAAGATCCTCAAAAGCTCCTTGTTTTGCTTCTCTTTCCAAGTCCTTCACCACTAAGGGCTTCTCAAATACAAAACAAAATACATAGAAATTAGTATACTAAGCTTGATTAAGAGAAACCATGGATCAAACATGGCTTAGATCATGAAAAAGAGAGAAGAAATGAAGTTTCCTTACACTTCACCTCAAAAATCCAATAACTTTGATCTTGAAGAAAGTCCACGAAGATGAATGATTTAGAGAAAGTCCCCAACATGAAAATTGCTTAGAATAACATGTAAATTCAAGATCTATGGTTGGATGAAAATAAAAGAGATTGGAGGGTGGGTTTAGGTGTCTTGGCCGAACCTAGCTTGGAGAGGAAAATAGAAGAGTTGTCTTGTTTTTGCTTCTTAAGAAAGGTGATAGAAAAGATGATGAAGTAAGATAGAAATGAATGAAATGATTTTTGGTCCCCCTCCTCCTATGCATTGCTGTAGAGTGAAGAGAGAAAAGAGTTTATTATTTGATCAAATAATTAGTATTGACTCATTTGAGAGAAAAGGTGATAAAGTGAGATATGAAATGATTTTGGCCCCTCTTTTTCCTTGCATTGCCGTGGAGAGTGAGTGAGAAATGAGTGAATTATTGTTAGAAGAATGACCAAGTAAAATGAGCAAAAGAATTGGCCCCCCTTCAAGTGCATGGCCGTATGCTTCAAATGGAGAAAGCCACCAATATTGACTTGTCTTACTTTGTTCAATTGATATAAGATGATAGAAATTGAATTGTAATATTTTGCCTCACAAATGGATGCATTGTCGTAGCTTCCTTGAAGCAAGCCACCATTATTGACTATTTCTTTGTTGTGTAATATAAATAATGGAACATGAATTAATTGAATCAAATTGGCCCCCTTTAACTTTGCATGGTCGTAGGCGTTTCTTCAAAAAGAATGGCCATTTTTGTTGACTTGGTCTCACTTTGTTTCACTTGAATTGTATCCTAATATCACAAAGTGAATTGCTTATTAGAGCAATTTGCTTTTGCCTTCACCGTAGAAGCATATAATTCAAGGAGTCCAAACTTTATTCAATAGCTTGTTTCCTATTGGTCCTTAAATAGTCAAGCCATTATTCTTGACCAATTTTCAACCATAGATTAAATTAAGATTAATATTCAATCTTGAAAGTCCAAGCCATTATTTAAGCATTCTTAGCCATTGATTAAATCAATGGTTAGAATTAAGGTAGACTTTAGGTGTAGCTTTAGATTAGAAGACTTAATCTAGGCCATTGGATCTTTCTCCTTTAAATTCTAGCCATTAGATGTGTTTCTAAAATGAAGGGTCAAGATTACTCCTTCTAACTTTACATCCAAGGGTCATAAATGATCTTTGTTACTTTAGAAGACCAAATCTCTACCATTGATTAAATCTAAATCCAATGGTTATAAATGGTCATAGTCACTTTATATGACCAATTCTACACTGTTGATTAAATCGATGGTTGATATTAAAGCCTTCTTTATTAAGCTTGCCTAGATTAAATCTCCACCATTGATTAGATCAATGGTGAACATTCAAAGCTTCCTAACCAAGTTTATTCTCACACCGTTGATTAAATCAATGGTGATTATCCAATGCTTCTTTATTAAGTTTGTTTCTTAACTGTTGATTAAATCAATGGTTAATATTCAAAGCTTCTAAATTAAAGTTGCTTCCTATTGGTCCGTTAAAAAGTTATCATAACCACTAATATTGACTAAGCAGTATAATATTTATTTTTATCTGCTAAAACTCCATGAAAGAATATATTTACTGTATTTTTATTGCCCGATAAATAAATACAGTACAAAACACAGTACAATAAATTTTTAGAAACTATTTTCGGATTGGATTTAGTAAGATCCCCTGTCTCCGTCTCAACAGTATAAATTTTTCTATGCGTAAATTTTTTTTACTTTGTGAGACCCACCCTGGGCCCACATAGGACTCACTGGGGCCCACATACAGTCTAAAAATATAAAATTTCATAATCACCCATAAAATCATAAAAATTAGAAAATGCACAAATATCAAATCAAATTACGTAAAATAATTAAAACTTAACAATAATAATTAAATTACGTAAAATTTTTCCCGGCTCGAAATTATTATTTTCCTGACACGGAGTAAATCACTCAAAACGATCAAATACGCTCACAAAATAAACAAAATAATTTTACATTGCACAGAAATTACTAAACAGTAAAATTATGTTAACTGTCAAAATTACTGTTTAAGAGATATGAAATTTGGGGTGTTACAATACTCCCCTTCTTTACAGAAATTTCGTCCTCGAAATTTGATAAACCTGATTTCACACCTTCAGAATAAATATAGATACTACTCTTCCATCTTATTTTCCAGTTCTCACGTAGCTTCTTCACTTACGTCATTCCAAACGATTTTAACCAATGAAATCTCCTTTGTCTCATGTTCACTTCTCCTGATCAAACAGATATCTCAGACTCCTATTATTACTAAAGACGTTGAACTAATCCAGCGGCTACTAACCCTCATTCATGCGTAAAATAGCTTTTCTCATGTACTTTAATTTCCTTGAAACATACATTACAACTCGTGAAGATTCTCCTTGTATGTATCAGTCCATACAAACACTTTATTCTTTCTGATAACTAAGTGAGAAGTCCTATGATCCAAATTTTTTTCAAGATTTCTATTACTGTCTTAACTTTTCACATTGACGAACTTCTTCAACTTTTGAAGAATCCAACACGCTTCCATTGCGCCACTCTGATACGATGACACGGATATAAATATAGGAATATCCTTTCTTGCAAGATATTCCTTCAATTGCAATAGATGAAAGAAAACATCATGGAGGATAACAAAACGATCGAATATGTTATCGAACATATCCAGCAAAGAATTGAATGTAACCCAATTTTAAGAATGAATTTTTTGGAATACTAACACTTTGTTGAAATAATTGCATAGGATATGGTTGAAAAAGAACCAATCCGTTTTCAAAGATCATGTCTGTTTATGAAACAGATCAAACTAACATAAAAATTTGATCTAGAACGATAATTTGGAATAACACAAGTAGCTCGATCGACTAAGAATAGAAACAGAAATAAACAAATCAGAGGATAACGAATAACTCTAACATATAATTGATCTACTCAATCATATGCCATAAAGAATAAGTTGCCTCCCAGAGATATACAGCATGGTCAAAGAATCACCTTCTGCAATACAGTCTCCCTTATTTAAGTCTTTAGCTCAGAACACACCCGTTCCATTCAGAGTAACAACTTTCCCTACTATCAGAGATTTTTACTAACAGAAAACTCTGTATTTCTGGAAATGTGTCCAAACTTTCTGTAAATTGTTTTCTTGGATGTACAATCCTTCGTTAAGTGCCCCTTTCCACATCACTTACTGCTTCTGGTTTCTCAATGGTCGTAAATACATTTTCCGTCAAAATCAATCACTTTCCTAATATCCCTAAGAAGAAATATCAGGTTCCAAAAATTACGAAATCTTATATTCTAGGACTGATTCTCTTACATAAGATCCTGAACCTCAACTTTCAGTTCCCGCTGTTCAGTGATCCTCTGTTCTCGTTGTATTGTCACGTCAATCATTCTTCCATAATGCTCTTGTAGTTGCAACTGCATTACGAGTAACATATTCCGCTTCCACACGCGTACATCTACCACGAGCCATTTTCCTATCTTTAAAAAAAATGGACGAATCAAAATACAACAGATCTGATATCCATTATAAACAACCTTGTTTCTTTTCAGAAAACAATAACATAAAAAACACAACACAAACAAAATAAACCTAACCACAAACCCCAAAAGACTCAAACCGTGCTCTGATACCAACTAATGTAACACCCTCCTTAGGGTATCACATGTCTGACTCCCGACTCATATTCTGAAAAGAAGTTCACACAAAGTTTGAGTTATAAAAGGTGGGTTTTAATTTTTTTTTCTTTACTGAAACATAAACTTACCGAAGTTCATAGGTAATACCAAAAATATATTTATACTAATTAATATACAATATTGTCACCAATTAATATTTAACAATTTAAAGAGAAATATAAAACTTACAGACTCTCTTTTAACAGTAGCAAACCCTATGATGGGTCCTACTTAAATAGCATGGTAAAACACTAATGATAAAACTTAACATACTCGTTCCTTCTCTTGTATCCAACTTGATGCATCAGAACTCTACCCCCTTGTCAACACTGCACATCATTGCATCCTGAATGACCGCTTCTCAACGTTGTCACCAATCTCAGAGCATCCATCAGTTCCTTCTCAGAAACTCGTTCCATCTATTATATATTCATTTAATAACACAAGCCTAACCAAACAATAAAACAAAGAGGTGAGATCACCTACGCCAATACCAACATGGCAACACAGAGATAACACAAACAACAATATCATCCACGTATATCATACCAGAATTTCAATCATGTATTCAACATTAATCAGCTATCATCATCCAATCATATATCATTTCAAATATCATTCAATATACACAATAATGCCCTCAATCATTATCTAAGTATCATTAGCTCAAATCATACGATAATGTCAATAATGCCATCCACATTATTTATCATCATCATCATCCAGTATTATTCAACAGTTCAATTATCATAATCAATATTCCTCAAATATTATATCACACAGATATAAATGTTCAGATTATGCATGTACAAATAGACTCGATTTCCTACTCAATGGAGCTAAACTCAGGTTCAAAGAAAATGATCGAAAAGACCGGCTGGTACCACGTGCCTCAAACCACGTGCTTTAATTCTCATTTCAATTTTTGCACATCTAGCACATACACGACAGTCTTTATCAGATCTTGATTATGGATTGTGTCTCGGTCAGGATCATCGGTGTGTTGCATCGGTCTAACCTACGGATACAGTAGAGCGACTCATTGCCCACTGTAGGCAACCCACACCCCGATGCCCCCAAGGTTAACGAGTGACTTACACTACGCATATCGCACCCACTCAAGAGGTGTGTTTCTCTTAGGCAATCAACCATATCCAGTCCTCATCGGACCATTCCAATGCATGTATAATGCACCAAATACCAATCATAGGTATAATATCAATCACAGGTATATCTCATATTTTCTCAGATATAGTTTATACAATGCACGAATATATCAGTGCAAGTCCAACCACAAGGGCCATTCTTTTCAAATTCGTTTGTTCAATTAAATCATATGCCTCAACGCATATTTTTTCCAATGCATCCAAAATGCACCACGTGCCAATAACAGGCAAAACTCGTTGTTTTCACAAACAGTGTCCATACACTGGTTTTACAGTAATCATACTGTATTTTTCAATAACAAAATTATGTTATCATGTTTTCATAGATATAAAACATTGTTGTCGTGTTTTCACAATCCCGCAATATTTATGTTACGTTTTCACAATTCTAAAACATTTCTATTACGTTTTCACAACGTTGTAGCACTTCTGTTACGTTTTCACAATTCTATAATTTTTCTATTATTTTTCACAATATCGTAACACTTCTGTTACGTTTTCAAAATACCGCAACACTTCTGTTGCACTTTTAAATCACGTATTAATTTTTCAACGTTTTTCTCAATCGCATAAAAATATACATTTCTCAAATTGCGTAGCAATTTTTCACCGTTTTCAAAATCGCGTAACTTAAAAATCATTCTTTTAAGTTGCGTAAATCATTTTCCATCATTCTCAAAATATTTAAAATAATTTACAAATCACATAACGATTTTTTGCAACTTTTCACAATCACGTAAAAATAATTCATCACTTTTCATTCATGTAGTGATTTTTCAATAGTAGTTCAAATTACATAAAATATTTAAACGTAATTCAAATCGTGTAGAAATATTTCAACGTATTTAAAATCACGTAGAAATATTTTTTTCGTATTTGAAATCGCGTAGCTTAAAAATCACGTTTTTAAGATACGTAAATAATTTTTCACCACAATTCCATTACAAAAAATATTTCTTGACCTTCAAAAATTCTTTTTCAACCTTTCTCAAAATAATATGACTTCTCATATTATTTTTCATATTTCTTATTCAAGAAAATCCTTTTCGCAATATAATTTTTCCATTTTTCCACTACGTAAAATATTCCTCAATGATCATTTCTAATATCATTTTTCACATTTTCTTCCTCAAGAAATCCCTTTTCCACATTTTCCTACTCAATAAATCCTTTTCGGAATATAATCCACAAAATCACTTTTCCATTGATGTAAATTAATGTTTCAAATCTTAAATTTTCCTAACGTAGTCCAAAACCCAAAAATAAGTTATACGTTAGTAAATTTTCAAATTATATTCTCTTTTTTTCTTAAATCAATTCTAAAATCAATCTTCTTCAAAATAAATTGAAGTTAAAACATTTTCAACATCTCTTTGTTTTTCGTTTACGAAAATTTCCATTCTTTCAAGGGATAAAACACTCTGATTCCCTTTCCAAAATCCTTGTACTAAAACACTTTGTTTCATAAAATTAAAGCATTCAAAATTCTTTAAACAAAATCATAGACATAATCATTGAAACCATCAAATATTTTCAAGTGACAAAACACTCTGTGTCTATTTTCTTTAATCCTTGTACTAAAACACTTTGTTCAAAACACTTTGTTTCCACTTGAAAATCAATTTGTTTCACAAAACTAAAATCATTCCAACCTCCCAAAAATAGTGGAGTCTTTGGCCATTGAAGCCATCATTTCTTTTTCCTTCTAAATCTATTGTTTATCATTTTTGTTTTTACACAAACAAAACCATTAAAATTTTGTTTTCAAAACCGTGTGACTCATGGTCATAAAACCAAACCCATTTGTTCAAATTCATTTTCACTTTCTTTGCAAATCCTTTTTCACTTTTTTTTTTTGCAAATCCTTAAAATCAACATTGTTTTTTTTTCATTTTTTGAAATCATGATTAGTAAACACTTAGAAACTTTTTACACAAAATATATCAATAAAAGTCCTTCAAAACCGTGTTCATGTACTCTTGGAAAAACAAACCCTTTGTTTATTTTCCATTCTCTTTAAATCATCTATTTTCATCATTCATGAAAATACTAATTTGTGAACACTTATTTTGAGGTGTCTTGACCGAAATTCACCATGTTCTAGGGACATAAAAATTAATTCCCTTGTTCTTGAAAAAATTCAACATAAACCCTAATCATGAGTGTCAAAACCGTGACCACTCTTCCTTGGCCATTGGAGCCAAAAAATTGATTTCCTTTCCATTATCACATCATGGCATACATATACATATTTCATCATAAATACCACAAGCATGCCATATTCACATCATGCATGTTATAAGCATACCATCAAAGCCATAAAATCATGCATAGCATATCAAGCATAGGCAAATAATCAAAGCTCATAAACACACACAAAATAATTACATGACCATAGATATGAATCCTCACATGGATTCACCATCCATCAAATACCCAACCATCTCTCACCACCATACTTGGTTGGTGAGATGAATCTCCATCTTACCTCTTGAAGATCCTCACAAGCTCCTTGTTTTGCTTCTTTTTCCAAGTTCTTCACCACTAAGGGTTCTCAAATACAAAACAAAATACATAGAAATTAGTATACTAAGCTTGATTAAGAGGAACCATGGATCAAACATGGCTTAGATCATGAAAAAGAGATAAGAAATGAATTTCCTTACACTTCACCTCAAAAATCCAATGACTTTGATCTTGAAGAAAGTTCATGAAGATGAATGATTTAGAGAAAGTCCCCAACATGAAAGTTGCTTAGAATATCATGTAGATTCAAGATCTATGGTTGGATGAAAATAAAAGTGATTGGAGGGTGGGTTTAGGTGTCTTGGCCGAACCTAGCTTGGAGAGGAAAATAGAAGAGTTGTCTTGTTTTTGCTTCTTAAGAAAGGTGATAGAAAAGATGATGAAGTAAGATAGAAATGAATGAAATGATTTTTGGTCCCCCTCCTCCTATGCATTGCCGTAGAGTGAAGAGAGAAAAGAGTTTATTATTTGATCAAATAATTAGTATTGACTCATTTGAGAGAAAAGGTGATAAAGTGAGATATGAAATGATTTTGGCCCCCCTTTTTCCTTGCATTGCCGTGGAGAGTGAGTGGGAAATGAGTGAATTATTGTTAGAAGAATGACCAAGTAAAATGAGCAAAAGAATTGGCCCCCCTTCAAGTGCATGGCCGTATGCTTCAAATGGAGAAAGCCACCAATATTGACTTGTCTTACTTTGTTCAATTGATATAAGATGATAGAAATTGAATTGTAATATTTTGCCTCACAAATGGATGCATTGTCGTAGCTTCCTTGAAGCAAGCCACCATTATTGACTATTTCTTTGTTGTGTAATATAAATAATGGAACATGAATTAATTGAATCAAATTGGCCCCCTTTAACTTTGCATGGCCGTAGGTGTTTCTTCAAAAAGAATGGCCATTTTTGTTGACTTGGTCTCACTTTGTTTCACTTGAATTGTATCCTAATATCACAAAGTAAATTGCTTATTAGAGCAATTTGCTTTTGCCTTCACCGTAGAAGCATATAATTCAAGGAGTCCAAACTTTATTCAATAGCTTGTTTCCTATTGGTCCTTAAATAATCAAGCCATTATTCTTGACCAATTTTCAACCATAGATTAAATTAATGATTAAGATTCAATCTTGAAAGTCTAAGCCATTATTTAAGCATTCTTAGCCATTGATTAAATCAATGGTTAGAATTAAGGTAGACTTTAGGTATAGCTTTAGATTAGAAGACTTAATTTAGGCCATTGGATCTTTTTCCTTTAAATTCTAGCCATTAGATGTGTTTCCAAAATGAAGGGTCAAGATTACTCCTTCTAACTTTACATCCAAGGGTCATAAATAGTCTTTGTTACTTTAGAAGACCAAATCTCTATCATTGATTAAATCTAAATCCAATGGTTATAAATGGTCATAGTCATTTTATATGACCAATTCTACACTGTTGATTAAATCGACGGTTGATATCAAAGCCTTCCTTATTAAGCTTGTCTAGATTAAATCTCCACCATTGATTAGATCAATGGTGAACGTTCAAAGCTTCCTAACCAAGTGTATTCTCACACCATTGATTAAATCAATGGTGATTATCCAATGCTTCTTTATTAAGTTTGTTTCTTAACCGTTGATTAAATCAATTGTTAATATTCAAAGCTTCTAAATTAAAGTTGCTTCCTATTGGTCCGTTAAAAAGTTATCATAACCACTAATGTTGACTAAGCAGTATAATATTTATTTTTATCAGCTAAAACCCCACGAAAGAATATATTTACTATATTTTTATTGCCCAATAAATAAATACAGTACAAAACACTGTACAATAAATTTTTAGAAACTATTTCCAGATTCAGGTTTAGTAAGATCCCCTGTCTCCGTCTCAACAGTACAAATTTTTCTATGTGTAGAAAAATTTTTACTTTGTGAGACCCACCCTGGGCCCACATAGGACTCACTGGGGCCCACATACAGTTTAAAAATATAAAAATTTCATAATCACCCATAAAATCACAAAAATTAGAAAACGCATAAATATCAAATCAGATTACGTAAAATAATTAAAACTTAAAAGTAATAATTAAATTACGTAAAATTTTCCTCGGCCCGAAATTATTATTTTCTTGACATGGAGTAAATCACTCAAAACAATCAAATACGCTGATGGAATAAACAAAATAATTTTACAGTGCACAGAAATTACTTAACAGTAAAATTCTATTAACTGTCAAAATTACTGTTTAAGAGATAGGAAAGTTAGGGTGTTACACCAGCCTCATGCAAACATTCCTTATTTATAGAAGGAATAAAGCTTTCTGATTGGCTCCTGAGAAGGCAAACTGATTGTACGTTTGAGGCCGCATTTTATTGCTTCCTTTCTGTGATTGGCCACGAGAGTTGCGGACAGTTGGGAAATAACATAAACCTACTATCCTCTTTAAAATGAGTTTTGAATTTCCAATAAAGTCAAAGTGATGGTTCCCCAAGTAAACTCAGACTACTACAAATTACAGAGTAAAGGTTGCAAGAAAGAACATCAAAGACCCTATGACCTACACATAGGGGCAACCTATGACATACCCTGGATCACAGAAGTGATGATGTAAGCAGAGTGATCTAACTCAGATCTTGGCCTTACTCATTAACCTCGAGGGCATACTATGATGTATCATAGGCCTTGGCCCTTTGGAAAATATCGAGAGATTCGACGTTAACTCTAACTTGGATCCCTTTGCCCTCCTCGTGTCGTGTGCTCCTATCAAACTTGGATATCTTGACACTTAGTTGCCTTATCTAAGCACCAAGTTGGGGACAACTGTTTTGGACCGTGATTCTGGACACTTGTTCCATAGGTCAACCCAGCACGTATCCAACTGAAGTCCATCGTTGACGCCCCAGCGGGAATTTATGGCACATTGTTAGGATTCATGCGCAACGGATGTTGGACCATGATATTGGGTAGAAGAAACATTACTGTGAGATTTGCGCAGTGAATAAATCCTAAGATTATCCATAATTACCAATCATGATCTTGCATAATAATAGTGGCCATAATTGCCTTGGACTATTCATAACTGCAGTATTAACATTCTGATTTTATAGGGATCCTTTGCAACTATGAAGGGAATGTATCTCCTAATTCAACCCCTATAAATACCAAGCTCAATCACCTTCTACAAGTAACTATTGCACTTTAACATAAACCCTAATTGTGCACAGTCTGACTTGAGCATTGGAGTGCCTATTCAGATACATGTTAGTATCCCTTACTTAACATAAACATACACAAGTATATGTTTGTGTTTCATATTCTTCCCGTAAACATGTCGTGATCATTTTCCAGATAAGTTAAATTCTGATTTTTTGATATTAAAATCAAAATTTGTATGCTATGCTTTGTGAGATAATAAAATTTATTTATTTCTTATTTCCATTTTATAAAACTTTCATTTATTTCATTTCACCAAATCAACTAGGTTTACCATTAATAAATCATTTTTGCACTAGGTTATCCAAATCAGGTCTCATGGATGTGAGTCAAGTGGTCCTTGGAACCAAAATTCCTTTTAATTTCTTTTCCTTACTTCCTAATCATCTAACTTTATTATTCATAAAATAATTTTAACTTGGTATACCCATTTTGGGGCATGGAGGCCGTGAGCCTCATGGTCCATTGGAGACCAAAAATTGTTTCCTTTCCAGCATGATTCATATCCTATTACATACATCAATAATCAATAATCTATTCTAACAAGTTCATGTATAAATCAAAGCAATAAAATCATATACCATAAAACAAGCATAAATCATAAAAGCTCATAACCAAAGCAAACATAAACAATTAATTTACACCACAAGGTGAACAAATCCTCATATAGATTTCCCACCAACAAATCACAAGTTTCGTCCCGCACCACCATGAATGGTTGATGAGGTTAAATCTCTCTCTTAGCTTGGATGATGTCTAAGGCTCCTTGGTTGGCTTCTTGTTCCAAGCTTTCACCACTAACTTGAACTTAAAAACAAAGAAAACAACCAATATTAACTTCCAAGGCTTTAAACTAAGATAACCATGGCTCAAATCATGGTTTAGAACTTTGAAACAAGATTAAAAATGAAGATCAAAGACTTCACCTCAAAAGCCTTCAAACTTTAAGCTTGAAGAAAATATAGAAGATGGTAGAACTAGATCTTGGTTACAACCACAAAGTGTCGTAGTATGGTATAAGGATTCAAGTAGTGAGGTTGGTTAGAATTATTGAGGTTTGGAAGTGTGCTTTTGGCCTCTTGGTCGTGGGCTATGGTGGAGAGAAAGTGAGAAAGTTTTTGGCTTGGCTTTGCTTTGCTTTAGGAAGATGAAATAAATGTGTTGAACGATCTAGAGTCACCTTTGGCCTCTCTTTGAAGCCTTGGTCGTGAGTCCCCCTAGCCTCCAAGGGTGTCTAAGTTTAAGCCTCCAAACTTAACCATGAAGCTAGCTTTCTATTGGTTCTTTACATGTAGTCAAAGCCCTCTTTGTAGACTTTCACCAAGCTTGCTTAACAAGCTTGTTTCCTATAAGTTGGGTGGCTAACATCTTGCTTCCTATTGGTTGCTAAGGAGAAGTCAAAGCCATTATATGAGACTAGTTCTCATTAGTTTATTTTAAGGAGACTAGTTTCTAATTGGTTCATCATAAAGATGTCATAACCAAAACATTTGACCATTTCTTTGCTTAGCCTTTAAGTTTTCTTTCTATTGGCACAAACAATATATTTTTCGGTATACTTTAACCAATGGATAATAGCTACTACTGGAAAAGTCAGTATCTATTGTCCAATGGATAATAGTTTTACCAAATGGATAGTAAAACAAAACAAAATTCCTGTAAAAGAAAATCTCAAAAATTGTTTCTAGTTTTGGGTTTAGTAAGCTCCCCAGGCCCCGAATCAACAGTCCAAAATTTTTCGGTCCCGAAAAAATTTATTTTTTCGGGCCCGCCCCGAGCCCATATAGCCAGAAATAATATTAAAATAATCACAATTTCAGAAAAATCTACAAAAATTCTTAAAAATCACAAATTATAAAACTCATATTTATTCAGAAAAAATGAAATTTAGGGTGTTATAACTCTCCCCCTCTAAAAAGAATTTCGTCCTCGAAATTTATCCTATCTAAAACAAATGCAAATACTATTCGTTCATCTTATCTTCCACTTCCATGTTGCATCTCCACTGACATCATTCCAAATTACTTGAACAAATGAAATCTCTTTACATCTAAGTTGTTTTATCCTCCGATCCTCGATCTTGATTAGGAATGTTTCATAAGTTAAATTTTCTTTCAGTTATACTGCATCTGGTTCTATAATATGAGTAGGATCAAGAATGTACTTCCGCAATTGCAATACATGAAAAACATTGTGAAGATTTGAAAGAAAAGGTGGTAACGCTATTTGATAAGCTACTGGACCTATTCGGCGAAGAATCTGATATGACTCGATAAATTTTGGAGTGAGCTTTCTAAACTTAATAACTCGTCTGACTCTGGTCATGGGTGTCACTCGCAAAAACACATGGTCACCTTTGTAACATCCCGGGACTACTTGCAGGATTGACGAGTGTCTCCACAAATCAACACGGGTCTTTTCAGTGTGCTTTGTCCTCACTCACACGCATCCTAGGAAACTTCCCAAGAGGTCACCCATCCCACAATTGCTCCAAGTCAAGCACGCTTAACCATAGAGTTCTTATGTTCTAGGCTCTGGAAAAGAAGTTGCAACTTGTTTATATGGTAATTTCTAATCAATTCGTTTAAGTCATCCTCAACTATGCAATCCCATACCTGCACAGTCTTTGAATCCCTCTCATTCCGGTACGTATTCAGTTCATTCATGGGACCCTTCGCCTAGAAGCCTGCCAAGAGCCGCTTATTGATGCTTTCACTTTAGCACCGTCAGCCACTCCCTGCCCTCGTTGGCCCTGGGATGCCACATACCCACTAACTTCCGCTTGGTTCATCCGCCAACCACACCGTCCTAGGAGAGGTCCCATCTCTGATATCATCTGTAACATCTCAAGACTGCCTACAGGATCGACGAGTGTCTCCACAAACCAACATGGGTCTTTTCAGCGTGCTTTATCCTCACTCACACGCATCCTAGGAAACTTCCCAAGAGGTCACTCATCCCACAATTGCTCTAGGTCAAGCACGTTTAACCATGGAGTTCTTATGTTCTAGGCTCCCGAAAAGAAGTTACAACTTGTTTATATGGCTACGCCTAATCAATTCCTTTAAGTCATCTTCAACTATGCGGTCTCATACCTGCACAGTCTTTGAATCCTTCTTATTCCGGTGCGTATTTAGTTCATTCATGGGACCCTTCACCTAGAAGCCTGCCAGTAACCGCTTATTGATGCTTTCACTTTAGCACCGGCGACCACTCCCCGCTCTTGTCGGCCTCGGGACGCCACAACCTTCCTCAAACTTAAGCGGTCTTCATCTTTTATTAGAATAGCTCTTTTGCGAAGTCTGAGTTATCCTTATATTGTCTTGAATTATCTTTACTTTTTCTGTAGTTTGTTGCACAAGCTCCGGTCCTAAAGCAACACTTTCACCATCTTGATACCAACACAACGGTACAAAGCCTCATAGGGTACCATCCCTATGCTTGAATGAAAGTTGTTGTTGTAGGTGAATTCTATTATAGGTAATAATTCATCCAAGCTTCTCTACTGTTCTAGTACACATGCCCTCAACAAATCTTCTAGTAACCGAATTGTCCTTTCTGACTGACCATGTGTTTGTGGATGGTAAGCAAAAATTAGACGAAGCTTCATTTCCATCACTCCTTATAAACTTTACCAAAATCTTGATATGAATCTCAGGTCTCGATCCAAAATTATACTAGAGGATACACCATGAAGTCTAACGATCTCACTGATGTAAACTTGGGTCAAACTCTCTATTGAGTACTTGATGTTAATTAGCAAGAAGTGCGCTGACTTCGTAAGTCGATCAACAATTACCCAGATAGAATCATAACCCCTTCTTGTCTTTGTAATCCTATAATGAAATCCATCGCGATGTCATCCCATTTCCATTCGGGAATAGCCAAGGGTTGTAACATTCCAGAAGGTCGTTGATGTTCAACCTTAGCTTTTTGACAAACTAAATAGGATGCTACATACATAGCAACATCTGTCTTCTTCCCTTGCCACTAATACAACCTTTTCAATTCTTGATACATTTTGGTTACTTCGGGGTGCATACTCAACTTGCTCTTGTGAGCTTCATCAAGAATTAATCTCTTAAGTTCTGAATCATTGCATACACAAATCCTTCCTTTAAATCTCAGAATCCCATCTATTCCTTACTCAAATTCTAACATTGTGCCTTGCTTCTTTAATTCCTTATTGTCTTGTAGATATTGGTCATCTTTTTGCGTCTCTTGAATTTCATCCATCAAACTATTTGAGATAGTAACTATATTCAAGCAAATCTTTCCTGATGTCAATCTCACAGACAACCACATTTCCCTGAATTGTTTTATCAACTCACTTTTTTTTACCATCATAGCAGAAACACTAAAATCATACTGAAGTTAAAAATCATCACTAAAATATTTCTACTCAAGGCATCTGCTACGACATTCGCTTTTCCAGGATGATACTGAAGTTAAAAATCATAGTCCTTTAAAAATTCTAACTGTCGCATCTGCCTCATATTCAGCTTTTTCTGGTCAAACAGATACTTCAAGCTCTTATGATCACTGTAGACATTGAACGTTGCTCCATAAAGAAAATGTCTCCAGACCTTCAGTGCAAACACCACAACTGCCAACCCCAAATCATGAGTGGGATAATTCCTCTCGTGCACTTTTAATTGCCTCAAAGCATATGCCTCAACACTCTGGTCTTGCATAAGCACACATCATAATCCTTGATACGAAGCATCGCAATACACTTCAAAAGGTTCATTAGGATCTGGTAGAATCAACACTGGCGAAGTAGTCAATCGTCTTTTCAATTCTTGAAAACTTTCCTCGCATGCATCAGTCAATATAAAAGGTTGATTCTTTCATGTAAGCTGAGTGAGAGGTCCTGCTATCTTGAAAAACCCCTCAATAAATCGTTGATAGTAACCAGTTAATCCGATGAAACTACAGATCTCTAATGCAGTCTTCGGCCTTTCCCACTAAAGAACAGTTTCAACTTTTGACGCATCAACTTCAATTCCTTCCTCTGAAATCACGTGCCCCCAAAATTGAACTTCGCTCTACTAGAATTCATATTTGGACAACTTAGCGTATAACGTATTCTCCTTCAAAATCTGGAGAACCAATCTGAGATGATCCATATGTTCCTCCAAGCTTCGAGAATAGATCAAGATGTCGTCTATAAAAACAACAACAAACTTGTCGAGACAAGAACGAAAGATCCTATCCATGAATATGACAGGAGCATTCGTTACTCTGAACAACATCACTTGATACTCATAATATCCATATCGCGTCCGAAATGCTATCTTGGGAATATCATCCTCCTTCACACGAATCTGGTGATAACCAGAACGTAAGTCAATCTTAGAAAATATAGCGAATCCCCGTAGTTGATCCATCAAATCATCTATCCTCGGAAGTGGATACTTATTCTTGATCGTGATTTTATTCAATTGACGATAGTGTACGCATAGGCGAGAAATTCCATCATTCTTCTTGACCAACATTACTGGGGCTCCCCATGGTGGCACACTGGGTCTCATGAATTGCTTCTCCAATAATTCCTCTAACTGTTTCTTGAGCTCTGTCATCTCTGACAGTGACATTCGATATGGCGTCATTAATATAGGTCCAGCTACTGGCACCAGATCAATAAAAACTCTATTTCTTTTTCCGGTGGTAATCCTAGTATATCGTCAGGAAAGACTTCAGGAAACTCGTTGATTACAAGAATATCTTTCACATTCTCTTCACTTTTAACCTCCAAGGAAGACAACAACATGTATCATTGGGCTCCTTCCTTCAAGCAAGCTTAGACTTAATTGGCTATTAGAAATCCAATATTCTTAGTCTCGGGGAAAACTAAAGTCTTATTAGAACAATCTAATAGGATATGGTTAGAAGACAACCAATCTATTCCTAAGATTACATTAATCTTTGAAAGAGGTAAACAAATCAAATCAACAGAAAAAATTCGTTCCCTAATACAAACAGGGCAATTCAAGCAAACTTTTGTGGTAATTACAGGCTTATCAGTAGGGGTAGAAACACTCAAATCATAAGGCAATGTAGACACAGATAATCCTAAATGATCCACACAATCACAAGCAATGAATGAATGGGTCGCTCCTGAATCATATAACACAGTTAAAGGATTACCTTCAATAGCACATTTCTCCATAATTAGAACCTCAGACTTGGAGGCTTCCTCTCCACTCATTGTGTACACTCGTCCACCCGCCTGGGGTCTTGCAGTATAGACGTTGCCCACAGAGGGTTCCATCTTAGGTTGATTGCAATCTTTTGAAACATATCTTGACTTTCCACATTTGAAGCATATAATTCCCTTGATTGTGCAATCTTTTGTCAGGTGGTCCTTCCTACACTTAAGACATTTAGATGAAGACATCCCGGCCTGACCAAACTTGTTGCCACCAGAACCTCCCCATACAATTGTTGCTGAGTTTGATTTCCTAGTGGTCTTGCATACGACTTCTGTTGATAACGGTTGCCACCGCTACTCCTTCCCCTTTGGAACCGAGCAGGTCCAAAGTTTCGATTTCTAGTGTCCCAATGTTGGTCTAACTCCTCAATTCGACGACACTTATCTAATAGAGCTGGGAATTGCCCTATTCCCAAGGGTAGCACTGCCCTCTTCAAATCGTGCCTTAAACCTTCTTCGAATTTTCGGCACTTCCATTCCTCGTCTGACTGTAACTGGAAGTACCTCGAAAACTTTGACAAGCTCTCAAATCTTGTAGCGTATTCACTGATAGACATTACACCTTGTCGCAGGCCAAGGAATTCCATTTCCTTAGCATTCTAGCACTGGTTGGAAAATACTTTTCTAGGAACTTGTTCTTGAAAACTTCCCATGTAATTGCCCTTCTTTTTACCTCCAACAGCCTTTGCATTCTAGCTCACCAGTCTTCGTTGTCCTCGACAAGCATAAAGGTAACATAAGTTACCTTTCTCTCATTGGAACAACCCATACCTCAGAATATTTTCTCCAATTCTTTAATCCAAAGATTTGCCTTCTCCGAATCAAACACGCCCGCAGCAAAATCACTAGCATCACACATTAACTCAAAAGGTAAAGACCAGTCAGGAGATTGCATGATAGGAGCAGATGTCAGAAGACCAATTAATTTTTCAAAAGATTTTTGACATTCTTGAGTCCAATCAAATGGTGCATCTTTCAACAGAAGACTACATAATGGTCTAGATATGACACTAAAGTCCTTTATAAATCTTCTGTAAAATCTTGTATGTCCTAAAAAGGAACAAACTTCTCTGATTGTTTTTGGGGAAGGCAAATGAGCTATTAATTCAACTTTGGCTTTATCAACTTCAATTCCTTTAGAAGATATCACATGACCTAACACTATTCCTGAGGTAACCATGTAATGACATTTTTTTTAATTTAATACAAATCCTTTTTCTTTGCATCTTTTAAGAACTTTTCCAAATTATCAAAACAATTTTCAAAAGAATTTTAAAAAACTATCAGATCATTCATGAAAACCTCTAAATAATGCTCAATCATGTCACTAAAAATGCTTAACATGCATATTTGAAATGTTACCGGAGCATTACAAAGGCCAAAAGACATTCTTCTATATGCAAAAGTACCAAAGGGACATGTAAAAGTGGTCTTTTCTTGATCTTCCAATGCAATTGGTATTTGATTATAACCTGAAAAACCATTAAGAAAACTGTAGTATGGATGTCCTGCTACCTTTTCCAAAATTTGATCAAGAAATGGCAAAGGAAAATGATCTTTCCTAGTAGCAGTATTTAATTTTCTAAAATCAATACACATACACCAACTAGATGAGACTCGCGTAGGTATTAATTCATCTTTATCATTTTCAATCACTGTTATTCCAGATTTCTTAGGCACAACTTGTGTAGGGCTTACCCATTGACTATCAGAGATAGGATAGATAATTGCAACATCAAGCAATTTAAGGACTTCAGCTCTAACTACCTCTTTCTTGTGTGGATTTAATCTTCTTTGAGGTTGTTGAGAAGTTTTAGCATTATCCTCTAAATGTATTCTATGTGTACAAATTAATGGATTAATGCCTTTTATGTCTTTTAATGTCTATCCAATTACACTTTTATGTCTTTTAAGTACTTTTGTTAACATACCTTCTTGTTCTTCAGTAAGAGACGAGGAAATTACCACTGGTAAGCTTTTCTCTTCTCCCAAAAATGTGTACTTCAACCCAACAGGTAATGACTTTAGTTCCGGTATAGGTACTTCTTCATGGGCATCATCATTCATGGGTTTTAACTCTTCAAATCTTGGCTTCCATCCCTTGTAATCCATTACCTGTGTATAATCAAGCAAAGAACATATTTCAGAGATATCATCTTCTAATTGCATGCCTGACTCAAATGAATTGACTAAACAAATTTCTAATGGGTCAGAAGAACTCCTTGTTTGAAGATGATCATCTACGATGGCTTCAATTCCTTCAACTTCCTCCTTTTCATCAAGGACTTCCTGTGGTTGCTTGCACATGTTAAAAACATTGAGCTCCAGTATCATGTTTCCAAATGTTAGTTTCACCACTCCATTTCTACAATTTATCAAAGCATTTGATGTTGCTAAAAATGGACGGCCTAAAACAACAGGAATTGACTTGCAACTATCAACCATAGATTCAGTATCCAAGGCAATAAAATCCACAGGATATATGAATTTATCAACTTGAACCAACATATCTTTCACTATTAATCTTGGAATTTTAATTGATCTATCGACAAGTAGAAGAGTTACAGAAGTTAGTTTTAACTCACCCAAGTTGAGTTGCTGATAAACTGAATATGGAAGCAAATTAGCACTAGCACCAAGATCAAGTAAAGCTTTTTCAATTTTATGTTCTCCAATAATGCATGAAACTGTAGGACAACCAGGGTCTATATTTCAATGCATTATTATTCTGAAGAATAGAGCTTACCTGTTCAGCCAAAAATGCTTTCTTTTTCACATTTAGTTTCCTTTTAACAGTGCACAAGTCCTTCAAATATTTAGCTTAACAAGGAATCTGTTTGATAGTATCTAACAAAGGAATATTGATCTTCACTTGTTTCAAAATTTCAAAAATTTTAGTGTGGTGGTCCAATTTCTTTGGATTATTCAATGTTTGAGGAAATGGGGATGAAGGCGAGAATTTAGTCGCCTTTTGGTCAACTTCTTCATTTTCTTGGGGAACTGGTTTAACTTCTTTCTCACAAGGTTCAGGAATTTGTTTTTCAACAACCTTTCCACTTCTAAGAGTTATCACTTACTTGACTTGGTCCATTTGTTAGTTTTCTGAACTCCCCTCATTTAGTCTGTACTGACCCTTGGGATTTGGTTGAGGTTGAGAAGGAAATTTTCCTTTTTCGTGAATGGTGAGTGCAGAAGAAAGTTTAGCAAGAGTGTCTTTTATGTCACTCATGGTTTAATTGTTTTGTTTATTAATGGCCTCTTACTTTTCTATGAATGCATGCAGTGTTTCTTCAAGATTTTTCCTATATGGTGGGACATAAGGTGCATATCCTTGAGAATTTTGAGAGTCCTATTGTGCCTGAGGAGGTGGTGGTTGCACAAATTATGACTGATTATTATTCCTCCAGCTGAAGTTCGGGTGATTTCTCCATCCCGGATTGTATGTATCTGAAAAAGAAGAAGTAAATGACTTTTTAAAATTATTCATTGCATTTACTTGCTCATGTACAACTTCTTTAAAAACAGGAATCTTAGGACATTCATGTGTTGAGTGTCCTAAGTCATCACAAATGCCACAAATTTCTTCATTTTGCACAGATTTGATTTCTTTTGTTTTTCTTAATTTCATGGCTTCAACCTTTCTAGCCAAACTGGTAAACCTAGTATTTAGATCTTCTTCTTGACTAAGGTGATATTTTCTTTTATTAGCACTTGCAAGGTTAGATCTAATTGAATTTTTAGAAAGGTTAGTACTATGCCAATATTGAGAATTTTCAGCCAACTAGTTTAAATAGTCTAAAGTTTCATCAGGTTCTTTATCAAGAAACTCACAATTGCACATTGTTTTCACAAATTATTTAGTTTTAGGTGTTAAACCTTCATAAAAGAAGCTTATAGTGTGCCATTTTTCAAAACCATGATGTGGGCAAGAATTTAACAAATCTTTAAACCGTTCCTAACATTGAAAATATGCTTCATTTGAATTTTGGAAAAAATTTTGGATTTGTCTTTTCATAGCATTGATTTTATGTGTTGGAAAAAATTTCTTTAAGAACTCACATTGCATTTCTTGCCATGTGCCAATTGATCTTAGTTTCAAAGTGTTAAGCCAAGATTTTGCTTTATCTTTTAAAGAAAAATGAAACAATTTAAGCTTAACAATCTCTTCAGTGCAATTTTGGTCATTGAAAGCAATACATACTTCCTCAAATTCTTTCAGATGTAAATATAGACTTTTAGATTCTAAACCATGAAAATTAGGAAGTAAAGAAATCATACCTGGCTTAAATCTAAAATTGTTGGTGTTGAGTGGAAAAATAAAACATGATGGACTAGAATTTCAAGGTGGTTATAAATATTCACGCATGGTTCACAACGGTTGATTTTCATGTTCATCATGTACACTTTCATTTTCAATCATTGTTTCAATTGTGTGTGATTGTGATTCAAACAAATTAATATATAAAGTACCAGGATTAATTTTAACTAAACGACCAGAATTTAAATCACGATACTAATTAAGCATAAATAAATGACTTAAAATAGAAAAAATAATATACAAGTTGGTAGTTTATACCAGCCATTAAATATTAACAAGGATGTGGTATAAACCAACCACCCAATAAATATTAACAAGTAAAAAGTTAGAAATAAAATACAGAAAATAAATTACAAAATTACAAAAAATAAAATACGAAAAGTAAAATACAAAAAAAATAAAGTGCGAAAAGTAAATTGTAGAAAGTAAATTACAAAAAATAAAGTGTAAAAAGTAAAATACAGAAAATAAATTTAAAATATGAAAATCGAGAGAGGCAAAGCCCCACCAGAGCTGGTGAAAGAGAAGAGAAGAAGAAAGATTATTTTGTTATATTAGAAAGCAATAATAAATAACAGAAATTAAAAAGTTAGAGAGCAGAAAATAAATGACATAAATTAAAAGTTAGTAGATATAAATAAATGACATAAATATAAATGTTAGAAAGTTAGTATGTTAGCAAGTTAGTAGGTTAATAAGTTAGATAGTTAGAAAGTTAGAGAGTTAATAAAGAAACCGAAAGATCGGCAAGCCGATATTTTGCTCCGGTGAGGGAGAAGAGAGAATAGATTTTATTAAAGAAAAAGAACCTCAACAAATTAAAACTTCTAATCAAGTCCCCGACAATGGCACCAAAAACTTGACTGCGGGATTTAAGGATGCAAATCCAAGTACATGTTGTCTCAAGTAATAAATTTCTCGGGAGTCCGAGGTCGATCCACATGGAATTGATAAAGAAAAATTAATTGAGGTAAGAAAAGGATTTGTCACAACACCAAAAGTAATAAAAGATGTTCACAAGTGAATTTAAGAACTTGCTTGGGTTAGAAGATCCACTCTTGGTAATAAATTAAAGGCAAGATTATTCCTCTTTATAACTCAATTGAAATCCACACACAATGGAGGTTCTAATCGAAAAATATAACATTCAAAGTTCAATTATATATGCAATCATATTATGATTCCTTTAATTATCTACCAACATTTGTAAATGAGTTCAAGCATTCACTGTGCCAATCCTATTGTCTACAATAAATCAAGATCTTCATTATACAAGAAGGTTTCTAAATTAATTGGAAACAAAATACAACACATATAATGTCCATTTGATAATATATCATTTAAGCACAAGAAATAGAATAATATGACATTATTTCATTACCAAGAGCTTTACTCTTCCACCCAAGCAAAATGAAGATTTAGTTACTCATAGATAAGAAGAAAGAAAGAGAGAAGAAGAGAAAGATGAACATAGCTTCAATTTAGAGCAAGAGAAAATTACAACAAAGGAAAACAATAAACAAGCATAATCATAACTTCGAAAAACTAAGCCTAACACCAAGAGCACTAAATGATTAGCCAATGGTGCCTTTTATAGAGGATTAGGGATACAAAATGACAAGGGGGCTGATTAAGAGTAGGTGGATGAGTGGGTGAATGAGTGAAAAATGTCAAATGGTGAGTTGGTGAGTGAAAAATTATTGAGATTCTTTGTCTCCGAAATCATTCATTGCTTCACTCATGGATTCCGTCATCAAATGGAAAAGTCATCTTCATGAAAGTTGTAGATCTAGCTTTCAGATGTCCAAATTTCAGCTCATTTCATCACCTACAGCCCGAGATATAGCCCAATTACGGCAGACTATTCAGGCCCAGTTTCAGCACATCCGTTTTGACTTCCAGACCCAATATTAACTCCAAACTGTTTATTTTGAGTTTTGTGTTCTTCATGAAAGTTGTAGATATGAGTCTTAATTTCAAGTATCAAAATTTCAGCCCAAGAAAGTTCCTACAGCCCGAGTTATGCTTTGATTACTATACATTATTCAGGTTCCAGACACAAAACTTGTGTTCTGATTTTCGAGCCCAATTAGTTCCACTAGATGTCTGAATGAGACTTTGAGCTCTTCATCAAAGTTGTAGAGCTCTCTCTTATCTTTCCTACAAGATAAGATACATAATTTTTACACATCTAGAAATCAAGATATGGTGGAAATACAGAAATAGTATAAGATTCAAATAATGCTAAAAAAATTAATTAAGTCTAATTTGAGTCAAAACTTACAAAACATAACCATGCTTAATCAATTAAGTACATGGAGAGTGTAAATGACTAAAAATGAAGGTTTATTAATGTACAAAATATGTGATTATCAATTACCATTAAGCACATAGCCAATAGCATGCTTACTTTCATGATATATAGACAATTTAAAGCATAGAAAACATATATAGTCATAGAATACCCTATTATCAAGAAATATACAAGATAGTGAGAAAATGGTGTAACAAGAATGAACATAATCGTGTGCTATATATAATATTCAAATTTTACTAACGAATATACCTCAAATTTATTGACTTTACAAGTGAATGTGCATAAGAGGTAAAAACTTTTGATACATTGGCCTTAGTAATCAAGGAAATATTTTTTCTTACCCATTGCTTCTCTTTTGGAGTCTTAAACTTTACAAGTTCTATATTTTGTACTTGAGAAGTTTTGGTTGAAGCCATCTTTCTTCTTTGACCAAAACTTCTACCGTTGGGCTTTGGAAGCATTCTCATTGATGATTCCTTTTTCTTTTGACCAATTAGTCTATCCTTTTGAAAAAAATTTCTGCATAATTGAAACACTAGGAGGACATTTTGGTACCCATTTCATCTTGGGTCCTTGAATGTTAGTACTAGGATCTTTAAGATCTTTAAGAACCCATATCATATAATTTCTCATATATTAATTTTTTCTATAATTGCATAAATGAGAAATATGTCCTAGATGACCACAAAAATTACAAACAATTGAATTTAATGATGGCTTGGTCCTTTGAAGATTATCTTTGAAAAACTTAAACCTTTTGTGGTTATTACAATCTATACTATTTTTTCCATAAGCCTTGCTTGAATTTTTATGTGGAATAACATCAATTTTATTCTCATTAACAAGCATGGAATGTAAGCAATTAGAATCATTAACTTTGGAAAATTTGGAATATAAGTCCTCAACTTGATTTTTTAAATCAATGCACTTTTCACAAGAAGTTGAGGTTTCACTTTTCAAAGGCATTTCCTCATCAAGAAAAGCATATTTATTTTTTAAAGTCTCAATTTCATTTTCAATGGAGGAAATATTTTCCAAACAAGATAAGTTTTTATTTTATAAATTCAACAAATCATTATACAATTCATCATATGCACATTGTAGCTCATAATAGGAAGGACTATAATTTAGTTTAGCATTATTTACCTTAAAGTCCTTCAAAGTCAAGTGGGAGGTTATCTCAATTTCTTGTATCAATGACTCTTCATGGGAATCACCATCCTTATTCTTTCCCATCAAAGCTTCAAGAGTATATACCATTTGGTTTTGCTTTGCCACCTCTTCAAACTGAGCATCATTTTGAGGATATTTTTCATAACAAGATTCCTTCAATCCTTTTGCTCTTCTTGCTCTCTTTATATAACTTTATGCAAAAAATCACTGTTAGTAAGATAGATAGCATCAAGAGTATCCCATATATCTTTAGCACTAGAGCAACTCTTAACTTTAGCATAAGCATCATCATTCAAACCACTTCTCAATATTTGCATTGCTCTAATGTTCAAGGAAAAACATTTCTTGTCATAAGCATTCTAAGTTTGTTTTGATTTGCAAGTAAATTCATCAAGCACAATATCCCACAAATCAAGATCAATAGTTTGCATATAAAATTGCATTCTAACTTTCCAATAAACAAAAAGCACACCATCAAAGAATGGTGGTTTTTCAATTTCAAAACCTTCCATTTTGAAAAGTTATCAATGGCTGCCAACAAACAAGGATCATTAACTCTAAGCGGTTAAGCTTTCAACAAAGCATGAAGCTCTGATACCACTTATTAGTCATGGCAACCATCACCCAAGAGGGCGGTGAATTGGGTGATTACAAATTTTTAAAGCAACTTTGAGAAATTATGTATTTTGATATTTTTAATCAACACATGCAGTGAAATAAGTTTAACAATGATACAACTATTATAGATTACTCAAATACAACTTGGGTTATAGCATAAATCAAGCAAATAAGCTAGATATCAAGTTTTTAAAATTAAAACATCAAGATGACAAGATATGCAATAAATAAATATATTGCACTAAATATTGAAATTAAATAGTGTATGGAAGAGAGAATCAAACTCAAGAATTTATCCTGGTTTAGCCACCAACCACTTGTGTCCTACATCCAGTCCTCAAGCTTAACATGAGATTTTCTTCACTATCTCCTTGACTTCACGGGTGCTAGGAAAACCTTTGTACAAACAAGAGCACTCTTCACACCTTGGGATACCTCACCCTTGTGCTAGAGCCTCTAACTCTTCAAACTTCATAGGTGCTTAAAAAAACCTTTACACAACAGAGCACTCACCACACCTTTGGGATACCTCACCCTCTTGTAATGATTTCAAGATGAAGAGAAATGTTATAAACTCTCACAAAAGTAGATATATAACTTGAAGAACAAAGGAATAGGAGGATTTTGCAATAAAGAGCTCAAAATATGATTTTAATGATTCAAGGATCAAACTAAGTGTTCTAGAGGTTCTTAAGGATGTAAATGCTTCAATGTGCACTTATTTATAGAGTCCAAGTGATAAAATAGTTATTGGTAGTGTTTAGAAATATTTTTTATGAAAACTAGTCATTTATAGTCATTGAGAACGTTTCTGGGCACTTGGTAATCTATTACAAGGCTCATATAATGGATTAGATGGCCTTTGCCAGAGTTGTAATCGATTACAGGACTTATGTAATCGATTACATGCATTCTGGTTTTGAAAACTGACTTTAAATGCTTATAACTTCTTCATTTCTTATTCGTTTAAAGCAAATGACCACTCATTGGAAAGATCTTTGAGTCTATTTTCATATGAAATAAGTTTCAGAACTAAACTCAAAGTATTTTGAAAGTTATGATCAAAAGAGTAACCAAAGGTCAGCTTTTCAAAACTCAATCTTGACTATTTTTCATAGTTTAAAGCAAATGGTCATAACTTCTTCATTTCTTATCCGTTTTAATAAAATGACAACTCTTTGGAAAAATATTTGAGTCTATTTTCAAACGAGACAAGTTTCACAGCAAAACTCAAAGTATTTTGAAAGTTATAATCAAAAGAGTAACCAAAGGTCAACTTTTCTAAACTCAAACTTGACTATTTTTCATAGTTTTGAACTACTACTATAACTAGCTTTTCAAAACATGTTTGAGCTCTTTTCTTGTAAAACCTCTATATTTACATAGGAGAAAGCCTAAAAGGGAAATATACCAATTCTAGTCCTTAGGCTTCTCGATGTGATCCAAGCTTCCAAAAAAAAAAATTCTTCTCTTCAAAGCTTATAAATGCTTGGAACATGTTATCATCCTCATTCTTCTTGAGTTGAGCATAAATGTGATCTTTTGTTTTCTTGTTGTAATGTTCACTCTTTGCACTTGAACTATCCTACAAAGTATTGCTCACTTAAACAAATATAGTTAGTCCAAATTCATAATTCAATATCTTCATATACATGATTCATAAATGTATAACTTTTGTTCGTCTAACATGCATATAAGATTTTTATTAACACATCCAAATAAGACATTTATTAATTACTAATAGATATGCTTTATATAGGATGCAACAAAGAATACTTTGCATATTTTCATTTAAATAGTCAAATCCAATATTAATTTAGTGCAACTCATATAACATATTATTGGATATATCATATAAAAGATGCTATAAAGAATATGCATGATTCTTATATGAAATATAACAAGGTCGAGTATATGGTCATGCATGATCCAATATAATCTATTAAGCACATCTATGTAGCATAAGCATCTATTAAGCACATCTATGTAGCATAATCATCATTCTTTTTGTCTTGTATTTGTCATCATCAAAACTTAATATATTAAACCATTGGAGCAAACTTATTTCCACAATTTTGGTATTAGTGCATCATCTGAAGGCAGCCAAGGCAACAATCCATCATATTATCGGTATCTTTCTTACATGAATTACCAAGAGCCTTATCAATATCCATCATCAAATGTTTTCTATGATCAACAACAACAAATGGAACCACAAAGAAATTTAGGATTTTTTTATTTTGTCTTTGGCGGAGCAGGATATAATGATAACCAAAGTGAATAGGGCTACACAAGCAAACCCAATAACCCGAGAACCTGACCTAACCTAACCCAATATAAAATATCAGGGTTAGTTTAGGTCATCGGGTCTATTCGAGTAGAACTCGATCAACCTGTGTATTTATTAGTTTGGGTAACAGGTTCAAGAAATCAACTCGATAACCCGACCCGATGACCCGAAAGTCAAGGAAAAAAATATCTTAGAACCACATTTACTTATTCAAATTCAATCTTCCTCAAACTTATCCTCAACCCTCGACGGTTCAACCCTATCCAGATGGAGACACCATTAAGTGGCTCCTGCAATAAGCAGAGCATGCCATCATCACCTCCAACGACACCAGCACGATCTCGGCTAACTTCTCCACCTTTAACGCATCCCTCCAGACCTCTGCCTCCATGCTTTCGGCTCCGCCATATAGTCCGTACCTCACACATTTGTAGCTTTAGCACTCCCTCACCACCACCAACAAACCTAGAAACAAACCCCATCCTACCATCACATAACCATCCTGTCATGCCTCCACCCAAATGGCCAGATCTGCATCATGCCTCCACCCAGATCTGCATCACGCCTCAACCGAGTCTGCATGTTTGTGTTGGATGAGGTAGTTACTGATGGCAATGCCCAAAATGGGGTCGCTGAGGAACTCTAGGCGTTTGTAGGAGACAACGCCATCGTTGGTGAAGGAAGAGTGTATTAGAGCTTCTTCTAGAAGCTTCTTGTTCCTGAAGCTGTAGTCGATTATGTTTTACACTGCAAACACAGATGCTTCAATCTCCGGATATGAACAAGACGACGTTGTTGTCATTGTGGTGTAGAAATGTAAGTTGGCGAACTCGCGTGGAATGGGGTTCATGGATGGATGGGTGCGGTTAGGGATTTCAAATTCTTGTGTTTGTTTGGATTTTGAATAGAATTTTTTAAGGAAGGGAGGAAAGGGAAAGTAAGCAATCACCAGAGGAAAAAGTATTGGATAAAAGAACAACCCGATGACCCAATTCGATCCAACCCGTTTATAGGTCGAGTTAGTTTGGTTCGGGTTATTCGAAAAAAATTCAACAAAATTGACCTAACCCAACCCTAACTTGATTAATTAGTATAGATTTTATTTTCCTTGAAACCCAACCCGACTCGACCCGTGTGCAGCCTTAAAAGTGAAATTGGAGGTTATGATCTAGCACGTCATTCTACTATATGGTGAAGTAATCACTCATGCATGAACTTTGTTTAATATATTAGTAGCTAATAATTTGTTTATGTTGAGGTTGAGGTAATCATTCATGTATGAACTTTGTTAAATATATGAGTAACTATTGATTTATTTATGTTGAAGTAATCACTTATGTATGAACTTTGTTGAATATATGAGTAGCCACTAATTTATTTATGTTTTAATATTGGTCAATTACTTTATTACTTTTGGATATCTCTTATTAATGAAAAAAAATATAAATTATTACTTATGATACATTGTACAAAAAAATAGATGATTTAATCAAATTTGTGCCAAGTTATGAAAAATTCACGCCGTAGCGACCGTAATTTGCATCGCAGCACTTGTAATGCCCTCAATCACAAAAAATGCAATGCGACCTCGACTGTGACCGCAATTTAAAACCTTGTGAGACACAACCTGGATGAAGTCACAAAAACCGTGGCTTTGATCGTCTTCCTTGCTAAAGTTCTCACATTAAGTAGAGTTGAGAAGAATAAGAGGAAAGAAGAATGATGGGTTAACTTGCTACACAACAGCTTACCATAGGAGAGGGAGCAGTGTCCTTTTGCTGGGAGGAGGAGGAGCTTCATAAAAAACAAAAAACAAAAGGATGCTTGGGGTGGGGTTTCTTTTTAATGTGTTTTGGGCTAAAAGCCCATTTTGGAATAATCAAGTAAATTATATATATATGTTAGATTGTGGTTTAAACTCACGTTGTAGGAGCTTGGTCCACGTCCAAAATCTGGATGTGAAAATTGATGGGCCGTAAGCCCAATTTGTTCAAAATACAAGAAATTAAAAAATAAAAAAAGAATCCACATTTTGCAAAATATGAAACTCGAACATAGGGAGAATTCTAAACGAAAACGCTTAACATCCAACGAAATACTTCAACTTCTATCCACCGTATGCCACGTTGCCGTATTTTGCTAACTCGGCTTCATTCCTTCCCTTTCTCCTTTTCGTTCCCTCCCTTTCTCTTTTTCGTTCCCTCGCTTTCTGATTTCTTTCTTTCGTTCTCAACTTTCAAATGTTTCTCTCCTTTCTTCTCCACAAGTAATTTCTCCCATGTCTTCTCTGACTCTCAATGCCATCTTCGTCCTAAACATCGTCACCATCGTCCAGTTCTAGCCACCAAAACAGCACCCATACGCTCAATCTTTGCCCAAAACCCTAAACCCAGAACCCCGTACGCTCAACCTCTGCCCAAATCCCCAAACCCAAAACCCCGTATGCACCACACCTAATAGCCATTATGTTCTCCTTTTGCCCATTGTCCTACACCGTTGATTGTGCATCATCTGGGTCACCACACATGGGGCATTTTGCTACTGAGCCGTGGCAAGAGAACCCTGTCATCCAGACCTGTGTTGTTGCCTTCTCTGGCATAACCTTTAGCGGTACCTTCTCTCATTCTCTCTACTATATAGAACCTTTTTGAATGAGGTTATATATTAATGTTGTGACCCTTTTTTATTTCATGGGTTGAAATTTGATGTGTGTGTGATTAATTCTAGATAGTATGCTTATTAGCTTTGAAATTGGCAATAAATGCATGAGGAGTTGGATTTTTTGTATCATTTCTGATTCTAAAGTATGCTAGTTTGTGTTTGTGGTGGATTTGGATTGAGCCAAGTGTGGTTTGTAGTACATTGACCTTGACAATCTAACTCCTCAGAAAGAAAAATGAAATAATTATCTCCCTATTCAATATTCTGGCATGACAAAATATATGAACTGGTTAGGACTTGACTTGACTTGAAATAATTCTAGTATTCTCCCTATTCATTTCTGATCCTAATGTGTATAGAATGTATGTAATGTGTATAGAACACATGTAATTCTATGTAGAGGAGGAGGAGGTATATATTGTTTGAGGGTGAATGATAGTAATGTATTATTGCAATGCCTCACTATTGATAATGTACCAAGATACATGTTGTGATACATATGCGATAAATGAGTTTTTTTTTTGTAAACTAGGTGTATTGTTTTGTATTTACTTTATTTATGTATTTTTACCAGTAGCCTTAAGAGTATTTGAAGTTCAAAGAAATATCAAATTTAAAGTTCAAAGAAATATCAACTTGACCCCCACCACTGGAACTCATTTTTTGATTCACCAAAAACTTATAGAGATTAACCACTTTTACTTAATATATTAACTAGTTATTTTGGATGCACCAATTAATGACTTTCACCAGAAAACCATAGATATTCACCATTTACTCCCAACGTGTTAACCACAACAATACACATGTTAACTCGTCATGTATTTGTAACAAGTTTCTCCCCCATTATTGGGAATTCTTTTTTGGATTCACCAGAAACTCATATAGTTTAACCACATTTTCCTAATGTACTAACCAATTAACTTGGATTCACCAAGTAAGGATATTCATGACAAAACCATGGACATTGACAAGTTCTTCCTACAATATTAACCAGAAAATTACACATCCCCACTCCACTCCACTAGTAATTCATTTGTAAGTAGTTTACACCCACTATTGGAAACTCATTTTTGGATTCCACAGAAACTCATATAGAGTAACCACTTATTGTTAATGTATTAAATAGTTAATTTGGATTCACCAAGTAATGAGATTATCCACAAAACCATGGATATTGACCAATTCATCCTAATATATTAACTAGAAAATTTACACATCCAAACTCCACTCCACTAGCAATCCATTTGTAAGTAGTTTACCCTCACTATTGAGAACTCATTTTAGGATTCACCAAAAACTAATAGAGATTAATCATTTATTCCTAATGTATTGACCACTTAATTTGGATTCACTAAGTATCGGGAACTCATTTTTGGATTCACCATAAACTTATAGAGATTTACCACTTTTTCTTAATTTCTTAACCACTTAGTTTAGGTGGACCAATTATTGGGAACTCATTTTTAGATTCACCAGAAACTCAAAACTGGTTAACCACTTATTTATAATGTATTAACCAGTTAATTTGGATTTACCAAGTAATGAGATTCTCCCCAAAACCATGGATATTGACCAATTCATCCTAATATATTAACTAGAAAATTACACATCCCAACTCCACATTGTCATTATAAGGAAGTGCCTTCTAGAATATTTGAACCTTCAATATAGCTTATTTTGTGGATGCTGATAAATGGGCATGTGAATTAACCTTATATGAGGGTGAGACTATACAAATCTGGTTGGATGGATTCGACTTGTGCTAAAAGGTCATTTTATGTGAAATGCTTGGTGTGATGGTTTAATTTATTAGTCTAATAATGTTGACTTGGATGCATGTACATTGGCTGACAAAGTGGCAATATACTTGTTAACAAGTTCTGAACACGTGTACGGTTTGCCTATTCTATAAAACAGTCCAATAGACTTGAGTGGAAGTTTTTTATGTGTGCTATAAAGGAACATTAATGGATGAAATCTGGTTTTATTGTCAGTTTGAGTATTGAAATTATTTCAAGGATAAAGGTTAAATTATTTCCATTTAAGGTTCCTAATTTGGTCTGGGTCTATTTTACTTTTCTAGGGAGGTAAATCATTATGTCAAAAGCTTGTGTTCATAGTGTTATGGTTTTCTTGATCTTAATCATTTGCTGCATTTTGTTTGTTCAAAAAAATCTTGCTTGAATAATGTAGTGATATGTATGCTGATATGACTTTTTGCTAGAATACCTATTCCACTTGCCAATTTGTAATAGAGTTGCCATGAAATATGTTAAAAGTCAAAGAAATGTTGATTGCCTCATTGGTCTCAATGGATTTTACATTTTGATGATAATTTTGGTTGATTTGTATTTAGTTAATTGTTACTGCCAGTCTGTAATTGAATTTGTGGGTAGGTCTATTTGGGATTCAAAAAATGATGTTGCTTGAATTTTTTTTTAATTGAGCTCATTGTTGTCATGGTAGTACAATGGTGTGTTATTGTTGAATGGAAATAGATAATCATGGCTTCATTTGATGATAGTTCAGTAATGCCTTTGTGATTTTCTTACGAAGACATCTTTTTGTCCTTTGTGTTGCATTGATTCTGTTCTGGTTATGTTAATGAAGTCTTGTTTTTTTATTGTCTCCAATGTTTCTTATATTTCTTTTCTTCATTGATTTGATTTGTACCATCTTGGTTCTCTTTAAGCTTGTTTGACATTCAACGACATAATTAATATGCATACTTAGATTGAATTTTTCATATGGAAATGCACTTGAGCTACTAATTTTAGAGTTTTAATTTTCTGGCTTATCCTCTTCAACCCCTTGTATTGAATTAGTTCATCCTTACTTTTCTTACAAATTCTGAAAATAAAACGAAAATGATCAAGAAGTGAAATCCTAGATGAGTGATAGCAGTTGTTATTTAGGTGAGTTATGTGATTGAGTCCAATTTAGTATGTGTTTGTTAATAATAGGTGTATGAGTCACTATTGATAATGTGCATGGTAAGAAAAATATTGAAATCTAAGTCAGAACACTATATGAATATGAATTTGGCAGATTGCATTTGTCTTTGGTCATTTTTATTTTTTGAACTCTTAATTTATTCATTAACTTAAGTTTCTAATTTGTTGTTCCTTAGGCTTAGGGTATTTTAAATGACACAGTGAGTTCAAAATGATAAAGTTGGTGCATGTCTATGAGTTCTTTTATATTGAAATTAGGGAGTAGATTGATGAAGTTTATAACCTCTGTCTTTAAGTTGTAATGCTGGTTCAACCTTGTCTTGGCTTAATGCTTGAATCATTGAACTCACTTGAGGCCAAGTCAGTGAATTGTAATGCGTGATATAGTTTGGTGTCCCGTAAGTATGGTTAACTATTGATATAGTTGTCGAGCTTGCTTGGTTGTTTAAGTTCATTTGGTGTGAAAAATATGTGTGTGTTGGTAGCTTGTGTTCATTAAAGAATAGACTTGAGTAAAAAATGCTTATATTGGTGATGTAGATGGAATGTATTATTGCAATGTCACAATATTGGTGATGTAGATAGATATATACTATGATATATAAGTGATAAATGGCTTTTTTGTAATCCAGATGTATTTTTGTGTATGTACTTTATTAATGTATTTTTACTTGTAGCCTTAAGAATGATTGAAGTTGAAGGAAATATCAAATTTACCCCCACCATTGGGAGTTGATTCTTGCATTAACTTGAAATTAATATAGATTAACTATTTATTTTTAATGTATTAACCAGTTACTCATGGATTTACTAATTAATGAGATTCACCACAAAACCACGGACATTTACCATTTACTCCCAACGTGTTAATCACATCATTACACAACTCAATCCTAACTAGTACTTCATTTGTAACAAGTTTACCCTCACTATTGGGAACTGATTTTTGGATTCACCAGAAACCTATAGTGATTAACTATTTATTTCTAATGTATTAACCAGTTATATTGGAACTTACCAAGTAATGAGATTCACCACAAAGCCATGGTATTTTGACAATTTACTCCCAACGTGTTAACCACATCTTTACACAACTCAACCCCAACTAGTACTTCATTTGTAACAAGTTTACCCTCACTATTGGGAACTAATTTTTGGATTCACTAGAAACCTATAGTGATTAACCACTTGTTTCTAATGTATTAACTAGTTATATTAAAACTCACCAAATAATGAGATTCACCACAAAACCATGGTATTCTGACTATTTACTCCCAACAGGTTAAACACAACATTGCACATGTCAACTCCAACTAGTCATGGATGCGTAACAAGTTTCCCCCCATCATTTGTAATTCTTTTTTGGATTCACCAGAAACCTATACTGATTAACCACTTATTCTTACTATATTAACCAGTTACATTGGAACTCACCAAGTAAGCTGATTCACCTCGAAACCATGGTATTCTGACCCTTTACTCCTAACGAGTTAAATCCAACATTGCACATGTCAACTCCAACTAGTCATGGATGTGTAACAAGTTTCCCCCCAACATTGGTAACTCGTTTTTGGATTCACTAAAAACCTATACTGATTAACCACTTTTATGTATTGTATTAACCAGTTATATTGGAACTCACCAAGTAATGAGATTCACCACAAAACCATGGTATTCTGACCATTTACTCCCAACGTGTTAACCACAACATTACATATGTCAACTCTAACTAGTCATGGATTTGTAACGAGTTTCCCCCTATTTTATGGAACTATTTTTTGCATTCACCAAAAACCTATATTGATTAACCACTTTTACATAATGTATTTACCAATTATATTGGAACTCACCAAGTAATGAGATTCTCCACAAAACCTTGGTATTCTGACCATTTACTCCCAACGTGTTAACCACAACATTACACATCTCAACTCCAACTAGTCATGGATGTGTAACAAGTTTCCCCCATCATCAGTAACTATTTTTTGGATTCACTAGAAACCTATACTGATTAATCACTTTTACGTAATGTATTAACCAAATATATTAGAACTCACCAAGTAAGATGATTCACCACAAAACCATGGTATTCTTACCCTTTACTCCCAATGTGTTAAAACCAACTTTGAACATGTCAATGGATGACTAGTTGGAGTTGACACGTGTCTTGTTATGGTTAACACATTGGGAGTAAATGGTCAGAATACCGTGGTTTTGTGGTAATTCTTATTACTTGGTGACATCCAATATAACTGATTAATACATTACGTAAAAGTAGTTAATCAGTACACGTTTTTAGTGAATCCAAAAAAGAGTTCTTGATAATAGGGAAAACTTGTTACAAATCCATGACTAGTTGGAGTTGACATGTGTAATGTTGTAGTTAACACGTTGGGAGTAAATGGTCAGAATGTCATGGTTTTGTGGTGAATCTCAAAACTTGGTGAGTTCCAATATAATTGGTTAATATAGTAGGAAAAAATGATTAATATCTACAAGTGTCTAGTTAATCTAAAAATCAGTTCCCGATAGTGGGGGCAAACTAGTTACAAATGAAGTACTAGTTGGAGTTGAGATGTTTAATGTTGTAGTTAACACATTGGGAGTAAATGGTCAGAATACCATAGTTTTGTGATGAATCTCATTACTAGGTAAGTTCCAATATAACTGGTTAATATAATAGGAAAAAGTGGTCAATATCTACAAGTTTCTGGTTAATCTAAAAATCAGTTCCTAATAGTGGGGGTAAACTAGTTACAAATGAAGTACTAGTTGGATTTAAGATGTGTAATGTTGTGGTTAACACGTTGGGAGTAAATGGTCAGAATACCATGATTTTGTGGTGAATCTCATTACTTAGTGAGTTCTAATATAACTGGTTAATATAGTAGGAAAAAGTGGTTAATATATACAAGTTTCTAGTTAATCTATAAATCAGTTCCCAATAGTAGGGGCAAACTAGTTACAAATGAAGTACTAGTTAGATTTGAGATATGTAATGTTGTGGCTAACACGTTAGGAGTAAATGGTCAAAATACCATGATATTATGGTGAATCTCATTACTTGGTGAGTTCCAATATAATTGGTTAATATAGTAAGAAAAAAATGGTTAATATCTATAAGTTTCTGGTTAATCTAAAAATCAGTTCCCAATAGTGGGGGCAAACTTGCTACAAAGGAAGTACTAGTTGGAGTAGAGTTGTGTAATGATATGTTTAGCATGTTAGGAGTAAATGGTGAATGTCCATGGTTTTGTGGTGAGTCTTATTAATTAGTGAATCCATGAGTAATTGGTTAATACATTAGAAACTCATAGATATTAACTATTTTTTCCTAATGTATTAACCAGTTAATTTGCATTCACTAAGTAATGAGATTCACCACAAAACCATATCAACTCCAACTAGTACTTCATTTCTAACTAGTTTGCCCCCACTACTGGGAATTGATTTTTAGATTAACCAGAAATTTTTACATATTAACCACTTTTTCCTACTATATTGACTAATTATATTGGTACTCACCAAGTAATGAGATTCACCACAAAACCATAGTATTCTAAACCATTACTCCCAACGTGTTTACCACAACATTGCACATCTAAACTCCAACTAGTCATGGATTTGTAACAAGTTCACCCCCATTACTGGGAACCATTCTTGAATTCACCAGAAACTGATGTAGAATAATCACTTATTTCTAATGTATTAACCAGTTACTCATGGATTCACCAATTAATGAGACTCACCACAAAACCATAGATTCACCAGTGAATGTCCATGGTTTTGTGGTGAGTCTCATTAATTGGTGAATCCACATGTAACTGATTAATACATTACAAATAAGTGATTAATCTATATCAGTTTATAAAGAATTCAAAAAATTAGTTCCCAATTGTGTGGGTTAAATTTGATATTTCTTTCAACTTCAATTATTCTTAAGGATGCAGGTAGAAATACATATATAAAGTACATACACAAAAATACACCTGGATTACAAAAGAGCCATTTATCAATTATGTATCACAATATATATCTATCTATATCACCAATATTATGGCATTGCAATAATACATTCCTACCATTCACCCTAAAAATATATATACATCTTCTTCCTCTACGTGTAATTATATGCATTCTATATATATTATATGTGAAATATAAATAACTACAGCACAGAAACAATCCATTTAAAAGGACAAAAAAACTACTTAAATGGGTTCTTGAGGATACATTAAGATCTATTTTCATGGTTGCAACAAAAAATGTATCCTCATATACCCTAAGAAAACCCATGTAAATTATCCTATATACCAAGAAAAGGAAATCAACCTACAAAACAAAAGTGGATTGGATTAGTGCTTAACTATACCTTTGAAGCATGTACATATCGCTACCCTATATAATTTATACTCATTCAGACTCGTACTATGTCATTGATTCCCAACCTATGTATCTTCAAATTGCCTTACATTACCATTAACCAACAAATTGGTGTATAAAATTTAACTAGGACAACCCTGGATAAAAACATATAATCATGTCAGTTTCAATCACTATAATGAACTTAATAAGCATATGTCAGACATGCTTGTGACCTTTGACTGACATCATGATCAGTTCCTTCTAATAATGATAAAAAAATCAGCTGATGAGTTATATGATAGTTGCGAAACCCAATAGCTACCATCACACATTAGTGCTCCAACATTTGCACTCAGCTCAACAGTTGTGGACTGTTAAACAACAATATACTAAACATCTATTCATTAAAACAAATAATTTAAGTGTAAGTAGCTTAAAACTTAACAACCATTTCAACAATGTTTACAAGTGACACATAGTTTTGGTGTATACACACACCATAGTACAATCATCACGGCATCCTCCACAGTTGTTCATTTCTATAGACGACTCTATGTGTAACTTCTTTCCATCCATCTGACTCGAGCTTCCATCAATACACTCCTACACGTTCACAGTAAAATAACTTAATACACTAATAAAAATGGATGCTAATCAGTCTAAATAAAACATATACACAACCAAAACATCCCATACAATAATAATTAACAAATTCATATATATATATATACATCAATTGTCAAAGTTTGATGATATTGGTCCTTTCTCTTTCTCAATTTGGAGACTACTCGATCAACTTTAGATATTTTTTTATTGATTGGGGACCATCCTTTACGCAGTACACGTAATGGACTACGAATGCCAGTATTAGCAGTTCCAATGTCCTCATTCAACTTCCTTTGACGGTCAGCACCCTTGCATGTTGTTCTACCAACTTGCTTAGATGCAACCATCAAATACATCTTGCTTTTATATTCACATAGTCCCCGATGGAGATCATCAGTGAGATCCTCAAACTCTGCAGCAACTTCAACCACCTCATAGAAATGCTTGTATAATTTATTAAACCTTTGTATTTGTGGCTTCAACAAAGTCACATCATAACTGCTCTTTATGTAAACATGTCTCCATCTAATGTTTTTGCTCCATCTTCATAAAATATACTTTGACGACATTTCTTGAACCATTTCATTACCAAGGACACAAAGTGAATATCTACACATAATTCCTCTAAACTCAAACAATAAGCAATTGCAACTAACATCGTGATTGTCACGATTAAATACCACCTCAAAAATAGCATTCTTTGCTAACCCTCCAACTACCATATCCGCCCTCACATGGTTAGTACAAAGCATTCCCTCCACACACTTAAAGGATGCAAAATAGTCCATTCTTCCTCTAAATTCAGCTTGGACCTCAACAAACTTTGCATGGGTGTACTCGAATTGAAATTGCCTTTCAATGGGTGAGTTTGAGCCACATTGAATTGTGGAGTCTATTGATTTGAAATCTGCCTGAAACTCCTTTTCTGCCTTGCTTCTCATAGCATTATCATACTGCTTAACAAATTACTGCAGGCTTGTCTTTGAGTTGATATATATGTCAAAGAAAGCATGTATACTCTCACTGCGTTGTGTTGTTGACATCCCTGCCCAAAAATATTTATTTAAAAGAATTGGCACCCATCAATGCCGCTCCATGTACAAACCACTCAACTAATTTTTATCTTCTAGTTCAAATTTTTTTATGAAGGCAGACCATTTTTCTTCAAAATCTTCCGCAGTTAAGGTATCCTAAACAACTACTTTCATTGCATTCTTGATATTATTATATTCAATACAACCTTTCAGCTTCTCAGGGATTTTTTTTTCATTATATGCCATAGGCACCACCTCAGATTACAATGACTATTAAGAGGAAGAAATTAAAACCATTACTTCTCATATTACACGTTCAAAGCACAATCAAACCTATGAACCCAAACTGATGCTAGACCTCCTAAAGAAATTGGATTTATGAGAAAGACTTGGGCATTATGGATCGTTAAAATGAAAGATAAGAAAAAGGACAACACAGAGACAACTACATCATTGAATCTTATTTTTATTAATTCTACAATCCTGCCAAGATTGAAGAACATATCTTCTTATTTGCTCTGACTACATGTACACATTTGAAATAACAAACATTGCTTAAGTGCAAAAACTTAATTGTTTTAGTTAATTCCACAGACCTACCCATCTAACACCAAGAACACGACTAACTACACAGTAATTTCATGAATTTTTTAGGCAAATGTATGAATCTAACATTAATAACAGACATAATCAAATGAACCACAATAAACATCAAAGCAATGAAGAAAGAGGGATTTTTACCAGGAGTTTTAGTTTGACTGTATGAAGTAGCAAGGAAAAGTCACGGGGAAGACAATGGCAACGGAGAAGACAACGGCCACGAAGAAGATAACGACCATGGAGAAGACAACGACAGGACTGAGTTTTATTTTGAGATTGATAGTTGTGAGGAAGAAGTAGAATTTGTACAAATGAGAAGAGAAAGAGGACGAGAGCAGCTGAAGATGTGAAACTGAAAGCAAAGAGATGAGAAAAAAAGGGGCATACGTTGTAACAGAGACGAAAGAAAGAAATGAGAGATGGAGTGAACGAAAAGGAGAAAGGGAGAGAAGGAACGAAAAAGGTCGAGTTAGCAAAATATGGTAACACGATATACGATGGACATGTGTTGGAGTCTTTTCGTTGGACATATAGCGCGACCGAATTCTAAAGTACCGCTGAAGTAATACTCTATGTAAGTTTATAATCATTCATATTTGATTTGAAAATATTTAAATTTTAATTCAACCATCTGTATGGTTATTAATGGTCAAGTGTTACAATTTTATTGGAACAGTAACACTCTAAAAGTATAGAAGAATTTCTTCAAACACAGGCTCTCTAGTCGCTAGGAGAAGGACTAGTATTGTGACCACTAGGCTACGTGTTCTTTGTTGCTATCCTTGTTTAGTTCTATTGCATATCATATTTGTGTGATAAGTGCATTATATATTAAGGAATAACCACAACATCCTTTCTTATAATTGTACTTAAGGAAATCACATTATGGTTAAATATGATAGCTTGTAATTAATTATGATTAGTATAGAAATTTTGCCCACATGAATTTTATTATAAATTTCATAATTAATTAAGATGAAATAATTAAATTATTTTTATTTGTTAAGTAGCTTACAGGTATTAGGAGATGATGATAATTTATTAGGTTCATCTTAAGGAATTTTAAATGAATCTATTTTGTGTTAAAATCTTAGCCCACGGTAGATTTTGATGACATATTAATTCATGTATGTATAACTTGCATTAGTAAGTTATTAGTTTTGCCTTGAATTATTATACAATGTAAGTATGTTTTATTTATTTATTTGCAACAATTAATTCTTTAGTTATCTTCGATAAGAAAATTGAAGTTCCTATTTTGACTGGTGACAACTATAAGGATTGGAAGGATAAAGTTCTTCTTTATTTAGGGTGCATGGACCTTGATTATGCTCTCCGTAGGGATGATCTTACTAAACTCTGGAAGAAGTTACATTGCACAAATGATGCGAAAGATCTAACCGTCTTTCTATCATGTTCATTAAGACACGTATCTCCTCTAGTATTCGTGGTTCAATTCCTAATTACTAGAATGTCAAGGAATTTTTTAAAGTCATTTATGAATAGTTTGAGTCATCTGTTAAGGTATTGGCAAGCACTCTAATGGCAAAGTTGTCATCCATGAAGCTCAATGGAATCAAAGGTGTGAGAAAACACATCATGGAAATGAAGGACATAGCAACTCAGCTTAAGTCACTTGAAGTTGAGATTTTTGACTTCTTTTTGGTGCACTTGATCCTGAACTCGCTCTCACTACAATATGGTCCTTTTAAAATCTCCTGCAACATAATAAGGACAAATGGTCAATTAATGAACTTTTGACTATGTGTGTTCAAGAAGAGGGGGGCTTGTTCAAGAGATTGGTGAAAGTGCACTTATGGTGACTCAAGATTAGAGTGAAGGGAAGAAGAAGAAGAATGAGAAGGGAAAGTAGGGCATACCCCTATTGCCAAGATCAAGAAAGAGTCTAGGTGTTTCTTCTGTAAAAAGAAGGGGCACATGAAGAATGACTGCTACAAGCATAAGGCTTGGCTCGAAAGGAAAGGTAATACTTTTTCTTATGTCTGTTATGAATCTAATATGGTTGACATTTGTCATAACACATAGTAGATTCAATCTGGTTCTACAATCTATGTTTCTGATACCATGCAGGGCTTCGTAAGCCAGGGTGAGCTAACTAAAAGTGAACGATTCATCTACTTTGGAAACAGGATGTGTTCGCATGTGGCAACTGTTGGCACATATAGAGTTAATTTAGAAACCAATTTTGTTTTAGATTTGAACAATGTTTTTTATATTTCTAAATTTTCTAGGAATTTAATTTCTATTTCAAGACTTATTCTTTTGGTTTTTCAATAAATTTTAACGCATCTAGATTTGGATTATTATTTAAGTCAACTATTGTTGGAAATGATGTGTTGAATGACGATTTGTTCCAAACTAATTTATCCAACACGATTCTATATAATCTAATGGCTATGCAACAAAACGCTAGTATTAAACATTGTTATGAATGAAAAATCCTCAATGTTATGGCATGTGAGATTAGGACACATCTCTATAGAGAGAATTAAGAGATTCATAAATGATGAGGTACTTGAGACTCTTGACTTTACTGATTTTGATACTTGTGTAGACTGCATAAACGGAAAGCAGACTAACAAAATAAAGAAAAGTACTAAGAGGAGTTCAAAAATATTAGAAATAATTCATACAAACATTTGTTGTCCTGACATATACTCGCACAGTGAAAAATACTTTGTCTCTTTCATAGATGATTACTCACGATTGAAGTATCGTTACTTACTTCACAATAAAAAAGAAGCTTTGGATACCTTTAAAGTTTTTAAGGAAGAAGTAGAGACACAATATGGAAAACAAATTAACATAGTAAGATCAAATAAAGGAGGAGAATTTTATAGTAGATACATTGAGAGTGGACAAGCACCTAGTCCATTTGCAACGTTTTTCCAAAAGCATAGTATTGTGGCTCAATACACCATGCCTGGCTCACCAAATCAAAATGATGTGGCTGAAAGGAAAAACCAAACCTTGATGGACATGGTGAAGAGTATGCTTAGCAACCTCAAACTTCCTCATTCGCTATGGAGTGAAGCTCTTAAAATATTAGTATACATATTGAAGCGGGTTCCAACGAAGGCAATTCCCAAAACTCCTTTTGAGTTATGGAAAGGTTAGAAGCCAAGTTTGAAACATGTATGAGTTTAGGGTTGCTCAATTGAAGTTAGGATTTACAATCCAAATGAGAAGAAATTAGACTTGAGGACTATTGGTGC
Organism: Ormosia emarginata; assembly: GCA_029884605.1. Classification (NCBI taxonomy): domain Eukaryota; kingdom Viridiplantae; phylum Streptophyta; class Magnoliopsida; order Fabales; family Fabaceae; genus Ormosia; species Ormosia emarginata. Next base: position 24,747,071 of record JAQQTP010000062.1, on the reverse strand, counting down.
ATATTTCATTAATTATACAAAAAATTCCAAGGGTTATAGATTTTATTATTCAACTCATAGCACTAGAATTGTAGAATCAAGAAATGCAAAATTTCTTGAGAATGACATGGTTAGTGGGAGTGATCTACCTCAAAACTTTGATTTTGAGAAAGATCATTGTGAAGATAAACTCCTACATCAAGTTATAAACTGGTAGTCTTTGGTGACTCTTATTGAAATCAAGTGAACTTAGAACCACTAGTACGTAACTGAAGTTATGCATCAAGCTGAACCTACTGTAGCGATTTGGTTGAACAACATCAAACACAAGATGTTGAAAAACTTGTTGAACAATAACCTCCTCAAGAAGTTGTAGATGCAACATTAAGAAGATCAAATAGAATATGAAAACTAACTATTTCTAGTGACTTCACGTGTATCTACAAGAGTCCGAATATGACTTAAGAGATGAGAATGACACAAACACGTTTTCATAAGCAATTAACAATAGTAATTCTGAGTTGTGGTAACGATATGAAAGATAAATTGGATTCTATGGAAAATAATGGAGTTTAGGATTTTGTTGAGTTTCCTGATGGGGTAAAGGTAATTGGCTGTAAATTGGTCTTTAAAACCAAGAAGGATTTATCGGGTAACATTGAGCGATACAAGGCCCGGTTAGTTGCCAAGGGATTTAGTCAGAAGGAAGAAGTTGATTATAGAGAAACCTTTTCTCCTATATCTAAGAAAGATTCCTTCCACATCATAATGGCATTAGTTGCATGTTTTGACTTCGAATTACATCAAATGGATATGAAAATGATATTTCTTAATGGTAACTTAGAAGAAGAGATTTATATGACGCAACTTGAAGGATTTTCCTTTAGTGATGGAGCTCAATTAGTTTGTAAGCTCAAGAAATCCATATATGAACTAAAACAGTCCTCCCGTCAATGGTACCATCAATGGTATTTGAAATTCCATAATGTCATCTCTTCTTTTGGTTTTGTTGAGAACACTATGGACCAATGTATATACCACAAAGTTAATGGGAGTAAAATAATCTTTTTGCTCTTATATGTGGATGGCATCCTTCTTACAACCAATGACATGGGGTTGTTACATGATGTAACACCCCACATTTTAGCTATTTGACAGTAATGATAAAATTATACTGTTTTGTAATTTCTGTCTATTGAAAAAATATTTTGATTGTTCCATGACAGTATTTGATTGTTTTGTGTGATTTGCTCCGTGTCAAGAAAATAATAATTTTCGGGACGAGAAAAATCTTTACGTATTTATTCAGAGCCGGAGAATCTTACTAAATCCAATTTCGAGGGATATGTGTCATAATCTTTTTATTTTTAGAAATTATTTGTGAAATAAAAATATGCTATATTTTTATTTTACAACGGACAAATATTTACTATTTTGTAAGTAGTAATATTCTGCTCATTGAGTAATAATTTATGTAGCAATTGTTTGGAAAATATTTTCTGCGAACCAATAGGAGAGTGTAGCTTGCTTGCTAAGTTTTGGAAAAGTCAATGATAGTGGCTTGAATTCTCTAAGCCAATAGAAAACTAGTCTCTTTGAAATGAACTAATAAGAATTAGTCAAATTTGACGGTTATATGTTGAACCAATAAGAATTTAGTCTTCCTTGATGAACCAATTAGAATCTAGTCTTCGTTTGATAAACCAATTAGAAGCTAGTCATCTTTGATGAACCAATAGGAAAGCTATAGAAATAAGATCAACCAATAAGATCAAGTCAACATTTGTGGCAAAGACTTTTCAAGTGTAACCAATAGAAATTGGTCAACAAAAATGGCAACCAATAGGAATCAAGTTAGTAACTACCCAACTAATGAAAATGCTAGTCAACAAAGAGGGCTTGACTTTGATTTGCACCCTTGGATGACAAGACTTAGTGGAGAAGTTTTGAACATCAACCATTGATCTAATCAACGGTTGATAAACAAACTTAATGAAGAAGCCTTGGATGATCACCATTGATTTAATCAATGGTGTGAGAGTAAACTTAGTTAGGAAGCTTTAGATGTTCACCATTGATCTAATCAATGGTTGTAAAGACAAGCTTAATAAAGAAGTTTAAGATATCCATCCTTGATTTAATCTATGGTGGAGATTGGTCTCACAAAATGGCTAGGACCTTTTGTGACCATTGGATGGAAAGTATGAAGAGTAAATCTTGACCCTCCATTTTGGAGATGTATCTTATGGCTAGGATTTCATGAAGGAGAGATCCAATGGCTTAGATTTGATCATATCACTTGGAAGCTTCTACCAAAGATCAATCATTGATTTAATAAATGGCTATTGATGCCTAAAATGGTGGCTAATGTATTTAGACAATCCTTTGGTGTACAAGGGGGGAGGTCATGGTTTTGGAGGGCTTGGAAGCTATACAAAGAGTTTCAATTCATTCTATCGCTCTTCTTCATCATTTCCTAAGGCAAATTCACAAAATTCTCTCCATTTCTCAAGAACACCTCACACCAAGGTGGAGAAAATCACCCTCCCTGTAACACCCCAAATTTCTTAAATTTTAGATAGTAATTTTGACAGTTAATAGAATTTTACTGTTTAGTGATTTCTGTGTACTGTAAAATTATTTTGAGTATTCCGACAGCGTATTTGATCATTTTGAGTGATTTAATCCATGTCAGGAAAATAATAATTTTCGAGTCAGGGAAAATTTTACGTAATTTAATTATTATTGTTAAGTCTTGATTATTTTACGTAATCTGATTTGATATTTGTGAATTTTCTAATATTTGTGATTTTGTGTGTGATTATGAAATTTTTATATTACTCTTATTATTTTAGCGTTATCCATGGGCTGTTTGTGGGCCCAGGTAGGTCATATGTGGGCCCCGCATGGGTCTCACAAAGTGAAAAATTTTTTACGCATAGAAAAATTTGTACTGTTTAGACAGAGACAAGGGATCTTACTAAACCTGCATCCGGAAACTGTTTTAGAATTTTTTTTTTACTTTGTTTTGTACTGTATTTAATTATCGGGCAATAAAAATACAACAAATATATTCTTTCGTGGGGTTATAGCAGATAAAAATAGAAATTATACTGCTTAAGTCAACAATAATGGTTATGACAACTTTTGATGGACCAATAGGAAACAAGTTTAATTCTTTTGATGGACCAATAGGAAGCAAGTCTAATATTGAAGACTTTAATATCAACCGTCGATTTAATCAACGGTGTAGGATTAGTCTAAGAAAATGGCTATGACCATTTATAATCGTTGGATTTAGATTTAAATCAATGGTGGAGATTTGATCTTATAAAGTGGCTAGGACTATTTGTGATCGTTGGATTTGGATTTGATCAACGGTGGAGATGGATCATTTATAACCATTGGATGTGGATTTAATCAATGGTGGAGATTTGGTCTTCTAAAATGGCTATGACTAATTATGACCCTTGGATTAAAAGTAAGAAGGAGTAATCTTGACCCTTTATTCTTGGAGATGCATCTAATGGCTAGGATTTCAAGGAAAAAGATCTAATGACCTAGATTAAGTCTTCTAATCAAAAGTCTACCTTAATCCTAACCATTGAATTAATCAATGGCCTAGAATGCTCTAAATGGTGGCTTGAAAAGATGATCACTTATTGATCACTTATTGCATGCATTATGAAGGGGGGACGGTTTTTGAAGCTTAAGGCCATAGCAAAAAGTCTATGACCATTATTACACATTATTGATCATTCCTGATCATTCCTAAGCTCTTAGAAAATTTTCTCTCCTTCTCCTCCAAGCAAATTTTGGCCATGACACCTAAGAATACCTTCCATCACTCAAAAATTTCATACAACCTAGTTTCTAAAATACTTACCTTATTCTAAGAGCATCTCTAGTTATGAGTTTTCACAAAATCATTCATCTTGAGCTTCAAATCCAAGCTTCAAGTTTCTATCAAAAAGGGTAAAGTTCATATTTCTTCACCCAATCTTTTAGTTTTGATTTTCTAAGCTATGCTTGAACCATGGTTTACCTATTCTTTTACTTGTTATTGATTTTAAGATTTGTTTATGATTTTTAGGGATTTTTCCAAGGAGCTCTACGAAATTGGTGGAAGGAAAACTAAGTGTTTTCACTTCATTCTTTACCTTATCCAAGTCTAAGAAGCTTTCTTTCACAAAAAAATCAAAAACTTCATCCTTGTTCTTCAAGAGGAATTTCAGTCATTCACCTAAAATCACCATCCAATCTCTTTTAATTTCATCCAACCATAGATCTTGAATCTACATGATATTCTAAGCAACTTTCATGTTAGAGACTTTCTCTAAATCATCCATCTTCAACCTTGTTCTTCAAGCTAAAGATTGAAGCTTTATTGGTGAAGTTTATTAATCTTCACTTTTCTTTTGATTTTCAAGGTTCCAAGCCATGTTTGATCCATGGTTTATCTTGTTCAAGCTTGATTTACTAATAAATATATGTTTTGTTTTGTATTTGAGAAGCCTTTGGTGGTGAAGGACTTGGAAAAAGAAGCAAAACAAGGAGCTTTTGAGGATTTTCAAGAGGTAAGAGGGAGATTCATCTCACCAACCAAGTATGGTGGTGAGAGATGGTTTGGTATTTGATGGATGTTGAATCCATGTGAGGATTCATATCCATGGTCATGTAATAATTTGTGGGTGTTTATGTGTTTTGATTATTTGCCTATGCTTGGTATGATTTGCATGATTTATTGCTTTGATTATAGCATGTTTGTGATATATATATTTGAATATGTATATGTATGCCATGATGTAATGATGAAAAGGAAATCAATTTTGGTTCCAAAGAACCATAGAGGCACACTGCCTCAAGGGTGTTTTTGAACAAAAAGGTTCTAAATATTTTACTAATCATGAGTTTTAAATGAAAAGAGCAATGAGTTGATGATTTTAAGGATTTGCAAAGAAAGTGAAAAATGAAAATGAACAAATGATTTGATTTTAAAGACCATGAGTCTGACGGTTTTGTTAAAGAATTTTTAATGGTTTTGTTTGTGTAAAACCATATTAATTTAGAAAGAAAAATATTTGATGGCTTCAATGGCCAAAGACTCCATGGTGTTTGGGAGATTGGAATAGTTTTGGTTTTATGAAACAAAGTGGTTTCAAAGCGGAAACAAAGTGCTTGAACAAAGTGTTTAAGTACAAGGATTAAAGAAAATGGAAACAAGGTGTTTTGTTACTTGAAAGATGGAATTTCGTTTACGAAAGACAAAAAAAGGTTGAAAGGGTTTGAACCTCAATTTATTTTGAAGAGAATTGATTTGAGAAAAATAGAGAATATAATAGTGATTTGATATTTTCTAACGTGTAACTCATCCTTTGGGTTTTGGAGTGCGTTAGGAAATTTTAAAGTGAGAAACATTGATTTAATTCAATGGAATTGTGAATTTGTGGAATTTGTTGCAAAAAAGATTTTCTTGAGTAAGAAAATGTGGAAAATAATGTGAGTAGTCATATTATTTTGAGAAAGGTTGAAATGGAATTTTTGAAGGTTGAGAAATATTTTTCGTAATGGAATTATGGTAAAAAATGATTTACGTAACTTAAAAACGTGATTTTTAAGCTACGCGATTTGAAAAACGTTTAAATATTTTCACGCGATTTGAAAAACATTGAAATATTTCTACGCAATTTGGAAAACGTTTAAATATTTTTACACGTTTGAGATATTGTTGAAAAATCGCTACGCGATTTAAAAATGGTGGAATATTTTTACGTGATTGAGAAAACGTTGAAAAATCACTACGTGATTTGAAAATGCAACGGAAAGGTTGTAAAATTGTGAAAATGTAACAAAATTGTTACGCGATTGTGAAAACACGACGAAAGAGTTTTGTGACTATAAAAACGCGATAATATGATTTTGCTGTTGAAAATACAGTATAATTACTATTGGGCTAGTGTGTGGACCCTGATTATGGATTACGAAATTAAACTGAGAATGGGTCAATGTGTGGACCCTGAATATGAAATGGTGAATTGTGCCTGTGATTGGCATTGGTGCATTGAACATGCATTGGAAATGGTGAATTTTGCCTGTGATTGGCATTGGTGTATTAAATATGCGTTAGAAAAATATGCATTGTGGCATATGAGGAAATTGAACAAAATTGCATTGAGATATTCGTGCATTGAACAAAAATTTGATAGTTGATACTATTGTGACCATTGTGGTTGAAGAGAGAATGAGAATTGATAATGAGGTCTATGATGGACCTTGGGGGCATCAAGGCGCGATGGTCGACTAGTGGATATCTGTCTGTGGGCTAAGGCTGGACCATATGCCACTTGGCGATGCAGTCCGTTGCAACGCATTGACGATACCCAACAATAACACGATTCTTTTCAACGACTGGAAGATTGTCTTTAGGCTAAGGCTGACAATTAACAGAGTATTCTTCTCGAAATTGTGAAAACCTCCATGGAGTAGGACATTGTAACGCCCCTTTTTGGGTGGGAACGTCACATTGTCAAATAAAAGAAAATGCGAAAAAGCAAAGTTTTAACATTTCAAGACCCGATTCATTCGTTTAAGTTTAACTTGTTCAATTCTTAAATACGCGAGCAAAATAGCAGAAATATTTTTTTTTGTTTTGATAATCATTTTAACCATGCAGAATATAAATGACGGTGAATGATAAAATAGTAGGCAAAACTCACATCTGAATAACATGCATATATATATATATATATATATATATATATATATATATATATATATATATATATAATGTGCTGACATCATTTACACTTAGATATAAGCCTGAATTATCCAAAAAGCAAAATTATACCTACCCCAAAGGATTATACAAATATGCCCCAGAGATACCAAAAGATACAGCCCACAAAAATATACATCAGGGCCCAAAATAAAACACTGGTAGCCATCAGTAGCTACCAATAAACTCAGTCTCTCAGATAATGAGGGACCGTATCCGGGTCCTCAGCAGGATTCTCCTCTTCAGAAGAAACCTCCATGGGAACCATAGAACCATGGGCAGGACCCCGAGCAGTATAATCAAAAGAGTCTTCCCAAGGGGTGTAATAACGATCACCCCACATCTCACGGATGGGCAAGTAAAACTCCAGTCGCAGGCTGATGTGGCAGGTGAGGACAGGTGCCTCATGACGTCTCCAAGCTAGGGCGATCGACACATCTCCCAAGTAGACGCAGCGGTCGGAATTCAAGTTGATATGCCAACACTCCGGCCCTCCGAGGAAGGTCAGACGCACATCACCAAGAAATCCGCGCATATGTGCCGCCATCGTCTCAGTAGAAGCTAGTCTCGTTCGGGCCAGAAGCCGGGAAACTCGGGATCTTCCGCCTCCTTACCGTCATCTTCGATCAATACAGTATACACACATATAGCAAGTAACAGAGATACAAGAAAGAGGTAAGACATCCTACCATCATTGCCAGTTATAGCAGCTAGAAACAGTACGGCGCCACGCGCCCAAATAGCAATTCAGAATATCATATTCAACTAATAAGCAGTAATTCCAACAGTAAGTAAATAAACAATTCCAGGAAGATAGTCATCTCGGTAATAACCAAATCAGTCATAGATATGGAAAAATAAATATTAACAATGACAATGTATATCATGACTCACATGCAAGCTTTCCCAAATTCCTACTCCATGGAGCTAGACTCAAACAGTCGGAGAGAAAGATCAGGAGACATGTCTGTAACTCGGCTGCCGAGGCCAGTGCTATCAATAAATGTTCTCGTGCACAATCATGACATTGTACAGACATTCTACACTAGATCACGATATAGGACAGTGTCTAGTCCGGATCGTCGGTGCGTTTGCATCGGTTTGCCCCACAGGCAGAGGAGCTACCAACTGCCCCTTGTGAAGGACCCGCACCCCGACGCCCCCAAGGTCATCACACAACCCACACTTGTCTACTCGCACCCGCACTAAGGTGTGTTCAATCTCCTAGGCAACTTGGCCTTACAACAGTCCACAAGGACATTCACAATGCATATGACACTATGCATGGACATGTATGATTCACAATCTCATACCATTACATAACATGCCACAATAGGCCAATATAAGCATCAATATATATTCCTCATCACACACATACCATAATTCCCATGTCATGGATCCAAGAATTCCATTTTCAAAATCATTTCTTCTCTATCGGTATGAATACATATTCCTATCATATTTAAGTAAAGTAAAATCCTTGAATCCAGGGTTTTTAGGTTATGTTTGAGTTACAAAGGACAAAGAACCATAATCTCAATCATTTTCAGCTCAAAAATCTCATTTTTGGGTCTTGGTAATCGATTACCAGCGAAACAGAATCCCTGTAATCGATTACAATCCCATTGTAATCGATTCGACGATTTCCAAAACTACGATTCGTAACTTCAAGGACCTGGTAATCGATTACACAGCCGTGGTAATCGATTACCAATCGGACATAACCTCCGTAATCGATTACCCACAAGTTGTAATCGATTACGTGATTCCTAGAAGCACCATTTCGTGACATCAAAGGCTTGGTAATCGATTACACTACTCTTGTAATCGATTACAAGCTAGACAGAATCTCTGTAATCGATTACACACAAGATGTAATCGATTACAGTTTCCGTAATCATGATTTCGTACCCTTAAGAGCTTGGTAATCGATTACAAGCCCCGTGTAATCGATTACCACGCGTAAACTTGCGACGAGTTCTCCAGGTCCTTTAACTCAAACCAAACCAATCATTATCATATTTAATCAACAAGTTACTCAAATATACCTTCAAATCATGCAAGAGGCATCAATCAATCATACAAACCCAACAAAAAGCACTATCATGAAGAACAACATAAAAATGAGAGAACTTTATAAATGGATTCAGAAATCAATTAAAATCAACACATAGACATACTAATTACAAAATCAAAGGATAGCCCTCATTAGGGTTTTTCCATCAACAACACAATGAAGGTTCCTAGATGCTAAGAGAGGTTGAGGAGGAGTGTCTTCCTCTTACCCAAATGAAGAAATCTAGAGAGCTCCAAGAAGGCTTCTTGCAATTTTTGGATTTGACCCCAAAAGAACCCTAAAAATGGTGACTTTGTTAGAATAGCATAATGGCTTGGAAAATGAAGTATGGATGGCCAACGTGAAGACCATGACCACGAAAATAGAGGAGAAAGAAGAGAAGTCTTGAATCTTACCCAAAAAGCTCAAAGCTTGGAGCTTGGAGAAAATGGTGAAAATGGTGGAATCTCAAGATGCTCCGAACAAGAAGGATGTCTAGGAGAGGAAAAGGGTTAAGAGAGTGTGGTTGGAAGAAAATTTGGTGATGAATGATGGGAAGAGGGGCTCTGCTGGTGCCGTGGGATTTACGGAGAGAGGGAGGAGAAAATATCATAAGGAAGAAGAAGAAAGAAGCGAGAAGAAAGAAGAAGTAAAGGAAATGCTTTAGGAAATAAAATCAATTTCCCCCCCCAAAATGTTGTCCAGCCGTGCATGAAGGAGAGAAAGAGGAGGGAATGGGCTGCTTTTGCATGGGGAAGGAGGAAGAGGAAATTTCCAAGAAGCTTCCTCCAAGCTTCCATGAGAAGCTTCGCACGTTCCTCGATAAAGTGAAAGTAAAGTTATTTTCTAATCGGGTACACTAACATAGATGAATATTTACACTATCAATATTATTTTTCCTCTAGTGTAGAAGAGTTACTGATGATGAAAATAATATTTCATTATTCATCAGATGATTTTATAATACCGCAATTTCATTCATCAGGTAAAACCTCGTAAAATATAAACTTCGTAAATTGTGCCCGACCTCGGGTTTAGTAAGATCCCCCATCGACAAGTCCACAATTTAGAGTTTGCTAGCCGAGTCTGCACAGTTCACACGTAAGACGAGAAATATATTAAAATATTCGACGTTTCCAGAAAATTCCAGAAAAATTCTCAAAAATATAGAATATTATAAAATGATCATTTATACTTAAACAGATATTTTTCGGGATGTTACAACACTCCCCTACTAAAAGGAAATTCGTCCTCGAAATTTACATACCTTAAAATAGTTCCGGATGTTGCTCCCTCATCTTGTCTTCCGGTTCCCAAGTTGCATCACCAGTCATTTCATTCCAAATCACCTTCACCAATGAGGTCTCCTTGCCTCTAAGTTGCTTTATCCGTCGGTCCTCAATTCTCGCAGGAGGCGCCTCATAGGTTAAGTTCTCTTTTAGCTGTATTGTGTCTGGTGCTATGACATGACTTGGATCAGGCAAATACTTACGAAGTTGTGACACATGGAAGACATTGTGTATGTTGGAAAGAAAAGGGGGCAAGGCTATCTGGTAGGCTACTGGACCTATCCGTGAAGGATTTGGTAAGGTCCAAGAAATTTTGGAGTGAGTTTTCTAGATTTCAAAGCCCGGCCGACCCCAGTCGTGGGTGTGACTTTCAAGAATACATGCTCACCTTCCTCAAATTCAAGAGGCTTTCTTCTCCTATCTGCATAACTCTTTTGCCGGCTCTGAGCAGTTCTCATCTTTTCTTGAATCATCTTGACCTTCTCAGTTGTCTGCTGAATGATATCTGGTCCAATCGTAAGACGCTCTCCGTCTTGGTACCAACACAATGGTGTTCGACACCGTCGTCCATACAGAGCTTCATAGGGTGCCATCCCTATACTCGAATGATAACTGTTGTTGTAGGTGAACTCTATCAGTGGTAGAACTTCATCCCAACATCCAGTTTGTTCCATAGTGTAAGCTCTAAGCAAATCTTCTAAAGATTGGATCGTCCTTTCAGATTGACCATTGGTTTATGCATGGTACGCTGAACTCAGACGTAACTTCGTTCCCAACGATGCTTGTAAACTCTGCCAAAATTTTGAAGTAAATCTCGGATCCCTATCCGAAACAATACTCGTAGGCACACCATGTAGCCTAACGATCTCACCAATATACAACTAGGTCAACTTCTCCAAACTGTACCTCATGTTGATCGGGAGAAAATGGGTTGACTTCGTGAGTCGATCCACTATTACCCATATCGAGTCGTGTCCTTTCTTTGTCCTCAGCAAAGCCACAACAAAATCCATCGCAATGCTGACCCATTTCCATTCAGGAATAAACAATGGTTGTAGCAATCCCGCTGATCTTTGATGTTCCACTTTAGCTTTTTGACAAACTAAACAAGTCGACACACATCTAGTGACGTCGCTCTTCATTCCATGCCACCAGAACAATTTCTTTAGATCTTGATACATCTTAGTTATGCACTGGTGCATACTCAACTTCTTGGTGTGAGCATGTCCCACAATATATCGCCTAAGCTCTTGGTCACGGGGAATACAAACTCTACCTCAGAATCTCATAATTCCATCCGTTCCTTCTTCAAATTCTGTCTCTTTGCCTTGCCTTATCAATTCTCTCGCTTATTGTAAGAATTCATCGGCTTTCTGCTTTTCCCGTATGTCATCCATTAGTTCACTTGAGATGGTAACCATGTTCATACAAATCCTTCCGGGTTCCAACTTAACAAACGATCATACATCCCTAAACTGTTCTATGAGGTCTCTTTCCTTGATCATCAAGGCAGAAGCACTGATAGTCTTTCTGCTCAAGGCATCAGCCACGAGGTTCGCCTTGCCAGGGTGGTACAATAGTTGGAAATCATAATCCTTCAAGAATTCCAGCCATCTCCACTGCCTCATATTCAGCTCTTTCTGATCATACAAATACTTCAAGCTCTTGTGGTCGCTGAAGATGTTGAATGTTGCTCCATAGAGAAAATGCCTCCATATCTTTAGAGCAAAGACCACGACTGCAAGTTCCAAATCATGTGTAGGGTAGTTATTTTCATGTACGCGCAACTGTCGCGAAGCATAAGCTACAACTCTTCTATGTTACATAAGAACACATCCTAATCCTTGATACGAAGCATCACAGTACACCTCGAATGACTCATTCGGATCAGGTAGCACTAACACCGGTGAGGTAGTTAGCCGTTTCTTCAACTCTTGAAAACTTTGCTTGCAGCTATCAATCCATTCAAAAGCTTGATTCTTCCTTGTCAACTGAGTGAGCAGTCCAGCAATCTTGGAAAACCCTTCTATAAATCTTCTATAATATCTGACTAAACCCACAAAGCTACGAACTTCCGCACTGACTTTGGTTGCTCCCACTGTAATACTGCTTCTACTTTTGACGGATCCACTGCAATCCCTTCCTTCGAGATCACATGGCCTAAAAACTTCACCTCATCAAGCCAAAACTCACATTTCGATAGCTTGGCATACAATTCCTTCTCCTTTAGAATCTGAAGAACTATGCTGAGGTGTTCAGCATAATCCTCCTGATTCTGGGAATATATCAGAATATCGTCAATGAAGGCGACAACAAACTTGTCCAAGTAAGGACGAAAGATCCTGTTCATGTAGTCCATAAAGATAGCTGGTGCATTCATAACACCAAAAAACATTACAAGATACTCATAATGACCGTATCGGGTACGAAAAGTAGTCTTGGGCACATCCTCCGTTTTCACTCTTATCTGATGGTACCCAGATCTCAAATCAATCTTTGAAAACACTGCTGCTCCCTTCAGTTGGTCCATCAAATCATCAATTCTTGGGAGTGGATACTTGTTCTTGATCGTCAGCTTGTTCAATTGCCTATAGTCCACACACAATCTTGAGGTACCGTCCTTTTTCTGAACTAACAGTACTGGTGCTCCCCACGGTGACATACTCGGTCTAACAAACTGTTTCTCCAAAAGCTCCTCTAGTTGTTTCTTGAGCTCGGTCAATTCCGTTGGCGACATACGATAAGGTGCTATAGACACGGGACCAGCTCCCGGTACCAGATCAATGGCAAACTCGATCTCACGTGTCGGTGGTAAACCAAGTACTTCTTCTGGAAAAACTTCAGAGAACTCTCTCACTATCGGAATAGTGTCCAGGTCAGCCTCGCTCTCGATTTTCACAGAAGATAGTAGCATGTACCCCTGAGCTCCTTCTTTCAAGAAAGCTCGTGCTTGGTTGGCCGTCAAGTACCTAGAATTCTCATCCATATGGAAAACTATGGTTTTTCTGGAACAATCTAATAGAACATAGTTGGAAGATAACCAGTCCATCCCTAGGATTATATTTAACTGTGAAAGAGGCAAACAGATCAAATCGACAGAAAAGATTCGACCTTAAACAATCAAGGGACGCTTCAAACAGACTTTGGTAGTAACTACCGGTTTATCAGTGGGGGTTGAAACAGTCAATTCAAAAGGTAGTTCAGACACAGGTAAGCCAAGTCGTAGCACACAGTCATATGATATGAAAGAATGGGTTGCCCCAGAGTCATACAGTACTTTTAAAAGATTACCTTCTATGGTGCCTTCTCCTTGAATCAAGTCTTCGGATTCGGAGGCTTCAGCTCCGCTCATAGTGTCAACTCGACCTCCGGCTTGCGGTTTCTTGGCTCGAGTCGCGTTGACTGAAGGTTCAACCTTTGCTTAATTGTAGTCTCTAGACATGTTGCCCGGTTTGCTACATCTGAAGCAGATGATCCCCTTGATCATGCAATCTCTCGTGAGATGATCTTTTCCACACTTTAGGCATCTGGACGGGTAGGTCACATTCTGCCCAGTTCGGTTCCCAGAGGAACCTCCACCAGAACTTCCACCAGTTTGCTGCTGACTTCCCGCTGGTCGAGAATAAGGCTCCTTTTGGAAGCGGTTTGAACCACTGCCTCCACCTCTTTGGGACCGTACAAGCCCAAAGCTCCCGTTTCTCGAGTCTCTAGCCTGTTCCAAGGCTTCAACTTCACAGCAAGTGTCTAACAATTTTGAGAATACCTTCATCTTCAGGGTGATCACAGGTTTCTTCACCTCATACCTCAATCCTCCACTAACATCAACCACTAACTCCATCCTTCAAGCATCATTTCGCTCCTGGCTCATCCACCTTTCCTTTGGTGAACTTCCAACACTTCCAGGCTTCATCAGTTTGGTGTTGGTAGTGTGTTGAGAACTTCTCCAGGTTCTCAAATTTAGCTGCATACTCACTGACGGTCATGTTCCCTTGTCTCAAGTTGAGGAACTCCAGCTCTTTCGCATGTCTCGAATTAGCAGGAAAAGATTTGTCCAAGAACTTGTTCTTGAACACATCCCATGTGATGTCAGTTCCTTCGGCTTCCAATGCTCTCTGAGCTCCGTTCCACCAATCTTCGGCGTTGCCCACAAGCATAAAGGTAGCATAATTCACCTTCTTGTCTTCGGCACAGTTCATGCCACGAAAGACTTTCTCCAATTCTTTGATCCACAGACTAGCCTTGTCAGGATCAAATTCTCCCTTAAATTGTGGAGGGTTGTGATGACGAAACTCCGCCAAGTTCTGGGCATCGGCAGTCATCTCGAGCTGTTGAGCAGCTCTCTCTTGTTGTTGAGCCGCACGCTCATTTTGCTGCGCGATGACTTCTGCCATCCGCTGTATTGCCTCAACAGCAGCTGCAAATTCTCCACTTCTCGCCATCATACTCTTTCTCAAATCAGGTTAACTGAAAACCACAAGGTAAGTTAGAGGAATTCATTTCAAAACACAAACAACAGAGATTTCACACTGCACAAACAAGACAGACTCACACACAAGACCCAAAGAAAACATAAACCGGGGCTCTGATACCAACTTAATGTAACGCCCCTTTTTGGGTGGGAACGTCACATTGTCAAATAAAAGAAAATGCAGAAAAGCAAAGTTTTAACATTTCAAGACCCAGTTCATTCGTTTAAGTTTAACTTGTCCAATTCTTAAATACGCGAGCAAAATAGCAGAAATATTTTTTTGTTTTGTTTTGATAATCATTTTAACCATGCGGAATATAAATGACGGTGAAGGATAAAATAGTAGGCAAAACTCACATTTGAATAGCATGCATATAGATATATATATAATGTGCTGACATCATTTACACTTAGATACAAGCCTGAATTATCCAAAAAGCAAAACTATACCTGCCCCAAAGAATTATACAAATATGCCCCAGAGATACCAAAATATACAGCCCACAAAAATATACATCAGCCCCCAAAATAAAACACTGGTAGCCATCAGTAGCTACCAGTAAACTCAGTCTCTCAGATAAGGAGGGACCGTATCCGGGTCCTCAGCAGGATTCTCCTCTTCAGAAGAAACCTCCATGGGAACCATAGAACCACGGGTAGGACCCCGAGCAGTAGAATCAAAAGAGTATTCCCAAGGGGTGTAATAACGATCACCCCACATCTCACGGATGGGCAAGTAAAACTCCAGTCGCAGGCTGATGTGGCAGGTGAGGACAGGTGCCTCATGACGTCTCCAGGCTAGGGCGATCGACACATCTCCCAAGTAGACGCAGCGATCGGAATTCAAGTTGATATGCCAACACTCCGGCCCTCCGAGGAAGGTCAGACGCACATCACCAAGAAATCCGCGCATATGTGCCGCCATCGTCTCAGTAGAAGCTAGTCTCGTTCGGGCCAGAAGCCGGGAAACTCGGGATCTTCCGCCTCCTTACCGTCGTCTTCGATCAATACAGTATACACACATATAGCAAGTAACAGAGATACAAGAAAGAGGTAAGACATCCTACCATCATTACCAATTATAGCAGCTAGAAACAGTACGGCGCCACGCGCCCAAATAGCAATTCAGAATATCATATTCAACTAATAAGCAGTAATTCCAACAGTAAGCAAATAAACAATTCCAGGCAGATAGTCATCTCAGTAATAACCAAATCACCAAAGATATAGAAAAATAAATATTAACAATGACAATGTATATCATGACTCACATGCATGCTTTCCCAAATTCCTACTCCATGGAGCTAGACTCAAACAACGGAGAGAAAGATCAGGAGACATGTATGTAACTCCGACTGCCGAGGCCAGTGCTATCAATAAATGTTCTCGTGCACAATCATGGCATTGTACAGACATTCTACACTAGATCACGATATAGGACAGTGTCTAGTCCGAATCGTCAGGGCGTTTGCATCGGTTTGCCCCACAGGCAGAGGAGCTACCAACTGCCCCTTGTGAAGGACCCGCACCCCGACGCCCCCAAGGTCATCACACAACCCACACTTGTCTACTCGCACCCGCACTAAGGTGTGTTCAATCTCCTAGGCAACTTAGCCTTACAACAGTCCACAAGGACATTCACAATGCATATGATACTATGCATGGACATGTATGATTCATAATCTCATACCATTACATAACATGCCACAATAGGCCAATATAAGCATCAATATATATTCCTTATCACACACATACCACAATTTCCATGTCATGGATCCAAGAATTCCATTTTCAAAATCATTTCTTCTCTATCGGTATGAATACATATTCCTATCATATTTAAGTAAAGTAAAATCCTTGAATCCAGGGTTTTTAGGTTATGTTTGAGTTACAAAGGACAAAGAACCATAATCTCAATCATTTCCAGCTCAAAAATCTCATTTTTAGGTCTTGGTAATCGATTACATCACCCTGGTAATCGATTACCAGCGAAACAGAATCCCTGTAATCGATTACAATCCCATTGTAATCGATTACACGATTTCCAGAACTACGATTCGTAACTTCAAGGACCTGGTAATCGATTACACAACCGTGGTAATCGATTACCAATCGGACAGAACCTCCGTAATCAATTACCCACAAGTTGTAATCGATTACGTGATTCCCAGAAGCATCATTTCGTGACATCAAAGGCTTGGTAATCGATTATACTACTCTTGTAATCGATTACAAGCTAGACAGAATCTCTGTAATCGATTACACACAAGATGTAATCGATTACCAGATTTCCAGAATCACGATTTCGTACCCTTAAGAGCTTGGTAATCGATTACAGGCCCCGTGTAATCGATTACCACGCGTAATCTTGCAGAAAACAGAGTTCTCCAAGTCCTTTAACTCAAACCAAATTAATCATTATCATATTTAATCAACAAGTTACTCAAATATACCTTCAAATCATGCAAGAGGCATCAATCAATCATACAAACCCAACAAAATGCACTATCATGAAGAACAACATAAAAATGAGAGAACTTTATACATGGATTCAGAAATCAATTAAAATCAACACATAGACATACTAATTACAAAATCAAAGGATAGCCCTCATTAGGGTTTTTCCACCAACAACACAATCAAGGTTCCTAGATGCTAAGAGAGGTTGAGGAGGAGTGTCTTCCTCTTACCCAAATGAAGAAATCAAGAGAGCTCCAAGAAGGCTTCTTGCAATTTTCGGATTTGACCCCAAAAGAACCCTAAAAATGGTGACTTTGTTAGAATAGCATAATGGCTTGGAAAATGAAGTATGGATGGCCAACATGAAGACCATGACCACGAAAATGGAGGAGAAAGAAGAGAAGTCTTGAATCTTACCCAAAAAGCTCAAAGCTTGGAGCTTGGAGAAAATGGTAAAAATGGTGGAATCTCAAGATGCTCCAAACAAGAAGGATGTCTAGGAGAGGAAGAGGGTTAAGAGAGTGTGGTTGGAAGAAAATTTGGTGATGAATGAGGGGGAAGAGGGCTGCTGGTGCCGTGGGATTTCTGGAGAGAGGGAGGAGAAAATATCATGAGGAAGAAGAAGAAAGAAGCAGAAGAAAGAAGAAGTAAAGGAAATGCTTTAGGAAATAAAATCAATTTCCCCCCCCCCCAAATGTTGTCCAGCCGTGCATGAAGGAGAGAGAGGAGGGAATGGGCTGCTTTTGCATGGGGAAGGAGGAAGAGGAAATTTCCAAGAAGCTTCCTCCAAGCTTCCATGAGAAGCTTCGCACGTTCCTCGATAAAGTGAAAGTAAAGTTATTTCCTAATCGGGCACACTAACACAGATGAATATTTACACTGTCAGTATTATTTTTCCTCCAGTGTAGAAGAGTTACTGATGATGAAAATAATATTTCATTATTTATCAGATGATTTTACAATACCGCGATTTCATTCATCTAAAACCTCGTAAAACGTAAACTTCGTAAATTATGCCCGGCCTCGGGTTTAGTAAGATCCCCCATCGACAAGTCCACAATTTAGAGTTTACCAGCCACAGGGAAGACATCGCATCTTCCCGGGTCTGCACAGCGCACACGCAAGACGAGGAATATATTAAAATATTCGACGTTTCCAGAAAATTCCAGAAAAATTCTCAAAAATCTAGAATATTATAAAATGATCATTTATACTTAAACAGATATTTTTCGGGATGTTACAACACTCCCCTACTAAAAGGAATTTCGTCCTCGAAATTTACATACCTTAAAATAGTTCTGGATGTTGCTCCCTCATCTTGTCTTCCGGTTCCCAAGTTGCATCACCAGTCGTTTCATTCCAAATCACCTTCATCAATGGGGTCTCCTTGCCTCTAAATTGCTTTATCCGTCGGTCCTCGATTCTCGCAGGAGGCGCCTCATAGGTCAAGTTCTCTTTTAGGCATCTTGTGTCCTGCTATGACATGACTTGGATCAGGCAAATACTTACGAAGTTGTGACACATGGAAGACATTGTGTATGTTGGAAAGAAAAGGGGGTAAGGCTATCTGGTAGGCTACTGGACCTATCCGGCGAAGGATTTGGTAAGGTCCAAGAAATTTTGGAGTGAGTTTTCTAGATTTCAAAGCCCGGCCGACCCCAGTCGTGGGTGTGACTTTCAAGAATACATGCTCACCTTCCTCAAATTCAAGAGGCTTTCTTCTCCTATCTGCATAACTCTTTTGCCGGCTCTGAGCAGTTCTCATCTTTTCTTGAATCATCTTGACCTTCTTAGTTGTCTGCTGAATGATATCTGGTCTAATCGTAAGACGCTCTCCGTCTTGGTACCAACACAATGGTGTTCGACACCGTTGTCCATACAGAGCTTCATAGGGTGCCATCCCTATACTCGAATGATAACTGTTGTTGTAGGTGAACTCTATCAGTGGTAGAACTTCATCCCAACATCTAGTTTGTTCCATAGTGCAAGCTCTAAGCAAATCTTCTAAAGATTGGATCGTCCTTTCAGATTGACCATCGGTTTGTGGATGGTACGCTGAACTCAGACGTAACTTCGTTCCTAACGATGCTTGTAAACTCTGCTAAAATTTTGAAGTAAATCTCGGATCCCTATCCGAAACAATACTCGTAGGCACACCATGTAGCCTAACGATCTCACCAATATACAACTGGATCAACTTCTCCAAACTGTACCTCATGTTGATCGGGAGAAAATGGGTTGACTTCGTGAGTCGATCCACTATTACCTATATCGAGTCGTGTCCTTTCTTTGTCCTCGGCAAACCCACAACAAAATCCATCGCAATGCTGTCCCATTTCCATTCAGAATAGACAATGGTTGTAGCAATCCCGCTGGTCTTTGATGTTCCACTTTAGCTTTTTGACAAACTAAACAAGTCGACACACATCTAGTGACGTCGCTCTTCATTCCATGCCACCAGAACAATTTCTTTAGATCTTGATACATCTTAGTTATGCCTGGGTGCATACTCAGCTTGCTGGTGTGAGCATGTCCCACAATATATCGCCTAAGCTCTTGGTCACGGGGAATACAAACTCTACCTCAGAATCTCATAATTCCATCCGTTCCTTCTTCAAATTTTGTCTCTTTGCCTTGCCTTATCAATTCTCTCGCTTCTTGTAAGAATTCATCGACTTTCTGCTTTTCCCGTATGTCATCCATTAGTTCACATGAGATGGTAACCATGTTCATACAAATCCTTCCGGGTTCTAACTTAACAAACGACCATACATCCCTAAACTGTTCTATGAGGTCTCTTTCCTTGATCATCAAGGCAGAAGCACTGATAGTCTTTCTGCTCAAGGCATCAGCCACGAGGTTCGCCTTGCCAGGGTGGTACAACAGTTGGAAATCATAATTCTTCGAGAATTCCAGCCATCTCCGCTGCCTCATATTCAGCTCTTTCTGATCATACAAATACTTCAAGCTCTTGTGGTCGCTGAAGATATTGAATGTTGCTCCATAGAGAAAATGCCTCCATATCTTTAGAGCAAAGACCACGACTGCAAGTTCCAAATCATGTGTAGGGTAGTTCTTTTCATGTACTCGCAACTGTCGCGAAGCATAAGCTACAACTCTTCTATGTTACATAAGAACACATCCCAATCCTTGATACGAAGCATCACAGTACACCTCGAATGGCTCATTCGGATCAGGTAGCACTAACACCGGTGAGGTAGTTAGCCGTTTCTTCAACTCTTGAAAACTTTGCTCGCAGCTATCAATCTATTTAAAAGCTTGGTTCTTCCTTGTCAACTGAGTGAGCGGTCCAGCAATCTTGGAAAACCCTTCTATAAATCTTCTGTAATATCCGGGTAAACCCACAAAGCTACGAACTTCCGCACTGACTTTGGTTGCTCCCACTGTAATACTACTTCTATTTTCGACGGATCCACTACAATCCCTTCCTTCGAGATCACATGGCCTAAAAACATCACCTCATCAAGCCAAAACTCACATTTCGATAGCTTGGCATACAATTCCTTCTCCTTTAGAATCTGAAGAACTATGCTGAGGTGTTCAGCATGATCCTCCTGATTCTGGGAATATATCAGGATATCGTTAATGAAGACGACAACAAACCTGTCCAAGTAAGGACGAAAGATCCTGTTCATGTAGTCCATGAAGATAGCAGGTGCATTCGTAACACCAAACAGCATTACAAGGTACTCATAATGACCGTATCGGGTACGAAAAATAGTCTTGGGCACATCCTCCATTTTCACTCTTATCTGATGGTACCCAGATCTCAAATCAATCTTTGAAAACACTGTTGTTCCCTTCAGTTGGTCCATCAAATCATCAATTCTTGGGAGTGGATACTTGTTCTTGATCGTCAGCTTGTTCAATTGCCTATAGTCCACACACAATCTTGAGGTACTGTCCTTTTTTTGAACTAACAGTGTTGGTGCTCCCCACGGTGACACACTCGGTCTAACAAACTGTTTCTCCAAAAGCTCCTCTAGTTATTTCTTGAGCTCGGCTAATTCCGTTGGCGACATACGATAAGGTGCTATAGACACGGTACCAGATCAATGGCAAACTCGATCTCACGTGTCGGTGGTAAACCAGGTACTTCTTCTGGAAAAACTTCAGAGAACTCTCTCACTACCGGAATAGTGTCCAGGTCAGCCTCGCTCTCAATTTTCAAAGAAGATAGTAGCATGTACCCCTGAGCTCCTTCTTTCAAGAAAGCTCGTGCTTGGTTGGCCGTCAAGTACCTAGAATTCTCATCCACAGGGAAAACTATGATTTTTCTGGAACAATCTAATAGAACATGGTTGGAAGATAACCAGTCCATCCCTAGGATTATATCTAACTGTGAAAGAGGCAAACAGATCAAATCGACAGAAAATATTCGACCTTAAACAATTAAGGGATACTTCAAACAGACTATGGTAGTAACTACCGGTTTATCAGTGGGGGTTGAAACAGTCAATTCAAAAGGTAGTTCAGACACAGGTAAGCCAAGTCCTAGCACACAGTCATATGATATGAAAGAATGGGTTGCCCCAGAGTCATACAGTACTTTTAAAAGATTACCTTCTATGGTGCCTTCTCCTTGAATCAAGTCTTCGGATTCGGAGGCTTCAGCTCCGCTCATAGTGTAAACTCGACCTCCGGCTTGCGGTTTCTTGGCTCGAGTCGCGTTGACTGAAAGTGCAGCCTTTGCTTGATTGCAGTCTCTGGACATGTTGCCCGGTTTGCCATATCTGAAGCAGATGATCCCCTTGATCTTGCAATCTCTCGTGAGATGATCTTTTCCACACTTTAGGCATCTGGACGGGTAGGTCACATTCTGCCCAGTTCGATTCCCAGAGGAACCTCCACCAGAACTTCCATCGGTTTGCTGCTGACTTCCCACTGGTCGAGAATAAGGCTCCTTTTGGAATCGATTTGAATGACTGCCTCCACCTCTTTGGGACCGTACAGACCCAAAGCTCCTGTTTCTCGAGTCTCTAGCCTGTTCTAAGGCTTCAACTTCACAGCAAGTGTCTAACAATTCTGAGAATACCTTCATCTTCAGGGTGATCACAACTTTCTTCACCTCATACCTCAATCCCTCAGTGAACTTCCAACACTTCCAGGCTTTATCAGTTTGGTGTTGGTAGTGTGTTGAGAACTTCTCCAGGTTCTTAAATTTAGCTGCATACTCACTGACGGTCATGTTCCCTTGTCTCAAGTTGAGGAACTCCAGCTCTTTCGCATGTCTCGCATTAGCAGGAAAATATTTGTCCAAGAACTTGTTCTTGAACACATCCCATATGATGTTAATTCCTTCGGCTTCCAATGCTCTCTGAGCTCCGTTCCACCAATCTTCGACGTTGCCCACAAGCATAAAGGTAGCATAATTCACCTTCTTGTCTTCAGCACAGTTCATACCACAGAAGACTTTCTCCAATTCTTTGATCCATAAACTAGCCTTGTCAGGATCAAATTCTCCCTTAAATTGTGGAGGGTTGTGATGACGAAACTCCGCCAAGTTCTGGGCATCGGCAGTCGTCTCGAGCTGTTGAGCAGCTCTCTCTTGTTGTTGAGCATCACGCTCATTTTGCTGCGCGATGACTTCTGCCATCCGCTGTATTGCCTCAACAGCAGCTGCAATTTCTCCACTTCTCGCCATCTTACTCTTTCTCAAATCAGGTTAACTGAAAACCACAAGGTAAGTTAGAGGAATTCATTTCAAAACACAAACCACAGAGATTTCACACAGCACAAACAAGACAGACTCACACACAAGACCCAAAGAAAACATAAACCGGGGCTCTGATACCAACTTAATGTAATGCCCCTTTTTGGGTGGGAACATCACATTGTCAAATAAAAGAAAATGCGAAAAAGCAAAGTTTTAACATTTCAAGACCCGATTCATTCGTTTAAGTTTAACTTGTTCAATTCTTAAATACGCGAGCAAAATAGCAGAAATATTTTTTTGTT
Source organism: Ormosia emarginata (assembly GCA_029884605.1). Classification (NCBI taxonomy): domain Eukaryota; kingdom Viridiplantae; phylum Streptophyta; class Magnoliopsida; order Fabales; family Fabaceae; genus Ormosia; species Ormosia emarginata. The sequence continues at coordinate 24,724,065 of JAQQTP010000062.1, read as the reverse complement.
TTGTTTTGATAATCATTTTAACCATGTGGAATATAAATGACGGTGAAGGATAAAATAGTAGGCAAAACTCACATCTGAATAACATGCATATATATATATATATATATATATATATATATATATATAAAATGTGCTGACATCATTTACACTTAGATACAAGCCTGAATTATCCAAAAAGCAAAACTATACCTGCCCCAAAGGATTATACAAATATGCCCCAGAGATACCAAAATATACAGCCCACAAAAATATACATCAGGCCCTAAAATAAAACACTGGTAGCCATCAGTAGCTACCAGTAAACTCAGTTTCTCATATAAGGAAGGACCGTATCTGGGTCCTCAGCAGGATCCTCCTTTTCAGAAGAAACCTCCATGGGAACCACAGAACCACGGGCAGGAGCCCGAGCAGTAGAATCAAAAGAGTCTTCCCAAGGGGTGTAATAACGATCACCCCACATCTCACAGATGGGCAAGTAAAACTCCCGTCGCAGGCTGATGTGGCAGGTGAGGACAGGTTCCTTATGATGTCTCCAGGCTAGGGCGATCGACACATCTCCCAAGTAGACGCAACGATTGGAATTCAAGTTGATATGCCAACACTCCGGCCCTTCGAGGAAGGTCAGACGCACATCACCAAGAAATCCATGCATATGTGCCACCATCGTCTCAGTAGAAGCTAGTCTCGTTCGGGCCAGAAGCCGGGAAACTCAGGATCTTCCGCTTCCTTACCATCATCTTTGATCAATACAGTATACACATATATAGCAAGTAACAGAGATACAAGAAAGAGGTAAGACATCCTACCATCATTACTAGTTATAGCAGCAAGAAACAGTACGGCGCCACGCGCCCAAATAGCAATTCAGAATATCATATTCAACTAATAAGCAGTAATTTCAACAGTAAGCAAATAAACAATTCCAGGCAGATAGTCATCTCGGTAATAACCAAATCAGTCATAGATATAGAAAAATAAATATTAACAATGACAATGTATATCATGACTCACATGCATGCTTTCCCAAATTCCTACTCCATGGAGCTAGACTCAAACAGTCGGAGAGAAAGATCAGGAGACATGTGTGTAACTCGGCTGCCGAGGCTAGTGCTATCAATAAATGTTCTCGTGCACAATCATGGCATTGTACAGACATTTTACACTAGATCACGATATAGGACAGTGTCTAGTCCGGATCGTTGGTGTATTTGCATCGGTTTGCCCCACAGGCAGAGGAGCTACCAACTGCCCCTTGTGAAGGACCCGCACCCCAACGCCGCCAAGGTCATCACACAACCCACACTTGTCTACTCCTACCCGCACTAAGGTGTGTTCAATCTTCTAGGCAACTTGGCCTTACAACAGTCTACAAGGACATTCTCAATGCATATGATACTATGGATGGACATGTATGATTCACAATCTCATACCATTACATAACATGCCACAATAGGCCAATATAAGCATCAATATATATTCCTTATCACACACATACCACAATTTCCATGTCATGGATCCAAGAATTCCATTTTCAAAATCATTTCTTCTCTATCGGTATGAATACATATTCCTATCATATTTAAGTAAAGTAAAATCCTTGAATCCAGGGTTTTTAGGTTATGTTTGAGTTACAAAGGACAAAGAACCATAATCTCAATCATTTCCAGCTCAAAAATCTCATTTTTGGGTCTTGGTAATCGATACATCACCCTGGTAATCGATTACCAGCGAAACAGAATCCCTGTAATCAATTACAATCCCATTGTAATCGATTGCACGATTTCCAGAACTACGATTCGTAACTTCAAGGACTTGGTAATCGATTACACAGCCGTGGTAATCGATTGCCAATCGGACAGAACCTCCGTAATCGATTACCCACAAGTTGTAATCGATTACGTGATTCCCAGAAGCACCATTTCGTGACATCAAAGGCTTGGTAATCGATTACACTACTCTTGTAATCGATTACAAGGTAGACAGAATCTCTGTAATCAATTACACACAAGATGTAATCGATTACCAGATTTTCAGAATCATGATTTCGTACCCTTAAGAGCTTGGTAATCGATTACAAGCCCCGTGTAATCGATTACCACGCGTAAACTTGCAGAAAACAGAGTTCTCCAGGTCCTTTAACTCAAACTAAACCAATCATTATCATATTTAATCAACAAGTTACTCAAATATACCTTCAAATCATGCAAGAGGCATCAATCAATCATACAAACCTAACAAAATGCACTATCATGAAGAACAACATAAAAATGAAAGAACTTTATACATGGATTCTGAAATCAATTAAAATCAACACATAGACATACTAATTACAAAATCAAAGGATAGCCCTCATTAGGGTTTTTCCACCAACAACACAATCAAGGTTCCTAGATGCTAAGAGAGGTTGAGGAGGAGTGTCTTCCTCTTACCCAAATGAAGAAATCAAGAGAGCTCCAAGAAGGCTTCTTGCAATTTTCGGATTTGACCCCAAAAGAACCCTAAAAATGGTGACTTTGTTAGAATAGCATAATGGCTTGGAAAATGAAGTATGGATGGCCAACATGAAGACCATGACCACGAAAATGGAGGAGAAAGAAGAGAAGTCTTGAATCTTACCCAAAAAGCTCAAAGCTTGGAGCTTGGAGAAAATGGTGAAAATGGTGGAATCTCAAGATGCTCCAAACAAGAAGGATGTCTAGGAGAGGAAGAGGGTTAAGAGAGTGTGGTTGGAAGAAAATTTGGTGATGAATGAGGGGGAAGAGGGCTCCTCCAAGAAGGCTTCTTGCAATTTTCGGATTTGACCCCAAAAGAACCCTAAAAATGGTGACTTTGTTAGAATAGCATAATGGCTTGGAAAATGAAGTATGGATGGCCAACATGAAGACCATGACCACGAAAATGGAGGAGAAAGAAGAGAAGTCTTGAATCTTACCCAAAAAGCTCAAAGCTTGGAGCTTGGAGAAAATGGTGAAAATGGTGGAATCTCAAGATGCTCCAAACAAGAAGGATGTCTAGGAGAGGAAGAGGGTTAAGAGAGTGTGGTTGGAAGAAAATTTGGTGATGAATGAGGGGGAAGAGGGCTGCTGGTGCCGTGGGATTTCTGGAGAGAGGGAGGAGAAAATATCATGAGGAAGAAGAAGAAAGAAGCAGAAGAAAGAAGAAGTAAAGGAAATGCTTTAGGAAATAAAATCAATTTCCCCCCCCCCCAAAATGTTGTCCAACCGTGCATGAAGGAGAGAGAGGAGGGAATGGGCTACTTTTGCATAGGGAAGGAGGAAGAGGAAATTTCCAAGAAGCTTCCTCCAAGCTTCCATGAGAAGCTTCGCACGTTCCTCGATAAAGTGAAAGTAAAGTTATTTCCTAATCAGGCACACTAACACAGATGAATATTTACACTGTTAGTATTATTTTTCTGCCAGTGTAGAAGAGTTACTGATGATGAAAATAATATTTCATTATTCATCAGATGATTTTACAATACCGCGATTTCATTCATCGGGTAAAACCTCGTAAAACGTAAACTTCGTAAATTGTGCCCGGCCTCGGGTTTAGTAAGATCCCCCATCGACAAGTCCACAATTTAGAGTTTACTAGCCACAGGGAAGACATCGCATCTTCCCGGGTCTGCACAGTGCACACGCAAGACGAGGAATATATTAAAATATTCGACGTTTCCAGAAAATTCCAGAAAAATTTTCAAAAATCTAGAATATTATAAAATGATCATTTGTACTTAAACAGATATTTTTCAGGATGTTACAGACATCGAGTCTACATGTATAACATATGCATAAATCTGAATATCTATATCTGCATGATATGATAATTGAGGAATATTGGATGATGATGATGATGATAAATAATGTTGATGCCATTATTGTGATTATTGTGTGATGAATACTTGGATATTGTTGAGGATATCATTGTAAATATTGAATGATATTTGAACTTAGAAATAATTGGATGATGATAGTTGATTAATGTTGAGTGCATTATTGGAATTATGGTATGATATATTGTATGATATGTTGTTTGTGTTATCTCTGTGCTACCATGTTAGTATTGGCGTAGGTGATCTCACCTCTTTGTTACATTGTGTTGTTGTGCTTGTATTGGTAAAAAATTATATAATAGAAGGAACGAGTTGTCTTAGACATACGGGTGATAAATACTCTGAGATCAGAGACAACATCAGAGGATGACCATTCCAGATTCGATAGTGTGAAGGGTTGACAAGGAACAGATGTCTGATGCATCAAGATGGATACAAGAAGGAATAAGTATGTCAAGTTTTCTCATTAGTGTTGTACCGTGCTATTAAGTAGGACTCGTCATAGGGTTTGCTACTGTTTAAAAGAGAGAGTTTTCTATTAGTTTTATATTTCTCTTTAAATTGTTAAATATTAATTGGTGTCAATATTGTATATTAATCAGTTTAAATATATTTTTAGTAATACTTATGGATTCCAGTAAGTTTATGTTTCTGTCGTTGATGAAAAGAAATTTTAAAACTCACTTTTTATAACTCAAACCTTTTATGAACTTCTTTAAAGATTGAGAGTTGGTAGTCGGAAATGTAATGCCCTGAGGGGGGTGTAACACTCCCATCTTCAATAATTTCTATCAACCTTACTTTTCAAATCTTCTCATCATTCTAAGACTATTCCTAGTTGAAAACCAAGGCTAGAACATCCATTTTCAAGGAGTTTTTTCAAAGCCAAACACAAAAACTCTTACCTTTCCTCTCTAGAGAAGCTCACGGCCAACCACCATAGAAATACCTTCTGAGCTTCAATAATTCTAAACAACCCTAGATCTTGAATCTACATGAAATTCTAAGGAACTTTCATGTTAGAGACTTTCTCTAAATCATCCATCTTCAACCTTGATCTTCAAGTTCAAGATCAAGAGCCTTTAGATGAAGATTTGTGTTTTTCATCTTTCTTTTCTGTGGTAAGTTTCTAAGACCATATTTTGGCTTATGGTCATCTTCGATATCTTTGAATATTAATATTGTATGTGTTTCTTTGTTTTTAAGTGCTACTTGGTGGAGTAGATCTATGTCAAGAAGCAAAGCAAGGAGTTTTGGAGGTTTCTCCAAGAGGTAAGAGGGAGATTACCCTCATCAACCTTGTGTTGGTAGTGAAGAATGGATGTGTATGTGGTGAAAAATCCATAAAGATTATTTCACTTGTTTGTTTAAGAGCTTTCCATATTTATGGTTGTTTGGTGATTGATATGTTTATTGCTTTGATAATATGCTTTAGTATGTGTTTATGATATGATGGATATGTATATGTATGACATAATTGATGATGGAAAGGAAAAGAGATTTTGGTTCCAAAGACCAAGAGGCTCACGGCCTCAACACCTTAAAATAGGTGTTTCCAAGTTAAGATTTTCATGAATGGTAAAATTGGATGATTAGAAGGAAAAGAAAAGATATGATGATTTTAATGGCCATGTAGCACGATTTTGAAGGCTTGTAATGCCTTGGTTTTATGAAACAATATGATTTTAAAGTGGAAATTTAGTTGATTAAGTACAAGGATTAAAGAAATGGAAACAAAACATTTTGTCATTTGAAAGATGGAAATTTCGTTTATGAAAGGAAAAGAGAGGTTGAAAGTGTTTGAACTTTAACTTATTTTGAGGAGGATTAATTTTTAGATTTGATTTAGAATTATGAAGAATACATTGGTGAATTAAAATTTACTAACGTATAGCTCACTCTTTGGGTTTTGGAGCGCGTTAGGAAATTTTAAGTTAGAAACATTGATTTAAATCAATGAAAAGATGATTTTGTGGAATATATGGTGGAAAGGATTTCTTAAGTGAGAAAACGTGAAAATTGAAGTTAGAAATTGTATTGATTTTTGGAAAGTACAAAATGATATTTGGAATATTGAGAAATATTTTATGTAGTTGAGAAATGATGAAAAATGATTTACGCGACTTGAAAATATGATTTTTAAGTTACGCGATTTTGCAAACGTCAAAAAATTGCTACGTAATTTGGAAAACGTGTAAATATTTTTATGCGATTGAGAAAATGTCAAAAAATGGTTATGAGATTTGAAAACGTAACAAAAGTGTTACTCGATTGTGAAAATGCGTTAAAAATGATACGTAATTTGAAAATACATTAAAGATACTGTAAAGAACTGGTATGCAGTGAGGCATATGATGCATTTGGAAATCCTTTTAATGATGAAATTGAGATGTGTAATGAGGCATATGATAAAAGTGAGACATACATTGAGGTATTCGTGTATTGAACAGAATTGCATTGAGATATTCATGCATTGAACAAAATTGCATTGAGGTATTTATGCATTGAACAGAATATAGCCGATAGCTATTATGGCCCTTGTGGTTGAAAAGATAATGAGAATTGAAAAGTGAGATCTATGATGGACCTTGGGGGTGTCGAGGCACGGCAGTCGACCAGTGGATAGTTGGCATAGTACCATGTTCTACTTGGCGACGCAGTCCGTTGCAACGCATTGACGATACCCGACAAGAACACGATTCCTTTCGAAGACTGAAGATTGTCTGTGGGCTAAGGCTGAACAATTAACCAGAACATTCATCTCGAAATTGTGAAAACCTCCATGGAGTGGGAAATTGGTCTAGTATGTATATACATAGTTAGTACACATATTGTTGTGGCATGATGAATGTTCATATGGTGTGATATCATCATTATATATATTGAGGATATCTGTTGTGATGAAATTGGTACTGGTGATTTAACTGAGATATATGTTTACTGGAATTGTGATGAATTGATAACATGAATAAAACTGTGATATTGTTGTGTATGGAATGACTTTGTCATTCGTATCATTCTTTGCTACGACTTTGGTAATGATGAAAGAGGATGTCACCTCTTTGTTATATTATTTTGTTGTGCTTGTATTGTTAAAATTGTATAGTATGGAACTAGTTTCTTAGACTTGACTGGAGGCAAATATTCTGAGTTCGGTGACAACATCAAAGAGTGACCATATTGGATTGGTTGGTGTGCAGTTTTGAGGAGGAACAGATATATGACGCATCAAGATGGATACAAGACGGAATAAGTATGTTGAGTTTTTCTCGTTAGTGTTTTACCGTGCTATTAAGTAGGACCCATCATGGGGTTTGCTACTGTTTAAAATTGAGTTTGTAAGTTTTATGTTTCCTAACTAATTGTTAAATATTATGTGGTATCAGTAATGTATATTAATCAGTTTAAATCTATTTTTCAGTATTACCTATAAATTTCAGTAAGTTTATATTTCTGCGAAAAGAAATTTTAAAATCCATATTTTAGAACTCAAACCTTTTATGAAATGATTTTCAGATTATGAGCTTGTAATCGGAAATGTAAGGCCCTACAGAGGGTGTTACATTAGTTGGTATCAGAGCACGGTTTGAGTCTTTTGGGGTTTGTGGTTAGGTCTATTTTGCTTGTGTTGTATTTTCTGTGTTTTGATTTCTGAAAGGAAACAATGTTGTTTGAAATGGTTACTTTGGTATCCATTGTATTTTAAAATTATTAGTCTTCGAGGAAAAGGCAATGGCTCGTGGTAGACGTACGTGTGTGGAAGCTGAATGTGGCACTAATAATACAATTACAATTATGGGAGCAATGCGAAGGACAACTGACGTGATAGTATAGCAGGAACAGTGGGAACTGGAAGTTGAGGTTCATGACCTGATAGAAAAGAATCAGTCTTGAAATATAAGATCTCGTAACCTTGGAACCTGGGCATTCCAAAGGAAGAATAATAGAAAGGATAATTGGTTTAAGCGAAAAATGTAGTTACGATCACCAGGAAATCAATAGCAGCAACAATCTTGTAGGGGAAGGGCTAGTGGTAGCAAATTTAGTCAGACTGTGATGTCTTTACTATTATGTAAGAGAAATGGAAGAAGGCACTTAACGAAGGATTGTACGTTCAAAGAAATAATTTGTTTCAAGTGCAGAAAGCCTGGACACATTTTCAGAGATCGTGTTCCACCAAAAACGAAGTTTTCTATTAGTAACATACATGTTTCAAAATCTCAGGTAGTAGGGAGAGTCGATACCCCGAATGGAATAGGAGTGTTCTGGGCTAAAGACTTAAACAAAGGAGATTGTGTCATTGGAGGTGATCTTTTAACTATACTGTATAATTCTGGAGGAAACCCATTCTTTATGGCATATGATTGTGTGGATCAATTATATGTTATATGTGTCTTCGTTGTTTTTGATCTAGTTATTTCTACTTCTGTTACCAAAATGTATCGTTGATATTCAAGTTGTTTAAATTATCCTATGTCTATCAAAGACTAAATCTTTTCTGTTAATTTGATTTGTTTATCTATTTCAAAATAGATACAATCTTAAAAATGGATTGGTTATTTTTCAACCATCCATACTCTGTTAGATTTGTCAGTTGAATTATTCAACTTAAAGAGTTCACTACCAAATTTATTGAACCATATCAATTTCTCTATTGGATAGGTCCGATAGCATATTAGATGACTTCATCATCTTTTTTTTTCTACACATCCATAATATTTTTCATGTGTCGCAATTGCGAAATTATATTCTTGATTCAATCCATTCTTTTATAGCTAGATTGATTATGTGGATTGATTAGAGTTATCTGTGTCTTTGTTATCTTCTGACTTGTTTACTTCTGTTTCAATTACTAGCCTATCGTGCTACTCAAGTTATTCAAACTATCCTATTGTTGTTATAGATCAAATTTTTCTGTTAGATTGATCTATTTATCTCTTTCATAATAGACGTGATCTTTGAAACAGATTGGTTATCTTCTAACCATACCCTATGATATTGTCTCAATAAAGTGTTAGTATTCCAGAAAAACCCATTCTTAAAAAAAATTGCGCAACATCAAATTCTTTGTTGGGTATGTCCGGTAACATATCAGATAGTTTTGCTACCTTTTTCTTTCTAATTTTCATAATGTTCTTTCATATGTTGCAAATTGCAAGAAAGGATATTCCTATTCAAATTCATGTCATAGTATCAGATACAACGCTATTAAAAGAGAACTCGATTGATGAGACACTTCCTATTAAGAGCAAAGGCGCAAAGGCAGAAAAGTGAAGTGATACGAAGTTAAGGAAGATACAAGTAATGCCGTTCGGAGTGACAAATGTTCCGGTAATATTTATAAATTATACAAGTAGAATCTTTCATCCTTATCTAGATAGAATTGGCATTATCTTTGTTAACGACATTCTGATCTATTCTCGAAATCAAGAAGAACATGTTGAACATCTCAGTGTGGTTCTCCAAATTCCATAGGAGAAGCGGTTATATACTAAGTTGTCAAAAATGTGAGTTTTGATTGAATGAAGTTCAGTGTTTAGGCCACGCAATTTCAGAGGAAGGAATTGAAGTGGACGCGTCAAAAGTTAAAATAGTTCTTCAATGAGAAAGACCAAGACCACAAAAATTCATAGACTTTTCGCAGGTTTGGTTAAATTTATTGAGTTGATTTTCCAAGATCGGTATTTACTTTAAAAGTCTAGAATGTTTTTGGACGATGCATGAAGCAATATTCAAAAGATGAAAAGGCGTTGACAAAGGTCTAAGGTACCTAATCCCGATTAGAAATGAGCTTCAATCGTTCGATGTATCTTATGTGGACAACAACGGATATAGTATATCCTTTGTAGTGGCAAAGAGAACTACCCTATGGAAATCTTGTATTTTCATAAAAGTTGAACTTTCTTTATGGAGCAATATTCAATCTTCACGATCACAAAAGTTATGGTAATATGGAATGATGTAACTGAAGATGCAACATTGAAGTTAGAAGACAAAATGGGGAAAAATAGTATTCACATTTATACGAAGGTTCACAAATTTCGAGGATGAAATTCTTTTTAGATGGGGAGGGTTGTAACACCCCACATTTTAGCTATTTGACAGTAATGACAAAATTGTACTGTTTTATAATTTCTGTCTATTGTAAAAATATTTTGATTGTTTCGTGACTATATTTGATCGTTTTGTGTGATTTGCTCCGTGTCAAGAAAATAATAATTTTCAAGCCGGAGAAAATCTTTACGTATTTATTCGGAGTCAGGGAATTTTACTAAACCCAATTCCGTGGGATACATGCCATAATCTTTTTATTTTTAGAAATTATTGGTGAAATAAAAATATACTATATTTTTATTTTATAGTGGACAAATATTTACTGTTTTGTAAGTAGTAATGTTCTATTCATTGAGTAATAATTTATGTAGCAATTATTTGGGAAATATTTTCTGCAAACCAATAGGAGAGCATAGCTTGCTTGCTAAGTTTTGGAAAAGTCAATGATAGTGGCTTGAATTCTCTAAGCCAATAGAAAACTAGTCTCTTTGAAATGAACCGATAAGAATTGGTCAAATTTGATGGTTATATGTTGAACCAATAGGAATTTAGTCTTCCTTGATGAACCAATTAGAATTTAGTCTTCCTTGATAAACCAATTAGAAGCTAGTCATATTTGATGAACCAATAAGAAAGCTATAGAAATAAGATCAACCAATAAGATCAAGTCAACATTTGTGGCAAAGACTTTTCAAGTGTAACCAATAGAAATTGGTCAACAAAAATGGCAACCAATAGGAATCAAGTTAGTAACCACCCAACCAATGAAAATGCTAGTCAATAAAGAGGGCTTGACTTTGATTTGCACCCTTGGATGACAAGACTTAGTGGAGAGGTTTTGAATATCAACCATTGATCTAATCAACGGTTGATAAACAAACTTAATGAAGAAGCCTTGGATGATCACCATTGATTTAATCAATGGTGTGAGAGTAAACTTAGTTAGGAAGCTTTAGATGTTCACCATTGATCTAATCAATGGTTGTAAAGACAAGCTTAATAAGGAAGTTTAAGATATCCACCCTTGATTTAATCTATGGTGGAGATTGGTCTCACAAAATAGCTAGGACCTTTTGTGACCATTGGATGGAAAGTATGAAGAGTAAATCTTGACCCTCCATTTTGGAGATGTATCTTATGGCTAGGATTTTATGGAGGAGAGATCCAATGGCTTAGATTTGATCATATCACTTGGAAGCTTCTACCAACGATCAACCATTGATTTAATTAATGGCTATTGATGCCTAAAATGGTGGCAAATGTATTTAGATAATCCTTTGGTGTACAAGGGAGGGGGGGGAGGTCACAATTTTGGAGGGCTTGGAAATTATAGGAAGAGTTTCAATTCATTCTATCACTCATCTTCATCATTTCCTAAGGCAAATTCACAAAATTCTCTCCATTTCTCAAGAACACCTCACGGCCAAGGTGGAGAAAATCACCCTCCCATCTTCAATAATTTCTATCAACCTTACTTCTCAAATCTTCTCATCATTCTAAGACTATTCCTAGTTGAAAACCAAGGCTAGATCATCCATTTTTAAGGAGTTCTTTTAAAGTCAAACACAAAAACTCTTACCTTTCCTCTCTAGAGAAGTTCACGGCCAACCACCATAGAAATACCTTCCAAGCTTCAATAATTCTAAACAACCCTAGATCTTGAATCTACATGAAATTCTAAGCAACTTTCATGTTGGAGACTTTCTCTAAATCATCCATCTTCAACCTTGATCTTCAAGTTCAAGATCAAGAGCCTTTAGGTGAAGATTTGTGTTCTTCATCTTTATTTTCTGTGGTAAGTTTCTAAGACCATATTTTGGCTTATGGTCATCTTTGATATCCTTGAATATTAATATTATATGTGTTTCTTTGTTTTTAAGTGCTACTTGGTGGAGTAGATCTAGTTAAGAAGCAAAGCAAGGAGCTTTGGAGGTTTCTCCAAGAGGTAAGAAGGAGATTACCCTCATCAACCATGTGTTGGTGGTGAGGAATGGATGTGTATGTGGTGAAAAATCCATAAGGATTATTTCACTTGTTTGTTTAAGAGCTTTCCATATTTATGGTTGTTTGGTGATTGATATGTTTATTGTTTTGATAATATGCTTTAGTATGTGATATAATGAATATGTATATGTATGACATAATTGATGGTGGAAAGGAAAAGAGATTTTGGTTCCAAAGACCAAGAGGCTCACAGCCTCAACACCTTAAAATAGGTGTTTCCATGTTAAGATTTTCATGAATGGTAAAATTGAATGATTATAAGGAAAAGGAAAAGAAAAGATATGATGGTTTTAATGACCATGTACCACAGTTTTGAAGGCTTGTAATGCCTTGGTTTTATGAACCAACATGATTTTAAAGTGAAAATTTAGCTGATTAAGTGCAAGGATTAAAGAAATGGAAACAAAACATTTTGTCATTTGAAAGATGGAAATTTCATTTATGAAAGGAAAAGAGAGGTTGAAAGTGTTTGAACCTCAACTTAATTTGAGGAGGATTAATTTTTAGAATTGATTTAGAATTATGAAGAATACGTTGATAACTTAAAATGTACTAACGTATAGCTCACTCTTTGGGTTTTGGAACGCGTTAGGAAATTTTAAGTTAGAAACATTGATGTAAATCAATGAAAAGATGATTTTGTGGAATATATGGTGGAAAGGATTTCTTAAGTGAGAAAACGTGGAAAATGAAGTTAGAAATTGTATTGATTTTTGGAAAGTACAAAATGATATTTGGAATATTGAGAAATATTTTACGTAGTTGAGAAATGATGAAAAATGATTTACGCGACTTGAAAATATGATTTTTAAGTTACGCGATTTTGAAAACGTTAGAAAATTGCTACGCGATTTAGAAAACGGGTAAATATTTTTACGCGATTGAGAAAGCGTCAAAAAATGGTTATGAGATTTGAAAACGTAACAAAAGTGTTACTCGATTATGAAAACGCGTTAAAAATGATATGCAATTTGAAAATACATTAAAGATACTGTAAAGAACTGATGTGCAATGAGGCATATGATGCATTTGGGAATCCTTTTAATGATGAAATTGAGATGTGCAATGAGGCATATAATGAAATTAAGACATGCATTGAGGTATTCGTGCATTGAACAGAATTGCATTGAGATATTCATGCATTGAACAAAATTGCATTGAGGTATTCGTGCATTGAACGGAATATAGCTGATAGCTATTATGGCCCTTCTGGTTGAAGAGAGAATGAGAATTGAAAAGTGAGATCTATGATGGATCTTGGGGGCGTCGAGGCACGGTGGTCGACCAGTGGACAGTTGGCATAGTTCCATGTTTCACTTGGTGACGCAGTCCGTTGCAACGCATTAATGATACCCGACAAGAACACGATTCCTTTCGAAGACTGGAGATTGTCTGTGGGCTAAGGCTGAACAATTAACCAGAACATTCATCTCGAAATTGTGAAAACCTCTATGGAGTGGGAAATTGGTCTAGTATGCATACACATGGTCAGTACACATATTATTGTGGTATGATGAATGTTCATATGGTGTGATATCATCATTATATATATTAAGGATATCTGTTGTGATGAAATTGGTGTTGATGATTTAACTGAGATATATGTTTACCGGAATTGTGATGAATTGATAACAAATTGATAATGATAAATGGATAAATAATGATATCAATAAAATTGTGTATGGAATGACTTTGTCATTCATATCATTCTTTGCTATCACTTTGGTATTGATGAAAGGAGATCTCACCTCTTTGTTAAATTGTTTTGTTATGCTTGTATTGTTAAAATTGTATAGTAGATGGAATGATTTTCTTAGACTTGACTGGAGGCAAATATTCTGAGTTTGGTGACAACATCAAAGAGTGACCATCCCAAATTGGTTAGTGTGCAGTTTTGAGGAGGAACAAATATATGACACATTAAGATGGATACAAGATGGAATAAGTATGTTGAGTTTTTCTCGTTAGTGTTTTACCATGCTATTAAGTAGGACCTGTCATAAGGTTTGCTACTGTTTAAAATTGAGTCTGTAAGTTTTATGTTTCCTAACTAATTGTTAAATACTATGTGGTATCAGTAATGTATATTAATCAATTTAAATCTATTTTTCAGTATTACCTATAAATTTCAGTAAGTTTATGTTTTCACGAAAAGAAATTTAAAATTTATATTTTAGAACTCAAACCTTTTATGAAATGATTTTCAGATTATGAGCTTGTAGTCGAAAATGTAAGGCCTAATGGAGGGTGTTACACATGAGGTGAAATAATTCCTCTGAAAGAATCTTGACATGAAGGATATAAGTGAGGCATCTTATGTCATTGGCATTGAGATCCATAGAAACTGACCTCAAGGAATCTTTGGTATGTCCTAGAAAGCCTATTTTAACAAAATTTTAGAGAGATTTCAGATGAAAGATTGATCACCAAGTGTAGCACCTATTGTCAAGGGTGATAAGTTCAATTTGAACTAATACCCTAAAAATGAGCTTGAAAGGGAACAAATGAAGAACATTTCATATGCTTCTGTTATTGGAAGTCTTATGTATGCTCATGTTTGTACAAGACCTGACATTGCATTTGGTGTTGGAATGCTTGGGAGATATCAAAGTAATACAGGTTTGGATCATTAGAAAGCTACAAAGAAAGTGTTGAGGTACCTTCAAGGAACTAAGGACTTCATGCTTATGTATAGATCTGAAATTTTGGAGGTTGTTGGTTACTCAAACTTAGATTTTGATTGTTGCACTAAGTCTCATAAGTCAACATTCGAATATATTTTCATGTTGGCTAAAGGAGCAATATCTTGGAAAAGTACGAACCAGACATTAGTTGTTACTTCTTCTATGGAAGTTGAGTTCGTTTTTTGTTTCGAGGCAACATCACAAGGTATCTAGTTGAAGAGTTTCATTGCGGCTCTACGAATGGTTGATTCCATCTCTAGGCCATTGAAGATATATTATGATAATTCAGGTGCTATTTTCTTGGCTAAAAACAATAAAAGTGGAAGTTGAAGCAAACATATCGACATAAAGTATTTAGCTATGCGGAAACGTGTTAAAGCAAATGAGATCTCAATTGCACACATTTGCACTTAATTGATGATTGTAGATCCTTTGACAAAAGGCATGCCACCGAAGTTGTTTAAGGATCATGTAGTGCATATAGGATTTGACATAGTTGTGTAGAGTTTCCTTGACTGTATTGAAACTCTTGTTTATTTTATATGCTTTCTTCTCATTTTGATGTATACATTTAGTTTGAGAAAGACATGTATTTTAGACTCAGAATAAATATTAAACATATTCATTCAGTTTCATTTAGTTAAATTGTAGATTTTGTTAGGAAGAGATTACATTATAATACATAAAAAGTAATACTCATTTTTAATAGAGAACCTACCGCTATGATTCATATAAATAACCTCTTAGATGCGAGGATAAAGATGTCAATGTTGTGGATATCATAAAATATGAGAAAAATTTGGACCAAGTGAGAGAATGTTAGATTTTATTTAATATTTAAATTAAATCTAACTTAAGTAGTTCCACATTTCCTACCCACTATAAGTTAGTTTTACTAAGTCAAAATTTGCTTACTGGCTAGATAAGTTAGATAAGTCAAAAAGATAAAGACAAATCCTTGACTCTAATAATTGTTGAGAACAACTAAGGAGATGTGGGGTTATCCACTATATGATAAAAATGAGATGGTTTTTTCTAATGGAGAGAGACTAGTCCCTATAAATAACAGAGTCCCTAGTCCAAGTTGTAGTTATCAGTACCCATTCAATCTAATGAAAAAACAACTTTAGATTAGAAGCATTATGTTCTATGTGCATGTACCAAAAATTGTTGTGTGTGCTATGTACGTGGCTGCTTGGGTACTTTTGCTTGTGTACTCTTACTTGTGCACTCGTGGAAAAAGCGTGGTGTTGGTGTCTTATACGTTGCTGGTGCTTTATGTTGTACAACAACAATCTTCAATTGTGTAGAAGAGGCTATGGCGGGAGGTTGGTAGATCCTATCTAATTTATCCTATATAAAACAATATTGTATGAATCTGTCATTGTTGATTGTGAACACATATTGTGATACATAATTTAACATATATGGATTGACATTTTTTTGTTGTATGTTTGGTGTTTTGGTTGAAGATAGTGGAGGTGGGGAAGTTAGTGGGGTTTATTTTTGGGTTGAACATGATCAGATTGATCTTTGAGTTCAAGAAGGTAAAGATGGGATTTTAATAGAGGTTTCCCAAGCGACAGAAGATAGGTTTTGATGTTTATCTTGGTAATGAAACATTGAAAAAATAAAAAAGAATTTATTGCATCAGAAATGACGATTAAAACATATTTTTTTGGTTAAATTAAAATTTTGGTCCTTATAGTTTTTACTCATTTTTAATTCAGTCCTTATAATTTTTTCTTTTCAAATTGGTCCTTACACTTACAAACATTTTCAAAATAGTCCATATTATCAATTTTCGTTATAACACCATCATATTACTGTCAATTAATTATCGTAGTAAGTCACTACTAGAAAATTCAAATTTTGGTAAAATTTTGTCTGTAAATATTTAGAGACGAAATTAGAGATAAAAATTGTTCCATCACTAAAAGTGACATCTCTAATTGTTAGAGACGAAAAAATCAATTCTGTCTCTAAATAAAAAATTCCATCTGTAATTAGAGATGGAATTTGTCATTTTTTTCTAAAAAGTATAATAATAATTAAATTAGAGACGACATTATTTTGTCTCTGATATTAAATTTTCCATCTCTAAATAATCTAAAATCCAAAAAAGTATAGACGAACTTGTTCTGTCTCTAATTTCATCTCTAAAATTAGAGACAAAAAATGATCGTCTCTAATTTTTCAAAATTATGTTTTTAATATACTTTTGATTTTATAATTAATCCTGATGCAATTAACCATTACAATAAGTCATATAGCATAAAAAATCACAGTTTCTTAATATCATCACAAATTTTTGTACCAAAATGCAAAGTAATAATTAATTATCATTACAAATATTTAAATTTTCAATGAAAATTTAAAAATAAAACTAATCACAGATTTAGGTTATCATAATTTGTAATATCGTCACTCATCTCCTCATTATGATGGTCATCCTCTTCTCTAGGTGTAGGATGGGAACGTTCAGGCTGTGAAGCTGCAAGTGATGGCGTTCCAAATTGACTACCCAAAAGAAGAATCATAAACATCTCCTCCTATTGTTCCATCTTCTGTTTCATCTTGTTTTGTTCAAGATTCTTTTGATGAAGCTCATCTGTTAAAGCCTGAATTTTGGCCTGCATTGCAGTAATATCTGATGGTGATACTCCATCAATGGAAGAAGATGAGGGAGTGGAAGAAGATCCAATGACATGAGTTGCTTGTGAACCCAATCCGTAGATGCGTCTTTTCTTGTTAGGGCCTCCAACAACATCTAAGTTGATACTGATAGCAGCGTCTTCACTACTACTACCTTCACCATGCTGGGATTGTCACTCAATCATTCTCATTTCATACTCTTTCTAAAAAGTAGTTATAAGACATTGGTACTTGAAAATTGATGTAACTTAAATGCTAGCTTAAACTTACCGTAATCTTTGTAGCTTCTCGTTGTCTCTATGAAGCCGCTTGTAGATGTCAAAAAAGCTTGGCTCCCAAGACATATGATTTCCCTAAAAAGACAAAAAGCAAGTATTATATTTTGGCTACATAACAAGTGAGAAAAGATTTCAATTTTTGATGAAGGAAGTGGATCTTCAAAAGTAAGCGTGAACTAGTTAAAGTAAGCTTAGCAGAGATATACACATAAACCAAACTATGATGAATGGGGCAACATATAAACCAAACTTAGCTTATCTAATCAAATAGTTATATATAATAGATTTTAAATTAAGTTCCCATGTTGTTTTTATTTCATTTTATTTTTTACCCCATACATGTAATTAACATAAATCAATACCCTAACTTCCATGACTGAACATTCAAACTCTTATGATTGTGAATTTTCAGAACATCCATTTGACCCTAAACAACTTGCTACAAAGATGACAAACCAACCATAAAACTAAATCAATAAAGGAAAAGGATAGCATAGGAATCAAATAACTAAGCACTCATTGTCATGCACACACAAAACAACAAATATACACACTTCTTAGTTCTTACTGGCATAGCACAATCAAACATTTTAACAAGCAATAGCAACGTAATAGACTTAAGAAATGACGTTAAGGCTTTAAGGCTTCATTACTTACTTTACCTTATGGTTATATGCTAATTTAAAGTCCATAAATTTTACTCTTTCAAAGTTTTATGAGTTTTAGACTCAAAACAAGAGAGTTGAGTGCAAGTTAAGGTCATGAAAGTGGTCACCCTATGGAAGACTGCCTTGTGTGTGAACCTGGCCAGGAAATGTGAAAGCAATAAGGAACGAAATCTTAAGAATGCTGGCCAAAGATGGTTGGATCAGGCCAAGAGAAGGGTTCACGAGGAACCCAAGATAAGTGCACTCCCTTGAGTGTTTTGAGCTAAAGATGCTACCTGATTTTTCCTTATATTTTGATGACTATGTGACTAAGTACAACCTTGATTTTCTGTGGCATCATAGCTGGAACCATGATGAGGATTTTCCAAAGACTAAAAATTTGATGACAGCATGCTTTGAGTGGTGAGAATGGTAATTAATGCATTAGCTAGCAGATGTCTATGGAATCACACATAAAAAGAATTTTATTACTTACTACTAGTCTTATATGTACATGGTTTATTTTCCCAATATGCAATTGCTGCTTTCTTCTTCAAACTAAGGACCAGATGAGCAGAGAAGTGAGGAGATAAAGTCCATATGATTCATGCCTAACTAATAAAGTACACTGAGGGCACTACCATGCACCATGGTTTACCTTAGAAGCTACTACACCTGCCAGAAGTGCTATAAGCAAAAACTTGAGAGGCCAAAACAGAAGAACCAATAATAGGAGCTCCAACAGTAGGCATTTAGAAGGAAGAAAGTTGCAACAAGTAACAACTAGTGTTATTAATAGCGGATGGCAGTCCATGGCAGAAAGCCAAAAATCTGCTGTACAAATATGGCGGATGGCGTTGCAAAAAATGGCAAAAGCATGGCGACTAAATTTAAAAAAATAAAATATATATAGAAAAATACAAAAAAAAAATGCTGAATATAATAAATAATAAAAACTAATAACATGTACCAATAACAATAAAAATAGAAATATATTTTATGAAATAAAATTCATAAAAAGTATCACAGTTCAAAAGTATAAAAAAAAAACATAACTGTCATAACTCATAACATAATCAAAGTCTCATAACATAAGCAATTATGCATAAGGTCACTAGAAAATAGAAACTAACAATACTAACAAGTAAGAAAAAAAGTGACACAAATCAAGAGTTCAAGACAAGACACAGGAATAAAACAGAGACTTAGATAGGAAATTAGAGTGAAACAAGTAGCAACTAAAAACAGAGGGTTTGAGAGTTGAAAGTGAGTACTAAGTGCAAAACTCAAAAAATGAGAGAATTGTATAATAACAAAGTGTTGATAAATGGAATTACACCAACCTTTTTGGTGGGTAACTCCTTTTGCTAACCGCAAGTGCATGGGTTGCTCAAGTAATAAAAATAATGAGTAGAGATTGCTCCTACAAGGAAATAGGTTACTTTCTAAAGCAAGATATTAACCTATAGCTTAACTAATTCTATTCAAGCAAATGTAAATTAGAAAAGGGGTTAATTAATTAAACTACAAAGCATAAAAGAAAGATAAAGATATGGTTGAGAAAATAAAGAATCCTTTTTCACCCTCTACTTCAATTGATAAAATGCAATCCTTTTAAGCAATACAAATGATTAGATTAGGTTAGCCTGAGAAACTAACTTAGTTAAAAGGTTATGTCTAGGACGATTAACCCTATGCCATTTGCCTAGTTCACTATGCGTCTATAAGAACCAGAACAAACAACAAGCATTAAGATTGATTCTCAAATATGACTATACATGGCTAAGAGGTATATGTTTATCCCATTAGTGAATCAATTTATCCTACCACTAGAATGAAATCAAACATGCATACACCATACATGTGATCTAAAATCCAAAGTCCTATTTCTAGGCTCATTAAATTTCATCAAATCTCCTAAATGTTGATAAAATAAGTAGGAGTATTAAGCACCATATGATAGAACAAAACCCAAATCATTTATATAAACTCAAAAGAGTACAAATCATTCAATATTCATGGGGGGTCCAAAGAAGACCCTAAACACAGCTTAGCTACTCATTGAATACGAAAATGTATTACAAAAATTCATATTCAAGATAAATGGAAGAGAGAGAAAGAAGAAGGAACAGAAGATGAAGTCCAATGGGGTGAGCCTTGAAGCTTGACCTTCAACTTAGCTTCTTCAGCTTTCTTTCAGCCCATAAATGAAGATCTAGCTACTGGGTTCTCCAAAAGATCAAAGCTAAAAGAGTAAAAATAAAAGTCTCTAATAGAAGAGAGAGAAACCTAAAAAAAGAGAGAGATAGCTCTGAAATTGCGTAGAAGGTATTTATAGGCCCACAGATTTTGCTCTTCACGTCACGATGTTACACAACACACGCCGTGATGCGCAGAAAATTAGGGCACCAGCGCTGCGGCATTCACTTTTTTGCGTTGTGGCATTAAAGCCTCGGGTTATCAGGGTGCACTGGCAGAGAGTAGAACGCCGCGGCATAAACATGCCAGTGCTGCGACGTGATCCACTAGAGCTTGTCTTGTGATTTTGCTTCCAATGCAGGGCCTTGGCTTGCATCAAGGTGGTTTTTTTGGGCTTATCATGCAATTGAGAAATCAACCAGTCAAATACAAATGCAATCTAATTCAATCCAATCAAAGATTAGAAAGAATTTTAACAAGATTAGAAGGAAGACCTCAACATGGATTTTACATAAAAATGGGGCTAAAGCCTCCCAACAATGCATAGTAATCAGGACAAAGCAATCAATAACTTATAGAAATAGGGCATAATTAACTACATTCCATGGAGTTATCACACCCCCAAACTTAAGTTTTTGCTAGTCCTCGAGCAAAATAAAGTCAAATAATAGTTGCAAAGATAATTTCTGCTTCAACACTAGTGTATGATGATTGCATTAAACCTCAAAGAATACATATGCCTCATGATCTGGTCCATACATACATAATCCTTATCATACCAACAATTAGAGCTTCAAATCATGCATAACCTATTTCTGTAAATATGCAAGCAAAACCTCTTCAATTCGAATCATACGCAACCAGATAAGTTTATGAGCAAACACATGGATAGAAATCAAAAGAATCCATAATATTGTAATGCAACTCTCTCTCCACTAATGTAAATCACACGTAATTGAGGATCAAAAGGGTCTTTATCAGCTTGTAATGTAAGGTCATGGTTATGGGTGAAGAATGAATGGGAAAGGGTAACAAACAAACATTGAGCACAAGAATAGGGTACTTTAAGACTTGAGATTGAGTGAAAATACCAGGGTATTCAACAGTGAAAGATTAAAACTCGATAGAACCATGCAATGCTTTTCATATTTAACTATTCTTCTTTCTTTTATTTGTTTTGCTTGTCTTTTTTTTATATATATACAAAGCAATCTTTTTCTCTTTCTTTTATTACATTTGGTTCCTTCAGGCTCATTTTTTTATTAAAAATATTAATATCCCTAATCACTAAACTCACTTCAAGAAACAACATATCATGTACTCAACAAGCATTGATGGTAGGAAGAAAATACAATGCTTTCATATGCATTAGAATAGTTAACATGGTAATGAACACAATAGTAATGAAAAACAAACAAGGCTAATAATTAAAAAGCTTCAAAGGGGACCTATGGATATCATCATTACGGGGTAAGCTTGAAAGGCTCAATCGATCCAAACAATGTCCTAATCATTTCCTCAATCATGCCCAATGTAGGATTTCGCTTCAAGAGAGTTGCAACACAATTTTAGAGATAAAAGACATCTCTACATGTACTAACCATAAACATTCTTTAGAAAAGCACTCAAATCCAATCCGAAGCTAAACAAACATGCGAATGGAAAACTCATCATGCATAAAAAGAATCTAGATTGATCGACATGCATCCAAGATCACATAAGGGTTTATAGAAAAATTGAGGTTAATTTGCATCCTTGATTATCATTGGGCAATCATTACACTAGCTAACGGCATCATGTTACGCATTCAAATAATTTCACAATATCAGACATGCAAATCATCCATTACGTGCACCAAATCATATAATAAACAAAATATTACCAAAAATATCAATAATTATACTAATAACATTTCAACAAAAAGACACAGTCAATATATATAAAAATAATAAGACACCCTCTAAAACTTGAGGGAAACAGTGTCCTCATTGTTCAACATACAAGAGAAAAAATAAATAACAAGAAAAATACTAGAGACTGCCCTGAATGCATGAGTCTAGTCATCATCAACATTTGGAAAGACCTCAATATCGCCACCATTGTCATCATCTAGAACTGTTGGATCATGGTGCTGATGTGAAGGGTCAACATCGTCAAAAGGAGGGTAGGGTGGCTACTGCTGATTAGAAAGGCTAACATCATCAAAGGGTGGGTATGGATGAATGGGGAAGTCATGAGTGGAGATCTGAAGGCGCTTTGCCAACCACCTAATGGTCTCAACTATGTAAACCTATATGGTAGTGACCTGGCGAATCTCGACACACCGCTTATCCTCGTCCTGGGGAATCTAGGCCTTAGGGGCTGCTCTCTGAGCCCGTCTCAGGGCTCTGTAGGGCACTACTACTGTTGGGGGAGCTGTACTAACCCTTCTAATGAAGTACTCATTGAGAGGTTGTTTGACGTCCGTGAGCTCCTCATGCAGATCTATGGGCATACCTCACCTTCGGCACAATGCATAGATCAGGGAGGGGAAGAAAAGACTACGTGGCTCCATGGTTGATCTCTGTAGCTGCATGTATAGAATGTCTGCCACGTCGATCTAGCACCTCTGCAATATGGCAAATATCAGGATGGCTCTATCGTGTGTGACCTCTGATAGGTTGTTAGAAGGCAGAATCTTGGTACTGATGAAATGGTACCAGGCCTTGGCCTCTGGGGTTAAGCAAGCACGGGCCGAAAAATCACGGTCGGCCCTGTTGAGACATGGTCCAGACGATCGGCTGTGACTCGGGGGTGCAGATATGAGTGGTGACATCCTACAGGTTGATCCCCTCCACTGGCTCCCATCTGGTGAGCTCCTGGTACTCACAAATTAAGGGAGGAGGAGGCAAGGATAGTGCCACTCTAATGGACTCAGGAGAAAAAGAAACTCGGCGCCTCTACATGCCAACGGTGGTGGACTCTTGGTGAGTGAATGCGAGGTTCGCATAAAACTCGCGAACCAAGGGAACTGGGGCCCTGTTGGGGTGTTTAGCGACCCACCCCACTGATAGTGCCAAATGGTGGCCTCGATATCAGGCTATGAAGTCCCTGAAACTGAAGCCCTTCTCAATAATGACGCTCTTTGAGACCATAGTCCTAAAGCATTCCTGCGCAGCGACCGAAACAAATCTAGTGTTGTCATACTCGTGGGGAGGAGATAGCTCCCTTGGCTACTCTTTGCTCTCGCGCCTGACTCATTTAGGACCCATTTAGCAAGTATATAGACTTGAAAAAGACATGAGAAGGTCATAATTGAGCAATGAAATTAATAAGACAGTTAAAACATCCAATATCTGGAAAAATGATAATCACATGTTTTATACATTAATAAACCTTTATTTTTAATTATTTGCACTCTCTATGTACTTAATTGATTGAGCTTGGTCATGTTTTGTAAGTTTGGGTTCAAATTAGGCTTAATTGATCTTTTCCAGCATTATTTAGATTTTACACTATTTCTGTATTTTGGTCATATCTTCAGTTCTAGATATCTAAAAATTATGAATCTTACCTTATAGGAAATCTGAGAGAAAGCTCTACAACTTTGATAAGAGTTCGAGTCTCAATCAGACATCTAGTGGAGCTAATTGGGCCTGGAAGTCAAAAAACGGGTTCTATTACTAGAACTTAAGCATTGTGTACTAATCAGGGCATAACTTGGGTTGCAGGGGTTACATTGAGCTGAAATTAGTGGCATTGGAAAGCTAAGACAAAACCTTTCAACTCTCATGAAGATCACTTTTCCAGAAAATAACATTTTAACATAATTATTGAAGATAGTTGAATTAGTTAGTACAAGTGGAGAGACAAGCATGATAATCATCCACTCACTCATTAATCATCCACCCACTCATTAAATAACTTCATTGTCATTTTTCACTCATCCACCCATCATCTACCCACTCATTAAATAACTTCATTGTCATTTTTCACTCATCCACCCATCATCTACCCACTTATTAAATAACTTCATTGTCATTTTGTACTCCTCAAGCTCTATAAAAGGGAGCATTGGCTAATCATCTTGGGTATCTTAGCTTAGAGATCAAGATCATGCTATTGTGTTATTTGTTTCTCTTATTATAGTTTTCTTTTGTTCTAAATTAAAGTTATGTTCATCATTTTTCTTCTTCTCTCTTTCTTTATTCTTGTTCATGAGTAACTAATTTTTATTTTGCTTTGGTGAAAGGGTGAAGCTTTTGGTAACAAATTAAGGCTAAATTAATTTCTTTCTTGTGCTTTAATTATGTATTATCAAGTGGTCATTATATGTGTTGTATTTTGTTTCCAATTAATTTAGAAACTCTCATTGTAAAGTAGAGTTCTTGATTCATTGTAGACAAAAGGTTGGCACAATGAATGCTTGAGCCCATTTACAAGTGTTGGCGTTAGTAAATAATTAAAGGAACCATAATATAATTACATATATAATCTTAATTGAACTTTGAATGTTGAATTTTTCGATTATAACCTCCATTATATGTAGATTTCAATTGAGTTATAAAAAGAAATAGTATTGTCTTTAATTTATTACTAAAAGTGGATCTCCTAATCCAAACAAATCTTTTTTTCATTTGTGAACAACTTTCATCACCTTTATTATTGTGACAAATCTTTTTCTTACCTTAAAGAATTTTTTCTTTATCAATTCCCTACGGATCGACATCAGATTTTCAAGAATTTATTACTTGAAACAACCTGCACTTGGGTTTGCAACTTATAATTCACATCAAAAAATATGGGTACAACGTCACGGCATTGATGTCAGCACCTCGACATTCAAAGAAATCCAATCAACACCGCGACATAGGCCAGCGTCGCGACATTCAAACATATTTAACCCACGCCGTGATGTGAAGTTGCCACACCGCAGAACTCAAAGAAGTTCAAATGAACACTGTGGCGTTAACTAGCCAAGCCGTGGCGCGTACGAATAGTCTGAATGCAAAATCAGTCCAAAATAGCCTACCCCACAATGCAACTCAATAACCACAAAAGCAAACATAATACTAAACAAAATACCTATTAACTAAGCTAAAAACCAACTAAAAAGAACCTAAAACTAAACAATCACTAAAATAGAAATAAAATACGAAAATAAAAAGTGAAACAGGAGAAAATCACACACCTAGAGATGGAGATGGAGATGGAGATGGAGATGGAAATGGGATGCACGGGGATGCACGAAAACAAAAATGGGGGATTGTAGGAGAAAAGGGTGAGGGAAAAAACTTAGAGAGAAAATGCAGAGAGGAGGGAGGTGAAGGGTTTGCATTGCGGCGCAAACCCTATTCTCCTATGTAAGCAAAATATGCCCAAAACGTCATAGCGTGAACTAACCAACGCCGCGGCCCGTGTCTTTGAAATAGATATTTCCATTTTCCTTTTTTTTTAACAGTAAACTTACCACTACGGCATTCATAAACCCATACTGTGACACTGTGCTCTCTGTCTCCCAACCCTGATAGGGGCAGAGACCTGAATGCCACGACGTAATAAAGTGAGCGTCACGAGGTGAGAGGTCTATCTGCAAAATTCTATAGCAGACACCGCACAACATCCATATCAGCCTCAATAAGGCCTCCACCACCTATAAAAAAATGTCTAGCAGGTTTAACACATGCATGCATCAACAAAATAACATGAATTTACCAAAATCCAATAACTATATACTAGACTCAAAACATAAGAATTAAACACAAAAGTGGACCCGTTTCAAAAAAGGAGCCTTTTTTATATTCCAGGCAAGACTTTTTCTGCTTCTTCAACTTGGGGGAGCTTGCTTGATAGAGGCCTCCCTATCATCATTTGAAGAAGTCCCCAAGAGCTTATTGTGTAACACCCACCGTAGGGTGCCACATTTAAACTTTATTATTACTAATTTACCCCCACGTTCATAAAATATGATGTTATAATAAAAATACGAGTTGTAAAATTTTTTTCCCTCTTCGATATCGATAAAATAAACTTAGCAAAAAAATAAAATATTACAAACCATCACAAATAATTTACATCATTATACATTACAGAAGTACTGTCGACATTATTTATATACAGACTAGGTTCTCAAAAGTAGTTAGACATTATTTGGAACTAACACACTTGCCCAAGTATAACTAAACAACAGAACCCTCAGACGGGTCCTCCTCAGATTCCTCAGCAGGTGGGAATCCGATCTGATGCGAAGTCCTACGGACAGGTGTCCGTGCAGACAACATGATACTAATCTCACTAGGAGTACGGTAGTAAGCTCCCCAGTACTACCTAATGAACAATGGAAACTCTAAATGTACATAAATATTTACACTGAAATAAAGGTTCCCTTGATAAAGCCTACTCAGGGAAATGTTCAAGTCTCCTATATATAGAAAATACACTCTCTATCTAGGTGAACATGCCAAGCCTCTGGTCCACCACGAAACTGCAACGTCATATATCCTAGGAAACTGGGCATCGCCATCTTCTCAAAATTCAGCCCCTTCAACAGGAACCTGTTCTTCTGCACCTTCTTGCTCTATGTCTTGCTCAATATCTTTACCAAAATATAAAGTACAATATAAAATAATATATAAAGAGATGAGATCACCTACGCCAATACCAATATGGTAGCATGGAGATAACACAAACAACACACTATATAGATATATCATACCATAATTACAATTATGCCATCATCATAATGTATAAAATAACAATAATTACAATAATGCCATCAACATTATTTATCATCATCATCATCCAATATTCCTCAATTAGAAATAAATATTCAATATTTATGATAATGCCTTCAACATTATCCAAGTATTTAACAGTTCAATTATCATAACCAATACTCAATAACTATGCATATGCACATAGACTTAATTTCCTACTCCATGGAGCTAATACTCAAGTCAGAGAAATTGATCCGAAAGATCTGTCTGTACCAACATGCCTCAGACCACATGCCACAATTCTCATATGTGTTTGCACATCTAGCATATACACGACAGTCTTTACTAGATCTTGATTAAGAATAGTGTCTCGATCAGGATCATCGGTGCGTTATATCGGCCTAACCCACGATACAGAAGAGCAACCAACCGCCCAATGCGAGCAACCCGCACCCCGATGCCCCCAAAGTCAACAAGTGACTTACACTACGCATATCGCACCCACTTAAGAGGTGTACATCTCTCCTAGGCAAATAGCCTTATCCAGTCCATCGGACCTTTCCAATGCATGTAAATGCACCAAATGTCAAACACAGGCAAATTTCATCATTTTCTCATACAGTGTTCATACACTGGTTCAACAGTAATCCTACTGTATATTCAATCACAAAATCATATTATCACGTTTTCATAGTTGCGCAACACCGTTGTCGCGTTTTCAAAATAGCGCAACATTTCTGTCATGTTTTCAAATCGCGTAGCGATTTTTCATCGTTTTCTCAATCACGTAAAAATATTCTACCATTTTTCAATCACGTAGTGATTTTTCAATAATATTTTAATCGCGTAAAAATATTTAAACGCTTTCCAAATCACGTAGAAATATTTAAACGTTTTTCAAATCGCGTGAAAATATTTAAACATTTTTCAAATTGCGTAGCTTAAAAATCACGTTTTTAAGTTACGTAAATCATTTTTCCCCATTTTTCCACTACGAAAAATATTGCTCACCCTTCTAAAAATTCATACCACTTTTAACTTCACTTTTCCACATTTTCTTACTCAAGAAAATCCTTTTCGACATATTTTTCACAATTTCACCATTTCATTGATTTAAATCAATATTTCAAATCTTACAATTTCCTAACGCTCTCCAAAACCCAAAGGATGAGTTATACGTTAGAAAATCTCAAGTCAATAAATGTATTTTCCATAGTTCTCAAATCAATTCTAAAACTTAGTTCTCTTTAAAATAAATTGAGGTTCAAACACTTTCAACCTCTCTTTTCCATTCATATACAAAAATTCCATTTTTTTCAAGTGACAAAACACTTTGTTTCCATTTCTTTAATCCTTGAACTTGATCAATTATATTTTTCACTTTGAAATCACTTTGTTTCATAAAACCAAGGTACATGGCCATTGAAACCATCATTTATTTTTCCTTCTAAAAATCAATTAAGTTTCATTCTTATTTTTACACAAACAAAACCATTAAAATTCCTCAACAAAACTGTGAACACTTATTCCTTGAAAACAATCCCTTTGTTTATTTTCCTTTCTTTTCTAAACATCAAGTTTTATCATTCATGAAAATATTAATTTGTGAACACCTATTTTGAGGTGTCTTGGCCGAAATTCTCACGGTCTTTGGAACCAAAAATTATTTTTCTTTCCAATAATTTTTATGGCATACATCACATATAATCAACATATTATATTTCAAGCATACCATAAAAGAAATAAAAAAATCATACTATGCATGTAAGCACAAATAAACCATGTAAAGCACATAAACCACATAAACACATAAACACCCACAAATAATTATATAACCATGGATATGAATCTTCACATGGATTCACCATTCATCAAATACACAAACCATCTCTCACCACCATGCTTGGTTGGTGAGATGGATCTCCCTCTCACCTCTTGAAGAACCTCTCAAGCTCCTTGTTTTGCTTCTTTTTCCAAGTCCTTCACCATCAAGAGCTTCTTAAACACAAAACAAAACACAAGTTTGTTAGCATATTAAGCTTTAACTAGGAGAACCATGGATCAAACATGGCTTAGAATATGAAAAAAAAGATAAGTAATGAAGTTTTCCATAACTTCACCTTAAGAACCCTAGAACTTTGCTCTTGAAGAAAGTCCTTGAAGATGATGGATTTAGAACTTGCTCCGAACTACAAAGTGTCTTAGAATGAGGTATATATTCAAGAAGTATGGTTGTTTGAAATTAAAGAGTGATGGAAGATGGAGTATGGGTGCTTGGCCGAAACTTAGAGAAGAAGAGAAATGGAGAGAAAGTTTGATAAGCTTAGCTTCTTGAAAATGATCAATAATGACCAAGATAACTAATAATTGGTGTCTTGAAACTTGGCTATGCTCTTAAGCCACCAAAATTGTCCCCCCCTTCTTGCACTCTCCTTGAGTGACCAATCTCACTAGCCATTATTTTAAACATTCCTAACCATTGATTAGTTCAATGGTTAGGATTAATGTAGCTTCTAGGTATAGCCTTTAGATTAGAATACTTAATCTAGGCCATTAGAACTTTCATCTTGAAATCCTAGCCATTAAATGTATCTCCAAAATGAAGGGTCAAGATTACTCCTTCATACTTTACATCCAATGGTAATAAATGGTCCTTGTCACTTATTAAGACCAAATCTCCACCCTTGATTAAATCAATGGTGGATCTCCAAACCACCAATATTGACTAAGTAGTATAATTTTTATTTTTATCTATTATTACCCTACGAATAATATTTTTATTGTATTTATTATTATTTTTTTATTGTCTCATAATTAAATACAGTACAAAACATAGTAAAAGAAAATTTTGAAAACTGTCTCCGGATTCAAGTTTAGTAAGATCCCGTCTCTGTCTCAACAGTACAAAATTTTCTGATTCTGAAAAAAATTTCACTTTTTCAGACCCACTTGGACCCACGTACAGCCTCCTTGGGCCCATAAACAGTCCAAAAATAATCATAAAAATATAAAAATTTCATAATCATCCACAAAATCATAAAAATTATAAAATTCATGAATATCAAATCAGATTATGTAAAATAATTAAGACTTAACAGTAATAATTAAATTACATAAATTTTTTTCCAGCCCGAAAATTATTATTTTCCTGACATTGAGTAAATCACACAAAACGATCAAATGTATTCACGGAATACTCAAAATAATTTTATAGTACACAGAAATCACTAAACAATAGAATTTTGTTAACTGTCAAAATTACTGTCAAATAGTTAGAAAATTTGGGGTGTTACATATTGTTTATTGCATTGGCTAGTTGCCCTACTTGTGTCTCAAGAGCCCAGATTGAAGATGTTTGGCTCTGAAGAAAAAAATTATTTTTGGCCAAATGAGCATCAGTTTTAGTCATGTATGAATCAGTTTTCACCATGAATTGCTTGAACATGTCTTCCAATGTTGGCTTCCTTTCTTGCATAGGTGGCCTTGCTTGTGATGAGAAACCAGATGGAAAATGTGGTCTCTCATTGCTAGTAGATGAAGATGTTGGCCCTTGGTTGTCTCTCCATGAAAAATTGGGGTGGTTTCTTCACCCAAGATTATATTGCTGCGAGTAAGTGTTGTTTTGAGGTGGCCGATAGTTTCCAGCATATTGAACACTCTCCAAAGTGGATGGGCAACTATCGGTGACATGATTGTTCCCACATCAGTCACACAACATGAAAGGGCTTTGATTAGGGCATGTACCCAAACTATTAAACTTGCTCGCTAATGGTGCTACTTGAGTCGACAAAGATGTAAGTGCTTCAACATCATCAACTCCAGCTACCTTCCTTTGAGTGTTTCTTGCTGAAGGCCATTGGTAGCTATCGGCGGCCAATTCTTCCAATAGTTGGTATGCTTCATCAAAAGATTTACTCAATAATGAACCACTTGCAGTTGCATCCACAATTGGACGATGGTGAGGTAATAGGCCTTTGTGGAAGGAGTAAATTTGGTGCCAAGGAGGAATTTCATGGTGTGGGCACCTTCTAAGCAGATCCATGTACCTCTCCTAGGCTTCATACAAGGATTCAGATTCTGACTGGGTGAATGAAGTGATTTTATTCACCAACCTTGCAGTCTTGGTCGGAGTGAAGTATTGTTGAGAAACTTTCCGCACACATCCGCCCAAGTAGTTATAGATCTCGCAGGTAGAGACTGCAACCAATTCTTAGCTCGATCCCTTAGAGAGAAGGGAAAAAGCCTGAGGCGAATGGCATCTTCTGAGACTCCATTGTGCTTGAAGGTGTCATAGATCTCTAGAAAGTTTGACAAATGTGCATTTGGATCTTCGTTCTGCAAACCGCCAAATTGTACAGATGTCTGAATCATTTGAATAATGGCCGGTTTAATCTCAAAATTATTTGTGCGGGTGGGAGGCCATCTGATACTTGATTGAATATTTTTCATTTGAGGATTAGCAAACTCCCTCAGAGGCCTCATATGATCATTGTTTTTTGCCATTGATGGTACCTTATTCACAAAAGAATGAAATATTAAACCAAAATGTAATAAAAGAAAAGACTTGAATTAGAACTAACAAAGCTCATTATTAATATTAGTGTTGGTATAATTTTAAGATGTGCAAGTATACACAGTCAACAAGTAATAAAGTATAAGTCAAGATCGTTCCCACGAGGATTTAAATTGTATTAAATACCAATTCTAGAGTTAACTTCTTCTATTTAAATGCAAGAAATTAAAGAGAAATTTTTAAACATGTAAAATAAATGGAGAAATGAGATATCAAAGCAGAAAATAATAAATGCAAGAAATTAATGAAAGTAATAAATGAAGTGTTTTAAATCAGAAATGGGAACAGTTAGGATTCTAATTCTTTGTAATTCTTAACTTCAGGGTAAGATATGCTTCAGGATGCTACAGCATTTAGCTCACGGAATAAATTTTTGCTTTCCAGCAATAAACATTGAGTTCATTAAAAACTTCTTATTCCTAAGTTCAATTTAATTTCCCTCAGTGGTCATAGAAGCACGTCCAGCTATTTAAAGACTTGAAAGCTATTCCTAGCTCATTCAACACAATTAATTTTCCAATTAATTGTTTTATCTTTATTTTCTAATCAAGTCCACCAACTTGGTTTTTCCAAACGAAATCAGTTCGTAATTCAGATTAGATGATCAGACTAAACCGAAATTAAGCATTAACACAGAAAAGAAGAAAATGCATAACATCCATCACATTGGATTACCCTTCAGTACAATTACAAATTCATAGAATCCCAACTAAAGGAATTTAGCTCATAGTGAGCATGGAAATAAAATAAGCAAACGAAATGAAAATTAAAGGCATCCTTTGGAGGATGTCACACATAAAAGAAAATAAAAGAAATAGAAATAAGGTCTACCCAAGTTGTGAAACGTTTATTACATACTATTACGGGTTGTAAAATAATTCCTGATAAACAGAAATATGATATAAAAAAAAATAATGCGGAAATCCGAAATAAAAAAAAACATCACCACTAATAATATACATATGATTTAAGTTATAAGCTGTACAAGTAATTCACAACTAAGACTACAAATATTTAAACAAAAACAGAAAAGAAAGCAATAAAAGAGTTAATATATACAGACATACTGACGCGCCCAAAAAAACATCATGGTTATTTAATCCTCTGATGGATCACTCTCAGCATGAAAATGATCATCAGGAGATAAATATCCCGGATGTCTCGACACACGGCGATAACGGGATCGCGCAGTCGATACGATGCTTATCTCACTAGGCTCAGGGTTTTCAGCACCCCAGTGACGCCTAATGGATAAGGGTAACTCTAAATGCAGAAAAAGTGTTGTAGTCATGACAGCTCTCCATCAAAACGTTGACGTAGAATCACGGTCACACGTCCTGCATACGTCACGATTCACGATCGCCTCATAGATGCCAAGCTAGCGAACTCCTATGAAATACTAGCTCTACGAATCCCAAAAACTCGGTGTCGCCATCCCACACAATCAATCCAAAGGGTATGGATGATCGGATGGTTCTTGATCGTAAACCGGTCGTCTCACGCGATCTTCCTCCTCCTCGGGGTACAAGATCTCAATAGGCTGATCCTCTTCCTCGAAGTCTTTACCGCGTAAAATAAATAAACAGAAAATACATATAACAAAGAGGTAAGACAACATAAAATCATCACAACATGGCCAATAAGAAGACGACAAATAACATATATACGCTTCATGCATTACAAAATACTATAACAGAAAGAATAACAAATGAGAGTAAGATTTAGATATCATAACAACATATCACATCACGTAGATAAAACATCACGGATAAAATAAGGAAGATAAGAATAAACAGATAAGATATAATAACCAAATATAGTAACAAGAATCAGATAAAATAAACAAATAAAATATAGATAAACAAGAAATAGATACGATGGAAATAAATAAACATAGAGATAAATACCAATATGACAAAACCCTACTCCATGGAGCTAAAGAAAACACAAGTATCAGAGAGCGGAATGACTCGCAAAATCTATTAGTACCACGGCTGCCCAACCAACTATTGCGCGGTCACACGTTGCGTCTATAGCCCCACGACACAGGAATCCATCATCCAGCGTGGTGTAGTTCACGGTCTTACGTTGTGGCACTACAGGCAAATGTACTACTAGATTTCACAAATCTCGATTAAATATAGTGCGTGTTGAGTACCATAGTGTGCTATCGGTTTACCACGGCCCAATGAGCTACCAACCGTCCACATGTGGGATCCCGTACACTAAAGTCTCCAAGTTCATTAGAACAATGAACCACACTACGTTTATCGCATCGACAACACGATGTGATTCGTCTCGTCAACCAATCCACCAAAAACTTGGCACACATAAATAGAAGAAGCCTATACGAGTTCACATTTTCCCGACAAAGAGATAAACTCTCAAAAGCACATGTACGGGTTCACATTTTCCCGACAAATGAAAGATCCTCAAAATAATCAGACGGGTTCACATTTTCCCGACAAATGAAAGATCCTCAAAAATAATCATGCGGGTTCACATTTTCCCGACAAAGATAAAATAAATATAGTAACGGTCAATCGCGTAGAAATTTTATCGCGTTTTCATAATTCCGTCATTTTTACAAACGTTTAAAAATCGGGTAAAGATATTTTTCTGTTTTTAAAATCGCGTAGCATTTTTAATACGTTTTCTCAATCGCGTAGGATTTTCAAATCATTTTCTTATTCGAATGCCTTTAAAATTACTGTTTAAATAAACAGAAATAGTACTTAGTACCTTTAAACTACGTAGAATAATTTTTCATACCGCATAATTGTCTTTTGAATATTTTTGCTATCTTATT
This sequence comes from Ormosia emarginata, assembly GCA_029884605.1. Classification (NCBI taxonomy): domain Eukaryota; kingdom Viridiplantae; phylum Streptophyta; class Magnoliopsida; order Fabales; family Fabaceae; genus Ormosia; species Ormosia emarginata. The sequence continues at coordinate 24,689,635 of JAQQTP010000062.1, read as the reverse complement.
GGTTCATTTTTACTAAAAATTGACAGTATTTTGTTTAAAATCATAATAATGGTTTACTAAATTTTTCCATAAAATTTCCATTTACCTAATTTTTTTAACCATATCATTTAATTCTCTTTGAAATCTCTAACATGCTTCAAAACCTAAAGTGAGCTATATGTTAGAAAATTTCTCAAAATTATCTTGTATTTTACTTCCTAATGATAAAATTATTAGTTTTAATCCTTTAAGCTTAATTCTACTCAATTTGTTTCTTCAAAAACCATTATAGAAAATTTCTTCTTAACTTGTATTGTCTCTTTTTGATTGAAAAAGGTTTGGAATCAAGTTTTAGAAATCATGATTACCTATAGTGGCATGTTGGCCAAATTTCGTAAAACCCTTTCATTTGATTTCTAAAATGTCTTTCACCTTTCAAATCATATCAAATGTATTATATTGTCTAAGTTCATTAAATCATATTAGAAAATAGTTAGCAAGAATCAATTTAATCCTTTAGGCATGTTGGCCCAAAATACTAAGTCTTTACCATTTGATTTCTAAATTCATTTTCTTTGATCAAATCAATTTGAAACCTTCTTAATTCTCCTAGGTTAATTAAGTTACACTTTAGAAAAATTAAGAGAACATTTTGGTCCTCACAATTTGTCATTGCCGTGAGCTTGTGGATTGTGCTCTTTGGAACACTCATGCAATTTTTGAACATGTTATTCACATCCTATACATTATCATACAATTCTAACACATACATTGTATTTTCTAACACATGCAATATATTTTCTAACACCTAAACCTAAATTAAAGCTTATAGACATGCAATCAAAAGCTAATAGACATGCAAAATTATTACAATCACCAAACAAATAAGCTACTAACAAATACCACATAAACTACTAGCAAACATAAAAATTAACACATACACACCAAACAAAGACAACACCACCGAATCCTTATGGATTCTTCAAACATTACAAGTTATTCCATCTTCTTACCACCACCAAGGGATGATAAGAATTGTCTTCCTCTTACCTTAAATGAAGACAAATGATATACTTTCACACCTCCTAGGGTTCGGTTTTCACCTTCAAAAATACTTAGAAATCTCAAACAAAATTTACATGTTACTAACCATGAAAAAGAAGCTAAACCATGGAGAAATCATGGCTTAGAACTTTGAAAAAGAAGAGAGAAAGGAAAAACATGATATTTCACCTTCTAGGTAAAATTTTCAAGGTTGGTTTCCAAGCCCTAAATGGAAGATTTTGAAGAAACTCCCAACTAGAAAGGTTCTTAGAATAGTGTTTAGGTTTAGAAAACTTGGTTAGAAAAATTTTTGGATGGTTGGATGGTCAAGAATGGCTCTTGGCCGAATGGTAGGAGAAAAGAACAACAATGGTGGCTAGGGTTCTTGGAAGAGAGAGAAGAGAGAAAAGTGATGAAGATGAAGTGTTATTTTGGCCTTCTCACTCCTCTTGGTCGTAGCCATCAAGTGGCAAGGGATGTGCATGGATTTGGCTTCATCCAAGCCATAGATTGCATCAAAGGCTAGGATTAAATCTTGCTTAACAAGCTTGATTCCTATTGGTTCTCCTTGATGACTCACATGCTGAGTCACACAGTGCATTTAATTCTCTGCTGAGTCAGCTAGCTGAGTCAGCCTGTTCTGGAAAGTTCTACTGTTAACGGTGATTAATTAAGCTACCGATCTAACCGTTCTGCTAATTGTGGGTCCCGCAAAATAATTCCGGGTCCACTTTGTCACTAAATTATACTTGACTAATAAAATAATATTATAATAATATAAAATTATTTTATTTGACAGATTAAATCTAAAAATTAAAAGATTAATTTTAGTCTCATTCAAAATCGGGTTAAGTAAGATCCCCTAATTCTAAATAATAAAATAAGATTTTCCCGGCCCGAAAAATATTATTTTCCTGCCTCGAGAAAATCACCCAAAAAGTCCATATAAAATCACAGACGGTATTATCGACATTAAATCAAGAAGAAAACAATTAAAAACAAAAAAAACAAAAAAAAAGATGCGTTCGGGACGTAACGGTCATTTTCTCATTTTTTTCCCACAACGTAGGTAATCGTCCAAAACGTTCAAATAAAATATCCAGCGAGTATTATATAGTCAGTATATCTTTCAAAAAAATTAAAACAAGAGCTCGAAAAAAATTTTTATTTTACCGTCTCGAAGCAAATTACGTAAAACGATCAAATAAAATTTGAGCCTGTATTATCGTAATTGTTTTCATACGTAAATCGAGAACAAGAAAATAGGGACACAACGGTCATTCACACAAAAGCATAAAAAAAAGAAACAAGACATTCAAAATATTTTCTAAAAATTAGGGCGTTACAACTCTCCCCAACAAATAAAAATTTCGTCCTCGAAATTCGATGTTCATCAAAACAAATGAGGATATTGATCCTTCATTTTATCTTCCAGCCCCCCAGGTAGCCTCACTCGTCACATCATTCCATATGACTTTCACTAGCTCGATCATCTTCCTCAAAGTTGCTTTACCTTTTCGTCCTCTATTCGACAGTAAAGTTTCGTAAGTCGATTCTCCTTCAATTTATGTCATCCGGTTGTATAACATGTGTCGGATCGGTATATACTTCCGGCGAGACACATGAAACACGTCATGCAAATTGGATAGAAAAGGCGGCAAAGCAATCGATATGCTACAGGACCTATACGTCGGATAATCTGATATGGTCCAATGAATTTAGGAGTAAGCTTCTTAGACTTAATCACTCTTCCGACACCAGTCGTAGGAGTAACTCTTAGAAATACATGCTCACCCTCCTTAAACTCAAGAGGTCGTCTTCGTTTGTCCGCGTAACTCTTCTGCCTGCTTTGCGTCGTTCTCATCTTCTCTTGTATCATCTTTACCTTTTCTGTCGTTTGTTGCACAAGATCTGGTCCAATAGTCATACTCTCCCCATCTTGATACCAACACAACGGTGTTCGACATCGCCTTCCATACAATGCTTCATAAGGTGCCATTCCGATGCTTGCGTGAAAACTATTGTTGTAGGTGAATTCTATGAAAGATAAAAATTCATCCCAACTTCCTCGCTGTTCTAAAACACAAGTACGCAATAGATCCTCCAAAGACTGTATAGTTCTCTCTGTCTGACCATCTGTCTGCGGATGATACGCTGAACTCAATCGTAACTTGGTTCCCATAACTTCTTGCAGACTTCGCCAAAAGCTTGACGTAAACCTCGGATCTCTGTCAGAAACTATACATGTAGGCACTCCATGTAATCTGACAATCTCGCTGATGTACAACTGGGTTAATCTTTCCAATGAATATTTAATATTGATTGGTAAGAAATGAGCCGATTTCGTAAGTCTATTGACTATAACCCATATCGAATCATGACCTTTCCTTGTTTTTGGCAAACCAGTAACGAAATCCATAGAAATGCTGTCCCATTTCCATTCTGGAACCGATAATGGTTGCAACATCCCAAATGGTCTTTGGTGTTCAACTTTCGATCGATTTTTGACAAACTAGGCAAGTTGACACGCATCTAACCACATCACCCTTCATTCCATGCCACCAGAATAACTTCTTCAAGTCTTGGTACATCTTTGTTATGCCTGGATGCATACTTAATAGACTAGTATGGGCATGTTCCACAATATATTGCCTCAGTTCTCGGTCACGAGGAATACAGATTCTACCCCGAAACCTCAAAATTCCATCAGTTCCTTCTTTGAACTCTACTGTCTCGTCTTGCTTCATTTGCTCCCTTATTCCTTGCAAAAATTTATCGGCATTTTGCTTTTCCCTTATGTCTTCCATCAGCTCGCTTGAGATAGTAACCATATTCATACGATCTTTCCGGTTTCAACTCAACAAATGACCACTCATCTCTAAATTGTTCAATGAGCTCCTTTTCTTTGATCATCGTAAGTAAACACCGATAATCTTTCTACTCAAGGCATCGGCCACGACATTCGCCTTACCAGGGTGGTACAAAAGTTGAAAATCGTAATCGTTCAGAAATTCTACCATCTTCGCTGCCTCATATTCAGCTCCTTCTCGGTCGTACAAGTACTTCAAACTCTTGTGATCACTGAAGATGTTGAACGTTGCTCCATAGAGAAAATGTCTCCATATCTTCAAAGCAAAAACCACCGCAGCCAATTCCAAATCATGCGTAGGATAATTCTTCTCATGAACCTTCAATTGTCGAGAAGCATATGCCACCACATTCTGGTCTTGCATCAACACGCATCCTAGTCCTTGATAAGAAGCGTCACAATACACATCAAAAGATTTCTTCGAATCTGGTAGGATCAACACCGGTGCAGTTGTTAACCTCTTTTTCAACTCTTGAAAACTGGCTTCACGCTCTTCCGTCCATTCAAAAACTTGACTTTTCCTCGTCAGTTGTGTAAGTGGTCCAGCAATCTTCGAAAAGCCTTCGATAAATCTCCGATAATAACCAGCAAGTCCAACAAAACTTCGAACTTCTGTTACTGTCTTAGGTCTTTCCCACTGTAAAATAGTCTCCACTTTCGATGGGTCCACCGCAATACCTTCTTTAGAAATTACGTGACCAAGAAATTGGACTTTTTCTAACCAAAACTCACAGTTAGCCAACTTCGCAAACAACTGCTTCTCCCTCAAAATCTGAAGAACAATATTCAGATGTTCAGCATGCTCTTCCTTCGATCGAGAATAGATCAGAATGTCATCGATAAAGACAACGACAAATCTGTCTAGATATGGACGAAATATCCTGTTCATATAATCCATAAATATGGCGAGCATTCGTCACCCCGAACGGCATTACCCGATACTCATAATGTCCATAACGAGTTCGAAAAGCAGTCTTTGGCACATCTTCCCCTTTACACGAATCGGTGATAACCCGATCGCAGATCTATCTTGGAAAATATCACGGCTCCTCTCAATTGATCCATCAAATCGTCGATTCTTGGAAGCGGATATTTATTCTTGATAGTCACCTTGTTCAAATCGAGCGATAGTCCACACAAAGTCGTGAAGTTCCATCCTTCTTCTTAACCAAAAGCACGGCGCACCCCATGGGGAAACGCTAGGTCGTACAAATTCTTTCTCCAACAGGTTCCACCAATTGCTTTTTCAGCTCCCCAACTCTACCGGCGACATACGATACGGTGCAATTGAGATAGGACCTGCTTCCGTACTAAATCAATTGAGAACTCGATCTCCCGCTCAGGCGGTAAACTGTACTTCTTCGGGAAAAACATCCTGGAAAATCGTTGACAACGGGAATAGTATTCACATCCTTCTCATTCTTAACTTCTAGAGAAGACAATACCGTATATCCCTGCGCTCCATCTCTCAACAAAGACTTGACCTTAACGGCGGTTAAGAATCCAGACTCTTCTTCCTTAGGAAAAACTACGTTTTCTTTGCACAATCTATAAGGATATGGTTAGAACATAACCGGTCCATCCCTAAGATTACATCTATCTCAATAAGAGGCAAACAAATCAAATTGACCAAAAACAAACGGCCCTTCACAACAATAGGACAATCCAAACAGATCTTAGAAGTAACTACGGTTTAGCGGTTGGCGTAGATACACTCAACTTAACATTCGTAGAAGACACAGTAACTTCGGTCTTTCCACACAATCATAGGCAATAAACGAGTGTGTAGCACCCAAGTCATACAATACGGTTAGAAGGTTACCTCCAATGTCACCTTCTCCTTGAATAAGGTCATCGATTGAGAAACTTCAGATCCCATCATTGTATACACTCGCCTCCGGATCTCGGTTGAGTATTTCCAGATTTTTGCTTGATTAGCTCTAACATGACGAACAATGGTTTCTTCTCCGTCGAGTACAATCCTTCGACATATGTCCAGCTCCACGCTTAAAACAGATGCTCCCTTGACTACAACTGGAGATATATGGCCCTTCTTACCACATTTAAAACACGTCGGCGTAAACACCACTCTCTGTCCTGCTCCACCACTAGGTACACTCCCTCCAACCGGCGGTCGGCCGAGTCCGACTTCCTTGTGGTCTAGAATACGACTTCTTCGCGATTTTGTATTGCTACCTCCACCTCTTTGAAACCTTGTCGGCCCAAAGTTCGATTCCTCTGATCTCGCGACGGTTTAAGCTCCTCAAGTCGCGCACATGCGTCTACCAAAGTATGAAAATGATTCATATTCAGAGATATTACTCCTCGCTTCAATTCCACTCTCAATCCGGACTCAAACTTCCGACATTTCCATACCTCATCTTGTCGATTTTGAGCATAATCCGAAAATTGAGACAAACTTTCAAATTTGGTGGCGTACTCATTCACTGTCATATTTCCCTGTCGCAACCCAAGAAATTCCATCTCCTTGGCATGCCTAGCACTTGCATAAAATATTTATCCGAGAAAAAGTATTAGAAAACACTTCCCGGTGATCTCGGTCCTTGAAACTTTTAACACTCGGTGGATTCCTCTCCACCAATGTTCTGCATCTCCTCTCAGCATGAAGACAGCATAAGTTACTTTCTTTTCATCTGTGCATCTCATCCCCTCAAAGATTCTCTCTAAATCTTGCATCCACTGACTCGCTTTCTCCGGATCCACCTCGCCTCTAAACTGTGGCGGATTATGGCGCCTAAATTCAGATAAATTTAGGGCATCAGCCGTAGCATCTTGTCACAAGTGCTCTCAAATTTTGCTTTGAGTAATCACTTCACCATATGCTACATAGCTTCAACCATTTACCAGAACCAACATCGGGTCCTCAACACGATTCACGTTAGCACGTCCTCTTTATCTACCAGCCATCTTCTTTCTTCAAACATAACAAAACAAAGTTAGATACATCCTTCTAGATATTTCCGAAAGGATATAAATCACAAAGATCACGAGAGGATCACACAAAGACAAACAAAAACAGACCCAACCACAACCCCAAAAGACTCTAACTTTTCGATACCAACTAATGTAACACCCCTTTGGAGGATGTCACACATAAAAGAAAATAAAAGAAATAGAAATAAGGTCTACCCAAGTTGTGAAACGTTTATTACATACTATTACGGGTTATAAAATAATTCCTGATAAACAGAAATATGATATAAAAAAATAATGTGAAAATCCGAAATAAAAAAAACATCACCACTAATAATATACATATGATTTAAGTTATAAGCTGTACAAGTAATTCACAACTAAGACTACAAATATTTAAACAAAAACAGTAAAGAAAGCAATAAAAGAGTTAATATATACAGACATACACTGACGCGCCCAAAAAAAACATCATGGTTATTTAATCCTCTGATGGATCACTCTCAGCATGAAAATGATCATCAGGAGATAAATATCCCGGATGTCTCGACACACTGCGATAACGGGATCGCGCAGTCGATACGATGCTTATCTCACTAGGCTCAGGGTTTTCAAGACCCCGGTGGCGCTAATGGATAAGGGTAACTCTAAATGCAGAAAAAGTGTTGTAGTCATGACAGCTCTCCATCAAAACGTTGACGTAGAATCACGGTCACACGTCCTGCATACGTCACAGATTCACGATCGCCTCGTAGATGCCAAGCTAGCGAACTCCCATGAAATACTAGCTCTACGAATCCCAAAAACTCTGGTGCTGCCATCCCACACAATCAATCCAAAGGGTATGGATGATCGGATGGTTCTTGATCGTAAAACTGGTCGTCTGCCTGCTGATCTTCCTCCTCCTCGGGTATAAGATCTCAATAGGTGATCCTCTTCCTCGAAGTCTTTACCGCGTAAAATAAATAAACAGAAAAATACATATAACAAAGAGGTAAGACAACATAAAATCATCACAACATGGCCAATAAGAAGACGACAAACAACATATATACATTTCATGCATTACAAAATACTATAACGAAAGAATAACAAATGAGAGTAAGATTTAGATATCATAACAACATATCACATCACGTTAAAACATCACGGATAAAATAAGGAAGATAAGAATAAACAGAGATAAAATATAATAACCAAATATAGTAACAAAGAACTCAGATAAAATAAACAAATAAAATATAGATAAACAAGAAATAGATACGATGGAAATAAATAAACATAGAGATAAATACCAATATGACAAAACCCTACTCCATGGAGCTAAAGAAAACATAAGTATCAGAGAGCGGAATGACTCGCAAAATCTATTAGTACCACGGCTGCCCAACCAACTATTGCGCGGTCACACGTTGCGTCTATAGCCCCACGACACAGGAATCCATCATCCGGACGTGGTGTAGTTCACTGGTCTCACGTTGTGGCACTACAGAGCAAATGTACTACTAGATTTCACAAATCTCGATTAAATATAGTGCGTGTTGAGTACCATAGTGTGCTATCGGTTTACCACGGCCCGGTGAGCTACCAACTGTCCACATGTGGGATCCCGTACACTAAAGTCTCCAAGTTCATTAGAACAATGAACCACACTACGTTTATCGCATCGACAACACGATGTGATTCGTCTCGTCAACCAATCCACCAAAAACTTGGCACACATAAATAGAAAGCACATGCGGGTTCACATTTTCCCGACATGATAAACTCTCAAAAGCCATGCGGGTTCACATTTTCCCGACAAATAAAGATCCTCAAAATAATGCATCGACGGTTCACATTTTCCCGACAAGGCAAAGATTCTCAAAAATAATCATACGGGTTTACATTTTCCCGACAAATAAAGATCCTCAAAAATAATCATGCGGGTTCACATTTTCCCGACAGCAGATAAAATAAATATAGTAACGGTCAATCGCGTAGAAATTTTATCGCGTTTTCATAATTCTGTCGTTTTTACAAACGTTTAAAAATCGGGTAAAGATATTTTTCTGTTTTTAAAATCGCGTAGCATTTTTAATACGTTTTCTCAATCGCGTAGGATTTTCAAATCATTTTCTTATTCGAATGCCTTTAAAATTACTGTTTAAATAAACAGAAATAGTACTTAGTACATTTAAACTACGTAGAATAATTTTTCATACCGCATACTGTCTTTTGAATATTTTTGCTATCTTATTGGTTCATTTTTACTAAAAATTGACAGTATTTTGTTTAAAATTATAATAATGGTTTACTAAATTTTTCCATAAAATTTCCATTTACCTAATTTTTTTAACCATATCATTTAATTCTCTTTGAAATCTCTAACATGCTTCAAAACCTAAAGTGAGCTATATGTTAGAAAATTTCTCAAAATTACTTGTATTTTACTTCCTAATGATAAAATTATTAGTTTTAATCCTTTAAGCTTAATTCTACTCAATTTGTTTCTTCAAAAACCATTATAGAAAATTTCTTCTTAACTTGTATTGTCTCTTTTGATTGAAAAAGGTTTGGAATCAAGTTTTAGAAATCATGATTACCTATAGTGGCATGTTGGCCAAATTTAGTAAAACCCTTTCATTTGATTTCTAAAATGTCTTTCACCTTTCAAATCATATCAAATGTATTATATTGTCTAAGTTCATTAAATCATATTAGAAAATAGTTAGCAAGAATCAATTTAATCCTTTAGGCATGTTGGCCCAAAATACTAAGTCTTTACCATTTGATTTCTAAATTCATTTTCTTTGATCAAATCAATTTGAAACCTTCTTAATTCTCCTAGGTTAATTAAGTTACACTTTAGAAAAATTAAGAGAACATTTTGGTCCTCACAATTTATCATTGCCGTGAGCTTGTGGATTGTGCTCTTTGGAACACTCATGCAATTTTTGAACATGTTATTCACACCCTATACATTATCATACAATTCTAACACATGCATTGTATTTTCTAACACATGTAATATATTTTCTAACACCTAAACCTAAATTAAAGCTTATAGACATGCAATCAAAAGCTAATAGACATGCAAAATTATTACAATCACCAAACAAATAAGCTACTAACAAATACCACATAAACTACTAGCAAACATAAAAATTAACACATACACACCAAACAAAGACAACACCACCGAATCCTTTACAAACTCACATATTTGGAAAACTGGATTCTTCAAACATTACAAGTCATTCCATCTTCTTACCACCACCAAGGGATGATAAGAATTGTCTTCCTCTTACCTTAAATGAAGATAAATGATATGCTTTCACACCTCCTAGGGTTCGGTTTTCACCTTCAAAAATACCTAGAAATCTCAAACAAAATTTACATGTTACTAACCATGAAAAAGAAGCTAAACCATGGAGAAATCATGGCTTAGAACTTTGAAAAAGAAGAGAGAAAGGAAAAACATGATATTTCACCTTCTAGGTAAAATTTTCAAGGTTGGTTTCCAAGCCCTAAATGGAAGATTTTGAAGAAACTCCCAACTAGAAAGGTTCTTAGAATAGTGTTTAGGTTTAGAAAACTTGGTTAGAAAAATTTTTGGATGGTTGGATGGTCAAGAATGGCTCTTGGCCGAATGGTAGGAGAAAAGAACAACAATGGTGGCTAGGGTTCTTGGAAGAGAGAGAAGAGAGAAAAGTGATGAAGATGAAGTGTTATTTTGGCCTTCTCACTCCTCTTGGCCGTAGCCATCAAGTGGCAAGGGATGTGCATGGATTTGGCTTCATCCAAGCCATAGATTGCATCAAAGGCTAGGATTAAATCTTGCTTAACAAGCTTGATTCCTATTGGTTCTCCTTGATGACTCACATGCCGAGTACACAAGTGTTTTTAATTCTCTGTTGAGTCGACTAGTAGAGTCGACTCTAAAAGTTCTACTTGTAATTCTTAATTAAGCTACCGATCTAACTGCTTCGTTCACGCTAATTGTGGGTCCCAAAATAATTCCGGGTCCACTTGTCACTAAATTATACTTGACTAATAAAATAATATTATAATAATATAAAATTATTTTATTTGACAAGATTAAATCTAAAAATTAAAAGATTAATTTTAGTCTCATTTAGAATCGGGTTAAGTAAGATCCCCTAATTCTAAATAATAAAATAAGATTTTCCCGACCGGAAAATATTATTTTCTGCCTTCTGAGCAAATCACCCAAAAAGTCCATATAAAATCACAGACACGGTATTATCGGACATTAAATCAAGAAGAAAACAATTAAAAACAAAGAAAAACAAGAAAAACAAGATGCGTTCGGGACGTAACGGTCATTTTCCCATTTTTTCCCACAACGTAGGTAATCGTCCAAAACGTTCAAATAAAATATCCAGAAATTATATAGCATGTATATCTTTCAGAAAAATTAAAACAAGATGCTTAGAAAATTTTTATTTTACCGTCTTCGAAGCAATTACGTAAATTCATCAAATAAAATTTGAGCCTTTAGCTCGTAATTGTTTTCATACGAAATCGAAATAAAATAAAATAGGGACAATGAAATTCACACAAAAGCATGAAAAACAGCAAACAGTACATTCAGAATATTTTCTAAAAATTGAGACGTTACAGCTTCCTGCGCAGTACTTTTTCTCCTTCTCCCCTGTACTAAAGTCCTTTCTCCTTTTGTACTAGCCCCTCAAAATAGGGTTTCCTCGCTCTCATGCTTCACTTTTTGGGCCTTTTCAAGGTCAAATATTAAAATACTTCTTTGCCCAACTTTCGAGTATACTCAGCAGCTACATCATATTCTCTCTCTTCCTTTTGAGCACAAGACAATGACAGATGTTTTGTCTTCTAGTGATCAAAAGCTGAGCTGGAATTGACTTTATCTTATAATGACTCTCTCCCCAGGTCACAAAGACATTCCAAAACATCCCAGCGCATTCCCTTCAGCAATTTACACATTTAAAACCTGCTAAAAATTAAATCAAACCTTCATCAGAATTTGCAGCTTTTTGAAATTAATCAGATTATGCACAAGTATTTGCTTAATCAATTAAAACTTGAGATTCTTCTCCTAAAATGATCAAACAAGAGAAAATGATTAAGTTAAAAGATAGTAATAACTCTTATTTCTAAGAGTTATCACACACCCCCAAACTTGAACCATTGCTTGCCCTCAAGTAATGACATTAAACAATCAAAAACAGAACAAAATCAAAATAGTATAAACAAAGTCCATGCCAATCCTCAGATGCCATTTTCAGAATTATGCTCAACACACCATACCATTTTCTTAATCCCTTTCCATAATGTGCGTGTGACTTCCCTAAACTCTCAACTTAGTTTTATCAAGGAACTCCAACCAAAACCACCCCTCAACAGAGTCTTAGGTGCAAGTTTCCAAATATCCTTCGGATGAAAGGGTGAAGTCTCACCAGGTTTATCCACCTAAGATCAGAACTCAACACATTATTGGGTTTGTCATATTGCACAATTCACTCTATTTTATTCTCTGTGTTAGGGTTTCACTCAATCATCCATCACATGCAACTCTTTCATAAGCTTGACAGATTTCTATCAATCAAAAACACATACACCAATTGTACACAGCAAGAGGACTTTAATGGGTTGTAATAAGGCTAAGGTTCAGGTGTGGAATTTTTGGGAAAGTAGCTACTTAGTTGGAGTTCAAGATCTTTGTCAAAATTTTCCACTCCCAAATTAAAACATTGCTGATTTTTATTATTATTATTATTATTATTTTCATTTTTTTTATGACAACAATCACTTTCTTTGATAATTTTGCTCTTTCCTCCCTTTTTATTATATAGGCAGCCCAATCAAATCAAAATCACCCCCAAACTTAGACTGTTGGTTGTCCTCAACCAATGTGGTCAGAGCCGATCATGAAGTAACACTTTTGACAAAGTCTGAAACTCCAACTAACTGGGTAGTACATTGTTTTTCAAGGAATTGGAGCTTGTAATGTGGTTGATCACCAATCAAGAAAGTCTTAAGCTCGAAGGAGTTAACAAAGGATAATACTTATGGGTTAGCCTTTGAAGTTTCAGTAGTTAACAAAAATAAGGCCTCAAGTCAAGTTGTGTGCAACAGTGAAATATGCAATCAATCACAGAAATAAGTCAAGTTCTGCAGAGAAAATACATGAATGGAATGCATGATGAACTGAATCTGTTGAAGTCCAAAGGCTCACAGGATTGATACTTGTAGAGAATGCTGCTACAATACAACATTCATTCTCACTCACCCCCAAACTTAGGTTGAAATCGATTTAGACCTCACCCTCTCTTCCTTAGGTAAGGGTTTGTGCAACCCAATTCCCAAATTGAATGGTGACCTTGAAAGAAGTCCTTCTATTAAACCCAGTATGAGCCGGGATTGAGTGTGGAGAAAAGAATTAATTCAAGGTATGAATGTATTTCACATACATTGAGGTAAAATGTGTCTTCATCAGATGCACATGGACAAAAATACTATTCATTCATTAATCATGCAGTCAAGGTCTATCCAAAAATAAATGGGGCCCCATCGATCATGAAGCCTACTATATTCAAATAGTGGGGGCAGACAATACTTATAATTGAAAAAATAGAAAGGAAACAAACGAAAAAAAAAATGAAAACAAACTAAGAAAGATAAAGGGAACTCCTGGCATCTGATGCTGCAGCACCTTGGGTGTTTCTGCTCTCTCAAGGCCGAGCCAATCTAGCACTGGTCCTTCTGTTGCGCATCTGGCTATTTGCTTTATTGTTTTCTTGTTGGTAGCTGGAATTTCCTTGGTAATTGCCAACTCAGCACTTCTTTCTTTTTCAGCTTCAATCTCCTCCTCTCCTCCACCAGCTCGTGGCTGAACTGTAGAGGCAGTGACGGGCTTGAGTTTCTCAAGTCTTCCTATAATGGGCATGTTATCCTCAGAGTCCTCATTGGTTGCAGTGGGAATCTCCTTAGCAGGTACTGCAATTTTTTGCTTTTTCTTTCTAATCATTGGAGGAGCTCGGTGCTTGATTTTGCCCTTCTATGATAGAGGGGGAGCTTTTGATGCTTCATCAATCATTTTTTCCTTTCCTTTCTTGGATCCTCTTGGTTGGATTGGAGGTGGTGGTGGTGGATCTCTGGGTGGTGGTGGTGGTGTCCAGTCAGAAGTGACATCATTGTTATTGATGGAGTGCTCACTAGCAGTGGGATGAATAGAAGGAATTTCAGGGTCTTCTTGTGGTGCAAGAGGGTCAACAGGTGCAGCATCCTTTGCAGGGTGGGTATGTGACTTGGGTTCATGAGGAGAGTACCGGAATGGTTGAAGGATTTCTTCAAGAAACAAGGGAGGATAGTTACCTTGCCTCAGCCTGTTGATGCCAAGAGTCCTTTGTACCCATAGATGCTGCTCCTTAGCAAATTCCCAGAAGAGCTGCTGCTGCTTTAAACTATGCTGCAGCATTTGATAACATTAGTCCACTTTTGTGTTCACTTCATGTGGTACGTTCTGCGGTTCAGAGGGAGGAACTAACTTTGCACCTTTGATGCCGATGCCCCAAAACGTTTGATAGCCATCAAATCTATGGCTCCCTTGTTGTCCATAATTTCATCCTCAGACAAAGCCTTGATTCCACATCTCAAACATAAAGAAGTGATTAAGGAAGGGAAAAACAACAATCCTCTCTTCTTAAATGCACAAGCAACAATTTCCCGCTCAATCAGTTGGCCTACATCCACCTTCTTTTTAGTCAAAATGCAATACAATAGGACTAACCTCTCCTTGTTTACTGTTTCCAAGTGCGCTGTGGGAAGAATCTTGGTTCTGATTACATCATACCAAACTTTAGCCAAGGGTGTGAGATCAGGCCTGGCTATTTTCCAATTTTCATCTGACTGAATCCAGATGGCTCCTTCCACTGTAACTTCCCGCATCATGTCAGTCAGCTCTGTTTCCTCAGCATTCTTCAATAGGGTCACGTATTCATCTTCAACATCCTTCAAACCCCACCTCCTGTTCAACGTGGCCGCAGAAAATGACACATTTGAACCCCTCACTATGACATATTTTTGCTCTGGTGCAGTCAGATTAGCATAAAACTGGCGCATAAAAGGGACAATGGGTTCTCGTGGGTGAGATACGAACTGCTTCCAGTTGTGATTGTCTATGAGCTCAACAATATCCTCGGTGAGCCCGTAATGAGGGGAGTCCAGTATGAAGAAACCCTTCTCCAAATGAAAGTTCCGTTTCTTGATTTCCCTCTCAAATTTTAATCTTCCTTCCTCATCCACAAACCGTAAATTGATTTCCTCATCAGAAGAGGGTGGACTGGCAGCAACGAGGTGTTTGGAAGACTGAGCTAGAGCTTTCACCATGGTATTTGGAATGGTATGAAAAGGAATGGTTTGATAGTGACAGAAGAAAATGGTGAGTGGGGTTGCGTGTGGGGCTAAAATATAGAAGACAAGGACTTAAATAGAGAAAAAAAAATAGGCAGATGAAAGGTGAAGAATAAAGGTGAATGGTGGAAAATAAGGTGACATTAAATGCGTAGTGGAGAGAAATGTACATTTCCACGCTGATTATGGAACTCAGAATACTAAGACCAGTGAATACTCTTGCACGCGGTTTTTGGGCTTGCTCACTGCCACCACTACTACACAGTTAACTGGGTCAGATGTGACCACACACCACCTTTCCATGATCAACCCTGGACTTAGGATGGTCTAAATTGTAACAAACACTAGTCAGACCGATATATATATATATATATATATATATATATATATATATATATATATATATATATATATATATATATATATATATATATATATATATATATATATATATATATATATTTGTTTATTTTTTTTTTTTTAACTATTATTTAAACTGAAATTTAAAAGATGAAGTAAAGGATATAAAGCTGGGCTGCCTCCCAGTAGCGCTTGGTTTTATGTCTTCAGCCTGACTTCACACTGGTGATTAAGGATCTGAAAGATGAGTGGTGACCCTCTTTCTTGCCCACTGCTCACCCCAATATTGCTTCACTCTTTGTCCATTCACCTTGAACTCTCTTCCAGAACTTTCCTCCAGCAAATCCACAGCTCCATGAGGGTGTATTTTGACCAATTTAAATGGTCCAGACCACCTTGATTTCAACTTCCCAGGGAACAATTTTAATCTGGAATTAAACAAGAGCACGTGCATTCCTTCAACTAACTCCCTGGGTTGGATTTTCTGATCATGCCATGCCTTGATCTTGCTCTTATAGATTTCAGCATTTTCATAGGCAAAGAGCCTGAACTCTTCAAGTTCATTCAGCTGTAGTAACCGTGCTTCACCAGCTGCTTGTGCATCAAAATTCAACTTCTTAATAGCCCAGAATGCCTTGTGTTTCAGCTCTATTGGTAAATGACAAGCCTTGCCATAAACCAATCTGTAAGGAGACATGCCAATGGGAGTCTTGAATGCTGTTCTGTAGGCCCAGAGAGCATCATCTAAGTGCACAGACCAATCCTTCCTAGAAGGATTCACCATTTTTTCAAGGATTCTTTTGATCTCTCTATTGGACACTTCAGCTTGTCCACTGGTTTGAGGATGGTAGGCAGTAGCCACTTTATGTTTCACTCCATATTTTGCAAGCAAGTTAGCAAACAGCTTGTTACAGAAATGTGTCCCTTCATCACTGATTATAGCCCGAGGAGTGCCAAATCTGGTGAATATGTTCTTGTGCAAAAATTTGGTAACTACCCTGGCATCATTGGAAGGCAATGCTACTGCTTCTACCCATTTAGAAACATAGTCTACTGCAACTAAAATGTAGGTATTTCCATAAGATATAGGGAATGGTCCCATAAAATCTATTCCCCATACATCAAACAACTCAATCTCCAAAATGGTGTTGAGTGACAGTTCTTGTCTGTTGGAAATGTTCCCTACCCTCTGGCATCTATCGAAAACTTGGCAAACTCATGAGCATCTCTGAACAAAGTGGGCCAAAAGTATCCTGATTGTAAGACCTTTCACTGTCCTTTTTCCTCCAAAGTGACCACCATAAGGAGCAGCATGGCAATCATTAAGGATAGCTTGCATTTCTTCCTCAGCAGCACATCTTCTCATGATCTGGTCTTGAAATCTTTTATACAGAAAAGGTTCATCCCAGTAGAAGTGTTTACCTTGATGCATGAACCTCCTTTTCTGTTGAGAGTTCATATCCACTGGAATTATCCCATTGACCAGGAAATTCACTATGTCTGCGTACCAAGGTGCTGCAGCATTTTCAATCAGTAAAAGATGTTCATCAGGAAAATTTTCTTTGATTTCTTCTTGAAGCTTGGATTCTCCTTTCTCAACAATTCTGGAAAGATGATCAGCTACCTGATTTTCAATTCCCTTCTTATCTCTGATCTCCAAATCAAATTCTTGAAGCAAAACACCCATCTGATAAGTCTTGGTTTTGCATCCTTCTTGTCAATGAGATACTTGATGGCTGCATGATCAGTGTATACCACTACTTTAGCTCCCACCAGATATGATCGGAACTTGTCAAATGCAAATACAACTGCTAACAATTCTTTTTCTGTAGTGGTGTAGTTAATCTGAGCATCAACGAGAGTCTTGCTAGCATAATAGATAGTATGGAATATCTTATTATGCCTCTGACCTAGCACAGCTCCCACTGCAAATTCACTTGCGTCACACATTAGTTCAAATGGCTTCTCCCAATCTGGAGCTACTATCACGGGGGCAGTGATCAGGGCCTTCTTCAGAGTTTCAAAAGCTGATAAACATTCATCTGTGAAATGAAATGTACTATCATGCTCTAACAGCTTGCAAAGTGGCTTGGATATTTTAGAAAAGTCCTTGATGAACCTTCTATAAAACCCTGCGTGTCCTAGAAAACTTCTGATGCCTTTAACAGAATTGGGTGGAGGGAGTTTTTCAATCACTTCAACCTTAGCTTTGTCCACCTCTAAGCCTTTCCTTGACACCTTATGGCCTAGCACAATACCTTCCTTAACCATGAAATGGCACTTCTCCCAATTTAGCACTAGATTGGTTTCTTCACATCTATCCAGCACCTTTTCTAAGTTGTCCAAGCATCCTATGAATGAATCTCCAAAAACTGAGAAATCATCCATGAAGATTTCCATAGTTTTCTCAATAAAGTCAGAGAAGATGGCCATCATGCACCTCTGGAAGGTTGCTGGAGCATTACAGAGCCCAAAAGGCATTCGTCTGAAAGCAAATGTACCATAAGGACAAGTGAATGTAGTCTTCTGCTGATCTTCAGGTGCTACTGCTATCTGATTATAACCAGAATAGCCATCTAGAAAACAATAAAACTCTTTTCCAGACAACCTATCAAGCATTTGATCAAGGAAAGGAAGTGGAAAATGGTCCTTCCTTGTGGCCTTGTTCAACTTTCTATAATCTATGCATATCCTCCAACCTGTAACTGTTCTTGTGGGAATCAGCTCATTCTTCTCATTTTTCACTACAGTAACTCCTCCTTTATTTGGAACGCACTGCACTGGACTTACCCACACACTATCTGAAATGGGGTAGATGATTCCTGCATCAAGCCATTTAATGATCTCCCTTTTTACCACCTATTTCATAATTGGGTTCAATCTTCTCTGGCCTTCAATATTGTTCTTAGTATCTTTCTCTAACAGAATTCTGTGCATACAAAGACTAGGACTGATTCCTTTAATGTCTGCCATTTGCCATCCAATAGCCTTTTTGTGCTTCCTCAAAAGTGAAATAAGACTACTTTCTTGCTCAGAAGTTAAGAAGGAAGAGATGATGATAGGAAGAGTTTCCTTTTCTCCAAGATAAACATACTTCAGATGAGAAGGTAATTGCTTCAATTCAAGGATGGGAGGTCTTTCAACAGAGGGAACATTCTCTGTGAAAGTGTCTGTAGATATGTCTAAGGATTCATATTTTCTAATCCAAGATCTGTATGCCAAATTCCTTTCAACTGGCTGCTTTAACTGTTCATTTGCAAAATCAGGTTCTTTATTCAATTCAGACTCATGCTCCAAGTCTCGGCCTGATGCTATCAATTGCTCTTGCACCAGAGCGTTAATATCGCAATGACGAACAACTTTCCATATCTTCATCAGGATATTGTAATGCATTAAAAACATTGAAAGTTACTTGCTGATCATTCACCCTCATAGTAAGCTCTCCTTTCGCACATCTATCGGTTGTTCTTCCGAGTTGCCAAGAAGGGTCTTCCAAGGATAATTGGAATTTCCTTGTCAACCTCAAAATCTAGAATAATGAAATCCACTGGAAATACAAACCTGTCCACTTTGATTAGGACATCCTCGATCTTTCCTTCTGGATAAGCAATAGACCTATCGCCAAGTTACAAAGTCACAGCAGTGGGCCTGGCTTCACCAATGTTCAGTTGCTTGAAAATGGACATAGGCATCGATTAATACTTGCTCCAAGGTCACATAAGGCTTTTCCACAATAAGTATTTCCTATAGAACAAGGGATAGTAAAACTGCATGGGTCCTTCATTTTCTGAGGAACTTTGTTCTGTAACAGTTGGCTGCTCTCCTTTGTCATTGCCACTGTTTCGAATTCTCCTAATCTCTTCCTTTTAGTAAGAACATCCTTCATAAATTTGGTGTAGTTGGGCATCTGCTGTAGAGCTTCAACTAAAGGTATATTAATATGCAGTTGCTTCAGAATATCCAGAAACTTATTAAATTGCTTCTCTTGAGCTGCCTTCTTCAACCTCTGTGGAAATGGAGGAGGTGGTCTCTCTGGAATCATCTTGGGTTCAGTCCACTTAGGAATGACTTGCTCTGTATCTTCAGGCCGTGGAACTGATTCATGTTTAGGTTCCTCGGTTTCAGCTGGTTCAGTTACCTTTGTCCCCTGCTGGTTAGATGCTGTAGCATCCTGTAGCACTTTACCACTCCTCAGGGTTACAGCTTTAACGTGTTCCTTCCCTTTATCATTTGAAGATGATGGAGACTCTGTGGAAGCAGGCAAAGTACCAGCAGGTCTGCTAGCTAATGCAGTGGCCAACTGACCTACTTGGTTCTCCAAGTTCCTTACAGCAGCTCCTTGATTCGGATTTGAGCTTTAGTTTCAGCCATGAAAGCTTTCAACATAGCTTCCAACGATGGCTCCTTTGCGGGAGCATGGTTACTGCTGAATGTTACATTTGTTGTTGTTGGTAATGTGGAGATGCATAACCGTAAGGAGGATTCGAGTGTTGGAGTGATTACTTGTAGGCGAAATTAGGATGTTGCTTCCACCAGATTATAAGTATTGGAAAAAGAATTATTCCCTCTATTTCCCACATAATTCATCGACACTTTGGATTGTCGGGGCATTCTTCAAACAGATGCCTTCCTCCACGTAAAACACAAGCTACTTGAATTTTGGAGCTATAGTAGGTTCAACCATGACGGGTTCCTTACTAGTGTTAGCCAGCTTAAGTTTTTCAAAGCATGTTGGTAATGGCGAAGTCCGAGCGGCACATAGCATGATCATCTCCTTTACTTCATAAACACCAGTCCCACCTTTAGAAGAATTTGCTCTGCTGGTTGGCCACTGATAACTATTGGCAGCTATGCCCTTGACGAGCGCCGAACTCAGTCAAAATTATAACCGAAGTTATTACCTAAGCTTGTAGCATAGTGACAACACCGGATCATCTCCATGAGGATTGTAGATGCAATTTAATCAAATCAAGTAAAAGTTAGCAAAGGGGGGTTTGATAGTTTAAGATCGCACTTAACAAAATTAAAGGAAGAAATGATAAATAAAGAGTAGTCAATTTAGAAACCTATCCAAGATTGGGTGGATTCAATCATAGATCCTTCATAAAACACTTGAAGCGCAATTGAATTGTTAATTTGGATCTAACCGAGATCTCTGCATCAAATCCAGAATTCATACTAGACGAACGTCTAGAATTCAATTAACAAGTGATAAACACAAATCCACAATCGCACCATTCATGAAAATCTATGTTAATTTCAAGTACCGAATTCAATTAACTTAGGCACAAATTAGTAACCTAACCTCTTCAATTCTGTGATTAATTTAGATCAATCAATTCTAAGTTTCATCACAAATCTCAATCTTCATTTATGTGATTAGTTTAGATCAATTAGTTCTAAGTTTCATCACAAATCTCAATCTTAAACCAAGATCAAATTAGATCAACATAAATAGAATCACCATTCATGCATTCAAGATCAAGAAGAAGAAGAAAGAAGAAGAAGGAAGAAGAAAAGAGGAATTCAATTACAAATCAAATACAATGCATAACCAAGGTCTCAAGAATCCAAACCACAATCTCTTCAAGAGTTCTAAATTGACCCAAAGTAGCTTAGCCCTCCATTACCATGAAGGGGAGCATCAAAATATACAAAACTATGAGAAACTATGAAGAAGCAAGAAGAAACTTAGAGAGAAAATGAAGGAGAATTTACATCTTGTTCATGATAAATGGTGCCTTTTATAGAAGTCTAAGGTAACAAAATGACAAAGGGAAGTGGGTGGATGAGTGGGTGAGTGAGTGGAGTGTTTGAGTGGATGGATTAGTGGGTTGGTTTAGTGGATGAGTGAGTGGAATGGTTGAGTGGTTGAATTAGTGAAAAATGCCAAAGGACTTTTGGTGAGTGGGAAATTATGAACATGAATGGGTGAGTGGATGGATGAGTGGATGGATTAGTGGATGAGTGGGTGGAGTGGTTAAGTGGTTAGATTAGTGTATGAGTGGATGAGTGGGTGAGTTAGTGGATGAGTGGATGAGTGGATTAGTGGATGGATGAGTGGATTAGTGGATGGATGAGTGGATGGTTGAGGACGAAAATTTCGTGTCTGACTTGGAAGCCAAAAACGACCCACTATACTTCAGAAACACGAAAAATGTTCTTCATGAAAGTTGTAGATCCTTGTCTTGGCTATAAAATGGATAGCTGGTTCGTCCAATTTGGCTTCCTTAAGCCCAAGATATGTCCCAAATACCGTAGGTTGCTCAAGCCCAACTTCAGCACCTCTGTTCCGACTTGCAAGCTCAAAATGACCTACTAGACTTCTTTTTCTCAAAATGTGTTCTTCATGAAAGTTGTTTATTTGGATCTTGACTATCCAATGTCCAAATTTCAGCCCATCTCCATTATTACATCTTGAGATATGATTTTTTTGAGTGCACACTGTTCAGATTCTACTGACAGAACCCGTATTCTGACTTCCATGTCAACTTAGGTCCCTTAGACATCTGAATCAGACTTCGAGCTCTTCATCAAAGTTGTAGAGCTTCTTCTTAGCTTTCCTACAAGGTAAAATTCATGTTCATCAGATATTAGGAACTCAAGTTATGGCCAAAATACAGAAACAGTGTCAAATCTCAATAATGCTGGAAATATTCAATTAGGACCAATTTGAGCTCAAACTCACAAAATCATACCAAACTCAATCAATTAAGAATATGGAGAGTGTAAATGACTAAACATAAGGGTTTCTTAATGAATAAAATATGTGATTATCAAATTCCCCCACACTTAGCTTTTTGCACTCCCTGGGCAAAACTCAAGACCAAAATTTTACAATCAAGAAGAACAACCAAAGGTTCAAGGGATCAAAACATTCATGAGTTAACAATTCTCCACATCTCAAACCAACAAGCAAGGTATCTTCAACATGAATCGAGAATGATAGATCTTCACAAGATTCCCTCTCAATCTCTCAAGTGTTTAAAGGGTAGGTATTTCACTCAATTCAACCCATGAAAATTGCACTACCATAAGCTTGCTTATCTTCTACTTCTCCACTACTCAAAACACATGCACACACAAATCATGAGGACTTTATTCAAGGTTGTAGTGAGGTCAAGGTAACAGGAGAGGATAAAATGGATATGAGAAGATAAATACTAAAGAGAATAAAAGCAAATGAGAGCCGAGTTTAAATAACAAGCATAAAAGTTCATCCCAACTCTAGTGTATATCCCTTTACATATTCATTTCCCAATCTTTTTTTTTTTTTTTTAAACACTTGGTTTTTTTTTTTTTTTTTTTTTTTTTTTTTTTTTCTTTTTCTTTTATATATATGAACATAACTATATACATACATTTTTTTTTTTTTTTTGGGCACTCTTTTCTTTTTCAACAACCATTTTGTACACACACCCCCACACTTGTTCAAAAACTCATCCATTAACCAAGCTAATGTTCTTTTATTCCCTAAGGTAAAGTAAGAACACGATTTCTCATTTAAGGCACACATAATGAGCTAGAAACAAGGAATGGTCAAATAAGCTCAAAGGGGTTAAGCAAAGGAAAATATACAAGGTTAGCAGAATCGAGAATTTTCAAGAAGTCAAAAGAATGCTTGATATCATATTGAAAACAAGGTTGGCTATTTGGTTAAACTAGCTAATTAAGAAAGAGGGCCTCAATCATGTTCATGCATGCAAGTGAAATGTAGCCTAAAAAGAATCAAAGCAAGTTCTAGAGTGGTCATTAACATGAGTGAAAATCACACAAGAAAGAAGAGAATGACATAAATGTTAAATCCATCCATTAGGCTCAAAATCTCACAAGGTATGCATCCATCAAACTCAATTCATCAATTCAATCATCCATCTCCAAGCATATCGGTTCAAGAAGGGAGAAAAGTTATTCAATCATGCAATGATCCCTTTTTTTTGTTTTGATTTTTTTTTTTTTTTTTACAAACCAAAAGAAAAGAAACATGTTAAAATCTCTCCCCACACTTAATATAACATTGCCCTCAATGTGAAAGAGATATATAGAAAAGAGCAACACAACCCGATAAGAAGTGAATCAACGCAGCGAAAAAAGAAGACACTGCTTGTCGATTACACATCGAAACAAGAAAACGTTAGTACTTCCATAATTTAATACTAATTAATTACTACCTAAAAACTCCTTACTCGCCACCAATTAAGATGCGTCTCAAGAGTAAAATTACTCCTTACTCTGCCATCACTAATTGGTTTAATAAGTCCATGACAATCATATCATACTTTCCAAACAAAACAACAATTTTTTTTTTTTTTTAATAAAATCAAACCCATTAAAGAGAAAGTGTCAGATCTGGCTTTTTTTTCTTGTTACTTCCTTCGCTTCTGTTGACCAATCTATCTGAGCTAATACCTTATCAGACACATACTCAAAAGCTTCTAATTTATCAATGAGCTCATCAATAGTGGAGGCAGAGATAAGAAGTTGTCTTGCCAAAGGAGTGATAAATTTCTGTTCCACAGCTTTGTCAAGAAAAAATAACAAAAGATCAAAGAAATTATTAACATTCAACAAACCAATGGGTTTATGGTGGATGTTCAGTTTAACCAAGAGACAATTTGAAAAATCTCTTCCAAAGTACCAAAACCACCTGGTAAGGCAATGAATGCATCAGAGTTTTCAAGCATTATCTTCATGCGTTCATGCATTGATGATACTTTAAGTTCCTCTCCAATTGTCTTTCCATTGATGTTCTGTTGAGCTAAAGGTTCAGGAATGACACCTAAAACCTGACTGTCTCTTACATATGCAGCAAGTGATATAGCCCCCATTAACCCATGGCAACCTCCCCCATATACAAGATGAATATTCCTCGCAGCAAGTGATCGACCAAGAGTGCTAGCTGCATTTACAAACTCTAATCCCTTCCCATAACTCGACCCACAAAAAACACAGACATTTTTTAGGTTACGAATAGAAGCCCTCATTCTATACTCTTCCTCCCTTTGAGTGTCTCTGAGTTGAAGGAAAATGGAGTGTTTAAATAAGAAAAAGAATGGAAAGGAGAATAATTGCACCTATAAGGGTAGGTTGGATGTTGTCGAAAAGGTTGAAATTAAGAAACACGTAGAATCTTTTTTTTTTTTTTTTTTCTTTTTTTTTTTTTTTTTTTTGACTTCAAGAAAACCATCAAGGTAAAGAAGTCTAGAAACCCCCAAGGACCCCGCTCAAAGGATCGTCTGTACAAAAATTAAAATACAACAAAATGATACAAAGATAAAAGAAATAGAAAATGATGACATACCCGTATGTACAGTTTCCATAGCGTATCTTTATATCAAGGCGTCATGAGTGTGAAGAGACATCACGTCCTTTTTTTTTTTTCTTTTTTGAAATTGTTAGAAAAACTTGATGAAAGATGAGTGTATACTTACTTAAGATTGGGATGGAGGTAGTCTGCTTTTTTCGGCTTTGTGCCAAAGCATTGTTGACCAAGATTCGATCCATTCAAGACCAAATGCGTAACATAGGGCTCCCAAAAGGGACAAGTGGCCATAATACGACTCCGTTGCCTCACATGTGGAATACAATCTACCTTCTTTGTTTTTCAATTAAGAAGGCTGGATCAGATGCATGCATTTCCCCATTCACGGTGTGTGTTACCAAAGCCAACCCTAAGAAGTATACATTTTTTGTTTTTTTTTTTTTTTTTTTTTTTTTTTTTTTTTTTTGTTTTTTTTTTTTTTTTTTTTTTTTTTTTTTTTTTTTTTTTTTTTTTTTTTTTTTTTTTTTTTTTTTTTTTTAGAGATGACATGAAGAAGAAGAAGAAGAAGAAGATATGTACAGATTGTTTGTGGATATGGCTCACATCTCGCCTCTAGTTAAACGTCCAAAGAATTGGCTTAAACATCTTCTATGAGTCGAGGATAAGCTTCCCATCCAATTTTCTTATAAATTGGCAAACAGGGTCTTTTAGAGTCAGATTCCCAAGACTGTAGCGTTGTTCTTCATCCTTGAAGAGATTCCACAATTTAAGAATTTCACGATGCACCAATCCACAAGAATGCGTCTCAAGAGTCAATAAGATATCATCTAATGACTCCTTACTCAGCCCATTCTTAATGAAGAAAATTTTATCTTCTCTATTTGCGGAAACCATCCCCTTAGTACGACATCGCTTGTTACAGTTCCATCGTCCACATTTGTGACAGACTTGTAACCTTTTTGCTCTTCTCCTTTTAGAATATGAACTTCTTCCAAGACAGGCATATATGAGTCAAATGAAATTGAGGACTCACCTGCTAATCGGACCTTCGCTTCAATTATCCATCGTACATCTTCTGGCATACCTTTGTGCATTAACAGTCTCAATCTTTCACATCGAACTTTGTAGATTTTTCTCAGAGCATTTTGAGGAAGAGAAGGAAAATGTTTTCTCAGGTTTGAAAGAATGACATCCATTTTGAAGGAGAAGAAGGATTCAGTTATTTTGGGAAACTGAAAAATAAACCGACTTAAGAGTCACGGAGTACCGTATCCGCCACTTAACCGGCAACACAAAGAACTCAAGAACTTGGTTTTCCAGGAATGGTTGAGTCTTTGTCCATTAACTTTAAGCGCATTACCATTCCTAGGATCCTCAATATCTTCGACCCCAGAGGATACACGTGTTTGACAGCAAAAGAACCGCGCCACCTAGATCTCAATTTTTCAAGGAGTAGGTGCAGATGATAATCTCAAAGCAGAACCTTTTTGACCAATTTCCGCAACTTTTGCAAAAGGTGTAACAGACCTTGAATAAAGTGGGTCAATAAAATCCATACTGCAAGATTTTCGCTGTTGTTGTCGTTGAAGAAAAAGTGACCTCCACTTGCTTCCGAGTGACAAAATTGAATGGCACTACCTTCCTCATTGTCGGGCATACAGCTGTTTTTTTTTCTTTTCTTTTCTTTTCTTTTTCTTTTTTTTTTCTTTTTTTTTCTTCTTTTTTTTTTATTCATAATGCGGATGGAGAAGGTTCATCACCTCCACTTCTGCATTCTCTGGAAGTTCATGATACTATTTGAGGTGGTGTCCATTTACGATGAAAGCTTTGGCAAAGGACCTCACTTTTAATCCGAACAAAGCACCGTAAGGAAAAACCTTAGTAACAATAAATGGTCCATCCCATCTAGACCTTAATTTGCCGTGCATGAATCGGAGGCGGAGTTATAGAGGAGAACTTTTTGACCAATCTCAAATGTTTTCCTTAGAATCAACTTATCATGGAAGGCTTTGGTCTTCTCCTTATAAAGTTTGGAACTTTCATAAGCCTCCAAGCGGATCTCCTCCAATTGCCTTGCACCGCAGCCTTCCTCTCCATACCTCGCTTGATCTAGGTCCAAGTTGCACCTTTTCACCGCCCAAAATGCATGATGCTCAATTTCCACCGGTAGGTGGTAGGCTTTTCCAAAACAATCCGATACGAGACATCCCGATTGGTGTCTTATAAGCAGTCCCAGTAAGCCCATAAAGCATCCTCAAGCCTCTTGCTCCAAATCCTTTCTCGTTAGGTTGAACTGCCTTCCGAGTATCCGCTTGATCTCCCGTTGGAAATCTCGCTTGCCCATTAGTTTGGGGATGGTAAGGTGTAGAAACTCGTGCAAGACCCCATACTTTTTCATCAAAGCTTCCATGCTTCGATTACAAAAATGTGAACCCCGATCACCGATGATGGCCTTTGGAACTCCAAACCCGCAGAAAATCATGATCTAACAAAATCCACAACAACTTTGGAATCATCACCCGAGTAGCTTTCGCCTCCACCCACTTGGATACATAATCAACAAATAGCAAAATGTAAACAAAACCAAAAGAAACAGAAAGGGTCCCATAAAATCAATACCCCATACATCAAAAATCTCACAGAACAATAAGGATTTCTGGGGCATCTCATTCCTTCGAGAAGTGTTTCCTGTTTTTTGGCATTGATCACAAGATTTACAAAACACATATGCATCATGAAATAAAGTGGGCCAATATAATCCAGATTCCAAAACTTTCCTAGCAGATTCTTTGGGGACCAAAATGACCGCCACATGCAAGTGTATGACAAAAGCTAAGAATAGAATGGAATTCATTATCAGGCACACATCTCCTAATGACTTGGTCACTACAAAATTTCCACAAATAAGGGTCATCCCACACATAATATTTTGACTCACTTTTCAATTTATCAATCTGAGTCCTAATAAAATGTGCAGGGGAAAACACCAAAGAACTAAGAAATTTATCAAATCAAAAACCAAGGAGTGTTACCTTGCACTTGAAAAGCCGCTCATCGTGGAAGACATCATGGATAGGTAAAGTATCTCGCCTCCTTTTCAATACGACTTAGGTGATCACCACTAAATTCTCCGCTCCACTTTTATCACTTGATTTCAATATCGAACTCTTGGAGGAGCAAAATCCACCTAATCAATCTAGGCTTTGCATCAAGCTTCTTCAGAGAAACTTCGTAGTCAGTATGATCTCGAAAACACAACCACTCTAGAACCAAGCAAATATGATCGAAATTTGTCTAAAGCAAAAACAATTGCTAAAAGTTCCTTTTCAGTGGTGGTGTAGTTGACTTGTGCAGATCTAAAGTTCTTGAAGCATAAGAGATGACATGAGATATTTTACCGACCCTTTGTGCAAGAACAGCTCCCAAAGCATAATTAGAGGCATCACACATGAGCTCAAATGGAAGTGTCCAATCTGGTGGCTGGATGATAGGTGTACTTCGGTCAATGCTTGCTTCAAGTGATTGAAGGCATCCTTGCATTTCTCGGTCAAAATGGAACTCCACTTCTTTTTGTAGCAAGTTGGATAGTGGAAGAGCAATTTTGCTGAAATCTTTTATGAACCGCCTATAGAAACCTCGCATGACCAAGGAAAGAGCGAACCTCCCGCACGCATGTGGGGTAAGATAAGCATGAAATAACATTTATTTTTGCAGATCTACCTCGATACCCTTGCTAGATATTACATGTCCTAAAACTATACCTTGTTCTACCATGAAATGACATTTCTCAAAATTCGAAACAAGGTTAGTTTCAATGCATCTATGTAAAACCCGAGCCGACTATCCAAGCATGCATCAAAGGAAGAACCATAGACAAGAAAATCATCCATAAACACATCCATGCAATTCTCTAAAAAGTCGAAAAGATACTTACCATACACCTTTGAAAGGTGCCCGAGCATTGCACAGACCAAACGGCATCCTCCTCGTATGCAAATGTGCCAAATGGACAAGTGAAAGTAGTCTTCTCTTGGTCTTCTGGGGCTATATGAATCTGAAAATAACCTAAATATCCATCCAGAAAACAATAATGTGACTTGCCAGCTAGCCTCTCCAACATCTGATCAATGAAAGGTAGCGGAAAATGATCTTTTCTGGTAGCCTGGTTAAGCCGCCTATAATCAATGCAAACCCGCCAACTGTTCTGAACTCTTGTGGGTAGAAGTTCGTTATTCTCATTCTCAACTACTGTGACCCCAGATTTCTTGGGAACAACCTCGCACGGGCTCACCCATTTACTGTCTGATATGGGATAAATAATGCCAGCTTGAAGTAGCTTGGTCACTTCCTTCTTCACCACATCTAGAATCAAGGGGTTCGGTCTCCTTTGGGGTTGCCTTACTGGTTTCGTATCCTCTTCCAATAAAATCCTATGCATGCATGTGGAGGGACTAATACTAGGAAGATCCGCAAGTGTCCATCCGATGGCTTGCTTATTCTCGCCTCAAAACCCGCAACAATTTTTCTTCTTGTTCAAAGTTCTGATTCTTAGCAACAATCATCGATAGCTTTCTCACCATCTCCTAAATATGCATATTTAAGATGGTCCGCAAAGTCTTCAACTCTAAGGATGGAGGTCAGTACAATGGAAGGCAAAGAAGCTATTTGAAACAACTAATTCAAGAACATTAAATTCAAGACAGCTTCGACTTCTATTTTCACATGCGTATCATTCAAGTCAAGAAGCTTGCATCATCACTTATACCAAAGATAAATCTCAAAGACATGCAAAGACATGACTCAACATCACAAGCAACACATGTATCACAAGAAACAATCCGTAAACTCAAGAATATCGTGAATTCAAGATATAAATCAAGATAAACATCATCAACCAAAGATCTCAATCACATCAATATGGAAAACAGAATGCTCCTCTGGGGATGTCTCATGGCATCAAAAATTTTAAACTGCACCAAATCATCGCCAAACTCCATAGAAAGGGTGCCAAAGATGCACATCTATCTTGGTCTTGGCGGTCTTGAGGAATGGTCTCGCTAGAATTAATGGAGCATGGGTTGTCAAGACTCATCTTCCATGTCCAAGACGTAGAAGTCCGCCGGAAAAATTAAATCATTCACCCGAACTAACACATCTTCTAGTACTCTCGCAGGATAAGCAAAGTGGTCCTATTTGCCAATTGAATCACTATACCAAAGTGGGTTGTAAAGTGCCAATGTTCAAGGACCGATAAATTGACATAGGCATGACATTAATCGAAGCACCCAAATCTAGCATTGCATGTTCAAATTTGGAGTTACCTATCGTGCAAGGAATTGTGAAAGTTCCAGGATCTTTGCATTTTTGTGGCATGCTTGGTAGAATCATTGCGTAAACATTTCTCGCCCATGCTTATTTTCTCGCACTTTAAGTCTTCTCTTGTGAGTACACAACTCTTTGAGGAATTTGGCATACTTGGGAATCTGCTGATTGCATCAAGGAGGGGAATATTGATTTCTACCTTCCCGAATGTGTCCATGACTTCTCTTTCTATTTCTCATTTGCGCAGATGCTTGGACCGTGTGACTCGTGTGGAAAAGGTAGTGGAATAGCCGATTTGAATTCTCTCGCACATTTCTTCTGTATCACAGATTTTTGGACTGAGCTATCCACTTTCTTTTGTTTCTGGTCACCTTCTGGTTGATGCACTTGTAGTTAAGGTTGTGGTGGAGTAGGACCGTCAACTTCTCTGCCACTTCTCAAGCTAATGGCACTTACATTGCCTCTTGGGTTGTTGACTGTTTGTGAAGGCAATTGGTTCGACCCTTGACTTTTCACCACTCGCAGTGGTTGCCATCTGCCCAATTTGAGTTTGTAAATTCTGGATGGTGGCATTGACATTCTGCCGAAACTGTTTCATCAAGTCTTCGAAAGGTGGCTCACCGGAGTGGTCAGCCGGAACAGTAGTTGGAGGGGCTGCCGTACATGGGTGGCGGAGCAGTTGTGCTTGCCTAAATGCAGTGGTTGGTACTTATTGCTAGTGGCCTCGTAGCTTGGTATCTAAACCGTGGTTGCTTCTTTGTTGGTAGGGCCGTTGTTGTTGTTGACCGTAATTTCCATATCTTAGGTTGGGATGGTCCCTCCACCAGGGTTATAGGTATTAGAAAATGGATCATATCCGGGCCGCCGCACGTGATTGCCGATATTGGGGTCTACCAGAAAAATACCACCGTGCAACGCAATGCATTGTTCTCGGAATAATAGAACCAACATCCTCGAAGTGTAGGGCATGCATCGAGGATGAGATGAACAAGAGCAAATGCCACACACAAGCTGCAAAGAATCCGCATTGGTGCTTGTTGTGCCATCGCTAACCGCCTCACCAAAGAAGTTAATTCATCAAGTCTCGTGTTCCATTCTCTCGTTGGTCTACATGAGACGATTGAATTTCATTGACTCCTCCGGTTGAGGTAATAATTCGTGTGCCAAATTGTTGGGTGTTGGCTGCCATGTTTGCTATCAAATCTCTCGCTACGCAGGGGTCTTGTCTACTAAGGCTCCTCCAGAGGCAAAGATCCACCATGCTTCGTCATTTGGCAAAGAAGCCTTCATAGAAATATTGAATTAAGAGCCGATCGGTGATTTGGTGGTGGGGACACTGAGCACGCCTTCTTGAATCTTTCCCAATATTCATGCAAAGTCTCCCCGTCATTTGTCTTATGCCACATATATCTTTTCTAATGGCAAAGCAATTTCTAGAGGCAGGGAAAAATTTCTCTAAGAACAACCGCTTCATGTCACCAACTTGTTACCGAACCTGGTGAAAGATAAAATAACCAATCCTTGGTCAGACGAAGTGAGAAAGGAAATGCCCTCACTTGATGTGCTTTCTTCGAGATCCCATGTGGTTTCATGGTTGAACAAACCACATGGAACTCCTTTAGATGCTTATGGGGATCCTCACCGCAAAACCGTGAAACTTGGGCAACAAATGTATCAATCCGATTTTAACTCAAAATCAAGCATCAAGATCCGGGTATTGAATACACAAAGACCGGTTAGTTATATCGTGAGCAAAGAAGTTCCTTAAGAGTTCTATTTTGCATGTTATCACCATAGTTTCAGAATTATTCAAGATCTCAAGTTCACTCTCAATATTAAGATCAAATTCAAGAAGCAATTCTTGCACTTAGCCTACGAGCTCTAATCAAGCTATGCAAGGTTCTATCAATCTCGTGGATCAAAGTCAACCAAGTTATCGCTCGACCTAGTCATGCATCACACAAAACAAATAAATAAGCAAAATACACTAGACAATGGTTAAAAATGTTAGAAAAATTAATAAAAAGCAAAAGTTAGTAAAAACACTTCAAATGAAAAGATTACACTTACTAATCCCCGGCAACGGCGCCAAAATTTTGACGAGCGCCGAACTCAGTCAAAATTATAACCGAAGTTATTACCTAAGCTTGTAGCATAGTGACAACACCGGATCATCTCCATGAGGATTGTAGATGCAATTTAATCAAATCAAGTAAAAGTTAGCAAAGGGGGGTTTGATAGTTTAAGATCGCACTTAACAAAATTAAAGGAAGAAATGATAAATAAAGAGTAGTCAATTTAGAAACCTATCCAAGATTGGGTGGATTCAATCATAGACCCTTCATAAAACACTTGAAGCGCAATTGAATTGTTAATTTGGATCTAACCGAGATCTCTGCATCAAATCCAGAATTCATACTAGACGATCGTCTAGAATTCAATTAACAAGTGATAAACACAAATCCACAATCGCACCATTCATGAAAATCTATGTTAATTTCAAGTACCGAATTCAATTAACTTAGGCACAAATTAGTAACCTAACCTCTTCAATTCTGTGATTAATTTAGATCAATCAGTTCTAAGTTTCATCACAAATCTCAATCTTCATTTATGTGATTAGTTTAGATCAATTAGTTCTAAGTTTCATCACAAATCTCAATCTTAAACCAAGATCAAATTAGATCAACATAAATAGAATCACCATTCATGCATTCAAGATCAAGAAGAAGAAGAAAGAAGAAGAAGGAAGAAGAAAAGAGGAATTCAATTACAAATCAAATACAATGCATAACCAAGGTCTCAAGAATCCAAACCACAATCTCTTCAAGAGTTCTAAATTGACCCAAAGTAGCTTAGCCCTCCATTACCATGAAGAGGAGCATCAAAATATACAAAACTATGAGAAACTATGAAGAAGCAAGAAGAAACTTAGAGAGAAAATGAAGGAGAATTTACATCTTGTTCATGATAAATGGTGCCTTTATAGAAGTCTAAGGTAACAAAATGACAAAGGGAAGTGGGTGGATGAGTGGGTGAGTGAGTGGAGTGTTTGAGTGGATGGATTAGTGGGTTGGTTTAGTGGATTGGTTTAGTGGATGAGTGAGTGGAATGGTTGAGTGGTTGAATTAGTGAAAAATGCCAAAGGACTTTTGGTGAGTGGGAAATTATGGACATGAATGGGTGAGTGGATGGATGAGTGGATGGATTAGTGGATGAGTGGGTGGAGTGGTTAAGTGGTTGGATTAGTGTATGAGTGGATGAGTGGGTGAGTTAGTGGATGAGTGGATGAGTGGATGAGTGGATTAGTGGATGGATGAGTGGATTAGTGGATGGATGAGTGGATGGTTGAGGACGAAAATTTCGTGTCTGACTTGGAAGCCAAAAACGACCCACTATACTTCAGAACCACGAAAAGTGTTCTTCATGAAAGTTGTAGATCCTTGTCTTGGCTATAAAATGGATAGCTGGTTCGTCCAATTTGGCTTCCTTAAGCCCAAGATATGTCCCAAATACCGTAGGTTGCTCAAACCCAACTTCAGCACCCCTGTTCCGACTTGCAAGCTCAAAATGACCTACTAGACTTCTTTTTCTCAAAATGTGTTCTTCATGAAAGTTGTTTATTTGGATCTTGACTATCCAATGTCCAAATTTCAGCCCATCTCCATTATTACATCTTGAGATATGATTTTTTTGAGTGCACACTGTTTGGATTCTACTGACAGAACCCATATTCTGACTTCCATGTCAACTTAGGTCCCTTAGACATCTGAATCAGACTTCGAGCTCTTCATCAAAGTTGTAGAGCTTCCTCTTAGCTTTCCTACAAGGTAAAATTCATGTTCATCAGATATTAGGAACTCAAGTTATGGCCAAAATACAGAAACAGTGTCAAATCTCAATAATGCTGGAAATATTCAATTAGGACCAATTTGAGCTCAAACTCACAAAATCATACCAAACTCAATCAATTAAGAATATGGAGAGTGTAAATGACTAAACATAAGGGTTTCTTAATGAATAAAATATGTGATTATCAGCCCTCAATTAACTCATAAGCTTCATTATAAGACTTATTCAAAAGAGCTCCTCCAGAAGAGGCATCCAACATCAACCTTGAAGGTGGTAATAATCCATTGTAAAATGTTTCTATTTGAATGCACACAGGAATGCCATGATGAGGGCACCTTCTTAATAGATCTTTAAACCTCTCCCAAGCTTCATACAGTGATTCATCCTCATTCTGCCTGAAGGAAGTAATATCATTCCTCATTCTGGCATTTTTAGTGGGAGGAAAATATTTTGTCAGGAACCTTTCAGCCAGTCCATTCCAAGTAGTAATTGAATTGGGTTCCAAAGAGTTCAACCAAGTCTTTGCTCTGTCTCTCAATGAATAAGGAAAGAGTCTCAATTTGAATGCATCATCACTTACCCCAAGGATTTTGAAATTGCTAGCCACTTCAAGAAATTGCCTTAAATGCAAGTGAGGATCTTCAGTAGGGACACCACTGAATTGCCCAACCGTTTGAAGCATTTGAAACATCATAGGCTTGAATTCAAACTGCTGGGTAGTTATTTCTGGCCTCACTATCCCAGTATTCATCGTTTGGGGATCAAAGACTGCATAGTCCCTGATAGACCTCTCTCTGTCATTTGCTCTGTCGATCATACTGGGTTGCTCCTCATCATTTAAGAAAAGATCAGCCATGAGGCCTAACTCAGAATGTTGGATTTGAGCACGTTGTTCTTTGGTTCTCTTCCTTATCCTCTTAGCTGTTTTCTCTATCTCCAAGTCAATTTGAAACTCAGGTTCACCCTTACTGCGCATACAGATTGCAATACCTGACCTACATTCTTTGAACACAAGACACCAAACTTTTAGAAGTAACAAAATAAATTAAGTTAACAAAAGAATTTAAATATTCAACACCATTGGCAATCCCCGGCAACGGCGCCAAAAACTTGTTGGTATAATTTTAAGATGTGCAAGTGTACACAGTCAACAAGTAATAAAGTGTAAGTCAAGATCGTTCCCACGAAGATTTAAATTGTATTAAATACCAATTCTAGAGTTAACTTCTTCTATTTAAATGCAAGAAATTAAAGAGAAATTTTTAAACATGTAAAATAAATGGAGAAATGAGATATCAAAGCATAAAATAATAAATGCAAGAAATTAATGAAAGCAATAAATGAAGTGTTTTAAATCGAAAATGGGAACAGCTTAGGATTCTAATTCTTTGTAATTCTTAACTTCGGGGTAAGATATGCTTCAGGATGCTACAAAGATTTAGCTCACGGAATAAATTTTTGCTTTCCAGAATAAACACCGAGTTCATTAAAAACTTCTTATTCCTAAGTTCAATTTAATTTCCCTCAGTGGTCATAGAAGCACGTCCAGCTATTTAAAGACTTGAAGGCTATTCCTAGCTCATTCAACACAATTAATTTTCCAATTAATTGTTTTATCTTTATCTTCTAATCAAGTCCACCAACTTGGTTTTTCCAAACGAAATCAGTTCGTAATTCAGATTAGATGATCAGACTAAACCGAAATTAAGCATTAACACAGAAAAGAAAAAAATGCATAACATCCATCACATTGGATTACCCTTCAGTACAATTACAAATTCATAGAATCCCAACTAAAGGAATTTAGCTCATAGTGAGCATGGAAATAAAATAAGCAAACGAAATGAAAATTAAAGGCATCCTTCGTAAAGCAAAGAAACTACGAGATGACCACCACCGACGGCTTCTGCGCAGTACTTTTTCTCCTTCTCCCCTGTACTAAAGTCCTTTCTCCTTTTGTACTAGCCCTCAAAATAGGGTTTCCTCCTCTCATGCTTCACTTTTGGGCCTTTTCAAGGTCAAATATTAAAATACTTCTTGGCCCAACTTTCGAGTATACTCAGCAGCTACATCATATTCTCTCTCTTCCTTTTGAGCACAGTACAGCAGGTGTTTTGTCTTCTAGTGATCAAAAGCTGAGCTGGAATTGACTTTATCTTATAATGACTCTCTCCCAAGGTCATGACATTCCAAAACATCCCAGCGCATTCCCTTCAGCAATTTACACCTTTAAAACCTGCTAAAAATTAAATCAAACCTTCATTAGAATTTGCAGCTTTTTGAAATTAATTAGATTATGCACAAGTATTTGCTTAATCAATTAAAACTTGAGATTCTTCTCCTAAAATGATCAAACAAAAGAAAATGATTAAGTTAAAAGATAGTAATAACTCTTATTTCTAAGAGTTATCAATTAGCAATACAGAAATTAATCGTATTTCCCCAACAACGGCACCACACAGTCAGAAATAGAAAAAAATGAATAGGGATCGAAAATAGAAGA
This sequence comes from Ormosia emarginata, assembly GCA_029884605.1. Taxonomy (NCBI): domain Eukaryota; kingdom Viridiplantae; phylum Streptophyta; class Magnoliopsida; order Fabales; family Fabaceae; genus Ormosia; species Ormosia emarginata. The sequence continues at coordinate 24,653,119 of JAQQTP010000062.1, read as the reverse complement.
ACAAACTTAGAGAAGATTAACTAAGAAAGAAAGAAATACAGAAAGAAGAAATGAGAACAGAGATAGAAAGCTGAGAACATGTCGTTACTTTGGAAAACTGAGGTCAAAGGTGACAATAGCTGGAGTTCCCTTGCTGAAGATGGTCGTTGCTTGTTGGAGATGCATGGGTTTGGTCGCTGAGTCGCCGAAGTTGATGGAAGAGACTGGTAGGAGGGTGGGTTAGTGGGTGAGGGTCGAAATCCAAATAGAGGTAGAGAGGCTAAAACGTCTTCAGTGTCATAGCATTAGGGATTTATAAAATCCCATGTGTGGAATCACCAAAAAGCCCTTAAAAAAATAAAAAAAATCGCCATTTCAGCCATGGACCATTATGACCGTCAAGGCTGTGGCAGCTGTAATTTCTCATAAAGCGGAATCCACAATGCCATTAACAATGAATGGCGATTTTCATAAAATCTGCAATGCCATTCCGCCATGGCAGCAATTTGACAACACTGATAACAACTAAGCAAAGGCATCATTCATAGAGGGAATCATGGGGCTAGCCAAGATTTGATGTGAACAGAATCAAGACCAAACAATAGGCCAGCAAATAAGTGAGGACCAAATAGAGCTTTTCTTGCTAGGTCTCTTCTGCAGTACTATCAACAGTGATAAGCAATAAACGCCTCCTTTACATATTGAAAACGCTAAACATTCTGAGAAATTTGTCAAATCCTATGCTTATTCCTAGGCTACTCGCTAGTGTAATGTACTACTACTTGTGAATGGCAATGGTCTTGGTTTTGATGATCATCAAACAAGAAAGTAATAAAGTGCAAAGATCAAGTCCCAATGTTTTTCAAGATTAGCTAATAGGTCTTAGATCATATGTAGAGGTATAATTGACTCACACAAAAGCTCATTTCTTAGTTTAAAACTCATTCTTAAATAGCTTTGCATAATCATGTTTTCATCTTGTGAAAATTGTGTTTAAGATTAAGTAAAATACTTTTAAAAAGTTTGGATAGTTTTTGAATATCCTTGGTTGAGAAATTCTTTGAAAATCCTATGTTTCTAAGCAAGCCATAATAGATTATGGATTTTTCATAATAGATTATGGATGTGTTATAACAAGTTTTTTCCCCAAGAAAAAGTCCTTCCTACGTTTTCTCAAAAGGCTTCATAATATATTATGATGTTTTCATAATCTATTATATGGCAAGTCAAGAAGTGGCTTATATGCCATAATAGATTATGAAATTCCCATAATAGATTATAAAATCCCATAATAGATTATATAGAGAAAATAAGGCATTACATGTTTATTTTAAAAAGACCCATAATAGATTATGCAATAATGCATAATAGATTATGTGTTCATAACAAATAGTGCCTTTTATGTTTTAAAGCCTCATAATAGATTATGACTATTTCATAATAGATTATGAGATGATATAGAACATTCTTCTTTTGTTTTTCTATCTTCCATAACAGATTATGGAGATTTCATAACAGATTATATGCTAAAGCCAAAACATCCATCTATTTTTTAAATGACTCCATAACAGATTATGTCAAATTCATAACAGATTATAACATAACTTATAACAGATTATGAGCAATTCATAACAGATTATTAGAAACTCATAATAGGTTATGATGTTAGAAAAAGAAACCCAAGACGTCTTCTTTCAAGCCATAACAGATTATGGCTATGCCATAATAGATTATGGACACTTCCAGAACTCTTCTCTAACGGCTCTTTGAGAGCATTTAATGCCCCAAAACAACTTCTAATGTCTCTTAAATGTTATGGGCTATAAATGAAAGTGTTTGGGCATTTATTATAAGTTGGAAAAAATTTTGAAAAACATCCTTGAGTATTAAATACAAGTTTTCTCATCATTCTCATCATATACTTTGTTTTAAGCTTCAAATTATGAATCCTTAATACCCATAGAGCTTCAATTTTTATTATCTACTCTTTGAGAGAGTTTCTATCATTTAAACACTTTGTCTATTCTGTAAAGAGGGTGAGGTATCCTTCTAGTGAAAAAAGGTGAGGTATCCCTTGTTGTAAAGAAGGTGAGGTATCCTTCAAAAGTTATAAAGGGGGTGAGGTATCCCTCTAGTGAAAAGGGTGAGGTATCCCTATTTTGAGACTCAAGCACAAAGGGTGAGGTATCCCAAAGTGTGGTGAGTGCTCTATTGTGTAAAGGTTTTCAAGCACCCGTTCAAGCTTGAAGTTTAGTGGAAAATCTCGAGTGGTTTACTTGAGGACTGGATGTAGTTCACAAGGGGTGACTAAACCGAGATAAATCCTTGTGTTTGATTCTCTCAACCTTATCTCTTTACATTTGTGCTTTAATTTTATATGCTTAATTGAATACTCTTCATCTTGGCTTATTTATTTGTGAGTAAAGTGATCAATCTTGTCTATCTATTTATTTCAATCAATCAATAGCTTCAATTAAAATTAGCATTCAAGTATTTTGCAAAGGATTTATAAAAAGCTTTTAAATACTCAATTCATCCCTCCTCTGGAGTATTGAGACCGCTTGGTAATAAGTGGTATCAGAGCTAGACTCTTGTATAAAGTGCTTAGCAGCTTCAAGAGAAATAATGGCTTTAAACGATTTTTCAAACGAAGGTTCTTCTATAAATAGACCTCATTTTTTCAATGGGGATGATTATGCCTATTGGAAAGAGAGAATTAAGATTTTTATTGAAGCTATTAACTTAGATGTGTAGGATGCTATTGAAAATGGTCATTTTGTCCCCACATAAGTTATAAATGGTGTAAGAGTTAATACACCAAGAAGTGAATGGACGAATGAAGATAAAAAGAAGGTTCAATATAATTTGAGAGCCAAGAACATCATTACCACATCTTTAGGTTATGATGAATTCTTTAGGGTGTCAAATTGTAAAATCGCCTAAGAAATATGGGATACTTTGCAAGTTAACCATGAGGTTACTAGTGAAGTCAAAAGATTAAGGATAAATACTCTTACTTATGAGTATGTGCTCTTTAGGATGAACCAAGTTGAAAGCATTCAAGAAATGTAAAAATGCTTTACACATATTGTTAATCATTTAGCTTCATTAGAAAAGACATTTTCTAATGAAGATCTTATTAACAAGGTTTTAAGATATTTGAGCAGGGATTGATAACCTAAAGTAACGACTATATCGGAGTCAAGAAATTTAGTAACAATGACTTTGGCCACCCTCTTTGGAAAGCTCCAAGAGCATGAGCTGGAGTTGAATAGGCTCAATCAAAATGAGGAGCGTGACAAGAAGGAAAAGAAGGGAATTACTCTAAAGGCCACATCCTCCATGATTAATGATGATGATGATGAAGATGATGGAGATGACATGGAGATTAATGAAGAAAATTTTAATCTTTTAATAAAAAAATTTGAAAGATTCTTCAAGAAGAATGAAGCTCAAAGAAGACCTCAATTTCCCTCAAAGAATATCTATCACAAAGGGAAAGGAACCTCATCCACTCCTAAATGCTATAAATGTGAGGAACCGGAGCACATGAAGATGGGGTGTCTCATTTATCAAAGGAAAGTGGATAAATATGAAATACGGTCCTCAAAGGATAAAAATGGAAGAAGAGCTTATATAGCTTGGGATGAAAATGACATGGACTCATCTGATAGCTCAGACAATAAGAAAGCCAACCTATGTCTCATGGCTAGAGGTGGTGAAGAAGAAGAAAGCGACACCGAGGTAACATCTTCAAACCTAGATTCTTCACCTTCATATAGTGAATTTCAAGATGCATTTAAAGAATTGCATAATGAATCGATAAGGCTTGCAAAACTTGTTTCATCATCCAAGAAAATAATTTCCTCTTTTGAAAACAAAATCTCTATTTTAAACAAGGAAATTGAGGAACTTAAAATTGAGAATGAAACTCTTGGACTTATTGATGCAAATTCTTCATGCATGACATGTTCTTCACTTAATAATGCATCTACATCCTTTTCTTGTTCATCATGCAAAACTTTTGAAAAGGAAATTGAAGATTTGAAAAATACTCTTTCAAAATTTACCTTTGGAAGAGATAATTTGAACATATTGCTTGGGGAACAAAGATGTGCTTTTCAAAAGGCTGGTTTAGGGTACAATCCAAAAAACCAATAAAAACTTTACAAGAATTTCTTTGTTCCCTCAAATGCATCAATAAGACCTTTCATAAAGTATTTTCATTGTGGCAAGAAAGGACATAGTGCATCAACTTGTAATGTAAGAAAAAATATTAATAACAAGATAGGGACCAAAATGGTTTGGGTCCCCAAAGGCACTTTGACAAAAACTAGCACACAAGGACCCAAGAAAACTTGGGTACCAAAAGCCAAAAAATTAAATGTATTGTAAGTGTGCTTGAAGTCCAAGAACTGACTTTAGAATCTCAAAAGTGGTTGCTGCAAGCACAAGATTAGAAAATACTCAAAGTTCTCTTCCTTGTCTCCAAGAAGCTTGGACTTGCAATCTTTGGATAAGTGGAGACTTGTTTTATGCTTTAACTTGCTTTAAAGTTGTATTCTTCTAGCTTTATATCTTGAAAATATCTTTACATGTGTTAATATGCTAGATAAGTACACTTCTTGTTTGAAATGACATGTTTGATGATAATATCTTTGTACTTGTCATAACATTCCTAATATGATCATTGTTTGCCCTAAAGTGCATATATAAGAGGAGAATTAGGAATAATTGATCAATTATGCATTTGAATGAATGCTTGTGTTCGATACTTTTTATCTTGGAATATTAGATCAATCATGCATTTAAATTTGAAAAATAACTTTGCTGCATATTCTAGTTTACTGCATAATTTGATTGAGTTCATTACATAATACTCTTGCTTTAATTGTTTACGAATCCAATATTGACTTGAGCGTCGGAGTGTCCCCTAAGTTTGTTTTGCAGGTACTTGATCCATGCTTAAGTCCTTCATTTCTCCAATCTCAAGTTCTTATTGAAGAAATTGGATTCAAGCTCCTTCAAAGAAGAATAATCATTTTTGAGCTATATTTAAGGTGTTTAGAGGTGATGGAAGTTTAGCCAAGTCAAGTAATTCCTAAGGATGGAATAAGTTGTTGGTATATCTAAGGATAATTTCTTGAAGAATCTTCTGGCTTTAATGGTGAATGGCAAGTGTTAAGGATCTTAAAGGTTGAATTCTTGAAGACTTTTACTGGTTTTGTCTGAGAAACAAAGGGTTTGGGAATGGACATAACCTATTATGGAAAGCTTATAATCTATTATGAACATTTGAAGATGGTTTAGGATGAAGAACTTAGTCTCTGTCAAGTGGAAATAATATATTATGGAATCCTCATAATCTATTATGAGTGTTTGTGGCAAGTTTAACATGTTTATCTTGGTTTTTGTCAAGTGGAAATAATAAATTATGGGATCCTCATAATCTGTTATGAGGTGATCTAAATGTGTGTGGCTCTCTGTCAAGCCCATATAATTGATTATAACTTCATATAATCAGTTATGTGGCTTATTGGATCTATTTTGGCACGTTGAATGTCTCTCTGGATAGGTACCATAACCTATTATACCATTTCCATAACCTATTATGGCCATTTTTCACGAACAGAGCAAACTGGAGGAGTGTCTCGGCCTTCTCATATAACCTATTATGACATTGCTCATAATCAATTATGAGCAATTTTCGTAGGCTTCATTTGCCACCATAACCGATTACAACTTCCTCATAATCGGTTATGGGCCTTCGTTTTAAGCCAAACCCGAAGCCTCTATCTTCTTCCTCATGAGCTCTTTTCTCTATAGCCATATTCTTCCTCTCATTCCCACTCATATCCACTCACTCAAACATCTTTCCCACTTCAAATCCAACCAAAATCTACCATTAAACCTCACTTTCCAAGTGAATGATGGTTAGGTATATGGTAGGGGACGTGTGGCAGCAGCTACACCAGCTGGAGATGCTGATGTTCCCATGGAGGATACCCCTCAAAACGAAGACAAGATCCTAGCTGCTATTGCAAATATGCAAGCTAGCTTACAGGCTCAAATTATAGATTTGAGGGTCTATCAAGAAAACACTAATGGGATTATGTATGATCATCTCAACTCCATGGATGCTCACTTGGAAAGACTTAAGCATCAACTTCAATAACCTGAAGATCATAGGACTTAAGCATGGATCCAATTTTTCCTTTAGCTACTGTCTTTGATCTATATATTTCCTGTTTTGATCTAACATTATTATTAGCTTCATCGTGACCTAATTCATATATCATTATATGCTTTTGGTGTTAGTATATTGGTATCAATGGTATCAAATGTGAATGACAATGCATGTTTTGTTGCACCGATTATTGAATATCTATGTTATCAAATAACTATAAGTTTTGGTCTATATATATTAAATTTTATGGTATATATTTTATATTTGGACCTATTAAGACGTGTCTTCTCTTTTGTCAAACTTGGTATTTTTTGTTGTATATCTTTTTTATCATGATAAAAGGGGAAGAAGAAAGACTTTGAGAAGTCATTGAGAAAAGGTAAACAAAATGTCTAAATTCAATGATTTTGGGATTCAAATATCAAGGGGAGGCTATGCAAACTCTGAACTTGTCACTTCTTGAAAAATAGAGGGGGAATAAGTTTTATTTGAAACCTTGTGTGAATACCAATTTAATTGAACTAATGTTTTTCTCAAATGATTGTTTGTCATCATCAAAAAGGGGGAGAATGTGAATGGCAATGGTCTTGGTTTTGATGATCATCAAACAAGAAAGCAATGAAGTGCAAAGATCAAGTCCCAATGTTTTTTAAGATTAGCTAATAGGTCTTAGATCATATGTAGAGGTATAATGAACTCACACAAAAGCTCATTTCTTAGTTCAAAACTCATTCTTAAATAGCTTTGCATAATCATGTTTTCATCTTATGAAAATTGTGTTTAAGATTAAGTAAAATGCTTTTAGAAAGTTTGGATAGTTTTTCAATATCGTTGGTTGTGAAATTCTTTGAAAATCCTATGTTTCTAAGTAAGCCATAATAGATTATAGATTTTCCATAACAGATTATGGATGTGTTATAACAAGTTTTTCCCCAAGAAAAAGTATTTCCTACGTTTTCTCAAAAGGCTTCATAATATATTATGATGTTTTCATAATCTATTATATGGCAAGTCAGGAACTGGCTTATGTGCCATAATAGATTATGAAATTCTCATAATAGATTATGAAATCCCATAATAGATTATATAGAGAAAACAAGGCATTGCACGTTTGTTTTAAAAGGACCCATAATAGATTATGCAATAATGCATAATAGATTATGTATTCATAACAGAGAGTGCCTTTTATGTTTTAAAGCCTCATAATAGATTATGACTATTTCATAATAGATTATGAGATGATACAAAACGTTCCTCTTTTGTTTTTTTATGTTCCATAACAGATTATGAAGATTTCATAACAGATGATATGCTAAAGTCAAAACGTCCATCTATGTTTTAAATGACTCCACAGATTATGCCAAATTCATAACAGATTATGACAGAACTCATAACAGATTATGAGCAATTCATAACAGATTATGACAGAACTCATAACAAATTATAAGAAACTCATATAAACTCATAATAGGTTATGATGTTAGAAAAAGAAGCCCAGGACGTCTTCTTTCAAGCCATAAAAAATTATGGCTATGCCATAACAAATTATAGACACTTCCAGAACTCTTCTCCAATAGCTCTTTGAGAGCATTTAATGCCCCCAACAACTTCTAACATCTCTTAAATGTTATGGGCTATAAATGAAAGTGTTTGGGCATTGATTATAAGTTGGAAAACTTTCTGAAAAACATCCTTGAGCATTAAATACGAGTTTTCTCATCATATACTCTATTTTGAACTTCAAAGTGTGAATCCTTGATACCCATAGAGTTTCAATTTGTATTATCTACTCTTTTAGAGAGTTTCTATCATTCAAACACTTTGTCTATTTTGTAAAGAGGGTGAGGTATCCCTTATTGTAAAGAAAGTGAGGTATCCTTCAAAGGTTATAAAGGGAGTGAGGTATCTCTCTAGTAAAAAGGGTGAGGTATCCCAAAGTGTGGTGAGTGCTCTATTGTGTAAAGGTTTTCAAGCACCCGTTCAAGCTTAAAGTTTAGTGGAAAATCTCGAGTGGTTTACTTGAGGATTGGACATAGGTCACAAGGGGTGGCTGAATCAGGATAAATCCTTGTGTTTTATTCTCTCAACCCTATCTCTTTACATTTGTACTTTAATTTTATATGCTTGATTGAATACTCTTCATCTTGGCTTATTTATTTGTGAGTAAAGTGATCAATATTGTTTATCTATTTACTTCAATCAATCAATAGTTTCAACTAAAATTAACATTCAACTGTTTTGGAAAGGATTCGTAAAAAGTTTTTATACACTCAATTCACCCCCTCTTAAGTATTGAGGCCACTTGGTAACACTACTTATGTCGTATATCATAGGAGACCATAGTAGAATGTCTAAAGCTCTATGGAGATTATCACACAATTCTAAAACAATGGTAATGCAACTTCCTACAATATTTTAGATCACAAAAATGAAGATCATACAATTGATGTACATGCACCCCCCCATAAAGATCAAGCTACTATTATCTCCCAAAAAAGCAAGAAAAAAAGGATGAGAAAAAGAATAAGAAGAAATAGAATGCTATATTATAACAGATTCAAATATAGGACTACTAGCAATGTGCAAAGGTAGCCAGCATCAATAAGGCATCATGGGATAATGCATGGTTGTAAGAACTCCAACGAATGCAAAGAAAATATTTAAAGGAAGATCCAAGTTCTAAAGAAAAGGCAGTCGAAATTCCTCTTAGATTGTCGAATTTTCTGCAGAGAAAGAAAATACTAATACTTACACAAGTGATGGTTATCCACTAAGAAAACGTATATTTGAACAAATGTCATGTTAGTTCTTAGTTCTTACCATTGAATAGGAATTTTCTTATATTTTTACAATGTTCTTCCTCCCTCCTTAAAACATGAGATGGATATCCACTAAGGAATGCAAGAAAAGATATATTTTTTATCGCACGAGATCTTACCATTTAATATGAATCTACATTTTTGTTTACAATGTCCCCCCTCCCCCCACCCCTCTCTCTTTCACTTTATTGAATAGGAAAGGGTATTCGTTAAGGAATAAAGGACTATTTTTGTCAATTCACGCATCTGTTCTTTCTATTAATTGAGAAATTGCATATTACTTACAACATTCTCCCTCATCCCCAAAGGTTCTCATCAACAAGTGCATGGGATGATTTAAGAGGATGTTTACACATGATTTATAAGAAGAACTATCCTATTATGCCAGCTACAGTAATTCATAAGTTAAAAGGGAAAAAACCAATTTGCATAGGATAATTAAAGGAACATAAAACACACATAGACAAACATATACACACTCTCGAGTTTAGATTAGAATGTATAGCAAGAAGCATGGACATGAGTATAACATATACCTCAACTTCAATAGCACTAAATCCAAATCCAGAATCCCCTTAAATTGCAACTACAAGGCGACTAGGAGAAGCCAAATAAAAAATTGGATTGAGAGCATACTAAGTACAATTTTAGAGAGAGCTATGAGATTGAGAGCTAACCTGAGCTGTAATTGTAAAGTTGAGAGAGAGCTCTGAGATTGAGAGCTGAGAATGAGCTAGAACAACCTGAGAGATGGAGAGCTGAGAATGTGCTAGAGCAACCTGAGAGATGGAGCGAGAACGAGCTGAGAGATGGAAGGAGAATGAACGAGAACGAGGTGATAGATGGAGGGAGAACGTACCAGAACTAGCTCAGAGATGGAGGAAGAACGAACCACTAGCTCAGAGATGGAGAAGACGAACGTACGAGTTGAGAGATGGAGATGAGAGATCGAGGGTTGAGAGGAAGCGAGAGAATTAGGTTTCGAGTTAGAATTAAGGATTTAGGTAGAAATATTAAAAACGGAAATAACACTCTGTCTCTATCTTTAAAAAAATTAAATAAATTATATAAATAATATATATATATATATATATATATATATATAAAAAAACGAAATACATCTGTCTCTAATATATTTTGACTTTTTTAAAACACTTATTTGATTAAATAGAGATAGAATTAGAGACAAAAAATTCATAGACGGACAAATTGTCTCTAAATTATGTCTCTAAACATTTTTGACTTTTTAAAGCATCACATTACCGAATAGAGATGGAATTAGGGACGGAAAAATCTGAGACAGATAAATTTCGTCTCTAAGTATATTTGACTTTAAATTGACCAAATAGAGACGAAATTAGAGACGAAAAATTCTGAGACAAATCAATTCCATCTCTAAATTTTAAATTTTTTTCTCTAATTCATTAAATCAGTCTATGTTTCCGTCTCTATTAGAGACAAAAAAAATTTGCCTCTAAATTTTGTCTCTAAATTAGATTTTTCTAGTAGTGAGTGTTTTTAAGTACTCATTTCTTTTAAATAAATACTTATTTGTAAAATAAATATTTTTTAAATGCTCCTTTTTTATCTCTGTAAAATATTTAATAATGATTAAATTGATAATGTTATAACATGAATTGATAATAAAAATTACTTTAAAAATGTTTATAAATATAAAGACTAATAAAAACAAAATTATAAAAATTGAATTAAAAATAAATAAAAACTATAGAAATTAAAGTTTTAATTCAACTTTTTTTTATACCTTACAGAGAAGGTTGCTTTACGATTGTATACAAGGAAGAGGGTTGTTTTAATTAATATCAAAGAAATATTGAAAACTGGATTTTGTTGAATTTTAAAAGTTATTAAAAGACAAAAGAGATAGAGAAAAGATTTGCATAAATTTGTTTTCAATAACCGGTTACAAATTAGACTTGTGGGATGTGACCTAATAAAAAAAAGGTGTTAAAAAATGTATAAAAATGTGTTAATAGCATATCTCAAAAGATAATGTTATATATATGAGAAGACAGGTTGGCAAAAATTAGAGGGAATAATTTTGGGTAAATTAAAAGAAAAATGTGCCAATTATCCATTAAGATAATTCAATAAGTATTAGATAATAGATAATAAATTTGCTTAAGGAATTCTAAGGTAGGGGTGACTAGTTCTATTTTTTATCCAGAGGTAGGGGTGGCTACTTTTCAAAATTAATGAAGAATTCTAAGGAATCCAAGTCAGATAAAAAAGCAAATAAAATAATATGTAACTAGGGTAATTCTAGAGGTAATTCTATTTTTTATCCAGAGGTAATTCTATTTTTTATCAGTCTAGTTCCCTAGGGTAGGGGTGACTACTTTTCAAAATTAATGAAGAATTCTAAGGAATCCAAGTCAGATAAAAAAGCAAATAAAATATCGAAAATTACTCCAGTTGCTGCCATCTCATGAAAAAGTCAATCCATAACAAAGAACACGAAGAAAATAGTAAAACATGACACTACGACAATGACAATATGTAACTCTAATTTAGTGGTTGTGTCTTGAAATTGAAACTTCGAGCACAAGATTCTCCTCATCTATCACCTTAAAGCGACAAGCATCACCCTGTTTCAAGTTACAATCCCTCACAAAATCAAGCCAACCTACAGAGAATCTAGCTGAGGAATAATGTGGATAATAGAGCACTTTTACAGGCCATGATCTCTTTCCAACTCGCAAGGTCGCATATTTTCCACTATGTATAACGTAACTCCTGATAAAGTCAATTGGTATTTTCTGCACATTACATAAACTTAATTAGTTCGTGAATGGCTAATAACGATAGTGAAACATATACATGATTCTAATTGATCATACCGCACAATGCAATGGAGTACTATGCTTGAAGGAGAAGATGAACTCATTCTTCGATATGCATCTGCTGTTAGCTTTAGGAGTTTCAGGGTTTCTAAGGGATACTGAAGAAGGCCTATGAGAAAGCCCTTCTTGGTCTGAAGCAATGAATAAAGAGAAAAATGAATAAAAGAGAAATGTCATCACAAAATGTACACATTAGAAAAGATGAAAACAAAAAGGAAAATAGTATATTTGGATGATGAAAGGTAAAGAGAGGAAAGAAAAGCAAGGTTAAGTTATGTTTTGCTTGAAAGGAGAAGAGGGAAAAGAAAAGGAACAGGGACGGAAAAGTGACACTTGTCCTTACCTGAAAGACTTTTTAATGAGAGGAAAAAATGGAAAACGTTCTCCCCTTCTCTCTCAAAGCTGTAAAATTCTTGGTGAGGGGTAAAGGAAGGGGAAATAGTTTATATTAAATTAGAGAAGGAGAAATGAGAATTAATTCTCTTAATTTACGGGAAGAGAGTCCCTAGTTCCCCCACCAACTCCCCCTCCATCCCCTTTCTTTCCTTTCCTCTCCTTTGCTTCCCTTCCCATATCTTTTTCCTCACATAAAAAGATCCAAACATCGTACCCAAAAATAAATAAAATAATTCAAACATCGCATTCAGTGCACTATTAGGAATTTATTCACTGCCTCTTTCTACAAAGATAAAATATATGACCTCTTGTGAAGTGAAAATTTGTTGACAGTACAAGCTGATAACAACAAATTATGGTAAGTAAATAATTTACCTTCAAAACGGGAAGTGCTTGAGTCCTCCCCGAGAGGAAAAATAACAACTCTGAATGAAATTCCTTCGCACTTGTTTAGCACAAAAACACAAACATCACCTAATTTCAAATTATTGTCGTTGAAGAATTTCTTCCAACCATCACGAAATGATAATTGTCTATAGGAAGAGAACTTTATCCTGATATCCCAAGTTCTCTCTTGGTTAACAAAGAGCGTAGCATTTCCTTCCTTATTGTGCAGATGTTCCCAAAATTCTTTTGGTATGATCTGTTTTGATTAATGGTTTTGCCAGAAAATTCTCGGTTAAAGAACTGAGAACAAAAACAAGAGGCTGAAAGTATTTCAAGTTTCAAAAGGAAGCAACTTTAATTTTGACAGGCAAAGCATATATATCAATCTTAATAATCAACACAAATAAAAATGAATAATGAATGTCATCAAACAAAATATCGTGTTACCATGAGATCTCTCTCAGTGTATGTTTTTTGACATCTACATGCGAAAAAGTGATTCTCAGATCTGAAATTCTTCTTCACTCTCTCGAGAAGATCTTTGCTCATATCTTCCACCAATTTTAAGTCACCTAGAAAACATAAGGTAACCACACTTCAACAATGAGAAAGAAAAGGAAAAGTAAAAAGAAATAGAACAAAAAGAAAGAAGAAAACACACCACTGTTCTTAGGCTTATCAGTATCAAAACCCGCATGGGCTTTCTTCTTCTCATGCTTAATTTCAGCATGGTTGGAGTAGCATTGAGGTTCTTCTTTGGGATTGGTTTTCATCTTCTTACGTGTTCGAGAAGATGGTGATGAAGATTTTGGCCTTTTACCCTCAAATGGTGAAAAATCATCAAGAACTTCCAAAGAACAATCACTATCAACATCAACCGCTTCAACTTCTTTATCAGTACCTCTGGGCGAAGGGTATTTTATTTCTAAGGCACTTTTGTCAAATATGATGACTTTAAAGTGAGATTTTTCTTCATGTTGAAACACCAGGAACTGTGACACATCCAAAGACAAGTATTCTGCAAATTCTTTCCAGCCATTGCGAAACCAAATATCACCATCACGTTTCATCCAATAAACTTGTCGTTCAGTGCCGTTTGGAAGCCTTAAAAAGACTGGGTTTGACATTCCCTTCCAATATCTCTTCACAAAACTTCTGGGCACCCTCTGTGACAAACTTCTTGTCAATTTGCATGCAATATTAACAAATAATGCAACATTAATAAATAATGACTTCAAAATAAGAAAGGAAATAGAACTTCTTCGTACTGTATCCAAATCAAGTATCTTGAAGAATAAACCAAAAAAAAACTATACATGATTAATATCTATGTTATTTTGGTGTACCCTTTAAAGTGTGACTAAAATATTGTATATAGAGAGAAAAAAATTAAAAAAAAAAAAGAAGGAAAGAAAAACAATTACCAGCTCTCCATCTCGAAGGTTGCTTTCAAGAATAACCTTGAAAAAGTGGACCTTACGGCCCTCATGATCACGTCCTTGAGAAGACATGGTTCCAAGGATTAAGCTCAGTGCAGTGCCTCAAAGTTGAGTTTAAGAAGACGTGGAATCTGTGATTTGTTTCAGTGAAAAAAATAAAATTATAATAGGCGTGACTTAAATGCAAAACCAATGCGTCAAGAAGACGTAAAAACAATTGCTGAAAGTACTAAATGAACCAACAATTAGTGCTGAATTATAGGTGCCCCCGATTCTAACCCTTGTGAACCTAACAGTCACCGAGATCGGAGGAATAAGGAGTAATGAGTGAAGATATTTTGCTTTAATGATCAGGTAAAGTCCATTTCCGTTGTCAGCTTGAAAATATTTTTCGCCATTATAGATATTGGTCCTCGATAATAGGATAGGATATATAGAAATAAAAAAATGATACGTTTTTTACTAACTTCTTTAAATATACTTTGAGTCTTTATCATTTTAATTTCAAGCACTACTACTTATCATTTTAATTTCGTAAACTATCCTTAATCAAGTAGGAATTTTTTGTTTTCTACAATAATCAAGTAGGATTCTGTTTAAGTCAAACATATCTAATTATCTAACCTATAATTTCTCCAATTTTATCGGCTTCTTTAGTTGGTCTCTTTCTCTCCCTCTTCATATATCTTTTCTCAGATTTTATTAATTAATTATTTATATTTTCAATTAATCTCAATTAATATAACAATTATTAATTAATACTAGCATTTTTTTACTGAAAATTAATAATAGCATTTTAATTAGTACTACGTGTCCCTTAATTCAAAATTTTTATTTTAGTTAACACAAAAAAGTAAATAATAATGAAGAGTTTATTATAATTATAAAGTTTTATATTTAAATTTAATTAAATAATAATAGTATTTCAGAAAAGCAGAAGTGTGATCAACCCTTTTATTAGTATAGAATAAATTGAGTTGAAAGGAATAGAATAAAACTATTTTTTGGTCCCTGAAATTTGCTTTCGTTCTCACTTTAATTTTTTACAATTCATTTTCTCACTTTAATTCATGATATTTATTAACTCATTTTAATTTAATTTCTTTGTCTATATATATTATCTAATAAACGAAAATATTGATGTGTTATCATTTAAAATGATGTAAAACTGTAATTGCTGACATGACAATTTGACAGAAGATTCATTAAACGTTTCAAATGGCAAGTGGATAATGAAATGACATCATTTTAGATGGGAAAACGTTTTTCGTCCAACGAAAATACTCCAACTTTCTTCCAACCGTTGTTTCCGCAATGCCATGTTTGTTGACTTTTTGTATGTCAATATTTTAATTTCTATTTCCGCTTTTTGGATTCACCAAACCGATGCCATTCTTAACGTATTAACCACTTACTTATTATTGGGAACTCTTTCTTAGATTTACCGAAACTTATACTAATTAACCACTTATTCTTAACGTATAACCACTTACTCATTATTGGGAACTCTTTCTTGGATTCACCGTAAACCTATACTTGATTAACCACTTATTACTAACGTATTAACCACTTATTCATTATTGGGAACTCTTTCTCGATTCAAATATAGATTAACACTTATTTCAATGTATTAACAGAAACTTATACTTGATTAACCACTTATTCCTAACGATTAACTACTTAATTATTGAGAACTCTTTCTTAGATTCAAAAACTTATCATTAAACTATTCATAATGTATTAACCAGTTATTTGTCCGCAAGCATTCACAAGTTTTGTGCTTGCGTGAAAGTGAACCGTAAACTTATCTTGATTAATCACTTATTCTTAATGTATTAACCGAAATCTTGTGTCACAAGGCATTCAGTTTTGTGCTTGCGTGAAGAATTATCTTGATTAACCACTTATTCTTAATATATTAACAGTCTTGTCTTGTGGCAAATTCACAAGTTTTATGAAACAGCTTCGAGTTTCAAATTTCATTTTAAATTCTCTCGGGTGAATCAACAAAATATGAAGGTGAATTAGTTGAAGATTTTCGTTATATAGTAAGATGTATTCTTCTAACCATGTTTTACCAGACTATCACCATGCCATATAATGATGATATATCATTTTTAACTGTGGCATATCAACATCTCTTTTTATTAAATAATGACAAGTATATAGATAGAACAAAAAAATTAAAATAAATTCATAAATATAATGGAATAAAGTGAGATAAATAAAATATCAAGAATTAAAGTAAGAATAAAAATAAATGTGAACTTTCATATCGAGTTTTGGCTTATTTAAAAAAATAAAGATTATTTTATATTTTTAAAAGAGATATAGATATTATTTATATTTTTTAAAAAAGGTGATTGAGTAAAAAAATAATAAAAAAATATATATAAAAATATATTAATGAAATATAAAAATATATATATATATATTATTTGATATAAAAATATAAAAATTAATTTAAAAATGGTTATGCATAACCACCTCGTCGATCCCCTGCTATTGAATAAACTACCCCTCAAGTTGGAAAGATTCATTTCTTTGGGAGTTCCCTCCTACGGGGCACTATAAGCTTAATGCGGATGCTTCGGTTAACCCCCTATCTCAAATGGCAGCGTGTGATGGTTTAATTCAGAGTGATGATGGAGCTTTCTTCAAAGGTTTCATACGCAACTTGGGTATTTGTTCAACGGTCAAAGCTAAATTATGGGGCCTGTATGGGCTTTGTATGGCTAAACTGGTTGGTCTTCAGCAGAAATATTCAATTCGTCATGGTTTATTATATATATTTAAATTATTATTTAATATATATAATATAGTAAGAATTATTATAAAATTATATTAATTTTTAATAATATTTTTATATATATTAAATAATAATTTAAACGTGTAAAAAATGACATGGTAAATCATACTTATCTAAATTTTTTTGTAAAAATGAATTACTTAGTTGTTGGCACTACAACATAAGTCATCTTTAATAGCATTCAAAAAACATCATTATATTATAAAAAATGTTGCTATTAACATTAGTAACATTTTGACAAGTATAGAATTTGAATTATATCGCCAAAGATCTTTAACAATATTTTATCATGTTTTTTTATAACATTTAATAAATGTTGTAATTTGTTTTTTTTTACATTTATTTAGTAAATAACAACATTTTTTGAAAATGTAACTAAATGTTAAAAATTTCGCTTAATGTATTTTCAACGACATTTTCAAAAAAATGTTGCTAAATGTTGAAAAGGTTGCCAAAAGTCCTTTCAATAACATTTTTTGAAAATGTTAGTAATTATTAAAAAAATGTTGCCAAAGGTACTTTTAACATTATTTTTCAAGTACTAGCCCAATTTAAAAATGTTGCTAACCAAAGCAAACACATAACAAATAACCAAGACATAGTTCATACTTATTAATAGAAACTAAGGTTTTAGTTCATAACACATTGGCATCTAACCATTCGCAATTGAAAGAAGCATAAGCACAACCAAACACAATATGAAGCAAAGCATTTTCTTCGGTCTCTTCAAAAAGACCAATTTAGAAGAAAGAAAAGTCAAGGCCTAATAAGTGTTCACGTATATCCACAATCATCAACAGGAGCCATCTTAAAAGAAAGTTATTATGACAACATAGTGGTCTTTGAATTGCTTATCAAGTGACTAAAGACAAAGAGTGACGAGTTGCTAGCTGTCCTACAGTCCTTCTCACTTTGCTTCTTAAGAGTTTTCTCCTCTTTTCCTTTTTTGCCCCCAAAGGTAGTATGACTTGCCTACAATAAAAGTAATGATAAAGAACAAAATCAGATTTTTAATTTCTTTTAAATAATATTAAACAATATTATAGTATAAAGTTTCTCAGCTTATGGTCTTACCATTAGTTTCTTAGCTTCTTTTCCATGCTTTCCTTTCAAACGAAGTTGCATAGCCTTATCTGTTAATTGGTTTGCGCTCATCTTACTCTTGACCATTGCACTGCTTTCACTAGGTGTGTTTGCTTCTAATGAAACCTTTTCTGGTTCAACACTTTCCAAAATATCCTTTAAGTAGTCTTGTTAGTGTTTCATAAGCCAAATTCAGTGAAGTGTAATGGAATATACTTCAGAATTCCAGAAAAGTGAGATTAACTTCATAATGAATTATTGGAGATAGAATCCGTTTAAGAAACAGGAAAGAAACCTCCTAGAGCATTTTTTTTTTAAAGTTGGTAATTCATCACAAAAGAAATTTGAGCAATGTTGATTATGCCTCCAAAACACAGAGAACATATTTGTTGCATCATAAAACTGATGGTCATTAAAGACGTCTAACTATATTTACACGTTTCAGAACCAGTAGTTCCTCAGCATAGGCCCCTGCAAAGCGTAGTGCCTCAATAGTTGTACAGAAAGAGATGTACAAGGAACATGTAACAGCTTTCAATTTCCACCACATACAATGACACAAATATGCAACTTAAGCAATTAAATTAATCTTATTTCTACTTAATGTCATACAACATGGAAAACAAGTTTCTAGAGATTTAGAGCAAACTAATAACATGGACAAACGACACTAATAACAAACTAATAATAATAATTGATTATGCAAATATAAACATGCATACTAAAAAAGACACGGCGGTATATTTGTCTTTCTCTCTAAGTCTGCGGGTTTACTTTCAGAAACTTGGGTAGATTTATGGCGTGTAATACAACACAAAGATTCATAATAGTCACACAGCAGCAGAATTGGTAAGTCAACTCAAACATAAATGCTATAACTTGTGTATATACTCACAGGCGGTAACTCAAGGTCGTGTCACATCTAAATTCCCTTCCATACCTTGTTGAGTTAAAGATAGAACAAAATAAATCATTATCTCGTATCTGTAGATATAAAGTTTATCAGCCACTTCCCCATACATTAAACAAAAGTGATAATGATCAAATGGCAAATAGGATAAATTCATACACCTCTATGATAAATAGCACCCTATTAATTTTATAATGCAACAATCACGTTAATGATCAAATGACAAGAAGGATCAAACTGACAATTTTATGGATAAAAACAGAGAAATATAGTTACATTTACCATCTTGGAAGTTGTTTGATAGGTGGTGTCTCTCCTAGACAACCCGCTTTGGTGGTGAAAATGAGATTGCTTCCTATCAATACGGGCGACTGAGACAGTCCCACTTGTCTTCACTGCACCAGCATCCTAAGGCAACTCTCCATCGTCCACCTTCATTCATTCATTCCCAGCATAATTTTCAGAAAAGCACAAATTCCTGAGGATTTGTGCTGGTTTGATGAAAATAATGTGCTAGTTTTGTGCTAGGAGCGTAACAGTAAAATCACACAAAACATAAATGAAGCAAGACATGTTTTGAATTAGATTATGAAGATAAACACCAAAAGCTTATAGTAATTATCTTTCTTTCTAAGCACCAAAAAAAATATTATCTTTTTTCTTTCCTTTTAAGAAGATGAACTTTCTTTTTCCCAACATTATTGTTTCTAGATACTCTTACAAAAAAGGACAAAGTGGTAAGAAATTCCCATTGAATGCAATAGCAATTCGAGAAAGAAAAAAGAAAATTATGAACAAAATGAAAAAAAATACAAAAAAAAAAATATTTATTGTTCTGAAGTGAATGTAGAAGAGTACTTGAAATATGTACGTCATGGTGGTTGAAAGTGGACTCATCCGTAGCACAATAGCAACAACATTGGTGCGAGGGGATGGATACTTGTAAAAGGCACGCCGATGCTCAAGTTAGACCGTCCACAATGAGGACAATCTGTATACTAGAGGAGATACATACCTTTGAGACTGACATAACATTTATAGGAGCATTTTATGGTGAGTGCAATCTGTATTAAATGCAGTTATTTAATATTAGAATCCGTTAGGGATTGTGATCCCTTTTAACTAATTTTCCTATTTATGTGAGATGTAATTAACTTTCATGTTCATCAAGGATACTTAAGAGATTTATGCCTAATAAATAAGCAGATATACTCATTAAGATAATGCGTAGTAATATCTAGATATTATTCTAGTAGGTCAGGTTGCTCCTGAACTGCTAACCCAAAATCCGGTCAAAAACAGTTACCCCTAGCTTGACGCTTAGATGGGACAGCTAAGTGTCAAGGTACCCATGTTTAGCATGAGCACATGACACATAGTGAACAAAGGAATCCAAGTCAGAGTTAACATCATATCTCACGATGTTTTTGAAAGTGTCGAGGTGTGTGATATATCATAGTATACCTCCAAGGTTGACATGTAAGACCAGGATCTGAGTTGTATCGCTCCACTTATGTTGTCATTCTGCCGTCTGAGGCATGTCATACATTACCCCCATGTGTAGCTCAGGGGGTCTCAACTGCACGCCACAAGTGAATTCCTACAAGGGTGTCAATGATGAACTCCAGCATACTGCGCACCAGGTTGACCCATGAGACATGATCCTGGATCATGGTCAGAACAGTTACCCCAAGCTCAGTGTCTGGCTTAATATAGAGAAGTAACAAGTCTCAATGCTCCTGGATGACGGAATTGTGCTTTACTTGAAGTCGTGGTTCACGCTTCTTTATAGGGCTATGAGTTCTAATTTGGAGACGTTTAATCATGACACTCGTGGACGCATTGTAGTTCGATCCATGCATCAGTTGGCCATAAGTGGACATTTCGGAGTGTAGCCGAGGTCTGTAGAATGAGCCAAAATTTTTGTCATGTTTGCTTCTTTTTTCATGGTCCGTTCCAGTTCCAACGCCCAAATTTTTAAGCACTCGGAAGACTTAGGAGAATTTAATTTCAGGACCTTAGCCCGGGGCCCGTCACCAAATGCTTTGGCATTTAGGATTCCACATGACTTTGGTATAATGTAAAAACCTTATCCGGAGTCTATTACTAATCGCTTTGGTATTTAGGATCCTACGTGACTTTGGTATAGAAACTTTGTCCGGGTCCCATTACCAATCGCTTTGGTATTTAGGATCCTACATAACTTTAGTATAGAAATATTGTCTGGGGTCCATTACTAATTGCTTTGGTATCTAGGATCTCTCGTGACTTTGGTATAAAACCTTGTTCGGGGTCTATTACCAATCGCTTAGCACAATCTCTAGGTTTTGGCCTTTGTTGGTGCTGTACTGGCTACGAACCACCCCCAAACCACTGCTAGACTTCGTCAGCTTTCGTTGTTGCTCGATATCGCAGTGGGCTTGGCGAAGTGGTGACTGTTACAACCACTACGAAGGAAATTAACAATGATTTTGCCATGGTTGGTTCGCGTTGATCTGATAAATGGATCGTCAAATCTAGCATATGGTTCATGTGTTTGACAAATCCATATCTCATGGTAGTGATGATGGGATTTGAAGTTTATCATTTCCCACAGACAACACCAATGTTCTGAAGTGAATTCAGAGGAGTACCTGAGATAGGCACATCATGGTGGTTGAAGGTGGACTCCTCCGTAGCATAGTAGTGGCAATGGTGGTGCGAGGGGGTGGGTACCCATAAAAAGAACTCCAACGCTCAAGTTAGACCATGCACAATGAGGACAGTCTGTATATTAGAAGAGATGCATGCCTTTGAGACTTGACATAACATTTATAGGAGCGTTTTATGATGAGTGCAATCTGTATTAAATGCAGTTATTTAGGATTAGTATCCTATTAAGGATTGTCTTCCTTTTATCGTTGTAGAGAATCCATATAATATATGAACATTGATATTGTAGTTATCAACTATTGGAGGCATTTATGGGTTCTATAATTTCGTAAGATTATGATTGACAGTTAGGATATTGTGTGGATTTAGTGATCTTTGCTATTATGGCTCAATGCCGTAATCCGAGGTCTTGCGGTTCATCATCAGAGCTTGGCTGGGTAGTCGTGGCAGAGTTTGGTGGCACACGTACCGAGTCCGATCTTGTTAGATGGGGATATCAGATCACAATCTAGAACAGTTTCCCTCAGTTTAGGGTGCTTAAATTTTTATAAGAACAATTACCCCGATGGTCGAGGTGTTTAATTTGTCTTCTTTTGTTGTTTGCTTTGTGTTGCTTGCCTACTCATTTTCCATTTTGGGTCCAACGCCCATTATGGTGTTTTTTGCAAACACTTCATAGACTTAAGACTATTTTTAGTCGTAGAAAAACCATGGCCCGGGTCCAACGCCCATTACAGATGAATGCTTAGAGTTCCCTTTAGGACTTGACATAATTTAAAATTAGAACCTTGACTTGGGGTTCGATGTCCAAAATATGTTTGCATTTGGGAGCCCTTTTGCCTTAGGTTTAGTAAAAAACTTTGTTCGGGGTCCATTACCAATCGTTTTGATATTTAGGATACCTTATGACTTTGGTATAATAAAACATTGTTTGGGGTCCATTACCAATTGCTTTAGTATTTAGGATTCCTCGTGACTTTGGTTCAATTTAAGTCGTCCTTAGTTGGGATCTTTTAATATTTACGGTTTAGTGCTAGAATTTTCCTAATACAGGATTTTCCTGTTACACAACCTGTTTAACATAAGACAACTGCGACAGGTACCATAATGACTTAGGATGTCATTATCCTATAATGTCCATAGCAAAAGGACTTTCACTTTCAAAATTCATTTTCCATCAGGGGCGGGCTCAATGGACACTCCCTAAGTTGTCTATAGCTTTGGGGGTCCTTCGCAGCTTTTTAAATATAAGCAAATGTATCATATACAGATGTATCAAAATCACTTTGTTTTATTAAGTTGATAAGGGACTAAGGTTAATACAAAGTGCTCCTATAATGATTGGGACATATCAAAAATGCAATAGACTAAGAGATTAGGCTTTAGAAGGCACTTGCCTATAGTACTTTTTGAGTTTGTCCGCATTCCAGAAGTTCTTCACTGGTTTTCCTATCAATGTCTCCAAAGTGTAGGCTCCTTTTCCAATGCTAACCACAATTCGGTAAAGGTCTTCCTAATTAGGGGCTAGCTTCCCTTGGGAGGCATTCCTACCTCTGATATCAGCTCTGTGGAGAACTAGGTCACCTGACAGGAATTTCCTTGGAATGACCTTAAGGTTATACCGAGCTGTCATCCTCTGCTTCATAGCGGCATCACGTATGCAGGCAATGCGTCTTCTTTCTTCTAGAAGATCTAGGTCTTCTCTGATCAATTCGAGGTTACTGTCAGGTGAGAAGTGTTGAAGACGCTAACTAGGTTCTCCTATCTCCACCGGGATCATGGCCTTGCTACCATGGGTAAGATTGAATGAAGTTTCACCTGTCGTAGAGTGGGGCGTAGTCCGGTAGGCCTATAGGATATGGTATAATTGCTCAGCCTAGTTTCCTTTGACTTCATCTAACCTTCTCTTTAGTCCACGGACGATAACGCGGTTGGCGGCTTCAGCTTGTCCATTTGTCTTGGGGTTTTCCATGGTACTACAATGATGTTTTATTTTCAAACCAGCAAGTAGGTCTTCGAACCTCTTATCTTTGAACTATGTCTCATTATCTGTCATAATGGATTTTGGGACTCCAAACCTAGTAATGATGTGACGCCAAGTGAATTTCTGAATTCGGGCAAAGGTGACTAAGGATTTTGCCTTAATCCACTTTGTGAAGTAATCCATGACTAGCACCAAGAATTTTAGTTGTCCAGGTGCTTAAAGGAACAGACCCAAGATATGCATACCCCATAGGTAAAACGGTCAGGGTACAGACGTCGTAGATAGTTCCTCAGGTGGAGCATGATAAATGTCAGAATGGCATTGGCATTGGCATTGGTTGCATACTTGGACATATGTAAGAGCATCTGCTTCCATTGTTGACCAGTAGTACCCAACCCTGAGTGCCTTTAAAGCCAAAGTTTTGCCTCTTAAGTGGTGTCTACAACTCCCTTCATGGACTACAGCCAATACATATTTTGCCTCCTTTGGGGTGAGGCATTTAAGGAGAGGTGGAGAAAATTCACGCCAGTATAACTGTCCATCATAGATAGTGTATCGAACCACAATTTTCCTTAATTTGGAAGCTTTATTCGGGTCTTTGGGATGGGAACCAGACTGTAAGTATTCCATTATTAGTGTGATCCAAGTGCGCTTTTGTTCTTTGAGCTGGAAGACGAATGTGTCCGTGATGGATAGCTACGAGAGAGTCTCTTGGATTATTGAACGATTGTTACCTGGGCTTTTGGTGCTGGCCAACTTGGATAAAATGTTGGCCCTTAAATTTTGTTCCGGGGGTAAGTACTCAATCTTCACTGTTTGAAAACTTTTGAGGAGTTCTTATACTCTCAGTAAGTACTTCTGAAGGAGGGGCTCCCTAGCCTGATAATCACCTTAGATTTGGAAGGTCACCAGCAGGGAGTCACTACAAAGTCTGATCTTTGTTGCCCCCAAGTCCTTAGCCACTACCAGTCCGATGATATAAGCTTCATACTCTGCCTAGTTGTTCGAAGTTGGAAACTCAAATCTCAGGGAGTTTTCAGTTGTTACTCATTCAGAATTTTCCAAGATTACTCCAGCGCCACTTCCCTTGGTGTTCAAGGACCTATCTACGAATACGGCCCAAGATACTTCCTCTGGATCACCAGGGTCTGAAGCGAGCTCAACAATGAAGTCTGAAAGTGTTTGTGCCTTGATTGCTAACCTAGGCTCGTATATAATTCTGAACTCAGAGAGTTCAATGGACCAGACAATCATCCTTCTTGGTAGGTATAGTTTATGCAGTATTTGTTGGATAGGTTAATCTGTTTTTATCACGATCGGATGGCACTAGAAGTATTGTCTAAGTCTCCTAGTCATGATGATGAGTGCAAATGCAACCTTCTCTATTTTTTGATACCAGAGTTCAAGGCCTTGAAGCACCTTGCTCATGAAATAAACTGGCTTCTGACCTTTGGTCGTTTCCCGGATAAGCACTAAACTTACAACCTCCTCGTGGACAGAGAGGTATACATAAAGTGTTTCACTTGGTTCTGGTCTTGTCAGAATGAAAGGAGAAGACAGGAGGTTCTTCAAAGACGTGAAGGTGCCGTCACATTCTTGAGTTCACTCAAAATCTATCCCTTTTTTTAACAACTTAAAGAGGAGGAGGGATTTGTGAGCACCTTTAGCAAGGAACCTTATAAGAGTTGCGATCCGTCCTGTTAGTTGTTGCACTTCTTTAACACTATATGGACCATACATATCAAGCATCACTTAGCTTTTATCTAGATTAGCTTCAATTCCATGGTGAGTCAACATTAAGCCTAAGAATTTACCAGCCTGGACCCCGAATACGCATTTCTCTGGATTAAGCCTCATGTTGTGCTTTCTTAATTAGGTAAACACTTCTTCGAGGTCTGAGATGTGTGATCCAGACAGTGGGGTCTTAACTATCATATCATCAATGTAGACTTCAAGCATTCTCACCACCTATTTTTCAAATACTCTATTTATCATTCTCTAGTAGGCGGCTCCTGTATTTTTCAAGCCAAAAGGCATTACCCTATGATGAAAGTAGTTTTTTCTTCATCTTCGGGGTACATTAGGATCTGATTGTACCTGGAGTAGGCATCCATGAAAGATAGCAGTCGAAAGCCAGAGGAACTGTCAACCAATTTGTCAACGTTAGGGAGGGAGTATAGATCTTTAGGGCAAGCCTTGTTCAGGTCTGTGTAGTCCACACACATCCTTCACTTTCCATTTGACTTTTTCACCAAGATCACAATGAAAATCCATGTTGTATATGAAATTTCCCTAATGAAATCGGCACTGAGTAACTCTTTAACTTGCTCCTCGATGATCTGCTGCCTCTCAGGGCCAACTTTCTTTTTCTTTTGGAAGACTGGCTTTGCATCTCGTTTAATTGATAAACAATGGCAGATGAAAGTGGGGTCAAGCCTACGCATATCGGATGGCATCCACGCAAATAGGTCCTTGTTTTTCTGCATGAGCTCTATAAGCTAGAGTCTTTCCTGCTCCTCCAGATTTGTGTCTATTTTGGTGACTTGATCAGGATTGTCACCAAGCTGGAGTGAGACCAATTCTCCCTCTAGATGGGGTCTGGTACCCCAGATTTTCTCGTGCACATCTAACTCGGTCATGAAGATGTTGACTTGATCTTGAGCTGGGTTGGATGTGCATGCTTTTGTCTTCTTAGGGGTCCCTCAGATCTTCAAGCTTTCATTATAGCATTTGTGGGCTGCAATTTGATCGCCTTTGATCATGACCACCCCATTATTCTTATTGAGGAATTTCATGGCCTGGTGAGCGGTAGGTACTACAGCGATAATGCCATTCAGAGTAGTACGACCCAAAATAATATTGTATGCCAATGGACAATTGATAATCACATATTTTGTACATTAATAAACTCTCATTTTTAGTCATTTACATTCTTCATGTACTTAATTGATTGAACTTAGTCATGTTTTGTAAGTTTATGCTCAAATTGGGCCTAATTTATTTTTTCCAGCATTAATGAGTTTTGACATTATTTCTGTATTTCGGTTATAACTTGAGTTTTATATATTCAAAAATTATGCATTTTACCTTTTAGGAAAGCTAAGATGAATCTCTACAACTTTGATGAAGAGCTCGAAGTCTCAGTCGGATATCTAGTAGACCTAGTTGGACTTGGAAGTCAGAATATGAGTTTAGAGACCCTTTGATATTATTTTGTCTATAACTTGAGTTGTAGACCTCTAAGTTGCATGGGGTTTGGGCTCAATTACTCATAATGGACCCAGCTTTGTAATTAATAGGTTTTTAATCATGTGAGCCAAAATGCGGAGTAGTTTTGGGGGTTAGAAGGCAGAAAACTGAGGAGCGCTTTCATTCCACACTTTTCTCACCTTCTCTCTAGAACTCTCTTCTTCTCCCTTCTCTCTAGATTTTCATTTTCTTTCTATTCTTTTTTGGAGTTCTCTCATTCTCATGGAGGGCTAAACTTTTGTAATCAATTTAGAATTCTTGAAGAAATTATGGTTTGAATTCTTGAGATCTTGGTTCTATTTTGTGTTTGAATTGCTTTTGGATTCCCCTTGTTCTTCTTCTTCTTGATCTTGAATGCATGAATGGTAATTTTGTTTATGTTTGATTTTGATTGGATCTTGATTTAAGATTGACAATTGTGATTGGATTTTGGTTGATTGATCTAAATTAATTATGATGTTGCAGAGGTTAGGTTACTGATTTGTGCCTAGGTTAATTGAATTCGGTTATCAAATTAATATAGATCTAACATGAGTTGTGCAATTGTAAATTTGTATGTCAATTGTTAATTAAACTCTAGATGATTATCTAGTATGAATTTTGGATTTAATGCAGAGATTTCGATTAAATCTGAATTTACCATTCAAATGCACTTTAATTGTTTGATGAAAGATCTATAACGGAATCAACCCAATTTCGGATAGGTTTCTGAATTGATTGTTTTTTTAATTGAATTTCTCATTTCAATTATATTATTTACATGCTTTGAGTTCTCGAATTCCTCTCCCCAATTTTAGCTTGATCTGATCAAATCGCATATAGGTTACCCACCCTATCTACAGAATACTCACCACCTACTTACACATACTCACCTTATGCTTTGACCTTTATCCTTACACTGTCATTTTCATACCCACCGTATATAGGTTACCGACCCTATCCTCACCCATCACAGCAAAGACCTTCTCCTAATCCGCTTCACAAACCACCACATTCTGACCCTAGCCCTTCTCATTGATATGGTCATCACATTTAGATTAATTTATTTGCCTTTTATTATATTTGCTTAATCTGGGATGACTATATGTATATGTACAAATGTTTCTATTATGCATCTTGTGTTCTATTGATTTGAAAATCAAAGTGTACATGGATATATTTCATTATATAGGATGAAGTACTTTTGAGAACTTTCAATTTTTAAGGGATATTTTGTCAATTTTTTCATAGAATCGAAATGTTTGAACTATTAATGTTAATTGTGTTTATAGGCTTGCTGTAACACCCCAAAATTTCCAATCTCTTAAACAGTAATTTTGACAGTTAACAGAATTTTACTGTTTAGTGATTTCTGAGCGTTGTAAAATTAATTTGATTATTCCGTCAGCGTATTTGATCGTTTTGAGTGATTTATCAGTGTCAGGAAAATAAAAATTTTGGTAGGGTAAAACGTTACGTAATTTAATTTTTACCGTTAGGTAATTATTTTAAATGTCTGATTTAATTTTTATACGTTTTCTAATATTTGTGATTTTTGTGGATGATTATGAATTTTTTGGTACTATGTGGGCCCAGGTGGTACTATGTGGGCCCAGGTGACCTTACGTGGGCCCAGGTGGGTCCCGCAAAGTAAAAATTTTTCTACGCATAGAAAAATTTGTACTTGTTAGACGGAGACAGGGATCTTACTAAACCTGAATCCGAAACAGCTTTTAGAAAATTTCTTGTCTCTTG
The DNA here is from genome assembly GCA_029884605.1 of Ormosia emarginata. Classification (NCBI taxonomy): domain Eukaryota; kingdom Viridiplantae; phylum Streptophyta; class Magnoliopsida; order Fabales; family Fabaceae; genus Ormosia; species Ormosia emarginata. The sequence goes on along the minus strand of JAQQTP010000062.1, from coordinate 24,624,627 downwards.
TATTTTATCTTGTATTTAATTATCGGATGATAAAAATACAAAAAAAAATATTATTTGTAGGATCTGAGAATAAATATTATATTGCGTAGTAGTCAACAAAGAGAGCTTGACTTGATTTATACCCTTGGATGAGAATACTTAGTTTGAATATTAACCATTGATTTAATCAAAGGTTAAAAAAAAACTTAATAAAGCGCTTGGATAATAACCATTGATTTAATCAATGGTGTGAGAATAAGCTTGGTTAGGAAGACTTTGATATCAACCATAGATGTAATCAAAGGTGTAGAATTGGTCTTGAAAAGTGACAAAACCATTAATAACCATTGGATTTAGATTAAATCAAGGGTGGAGATTTAATCTTAAAAAGTAACAAAGACCATTTATGACCATTGGATGTTAATTTAATCAATGGTGAAGATTTAGTCTTAAAAAGTGACAAAGACTAATTATAACCTTTGGATTAAAAGTTTGAAGGAAGCAATCTTGGCCATTAATTTTGGAGACACATCCAATGACTATAATTTAAAGGAGAAAGATCCAATGGCAGATTAAGTCTTCTCTAACTACTTAAATCTACCTAAATCCTAACCATTGAATTAATCAATGGCTAGGAATGCACAAATAATGGTGGCTTGAAATTTGTCACATTTTGAATGCATAATGAAGAGGAAAGGGATGGTTTTGGCTTTTTAGAAGACAAAGAAATAAGCCTTATGTCATTATTAAGTGGTTTTGGTCAATTATGTATTATTCTTGAATTATTTGCACTCTTTGAAGAAGCATGGAGGGGGCTACGGTTTTGAAGGAGTTTAAGTGTGTAGAAAAAGTTGAAGACCATTATCACTCATTATTGATCATTCTTGATCATTCCAAAAACAAAAACACTTAGAAAAATTTCTCTCCTTCTCCTTCTCTAAGCTCACGGTCATGGCACCTAAGAACACCCTCCATCACTCTTTAATTTCATCCAACCTAGTTTCTTGAATCCTTACCTTATTCTAAACAACTTTCATGTTGAAGGTTTCTTCAAAATCCAACATCTAGTACTTCAAATCCAAGCTTCAAGATTCTACCAAAAATGGTAAATTTCATATTTCTTCTTCTAATCTTCTAGTTTTGATTTTCTAAGCCATGATTGAACCATGGTTTACCTATTTCTACACTTGTTATTGATTTTAACATTTGTTTGTAATTTTTTAGGAATTTTCCATGGAGATCCATGAAATTGGTGGAAGAAAAACTAAGTGTTTTCACTTCATTCTTTGTCTTAACCAAATCTAAGAAGCTTTTCTCTCACAAAAATAAAAAATTCTATCTTTGTTCTTTAAGATACACCATTCGGTCATACTACCTAAAACCACCATCCAAGCTCTTTTAATTTCATCCAACTCTAGATCTTGAATCTCCATGATATTCTAAGCAACTTTCATGTTGGAGATTTTCTCTAAATCATTCATCTTCAACATTGTTCTTCAAGCTAAAGATTGAAGCTTTAATGGTGAAGTTTGGTACTTTTCACTTTTCTTTTGATTTTCAAAGTTCTAAACCATGTTTGATCCATAGTTCCTCTTAATCAAGCTTGATATGTTAATTAACTTGTGTTTTGTTTTGTATTTGAGAAGCTCTTGGTGGTGAAGGACTTGGAAAAAGAAACAAATCAAGAAGCTTTGGAGGATCTTCAAGAGGTAAGAGGGAGATCCATCTCACCAACCAAGCGTGGTGGTGAGAGATGGTATTTTATTTGATGGATGTGGAATCCATGTGAGGATTCATATCCATGGTCATGGAATTAATTTGTGGGTGTTTATGAGCTTTGATTAATTTTCTATGCTTGATATGCTTTGCATGATTTTATAGCTTTGATGATATGCTTGATATGCTATACATGCTTTTATGGCTTTAATGGTATGTTTATATTATTTATGATGAAATATATATGTATATGCCATGACTTGATGGTGGAAAGGAAATTAATTTTTGGCTCCAATAGCCAAGGAAGAGCTACGGTTTTGATGCCCTTGATTAGGGTTCATGTTGAAAATTTTCAAGAACAAAAGAATCGATTTTTGAGTACTTAGAACATGGTGGATTTCGAACAAGACACCTCAAAATAGGTGTTCACAAATTAATATTTTCATGAAAGATGAAAATGGATGATTTGAAGAGTATGGAAAATAAACAAAGGAATTGTTTTTCAAGAGAACAAGAATACGATTTTTGAGGAATTTTTATTGATTTATTTTGTGTAAAAAGATCCTAAGTATTTTTCTAAACATGAGTTTTGAAATGAAACGGACGAACGTTGATTTGAAGGATTTGCAAAGAAAGTGAAAAAGAATTTGTAAAGAAAGTAAAAATGAATTTGAACAAATGGGTTTGGTTTTATAACCATTGATATTTCGGTTTTGAAAAACAAAATTTTAATGATTTTGTTTGTGTAAAACCATATCAATTTAAAAGGAAAAGTATTTGATGGCTTTAATGGTTTTGTTTGTGTAAAACCATATTGATTTAGAAGAAAAAAAATGTTTTGATGATTTCATAGTCATGTCCATGCGTTTTTGAAGGCTTGTAATGGCTTGATTTTTATGAACAAAGTGAATTTCAAAGTGGAAACGTAATTGGATTTAATACAAGGATTTTGGAAAGGGAATCAGAGCGTTTATCACTTGAGAAAATCAAGTTTTTGTAAACGAAAATATTTTCGAACTTCAATTTATTTTGAAGAAGGTTGTGTTTGGAAATTATTTGGGAAAAATGGAGAATATAATGGTGTTTTGAAAATTTACTAACGTATAACTTATTTTCAAGTTTTGAAATACGTTAGAAAAATGTTAAGTTTTGAAACGTTGATTTACATCAATGGAAAAGTGATTTTTGTGAAGTATATTTTGAAAAAGAATTTCTTGAGTAAAGAATCATGGAAAAAATATTTTCTTGAGTAAGAAAATATATTAAATGAAATATAAAGTTATATTATTTTGAGAAAAGTTGAAGAGGAATTTTTGAAGGTTAAGAAGTATTTTACGTAATGAAATTATGATGAAAAATGTTTTACGATCTTAAAAACGTGATTTTTAAACTACGCACGCAATTTTGAACAATGTGTTAAAAATGATATTAATTTATTTAAGTCCAAAATAATGTTTGGAATATTGAGGAATATTTTGTGATTGAAAAATGTTGAAAAATATTTTACGTATCTTAAAAATAATTTGAAATACAGATAAAATATTTCTACGCGATTTGAAAAATGTTTAAATATTTCTACACGATTTGGAAAGCGTTTAAATATTTTACGCGACTGAAATATTATTGAAAAATCACTACGTGATTTGAATAGTAATGAGAATATTTTTACGTGATTGTGAAAATGATAGAAAATTGTTATGAGATTTGGAAAGTATTTTGAGAATGATAGAAAATGATTTACGTGACGTAAAAGAATGATTTTTAAATTATGCGATTTTGAAACAATTGGAAAAATACTTATGCGATTTGAAAACGTATATTTTTACGCGATTGAGAAAAATGTTAAAAATTAGTACGTGATTTAAAAGTGCAACAGAAGAGTTGCAGCATTTAAAAAAAACGTAACAGAAGTGTTACGATATTGAGAAAATATAGCAGAAATGTTTCAGAATTTTGAAAACGTAACAGAAGTGTTACGATATTTTGAAAACATAACAAAAATGTTTTGGAAAAACGTGACGGAAATGTTGCGCAATTTTGTGAAAAACACGACGAAAGTGTTTTATAACTATGAAAATGTGATAACATGATTTTTCTTTGTTGAAAATACGATGATTCTTTGTTAAAGCTGTGATTGGTATTATACCCGTGATTGGTATTTGGTGCATTATACATGCATTGGAATGGTCCGATGAGGACTAGATATGACTGATTGCCTAGGAGAAACACACCTCTTGAGCGGGTGTGATATGCGTAGTGTAGGTCACCTGGTTGACCTTGGGGCATCGGGGTGCGGGTTGCCTACAATGGACGGTGAGTCGCTCTCTTTTCGTAACCGTAGGTTAGACCGACGCGACACACCGATGATCCCGACCGAGACACTATTCTTAATCAAGATCGATAAAGACTGTCGTGTATATGCTAGATGTGCAAAAATCAAAATGAGGATTATAGCACGTGGTCCGAGGCATGAGGTATCGACATGATTCTTTTCGATCATTTCTCCGACCTGAGTTTTAGCTCCATGGAGTAGGAAATCGAGTCTTGTGTACATGCATAAACTAAACATTTATATCTGTGTGATATATATTAATTGAGGAATATTGGCTATGACATTTGTTTTAAATAATTGGATGATGATAGTTGATTAATGATGATAGCATGATTTTTAATATTGTATCTGTGTGATAACCATAATGATGATGGCATGATGAGATGATATAACTGTATGATATTGTTATTTGTGTTATCTCTGTGCTGCCATGTTGGTACTGGTGTAGGTGATCTCACCTCTTTGTTATGTTGTTTTTGCTATGTCTGTATTATTAAAATTATACAGTAGAAGGAACGAGTTGTTTTAGACATAGCGGGTGACAAATACCTCTACGTTTGGAGACAACATCGGAGAATGACCTTGCCGACAGTGTTGAAACGGAAAAGATGTTTGAGGACAAGGAACAGACATAGAATAAATGTTTGATGCTTCAAGATGGACATTCCGATGAACATTCTGACATTAGGGACAACAATAAGGAGTGGACATTCATGACTTGTTGGGGAGCAGTGTTGACAAGGAGTAGAGTTCTGATGTATCAAGTTTGATACAGGAGAAGGAACAAGTATGTTAAGTTTTCATCGTTAGTGTTACACGTGCTATTAAGTAGGAACCGTAATAGGTTTGCTACTGTGGAAAAAGAAAGAACAAAAGAGTCTGTCAATTTATATTTCTCTTTAAATTGTGTGTCAATATTGAATAATGAGTAATTGAAATATGATTACCTAATATTTTCAGTAAATTTACGTGTCAGTAAAGAAAGAAATTTTTAAAACCATATTTTTATAATTCAAACTTGTGTGAACTTCTTTTCAGATTATGAGTCGGGAGTCGGAAAATGCGATGCCCTAGAGAGGGTGTTACACTTGCTATACTAGTATTCTAGCCCATGAACCAGTCGTGACCCTGGTTTTGAGTGGTCACAAATTCATCATACGTTATTGTGACATACTTATATTGTTTTCATTTTTTTTAACTTAATCATAGGTCACAAGTAAATTATAAAATATATTTTTTATCATATTGCAACAAAGCAGTTGAATTCCATTAATCACATTATAATTAACTGAACAATTACATCATGGTTGAGATAGTTGATTCACACAATGAATCATTCTCTATCCCATTTATATGCTAAACAACCTATAGCAAATAAAACCAAAACAAACAAAATCACACTCACTAGTTTCCATTTTTTCAATTCTTCCTCATACAACATAATTCTATTCCTAAGCTCCTTAATTTCTTTCTCATTCATGTCAATCCTTTCATCTATTATTCTAGTTTTATCATCCAACCATTGAAAAAAGCCACATGTTTGTTGTTTATCACTCCATAAAGGACACGTAAGAAATCGACAACCATAGCCCCTTGTCTTCTTCGAAGTATAAATCAAAGTCTATTGTTTCCATCCACACTTCTCAGAAGAACTTTGTGCACCTCATCTGCTCCTCATCACGGATGAACCACTCATACTAGAGCTTATCTCTGATGTATGCACAAAATCTCCTCTCATTTTCTAGCAAACCCTAAACCCCAAATGTGTCAACCCAAAAGCTACATCCAATAATGAGTATTAGAGAGAGTTTAGTGAGAGAAAAAGTTTAGAGAGAAGGTGAAAATTTGAGAAATGGAAAACTTGGCCGGTGGAAGGAGGGAAGAGTTGCTTAAATAGGTGTCCAATAAGAAAGCTCCAACATAGTTGGAGTTATTAGGCCGATAACTCCAACAAGGGTGGAGTTATCCACGTGTTAGCGCCAAGCGTTGTGTTAATGCCAAAACGCTTAGCGTTAACACGTGGATAACTCTACCCTTGTTGGCAGTATCATCCTAATAGCTCCAGCCACATTGGAGCTTTCCTATTAGAAACGCTATCTCCTTTGATGCTATCTACGTGAAACGCAAAATAATAAAATATTTTAACATGGCAAAAAGTATGACATTCTGATAAATTGTTTCAAAACAATAGTAATTCGATAAATAGTTTTGTCACTAAGGGCAAAAGGGTCAAAACACCCCTTGAATTTGAGTTTTGGTCACCACACGAGGAACTATTTCCTTTTATATAACAAACTGATGTGAAGAGTGCGTTTTAAGATGGAATAAGAAAAAATTTAATATGGGTATACATGAAAGTAGACTCTAAAATACTCTTATCATATAAGTAAAAAAAACACAAATTTATTTTTTTATATAAGATTTTGCTTTTATGTTATTTAATTTTTTATTATTCCAAAGATAAGTGAATATTAAATGTAATTAAGAATTTTAAAATTATTGATAAATAATTTTCTGTTTCGATACATATAAAAGTATACATATATATATGTATATTTAGCATTATCACTCTTATTATTTATGCAATAACAAGAAAGAGATATCAAGATAAACAAGCATTCAAAGTAGAAAAAAACCAACTTCCATATTATGATACATCAAGCTTCTGCACTAATCAGTTTAAGAATTGGGTAAAAAAAGGAAGGACATATAAAGTATAAGAACTTATCAAGTCAAACTAGATGAAATTATTGGAGCAATGACAAGGTAACTTGGAGCATACAATTCGAACTATGTGATCCTCTAATTAAATCCGAGAAATCAAAGCAAACTCCAGCAAAAGAGGACAAAGTGGTTAGAAATTCCCATTGAAAGCAATAGCAATTCAAGAAAGAAAAACGAAAATTATGAACAAAATGAAAAAAAATACAAAAAATATATTTATCAATAATTTGTCATTAATTATTTATCAATAATTTTTAAATTCTTAATTACATTTATTATTCACTTATCTTTGGAATAAAAATATTAAATAACAAAAAAAAACAAAATCTTATATAAAAAAATAAATTTATGTTCTTTTAATCATACAATAAGTGTATTCTAGAGTCTACTTTCATGTAAACACATACTAAATTTCTTCTTGTTTGATCTTAAAGTACGCTCTTCACATCAATTTGTTATATATAGGTGAAATAGCTCCCTATCTGATAACTAAAACTCAAATTAAAGTACTCAAAATTAAGGTTAATTGATAATCACATATTTTATACTTTAATAAACCCTTATTTTTAGTCATTTACACTCTCCATGTACTTAATTGATTAACCTTAGTTATGTTTTGTAAGTTTCGACTCAAATTGAACTTAATTGATTTTTTTAGTATTATTTTGGTCTTATATTGTTTCTGTATTTTGGCCATATCTTGAGTTTTAGATGTCTTATAATTTTGTATCTTACCTTGTAGGAAAGATAATAGAGAGCTCTACAACTTTCATGAAGAGCTCCAGGGAAAAATCGGACTTCTAGTATAGCTAATTGGGCTTGGAAGTCAAAATACGAGTTTTGTGACTGGAACCCGAATAGTATGCAGTAATCATTGCATAATTTGAGTTGAAGGAATTGAAATGGGCTAAAAATTTGGCATCTGAATGTTAAGACCCATATCTACAACTTTTATGAAGAACATAAGAGTTCATTCGAATAGCTTGAAGGTCATATTGGGTTTGGAAGTCAAAAGAGAGGTGCTGAAACTGGGCCTGAGTAGTCTGCAGTAATTGGGTCATATCTTAGGCTGTAGGACGAATTTTTGGATGATTCTGATGGCATTGGAAAGCTGAGACAATTTCCTAGAACTTTCATGAAAATCACTTTACTTTGTTCTGACGTTATCTATGAGTTCATCATTGAATGATTTTGGAGACAAGAAATTTTAATAATTTTTCACTCACAAAAGTTCTTTGGCATTTTCCACTCATCTGCCCACTCATCCACTCACTCATTAATCAATTCCCTTATCATTTTAAATCCCTAATCCTCTATAAAAGGGACCATATGCAGATCATTTGGAGAATCTTGGTTTTAGATTAAGTTCAAACTATTATATTATTTACTTGTAGTAATTTTCTTTTGTTGTAAATAGAAATTATGATCATCTTCTTCTTCTTCTCTGTTTCTTTCTTCTTGCTCATGGGTGACTAATTTTCATCTTGTTTGAGTGAAGGAGTGAAGCTTTTGGTAATAAAATAAGGTTAGATTAATTTTTTTCTTGTGCTTAAATGATATATTATCAAGTGATCATTATACGTGTTGTATTTTGTTTCCAATCAATTTAGAAACCCTCCTTGTAAAGTGGAGTTCTTGATTCATTATAGACAAATGATTTGGAACAATGAATGCTTGAACCCATTTACAAGTGTAGGTATTGTTAAATAATTCTAAATAGACTTTCAATGTTTTATTCTCCGATTTGAACATCTGTTGTGTGTGGATTTCAATTGAGTTATAAAAAGAATTAATCTTGTCCTTAATTTATTACCAAAAGTGGATCTTCTAGCCCAAATAAGTTCTTTAATTTAATTGTGAACAATTTTTATTATCTTTATTATTGTGACAAAGCCTTCCCTTATCTTAAATAATTTTTCTTCATCAATTTCCTGTTGATCGACCTCAAACTCCCGAGAAATTTATTACTTGAGACAACCTGCACTTGAGTTTGCTTCCTTTAATCTGCACTAAGTTTTTGGCTCCGTTGCCAGGGACTTGATTTGAAGTTTTAATTTATTGAGATTTTTTTCTTTAATAAAATTTGTTCTCTCTTCTCCCTCACCGGAGCAAAAGATTGACTTGTTGATCCTTCATTTCTTTACTAACTCTCTAACTTTCTTTCTAACTTACTAACTTGTTAATATACTAACTTTCTAACTTTTATATTTATGTCATTTATTTATGCTTCCTAACTTTTTAACTTTTATATTTATGTCATTTAATTTTGTTATCTAACATTTTAATTTATGTAATTTAATTTTGTTTTTTGACTTACTAACTTGTACATTATTTTTTTTTTTTTATTTTTAAGCCATTTATTTATACTTAATATTTAATGGCTGGTGTAAACTGCTGACTTGTACATTATTTTTTCTATTTTAAGTCATTTATTTATGTTTAATTAGTATCGTGATTTAAATTCTACTCGTTTGGTTAAAATTAATTCTAGTACATTATATATTGATTTGTTTGAATTACAATCACACACAATTGACACAACAACTGAAAATGAAAGTATACATGATGAACATAAAAATCAACCGTTGCGAACCATGCGTGAATATTTACAACTACCTCAAAATTCTAGTCCATCATGTTTTATCTTTCCACTCGATGCTAACAATTTTATATTTAAGTCAGGTATAATTTCTTTACTTCCTAATTTTCACGGTTTAGAATCTGAAAATCTATATTTACATCTAAAAGAATTTGAGGAAGTATGTATTGCTTTCAATGATCAAAATTACACTGAAGATATTATTAAGCTTAAATTGTTTCATTTTTCTTTAAAAAATAAAGCAAAATCTTGGCTTAACACTTTGAAACCAAGATCGATTGGCACATGGCAAGAAATGCAAGGTGAGTTCTTAAACAATTTTTTTCCAACACATAAAACCAATGTTATGAAAAGACAAATCCAAAATTTTCTCAAAATTCAAATGAAGCATATTTTCAATGTTGGGAACGATTTAAAGATTTGTTAAATTCTTGCCCACATCATGATTTTGAAACATGTCACACTATAAGCTTCTTTTATGAAGGTTTGACACCTGAAACCAAACAATTTGTGAAAACAATGTGTAATGGTGAGTTTCTTGATAAAGAACCTGATGAAGCTTTACACTATTTAAACCAGTTGGCGGAAAATTCTCAATCTTGGTATGGTATTAATATTTCTGAAAATTCAATTAGATCTAACCTTACAAGTGCTAATGAAGGAAAATATCACCTTATTCAAGAGGAAGATCTAAATGCTAGGTTCGCCAGTTTAGCTAAAAAAATTGAAGCAATAAAATTAAGAAAAGCAAAAGAAATCAAATCTGTGCAAAATGAAGAAATTTGTGGCATTTGTTATGACTTAGGACACTCAACACATGAATGTCCCAAGATTCCTATTTTTAAAGTTGTACATGAGTATGTAAATGCAATGAATAATTTTAAAAAGTCATTTACTTCTTCTTTTTCAGATTCATACAATCCGAGATAGAGAAATCACTCGAACTTCAGTTGGAAGAATAATAATCATTCACAATTCGTGTAACCACCATCTCTTCAGGAACAACAGGACTCTCAAAATTCTCAAGGATATGCACCTTATGTCCTACCATATAGGAAAAACCTTGAAGAAATACTGCATGCATTCAAAGAAAAGTAAGAGGCCATTAATAAATAAAATAATCAAACCATGATTGACATAAAAGAAACTCTTGCTAAACTTTCTTCTGCACTCACCATTCACGAAAAAAGAAAATTTCTTTCTTAATATCAACCAAATCCCAAGAGTTAGTACAGTCTAAATGAGGGTAGTTCAGAAAACTAACAAATGGATTAAGTCAAGTCAGTGATAACTCTTAGGAGTAGAAAAGTTGTTGAAAAACAAATTCCCGAACCTTGTGAGAAAGATGATGAACCAATTCCCCAAGAAAATGAAGAAGTTGAACAAAAAGAGACCAAACTCTCACTTGTACCCCTATTTCCTCAAGCATTAAACAATTCAAGGAAATTGAACTATAACATTAAATTTTTTGAAATTTTGAAAACAAGTAAAGGTTAGTATTCCTCTGTTAGATGTTATCAAACAAATTCCTTCTTATACCAAATATTTGAAGGACTTGTGCACTGTTAAAAGGAAACTAAATGTAAAAAAAAAAGTATTTTTGGCTGAACAGGTAAGCTTCATTCTTCAGAATAATAATGCGTTGAAATATAAAGACTCTAGTTATCCTACAGTTTCATGCATTATTAGAGAACATAAAATTGAAAAAGCTTTACTTGATCTTGGTGCTAGTGTCAATTTGCTTCCATATTCAGTTTATCAGCAACTCAACTTGGGTGAGTTAAAACTAACTTTTGTAACTCTTTTATATGCTGATAGATCAATTAAAATTCCAAGAGAAATAGTGGAAGATGTGTTGGTATAAGTTGATAAATTCATATATCCTGTGGATTTTATTGTCTTGGATACTAAACCTATGGTTGATAGTTGCAAGTCAATTCTTATTATTTTAGGCCGTCCATTTTTAGCAACATCTAATGCTTTGATAAATTGCAGAAATAGAGTGGTGAAGCTAACATTTGGAAACATGACACTGGAGCTCAATGTTTTTAACATGTGCAAGCAACCATACGAAGTCCCTAATGAAAATGAAGAAGTTGAAGGAATTGAAGCCATCATAGATGGTCATCTTCAAACAAAGAGTTCTTCTGATCCATTGGAAATTTGTTTAGTCAATTCATTTGATTCAGGCATGCAATTAAATGATGATATCTCTGAAATATGCTCTTTACTTGATTGTACAAAGGTAATAGAGTACAAAGGATGGAAGCCAAGATTTGAAGAGATAAAATCCATGAATGATAATGCCCATGAAGAAGTACACACACCAGAACTAAAGTCATTACCTGTTGGGTTGAAGTACACATTTTTGGGAAAAGAGCAAAGCTTTCCAATGGTAATTTCCTCGTTCCTTATTGAAGAACAAGCAGGTATGTTAACAGAAGTACTTAAAAGGCATAAAAGTGTAATTGGATGGACATTAAAGGACATAAAGGTATTAATCTATTAATTTGTACACATAGAATACATTTAGAGAATAATGCTAAAACTTCTTAATAACCTTAAAGAAGATTAAATCCACACATGAAAGAGGTAATTAGAACTGAAGTCCTTAAATTACTTGATATTGGAATTATCTATCCTATCTCTGATAGCCAATGGGTAAGCCCTACACAAGTTATGCCTAAGAAATCTGGAATAACAGTGGTTGAAAATGATAAAGGTGAATTAATACCTATGCGAGTCTCATCCAGTTGACGTATGTGTATTGATTTTAGAAAATTAAATGCTGCTACTAGGAAAGATCATTTTCCCTTGTCATTTCTTGATCAAATTCTGGAAAGGGTAGCAAGACATCCATACTATTGTTTTCTTGATGATTATTTAGGTTATAATCAAATATCAGTTGCATTGGAGGATCAAGAAAAAACCACTTTTACATGTTCCTTTGGTACTTTTGCATATAAAAGAATGTTTTTTGACCTTTGTAATGCTCCAACAACATTCCAAAGATACATGTTAAGTATTTTTAGTGACATGATTGAGCATTATTTAGAGGTTTTCATGGATGATCTAACAGTTTTTGAAAATTCTTTTGAAAATTATCTTGATAATTTAGAAAAAGTTCTTAAAAGATGCGAAGAAAAAGGATTTGTGCTAAACTGGGAAAAATGTCATTACATGGTTACCTCAGGAATAGTGTTAGATCATGTGATTTCTTCTAAATGAATTGAAGTTGATAAGGCCAAAGTTAAATTAATTACCCATTTGCCTTCCCCAAAAACAGTCAGAGAAGTTCGTTCGTTCTTTTTGAGGACATACAAGATTTCACAGAAGATTCATTAAGGACTTTAGTGTCATATCTAGTTCATTATGTAATCTTCTATTAAAAGATGCACCATTTGATTGGACTCAAGAACGTCAAAAATCTTTTAGAAAATTAATTAGTCTTCTGACATCTGCTCCTATCATACAATCTCCTAACTGTATGTGATGCTAGTGATTTTGCTGTGAGGGTTGTTTTAGGCCAAAGAAAAGAAGGTAAGTCTCGTATGATTTGTTACGCAAGTAAAACTTTAAATAGTGTACAAATGAACTACACTACTACTGAAAAAGAACTATTTGTTGTAATATTTGCACTGGACAAATTTCAATCTTATTTAATTGGTTCTTCTATTGTGAATTTCACCGATCATGTTACTGTTAGATATTTGATGTCTAAGCAAGATGCCAAACCAAGATTGATATGGTAGATCTTGTTGCTTCAAGAATTCAACATCACAATAAAAGATAAGAAAGGAGCCAAAAATGTTGTCGTAGATCATTTGTCTAGACTTACAACAGGTTCACTTTTTGATAGCACACCTATCAATAATTCTTTTCCCGGTGAATTTTTATTTTCTGTCAATTCCATGCCTTGGTTTGCTAACATAGTCAACTTTCTTGTAATAAGAAAGATGCCGCCTCAATGGACGCATCAAGATAGAAGGAAATTTTTGACAAAGGTGAAAAAATTTTATTGGGATGACCCATACTTATCCAAATATTGTCTTGACCAAATCTTTCGGAGATGTGTGCCCGACAGTGAGGAAGATAGTGTCATTAAATTTTATTACTCAGAAGCATGTAAAGGTCACTTTTCTTCAAAGAAAATAACTGCAAAAATTTTATAGTGCGGATTTTATTGGCCCACTTTATTTAAGGAATGCTACACCTTTTGCAAAAGCTGCGAAAATTGTCAAAAAATAGGCTCAATTTCTAAAAGAAACATGATGCCTCTGAACCCCATCTTTGTCATTGAAATTTTTTATTGTTGGGGAATTGATTTCATGGGCCCATTTCCAGTCTCATTTGGATTTGTGTATATTTTGATTGCAGTTGATTATGTCTCAAAATGGATTGAGGCGATTCCATGCTGACACAATGATCATAAAACTATTCTCAAATTTTTAAAAGAAAATGTCTTGTGTTAATTTGGAATCCCTCGAGTTATCATCAGTGATGGGGGAACACATTTTTGCAATAAATTATTTGAATCTTTAATGAAGAAATATGGTATTATACACAAAATTACTACCCCTTATCACCCTCAGACAAATGGATAAGTTGAATTGGCAAATAGGGTAATTAAACAAATTTTGGAGAAAATGATTAACCCAAATTATAAAGATTAGTCTTTAAGACTAAACGATGCACTTTGGGCTTATCGTACTGCTTTCAAAACATCTTTGAGCATGTCACCCTATCGGTTAGTCTATGAAAAACCTTGTCATTTGCTTGTAGAATTGGAACATAAAGCATTTTGGGTCATTATAGCTTTCAATCTAAACCTTGATTATGCTTGCAAGATACGCAAATTACAATTAAATGAACTTGAGGAATTGAGAAATGATGCACATGAAAACTCAAATATTTATAAAGCTAGAACAAAAGCTTTTCATGACAAGACAATTTTGAGAAAATCTTTTGAAATTGTCAAGAAGTTCTGCTTTATAATTCTCGTATGCACCTATTCCCTAGAAAATTGAGATATATGTGAAGTGGTCTTTTTGTTGTCAAACATGTGTATCTTCATGGGGTTATAGATATTGAGAATCCTAGGAATGGTAATGTGTTTAAAGTTAATGGACAAAGACTCAAACCATTTCTGGAAAACCAAGTTGATGAGGTAGAATTCATCTTTCTTTCTGATCCTTGTTATGAATAGAATTTATTCTAATTTTGTTGCCTTCTTTTTGCAATTCTTTGTGTTCCTGGTTACATGGCGGATAATGATAATCTGTGACTCTCGAGTCGGTTTGTTTTTTAGTTTCCCAAAATAACCAATTCCTTCTCCTTTAAAATGGATGTCATTCTTTCAAACTTGAGAAAACATTTTCCTTCTCTCCCTCAAAATGCTCTAACAAAAATCTAGAAAGCTAGATGTGAAAGATTAAGTCTGTTAATGCACAAGGATATGCTAGAAGATGTACGCTGGATAATTGAAGCAAAGGTCCATCTAGCAGGTGAGTCTTCAATTTTATTTGACTTATACATGACAAATCTTGGAAGAAGATTGTATTCTAAAAGGAGAAGAGCAAGAAAGTTACAAGTCTATCACAAATGTGCACGATGGAATTGTAACAAGCAATGTTATTCTTTGGGGATGGTTTCTGCAAATAGAGAAGATAAAATATTTTTCATTAAGAATAGACTGAGTAAGGAGTCATTAGATGATATCTTATTGACTCTTGAGACGCATTCTTATGGATTTGTGCATCGTAAAATTCTTAATTTGTGGAATCTCTTCAAGGATGAAGAAAAACGTTACAGTCTTAGGAATCTGACTCTAAAAGACCTTGTTTGCCAATTTATAAGAAAATTAGATGGGAAGCTTATCCTTGACTCATAGAAGACGTTTAAGCCGTTACTGAACGTGAAACTAGAGGCAGATGTGAGTCATATCACCACCAATCTATACATATTATCTTCTTCTTCTTCATGTTTTCTTAAAAAAAAAAAAGAAAAAAAAAGAGAAAGAATAATAAAAAAAACAAGGTTAAAAGAGATAAAAATGAGAAAAGGACGACGAAACTTCAGTTTAACTTAGACTTTACTTAGATTAGGAGCCCCAGATGGATGTTCATCTTTTCATATACTTAAGAAGAGACCTTCACACACTGATATATAAATAAGGTTTTGTACCATGCTCTGTAGAGAGTCATTCTCAGTGTCCCAAAGTTTACCTTCTAGGCAAGCTGAGATGATGGGCAGATAGAAGCGCCCTGTGTTGGCATACTTGTGTGACTATGCAACTGAGATGAATCCTATGATTTAATGTCATGGGCTCTCCAGCGACCTCTTACTGATTGTGGTTCTTAGGTGATAACTGTTAGATTTACGCACTTTAATTAGTTACGTCGTAGCTCAATCCAATATATTCCACAAGCGGGAGGGAGAAGAATTCCAAGATTGGCTGAGCCGTCTTGGTATTACTGCACTCATGACACGCAGTATAAAGATACGTCATGAAAACTGTATATAAAGGTATATCATCATTTGCTATTATAACTATTTTATTTTTGTATGATTTTATTGTATTTTGGTTTTGGATAGACGATCCTTTGAGCAGGGTCCTTCAGGGGTTTCTAGACTTCTTTACCATGATGGTTTTCTTGAAGTAAAACAAAAAAACAAAAAAAAACCAAAAAACAAAAAACCAAAACAAAACAAAAAAAAACAAAAAAAAAAAAAAAAAATTGTATTTCTTAATTTTTAAACTTTTCTGACAACAGCTAACCTACCCTTATAGGTGCTATTATTATCATTTCCATTCTTTTTCCTATTTAAACACTCAATTTTCTCCACTCTTCTCTAACTCAGAATCATTCAAAGGGAAATGTGAGTATAGAAATGAAAGGTGTTTCTGTTCGTCAACTTAAAAATATATGTATATTTTGTAGGTCTAAGTATGGAAAGAGTTTAGAGTTTATAAATGTAGCTACCATTCTTGGTCGATCACTTGCTGCGAGAAATATTCATCTTGTATATGGGGGAGGTTGCCGTGGGTTAATGGGGATTGATTCATTTGCTACATATATGGGAGACAGTTAGGTTTTAGGTGTCATTCTTGGACCTTTCACTCAACAGAACATCACTGGAAAGACAATTGGGGAGGAACTTAAGATATTTTCTATGCATGAATGAATGAAAATAATGCTTGACAATTCTGATGCATTCATTGTCTTACTAGGTATGACGCACCGCCCCCTTTCCTCATTATTGGAAGGAGAAGGGCGTCACGACTTTATAAATTCAAAATTTCAAATCAAATTATTGCGAAATGTGAAGTAAATTTATCCCAAGTTATAAAATCAGTAATTATTAAAACCATAATATTTGACTAAAATATCCTTAAATCATGAATATACGGATGACTTACACTCATTTTTAACTTGTTAGATCACTTTCATCTAATGGTTACAATGAAATAATCTCAATTAATGAAAGTGGATCATGAATATATATATATATATATATATATCCTCCTCATATATATATATATATATATATATATATATATATATATATATATATCACATATACATAAATGTTTACATCAATTGGCTCGTGTAGAATATATACAATTCTGTACCACAAAATACTTACAAAAACAATGGCACTCTAAATAAATATGCGCACTCAAAATGTATAAGTGATCAATGAAGACTGACTAGCAAAAAGACACGACCAGCCCAAGTCCTACATACCTAAACCATAGGGTCCTCCGAGGGATCCTCTTCCGATTCCTCGGAAGAAATCACCACAGTGGGAGGTATACCCTGACAAACAGGTATCCGCCTAGAGGACACAACACTATCCTCATGAGGAGTATAGTAGAAGTTACCCTACCATTCTCGAATAGGTACGTTAAACACTAATTGTACAGACACAGAAAAAGATAAGACAAGGGGGTGTTGAAGATCCCCACAAAAAACCAACGTCAAATCTTCAGTGTAGGTGTCTCTCTCATTAGCCAAGTTGACTGAGCACGTGTCCACTCCATCATGAAAATACACAAGCACATAACCCAAAATATGCAATCTTGAAGTCATCTTAGTACAACAGCTATCACAAATCAAGAAGGGGTAGATCCTCTTCAAGTCCTTCTTGGTCTTTAATTAATCAGAACATGCGGTAAAATAATACAACATAACAAAGAGGTGAGAAATTCGAAATCATTACCAACAAGTAGTGTAAAGATAGTACGGACAAAAATACCATCCAAATACAGGAATCAACAATATCAAATATCAACAATAATAATAATAATATCAATAATGTAATAGTTCAATAAGTTATTAAATAAATAATCATATACGAAATGTCATGAGGGTATGCAGACCCACTATGCATGTACACAATGTAATCAATTCTTACTCCATGGAGCTAGACAAATATTTTGGAGAGAATGATCAGAAGATATATCTGTATCTCGTTAGCCATAAATCATGTGCTTTCAATAAAATCAATGTTTGCCCAACAAGGCTTTATACAAGACATTCTATACCAGATCCTGATTGAGGTGAGTGTCTCGGTCCGAATCGTCAGTGTGTTTACATTAGTCTGATCCACGGCCCAGGGGAGGTACCAGCTAGCCATTGTGGACACCCCATACCCCGACGTCCCCAAGGTCAACAAAGACCTACACTAGGCCCATCACACCTGCACGAAGGTATAATTCAACTCCTTGGCTCATACAGCCATACAACAGTCCACATGACTTCACAAGGTATGATGAATGCCTCAATGCACACATGCATACATAATATCATCAATGTCATGCAATCCATGATCATACACCATCATAACTCATAGTAATTATCAATATATCAAGATTTCACTTATGGGTACGATAATAGCATTATCATTTCAATTCTTGTTTCTCTATTCAAGTTTACATTTCCCTTTATCATTAATAAAATTTATTTATTTAAAGTCTTATGAATCTCAAAGTCTCACTTACACTCATTTCCCTTTAAAGATCATAAGTCATTATAGTATTATATTAAAGTCCTCATTTCTTTTATTTTCTCATCTTATGAATTCTCAATTTAGTATTAAGTCACTTAATTATTCAAGCTTCACTTTAATTTCAATTTTTCTTCTTGATTTCCTTAAATGTCCAAAACACTAATATTCTTAAGTTTCAAAATTCCTCTTTTTGCTTATTTATTTTCAATTATTTAATTATCTCACTTTTAACTTAATTCTTCTAAATTTGAATTTTCTTAAAGATTTATCCAACTTTTCCATTTTTCCTTCTTCATAATCGTGAACCCTAGGTTTAAGGAATTTCATTTTCATCTTCTCAATCCATTATTTTGATTCCTCAATCAACTTATTTTTCACTTAAGCTCATAAGTTCCAAGTCATTACTAATTTAGTCATAAGTTTTCCCTATTTTCATCCTCTTGGCCGTGACCTCACCTAAGGTCTCAAGTCCACATTTTTCATCATTTCTTCCATTAACTCATTAAGTTCCAACTTAGGGCAATAATCTCATTTTGGTTCTCATTGTAAGGCCACAAGGCCGTGAGCCATATATCAAGAAACAAGGTGCTCTTAATCTTTCAAACATGATTTCAAGCATACAACGCATCACAAAATACCAATAACACATAATATATCAACCTCATACAACAACACCATACAATCACATAACAACAAATCATTGAAAACAAACATTCAAGTGGAGAGATCACCACATGGATCCTCCACCATCAACACCTAAAATTCGTCCCCCACCACCATGTGTGGTTGATGAGAATGTTCTCCCTCTTACCAAAGAAAAAGACAAGAAAAATGCTTTCTTGATGACCCTTGAAGATTTCGTCCAAGCCTCCAACAAACCCTAGAATTTTTACCTCACAAAATTAATATTCCAAGCTTGAAAAAGAGTGAATCAATGGTCATAAAGAAGACCATGAACATGAAAATGAAGAAGAGAAAGTGAAGATCAAAAGTTTACCTCAAAGCTTCAAGCTTTGCTCTCTAAGAAAGATGATAAAGATGGAAGCTTTTGGAACTTGTTTCAACTAGAGAAGCGTTTAGAATGTAATGAAGATTTAGGAAATGTGAGTGGATGAAAATTTTGCAAACATGGAGGGTAGCAATGGTGTGATGACCATGAGGTAGGAGAAGAAGAAGAGAAGAGAAAATGAGAGAAAATGGAAAGTGGAGTGAGAAAGTGATAGGAAAGTGTTTTGAAATGAAAGTGAAATGTGATAGGTGAAATGGAAAAAGTGATATTTTGTCATATTTTCCTCCACTTTGCCGTGGAGCTACAAGGAGGGGGGAGAGAGATTTGGCTTCTCCTACAAGCCATGAGGAAATTGCTTGGAAGCTTCCTCCAAGCTTCTCTAACAAGCCAAGTTTCCACTTTTTGAAAAGTCAAAGTGATGTTACAATTGTGATGTCATTAAAGTGTTCTTTAAAATATGACTAACACTGTATCAAATTTATTATTAGTGAACAGAAGTTATAGTAAACAAAAATCAGTATTTATTGTCTAATGAATAATAAAATTTCTCTGTGTTTTTTATTTATCAGATAAAAATCTCGTAAAACGTAAATTTCGTAAATTGTACCCGGCCTCAGGTTTAGTAAGATACCCCATCAACGTTTCTACAGTTCAAGGTTTACCAGCCCAGAGGAAATATTTCATTTTTTCGGCTCTGCTCAATGTGTACACAAATTGAGAAAAATATTAAAATATTAAAATAATTCAAATAATTTCAGAAAAATTCTTAAAAATCACAAATATTATAAAATAAATATTTATCATAAAATAAATAATTTTCGGGGTGTTACACCAAGTAATTTTGGTACTTTGGAAGAAATTTTTCAAATTGTCTCTTGGGCCCAACTGAACATCCACCATAAATCCATAGATTTGTTGAATGTAAATAATTTCTTTGATCTTTTGTTATCTTTTCTTGACCATGCTATGGAACAAAAATTTATCACACCTTCCACAAGAAAACTTCTTATCTTTGCTTCCACTATTGATGAGTTAATTGATAAATTAGAAGTTTTTGTTTATAAACCTGATCCAGCAATAGCTCAGATAGATTGGTCAGCAAGAAGCAGTAAGGGAAGCAGCTTGAAACGAAAGTTTGATTTGACACTTTGTTTATAACTTTTCTTTACCTTTGATTTTATTTACCGTACTTTGTGTCAGATTTCTCTAACAGGTAATATCTTCTATTATTTTCTCATCTATATTTTAACATTGAGGACAATGTTGTGATCTGATTGGGGGGAAGGATAATTGACCAAAAATTAAAATAAAAATTTAGAAGTATGATATGATTGTCATGGACTTACTAAACCAATGAATGATGACAAAGTAAGGAATAATTTTACTCCTGAGACACATCTAAATTGGGAAATATGTTTAGTGATATGACTGTCAGAAACTTATTCGTAGTAAAACTAATTAAGAATGACAGAGTAAAGAGTAAATTTTGCCTTGGAGGTAAGTTTACTCTTGAGATGCATCTTAGTAAAGAAAATAATTATTTTGTGTAGAAGTAGCAAATGAATTCTTAGATCTTAGCATAAATTGTCTTCTTTCTTAAAAATCACAAGCTTGGATATGAATGTTGATATGATGGATTGAGAATGATAAAAATATGTCTTGTGAGATTTTGAACCTATTGATGAATGGATTGAATATCTATACCATTCTCTTCTTTCTTGTGTGATTTTTTTTCACTCATGAATTATTACTCTAGAACTTGCTTTGATTCTTTTTAAGGCTACATTTTCATATGCATACATAAATATGATTGAGATATTTTGAAATAACTACTTTAACCAAATAGTCATCCTTGCATATTTTCCCTTGTGTAACCCTTTTGAGCTTATTTGATCATTCCTTATTTTTAGTTCATTACGTGCCTTTAAAAAAAATATGTTTTTACCCAACCTTAGGGAATAATAGAGCATTGGCCTTGTTCTTGAACAAGTGTGGGGGTGTGTGTGTAAAATGTTAAAAAAAACAAAAAAAAAAAAGAGAGAAAGAGCTGACCACCGCTATAATCAAAGGATTATCAGAGTCTCCTGATACACCATGTGACATATCCATACCTAGAATAAAGATGGATGCTTGGAAACAATAGGAAGAGAAGGAGAAGATTCATACTTAACAATGAATTCAATTCATTAATTTGGGATTAATCTTCAACAAAACATTAGTCAAATATTTGTCATTGTCCTTCATGATGAATGTTCTCAAACATCTTCTCCACTCTAACTGTACCATAATGCTCTTTTATTCTCTTTGGTATTTATCTTCTCATATTTATATTATCCCCTCTCCTTTACCATGACCCCATTACAACCTTGAATAAAGTCCTCTTGATTTTTGTGTACATGTGTTTTGAGTAGTGGAGAAGTAAAAGATAATCAAGCTTATGGTAGTACAATTGTTCATGGGTTGAATAGAGAAAAATACTTACCTTTTAAACACTTGAGAGATTGAGAGTGAATTCTGTGAGGATCTATCATTCTTGATTCATTCTTTTCAACTGAAGTTTCCTTGCTTGTTGGTTTGAGATGTGAAGAAATGTTACCTCATTAATGCTTTGATCCCTTGAATTTCTGGTTGCTCTTCTTGATTCATTGAGTCTTTTAGAGTTTTTAGCTTTTGAGTTTGTGTCGTTATTCTTTATTCCCTAGCTTTGGTCTTATGTGTTTTGTCCAGGCGTGCAAAATGCTAAGTGTGGAAAAATTTGATAATCACATATTTTATACTTTAATAAACCCTCATTTTTAGTCATTTATGCTCTCCATGTACTTAATTGATTAAGCTTGGTTATGATTTGTAAGTTTAGACTCAAATTGGACTTAATTGATTTTTTTTAGTATTATTTTGGTCTTACACTATTTCTGTATTTCGGTCATATCTTGAGTTCTAGATATTTTATAATTATGTATCTTATCTTGTAGGAAATATAAGAGAGAGTTCTACAACTTTCATGAAGAACTCCAGGGAAAAATCGGACATCTAGTGGAGCTAATTGGGCTTTGAAGTTAGAACACGAGTTTTGTGACTGGAACCCGAACAATGTGCAGTAATCATTGCATAATTCAAGTTGAAGGAACTGAAATAGGCTGAAAATTTGGCATCTGAAAGTTAAGATCTATATCTACAACTTTCATGAAGAACACAAGAGCTCATTTAGACAGCTTGAAGGTCATATTGGGTCTGAAAGTCAAAACAGAGGTGCTGAAACTAGACTTGAGCAGTTTGCAGTAATTGGGTCATATCTTGGGTTGTAGGACGAATTTTTAGATGATTCTAGTGGCATTGGAAATCTGAGACAATTTCCTAAAACTTTCATGAAGACCATTTTGCTTTGTTCTGATGTTATCCATAAGTTCATCATTGAATGATTTCAGAGACAAGAAATTTTAATAATTTTTCACTCACAAAAGTTCTTTGGCATTTTCCACTCATCCACCTACTCATCCACTCACTCATAATCAATTTCCTTGTCATTTTGTATTCCTAATCCTCTATAAAAGGGACCATAGGTAAATCATTTGGAGAATCATGGGTTAGGGAGGAAGATTATGCTTATGTTATTTATTTGTTATAATTTTCTTTTGTTGTAAATAGAAGTTATGATTATCTTCTTCTTCTTCTTCTCTCTTTCTTTCTTATTGCTCATGGGTAACTAATCTTCATCTTGCTTGGGTGAAGGGGTGAAACTTTTGATAATAAAAATAAGGTTAGATAAATTTTCTTCTTGTGCTAAAATGATCTATTATCAAGTGGTCATTATATGTATTGTATTCTGTTTCTAATCAATTTAGAAACCCTCTTGTAAAGTGGAGTTCTTGATTCATTGTAGACAAGTAGTTTGACATGAATGCTTGAACTCATTTACAACTGTAGGTGTTAGTAAATAATTAAAGGAACCATAATATAACTACGTATATAATTTTAAATGGATTTTGAATGTTTTATTCTCCGATTGGAATCTCCGTTGTACGTGGATTTCAATTGAGTTATAAAAAGAATTAATCTTGTCCTTAATTTATTATCAAAAGTGAATCTCCTAACCCAAACAAGTTCTTTAATTTAATTATAAACAAGTTTTATTATCTTTATTGTTATGACAAAGTCTTCTCTTACCTCAAAGAATTTTTCTTCATCAATTCCCTGTGGATCGACTTCGAACTCTCGAGAAATTTATTACTTGAGATAACATACATTTGAATTTGCATCCTTTAATCCGCATCATTAATTACTCCCACAAAAATAAACTAGGGATAATAATAGACATGCTGATAGTAAAGCAGCTAGAAATGTTGGCTCTAGAAACCTTCTCCAATACCATTTCCAATGGCCTCAAGAAAAAGGCTGGTTGTCTTCCAAAGTTACGTCACTTCTTTATTAACTTTGCCCATGTCCTCTCTCTCTCTCTCTCCCCCTCTCTCTCTCTCCATCTACTTTCAATTCTGAATTCATAAGATTTGCTTTCTTCACATCAGTTTGTTATATATACGTGAAATAGCTCCGCATGTGGTGACCAAAACTCAAATTAAGTACTCAAAACTAAGGTTAATTGCTCCCACCAAAATAAACAAGGGATAATAGTAGACATGGTGACAGTAAAGCAAGTGAAGCAGTTGGGAATGTTGGCTCTGAAAACCTTCTCCAATACCATTTCCAATGGCCTCAAGAAGGAGGCTTGTTGTTCTCCAAAGTTACGTCACTTCTTTATTAACTTTGTCTAAGTCCTCTCTCTCTCTCTCTCTCGCTCTCTCACGCCATCTACTTTCAATTCTGCATTCTTAAGATTTGGTTTCTTTTAATTGTTGAAGAAGAATTCATGTTAGTACACTTTGTGAGTTTCACACAGACAATGAATTTTACATAATTATGCATAAGGCCAATCATGGACTTACAACAAAAATGAAAAACAACTTTATGGTTGTGCAACTAATCTTCCAATATGCCCTCTGATAATCCAAGCAGTGGAATTCAAGCAGATATCTAATGGCTTGGATAGTCCTCTCCTCATCCAGAGGGCATATTGGAAGACCAATTGCACGACCAAAAGGTTGTCTTACCGTTTTTCTTTTAAGTCTATGATTGGTCTGATACATAGTTATGTAAAATTCATTGTCTATGTGAAACTCTCACAAAGTGTAATAACATGAATTCTTCTTCATCAATTAAAAGAAAGCAAATCTTAAGAATGCATACTTGAAAGTTAAGTGACGAGAGAGATCGAGAGAAAGAGGACCTGGGCAAAGTTATTAAAGAAGTGACGAAATTTTGGAGGACAACCAGCCTCCTTCTTGAGGTAATTGGAAATGGTACTGGAAAAGGTTTTCAAAGCCAACATTCCCAGTTGCCTTACTGTCACCATGTCTACTATTATCGTTAGTTTATTATTGTGGGAGCAATTAACCTCAGTTTTGAATACTTGAATTTGAGTTTTGGTCACCACATGGAGAACTATTTCACCTATATATAACAAATTGATGTAAAGTGTGTGCTTTAAGATCGAACTAGGAGAAATTTAATATGGGTATACATAAAAGTAGACTCTAAAATACTCTTACCATATAAGTAAAAAACACACATTTATTTTTTTATATAAGATTTTGTTTTTATGTTGTTTAATTTTTTATTATGCCAAAGATAAGTGAATAATAAATGTAATTTAGAATTTAAAAATTATTGATAAATAATTTTTTGTTTCGATACATATAAAAGTATACATATATTTGTATATTTAGAATTATCCTTCTTATTATTTTTGCAATAAGAATAAAGAGATATCAAGATAAGTAAGCAATCAAAGTAGAAAAAATACCGACTTCCAATTATGATACATATCAAGCTTCTGCACTAATTAGTTTAAGAATTGGGTAAAAAAGGGTGGGACATGTAAAGTATAAAAACTTGTCAAGTCAAACTAGAGGAACTTATTTGAGTACTAATTAGAATTTAGAATAAAGAAGGTGCGTTTTGTACATTTGGGTGAACTTGAAGGGTTGGGCTGGGGACTTTTAAACCACGGGAGTTTTTTTGTACAACTCCTATCATTGAAGGGAGTAATTTGCATTAATTTGTCTTAAGATAAAAAATAAAATGACAAGTTTTAAAAGAAGTAAAACAACTTAATTCATTTTTTATTAAATCATTTTAATTGACCTTTTTCTTTGAAACTAAATAACTATTGAAAATGGGCGAAAGTGAATTATGGATTTTGAGCCAAGAGAATTAATGTATTTTTATAATTGTTTTCTTTAAGAATTAGGAAAAAAGTTTTTTTTTTCTTTTTTTTTTTGGAATTGGACTAATGTGTGCTAGTTAGAAAATTTAACAAAACAACTTAGAATTTGGGCTATTTTCTAATTTTTCATTTAATCTTTTATTATTATTTTTTAGATTTTTATATTGATCAAGACAAAATATGATGTTTACATTATCATCAATTAAGGTTGTGTTTTGTACATCTGATAATATAAAGCATGATAGTATAAGGCAATAGAATAAGGTTTGATAGTATAAACAAGCTGATAAGTTCTTATACTATTAAACATTTAGTGCACATAATATAAATAACTTGATAGTATATATAATTATTTACTATGATTATACTATCATTTACCTTTTTCATCATCACATTCTGTTTCTCACCTTTCACCTACCCTTGTGCGTGAAGCCATCTCTCCACAACATGAAACCAAAACACTGCGAGCCAGCCCATAATTGAAATCAAAATGATGCAAAAACCAAAAATCAATAATAGAATCATAAACTTGATAAGAAACCAAAACAGAAGTCAAAGAAATTACTATTTGAACGGCGTGAAGCTTTGCTCTGCCTCTTGACGGAACGATCCATTCCAAAAATAATAATAATAATAATAATAATGATTAGAAGAAGAAGAAGAAAATTTTAAAAATAATAAATCTTTTTATGTTTTCGGTTGATAATGTTTCTAGATTTTCAATTGGACTAATGTGTGCTAGTTAGAAAATTTAACAAAACAACTTAGAGTTTGGGCTATTTTCTAATTTTTCATTTAATCTTTTATTATTATTTTTAGAAGATCAGAAGAAAAGAAGAAGATCCGAAATATAAAGAATAGAAAGAAGATAGAAGAAGATAGAAGAAGAAGAAGAAGAAGAAGAAGAAGAAGAAGAAGAAGAAGAAGAAGATAGAATCATTTAGAAGAAGAAGAAGAACAAGAAGAAGAAAGAAGAAAAGAAGAAGAAGAAGAAGAAGCTTTGCTCTCGCCTCTTGAGATCTATTCCAAAAAGAAGAAGAAGAATAAGAAGAAGAAGAAGAAGAAGAAGAAAAAGAAGAAGAATAAATCTTTTTTTTCGCTTGATGAAGAAGAAGAAGAAGAAGAAGATTATTTATGTTTTCGATTGATAATGTTTCTAGATTTTCAATCCCGATTTTTGGGCTATTTTCTAATTTTTCATTTAATGTTGATACCCAATTT
This sequence comes from Ormosia emarginata, assembly GCA_029884605.1. Lineage (NCBI taxonomy): Eukaryota > Viridiplantae > Streptophyta > Magnoliopsida > Fabales > Fabaceae > Ormosia > Ormosia emarginata. Next base: position 24,597,755 of record JAQQTP010000062.1, on the reverse strand, counting down.
TGTCCATGCTCTTTAATCAATGTTTTGTCCAGATTTCAAAAATAACCAAAATAAAAATAAAAGTTGATTTCATAAAATAAGAAAAAGAAAAAAAGATAGAAAAAATTAAGGATTATACTATCAAACGTGCAAAGCCGGTGAAGTCTCTCCACAACAAAACCATTCTTTGAAATCAAAATGATGCAAAAACCAAAAATAAAATAGTGAAAGAAACAACATCAAAGAAATTACTATTTGAACGACGTAAGGGGTTTTTCAAATATTAAACACCAAACAAGTAAAATAATAATAATAATAATAATAATAATAATAATAATGAGTAGTTGCATTCCAAGTGTTGAAGCTCTTTTTATGTTTTCGGTTGATAATGTTTCTATTTTCAATTGCAAGATCAACCATGAAAGAGGAACTAATGGACTATACGCAAAATAAAATGAAGGTTGATAATATAAAGCATGATAGTATAGAGAAATAGAATAAGAAGAAAAAAAAGAAGCAAGTTTTGAAGCCAAAATTAACTTGAAGCAAGATAGGGACCATATAGTCATCACATTCTGGTTTCTCAGGGTTTAGGGTTTAGGAAACCAAAACCATCGAGTCACCCAGAATCTTTATTATTATTTTTAGATTTTTATATTGACAGATAAATTAATAAAAGTGTTCTTCCTTTTTGAGTCTACAAAATGTGAAGTAGATAGGTAGCAAAAGGAGAGAGAGATTGATCAAACAAAAAACACCTTCAACATAGACACTCACGACCTCCCGGCAACTTGAAAAAAAAAATAATAAATCTTTTTATGATAATGCCAGATTTTCATCCTTCATCCTTCATCCATGCTCTCCTCCATCACCATCTTCACAAAAACCATTTTTTTTATCCTCTTCTTTTTCCCACACCAAACAAGTAACTCAAATCAAGCCTCCACCTTCATCACAAACTAACTACCACCATCTTTCTCCACCTCACCCAAAAAACACCTTCAACATAGACACTCACCACTTGGATCCAACCACCCCTCCATACTAAGCCTCCACCTTCATCACAAACTAACTACCACCACCTTTCTCCACCTCACCCATCGGCCTTCGCACCACGCTCCGCACCACGCACACCGACCCAGCCACCGCTGCTCCCTCGCCCACGCCGCCATCGAGCCCCGCTTGGACCAAACCGTTGGCTCTGCTGTAACCCCAGACCTAGCCCACACCATTCAATTCGTTCTAGCTGGTACCAGAGCTCTTAGCCACACGAATGTCGTCGTTGAGCTCACACGGTCTTGATCCGTGCACCACCGCCTCCCGCTCTAAACCTGCGACCCGCACCAGCCGTTGCCACCTCCAATCCGCAGCTCCAGAACCCGACCGCTGTCTTCGCATCACCCACCAGCAAGTCCCAACTGAGTGTCCAAGCCTCCAAGATGGACCACCATTGAAGCCCCCCTTTGTTTCCACCCATTATATGTTCACAATCCCAAAGTTTCGTTTCTATCATGCTTCCAAAAATACTTTCCTTTTTTTCCTTTTTTTTTTTTTGCTTCTTTTGTTTTATTCCTTGTTGGGTTGAAGGCCATAGCTTGGGCCAGCAGCCCATTCTCTAATAAATAATGCTTTTTATCTCTCTTTAAAAATGAAATGTTAAAAAAAAACCAACACGAATAGGGTAAGTTGGAAATGATAAAATATTAAAGAATAAAAAATAATAAAAAATAAAATAAAATAATTGAACCTATAAAAAAGAAGATAAAATAAAATTAACTGAGTTATGACAACTTATTAATCTTGTAACCTTTATAATCATCTGAGTTGTGACAACTTGATGATTTTTTTTAACAAAAATTATTAAAATGAGATTAACCGAGTTGTGACAGCTTATTAATCCCATGACTTTTAGAATCATCTGAGTTGTTACAACTTAATGATTCGTTTCTTTTCTAAGCAGAAGAAAAAGCCAATCAAATGAATTTTCAAAACAAAATCTTTTCAAAATTAAAAATAACTAACCCACGAGTATTTTATAAAGAACTACATGACTTTGAGTTCCTCATTGCACCCGAGGATACGTAGGAGCAGAATCACAATTTTGTCAAGCCAAATTAAATTTTCACAAATTGGTTCTTTCTTTTCTTTTTTAAAAAAATAAAAAAATAAAAAAATACAAAATATAAAAAAAATATGGTTACAAAGTCTTTTAAAAAAAGGGTAAAATAAAAAACATTTGAGATTATTAAAATTTGCACAACTAACATAAGGTACCGTTCTTGGAACGGGCAGTGTAGGGTGCTAATACCTTCCCTACCTGTAATCAACTCTCGAATCCAAACACATTTTCTAAAAAGACCAGTTTTGCCTATTTTAAGGGTTTTTCTAATGTTTTCCTAAATTAAAATAAACATTGGTCGTGACTCCATTGATTTTCAAATTCTCAATCTTTTTCGGTTGTCCCATCGTGATTTTGATTGCGACAACTGGCGACTCCACAGGAGACACTTAGAGAGTCAGGCCTGTTATTATTAGTTGTGTAAATTATTAATAATTTCTATTTATTTATTTATCACTTTTTTGTCTTTGTTTTTGTTTGTTTTATTATTTGCTCATAAATATATCTTAATTAGTTTTTTATGTAAATATATGCTAACATTTTTCTATGTTTATCTTGACATGATTTACTTGTATATAATTTTATATTTTTGTGCTTAATTGTTGAAATCCTAGGATAGATCATTGCTGGCTGGCTATTGTATATATGTTCTATTTGACTGTTATTTTTGCAGGATGAGGTTAACTCTTAGGATTATGGAGGTTTGTATGCTCCCTACACCCACTGCACCTACACGTTTATCACACACATTCGAGTGGAGCCCTATACCAGAGTCTGAGTGATAGGTAGAGGTTGCGTAGTGGTAGTCATTTTGGATATACATCCTGTTTGGTTATTGCGAAAACCTCATTTAGAGTGTGCCTTTTTCATGAATGTCCCGCACCTAGTGGTTTACCCACTGTTTGTGGTCAACATTCTGAAATGGGACTTAGCTCTAGAGGCCTTTAGAATAGCAGAGTCATCCAATGAAAGTTCTCATAAATCAAGGACCCATAGATCCTTAGTATAGAATTCTTCAAATTTAAGGCAATCCTTTAGGACACAAAGGGAGCATACTTCTTCTTTATCCATCTCTCCCTCATATGATTCATTCATGCATCATTTTCTTTTATGGCTTGCATTTTCCTGCCACTCATAGCATTCTTAAAAATAAAAATGAAAAAGGTATATCATCTTGCATTCTAATGGTTTGCATTTTCATTCATTCTTACATTTTTTTTTAAAAAAAATTTAGCTCTAAATTTGATACATCATCATACATTATCATGGCATCCATAGCAAAAAAAAAAAAAACCATATGCATACATAGTCAATACTTCGCATACATCATTTGTTCGATCTTCCTCATATCATGTCTTCCCAAGGAGAAAAGTTGACACTATAGCAGAAAAGCAGCTTTCGCGACACCTATATAGGACTTGTTCCCAAGCCAGAATCATGGATGAAAGTGAACAAACTCAAGAGCTAAAGAATGAGGTGAAATAGCTCAAAGAGCAAATGTCCAAGATTATGGAGATGTTACAGTACATGGAAAGCAGGAGGAACATAGATGGGAATCCCTCAGCGGTAAACGAAGGACACCCGGCCACACCTTTTCACCCGCTTGATTTCTCTCCAACCCCAATGCAATATCAAGACTTTAATCCTCAAGGAGTTATGGTGCTACTCACCATTCAACACTCAGTCACCAGTTCCGAGAAAACCTATGTGCCATCATTCCCATCATATAGCCTCTTTTCCGGCTTTGTACCTCTACAAGCTACCAATTCCCTTAACAGTGGCATGTATGCTTCAAACTCATTGAGCACGACTCCACCATGTACTAATTACCCTAGTACCAGTAAAACTCCAGTTGTGCAACATTTTGTCCCAACTTTCCTGCCACAATACTCATCTAATTCTTCTGGTGAAAATCCTCGGTTCAATGAAAAGTTGGAAACTTTGGAAGAGAGATCATGGGTCATTGAAGGAACAAATAGACTGCAATTGCATAATATGGTTACGAAGGATGCTGAAACCTTCAGGGAATATGCTCAACGGTGGAGAGAAATAGTTGCTTAAGTTGAACCCCCACTAATAGAAAAAGAAATTGTGACCATGTTCATCGACACTATCCAATCACCTTTCTATGATGAGATGAAAGAAATTGTGTCATCAAACTTCTCGGACATGATCATCATCGGGGTAAGAGTCGAAAGAGGAATGAGAAAAAGAAAGATTGCTGAAAGTTCGACAGAGACGATTAGCGCCAAGGGAAACCCCACAAGGAAGGAAAGAGATGGAGAAACCCATACTGGTACTTTCAATCGGAGGAGTTTTACCCAAGAAAACCCTAGCCACCCTCAACCATCCTTCCATCCTCCCTATACACCTTACAACCCATACATTGTTAATGCCTCCCAAGTTCCATACCCTCAACATTACCATCCAATGATCCCAAACCAAACACCCCATACCATCCCATCCAAACAAACCCAACCATGGACCCAATACCCAAATACGAACCAAAGGAGGCCGCCAGCCAAACAAAAAAGGAAGCCTGTTCAATTTGACCCAATTCCTATGACTTATACTGAGCTGCTACCATAACTCATCCGTAACTCCTTGTTGGTCCTTTGCCCATTGAAGCTGGTGGAACCCCCATACCCAAAGGGATTTGACCAAAACACTAAGTGTAACTACCATGCTGGGGCTATAGGTCACTCAACAGAAAATTGTAGAGCCTTGAAGTTCAAAAAGCAAGACTTGATCAATGCCAAATGGTTGAACTTCAAAGAAAGAACTCTTAATGTAAGCTGCAATCCCTTGCCTAATCAGGGAGATTTTGGATTCAATGCCATAGATAAATCTTCCAGCCAAAGCCTGATAAGTCAAGTAGTTGACGTCAAAACCCCCATGGAAGTCATTTATAAAGAACTCTGCAAATTTAGGATGATAGCTCAAGTTGAAGTGAAAAGGGACAATAACAATGAAATAATGTGTAATCTCCATGAGAATATAGGGCACTCTATTGAAGGATTTGGTGAATTCAAACAGATTCTTCAGAATCTAATGGACATGCAATTGGTGCAAATAGGTCATCTGTATGACGAGAGTGACATAAACATGATTGATGAATACGTCATTCCTCAACCTCAAGCTGAAAAAAAAGGGTGGGCTTGCTTAGAAAAATCGAGAGCCTGAAGCTTAGGGGATCCCTATCTGTGACATCCGACAGAGCTTCTGAAGTGCAGTGACCGCTATTGAAGATGATCAACCCATCAATCATGGTGTCAATCTGATGTACCCTTGTTCTTCGGATGCAGAGCTCAACAATTGGGAGATCGTTGATTTTCCCATGACTTTTGAAATTGATTCAAAGTAGTTCTATAATGCTAATCCTATAGCTCTGCCCAAGGCTTTAGGAAGATATGTTATGAAAACGGGCTCATATGTTTCCATTTCAATTTTCACTATCATCAATAAATGCATTTTCTTGTCATCCTTTCTTTTTTAGTTTCTACATCAATCTTTATTCATTTCCTTTTTTCTTTTTTCCTTTTGTTAATATCAATAAATACAGATCTAAAAGTGATTCTCTTGAAAGTGACAGTGCTATGATCTCATTGTACGATTTTAACCATCCCATTGATCATTATGATGAGGATAATGATGACAATGGGGAGCCTTCTCCTAAGCTAATGAGATTAATAGAATAATAGGCCAAAAGAAATTCAACCCTATGAAGAGTCAACTGAATTGATTAATTTAGGGACAAATAGTGATAAAAAAAGCAGTCAAAATTGGCACTTCCATGAAAGAAGATGAGTGGAGCATGTTGATCAAGCTCTTATTGCAACATTTTCCCATGCCAGGGTTGGATCCGAGCATAGCTTCCCACAAAGGCAAAGAAGAAGAAATTGAGGAGAATGCATCCTGAAGTGTATTTAAAGGTTAAGGAAGAAATCACCAAGCAATTGGGGCATAACTTGTAAAAAGGAACAAATAAGCAATCACTTGTGCATTATCTTTTTGTTTCGACTTTAAAGTTTTGAAAATAAGCAATCATGATTTGAAAATGAAGATTAACCATCTCTCTATCCTTTTTTTAAAAAAAAAATCACCGTCTTTGTTATCCCTTGTTACCCTTTCTTTACCTTGAAAATTTTTCTTAAAAAAACCTTAGACAAGGATCACTCCTACACTCGGGATTGGCAAAACAAAAGAAAAACAAAAGAAAAAAAATGATGAAAAATGAAATGGCTCAAGCGAAAAAGTAAGCAAAAAGTGTTGGTGCTCTTAATAATACCAAAGACAATTGACAAAGCTTACTAAAGATCCTTGATCTTATTCAACTCTTAAACACTTGTTTGAGCATTCTATCCTTCCTTTCATAACCCTTAACCTTGACCATATTACAAGCCTCAAAAAGGTCCATTCTGATCAATGAAGGGTTATTTTCATTTTCATTAACTTTAATTTTGAGACAAAAGATTTATGCTCCTCTTAAGTGGGATTTCATTGCTCCTCAAAAAAAAAAGAAAAGAAAAGAAAAGTGGCTTGCTAGACTGAAAACCTGAAAAGGCAGCCTAAGCAAAAATTAGAGCGATCCGCTAGGTTGAAAACTCGAAAAGAGCGACCTAGGTAAAAGTTAGGATAAAAAAAAAAGGTTCATGACACATCTGGAGAAGTGAAGTCACCTCAAGTCATAAACTGGGGCAGTTTGAGTTTCTTTATGCCAAACTGGGGCAGTTTGAATGGAAAGACTTGTCATGAACGCTCCTCAATGCGTGGAAATTGGGTCAAATCATGTTCTCGAAAACAGAAAAAGGGTGTTTAAGGTCTTATACATGAAAAATTAGCACTGATCATCCTAGAGAGCATCACTGGAAGAGCTAGAAAACTCTACTCTAACATTATTTTGTAAACCTTTCAATTCTAACCCTTGTGGTACTGCCTTTCCTGTACTATTCCTTTCCATAACCCATTGTTGATTCAATATGCATTTATCATGATAGATTTATAGTGAGATGTGAAACATGTGATCATATTGCAAAAGCATTCAGATTTGTTTTAACAATCTTGAAAGGTCATGGGGAATGTAATGGATTTCCTGATAAGAGTATTGATGAAAAAAAAGAATCACCAGCAAATCAAGAAGCCAATCAACGAATTTTGTTACTGTTCAACCTTGATCCTGCTATGGGAAGAAGTTCTTCTGGGTGTTGTGGAACCAAGAGCGATCCAACTAAAGTTATGATGTGTCAATTTTTGTCTACCCAATTTGTTCAAGAGAATCTTTACAGTAGGACATCTATTGCATCATGCATCATCTCAAGCATCACATGCACTGTTCTCAGGCATCACATCTATTGCATCATGCATCCTCTCAGGCATTACATGCACTGTCCTCAAGCTTCACATTCATTGCATCATCAAGCATCCATTGCATCAAGTATCAACTCAGGCATCACATGCAAAAAAAAAAAAAGAAGAAGAAGAAGGAAAAAAAAAAGAAAAGCAAAAACCTTTTTTGTAGCTCTTAGGGTCATATGCCCATCTCTTTTAGTTTATGGGTCCCCGCGCCCATTGCTTTTAATTTTCGAGTCCCCGCGCCCATCGCTTTTAGTTTCTGAGTCCCTGCGCCCATCGTCTTTTAGTTTCTGAGTCCCTGCGCCCATTATTTTTTAGTTTCTGGGTCCCCGTGTCCATCGTCTTTTAGTTTCTATGTCCCCGTGCCCATCGTCTTTTAGTTTCTGGGTCCCTACGCCCATTATCTTTTAGTTTCCGGGTCCCCGTGCCCATCGTCTTTTAGTCCCGGGTCCTCGCGCCCATTGCCTTTAGTTTCTGGGTCCCCGCGCCCATCACTTTTAGTCTCCAGGTCCTCGCGCCCATCGTCTTTTAGTTTCTGGGTCCCCATGCCCATCGGCTTTTAGTTCCTGGGTCCCCGTGCCCATCATCTTTTAGTTTCTGGGTCCTCGCGCCCATCGCCGTTTAGTTTCTGGGTCCCCGCGTCCATCGTCTTTAGTTTCCGGGTCCCCGTGCCCATCGTCTTTAGCTTCCGGGTCCTCGCGCCTAAAGTTTTACTTTGTTTTGATATCATTGTGTTTTGCATCAATAAAAAAAGGGAGATAACAAGGAAAAGAGAGGAAAGTAAAGTTTTCATGGACAAAATTGAATTAATTCCTTTCCTTTTCATTTATTTCAAATGTAAAGTAAAGGGGGACAACTGTTGATATCCAATTTTGTCCATGCTCTTTTTATTTTATTTTATTTTTTTAATCAATGTTTTGTCCAGATTTCAAAAATAACCAAAATAAAAATGAAAGTTGATTTCATAAAATAAGAAAAAGAAGAAAGAAAAATAAGTCTGAAACGTGCAAAGCCAGTGGTAAGGGACAAAACCATTCTTGGTTATTTGTAAAAGGTGAAGCAACATCAGCTAAGGGGTTTTTCAAATATTAAACACCAAACAAGTAAAAGAGTAGCTGCATTCCAAGTGTTGCAACTCCTCTGCCCCTATGCAAGATCAACCATGAAAGAGGAACTAATGGACTATACACATAAAATGAAGGTTGCAACAACAAAGAGAAAAAGGAAGCAAGTTTTGAAGCCAAAATTGAAGCAAGACAGGGACCATATAGTCTGGTCCCTCTACAACCTAGCTGGAAAAGGGTTTTCCCTTTTTGAGTCTACAAAATGTGAAGCAGATAAGCAACAAAGGGAGAAAGAGATTGATCAAACGAAAAACACCTTCAACATAGACACTCACGACCTCCCGACAACATGAAAAAAAAAATAACAGAGCCACCATCCTTCATCATTCATCCACTTTCCTCCATCACCATCTTCACAAAAACCATTTTTTTTTATCCTCTTCTTCCCCACACCTTCCAGAACTCAAACCAAGCCTCCACCTTCATCACAAACTAACTACCACCACCTTTCTCCACCTCACCCAAGACCACTTGGATCCAACCACCCCGTACTAGCCTTCTGCATCATCGACTTGCACCACGTACACCGACCCAGCCACAGCTGCTCCCTCGCCCACGCTGCCATCGAGCCCCGCTTGGACCAAGCTGTCTGCTCCGTCGTAACCCTAGTCCGAGCCCGCACTGTTTAGCTCGTTCCAGCCGGCACCAGAGCTCTTGGCCACACGAATGTCGCCATCGAGCCCGCACGATCCAGATCCGTGCACCACCGCCTCCCGCTTGGAACCTGTGACTCGCATCAGTTGTTGCTGCCTTCGATCCGCAGCTCTAGAACCCGACCGCCGTCTTCGCGTCACCCACCAGCAAGTCCCAACCGAGCGTCCAAGCCTCCAAGATGGACCACCATTGAAGCCCCCCTTTGTTTCCACCCACTATATGTTCACAATCCTAAAGTTTCGTTTCTATCATGCTTCCAGAAATGCTTTCCTTTTTTTCCTTTTTGTTTTTTTTGCTTCTTTTGTTTTATTCCTTGTTGGGTTGAATACCATAGCTTGGGCCAGCAACCCATTCTCAAATAAATAATGCTTTTTATCTCTCTTTAAAAATGAAATGTTAAAAAAAACCAACACGAACAAGGTAAGTTGGAAATGATAAAATATTAAAGAATAAAAAATAATAAAAAATAAAATAAAATAATTGAACCTATAAAAAAGAAGATAGAATAGAATTAACTAAGTTGTAACAACTTGTTAATCATGTAACCTTTATAATCATCTGAGTAGTGACAACTTGATAGTTTTTTTTAACAAAAATTATTAAAATGAGATTAACTGAATTGTGACAGCTTGTTAATCCCATAACTTTTAGAATCATCTGAGCTGTGATAATTTGATGATTCGTTTCTTTTCTAAGCATAAGAAAAAGCCAATCAAATGAATTTTCAAAACAAAATCTTTTCAAAATTAAAAATAACTAACCCATGAGTATTTTATAAAGAACTGCGTGACTTTGAGTTCCTCATTGCACCTAAGGATACGTAGGAGCAGAATCACAATTCTGTCAAGCCAAATTAAATTTTCACAAATTGGTTCTTAATTTTCACAAATTGGACAAAACCATTCTTGGTTATTTGTAAAAGGTGAAACAACATCCCATTTCTAAAAATATTAAACACCAAACAAGTAAAGAGTAGATGCATTCAGTGTTGCGTTCTTTCTTTTCTTTTTTAAAAAAATAAAAAAAATACAAAAAATACAAAATATATAAAAAAAATATGGTTACAAAGTCTTTTAAAAAAAGTGTAAAATAAAAAATACTTGAGATTATTAAAATTTACACAACTAACACAAGGTACCGTTCTTGGAACGGGCAGTATAGGGTGCTAATATCTTCCTTACCTGTAATCGACTCTCGAATCCAAACTCATTTTCTAAAAAGACTAGTTTTGCCTATTTTAAGAGCTTTTCTAATGTTTTCCCAAATTAAAATAAACATTGGTGACAATTTCATTGATTTTCAAACTCTTAATCTTTTTCGATCGTCCCATCGCGATTTCGGTTGCGACAACGAATTTAGAAATATTAAAAGTGGAGGGTAATGGTGGGAGGAAAATGTTATCAAGATATATCAGAGGGTCATAGAGAGGATAATGTTATAGTATTAAAGTGAGATAAAAAGCTTTGATCAGATTTGACTATCCTATCAGATAGACATGCCAAATACCTGATAAAACCTAATAGTATTAACTTATATTATCAAATTATCATTATACGACGTACCAAACATAGCATAACTTTATCAAGAATAATAATTTCTATATAATATAGTAATGGTACAGTGATTATGAGTACTTTAACTCAAATTCTTTTGCTAATTTTACATATATGTTGTCATTTTAGTGCAAACATTTATAATTAAAAAGCCTGGACTCCATCTATATGAAATGAACACAACCTATTCTCATTGTATCTTTTTACAGCCTTTGCAGCAATATAATAGGCTTACAGATTTTTAAGGTAAAATGTCTTTTGTTCAAGAACCATGCAAGTGTCTTATTTTAAAATTCAAATTTGTTGGAGTATTTTCCTATTCTATTAAAAGTAACTAATATATTATAAATTTATATGTTTGTGTATCTTTGTTTTGGTTAAATTTCATTGACCAAAAGCATCTCTCCCCTCCTTGTACTTTTCGAATGAATACAACATTCTGAAACACTTGACAGGCAAAGAGGCTCTTTTTCCCCAATATAAGAAAGCATGTCACTTTATCATACCTCCTCTTTCTGTTTTCCTTAATATCACTAAGTGGCCTCTAATGGTACGTTGTTTTCGCCAGATAGCCAGTGGATAATATGATCTTACAAGGCACCAAAACTGCATCTCAAACGCACTAAACCTTTGTTTGACAGACTTGTGCCCTGAGATTGAATTATTTCTGACAACTATGGAACATCTCAGAATCATGTAGTTTTATTTGCGGATCCGGATTTGGCTGAAATGGACATTAAGAAAGCCACCAACATAATAATAGTTATGTACTTATTCCGGTATACGACCATATCAACTACACCTTCCATAACGGTGATGTCCTTAATCTGTTATAAGGCAGCACATTAATTAGCAAACCTGAAACAAATTAGAACAAGACAGAATTGCAAGTTAGCAATGGATTCTCATTTAACTTTCGCCAAAATATATGTGTTATGCATACTGAAGTGATGCATAAGATTTCATCATTGGATCTGTTATCTTTTGAATTTTCAAGACTTGTTTGTATTTACATGTGCCAATAGACATTCTAGCATTTTTTTAACCAGTAACAGGACTTGATAGCAAAAGTTTTTGCTCTTCAATAAGCCGGTGGTCTGTGCTGATCTTTTTGAAATATGTTACGTACATATATAAGTTATTTAACTATGAATCCATATACAACTATGAATATGGACATACATTCTTGGTTCACGTATTTGTGGATTAAATTGATTAAAAGGTCAATGCCCATTTCAATGAAAGAGGAATGATACATCTTTATATATATATATATATATATATATATATATATATAGAGAGAGAGAGAGAGAGAGAGAGAGAGATATATGTAACACTCCAAAATTTTCGTATCTCTTAAACAATAATTTTGACAGTTAACAGAATTCTACTGTTTAGTAATTTCTGAGCGCTGTAATATTATTTTGATTATTCCGTCAGCGTATTTGATCGTTTTGAGTAATTTACTCCGCGTCAGGAAAATAAAAATTTTCGGTTCGGGGAAAACTTTACGTAATTTAATTTTTACCGTTAGATTTTAATTATTTTACGTAATCTGATTTGATATTTGTGCGCTTTCTAATATTTGTGATTTTTGTGGATGATTATGAATTTTTTTACTGTTTGTGGGCCCAGGGGGTGTATGTGGGCCCATGTAGCCATACGTGGGCTTAGGTGGGTCCTGTAAAGTGAAAATTTTTCTACGCATAGAAAAATTTATACTGTTTAGACGGAGACAGGGGATCTTACTAAACCTGAATCTGGAAACAATTTTAGAAAATTTCTTATACTGTGTTTTGTACTGTATTTAATTATCGAGCGATAAAAATACAGTAAATATAATTTTTGTGAGGTTTAGCAGATAAAAATAAATATTATATTGCTTAAGTCAACATTGGTGGTTTGGATATCCACCATTGATTTAATCAACGATGAAGACTTGATCTTGATTTAATCAACGGTGTAGGATAAGTCTAATATAATGGCTATGACAATTTATAACCATTGGATTTAGAATTGATCAAGGGTGGAGATTTGGTCTTGTAAAATGGCTAGGACCATTTGTGATCGTTGGATTTGAATGTAATCAACGGTGGAGATGGATCAATTATGACCATTGGATTTAGATTTAATCTATGGTGGAGATTTAGTCTTAAAAAGTGACAGGCCATTTATGACCCTTGGATGTAAAGTTTGAAGGAGTAATCTTAACCCTTCATTTTGGAGACAGATCTAATGGCTAGAATTTAAAGGAGAAAGATCCAATGGCCTAGATTAAGTCTTCTAAATCAAAAGTCTACCTAAATCCTAACCATTGAATTAATCAATGGCTAGAAATGCTCTAGATGGTGGCTAATAATGATGACAACTTCATGAATGCATTAGGAAGAGGGGGACGGTTTTGTGAAGCATTTTGGAGCTAAAGCAAAACTTTATGTCATTGTTAAGTGGTCTTGAGTCAATGTTGCATCATTATTGATCATTATTGATCAATTTGCACTCAAGGAGAATGCATTGGAGGGGGGCTATGGTTTTGAGGAGCTTTAGGACATAGGAAAGTTTGAAGACCATATTATTGATATCCTTTATTTCCTTTGTCTTCTCCAAAACGAATAACTCATCAAGCTTTTCTCTCCACTTTCTTTTCATGGAGGTTTCGGCCAAGCACTCCAAGAACACCTTCCATCACTCAAAAATTTCATCCAACCTAGTTTCTTGAATCCTTACCTTATTCTAAGAACATCTCTAGTTATGAGTTTTCTCTAAATCATTCATCTTCAAGGACTTTCTTCAAGATCAAAGTTATAGGGTATTTATGGTGAAGTGTAAGGAAACTTCATTTCTTCTCTCTTTTTCATGATCTAAACCATGTTTGATCCATGGTTCCTCTTAATCAAGCTTAGTATACTAATTTTTATGTATTTTGTTTTGTATTTGAGAAGCCCTTGGTGGTGAAAGACTTGGAAAAAGAAGCAAAACAAAGAGTTTTTGAGGATCTTCAAGAGGTAAGAGGGAGGTCCATCTCACCAACCAAGCATGGTGGTGAGAGATGGTCTTATATTTGATGGATAGTGAATCCATGTGAGGATTCATATCCATGGTCATGTAAATTATTTGTGTGTGTTTATGAACTTTGATTATTTGCCTATGCTTGATATGCTTTGCATGATTTTATAAACTTATATGGTATGCTTATAATATGCATGATGATAATATGGTATGCTTATAATATGCATGATGAGAATATATTGAAATTATATATATGTATGCCATGATGTGATGATGGAAAAAAAATCAATTTTTGGCTTCAATGGCCAAAGGAAAGGAAATACAGTTTTGATACCCATGAAGAGGGTTTATGTTGAAAATTTTTAAGAACAAGGGAATTAATTTTTGGGTCCCTAGAACATTGAGAATTTCGGCCAAGACACCTCAACATAGGTGTTTATAACTTAATATTTTCATGGAAGAATAAAATTGGATTGATTTGAAAAGCATGGAAAATGAACAAAGGATATGTTTTTCAAGAGAACAAGAACATGGTTTTGAAGGATTTTTATTAATTTATTTTATGTAAAAAGATCCTAAGTGTTTTTTTCTAAACATGAGTTTTGAATGAAATGGACAAACGTTGATTTTAAGGATTTGCAAAGAAAGTGAAAAAGGATTTGCAAAGAAAGTGAAAATGAATTTGAACAAATGGGTTTGGTTTTTATGACCATAAGTCTTACGATTTTGAAAGCAAAATTTTAATGGTTTTGTTTGTGTAAAACCATATTGACTTAGAAGGAAAAATGTTTTGATAATTTTCAATAGTCATGTCCACGTTTTCGAAGGCTTGTAATGCCTTGATTTTGATGAAACAAAGTGATTTTTCAAGTGGAAATATAATTGATTTAATACAAGAATTTGGAAAGGGAATTAGAGCATTTTTATCACTTGAGAGAATAGAAACTTTTGTAATGGAAAACAAAGAGAGGTTGAAAACGTTTGAGTTTCAATTTATTTTGAGGAAGGTTGATTTTGGAAATGATTTGGGAAAAGTGGAGAATATAATGGTATTTTGAAAATTTACTAACGTATAACTAATTTTAAAGTTTTGAAGTACGTTAGGAAATTCTTAAAATTTGAAATATTGATTTAAATTAATTGAAAAGTGATTTTGTGGGTTATATTTGAAAAAGAATTTCTTGAGTAAAGAACTGTGAAAAAAGATTTTCTTAAGTAAGAAAATATATTAAATGAAGTATAAAGTTATATTATTTTGAGAAAAGTTGAAAAGGAATTTTTGAAGGTTAAGAAATATTTTCTGTAGTGAAATTGTGGTGAAAAATTATTTGCATAGCTTAAAAACGATTTGAAATACAGTAAAATATTTCTATGCGATTTGGAATACATTAAAATATTTCTACGCGATTTGAATTATGTTTAAATATTTTACGTAATTTGAACTACTGTTGAAAAATCAAAATGTGATTTAAAAGTGATAGAATATTTTTACGTGATTGTGAAAATGACGAAAAATCATCATGTGATTTGAAAAGTGTTTTAAATATTTTGAGAATGATGGAAAATGATTTATGCGACTTAAAAGAATGATTTTTAAGTTACGCGATTTTGAAATAGTAAAAAAATACTATGCGATTTGAGAAACGTATTTTTTTTACGCGATTGAGAAAAACGTTGAAAAATTAGTACGTGATTTAAAAGTGCAACAGAAAAGTTGCGACATTTTGAAAACATAACAAAAATATTACGATATTGTGAAAACGTAACAAAAATATTTTGGAATTGTGAAAACGTAACAAAAGTGTCACGGTATTGTGAAAATATAACAGAAATGTTTCAGAATTTTGAAAACGTAACAGAAGTGTTACGGTATTTTGAAAACATAATATAAACATTTTGGAATTGTGAAAACGTAACAGAAACGTTTTGGAATTGTGAAAACAAAACGGAAATGTTGCGCAATTTTGTGAAAACACGACGAAAGTGTTTTATAACTATGAAAATATGATAATATGATTTTCCTGTTGAAAATATAGTATAAATACTGTAGAACCAGTATATGGATGCTGTGTGAGAAAATGACATGTTTTACCTGTGATTGGCATTTGGTGCATTATACATGCATTGGAAAGATATGCCTGCAATTGGATTTGGTGCATTATACGTGCATTGGAAAAATATGTGTTGAAGCATATGATTACATTGAACAAATGAAATTGAAAAGATTTGGCCCTTTGGGGTTGGACTTGCACTGATATATTCGTGCATTGTATAAAATATAGCTAATAGCAATTATGGCCCTTGTGGTTGAAGAGGGAATGAGAATTGATAGTGAGGTCTATGATGGATCTTGGGAGCGTCGAGGCGCGACAGTCGACCAGTGGACAGTTGGCGAGTACCCTGTGCCACTTGGCGATGTAGTCTGTTGCAACGCATTGACGATACCCGATAAGAACACGATTCTTTTCTACGACTGGGAGATTGTCTGTGGGCTTAGGCTGGGCAATTAACCAGAGCATTCTCCTCGAAATTGTGAATACCTCCATGGAGTTGTTTTTGAAAAACTGAGTCTATGTGCACATGCATGAATCTGAACATTTATATCTATATGATATATTAATTAAGGAATATTGGCTATGACAACTGTTTTGAATACTTGGATTGATATATGATTGGATGATGATAGTTGATTAATTGTTTTGAATACATTAATGGAAGTCTGGTATGATATCCCTGTATGATATTGTTGTTTGTGTTATCTCTATGCTGCCATGTTGGTATTGGTGTAGGTGATCTCACCTCTTTGTTATGTTATCTTGCTGTGTCTATATTGTTAAAATTAAACAGTAGAAAGAATGAGTTGTCTTAGACATACCGGGAGGTAGATACTCTGAGATCGAAGATAACATCAGAGAATGACTATTCTAGAGTCGATAGCGTGCAGTATTGACATAAAACAGATATTTGATGCATCCAGATGGATACAAGAAGGAATAAGTATGTTAAGTTTTCTCGTTAGTGTTGTATCGTGTTATTAAGTAAGACCCGTCATAGGATTTGCTACTGTTAAAAAAAAAGTCTGTTAGTTTTATATTTCTCTTTAAATTGTTAAATATTAATTGGTGTCAATATTGTATATTAATCAGTGTAAATATATTTTCAGTAATACTTATGGATTTCAATAAGTTTATGTTTCAGTTAAGAAGAAATTTTAAAACTCATCTTTTATAACTCAAATTTTGTGCGAACTTCTTTTCAGATTATGAGTCGGGAGTCAGACATGTGATACCCTAGGGAGAGTGTTACAATATATATGAAGTGAAAAGAGTGGTTTATTGTGAGAGTGAGCAACTCTTAACCCTTAAATCATTTATGTATGATTAAGATTAGAACATAAAATCATGTGACTTTTTTAAATAATCAAATAACTTTTAAATAACTTATAATCTTAATAATTTATGTGAAATTGAATAGTCAATATTACTCTCACATCTTATAATAAGATTATTGGAATAATAAATATGTGACCAAATGAGCGTATCTCTATTATAATAATTTAGAATATATTAATGGGTGGGATTATTGACACTCCTTGCTCTCCACTAACAATTTATAGTTTTGACTTCTTAAATTATCCTTATCTAAATAATTTAATTTTATTAAGTAAAACTTTAACTAAGTATATTAATTTTTGTCCAACTTAAATTTTTGTATTTAGTAAAAAACTAATTTTTTATGATTTAATTTTAATTCATTTTGAATATTACATTCTCATTTAATTTTATATTATCTTCAAACTAATTTAATTATGATAATAATTATTTTATAAGTTAAACTCTTCTAACAATATATCAATACATGATTTAATAATGATATAATAAGAGTGTAAAAAAAAATTTACACCAATAATTAGTCAAAACTAAGCTATGACTATGACTTTTAATTATAGTTAAATTGAATTCATTTCAAGTCAAATTTAATTTTGATTTATTTTCATTGTAAAACAATAATGGAAAAAACTATTGATACAAAATTTGTTACAGATATCACACAAAGATAAATAGAACCATTGATTTTCATGAAAAGAGAGAGAGAGAGAGAGAGAGGAAAATGAATAAGTGAAATATGGTACGTGTAATTTTTATAGCGAAAAAGTCTATACAGGCCTACAATAATATATGTAGAAGAATGACTATTACCGAAGAACAAAAGAAGTCATGTTTAACATTGTTGCTATAAATCTTCAAAAAAAAAATGTATACATTATCGGCAGAATAAAAATTGATGTTTAAGACTTTTATTTCTTAAAATACAATTTCATAATAACTATGCCTTATAAAAGATAACAGAAATATTTATATAGTATGTTTTATTGGTTAAATTAATCTATATGTCCCTATAGTTTAGGTGAATTTTTAAATAGGTCGTTATAGTTTAAAAGTTTTTAATTGGGTCCATATAGTTACAAAAATTTGTAATTAGGTCCCCTCGTTGTGTCTCTCCTGTCTACCCCTCCGTTTTCACTTTCCCTCCCACCCCACCCCACCCCACCCCACCCCTCTGTTTTCACTTTCCCTCCCACCCTACCCCACCCCACCCCGCCTCACCCATCCTGTCATGTCTTCATTTCAGTTTTTGTTTTTTCCTCCCACATTTCCCTTTCACTTCCCCTAAACCTCTACGACTTTCACCCATGTTCCTGTCCCACTCTTCTGTTTCTTCGTTTTTGTTTTCTTGTGAGAGTGTCCCACCTTTGTCCCACTTCTTTGTGCTTGATTCCATCAGTGTCGTGCTCGAGATTCTTTGATTCTGTCTAGGAACGTGCAACCTTGTTACACCACGTGAAGAAGGACGAAACATTGAAGGTAAGAAAAGTCCCTTTCGTCTTATGTACTGAAATTATGTTGATTTGTTGTTGTTAACATTAAGAATTATTGTTTTTTATTTGTATTGTTTATTGTTTTCATGTGTAATTGATGTGTATTATTTTAGGGTTTAGGGTAGTCCAGTATTGGCTGAGGAAGATTTTGGTATTACTTTACACCATGGGGGTCATTGGATGCGTGGTAGAGGAGGTCTGAAATACTATGATGGAACAACTAAGCAATTGATCAGTGATATAGACCACTGGTCATTGCAAGAAATTGCAACAGAGTTGAGAGAGATGGGTTACAAAGGTTATGTGAAGATATGGTGTTTGGACCCTGATAATCACATATTTTATTCATTAAGAAACCCTTATGTTTAGTCATTTACACTCTTCATATTCTTAATTGATTGAGTTTGGTATGATTTTGTGAGTTTGAGCTCAAATTGGTCCTAATTGAATATTTCAGCATTATTGAGATTTGACACTGTTTCTGTATTTTGGCCATAACTTGAGTTCCTAATATCTGATGAACATGAATTTTACCTTGTAGGAAAGCTAAGAGGAAGCTCTACAACTTTGATGAAGAGCTCGAAGTCCGATTCAGATGTCTAAGGGACCTAAGTTTACATAGAAGTCAGAATACGGGTTCTATCAGTAGAATCCGAATAGTGTGCACTCATAAAATCACATATCAAGATGTAATAATGGCGATGGGCTGAAATTTGGATAGTGGATAGTCAAGATCCAAATAAACAACTTTCATGAATAACACATTTTGAGAAAAAGAAGTCTAGTAGGTCATTTTGAGCTTGCAAGTCGGAACAGAGGAGCTGAAGTTGGGTTTGAGCAACCTATGGTATTTGGGACATATCTTGGACTTAAGGAAGCCAAATTGGACGAACCAGCTATCCATTTTATAGCCAAGACAAGGATCTACAACTTTCATGAAGAACACTTTTCGTGGTTCTAAAGTATAGTGGGTCGTTTTTGGCTTCCAAGTCAGACACGAAATTTTCATCCTCAACCACCCACTCAGACATCCACTAATCCACTCATCCATCCACTAATCCACTCATCCACTAACTCACCCACTCATCCACTCATACACTAATCCAACCACTTAACCACTCCACCCACTCATCCACTAATCCATCCACTAATCCATCCACTCACCCATTCATGTCCATAATTTCCCACTCACCAAAAGTCCTTTGGCATTTTTCACTAATTCAACCACTCAACCATTCCACTCACTCATCCACTAAACCAATCCACTAAACCAACCCACTAATCCATCCACTCAAACACTCCACTCACTCATCCACTCATCCACCCACTTCTCTTTGTCATTTTGTTACCTTAGACTTCTATAAAAGGCACCATTTATCATGAACAACATGTAATTCTCCTTCATTTTCTCTCTAAGTTTCTTCTTGCTTCTTCATAGTTTCTCATAGTTTTGTATATTTTGATACTCCCCTTCATGGTAATGGAGGGCTAAGCTACTTTGGGTCAATTTAGAACTCTTGAAGAGATTGTGGTTTGGATTCTTGAGACCTTGGTTATGCATTGTATTTGATTTGTAATTGAATTCCTCTTTTCTTCTTCTTTTTCTTCTTCTTGATCTTGAATGCATGAATGGTGATTCTATTTATGTTGATCTGATTGATCTTGGTTTAAGATTGAGATTTGTGATGAAACTTAGAACTGATTGATCTAAACTAATCACATAAATAAAGATTGAGATTTGTGATGAAACTTAAAACTGATTGATCTAAATTAATCACAGAATTGAAGAGGTTAGGTTACTGATTTGTGCCTAAGTTAATTGAATTCGATACTTGAAATTAACATAGATTTTCATGAATGGTGCGATTGCGGATTTGTGTTTATCACTTGTTAATTGAATTCTAGACGATCGTCTAGTATGAATTTTGGATTTGATGCAGAAATTTCGGTTAGATCCAAATTAACAATTCAATTGCGCTTCAAGTGTTTTATGAAGGGTCTATGATTGAATCCACCCAATCTTAGATAGGTTTCTAAATTGACTACTCTTTAATTGTCATTTCTTCCGTTAATTTTGTTAAGTACGATCTTAAACTGTCAAACCCCCCTTTGCTAACTTTCACTTGATTTGATTAAATTGCATTTACGATCCTTGAGGAGACGATCCGGTGTTGTCACTGTGCTACAAGCTTAGGTAATAACTTCGGTTATAATTTTGACTGAGTTCGGCGCTCGTCAAAATTTTGGCGCCGTTGCCGGGGATTAGTAAGTGTAATCTTTTCATTTGAAGTGTTTTTACTAACTTTTGCTTTTTATTAATTTTTCTAACATTTTTAACCATTGTCTAGTGTATTTTGCTTATTTATTTGTTTTTGTGTGATGCATGACTTGGTCTGAGCCTGATAACTTGGTTGACTTTGATCTCTAGATTGATAGAACCTTGCATAGGTTGATTAGAGCTCGTAGGCTAAGTGCAAGAATTGCTTCTGAATTTGATCTTAATATTGAGAGTGAACTTGAGATCTTGAATAATTCTGAAACTATGGTACGATAACATGCAAAATAAAACTCTTAAGGAACTTGTTGCCCTGATATAACTAACCAGTCTTTGTGTATTCAATACCCAGATCTTGATGCTTGATTTTGAGTTAAAATCGGATTGATACATTTGTTGCCCAAGTTTCACGGTTTTGCGGTGAGGATCCCCATAAGCATCTAAAGGAGTTCCATGTGGTTTGTTCAACCATGAAACCACATGGGATCTCAAAAGAGCACATCAAGTGAGGGCATTTCCTTTCTCACTTGCTTGATGACAAACAAGGATTAGTTATTTTATCTTTCACCAGGTTCGGTAACAAGTTGGTGACATGAAGCGGTTGTTCTTAGAGAAATTTTTCCCTGCCTCTAGAGTCTTTCTTGCCATTAGAAAAGATATATGTGGCATAAGACAAATGACAAGAGAGACCTTGCATGAATATTGGGAAAGATTCAAGAGCTGTGCTCGAGCTGTCCCCACCACCAAATCACCGATCAACTCTTAATTCAATATTTCTATGAAGGCTTGCTGCCAAATGACAGAAGCATGGTGGACGCTGCCTCTGGAGGAGCCTTAGTAGACAAGACCCCTGCAGCAGCGAGAGATTTGATAGCAAACATGGCAGCCAACACCCAACAATTTGGCACACGAATTATTACCTCAACTAGAGGAGTCAATGAAATTCAATCGTCTCATGTAGACCAACAGAGAATGGAACACGAGACTTGATGAATTGACTTCTTTGGTGAGGCGATTAACGATGGGGACAACAAGCACCTATGCAGATGGCTATAAACGTGTGTGGCATTTGCTCTTGTTCATCTCATCCCTCCGATGCATGCCCTACACTTCGTGGATGGTGGTTCTATTTTTCCAGAACAATCACATTGCGGCGGTTGGTATTTTTCCTGGTAGACCCCAATATCGGCAATCACAAAGAAGAAATTTATATGATCCATTTTCTAATACCTATAACCCTGGTGGAGGGACCATCCCAACACGAGATATGGAAATTACGGTCAACAACAACAACTCGCCCTACCAACAAGGCAACCACGGTTTAGATACCAAGCTACGAGGCCCTAGCAACAAGTACCAACCACTGCATTTAGGCAAGCACAACTGCACCGCCACTCATGCAAAGACCCCTCCATTACTGTTCAGGCGAAATGCCACTCCCCGAGCCACCTTTCGAAGACTTGATGAAACAAGTTTCAGCGAGAATGTCAATGCCACCATCCAGAATTTACAAACTCAAATTGGGCGGATGGCAACCACACTTGAGTGAGTGAAAAGTCAAGGGTCGAACTAATTGCCTTCACAAACAAATCAACAACCCAAGAGGCAATGTAAGTGTCATTAGCTTGAGAAGTGGCGAGAAAGTTGACGGTCCTACTCCACCACAACTGAACTACGAGTGCAAAGCAACCGAAGGTGACCGAGAAACGAAAAAGTGGATAGCTCGGTCAAAAATCCATGACACGAAAAAATTGCGAGAGAATTCAAATATGGCCTTCCACTACCTTTTCCAAACAGAGTCACACACAAGCATACCGCGCAAAACGAAATAGAAAGAGAAGTCATGGACACATTCAAGAAGGTGGAAATCAATATTCCCCACCTTGATGCAATCAAGCAGATTCCCAAGTATGCCAAATTCCTCAAAGAGTTGTGTACTCACAAGAGAAGACTTAAGGGTACTGAGAAAATAAGCATGGGCAGAAATGTTTCTGCAATGATTCTACTAAGCATGCCACAAAAATGCAAAGATCCTGGAACTTTCACAATTCCTTGCACGATAGGTAACTCCAAATTTGAACATGCAATGCTAGATTTGGGTGCTTCGATTAATGTCATGCCTATGTCAATTTATCAGTCCTTGAACATTGGCACTTTGCAACCTACTGGTATAGTGATTCAATTGGCAAATAGGACCACTGCTTATCCTGCAAGAGTACTAGAAGATGTGTTAGTTCGGGTGAATGAGCTAATTTTTCCAGCGGACTTCTATGTCTTGGACATGGAAGATGAGTTTTTAGCAAACCATGCTCCATTAATTCTAGGCAGACCGTTCCTCAAGACCGCCAAGACCAAGATAGATGTACAAGCTGGCACCCTTTCTATGGAGTTTGGCGATGATTTGGTACAGTTTAACATTTTTGATGCCATGAGACATCCCCTAGAGGAGCATTCTGTTTTTCATATTGATGTGATTGAGATGCTGGTTGATGATGTTTATCTTGATTTATATCTTGAATTCCATGATATTCTTGACTTTCTGGATTCTGTTTCTTGTGATACATGTGTTGCTTGTGATGTTGAGCCATGTCTTGCTGCATGTGTTGAGATTTATCTGGTATGAGTGATGATGCAACTGCTGACTTAAATGATACCACATGTGAAAATAGAAGTCAGAACTGTGCTGAATTTAATGTTGTTGCATTAGTTGTTTCAAATAGCTTGCTGTCTTCCATTGTACAGCCCCCATCCTTAGAGTTGAAGACTTTGCCAGACCATCTTAAATATGCATATTTAGGAGATGGTGAGAAACTGCCAGTGATTGTTGCTAAGAATCTGCAACCTGAACAAGAAGAAAAATTGTTGCAGGTTTTGAGGCAGAATAAGCAAGCCATCGGATGGACACTTGCAGATATTCCTGGTATTAGTCCCTCCACATGCATGCATAGGATTTTATTGGAAGAGGATACGAAACCAGTAAGGCAACCCCAAAGGAGATGAACCCCTTGATTCTAGATGTGGTGAAGAAGGAAGTGACCAAGCTACTTCAAGTGACATTATTTATCCCATATCGACGGAAATGGGTGAGCCCCGTGCGGGTTGTTCCCAAGAAATGCTGGGGTCACGGTAGTTGAGAATGAGAATAATGAACTTCTACCCACAAGAGTTCGGAAATTAGCATTGGCGGGTTTGCATTGATTATAGGCGGCTTAACCAGGCTACCGAAAAGATCATTTTCCGCTACCTTTCATTGATCGGATGTTGGAGAGGCTAGGCGGCAAGTCACATTATTGTTTTACGGATGGATATTCGGGTTATTTTCGATTCATATAGCCCCGTAAGACCAAGAGAAGACTACTTTCACTTGTCCATTTGGCACATTTGCATATAGGAGGATGCCGTTTGGTCTCAGTGCAATGCTCCTGGGCACCTTTCAAAGGTGTATGGTAAGTATCTTTTCGACTTTTTAGAGAATTGCATGGATGTGTTTATGGATGATTTTACTGTCTATGGTTCTTCCTTTGATGCATGCCTGGATAGTCTGGCTCAGGTTTTACATAGATGCATTGAAACTAACCTTGTTCTGAATTTTGAGAAATGTCATTTCATGGTAGAACAAGGTATAGTTTTAGGACATGTAATATCTAGCAAGGGTATCGAGGTAGATCCTGCAAAAATAAATGTTATTTCATGCTTATCTTACCCCACATGCGTGCGGGAGGTTCGTTCTTTCCTTGGTCATGCAGGTTTCTATAGGCGGTTCATAAAGGATTTCAGCAAAATTGCTCTTCCACTATCCAACTTGCTACAAAAAGAAGTGGAGTTCCATTTTGACCAGAAATGCAAGGATGCCTTCAATCACTTGAAGCAAGCATTGACCAGTACACCTATCATCCAGCCACCAGATTGGACACTCCCATTTGAGCTCATGTGTGATACCTCTAATTATGCTTTGGGAGCTGTTCTTGCACAAAGGGTTGGCAAAATATCTCATGTCATCTCCTATGCTTCAAGAACTTTAGATCCTGCACAAGTCAACTACACCACCACTGAAAAGGAACTTTTAGCAATTGTTTTTGCTTTAGACAAATTTCGATCATATTTGCTTGGTTCTGTGAGTGGTTGTGTTTTCAGATCATACTGACTTTGAAGTTTCTCCGAAGAAGCTTGATGCAAAGCCTAGGTTGATTAGGTGGATTTTGCTCCTCCAAGAGTTCGATATTGAAATCCGTGATAAAAGTGGAGCGAGAGAATTTAGTGGTGATCACTTAAGCCGAATTGAAAGGGAGGTAGATACTTTTCCTATCCATGATGTCTTCCGATGATGAAGGCTTTTTCAAGCTTTTCAAGCAAGGTAACACTCCTTGGTTTGCTGATTTGATAAATTTCTTAGTTGCTGGTGTTTTCCCTGCACATTTTATTAGGGCTCAGATTGATAAATTGAAGAGTGAGTCAAAATATTATGTGTGGGATGACCCTTATCTGTGGAAATTTTGTAGTGACCAAGTTATTAGGAGATGTGTGCCTGATAATGAATTTCATTCTATTCTTAGCTTTTGTCATACACTTGCATGTGGCGGTCATTTTGGTCCCCAAAGAACTGCTAGGAAAGTTTTGGAATCTGGATTATATTGGCCCACTCTATTTCATGATGCATATGTGTTTTGTAAATCTTGTGATCAATGCCAAAAAACAGGAAACACTTCTCGAAGGAATGAGATGCCCCAGAAATCCTTATTATTCTGTGAGATTTTTTATGTATGAGGTATTGATTTTATGGGACCCTTTCCTGTTTCTTTTGGTTTTGTTTACATTTTGCTAGCTGTTGATTATGTATCCAAGTGGGTGGAGGCGAAAGCTACTCGGACTGATGATTCCAAAGTTGTTGTGGATTTTGTTAGATCACGATTTTACTGCAGGTTTGGAGTTCAAGGCCATCATCGGTGATCAGGGTTCACATTTTTGTAATCGAAGCATGGAAGCTTTGATGAAAAAGTATGGGGTCTTGCACGAGTTTCTACACCTTACCATCCCCAAACTAATGGGCAAGCCGAGATTTCCAACAGGGAGATCAAACGAGATACTCCGGAAAGGCAGTTCAACCTAACGAGAAGGACTGGAGCAAGAGGCTTGAGGATGCTTTATGGGCTTACCAGACTACTTATAAGACACCAATCGGGATGTCTCCGTATCGGATTGTTTTTGGAAAAGCCTGCCACTGCCGCCAGTGGAAATTGAGCATCATGCATTCTGGGCGGTGAAAAGGTGCAACTTGGACCTAGATCAAGCGGTATGGAGAGGAAGGCTGCGCACTGCAAAGAATTGGAGGAGATCAGCTTGGAGGCTTATGAAAGTTCCAAACTCTATAAGGAGAAGACCAAAGCCTTCCATGATAAGTTGATTCTGAGGAAAACATTTGAGATTAGTCAAAAAGTTCTCTTCTATAACTCCCGCCTCCGACTAATGCCTGGAAAATTAAGGTCTAGATGGGATGGACCATTTATTGTTACTAAGGTTTTTCCTTCTGGTGCTGTTCAGATTAAAAGTGAGGTCACTGGCAAAGCTTTCATCGTAAATGGACACCGCCTCAAATAGTATCATGAACTTCCAGAGAATGCAGAAGTGGAGGTGATGAACCTTCTCCATCCGCATTATGAATGAAAAAAAAAAAAAAAAAAAAAAAAAAAAAAAAAAAAAAAGAAAAAAAAAGAAAAAAAAAAAAAAAAAAAAGAAAAAAAAAACAGCTGTGTGTCCGACAATGAGGTAGGTAGTGCAATTAAATTTTGTCACTCGGAAGCAAGTGGAGGTCACTTTTTCTTCAACGACAACAACTGCGAAAATCTTGCAGTATGGATTTTATTGGCCCACTTTATTTAAGGTCTATTACACCTTTTGCAAAAGTTGCGTAAATTGGTCAAAAAGGTTACGCTTTGAGATTATCATCTGCACCTACTCCTTGAAAAATTGAGATCCAGGTGGCGCGGTTCTTTTCTCATTGTCAAACACGTGTATCCTCTGGGGGGCCGTAGATATTGAGGATCCTAGGAATGGTAATGCGCTTAAAGTTAATGGACAAAGACTCAACCATTCCTGGAAAACCAAGTTCTTGAGTTCTTTGTGTTCTTAGGTTAAGTGGCGGATACGGTACTCCGTGACTCTCAAGTCGGTTTATTTTTCGGTTTCCCAAAATAACCGAATCCTTCTTCTCCTTCAAAATGGATGTCATTCTTTCAAACCCGAGAAAACATTTTCCTTCTCTTCCTCAAAATGCTCGAGAAAAATCTACAAAGTTCGATGTGAAAGATTGAGGCCGTTAATGCACAAAGGTATGCCGAGAAGATGTACTGTTTGGAT
Source organism: Ormosia emarginata (assembly GCA_029884605.1). Lineage (NCBI taxonomy): Eukaryota > Viridiplantae > Streptophyta > Magnoliopsida > Fabales > Fabaceae > Ormosia > Ormosia emarginata. The sequence continues at coordinate 24,570,457 of JAQQTP010000062.1, read as the reverse complement.
AATTGAAGCGAAGGTCCGATTAGCGGTGAGTCCTCAATTTCATTTGACTCATATATGCCCAGTCTTGGAAGAAGTTCATATTCTAAAAGGAGAAGAGCAAAAAAGGTTACAAGTCTGTTACAAATGTGGACGATGGAATTGTAACAGACAATGTCGTTCTTTGGGGATGATTTCCGCAAATAAATCCTTCATTAAGAATGGATTGAGTAAGAGTCATTAGATGATATCTTATTGACTCTTGAGACGCGTTCTTATGGATTGATGCGGGGTGAAATTCTTAATTTGTGGAATCTCTTCAAGGATGAATAAAAACGCTACGATCTTGGGAATCGACTCTAAAAGACCTGTTTGCCAATTTATAAGAAAATTGGATGGGAAGCTTATCCTCGACTCATAGAAGACGTTTAAGCCGTTCGGACGTTAAAGTGAGAGGCGAGATGTGAGCCATATCCACAAACAATCTGTATATATCATCATCATCATCTTCTTCTTCTTCTTCATGTCATCTCTAAAAAAAAAAAAAAAAAACAACAAAAAAAAAAAACAAAAAAAAAAAACAAAAAAAAAAAAAAAAAAAAAAAATTATGTATACGTCTTAGGGTTGGCTTTGGTAACACACACCGTGAATGAGGAAATGCATGCATCCTGATCCAGCCTTCTTAATTGAAAAACAAAGAAGGTAGATTGTATCCCACATGTGAGGCAGCCAGTCGTATTATGGCCACTTGTCCCTTTTGGGAGGCCTATGTTGCGCTAGTCTTGAATGGGTCGAATACTGGTCAACAATGCTTTGGCACAAAGCCGAAAGAGCAGACTACCTCCATCCCAATCTTAAGTAAGTATACACTCATCTTCCATCAAGTTTTTCTAACAATTTCAAAAAAAAAAAAGGAAGGATGTGATGTCTACTGCACTCATGACGCGCATAGATATAAAGATACGCCATGGAAAGCTGTACATACGGTATGTCATCATTTTCTATTTCTTTTATCTTTGTATCATTTTGTTGTATTTTGATTTTTGTACAGACGATCCTTTGAGCAGGGTCCTTCAGGGGTTTCTAGACTTCTTTACCTTGATGGTTTTCTTGAAGTCAAAAAAAAAAAACAAAACAAAAAAAAACAAAAAAAAGGAAAAAAAAAAAGTTTGTGTTTCTTACTTTCAACATTTTCTAACAACAGCCAACCTACCCTTATAGGTGCAATTATTTCCCTTTCCATTCTTTTTCTTATTTAAACACTCCATTTTCTCCATTTTCCTTCAACTCAGAAACACTCAAAGGGAGGAAGAGTATAGAATGGGGGCTTCTATTCGTAACCTCAAAAATGTATGTGTTTTTTGTGGGTTGAGTTATGGGAAGGGATTAGAGTTTGTAAACGCAGTTAGCACTCTTGGTCGATCACTTGCTGCGAGGAATATTCATCTTGTATATGGGGGAGGTTGTCGTGGGTTAAGAGGCAGTCAGGTTTTAGGTGTTATTCCTAAACCTTTAGCTGAAAATAACATCACTGGAAGGACAGTTGGAGAAGAAATTCAGGTAACATCTATGCATGGACGAATGAAAACAATGGTTGACAATTCTGATGCATTTCTTGTCTTACCTGGTGGTTTTGGTACTTTGGAAGAAATTTTTTCAAATTGTCTCTTGGGCCGAACTGAACATCCACCATAGACCCATTGGTTTGTCGAATGTTAATAATTTCTTTGATCTTTTGTTATCTTTTCTTGACAAAGCTGTAGAACAGAAATTTATCACTCCTTCGACAAGACAACTTCTTATCTCTGCCTCCACTATTGATGAGCTCATTGATAAATTAGAAGCTTTTGAGTATGTGCGATAAGGTATTAGCTCGAGATAGATTGGTCAACAGAAGCGGCCAAGGAAGTAACAAGAAAAAAAAGCCCGATCGGCGAGATCGACACTTTCTCTTTAATGGGTTTGATTTTATTAAAAAAAATTTATTGTTTTGTTTGGAAAGTATGATATGATTGTCATGGACTTATTAAACTAATTAGTGATGGCAGAGTAAGGAGTAATTTTACTCTTGAGACGCATCTTAATTGGTGGCAGAGTAAGGAATTTTTTTGGGTAGTAATTAATTAGTATTAAATTGTGGAAGTACTAACGTTTTCTTGTTTGATTTCTTTTCGAGTCGATGTGTGACCCACAACGGTGTGCTTCTTTTACTCTTTGCGTTGATTCACTTCTTATCAGGTTGTGTTGCTCTTTTCTATATCTCTCTTTCACATTGAGGGCAATGTTATATTAAGTGTGGGGGAGAGATTTTAGCATGTTTCTTTTTTGTTAAAAAAAAGGGGTTCATTGCATGATTGAATAACTTTTCTCCCTTCTTAAACTGATATGCTTGGTGATGGATGATTGAATTGATGAATTGAGTTTGATGGATGCATACCTTGTGAGATTTTGAGCCTAATGGATGGATTCAACATTTATGCCATTCTCTTCTTTCTTGTGTGATTTTCACTCATGTTAATGATCACTCTAGAACTTGCTTTGATTCTTTTTGAGGCTACATTTCACTTGCATGCATGAACATGATTGAGGCCCTCTTTCTTAATTAGCTAGTTTAACCAAATAGCCAACCTTGTTTTCAATATGATATCAAGCACTCTTTTGACTTCTTGAAAATTCTCTGATTCCTGCCAACCTTGTATATTTTCCTTTGCTTAACCCCTTTGAGCTTATTTGACCATTCCTTGTTTCTAGCTCATTATGTGCCTTAAATGATAAATCGTGTTCTTACTTTACCTTAGGGAATAAAAGAACATTAGCTTGGTTAATGGATGAGTTTTTGAACAAGTGTGAGGGTGTGTGTACAAAATGGTTGTTGAAAAAGAAAAGAGTACCCAAAAAGAAAAAAATGTATGTATATAGTTATGTTCATATATATAAAAAAAAAAGGAAAAAAAAAGAAAAAGAAAAAAAAAAAAAAACCAAGTGAGTAAAAAAAGAAAAGGATTGGGAAATGAATATGTAAAGGGATATACACTAGAGTTGGGATGAACTTTTATGCTTGTTATTTGAACTCAGCTCTCATTTGCTTTTATTCTCTTTGGTATTTATCTTCTCATATCCATTTTATCCTCTCCTGTTACCTTGACCTCACTACAACCTTGAATAAAGTCCTCATGATTTGTGTGTGCATGTGTTTTGAGTAGTGGAGAAGTAGAATATAAGCAAGCTTATGGTAGTGCAATTTTCATGGGTTGAATTGAGTGAAATACCTACCTTTTAAACACTTGAAAGATTGAGAGGGGATTTTGTGAAGATCTATCATTCTCGATTCATGTTGAAGATACCTTGCTTGTTGGTTTGAGATGTGGAGAATTGTTAACTCATGAATGTTTTGATCCCTTGAACCTTTGGTTATTCTTCTTGATTGTAAAATTTTGGGTTCTTGAATGTCGTTGGAATTTAAATTTTTGTTAATCTCTTATGTCCTTGTTTTGGTCTTGAGTCTTGCCCATGAGTGCAAAAAGCTAAGTGTGGGGGAATTTGATAATCACATATTTTATTCACTAAGAAACCCTTATGTTTAGTCATTTACACTCTCCATATTCTTAATTGATTGAGTTTGGTATGATTTTGTGAGTTTGAGCTCAAATTGGTCCTAATTGAATATTTTCAGCATTATTGAGATTTGACACTGTTTCTGTATTTTGGCCATAACTTGAGTTCCTAATATCTGATGAACATGAATTTTACCTTGTAGGAAAGCTAAGAGGAAGCTCTACAACTTTGATGAGAACTCGAAGTCCGATTCAGATGTCTAAGGGACCTAAGTTTACATGGAAGTCAGAATACGGGTTCTGTCAGAAGAATCCGAACAGTGTGCACTCCTAAAATCATATCTCAAGATGTAATAATGGAGATGGGCTGAAATTTGGATAGTGGATAGTCAAGATCCAAATAAACAACTTTCATGAAGAACACATTTTGAGAAAAAGAAGTCTAGTAGATCATTTTGAGCTTGCAAGTCGGAACAGAGGAGCTGAAGTTGGGTTTGAGCAACCTACGGTATTTGGGACATATCTTGGGCTTAAGGAAGCCAAATTGGACGAACCAGCTATCCATTTTATAGCCAAGACAAGGATCTACAACTTTCATGAAGAACACTTTCGTGGTTCTAAAGTATAGTGGGTCGTTTTTGGCTTCCAAGTCAGACACGAAATTTTCGTCCTCAACCACCCACTCATCCATCCACTAATCCACTCATCCATCCACTAATCCACTCATCCACTCATCCACTAACTCACCCACTCATCCACTCATACACTAATCCAACCACTTAACCACTCCACCCACTCATCCACTAATCCATCCACTAATCCATCCACTCACCCATTCATGTCCATAATTTCTCATTCACCAAAAGTCCTTTGGCATTTTCACTAATTCAACCACTCAACCATTCCCCTCACTCATCCACTAAACCAATCCACTAAACCAACCCACTAATCCATCCACTCAAACACTCCACTCACTCATCCACTCATCCACCCACTTCTCTTTGTCATTTTGTTACCTTAGACTTCTATAAAAGGCACCATTTATCATGAACAACATGTAATTCTCCTTCATTTTCTCTCCAAGTTTCTTCTTGCTTCTTCATAGTTTCTCATAGTTTTGTATATTTTGATGCTCCCCTTCATGGTAATGGAGGGCTAAGCTACTTTGGGTCAATTTAGAACTCTTGAAGAGATGGTGGTTTGGATTCTTGAGACCTTGGTTATGCATTGTATTTGATTTGTAATTGAATTCCTCTTTCTTCTTCTTTTTCTTCTTCTTGATCTTGAATGCATGAATGGTGATTCTATTTATGTTGATCTGATTGATCTTGGTTTAAGATTGAGATTTGTGATGAAACTTAGAACTGATTGATCTAAACTAATCACATAAATGAAGATTGAGATTTGTGATGAAACTTAAAACTGATTGATCTAAATTAATCACGCACTGAATTGAAGAGGTTAGGTTCTTGATTTGTGCCTAAGTTAATTGAATTCGGTACTTGAAATTAACATAGATTTTCATGAATGGTGCGATTGCGGATTTGTGTTTATCACTTGTTAATTGAATTCTAGGCGATCGTCTAGTATGAATTTTGGATTTGATGCAGAGATTTCTAGAGTTAGATCCAAATTAACAATTCAATTGCGCTTCAAGTGTTTTATGAAGGGTCTATGATTGAATCCACCCAATCTTAGATAGGTTTCTAAATTGACTACTCTTTAATTGTCATTTCTTCCGTTAATTTTGTTAAGTACGATCTTAAACTGTCAAACCCCCTTTGCTAACTTTCACTTGATTTGATTAAATTGCATTTACGATCCTTGAGGAGACGATCCGGTGTTGTCACTGTGCTACAAGCTTAGGTAATAACTTCGGTTATAATTTTGATCGAGTTCGGCGCTCGTCAAAATTTTGGCGCTGTCTTAGGGGATTAGTAAGTGTAATCTTTTCATTTGAAGTGTTTTTACTAACTTTAGCTTTTTATTAATTTTTCTAACATTTTTAACCATTGTCTAGTGTATTTTGCTTATTTATTTGTTTTTGTGTGATGCATGACTTGGTCTGAGCCTGATAACTTGGTTGACTTTGATCCTGAGATTGATAGAACCTTGCATAGGTTGATTAGAGCTCGTAGGCTAAGTGCAAGAATTGCTTCTGAATTTGATCTTAATATTGAGAGTGAACTTGAGATTTTGAATAATTCTAAAACTATGGTCGATAACATGCAAAATAGAACTCTTAAGGAACTTCTTTGCTCCCGATATAACTAACCGGTCTTTGTGTATTCAATACCCAGATCTTGATGCTTTGATTTTGAGTTAAAATCTGGATTGATACATTTGTTGCCCAAGTTTCACGGTTTTGCGGTGAGGATCCCCATAAGCATCTAAAGGAGTTCCATGTGGTTTGTTCAACCATGAAACCACATGGGATCTCGAAAGAGCACATCAAGTTTGAGGGCATTTCCTTTCTCACTTGACATGATACCAAACAAGATTGGTTATTTTATCTTTCACCAGGTTCAAACAAGTTGGGACGACATGAAGCGGTTGTTCTTAGAGAAATTTTTCCCTGCCTCTAGAGTTGTTGCCATTAGAAAAGATATATGTGGCATAAGACAAATGACAGGAGAGACCTTGCATGAATATTGGGAAAGATTCAAGAAGTTGTGCTCGAGCTGTCCCCACCACCAAATCACCGATCAACTCTTAATTCAATATTTCTATGAAGGCTTCTTTGCCAAATGACAGAAAGCATGGTGGATCTTTCTCTCTGGAGGAGCCTTAGTAGACAAGACCCTGCACTGTGAGCATGAGAGATTTGATAGCAAACATGGCATCCAACACCCAACAATTTGGCACATGAATTATTACCTCAATTAGAGGAGTCAATGAAATTCAATCGTCTCATGTAGACCAACAGAGAATGGAACACGAGACTTGATGAATTGACTTCTTTGGTGAGGCAATTAGCGATGGGGACAACAAGCACCAATGCAGATGGCTGCAACTGTGTGTGGCATTTGCTCTTGTTCATCTCATCCTACTGATGTATGCCCTACACTTCAGTTTCACTTTTAAAGGCTTTCAAAACCATGATTTGAATTAGGGATATTTAATATAAAACTATTTTTATCTTTTCATGCAAGATCAATGAAATATCTAAGAAGGCTCCGTACAAAAGATCCTATGTCCTAGAGCTAATCTTGAGCATCTTGGACTTGGTCTCACCATCATCATCTTCATCATGTTTGTTATCATCAAAACAACTATCAATGGCAGTTAGCTAATTACACTTTGTTCTACAAAGAATAAAGTTTCAGAACCACCAGATGTGGCCAATGAACATAGTGGGGACTTTTGGTGTGGGAGTTTTATGTATGTGTAATGGCCAACATAAGATTGACCACACATATTATATGGTACAATATTAAATAGAATATGTATTTGGTAGCAGTCATTGCTACACACAACTGTGTTTAGAATATGTGTTTGGAATATTTGTTTGCCAACTGTGTTTGCAACATATAATTGGTCTCTGTATTATATTGCTACACACAACTTTTATTTAGAATATTTGTATTTTATTGGTCTATGTGTTTGCAACATGTAATTAAAATGTTGTATATTTACAGAGGTTTAAACAGAAAAAGGTTGAAACATGTCTAAATTTTCAGCAAAATGGACATGGGTATTTAAGCAAATTTATTGCAGTATCATTTCAACAAAAAATGTTTAACCAAATTCAACAGAGGCTTACACCAAACATTCCACATTCTTTTCATTGCATTTTCTAGTGCATGTTACAAAATTCATGTCCTCACCCTACCCTTTACATGACAACACTCAACACACTATCAAATCCACTACACCTCACCTGCACTTAATCAAATTACTAACCAATTTGCATTTCATGTCAACCTAAGCAATCCACCACACCTACCACAATTGACAATAACAAAACACCCAAAAATCACAGCTAAAGTGCCACTAAACTAGAACAGCTTCTGGTACTTTTTCATATTTCTCAGATCACCCTCTAATCTCCTAATTCTTCTTTCCTTTTGCTGGATGATTGCCTTGACTCTTTCATCTGTAGGATCATCATACCAGTTGAACCAGTCACACTTCCACAATTTCTGCATGCAAAAGTGTAAGTATCAGGATTATGAAATATATCAAATATATCAAAATCTAAGCATCATTTTGGTAAGAAATGTGAAAAACACACCCTATAGTTCGGGCACCCCAGAAATCTCCTACCAGGGTTGGCCATTGTCTTCGATGTTTGCATAACAACAGGATCCCTACACTTGTAGAGGGTCGGGGTAGAGGTTGCTAGATTTTTTCGAGCTGTGCTCGTAGTAGAGGTTGAAAATCGTGAACCCCTTGAATCTCCCATTTCTCCACCAAATCGATGAAATGTAGGTGAAGATGAAGATGAAATGCTTGGGCACACCTTACTCTCCCATTTCTGCTACATGAAATGCAGGTTGGATGAAGATGAAATGCTTGGAATGGTTGTAGGGTTCCCGATAATGGAGGAAAACCAATGTTAGGACAAAATGACACCCCCCTTCTGAATTTCCCGTTGAAACTCAGACACGTGACAAACATGTGCAAAATCTGTAATAGGGGTGGACAGGGAGATGACGGCAGGGACCCAATTACAACTTTTTATAACTATAAAGACCTAATTAAAAACTTTTAAACTATAGGGACCTATTTAAAAATTCGTCCAAACTATAGGGACCTACAGATTAATTTAACCTATTTTATTTTAACAAAAAATTGGATTACTGATTTAACATATTGTCCTGTTAATGATATTTCAAACAGTAAAAATTAACAGGACATGTTGCTATGGCTTTACGTGAACAAGGTGCCATGAAAAAGAAAATTAATAAAAATTAAAATAATTATAAGAGTTTGAATATATAAATAAAAATTAAAAAATTAATGTTATAGAATGTGAAAAGACAAATATTAATATACTTAATTAAAGTTTGGCTTTAATAAAATGAAAGTGTTTAGCAAGAGTAATTTAGGAAATCAAAACTATAAGTTTTTATTGGAGAGTGTTGATAGATGTCACAATCGGAATCGCGACGGGACGACCGAAAAATAAATTAGATTTTGAAAATCAATGGAGTCGCCACTAATGTTTATTTAATTTGAAAAAACATTAGAAAAACCCTTAAAATAGACAAAACTGGTCTTTTTAGAAAATGAGTTTGGATTCGGGAGTCGATTATAAATAGGGAAGGTGTTAGCACCCTACACTGTTTGTTCCAAGAACGGTACCTTAAGTTAATTGTGTAAATTTTAATAATCTCAAATGTATTTATTTTACCCCTTTTAAAAAAGAAAAGAAACAACTAAATTATGAAAATTTATTTTTAGCTTGACAAAATAAGGATTCTGCTCCTACGTATTCCCGGGTGCGATGGGGAACTCAAAGTCACGTAGTTCTGTAGAAAATAATTGTGAGTTTGTTGTTGTTTTTTTTTAATTTTGAAAAGATTTTTTATTTTGAAAACTCATTCAAATTTTTTAATGTTTAGAAAAATGTTCGAATCATCAAGTTGTCACAACTTAGATGATTCTAAAAGTTATAGGATTAACAAGCTGTCACAACTCAGCTAATCCCAATTTCTTATTGAATTAATTTTAAAACAAAAAAGTTTACAAAATAATAATAATAATAATAAATAAATAAACCAAACTAATAAATGAATAAGCTAAAATGAATAACACATATATATAATGAAAGATAATAACACAAGAAAAAATAAGCAAACTTACCTCTGAGGTGTATAAAAATGATATGCTTAAAGAAGTTGGTGCACAGGGCCCCACACGTTCTCTTCAAATCAAACCTTGAAAAGTAACTCACTTGCAAGAGAAAATTTTTTTTTTACTAAAGTCCTCTATCTCTTATACTTAGTATTAAGCCCAAGAGTATAATTTCCTCCAACTCTTATACTTAGTATTAAGCCAAAGAGTGTGAATTTTTGGATGCCAAAACAAATGAGAACCACCTCTTTATATAGGAGAAGGGGAAGGGAAAGGAGGATGACTTCTCCAATGTGGGACTTAGACACCTTAGTTTTTTCTTCAAATTTCTTCTTCTTCTTTTTTCCTTTTTTTTCTTTTTGTTTTATTATGAATTTGAATGACCCAAGCAACAAAAGTTTATGGACAAATTGGGTATCAACAGCTGCCCTTATTTGCTTTACATTTAAAATAAATGGGAAGCAAATGAATTGATTCAATTTTGTCCATGAAAATTTCTTGCGCGATGCACATCAAAACCAAGTAAAATGCGGGGTATGAGGACCTGGAAATGAGAAGGCAATGGGTGCGAGGGCCCGGAATTGAAAAGGCAATGGGTGCGGGGACCCGAAATTGAAAAGACAATGGGCGCAGGGACCCAAAATTGAAAAGGCAATGGGCGCGAGGACCCAGAATTGAAAAGGGAATGGGCACGGGGACCCGGAATTGAAAAGGCAATGAGCACGGGGACTCAGAATTGAAAAGATAATGGGCGTGGGGACCTAGAATTGAAAAGACAATGGGCGCGGGGACCCGAAATTGAAAAGGTAATGGGCGCGGGGACCCAGAATTGAAAAGGCAACAATCGCGGGGACCCCGAATTGAAAAGGCAATGGGCACGGGGACCCGAAATTGAAAAGACAATGGGCGCGGGGACCCAGAATTGAAAATACAATGGGCGCAAGGACCAGAAATTGAAAAGGCAATGGGCGCAGGGACCCAGAATTGACAAGGGAATGGGCGCGTGGACCCGGAATTGAAAAGGGAATGGGCGCGGGGACCCGGAATTGAAAAGACAATGGGCGTAGGGACCCGAAACTGAAAAGACAACGGGTGCGGGGACCCAAAATTAAAAAGACAATGGGTGCGGGGACCCAAAATTGAAAAGGCGATGGGCGCGGGGACCCAAAATTGAAAAGATAATGAGGATGGGCACGGGGACTTGGAAACTAAAAGAGGATGGACACGGGGACCTAGAAACTAAAGGCGATGGGCGCGGGGACCCGGAAACTAAAGGCGATGGGCGCGGGGATCCGGAAACTAAAAGACGATGGGCGTGGGGACTCGGAATTGAAAAGACAATGGCTGCGGGGACCAGGAAACTAAAAGAGGATGGGCGCGGGGACCCGGAAACTAAAGGCGATAGGTGCGGGGACCCGGAAACTAAAAGACGATGGGCGCGGGGACTCAGAAAGCTACAAAAAAGTTTTTGCTGCTTTTTACTTTTGCTTTTCTTTTTTTTTTATGTGATGACTGAGTTGATACTTGATGTAATGGATGCATGATGATGCAATAGGTGTGAAGCTTGAGGACAGTACATGTAATGCCTGAGATGATGCATGATACAATGGATGTCCTACTGTAGAGATCCTCATGAACAAATTGGGTAAACAAAATTGACACATCAGAGCTTTAGTTGGATCGCTTCTTGGTTCCACAACACCCTTAAGAACTTCTTCCCATAGCAGGATCAAGGTTGAACAGTAACAAAATTCGTTGATTGGCTTCTTGATTTGCTAGTGATTCTTTCTTTTCTCATCAATACTCTTATCAGGAAATTCATCGCATTCCCCATGACCTTTCAAGATTATTAAAACAAATCTAAATGCTTTTGCAATATGATCACATGTTTCACATCTCAATATAAATCTATCATGATAAATGCATATTGAATCAACAATAGGTTGCAATGAAAATAGACTATCATTATGGAAAGGAATAGTACACGAAAGGTGGTACCACAAGGGTTAGAATTGAAAGGTTTACAAAAAAATGTTGGAGTAGAGTTTTCCAGCTCTTCCAGTGATGCTCTCTAGGATGATCAGTGCTAATTTCCCATGTATACAACCCTAAACACCCATTTATCTGTTTCTGAGAATATGATTTGACCCAGTTTCCACGCATTGGGAGTATTCATGACAAGACTTCGCATTCAAACTGCCCCAATTTGGCATTAATAACTCAAACTGCCCCAATTTGTGACTCGTGGCAACCCTACTTTTTTCGGATGTGTCAAGGACCATCTTTGACCCTAACTTTTGCCTAGGTCACTCTTTCCGAATTTTCAACCTAGCAGGTCACTCTAATTTTACCTAGACCACTTTTTCAGGTTTTCAGCCTAGCGAGCCACTTTTCTTTTCTTTTCTTTTTTTTATTTTTTTTGTTTTGTTTTAAGCATAATACATTTTGACTGCATCCGAATTTACAAGAAGTAGTAAATCTGCGCCATCCATGTTTGTGAGAATCAAAGCTCCTCCTGAGAAAGCCTTTTTCACGACATAAGGTCCTTCATAGTTTAGAGTCCATTTTCCTTGATGATCCTTTTGAATGGGAAGAATCTTCTTGAGTACTAGGTCTCCTTCTTGAAACTGTCGCGAACGCACCTTTTTTCGCATGGGCTTTCATCATTCTCTTCTGGTAAAGCTGGCCATGACACAGTGCCATTAATCTCTTTCCTTCAACGAGGTTCAACTGATCAAGTCGAGTTTGGACCCATTCAGCTTCTTCTAATTCTGCTTCCATCAGCACTCTTAGTGATGGAATTTCCACTTTAATAGGGAGTACTGCTTCCATTCCATAAACCAAAGAGAAAGGGGTTGCCCCAGTTGAAGTACGAACAGACGTGCAATAGCCATGCAGTGCAAATGGTAGCATTTCATACCAATCTCTATATGTTATAACCATCTTCTGAACAATCTTCTTGATGTTCTTGTTCGCTGCCTTAACTGCCCCATTCATCTTGGGGCGATGGGGTGAGGAATTGTAGTGCTAAATCTTAAAACTCTCACACATCTCTTTCATCATCTTATTATTCAGATTAGTGGCATTGTCAGTGATAATTTTGCTTAGCAAACCATAACGACAAATCAGCTCCCTTTTGACAAACTTCACCACTACATTCCTGGTCATATTGGCATAAGAAGCAGCTTCGACCCATTTTGTGAAGTAATCGATTGCAATAAGAATAAAGCGATGTCCATTTGAGGCCTTCGGTTCAATGGGCCCTATGACATCCATTCCCCACATTAACAATGGTCAGGGTGCTGTTAAAACATTTAAAAGTGCTGGGGGCACATGAACCTTATCAGCATATGTCTGGCATTTGTGACATTTCTTCACATAATTGAAGCAATCGGTTTCCATTGTCAACCAATAGTACCCAACTCTTAATATCTTTCTTGTCATTGCATGCCCACTTACATGAGTTTCAAAAGAACCTTCGTGGACATCTTTGATGATTTTCTCTGCCTCTGTTGCATTAACACATCTTAGCAGCACCATGTCGTGGTTCCTCTTGTAAAGAACTTCCCAATTTAGAAAGAAACCCATTGCGAGTCTTCTGAGGGTCCTTTTGTCATTTTCTGAAGCATCTAGAGGGTACTCTCTACTCTTGATGAAACATTTGATATCATGGTACCACGATTTCCCATCTGACTCCACTTCTATCATTTGACAATATACCAGTTGGTTACGACTTTCCATTTTTATGAGTAGCAAGTCTTTATCATGGCTTACGTTGAACATGGACGACAATGTGGCCAAAGCATCAGCCAACTGATTATCTTCCCGAGGGACATGATGGAATGTGACTTCATCAAGTTGTTCAATCAACTTCTTGATATAAGCATGATAAGGGATTAATTTGGCATCTCGAGTTTCTCATTCTCCCTTTAGCTGATGGATGACCAAGGCAGAGTCACCGTATACCTCAGGAACTTTTGCCTTTGATTTTATCGCTACTTAGATTCCCATAGCACATGCTTCATACTTGGCTATGTTGTTTGTATAGTCAAAGCACAATCTAGCAGTGATTGAGATGAAATTGTTTTCAGGGGAAATCAGTATGGCCCCAACTCCATGCCCCAGTGAATTAGAAGCTCCGTCGAATAACAAAGTTCATTTTTCTTTTTTCGAGGATTCTTTTTCTCCAAACAAAGTCATTATATCTTCATCAGGGAATTCACACTGTATAGACCCATAATCTTCCACTGGTTGACTAGCCAACAAATTTGCCAGAGCACTGCCTTTGACTGCTTTTTGGGTGACGTAGATAATGTCATATTCTGATGGCAAAACTTGCTAACGTGCAATCCTCCCAGTGAGGGCATGTTTTTCAAAGATGTATTTGATCGGGTCCATTTTGGACACCAACCAAGTGGTGTAACATAACATGTACTGCCTCAATTGGTGGGCTGCCCATGCCAAGGCGTAACATGTGCGTTCCAACAATGAGTATTTTTCCTCATAGTTGATAAACTTCTTACTCAAGTAATAGATAGCCTGCTCTTTTTTTACTGGTTTCATCATGTTGGCCCAGTACACAACCCATGGATTCATCCAACACAGTCAAGTACGTGATTAGAGGCCTTCCTGGCACTGGAGGTACCAAAACTGGGGATTCTTGTAGATACTGTTTGATATTCTCAAATGCTACTTGACAATCCTTATTCCATTCTACTGTCTGGTTTTTACGCAACAACTTGAAGATTGGCTCGCATGTTGTAGCTAACTGGGATATAAACCTAGCAATATAGTTCAGCCTCCCCAAAAACCCACGAACTTCTTTTTCAGTGCGAAGAGCTGACATCTCTATGATTGCTCCAACTTTGTCTAGATCAACTTCTATCCCTTTCTTGCAAACCACAAACCCCAAGAGCTTGCCTGATTTTACACCAAAAGTGCACTTAGCAGGATTCAGTCTAAGCCTGAACTTTCTCAATCATTCAAAGAGCTTTTGCAGATTGGTGTTGTGATCTTCTTCTGTTTTTGACTTTGTAATCATATCATCCACATAAACTTCTATTTCTTTGTGCATCATGTCATGGAACAACGCCACCATGGCCCTTTGATAAGTTGCTCCGGGATTCTTCAATCCAAACGACATCACTTTATAGCAAAAAGTCCCTCACAAAGTGATGAATGTGGTCTTCTCCATATCTTTAGGTGCCATCTTGATTTGATTGTATCCCAAGAAACCATCTATGAAGGAGAAAAATACATGTTGAGCAGTGTTGTTCACCAAAATATCAATGTGAGGTAAAGCAAAGTTGTCTTTAGGGCTGACCCTATTCAAATCTCTATAGTCAACGCACATCTGTACTTTCCCATCTTTCTTCGGGACAGGGACGATGTTGGCGATCCATTGAGGGTACTTTGCGACAGCGAGAAAACCTGCATCAAACTGTCTTTTGACCTCCTCTCTAATTTTTAGCGACATTTCTGGCTTCATTCGTCTCAACTTTTGCTTGACGGGAAGACATTCTGGTCTTAATGGCAATTTGTGCTCAACTATGCTGTCATCTAGGCCTGACATATCTTGGTATGACCATGTGAAGACATCGTGATAGTCGGATAAGAGCTTAACTAACTTGCTTCGCTCTTCTTCTTTCATGGATGTGCCAATTTTAATTTCTTTCTTATCATCCTCTGTTCCCAAATTAATCACTTCAGTTGACTCTTCATGTGGTTAAATTTCTTTGGCCTCTTGTTCCATTAATCTCATTAGCTCAGGAGAGAGTTCCCAATTGTCATCATTATGCTCATCAACATGATTAACGGGATGGTCAAAATCATATAATGGGATCATAACACTGTTATTTTCAAGAGAGTCACTTTCATATCTGCATCTATTGATGTCAACATAAGTAAAAAGAGGGTAATGAATAAAGGCTAATGTAATAGTTGAATAAAAAACTAAAAGGGACGATAATGCACTTTATTGATAGCAAATATTGAAAAAGAAACATGTGAGCCCATTTTTAAAACATATTTTCCTAAAGCCTTGGGCAGAGCTATAGGATTAGAATTACAGAATTACTTTGAATCAGTTTCAAAAGTCATGGGAAAATCGACGATCTCCCAATTGTTGAGCTATGCATCCAGAGAACAAGGGTACACCAAACTGACACCAGGGTCGATGGGTTGATCCTCATTAATAACGGTCACTTGGTTCATAACCACCAATCCCACGCTTCGGAAGCTTTGTCGAATGTCACAGATAGGGATCCCCTCAGCTTTAGGCTCCCGATTTTCTAACCTAGCCAACCTCCTTTCCCTTTTCTCTTCTATGACCCTTCTTTTATTAGCTTTGGTAGGTTTATATCCTAATCCAAACCTGTCTTTGTTTTCACAGGGTGTCAAGAACTTCACGACACCTTGTTTGTTCATTCCGAGTCCATTCCACTTTGATATCCTCTTTCAAGCATAACCTTAGCCGTCATTATGGATGCACTAGATGGTCGTGGTTTTGGAACTTGAGCTCTCTCCTTTACATAAATAGTATTAACAACCTCAAACGCTTGGAATGCTATTTCAAGAGCTTCTTCTTCAGCTTCAATGTAAGGAGTTGATGGGAGCTTACTCACCAATAGGTCTTCCTCACCCGATACGATCACCAGTCTATTGCCCACTATGAATTTCACTTTCTGGTGCAAAATGGATGGCACCGCCCCAGCGGAATGAATTCAAGGTCATCCCAAGAGGCAACTATAAGTTTGTGTGATGTCCATCACCTGGAAGAGTATATGAAAAGTAGTAGGTCCACCTTGAACTGGGATCTCTATTTCTCCCATCACTTCTCTTCGGGTCCCATCAAAAGCTCTTACGATCATTGTACTTGGTTTCATATAAGTCCAATCAAAAGGCAACTTGGAGAGAGTTGATTTTAGCATTACATTCAAAGACGAACCATTGTCAATGAGTACTCTAGCCATTATATGATCTTGGCATTTGACGGAAATATGCAGTGCCTTATTATACCCCATTCCTTCAACATGTATCTCATTATCAGTAAAAGTGACATAATTATCAGTAATAATGTTGCCAATAATACCACCCAGTTTGTCGATATGAGAAACATGAGCTTGATTTAGTACCTTCATCAACACTTTTCTGTGCGGCTCAGAATTCATCAATAAGGACAAGAGAGATATCCTTGCAGGGGTGCGATTCAGCTGATCAACCACCCTATACTCATTTTGTTTGATGAACTTCAGGAACTCACAAGCTTCTTCATCAGATACCTCTTTCTTATACTCATTTGGCTTTATCAACCCTCCTTTTTCTTTCACATCATTCTCCATGGAAGTCTCTCCTATCTTGCTCTTCCCCTTGTAGTTCCTCTTATCTTCTTCTTCTTGCCCCTTTCGCAACTCCTCAGGAGTGTAAATGCGCCCACTTCGTGTCATCCCTCCAATCCCCAATATATTAGTGACGATAAAGGTTGAACAAGATGAAACTCTTGGCTAATCATTTGTGGGATTATTTCCAAGGACTTGTACATTATAATTCCACAGTACTGCTCTGGTGTCCTTGAATGGAAAAGGACTAGGAACTTGAATGGTGATGGGCCTCGGGCCACATGGAGGTGGCGAAGGCGTACTTGCAGTATAATAGATAACCAACGGTTTGATAGCCGGATTTGCAATGGAAGAGACCAAAGAGTTTATTGCTTCCTGACCTTCTTGAAATTATGGAATAGCACACTCATCCACCATGCTTATGCCACCATTGTCACATAGATGACCTATTTGCACTAGTTGCATGTCCATTAGATCTTGGAGGATTTATTTGAACTCACCACATTTCTCAATAGAATGCCCCACATTCCCGTAGAGATTGCACATTATTTCATCCCCATCGACCCTTTTCTCTTCAATATGAGCTTTCATCATTCCAAATTTGCACAGTTCTTTAAAAATAACCTTCATAGGGGTTTTGACATCTGTCACTCGTCTTATAACCTGCTGGGCAGAGCACTCCTCTATAGCATTGATTGTAGGATTTCTATGGTCAGGCAAAGGGTTGTGACCCACACTTGGAGTATTTGCCTTGAAATTCAACCATTTGGCATCGATTCGGTCTTGCACCTTAAACTTCAGTGTTTTGCAATTTTCTGTGGAATGGCCTGCGGCTCCCATATGGTAATCACATTTAGCATTTGGGTCAAATCTTTTAGGGTATAGGGGTTCCACTAGCTTCGTCGAGCAAGGAGCTAAGAGAGAGTTACAAAAGAGTTAGGGTAGTAACTCAGTATAGGTCACAAGGATTAGGTCGAGATGGACAAGCTTCCTTTCTTGGTTATTTGGTGGTCTTCTTTGGTTTGTGTTTGGGTTTTGGGTCCATGGTTGAGCTGTTTGAGGCAGTAAGGTAAGGGGTGTCTGGTATTGAGGAGGAGATGGCATTTGGTAAGGCCTCATTGGGTGGTGAAGTAGACGATGAGGAACGTGTGAAGCATTGGCTATATGGGGTGATAAGGCTGAGGATATGGAATTGGTAAAGTAATGGGAAAGTACGGGTGATAAGGTGTGAAAGGGGTTTGGAAGGATGGTTGATGGTTCACTGGTGTTTGGTTATATCTCCCTTAGGTAAAGTTTCTCTGGTCGAAGGTAATAACATGAGTTTCTCCTTCTCTTTTCTTCCCTATCGGGGGCCTCTTGGCATTAAATGTTCCTGTTGAACCTTCAACGATCTTCGCACTTCTCATTCCCCCCTCAACTCTTTCTCCGATGATGATCATGTCCGAGAAATTTGATGACACACCCCCTATCGTTTTGTCATAGAAGGGTGATTGCAGGGTGTCAATGAACGTGGCTATCATTTCTCTTTCTGTCAGAGGGGGTTCTACCTGAGCAGCTATTTCTCTCCACCGTTGAGCATACTCCTTAAAGGTTTCAGCCTCCTTCTTACTCGTATTCTACAGCTGCAGTCTATCTGGTGTCATATCAATGTTGTACTTATACTGCTTCAAGAAAGCGTCGACTAAGTCTTTGAAACATCGAACATGGGCACGATCAAGATGCTTGTACCAATTCGAAGCTGCCCCAGTCAAGCTGTCTTGGAAGAAATGAATCAGCAACTTATCATCGTGAGCATACGAAGCCATCTTGTGAATGTACATGGTCAGATGGTTCTTTGGACAAGTGGTCCCTCTGTATTTATTAAAATTTGGAACTTTGAACTTTGGTGTGATCACCACATTAGGGACAAGGCAGAATTCTGAAGCATCAAGGAGACCGTAGCTATTTGCCCCTTCTATGGCTCGCAGTCTCTTTTCTAGAGTTTCCAACTTCTCTTTGGACCGGGAATTTTCGACAGAGGAATTCAATTGGTATTGTGGCATAAAAGTGGGGATAAAATGCCACGTCGGCAAGGTTCTGTTAGCTGGTGGTTGGGTTCTGTTCAAAGAGTTAGCAACGGGTATGTTGCTGTCTAGGGGATTGGTCACTTGTGATGGTACAAAGCCGGTAGGAAAACCATACAGTGGAAGAAAGAAGGGGAATGAGTATTATGTTTGTGGGGTTTCATTAGCACTTGGCTGAGTAACCTGAGCTTCAGTAGTATTTAGTAGGTTTGGGATTGGTGTCACTGCCAACGTACTATTATCAAGGGGATTTTTGGCCAATGGTGGTACATACCCGGGAGGGAGGCCATATGGAATAGTGGAACTTGAGTTCCCTGAGAACTGGTGACAGCGGGTTGGGTGGTACTATTTGGGTAAACAGTTAGCGGCATCATAACTCCTTGAGGGTTGAGGCCTTGATATTGTAAAGGGGTTGGAGAGAAGCCATGCGGGTGAAGAGGTGTGGCTGGGTGTCCTTCATTTGCCGCTGAGGGATTCCCATATGTGTTCCTTCTATTCTCCATAGACTGCAACATCTCCATCATCTTGGACATTTGCTCTCTAAGCTGGTTCACTTCATCCTTCAACTCTTGAGTTTACTCTATCTCATCCATGATCCTTGCTTGGAAACGAGTCCTGTAAGGGTGTCGTGGAAGCAGTTTTCCGGCTATAGTGTCTACTTTTCTGCTCGAGGAAACATGATACAATTATTAGTATTAATTGAACCAAAATGACAAACTGCATGTATGCAAAGCATTGACTATTTATGCACATGATTTTTTTTAAAATGCTATGGATGCCATGATAGTGTAAGATGATGTATCAAATTTAGAGCTGAATTTTTAAAAAAAAAAAAGAAAAAAGAAGTGAGAATGAATGAAAATGCAAACCATGAGAATGCAAGATGATATACCCTTTTTTTTTAAGAATGCAAGGAGCACCAGGTAAATGCGAGTCATAAGAAAAAATGCGGCACCAGGTAAATGCGAGTCATAAGAAAAAATGCATGGATGAGTGACATGAGAAAGAGATAGATAAAGAAGAAGTACGCTCCCTTTATGTCCTAAGGAAATACCTTAAATTTAAGGATTTTATCCTAAGGATCTATGGGTCTTTCTAATTCGTGAAAACTTTTATTGGGTGGCTCTACTATTCTAAAGGCCTCTAGAGCTAAGTCCCATTTTAGAATGTTGACCACAAACAGCGGGTAAACCACTAGGTGTGGGATATTCGTGAAAAAGGCACACTCTAGATGAGGTTTCACGATAACCAAATAGGATGTACATCCAAAATGGCTACCACTACGCAACATCTACCTAACTTAGGCTTCACTCAGACCTGGGTATAGGGCCTCACTCGAATGTGTGTAATAAACGGTAGGTGCAGTGGGTGTAAGGAGCATACAAACCTCCATAATCATAAAAATTAACCTCATCTTGCAAAAATAATAGTTAAATAGAACTTATATACAGCCAGCCAACAATTTTTTACCCTAAGGTTTTAACAATTAAGCACAAAATATTAAAAATATATATATATACAAGTAAATCATGTCAAGACAAACACAAAAAAATGGTCCAAGGGCCACCTTTGAAGATAGAAAAACAAAAAACCTTTGAGTCTAGTGGATGAGGATGTTATTACGGATTCATTAGAATTCGGATTTAAAGATGATCTGGATACCATTTTTGGTGTAAATGTGGTATCTCTCCTCCTATTCAAATTTTCCATTTCAGGTAATGAAGAAGTGGACCAGGAGGAGGATTTTGAGGATGAATCGGAGGAGGCCGACTGGTATATGGTCGAAGAAGACACAGTGGACGTGATGGAAAACTCTACAGTATTTAACACTCTTACCCTTGAGATGAAAAATCATTTCCGCCCACTATTCATCAAAGGTACAGTAAATGGAAAGTTGGTAGGTAAAGTGTTGGTTGATGGAGGAGCTGCCATCAATTTGTTGCCCAAAAATTCGTTAAAGAAATTTTACAAATCAAAGGCTGACCTGTTACCACATAACATCGTGGTAACTAACTTCAAAAAGGGCTATTGCTCTTGACATCAAAGTGACCTTGGTCCATGAGGTCAACTTTGTTCATAGTAGTCCCCCCCAAGGCCAGTTATAATCTCTTGTTGGGTAGAGAGTGGATACACGCTGTAGGGGCAGTACCTTCTACCATCCACCAATAGATGTTCCTTTGGAACTAGTTGGGAGAACTGGAAATAGTGGAAATTGATGACACCTTGTGTCATGTCAACTAGAATCATGTAGACGTTCAGATTTACGTGCTAGGAGTCAGACCTTTCTGCATTTGGGACTCATCAGCTTTAACACAAAGGGGGTCAAAATGGTGGCCCTACCCCCAATAGGTTTCTCTATAATACCAAAAGTTGATTCATTTTAGCTTAGAAATTATAATAGTTCCAGGACCTATAAGCACTTGTTTAGCATTCCAGACTGAGTGTATTCGGCCTCAAATTGTAATAATAATGTCAAAACTTGAGAGCCATATGACTCGAATAGCAGCTTATATAGCTGAGAATTGCACGAACAATGCAATTTTAAGTCAAGTGACTTGAATTTCAGCCTATATGGTTGAAATATTTGGTATCATTGAAAGTTCTAACTTGGATTGTATTTATGTTGATTCCTCCTTAGGATTCGAACAAGCCTCTTTATCTTCTGAAATTAAAAGAATAGAGGTACAAGATCATTTGGAGGAAATTAATCTAGGAAATGATGTAATAAGTAAACTTACTTTTATAAGTAGATTAATAAATACCAGTCTCAAGTATAAGTTGATTCATTTACTCGAAGAATATAAAAATTATTTTGTATGGGAGTATTGATATGCGTAAAATACACTAAGAGCAAGTACACTCTATCACCAAGTAATATAGGACTTGAGTCCCAGTTATCGATCCCACAAGGAATAAGTAGTAATTACTAGATTTGTAGAACCCTTGGTTATTCAAACAATCAAAAGTGTATGAAATTCAAAATAAAATTGGAAAACAATGAACAATCAAACAAAATAAAGAGAAATCAAAGAGAGCGAAACTAGGGTACAAGGTTCACTTGAATCCAATTATTCAGATTTTCTTTCAATTATGATGTAAGATAATTCTTTTGTTAGTATTCTCTTATTTTCTATTGAATCCCAATGGTCATGGATGAAACAATATTCTATTCCCAATTTAATTCATCTATTTGGTCATTTAGTTGAATTAATCAAGAATGCATTAAGCCTTAATTCAAGAGATGAACTAACATACCGTCAATTCCATTGGTAGGATAAATTGATGTTTGGTCATTCACCAATCTAATCCTAGGCTTACCATATAGATCCACTCATTGAATGTGGATGGTCACCGTAAAACAATGAATTAACAAATGTCAAAAGTGATTAAGTTATGACAAGAATGCAAACAATATGATATACCCTAAAAGAAATTACCTTAATCAAATTAGAAATCAAACTCAAATAATTAGGAAAACAAGATCTCCCATAGCTCTAGATATGGGTTTAGCTACTAATGTTCAATATAAACATACCCATATCAAGATACAAATCCATGGAAAGAAACCTAAAGAAAGGATAAAACTATAGGGAAAGAGAAATCAAAACCCCTTTTATAGTGATTGTGATCTTCAAGCCTTCAAGAATGTCATCCTCTCTTCGCAGACGTACTCTAAGAATTTGTGACAATTCTCTCTTCTAAATTGCCTCTCAAAGTCTGCTGTCGAAAATGTGTGTCTCAAGTTTGAGGGGTTGTTTCTATTTATAATTATTTGGGGTGAAAAATTCTCTTTTTCACGTCAAGAGGTGACACACGGCTGTGTCTCCCTTCGACATAGTCATGTCCTTTGAAAATCACATAATTGTACTTTAAGTGAGATACCGCTGTGTGACCAAGAGACACAGTCGTGTCTCCAAGTCAGAAACTTCACTCTATTAAGACAAGGTCGTGTCTCTTGAGAAGAATTATGTAACTTTACGTTGAAGGAGACACGACCGTGTGACCAAGAGATACGATTGTGTCTCTTAGTCAGATGTTATCTTAAAGTTAGACAGGGTCGTGTCTAACTCCTTAATCGCTCACAGGGCCCTGTCTAAGCCAAAATGATCCTCTTTTACTCTGAAAACATAATATCTTCGCTTGCTTTCACTCTGAATGTGTCAAATCTCTCCTAATCTTCAAAACAAAGATAATTGATAAGGATCCATCCAAAATTCATTAATAATCATAAGCAAATTACCACAATTTATCCAATATAATGCTATAAAATATAGGCTTAACAACCCCCTCCCCCACACTTGAGGTTTGCTTGTCCTCAAGCAAAGAATAGGAATCAAAAACAAGATTAAGCTCAACATCCAGAAACATGAATCAAGGGAAATTTCACAGTTAAAAATTCTCAAATTCAACAATCAAATCAAATCCAGCAAGATCATTTAGCGCTTAAAACAATTAGATGCTTCAGTCTAACTTGCAACTTTTCTCTTTACCAACATATGAGATCACTTATCTTTCCATCGCTCAAGTGTTTAAGGACAAAGAGATCACTCAAATTTCTCTTGAAAAATGTAATACCATAGGCTTGGTTATTAATCTTATCTTCACTTTCAAATTCACATATAATACAAGAATCAAAAGGACTTCTATTGGTTGTAATGGGGTCAAGGGTATAAAGAAAGGTAGGGAAAAGATAAATAAGGTTAAAGAATGCTCATAGATAAATCAATACAAAGCAGAATAAGGTTGAAAGGATGATAAATAGAGCATCATGGCACAAAGAAATAATAAATTTTCACTTTCAACCCAATATTCTCATGATTCCTCACCAACAACTTTTTCTTTCTTCTTCCCTTTCCATTTTTCTTTTCTTTTCTCTCTCTTTTTTTTTATCAACCCTTGAAGACAAAAGCAACCTTTCAAGACTTTTCAATCAACAAATTAGATGCTCCAAAGAATTCAACCTGATTATTCAATTGAGTATTCAAAAAAATCAATTTCAAGCTCAAATGGGACAACTAAGGGATTATTTTATCAATGTAACTCTGAAAGTCAAGAAAGAATTAAACCTAACTGCCTTAATCATATTCAAGTATGTATATGAATCATTAAAGTCTCAACAAGATATCAAAGCAAGTTCTAGCGCATATCAATCAAGAGAAAACTCACTCTAGAAGAAAAATAGGATTTCGTTTATGAAAAATCCAATCATTAAAGCTCAAAACTCACTTTCTAGCAAAGTTGATAAAGAAAACAAAAGCAAGCAGACATAGCTAATTTCCAACAAAGATGCTAAATTTTACTTCACTGAATTGAACAAGATTGCTTCACAGAAAATCAGCTCATGATAAATGGATTCTCCTTTCAAGCATATCTCTATCAACTCAGAATAAATTAAGAAATCAACACACAATTCCTACTTAATTACCATCATTACTCAAGATCAAATGGATTCAAACATTGTCCTTTGAAAGAAAAAGAAATAGCAACACATTATTTTATCAATGTAACTCATCAAGAAAGAATTAAACCTAACATTAAAGTCTCAACAAGATATCAAAGCAAGTTCTAGCGCATATCAATCAAGAGAAAACTCACTCTAGAAGAAAAATAGGATTTCGTTTATGAAAAATCCAATCATTAAAGCTCAAAACTCACTTTCTAGCAAAGTTGATAAAGAAAACAAAAGCAAGCAGACATAGCTAATTTCCAACAAAGATGCTAAATTTTACTTCACTGAATTGAACAAGATTGCTTCACAGAAAATCAGCTCATGATAAATGGATTCTCCTTTCAAGCATATCTCTATCAACTCAGAATAAATTAAGAAATCAACACACAATTCCTACTTAATTACCATCATTACTCAAGTGTTCATCAGCTGTGCAAAATTTTTTAAGAGAGTACCCCCCCCACACTTAAGACAAACATTGTCCTCAATGTGAAAGAAAAAGAAATAGCAACACAACCTGATGAAAAATGATACACTGTCAAGCCAAAGAGAAGCACAAGAGTCAGTGTTACAACAAAACCTAAAAAATCATAAGATTTGTTCAAAACAAATGAGTAGCAACTAAAAGAAATAACAATAAAAATAACAAAAATAATGAAAATAAAACATATGAAGAAGAAACACAAGTTGCCTCCTATAAAGCGCTTGTTTAACATCATTAGCTCGATGTTGCCTTGTTCAGATAAGTCAAGGTGACTTAAAGCAAGAGAAATAGGATGATGCATTCTTCATTTCAAAGTAGTGCTTCCTCCCTTTGTCCATGACCTGTGAGGTGCCTCCAAAAGCATTTTGAGCTTGACAAGGACTTAGTTGTTCTAGAAGTGCCTTGGCATAAGAGCATTCACTTAGCCATGGTGGTTTCAGTTGATCAACATACGAAGGACTCATTTGCAATGGAGCATTGATCAATGGAGGACCTTTCTCTAATTCAATAACTTGGGTTTCAGGAAGGTCAACATCAATATTGTACGATGGCTGGTGGTCTTTGATAGCTAAAGCTTCCTGCTTCTTAGCTTGAACAAAATTGATATGGGTATGGAGATTTGACATTGGGGAAGATTCAGTCTCCCTAAAGACATTGATGGTCACAAAATCTCCATCCACTCTCAAAATGAGGTCACCCCGGGATACATCAATCACGACCCCTGAAGTTGCCAGAAACGGTCTTCCAAGAATGAGAGGAATAACAGCGTCATCCTCATCCATATCCAACACCACAAAAATCAAGTGGGAAAATGAATTTGTCCACTTTTACAAAAACATCCTCCACCACACTGTGAGGGTAAGTAATGGATCTATTAGCTAACTGTAGTGAAATGTTGGTGGGCTTCGGTTCCTGCATTCCCAATTTCTTAAACACATAGAAATGCATTAAATTAATACTAGCACCCAAAACACATAATGCCTTTTCAAAATAAGAAGTACCAATAGAGCAAAGAATAGTAAAACTCCCTGGATCTTTTACTTTCGGAGGTAACTTCCTTGCGAGAATAGCAGATCACTCCTCATTTAGACATATTGTCTCAAATTCTTCAAGCTTGCGTTTCTTTGTAAGTATTTCTTTCAAAAACTTTGCATACTTTGGCATTTGAGAGATGACTTCAATAAACGAAATTTTAATTTGTAACTTCTTGAAAATCTCCAAGAATTTAGCAAATTCCTTATCTGGCTTAGTGTTTTTGAGCCTCTGAGGGAATGAGATCTTAACATATGGTGATGGATCATATACTATGCTCTGTTCACAATCCTTCTTCGCTCTCTGCCATTTTGGTTCTTTCTTCTCAACCTCCTTTTCTTTATTGTCATCTTGAATTGAGACATCTTCAGTAAAAAAACATCATTTTTCTTTTTCTCAATTCCTGACAAGCTAGGTGCTTCATTTGCCTTCTTGTCTAAAGTCTTGCCACCTTTCAGGGTAATTGCATTGACATGTTCTTTTGGATTAGTCTCAGTAGTACTAGGCAATGTCCCTGGTGCCCTTGTTGTCATCAATATAGTCAACTAACTGATCTGAGTCTCCATGTTTTTCATCTTGGCATCTGAATTCTGCATGTACTTTATTACTAAATCTTCAAGGCTTGGCTTCTCTGTAGGTGCTTGGAAACCTGGAGGAGGTTGTGGAGCTCTTTGTTGATTCTGTTGATAGCCTAGTTGATTTCCTCATTTGAAATTAGGGTGGTCCCTCCAACCGGGATTGTATGTATTGGCATATGGATTTTATTGTTGCCAATTAGAATTACCAACAAAATTTGTTGCTTCAAGCTCGGGGGCAAAAGGATTACCAACTTGATAGTTTGAAGTTGAGTATGAAGCTTTGATTGCTAGCTTACAAGTGTTAATTTGCTCAAGGGTAGAAATATTAAAGTTTTGGGTGACTCCCAACTAGTTATTAAACAATTGACTTGAGAATATAAGTGCATTAACCAAAACTTATTCAGATACTTTGCTTTTGCAGTAAGGTTATTATGTGAATTCGATGAAGTTATATTGCAACATATTCCGAGAAAGGAAAATTGTGAAACCAATGAGCTTACTCAAATAGCTTCAGGTTATAAGGTTTCAAGTATAACTTTGTCTAAGTTAATCGAAATTAAAGAAAAGTTATATCCATTCGATAATGTAGAAGTATATTTAATTGAAGATATGGATGATTCTGATTAGAGAAAATCGATTGTTGATTATTTACAAAATCCAAGAGCAGCAGTCGAAAGGAAATTAAAATATAGAGCCCTACATTATGTCATAATGAGGGATTCACTTTACAAAAGGTCAGTAGATGGAAATCTATTGACATGTCAAAGTGAGAAATAGGCATTCACAGCTTTAGCAGAAGTGCATGAAGGCATTTATGGTGCTCGTCAAGCTGGTGAAAAAATGAAATGGGTACTGCATAGACAAGGGGTCTATTAGCATACAATAGCTAAAGATTGTCATTTATATGCTAAGTCCTATGAAAAATGTCAAAAGCATGGAAACATTCAGCATGTTCCTACTAGTGATGGTTACTGTGTGATGGCAGAATAGTAATTAAACTTTGGAGGAGAATTGGGATTTATTAAATCCAATCTCAGTCTCCCTTCATTTTGTATTTGATTATAAAACCTTGGCCATTTTGAGGATGAGCTCTTGATCTGATAGGACAGATTCATCTACCATCTTCTAAAGGATTCAATTATATATTAGTTGCCATTGATTATTTTACAAAGTGGGTCAAGGCAATTCCTTTGAAGGATGTTACTCAATAAGACATTATAAATTTTGTTGAAGAGAATATCATACATAGATTTGGTATTCCTCAAACTCTAACTACTGATCAAGGTACCGTGTTTGCTGGTCATTACATTACTAAATTTGTTAGGTAAAGGAATATCAAGTTACTTACTTCGACTCCTTACTATGCACAAGATAATGGACAAATCGAAGCAGCTAATAAAATCTTAATTGGTTTAATTAAGAAACTTGTTGGTTGAAAATCAAAAAGTTGGCATGAAACTTTAAGCCAAGTTCTATGGGCTTATCGAAATTTTCCTAAGGAAGCTATTGGAACTACGTCATATCATCTGGTATATGGCCATGATGCAGTATTACTAATTGAAATTAATTTTCAATCAATTAAGTTGTAACGTCAATATGAAATCCCTACTCAGGATTATTGGGATTTGATGTTTGATGAATTAAATCACTTAGATGAAAAAAAGTTAATTGCTCTTGAAAACTTAATTCGACAAAAAGAAAGAATTGTGAAATTTTATGATCTTCGAGTCAAGAAAAATTTTTTTAACTTAAGTGATTTAGTTTGGAAGGTTATTTTAGCTATGGAGAGAAGATCGAAGTTATTTGGGAAATGGTCCCTGATAACACTGTATTTTATACATTTTATAATCCTCTCACTAGGCTTCTTAAGGTTCAATTAAGCTTAATTAAGTTGATTTTGACACATTTTATGATATTGAACCTTATTGGATCATTAAACAAATTATTGCATAAATTAACCTTAATTATCTCTTTGACAGTGTTTAGTAAACTGGCTATAACTTGAGTTATAAATATCTGATTGATGTGATTTTGGTTAGACAATTCTGTAAGCCTACAGAATTTCAAAAATGTTTAAAGAATATTGTCAGTTCGAATTAACATGGAGGTGATATTGGGCTTTTTTCTTGTCTTGTAGGAAAGCTTAGACAATTCCCTACAACTTTCATGAAGAACACAAGACTCAATTCGGACTCCTTGGAGGTGATATTGGGCTTGCAAGTCAAAATAGAGGAGCTGAAACCAGGTCTAAAACACTCTGCAGTAATTGGACCATTTCTTGAGTTCTAGAAATGATTTTGGACTCAAACTAAAGCCATTTTAAAGCAAATATCCATGCCTACAACTTTCATGAAGACTACTTTTCTCAAAAATGAAAAAAAATAGGAGACACGGTTGTACATGTTTGCTCAATTATTATTAAAAAAAAAACAAAAACAAAAATGTCATTGATGACGTTTAAGACTTAATCATTAAGTTTGGTTACTGTGTATTGCACAGTAACCAAACTTTGCCTATAAATAGGCAATTGCATCAGAATTGGAGAATACACAATTCAGAGGAGAATTCGGAGAGGGAAGAGGAAGATGAGGTTCTAGGCAATGCCCAGCCTTTTCTCCTCAGTCTCCCTTCAATTTTCTTTCTCTTTCTTTCTCTCTTTTTCTTCTTTCTAGTCTATGTATAAATAAGTTCCAGTTTACTTGGGTCAAAGTGTAAAGCTCTTGGTAATAAAATAAGGTTAGATTTATTCCTCTCTTGTGCTTTAATGATTTATTTTCTAGTAACTATTATACGTGTTATATTTTGTTTCTGATAATTTAGAAACTACCCTTGTAAAGAGGAGTTCTTGATTTGTTGTAGACAAGATTTTGGCACAGTGAATGCTTTAACCCATTTACAAGTGGTGGTAATAATTAAAGAAAACATAATATAATTACGTAATAGAATTTTATTGTTGTATTTTTCGATTGGAACCTCCATTATGTGAGGATATTAATTGAGTTATAAAAGGAATTAATCTTATCTTTACTTTATTTACCAAGAGTGGATCTTTTTACCCAAGTAAATATTTTTTACTATAGTAACAAAATATTTACCTTAACTTAATTAATCTTCATCAATTCCTTGTGGATTGACCTCGGACTCCTAAGAAATTTATTACTTGAGACAACCTGCACTTGGGTTCGCAATGCAACAATTAATCCCGCATCAAGTTTTTAGACTTGGTCAGGAAAAGTGTGCATCAGTCCCCGAATTGGGAAAGGTCATATCGAATCGAAAACATTTTCTCAGGTAATGCTTATTCGATTATAAATACTAATTCCAGCAAAAGAATTGCTTCAATAAATGGAAAGTATTTGAAATTATATGAAGCAACAATTCATGAAGTTAAAATTTCATCATGAATATCATATTAATTTCGAGTCAACAAGCAATCGAAATTTAATGTGTCATTACAAAATAAATATTCAAAATTAGTATTTATTGGAGTCTCGAATACAAAGATTCCCAAGCGTCTACTATTCTATTCTTCTCTATTGAAGCCGCTTCAAAGGATGGGGTCAAATCCTGAATAGCTTGCATCATGTTGTTGCCTTCAATAGTCCATCGTTTGCAATCTTCGTTAAGCGTTTGCTCTTGGTTTGCACAATCAACAGCAAGGGCTTGAAGTTTGCTTTGTTGTTCTCTAAGTATTTATAGTTTTTGTTCGAGCTTAGCAATTCTATCTTCATTTCGATTGGTGTTCTACTGAGTCATCGAAAGGACAACAGTGAGTTTTTAGCGTTTCTTCTTGGCCTTAGCAATATTCATCATCAATTGACTCTTTTTCTCAAGCAATTACTGATTGTTGGTGATGATTTGATCAAGACCAGGGAGCTTGATTAGTAAATCCTTTACTAAGACTATCAACTCTTGAATAACTGGTTGGACATTCAAGCTCAAAAACTACTTGTTTTAATTCAACTGATCAAGGAGGCCCAATACTTTCTGCTTCTTGTCTTTAGCAGCTATGACTGGATCCACCCAAGTCATAAAAGATCTGCCAGCTCTTGCAGTAGTTAGGGAGCAAGTAAGCTTTGGACTTCAACCTTTTAGTGAGTTGTCGAATGATAAAATTTGAAGGATAAGGATCGTTTAGACAAGATGTCTTCAAGACACTTCATGACGTTATTTCCATCCTCATCATTGTCTATGCACATGGCTTCTGGCTTTTCTTCAAAGGTAGTTTCAGTTTGGACTGATTGGACTCTAACAGAAATTGATGGGGTAGTCTTAGAAGTATGAATAGTTTCAATCGAGATAGGAACTTCAACTTCAACAGGAGTGCTTGTTTCGTTTGGAGGACTGATGTTTTCTTATATCATTAGAAAGGATAAGGATGATATTTTTTGTATTAAAATTTTATAATCATTTAGATTTAATGGTTTAAGGTAAATATATCAAAGCTAAACATCAGTTTTGATAATAAGAACTTTTAATGTTGGGGCAGTCTCAGGAATAATGTTTTCCTGAAAAAAAAAAGTAAAAACAAAGCTAGAAACATTTAAGACAAGCAAAATTGGGTTAATTTAGAGAAGTAGCTAACCTGGACATTAGCCTCAATGGGGATGTCTTGTGCTCTAGTACTCATTGCTGAGGCTACTTCAGGCCCAGGTGTAAATACACTTGGGATAGTAATTGAATCCCTTAGAGGAGAAGGGATTGGAGATGGAGTCCTGAACCTCCTTGAGGTTACAGGAGTTGTTTCACAGAGAGATGATAGTGGAGAGTCCTGTTTTAAAATCGAAAGTTATTATAAGACTAAAAGATTTCAAATAAAAGAGATTAAAAAAAATCTTACAACTGAAGGTTCAGCCCTAAAATTGGCTTAAGTTGACTTGGTGCTCTTCGAAGAGATTGGCTCTTCATCCTCATCAAGAGATTCTTTGGAGTTGTCAACAATCAAGATTTCTTTTTGCTTCGCGGCCACATGTTTAACTCGACCTATCTTGATTAGGTTTACATCAGTAGGTTTCTCCTGAAATTGAGGAATCAAAATCAGTAAAATAATTAAACCAATAATTAAGATTGAAGGATAAATAAATCTTACTGTGGGTGTTTCAGAATTGTTTTCTGAAGGGTCCTCGACCATCTTCTTTTTTTTTTTTTTTGATTGGTTTAGGCTTGGAGGGAGCTAGAGTTGATTTCTTTTGAGGTAGAGATGAAGAGGTTGTGTTCACTAAAGCTTTTATTTTTGTCTTTTAGGTTTTCTTTGACCTTGGAGGTTCATCCTCCTAGTTTTCATCTTCACATAAATCCTCGATTACCCTTATCCTTTTTGAAACTACATCAATAAATATATAATTAGTAAGTGAATTGAAGATAAGGAAATAAAGATTAAAAGGCCTAAAGACTTTACCATGTGGTGGGCATTTTATTACTCAAGTATATTCATAAATTAGAACTCGACAGTTGCCAGATAACAGTTAGCAAAAGTCACATCTTATTTCTTCGAGTCCTTACCCATACCCAACACTCCACTTTTGGGGTATGGATACTAGTTGGCCATTCCAAAAGAAGCATTAGGTAGTGGAGGAAACTTTAGTGGGGTTTTGAATCGTTTGAACGAAGCCAAAGGATTTGAAATTAGCACACCAATGAAACGAACATAGCACTTTTGATAGTGTTCTGCTCTCTTTTGCTTCAGGACTTGTTCAGCCTCTCAAACCACTAGCCTTAGGTTTTTGGGATCATACTTAACTTTAAAGAATTTCTCAAAGCTGGAAATTTCTTTAAGATGCATACCTTTGGTTTTCTTGTCTGCAGCTCCAGTCTACACAGATGAGCTTATGTTAGTAAAATGTTGAAAGTAAGCTTTGAGTGAGGGCTTCATTGTAGAATAATACTTCTCCTACCAGTCTGTGAATCCCGTGGTCAAGAAGAATAATGTTTCATATTCGAAAGGGTTAAACTTCTCTCTCTTTGTAGCATTCTTCTTCAAGAAACGTTTATATTGTTCGAAATCCTTAGCCTTAGATTTATATATTTGGTGCTGGTCTTTAAGGGAGATAGGAGAAGGAATACATTGGGAAAACCTAAGTAGTCTCAAGGCATAAGAAGGAAGGTAAAGTTGAAGGCTATAATCATTTGACCGTAGATAGCCAGGAGACAAAATTTGGGTGGTAAAAATGTTATTCCAGATACTTAGGTTTTCAAATTGTGCCCCTAGAGTCGAATAAAAGAATGGTTGTCGAAACCATATAGGACCATGGTCTCTAAGAGCGAAGGGAGAGAAATTGAAGTTATCTGACTGATGCTTCATGGTCATGAATAGTAAAAAGAAGAATTTGAAGTCTTCAACCTTCTTGCCAGGTTTCGAGGCATTGTAAAGTTGAGATAATCAAGGGCCTTTGATTACTTTGGAAGTAGTTGAAGGGTTTGAGCTTTGAAGGTGAGTTTCAAGAATGATATTGAGCCAGAGTTATAACAACTAGAAAGGCTCCCCAAGCTTAGTAAGGGGTTTATTTTCTGATCGAAGCAAATTGATTACTTCTGTCATTGAAGCATAAAGTTGGGTAAGAATTAATTTGCCCAAACAAAAAGATGAACCCTCGTGAAGAAGGATGGCTAAAGGGAGGAGAGATTTTGGAATTTGGAGAGACCTGATATAAAAAACAAAGGCACTAAGCCAAAACATGAGGAAAGCCACATGTTCTTCATCAGAGATTTGGTTAGTCTCGAGATAGTTGTTCTCGATGATGGCAATGTAGGTTAATTTTGAGAAGTAAGGCTCAACTTCTATTTTAGGCTTCATGGTGCTGGTGATTACTCTTCCAATGGGCTTAAGGCCAGTAATGGCAGCCATGTTGAAGAGGGTAGGAGTCAACATCCCATAAGGGACATGAAAAGAATTAGTGCTTCTGCTCCAGAAAAAGAATGAACTAGTTAACATGGGGACATTATATTCCATGCGTTCCTTGCTCAGTTGGATAAAATCGAAGATACCAGCTAATTTCCAGACAGCTTCTTTAGCACCTTCGATTTGATTTAACCATCTAAGATATAAAGATCAAGTTTGAGAACTATAAGGTGGTGAACTTCAAAATTTTTTTGGAAAATAATTGAAGAAATCAGTGTTTAGGGAAGACTCGAAAGCTAAGATTGATTCTCCTTTAATATAAGGGAAGAAAGATTGAAGGGATTCATATTCTTCTAAGGGAAGGGTTGGACCTAAAAATGCTAGTCTTTCTTTGCCAATGGTAAAGGGAATCATTAATTACTTGAGTCTTCCAAAGCTCAGGATTATCAGTAGTAGGGGCTAGGGCGTAGAAAGCCCTATTCTTCTCCATTGGAGCAGCTACTGTGGCAGCATCTGGCAGAGCCACCATTTCTTCCATCCCAGAGCTTGAGTGAAAAGCTTGAGAAGAGGCAGCCATTGAGGTGTGAGAGCTTCAAGGAACGTGAAGTCTTAGGAAGGGAAAGGAGAAGACATAAGGCTTTCAAGGATCAGTAATGGCAGAGGTTGTGCAGAGAAAATTTAGAGGGTATGCAAGTTTTCAGAAGAAAGAAAGCGTAAAAAGGCTGAAAACCATTTCAAGCCTTTAAATAAGAGTTTTCAAAACTAGCAGAGAGAGAAAGGAAGGAAGAACATGTGTATGCCACTTTAATGCTAACATGATGCGAGCACAACTGAAGTCGTTTTATCCATTAAGAGTCATCATTGGCTTTGTGGTTTCCCAAGTAGTGGGGCAGTTGGTTAAGGGGGAGTGGCCACGTAGTGGCTGTACAAGTAAGTGGAAATTTGAAACAAAATTACAGATGGTGCCATTTGACCTTTTACTTGCTTGTACTATGCAAAGTTGATATAGAGCAGATAAAGCTCTAAGTCAGTTACCATAAAGTTAATGCTTAAAACCATAAATATTTATCTCTCATAATTCAAGAATAAATATTAGAGGGCATTTGTTGGTATAAAATAATACTTTTCGATTTAGTACAATTCTGAGAATGTAATATAAGGTTTAACATGAATACAATTCATTGTGGACTTATACGAATTCTAACTTAGATTGGAATCGAAATTGTAATAAAGACTTAAAGCTATCGAAGTATTGGTTTCAATTTAAAGTCAAAGAAATGCCATTTCGATCTGATAATAGGAGTAGTGGTTGTGAGCTAATCTCGAAACATTAAATTTGAAGAAGTAGCTACACTTAGCCAAATTATGAAAACAAAAGGGATCTCGACTAGGAACTAGCAAATGTTCAAAGATTCAAGTTTGAATTCAAAAGAAAGGATTTGAATTTGAAATGGAAATTAGCAGCAGTTGAAGATATAAGATTAAGACAACATGAGGATTGTTACAGAAGATTAAGTAGTTACTTATGGCACGAGAATTGCTGACAAGGATTTGGTTGTTACTTGACAAAGATTACTAATCATTTAGCAATTATCTTTGTTTTAGACACATGTCAAGATCTTGTAAAAAAGGTAGTTACTTAGGAAGTCTATAAATATCAAGAGGATGAAAACATTTAGGGGTAGAAATTTTATACTCACAAACACTTGTAACTTACGCTCTCATGTCCTTGACATCTCTAGCAAATAGTGCAAGCCTAATCTAGTATGTTTCCATCCACTTTCATTCTTATACAATTTACAAATTCAATGCAAATTTAGCTTAAGTCCATTTACATTTAGTTATTTTACTTTTTTGCAAAATTCTTTTCTACTACTGATCAAGTGATTTTTCTAAAGATAATTTTTTGAGTTCTTTTAATTGCTTTCATCTAAGTACTTTCATTACTTTTTCTACAAACTTATCTTCTTGCAATTTACATACTTGCACATTTACTTTTCATTGTCTTTACTCTAAATTGCTTTATTTTATGCTCTTTATTTCTAGTATTTTGCTTTACTTATCACATTTACTTAAAATGCACTTTCATTTCAGTTATTTATATTTAACTTGTTTCATTTGCACTGATTTTCTTATTTCTCAAGACAAAACTTGTCATATTTTCCATTTATTTTTCATCAAATTAAATATCATGCATGAACACTCTGATTTTGGATTTGCATAAAGTTGTCTTATATTCGAAATCATTTTTTTGTATTCCTTTAAGAATTAATCTTAGAACAAGAGAATTCTAAGAGGAAGCGATTCTCTTCCCTAAATTGAGATCAAGAATCAACTTTGTCCATAGACAAAGGTATAACTTAATTGATACTAATCGAAATATTTTGAAAAACACCATGATTATTGACTACTAGTATAATTCATGTTTAAAGAAAGACCCAATGCATGATTAGTGACTAATTGTATTATCTATGCTTAAGAAATGACTCATTGTCCATGATTTGTAAGTACTAATATAATCCATGCTTTAGGAAATGTCCATCGTCAATTATTAGTGACTAATTGTATAATTTATTCTTAAGGAGACTTAATATTCATGATTAGTGACAATTTGTAATATCTATGCTTAAGGAAAGCCCCAATATCCATGATTAGTGATTAATTATATTATAATTTTTTTATATAAAAATATTTTAAAATACAAAAATAAAGAAACTAAAGAGAAGAGTAAATGAATAGAAAAAGTATATTTTTTCTATGTACATTTGGATGAAGAGAAAATTAGAGAAAAAAATATATAAGAGTTGGGTAAAAAATTAAGAGAAGAGAATATAAATTATGCAAAATAATATATATATTCTTATCTTTATATAATGAGATTCAAATATTATTTTTTTTATTTTATATCCCTAAATTAAATGTATTAATTTGTAAAATTGTATAAATTATTGCATTTTATAATAAATATTAATTTAAAAATTAATTCATTAATATTTAAATTGTGAGAGTTGATTTATAATCTTTTATTAATAAAAATATTTAACACTAATTATTTATGATATTTAGTCTCTAAAGCCCCCAATAGAATAAACAAATACAAAAAGTGGATCATGATAATATTACAGAAAGACATAGCACAACAAGTTACCAAAAGTTGCAGGTCCTATCATTTTTACATTTGTCACACACTCGTGTGTTAGTTGTGGTACCTAAACTACCAAAAAGTGTTTGTTGCACTAGAGAGCTCACCTTCAACCTTTCCCAACTCTTTTCCACTATGGCCTATGCTAATGTGACCTAGCACACAAGTTCATGATTTTCTTCTGAATATTTTCTCTGCTTTTCTTTTATCTGAATTTTCACCTCTTAACTTTCTTTTTTAACAACTGAGAAAGTAAGCAACATAACTAGCTGTATATAATACACCAGTCAGTGCAGTTCCTCCATGAGAAACTCAATGGAGAGAGAATTGTTATCCATTCGGCTTCCAATTTTTTTTAAAGGCCTTATGAAAATGGACTTATTTTATTTTAAGAAACTCATAACACGTGATCAAATTCTACGGTTTGAGACACCCTAACGAGAAACTCTGCAAATCCACATGCTATGTGTCTTGGACCGTGGTCTGGGATACTGCCCTTAAAGTCCAAAATCGGCATATACACTACTGGTATCCGAATTACACCCCTCAGCAGTACGTCTATACACGGTTACTAGCCGTACTCCCCAACCAACACTCCATAGGTTTGTGCATGACCTGGTACTGCCTGTAGTGACCTCTATAGTTGGGGATCATGACTACTTGTTATAGTGGTTGGCCACTAAGGCGACAGACCCAAGATTTCAGGGATCTGCCTAGACGATCGTAGAAGGAAGGCACCCTCCGTCAGGGCTCTGCCTGAACGATCATAGGAAGAGGCACCCTCCCCCGTTAGGCCACGATTCCCATATACCTGCACTCGGTAACAAATGCTCAAAGACTCTGCGCATGTAATATAAGTATGAGGAAAACACTACTCTAACAAGGTAATTATCATTCTCACGGTGTATACCCTCTTAGTGTCTGACCTAACTTGAGCGTTGGAGTCCCTTTGCAGGTACCCAACCCCCCTGTTCAAGACACTCAGAGGCAACAATCGCACAAAGAGGGGGAGACCACCGTCCACGTGTCCTTCTGGGCACCCTTTGGTTCTACATCAGAACATTGGTGCCGTCTGTGGGAAATCCCTAAACTTCTAATCCCACCCAATCATGGTGAACACGAGACAAAACTCAAGGAGGGACATTGTGCAAACTTCTGCTAACCATAGGTAGGCTTTTGCTATGCAACACCCCCCTCACTTTGTCTCACCACCTACCAACGGAACCTCTGCCATGAGAAACCAGGCACCCAACGCGGAATACCCACGCGAGGGACATTCTGCTTCGATTTCAGATAAGAGTCCCAACCCCTCGTGCATGATCTTGGTAAGGGATAAACTTGGAATCCAAGGCCAAGGGGGAAATCCCAACACCCAAAACACAGAATCCTAGTGCGTCAGCACTTGGGAATGCCAAACGGCGATGCCGGCAACTGAGTATCTCACTCGGAGCATGGGAGCCAATCTCATATGTCTCAACGTTAATTCCAAGACATGCTACAACAACACATGGCCATGTTGGATGAGCAATACCAAAGATTGGAAGACATGCAGAGAGCCATGCATGACAACCAGCCTAGGTCGAACCATACGGACGAAGGACATAAGGCAGGAAACAATCAACAGAGGGGTCAAGCCAAAGCCATAATATCAAACGTCGGAAACAACAATTCAAACCGGGGCATTCAAGAACACCCTTTCTCCGACCAATTCATGGAGTACCAAGTCTCTAGGAACTTTAAGTTCTCGGCTAACTTTGAGATTTACGATGGAACCATGGACCCCCAAGAACACGTAAATGTCTTTGAGCAATCCATGTGCTTTCATGGCGGATCCATGGAATTGCTATGCCATGCTTTTCCTCTCTCTCTCTCAAGAAGGGAGCCCTTAAATGGTTCTCCTGTCTACCATGAAAATCCGTAGTAGATTGGTCGGACCTAAAGCAACAGTTCTTGCTCCAATACACCACCAACAAGGAGCAGGCCAAGTCCATCGAATCCCTGGCTAAGATTTGACAGGGGCAAGATGAACCCCTCCATGATTACGTGACACAGTTCATGGAAGCATGTACCAACGTGGAAAGCTTTGATGACAAGATCGCCCTTCACTATGCCAAGAGTGGTCTTCATTTAGGGTCTGAATTCTTTGCGTCCCTCATAAAGAAGAAGCCGAAAAACTTAGGTGAATTCCAAAGACGGTCCCAAAAGTACGTCAACCTGGAGGAAGCAACAGAGGACTAGAGGAGATGGGATAAAGATGAACGCACTCATCCAAAACCCAATAATGATTCTTACAGTCTCGGCGTCCTAAAGGTAGCCCACCATAGAGAAGGTTTTCTGATTATACCCCCCTAAACGTCCCACGAGAAATGATCTTGAGGGAGGTGATACAGATCGAGTTTCAGAATATTCGGAGACCGCCCCCCATTAAAAAACACAAGCAAAAAGACCACTCCAAACATTGTGTATGGCATAAAGGTTACGGCCATGACACGGAAGACTGCTACCAACTGCGTGATGCCATTGAGTTCCTAATCAAGGCCGAACGATTGCAGCAATATATCCTCCGTACCCAAAATGATGAGCATCATGGTAGGCACAGAGAGGACAAGGGACGGAGTCCATCTCCTCCCAGCAGAAGGAGAAACCGAAGTCCGAGGAGAAGATCCCGGACACCACGTCGTCGGAATGACAATGACCAGCAAAGAAAGAACATGGACCCTTCACCCAATGACAACGACGATTGTCACCTAGAGCCAAACAGGACGATCAATACCATTGCGGGAGGATTCGATGGAAGAGGGCTGTCAAGCGGAGCACGAAAGAAAACATTAAGAATAGCGGTGTTCAGTGTCTCCCACTCTGAATCGAAACATAACACCGTGGAAAGAAAGACGCCATGCATTACCTTTTCGGACGAGGACTACGGCGGAATCATCCTGGACCATGATGATCCCCTAGTCATTTCCGGGGTCATTTCCAATGCCGAATCTTCGTAGATCAAGGAAACTCGGCAAATATTATGTTCCTGGACCTCTACCAAAAGCTAGAACTCCTGCGATCGGACTTGACCCCTCACGAAGGGGAACTCACAGGGTTCACAGGTGAAAAGATCATCCCAGTTGGGTACTACAAAACCCATTTGACTCTAGGTTCCCCCAAGCTTTTCAGAACAGTCAAAGTGAAGTTCTTGGTCGTAGACTGCCTTTTGGCTTACAACATCATCCTTGGCCATCCTTCCCTAAATGCCCTTGGCGCCGTGGTA
Organism: Ormosia emarginata; assembly: GCA_029884605.1. NCBI lineage: Eukaryota > Viridiplantae > Streptophyta > Magnoliopsida > Fabales > Fabaceae > Ormosia > Ormosia emarginata. Next base: position 24,530,942 of record JAQQTP010000062.1, on the reverse strand, counting down.
TCCACCACCCACCTGGTTATGAAATTCCCCAATAAGCACAATGAGGTTGTCATTGTCAAGGGCAACTAAATTGCTGCTAGGAAATGCTACAACAAAAGTTTGAAAATCTGTAGGGCCCCAGAAAGAGGAAAGTTTGTCAAATCTGGCCTAGTCCTGGATCAGGTCAACATATTGATGACCGAGTTAGATGCTAGAGAAGAACTTCGCGGCATCAGACCCCAGCCAGAGGGTGAACTACAGCCTCTCCAACTTGGAGACAGGCCAGACCAGATTACCAAGATCGGAGCTCAGTTGGGAGATGACGAAAAACAACAATTGACTAAGCTGTTATTGAAAAACAAAGACCTGTTTGCCTGGACGTCGTCCAACATGCCCGGACTTGACCCTTCCTTCATCTGCCACCGCTTGTCCATTAGCCAAGATATGAAGTCGATCGCTCAGAAAAAGAGGAAGGTCGGCCCTGAAAGGCAACAGGTCATCGAGGAGCAGGTAAAAGAATTGCTAAGTTGCGGGTTCATTAGGGAGATTGCTTATACCACGTGGCTATCCAATGTGGTCCTGGTGAAAAAAACCCAACGGGAAGTGGAGAATGTGCGTGGATTACACAGATTTGAACAAAGCCTGTCCAAAAGATCCATATCCACTTCCCAATATGAACTAATTGGTTGACAGCTCTTCAGGCTTCAAGTGGCTATCATTCATGGATGCATACTCCGGGTACAACCAGATTCCGATGTATCTTGGAGATGAAGAAAAAATCACCTTCATCACTGGAAGGGTGAGCTACTGCTATAGGGTTATGCCCTTTGGATTGAAAAATGCAGGAGCCACCTACCAAAGAATGATGAATAATTTTTCAAGAACCAAGTGGGGAAGATGCTAGAAGTTTATGTCGATGACATGATAGTAAAAACCCCACAGGGTGGATCACATACGACAAACCTTGAGGAAGTATTTGCACAAGTCCGGAAGCATAATATGAGACTAAACCCAAAGAAATGCGCCTTTAGGGTCCACACCGGTAAATTCTTGGGATTCATGCTAACCCATCGTGGAAGTGAAGCCAATCCTGAAAAATGTCAGGCTGTCCTCGACATGAGGAGTCCCCGGTGTGTCAAGGAATTGCAACAACTGATAGGAAGAATAGCAGCTCTCACACGGTTCCTCTCTAAAGCAGCCTACAAGTCTCTTCCCCTCTTCAAATTACTCAAAAAGAGAAGAAGTTTTGAATAGACCCTGGAGTGTGAGGACGCCTTTTCATCCTTGAAAAAACTTCTGTCCTCCCCCTTATCTTGTCGAGACCAAACAACAGAAAAACGTTCTTCCTGTATTTCTCAATCCACGAAGAGGCTGTAAACTCAGTACTAATTCGAGAGACGGACGAAGGTCAAAAACCAATCTACTTCGTGAGCAAAGTCCTTCAAGGACCAGAACTCCTGTATCAAAAAGTCGATAAGGTCGCTTTTGCCTTGATTATCATGGCAAGAAGACTTCGACAGTACTTCCAGTGCCACCCAGTGATAGCAAGGATAGACTAACCCATCCTCCAAGTGCTACACAAACCAGATTTGGCAGGAAGAATGATTGTCTGGTCAATCGAACTTTCTGAGTTTGGAATCACTTATGAACCACGGCTCATAATAAAAGGCCAGTCATTGTCTGATTTCCTGGTAGAACTTACTTCTGACCCATGGGACCCAAAAAGAATCTCTTAGACTATCTTTGTTGATAGATCCTCGAACCCCAAGGGAAGCGGAACCGGAGTAATTCTGGAAAATTTAGAAGGATTGAGGTTGAAGCATTCCTTGAAGTTCGAGTTTCCTACCTCGAACAACCAAGTTGAATACGAAACATGTATTGCCGGAATAACCATGGCAAAGGACATGAAGGCAACCAGGATCACACTTTGCAGCGATTCGTAATTGGCAACCTCCCAAATTCGAGGAGAATATTAAGCTATGGAGCCTCTCTTGCAAAGATACTTGGTTAAAGTCCAAGAACTCCTCAAAGGCTTCAAAGAAACAAAGATTGTGCACATTCCAAGGAAGCAAAACTCTAGAGCTGACCTCTTATCCAAACTTGCCAGCACTAAAAGCCCAAGCAACAACTAATCAGTGATCCAGCAAACCATTCCTCAGCCCTCTATCACAGATAATGTCATCTTTCAAGTAGAAGAGGAAGGGATATCCTGGATCACCCCTATCATGGAATACTTGCAGTGCAGAGTCGTGCCTTCAGACCCCAAAGAAGCCTCAAAGCTAACCAAAATGGAAGTAAGGTACACTATCTACGACGGTCATCTGTACTGACGTGGTTTCTCTTCTCCCCTCCTCAAATGCCTCGCCCCGAAAGAAGTAGAATACGTTCTCACTGAGGTTCATGAAGGAAGTTGCGAACACTATTTAGGAGGCAAAGCACTGGCCCTGAAAGCACTAAGGGCGGGGTACTACTAGCCAACAATGGAAGTTGATTCTCATGCACATGTCCAGATTTGCGACAAGTGCCAGCGCCATTCAGACCACTACAATGCCCCTTCAGAAGAGCTATCCACAATGCCCGTACCCTGGCCATTCTACAGATAGGGAATGGACATCTTGGGCCCATTCCCCCAAGCCCCAGGCCAGCTGAAATATCTAGTGGTAGCAGTAGATTATTTCACGAAATGGATTGAGGCAGAACCCTTAGCCATAATCACTGCAGCCCGGATCCAGAAATTTACTTAGCGCCACATCATCACCAGGTTTGGAATTCCGGAGTCCATAGTAACAAACAACAGAACTCAGTTCAAAGATAAGGGGTTTGAAGAACTACTGGCCGGACTAAAAATAAAATATCACTGTAGTGCTGTAGAAAATCCCAAGACAAACGGACAGGCAGAGACTGCCAACCAGGTTATTGTCCGGGGAATCAAAAGGAAACTGGAGGAAGCCAAGGGAAATTGGGATGAGAAGCTTGACCACATCCTCTGGGCCTATAGGACTATTCCTCACTCTACCACAGGTGAAACCCTTTTCAAACTCACCTACGGAAGCGAACCAATGATCCCGGTGGAGATAGGAGAACAGAGTTGGCGTCATCAACGATTCTCGCCTGATAGTAACCTCGGATTGATCAGGGAAGACCTGGACCTATTAGAAGAAAGGAGACTCATGACCTATATATGTGACACCGCCCTCAAACAAAGGACGGTGGCCAAATATAATAAAAAGGTGGTACCAAGACGTTTCAAACTGGGAGATCTAGTTCTCAGGAGAGCGGACATAGGAGGGAAAAAAGCCTTCCAAGGGAAACTAGCCCCTAACTAGGAAGGCCCTTACCGTATTGTCATCAGCACCAGCAAGGGAGCCTACACGATGGAGACTCTAACAGGCAACTCAATCAAGAATCATTGGAATGTAGATAAACTTAGGAAATACTATAGCTAGACGCCCATAACGACCTAGTTTTTTAGTAAATTCTAATGTGTGATCTATCCTCATTTGACTTTGTATGGCCCTTTGTCCCCCAACACTTATTAATGAAAAAGAGTTATTCCGATACTACTTTTTCGATAAGAAATCAAAAGCCTAGGTCAAGAGGTATAGCACACCCAGTTTTGGTAGTAAGCTATAGGGTCAATACCTGACCTCAATACCCGGCATTGACTATTTCAAAATCAGTGGTACAACGGATCTGATGATCCACGGTCCACCGTTATACCTAAGCCAAGTGGGATTCCGTTAAACCAATGTGGTTAACAAAAGGACCCCGGGCAAGGTCTAATAATAAGTGCCTACGACAAAAGGATTCGGAAGCATTAAGCCTTTCAGACATATTGAATCCTAAGCCAAGGCGTTATTTCCTGCGCCTAAGTTCAAAAATTCTAGAAATTTTGTACTATAAACAATGGATCATGAACTAAGGTGTTTATTCTTCTTGCCTAAGTCCGAAATGCCAAAATACTCATCATTATGGATAATGGATTATAGACTAAAGGCACCGTTGCTACCTAAGTCTAAAAGGATGTTACATATCCAGTGTTGCGGTTATGAAACTCTAGACCATGGGTCCCACGTTTTTATCAAGAGATTTCCTAAGTCCACAACATAGTTACGATGGATACCATAATGGGCGTTAGACCCAAAATGGACCATGGAAAGTAAATATGGAGACAAACAAATAAGAAGCAAAAGTACATAAATTTAAAACCCCAACTAAATGGGGCAATTGTCTTTACAAAATAACAAAAGGCAAAAAGAAAAAAGAACTCAGGTTTCAACCCCTCTAGTTGCCGGAGTCTGAACAGCTCCTGAGGCATCCCCAGAATCTTATTGAGGAAGGTCCTCCACTAAGATAAGATGCCCATTATGGAAAATTTTCTCAAAATTAAGACCCTCTAAGGCAATGGTGACATCAGGATTGAAGTGCTGGATCTGAGCCAGCATTTTAGAATTGATCCTTCCCGATTTTTTCAGAAATCACGTCCAGCTCATCCACATCCTTCTTCACCTGAGCCACTTCATCACTGAGGCCAGCATTGGCCTCCTCAGCCTCAATTTTGCCTGATTCAAGCCCTTTCTTATCTGCCTCAACCTCGACCTAAATTAGTAATCTGCATCTGCACATCTTCATTAAGCTTTAAGGCGGTATTAAGCCTCCGTCTGGCCTCCTCAATCTCCTTATCCTTGCTCTTTAGATTAGCCGATGCTTTCCTGTCAAGTTTCTCGATGGTCATCTCGATATAGCGCACATCGGCGGTAGCGTAGAGTGCCGAAGACTATAGTTCGGTCAAAGTTTACACCAATCCCCGCTGGGATATGTGCCCCATTACCTCACCCTTCATAAAATGCTCGTCAATGAATGGTTTGGGGTTAGAATCCCCCGCGATAATAGGCAGGAGAGCGGCACCATCCTCTGCACCACTATCCGTAGCAACTCTCTTACCCCTGTCAGAAGAATCCTCAGCAGCTTTCCTTTTCCTCGACTGAAGATTTTGAGGAGACCCTGGTCCTTAGAGACTTCTTCAATAACCACTTCACTAGACGTCGGGGCAGAAGCGGAAGGGACACTCGAGGACCCCGCCCCCTTTCTCCTAGCCCTTGAAGCATGCAAAGCGGCAATAGAAAGTTCTGACGCCATACCGCTCACTGAAACAAAACAAAACGAGCAAATCAGAAAGTAAGGAATTAACAGTATACAAGCAAAAACAATCCCACATATACAAGGTAATCCATAATACTCCACTTCCCACCTAACAAAGTAAATAGAAAGTCATCACCAAGAGTCTCAAGGACATCTCTAATGTTGATATGCCCGTTCTCGGCGTACCGAGATATGAATTCAACCGTCTTAAGCTCATCTGGGTTAAGTTCATCCTTTTCTTTCTCCAAAGGCACGATCGGAACACTCCAAGCATCCGGTGTCCAATACAAAGGGAATTTTGGTTCCCCATTAGCATTCAAGAAAAAGGGATGGAACCCCTCGGCCGCCATAATCTTAAAAAATTGGGTCTTAAATCCTTTGAAGCTATCCTGAAAGACATCAAAGGACTTACGGCCGCTTCTGGACCGAATGGTGAGCCAATTCTTCTGCTTCGATGAACCTTAGGGACTTAACCAGGTGTAAAAGTAGAAAAAGGTATTATCTGGACACCTTAGCCCATTCACCTGACAGAACCTCTCGAAGGCTATAATATAACCCCAGCCATCGGGGTGAATCTGAGTTAAAGCTGCACGAAGAGCATGGAGAATAGCCATTTGAAACTCCGAGAACGGAAGATGGAGCCCTAACTTCACAAAAAAGAGCTCATATAGAAACATGAAATGTGAACCCGCCTCCCGAGTGGAGCACACCCTCACATTCCATTCAGGGCACACAGCCAGGAACTCCTTATCCCTTTTCTTCTCATTTGTCAAGTGAATATAATTTATCATCTCCCTAAGAACGGCCTCGGACAAAAAGTTAGAAAGATGTTTCCAGACATCAAGACCTACCCATGGATATACCAATCCCGGACCATGACGGATCTGAATTTGGTCAATCTCAACCACAGTGAGATCCTCAGAAGATGACACTCTAGACCTAGCCCCTCCTTTGCCTTTCGGCATGAAAACCCTGAGAACATCAAAAGAAACCAGTAAGTAATTATCAGAATCATCCAAACAAAAGATTCAGACATGAACACAAAGAACCCGTGCACCGGCTTCCTTTCCCTCCAAAATTTTAAATTTCAGAAGAACACCTCCGCCGTACACGGCGTGGCGAAGATGAAGTTCCCAGGGGAAAAGGAGAAATTCAAAGACATAAAAGGAATACACTCCATTAAGAAAAGAAAAAGGAATGCACGATTTTCCTATTTCTCAATGCTACCATAAGACAACCAGGAAAGGGAAAAACACCAAGGGGGCTCAGAGAAGAAGTTACCTCGAATAAACGTTAAGAGCTACCAGGAAATGGGTGGAAAATGCCCTGAAACCTTCGCGAATCGCCTCTCCTCAGCACAAAGCTCTCATAAAACTACTCAGAAATGGCAGAAAGCGAACAATGAACCACTGACCCCCATTTATGAAGACTAAAACGGTTAGGGGGCATTTTCGTCCTCACAATCCAATTCTCAAAAACGTGCTCACCATGGCACGCAAGGCTCTAGGCACGTCCATCCATTAAAAACGCGCCACATGGCCTTCACAGTTATAAAAACAGTTGAAAAGACATTTGCGCAGATGCAAGAGCAGTTGCACAACAATTCAAACGTCGTGCGGTTTTCAAAGGTTAAGTCTGGATCTTACTCAGGACTATGGCATAAAACCGTGGTAAAACCTTTGGTTTCAGAGTCACCATCCAGACTATGGCAACCAAACAGGAATCAACCCTCCTCGGTACAAATACCCCGGGCTAAGCATTTAGAACTTGTCACTTTGCCTTTTCAAGCCAAAGCACCAAGCTGGGGGTATGATAACGTTACGCCAGAATAAGCGTTGGACTTACCTCAGCCAAGAATGAAAGATCACGGATAGACGAGAAGAAATTGCGCCACCCCAGAGTAAGCGTTGGACTCACCCCGGTCGAACTTAAAAACTTCAGATAGCGGAAAGAAAGAAGGAAAAGAAGAAAAGAGGATACAAAGATAAGAGTTTCTACTTATAAATCTTATTCTCATTCCATACATCACTTTACATTAGAAAGAGATGGAAAAGAAAGTATAGCGACATAAAAACTTTAAAGAAAAGAAAAACATCGGAAGCATCCTGGGCCATGTCGCATCCATATTTCCTCCGCGGTATAGAGAGTCGCTGCCACTACCACGGCTCCCTCTTGAAAAAGTGGATTGGCTTTGAAGAATCTCAGCAAACCGGCATTAGGAGCCAAGATGCCAAATCTTCTGCATTGCCTTCACCAATAAAGGCCGGGATGCATCCTCTTTCGATGGACGGGGCATAACCTTTCGTGAAGGAGATCACTCCACCGAAGTCTTACCCGGTCTCACGATTCTTCCAAGGCACTTCAAAGTACGGAGCAGTTTCAATAGTTCCTCCTACTTTCCCGGGCAAGGAGAGTGAACGCCCCGGCTCCGAAGAACCCTGTCCAACACAGCAAGCCACTTAAGCCTCCCCAGCAATGAGAAATATCAAACAAGCAATCAAGGTACGCTGGGAAAGTAAGCCGCCCTCTGTAATAACGCTGAGAAAGTAAGCTGCCCTTTAAAAAGGACATACACACAGGGGCCAAAACAACTTCAAGCATTTTGGAAAAAATAAGAATATGGCTCTCGCAATAGGCATAACCCTCTCAGGACATGAATAAAAGGCAAAGAGAGCCATGAAAGAAGAAGTCACTCCAAGTGAGGTTGCAGAGGAATACAACAAAAGAAATGGCCAAACTCTAGATGAAAACGCTCCCCTTTTATAGGAGAAGTGAGGCACCCCTATTGGGCCCAAAAACAACGTACCCATCACATAAGATTAGCTACCCTTAAATGCTCCTCAATTCTGATTGAGTGAAGAGGAAGTGTGTTATTGGGAAACATCAAAAAATTAATGGGTCTTTTAATGCCCAATAAAGTCAGAACAAGTTGTTTCCCAAGGAAACTCAGCGTTTCTGCAAAGCATGAAAAAAGACAAAAGACCCTACGTAACTAGGCACAGAGGCAAGACGAATCTCGAATGACGGGATGACGGTATATGCTAACCCCAGGGTACCCCCAGACAACGAACTTCGGCCTCTAAGGATTCTCACAATGCAACGGATCCCCGTTCTTGGTCTAAATATCTTGACACTTAATTGTTCCACTTAAGCGCCAAACTGGGGGCAATTGTTCTGGACTGTGGTCCAAGATACCGCCCTTAAAGCCCAAAACTGGCATATAAACCACCGGCATCCGAATTACGCCCCTCAGCAGTATGTCTGTACACAGGTACTAGTTGTACTCCCCAACCAACACTCCATAGGTCTACGCATGACCTGGTACTGCCTGTAGTGACCTTTACAGTGTGGGGACCATGACTACCTGCTACAGTGGTTGGCCACTAAGGCGACAGGCCCGAGATTTCAAGGATCTGCCTAGACGATCGTGCGAGGGAGGCACCCTCCGTTAGGGCTCTGCCCGAACGATCATTGGAGGAGGCACCCTCCTCCATCAGGCCACGATCTCCACATACCTGCACTCAGTAACGAATGCTCAAAGACTCTGCGCATGCAATATAAGTATGAGGAAAACACCACTCTAACAAGGTAATTATCATTCTCACGGTGTATACCCTCTTAGTGTCTGACCTAACTTGAGCATTGGAGTCCCTTTGCAGGTACCCAACCCTTCTGTTTAAGACTCTCGGAGGCGGCAACCGCACAAGGAGGGAGAGACCACCATCCACGTGTCCTTCCGAGCACTCTCCAGTTCTACATCAGAACACTATGGATGAACTTATAGAAGACAGAAGAAAAAAAAGAGGTTAACTCCACATAATTAACAATACCTAATAAGTTGCAGAATGGTTACTTAGAAAATCAATTTAGTTCAGATCAAGGAGACAATGGAGAAACACATAATCGTTCCAATATGGTCATTGTTTCCAAATAACATGTTTTAGCTAACACCAACATTTTAAAAGATTCGGACAGCATGTACAGAGAAGCAAAGTCGTGAGGTGCCGAGATGCTATTAGGAGCGGAGGAATAGGTACACCGTACACCCCAATATTGTTAGACCAGAAATGCTCCACTCTGGTACTGCCATATTTTTTTTATGCCAAACATGTCGTTATTCACCAAATAGGAAATAGGAAATTAATGGAGAAAACAGATACCAGAGGTATCGTGTCACTCATAGAAGTAAGGACTTATAACATGTTCGATATATACTTGGCCAAGATATGTACATAATTTAGACCACTTTAAAAATGTTACAATAAGATTAAAATTGTGTTTGGATTATAGTTGGAGCATCTTAAAAGTATGTTTGGAGCATTAAAAGATGTGTCAACATGTTTGACAAAAAATTTTGTTGGTAAAATTCAGTTAGCTTCAATGAAAAATTTTCCAAACCTTAGTTGGAGTGAAAGCTCCAAATTCTTGCCTTTCTGTTGGATAAAATTTCGTTGGAAATATTTTCCCTTTCAATCTTGTTTCAAAAGTGATTTCAATCTTTTATACAAATAATATTCATTTTGTCAAACTCACTTTTGAGATAAAAGTTTTCAAACATAAATCACGTTACTCTAAACTCACTTTCAATCAAACTTAAGTTTGCAAAATCAAATTGACTTAAATTTAAGTTTACAAACTCTAATCCAAACACACACTAAAAGTGTTAAAGACTACCTGTCCTACTAACCCATCCTAACCAAAAGTGCGCCAGCTTGATCAACATATTAGCTTCAAGTAGGGAGATGACGTGGTGTGGCAAAGAGAAAGTAAATAAGGGAGCGAGGGGAGCTTCGGTGGAGTGATTTAGTGGAGCGAGGGAAGTTGTGGTGGAGTGACAAGGGTGGTATAACTACAAAGACTCGATGCTCAAGTTAGAGATTCTTTTATCAAATTGTCTTTGATGATAAAATTATTTATCAAAATATTATTTTTTTTAAATTATATACTAAAATATTATTTTTTTATTTAGCATGACATTTTTTATTTTTAATTTTTATCCATGTAAATAATGTCATCTATGTTGGCGCTTCCACATAGATAATGCTAAAGTATTTGGCATTATCCACGTGGAAGTGCCACCATAGATGACATTATTTACGTGAAAGCGCCAACATAGATGGCGTTTTAAGGCTAATAACGTCATATAATTTGACATTTTTTGTGTAGTAGCGCCATTACACTTGGCATTTTTCTTGTGGACCACTATATATACATAGCTTTGGATGTGAAACGTACAACTCTTCATTTTGTCAAATTTCACTCTCTCTCTACAAATTTCTCTATCTAAACTCTCTCAACTCTCTCTCTCACCTAATAGATTTGGCAGTTGCTGGTCAAGGTGGTGACTGGATCTCTTGTTTGATCATATTCATATATTATTCACACATAGTGGAAGGAGGTCGAGTCGTGTGCTGGCTTGTAGAAATGAAGCCCCCGAGATGTCAAACTCGTGTCCGAGTACTTGCTAACTGTAACACCCTGAATTTCCTATCTCTTAAACAATAATTTTGACAGTTAACAGAATTTTACTGTTTAGTAATTTCTGTGCACTGTAAAATTATTTTGTTTATTTCGTCAGTGTATTTAATCGTTTTGAGTGATTTACTCCGTGTCAAGAAAATAATAATTTTTTGACCGGATAAAATCTTTAAATATTTATTTCTTTTGACTGTTAATTATTTTTAAAAATATGACTTGATTTTCATATGTTTTCTAATATTTGTGATTTTTGTGGATGATTATAAATTTTTTTGATTGTATGTGGGCTCAGGTGGTCCTATGTAGGCCCAGGTGACCTTACGTGGGCCCAAGTGGGTCCCGCAAAGTAAAAATTTTTCTGCGCATAGAAAAATTTGTACTGTTTAGACGGAGACAGGGGATCTTACTAAACTTGAATTCGGAAACAGTTTTAGAAAATTTCTTGTACTGTGTTTGGTACTGTATTTAATTATCAGACGATAAAAATACAGTAAATATAATCTTTCGTGGGGTTTTAGCAATTAAAAATAGAAATTATATTGCTTAAGTCAACATTGGTGGTTTGGATATCCACCATTGATTTAATTAACGATGGAGTCTTGATCTTGATTTAATCAACGGTGGAGATTTGATCTTAAAAGTAAATAGGATTATTTATAACCGTTAGATGGAGATTAAATCAAGGATAGAGATTTAGTTTTATATAATGGCTATGACCTTTTACAACCATTGGATTTATAATTGATCAAGGGTGGAGATTTGGTCTTAAAAAGTAACAAGAATCATTTATGACCATTAGATGTAAATCTAATCAATGGTGGAGAATTAGTCTTAAAAATAGCAAAGACTAGTTAGGACCCTTGGATTTAAAGTTTGAAGGAGCAATCTTGACCCTTAATTTTGGAGACACATCTAATGGATAGAATTTAAAGAAGAAAGATCCAATGGCCTAGATTAAGTCTTCTAATCAAAAGTCTACCTTAATCCTAACCATTGAACCAATCAATGGTTAGGAATGCTTCAAATAATGGCTTGAAAAAGATGACAACATTATTGCATGCATAATGCAAGGGGGGACGGTTTTTGTAGTATTTTGGAGCTAAAGGTGATTTTGATGACCATTATTACTTGTCATGGTCAATATTACATCATTCTTGACCATTATTGCTTTGTTTGCTTCCTTAGGAGAATGCTTGGAGGGGGGCACGGTTTTGAGAGGCCTTAAGGCCATAGAAAAAGTTTGAAGACCATTATTGCCATCCTTGGTCATCATTAAACATTTTCAAGAAGCTAAGTTACTAAGTTTTCTCTCCATTTCTCTTCTCCAAGCAAGTTTCGGTCAAACACCTTAGAACCATCATCCAAATTTCTATCATTTCATCCAACTTGATTTTCTAAACCTAAACATCATTCTAAGAACATCTCTAGTTATGAGTTTTCTCTAAATCATTCATCTTGATCTTCAAATCCAAGCTTCAAGATTCTACCAAAAATGGTAAATTTCATATTTCTTCTTCTAATCTTCTAGTTTTGATTTTCTAAGCCATGATTGAACCATGGTTTACCTATTTCTACACTTGTTATTGATTGTAACATTTGTTTATGATTTTTAGGAATTTTTCCAAGGAGCTTCACAAAATTTGTGGAAGGAAAAACTAAGTGTTTTCACTTCATCTTTTGTCTTAACCAAGCCTAAGAAGCTTTTCTTTTACTAAAATAAAAAAATTCCATCTTTGTTCTTCAAGAGGAATTTCGGGCATACCATCCAAAATCACCATCCAATCCTTTTTAATTTCATCCAACCATAGATCTTGAATCTACATGATATTCTAAGCAATTTTCATGTTGGAGATTTTCTCTAAATCATCTATCTTCAACCTTGTTCTTCAAGCTAAAGATTAAAGCTTTAATGGTGAAGTTTGTTACTCTTTACTTTTCTTTTGATTTTCAAGGTTCTAACCATGATGCATATCCATGGTTCCTCTTAATCAAGCTTAGTATACTAATTTTTATGTATTTTGTTTTGTATTTGAGAAGCCCTTGGTGGTGAAGGACTTAGAAAAAGAAGCAAAACAAAGAGCTTTTGAGGATCTTCAAGAGGTAAAAGGGAGATCCATCTCACCAACCAAGCATGGTAGTGAGAGATGGTCTTATATTTGATGGATAGTGAATCCATGTGAGGATTCATATCCATGGTCATGTAAATTATTTGTGTGTGTTTATGAACTTTGATTATTTGCGTATGCTTGATATGCTTTGCATGATTTTATGGCTTATATGGTATGCTTATAATATGCATGATGATAATATGGTATGCTTATAATATGCATGATGAGAATATGTTAAAATTATGTATATGTATGCCATGATGTGATGATGGAAAGAAAATTAATTTTTGGCTTCAATGGCCAAAGGAAAGGAAATACGGTTTTGATACCCATGAAGAGGGTTTATGTTGAAAATTTTTAAGAACAAGGGAATTAATTTTTGGGTTCCTAGAACATTGAGAATTTCGGCAAAGACACCTCAACATAGGTGTTTATAAATTAATATTTTCATGGAAGAATAAAATTGGATTGATTAGAAAAGCATGGAAAATAAACAAAGGGTTTGTTTTCAAAGAGTACATGAACACAGTTTTTAGAAGGATTTTTATTGATTTATTTTGTGTAAAAAGTTTTTAAGTGTTTTACTAAACATGAGTTTTAAATGAAAATAGCAATGTTAATTTTAAGGATTTGCAAAGAAAGTGAAAAAGGATTTGTAAAGAAAGTGAAAATGGATTTGCAAAGAAAGTGAAAAATGAAAATGAACAAATGACATGATTTCAAAGACCAAGTGTTCACGGTTTTTGTAAAGGACTTTTAATGGTTTTGTTTGTGTAAAACCATATCAATTTAGAAGGAAAAATATTTGATGGTTTCAATAGTCATGTCCACGTTTTTTGAAGGCTTGTAATGCCTTGATTTTTATGAACAAAGTGATTTTCAAAGTGGAAACATAACTTGATTTAATACAAGGAATTTGGAAAGGGAATCAGAGCGTTTTATCACTTGAGAGAATAGAAATTTTCGTAACGGAAAACAAAGAGAGGTTGAAAACGTTTGAATTTCAATTTATTTTGAAAAAGACTGATTTTGGAAATGATTTGAGAAAATTTGAAAAGGAATTTTTGAAGGTCAAGAAATATTTTCTATAATGGGATTGTGGTGAAAAATTATTTACGTATCTTAAAAACATGATTTTTAAGCTACGCGATTTGAAATACGAAAAAAAAATATTTCTACGTGATTTTAAATACGTTGAAATATTTCTACACGATTTGAATTACGTTTAAATATTTTACGTAATTTGAACTACTATTGAAAAATCACTACGTGATTGAAAAGTGATGAATTATTTTTACATGATTGTGATAAGTGGCGAAAAATCGTTATGTGATTTGGAAAGTGTTTTAAATATTTTGAGAATAATGAAAAATGATTTATGCAACTTAAAAGAATGATTTTTAAGTTACGCGATTTTGAAACAGTGGAAAAAATATTATGCGATTTGAGAAACGTATGATTTTACGCGATTGAGAAAAATGTTGAAAAATTTGTACGTGGTTTAAAAGTGCAACACAAGAGTTGCGGTATTTTGAAAACGTAACAGAAATGTTACGAAATTTTGTAAACGTGACAGTAGTGTTACGGTATTGTGAAAACGTAATAAAAATGTTTTAGAATTTTAAAAACGTAACAAAAGTATTACAGTATTGTGAAAATGTAAAAGATGTGTTATGGTATTATAAAAATATAACAGAAACATTTTTGGATTGTGAAAATGTAACAGAAATATTACGCGATTATGAAAATACGATAAAAGTGTTTTATAACTATGAAAACATGATAACATGATTTTGTTATTGAAAAATACAGTATGAATACTGTAAAACCAATGTATGGACACTATTTGTGAAAACAACGAGTTTTGTCTGTTATTGGCACGTGGTGCATTTTAGATGCATTGGAAAAAAAATATGCGTTGAGGCATATGATTTAATTGAACAAACGAATTTGAACAGAATGGCCCTTGTGGTTGGACTTGCACTGATATATTCGTGCATTGTATAAACTATATCTGAGAAATTATGAGATATACCTGTGATTGGTATTATACCTGTGATTGGTATTTGGTGCATTATACATGCATTGGAATGGTCCGATGAGGACTGGATATGGCTGATTGCCTAGGAGAAACACACCTCTTGAGTGGGTGCGATATGCGTAGTGTAAGTCACTTGTTGACCTTGGGGGCATCGGGGTGCGGGTTGCTTACACGGCTGGTTGGTCACGCTTCTTCCCGTAGGTTAGACCGATGCAACACACCGATGATCCTGACCAAGACACTATTCTTATTCAAGATCTGATAAAGACTGTCGTGTATATGCTAGATGTGAAAAATTAAAATGAGGATTATAGCACGTGGTCTGAGGCATGTGGTACCGACAGATCTTTTCGATCATTTCTCCGACCTGAGTTTAGCTCCATGGAGTAGGAAATCGAGTCTTGTGTACATGCATAATCTGAACACTTATATCTATATGATATATTAATTGAGGAATATTGGCTATGACAACTGTTTTGAATACTTGGATTGATATATGATTGGATGATGATAGTTGATTAATATTGAATATATTATTGGAAGTCTGGTATGATATCCCTGTATGATATTGCTGTTTGTGTTATCTCTGTGCTGCCATGTTGGTATTGGTGTAGGTGATCTCACTTCTTTATTATGTTGTTTTGCTATGTCTGTACTGTTAAAATCAAATAATACAAGGATCGAGTTATCTTAGATATAACGGGCGATGGATACTCTGAGATTGGTGACAACAATAAGGAATGGGCATTCAGGACTCGAAGGGGTGCAGTGTTGACAAAGGAACAGATGTATGATGCATCAAGATGGACAGAAAAAGGAATAAGTATGTTAAAGTTTCTCGTTAGTGTTGTACCGTGCTATTAAGTAGGACCCGTTATAGGGTTTGCTACTGATTAAAAAAAAAGTCTGTTAATTTTATATTTCTCTTTAAATTGTGAAATATTAATTGGTGTCAATATTGCATAATGAATAGTTAAAATATGATTTTCAATATTACCTAATATTTTCAGTAAATTTACGTTTCAGTAAAGAAGAGATTTTGAAACTCATATCTTCATAACTCAAACCTTTTACGAATTGATTTTCAGATTATGAGTCGGGAGTCGGAAATGTGATGCCCTAAGGAGGGTGTTACACTAACCCAGTCCTCCTTCTACGCCACGTCCCCTGTTCATTGGACTCGTCGAGCGGCCCTAGAATGTCATCTGTTACCAGAGGTAGACGAAGTTGTTCCATTGTAATGCGATCATACTCCTACAATGAATGTAAGATCTGTTTAGCAGATTCTCAAAGGGTCGTCATACCAAAACTCGATGTAGCGTTAGTAGTCCAACCAAATTGTCGCTCTACAATGTCTGCCTAAGAAACAGATATAACATATGACATTACAATCAATACAAAATACATTTAGTAATGAGCGAATTGGTAAAGAGCTTACCACACTCCTAAGAGATGCATTGGTGCAAAAAATCTAGCATCTAGTAATTCTTTTATACTAACGCATGCACTCATAACCCGAAGTGATGGGTGCTTGCAATGGGGTTCTCATAACAAGCTTCTCCCTTAGAATATCCCATGTGACAATGTAAACAAGATGTGTGTTTGACCAATTCTCATCATTCTTGTCTGTCAATATAATTGAATGCAAACTGTCAAACTGGTGTTACTACACAGAAAATGCCAAATTTTATGATATTATTAGCCTTAAAATGCCATTTACATGGAAGCATCAATGTAGATGTTATTTACGTGGATAGGAAAAAAATAAAAAATATTACGTTAGACAAAAAGATAGTATTTTAGTCTATAATTTTAAAAAAGTGATATTTTAATAAATAATTTTATCATAAGAAATAATTTGATTAAAAAGCAAGTTACAAGATGTACTAAGAACCAAGAGCGAGTGAAAAGATATGTACCAGATGATATTGATTCATTTATGTAGTTTACGACTACTTGGAAGTGAAGTAACCTAGGAGGATTCTACTAATAGGATTTACGAATTGGAAAGGGGATTTTATCCTATTCCTGATTTCGTCGAGATTTAATGTTATCTTCTATATATAAGAAATTTTACTATTGTTGTTGTGGGGCCGAAGCGGATATCCATTGGATTTGCTGGACTTGGCCATGGTGGGTTCGAGCCTTAAATCCGAATCTGGAACAACAATAAAAATCAGTTTTTGAGTTTTTATAGAAAATAAATATTAGCTACCAAATGTGAGAATTTTTTTTGGTACAACCAAGTGTGAGAATTTTATTGCTATAGTAGTTAAAATATTAATCTTGTGATTTATTGGTAAACATTGTATCCCTAATAAGTTATGTGATTTATGAAAAGAGGCAATTGCAGGCGTGGGCGAACATTATAGAGAATGGGGTAATAAAAACACTGTATCAATACCCAAAAAAAAAATCACTGTATAAATAAAAAAGTGAGCAACAAACATTCAAATCACATATATAAGACCCAGTTGTCATTAGTCACAGTAGAAGTAAACAGCGACTGTAGACGAACTTTTGTCTGTAATGTTAGAGATTTTGAATTCGAATTATAGAGTTGTCATTTTAAAAAAAAGCTTCAACTAACTACTACGATTCTCGTGAAATTATATGAGCAATTGCTCAAAGATTAAAAAAAAAAAAATCACATATATAAGATATATACATGAATTTTATTTCATTTTTTCATAAGAAGCATTTATATCATTCAGGTTAACTTTAATTACATCCCATATCAACTCTGCACTAAACTATAAAGCCATATTCTATAAGGTTGAAACATACCTGAAATTTGATAGTGATACACATAGGTCTAGCTTCTACCTTAACTAAGTTATAAATTCATAAATATGAAGAGGTGGTGATAAGAGCCAAATATATTCCGAAAGCTTTTTATTAACAGAATAACTGATATGGATTGGATATTTGCATATAACTTCTTTGGTAGAGAAATGATTTATCTTCCTACTCAATTCTCTTACTAATTTTTTTAATTATTAAATAAAAAAAATATTAAATATTTTTTATGTTCCCAAGACATTAGATATATTTATTTTTTTATTTAATACTTTTTTCATTTAATATTAAGATAATTATTAAGATGATTGGGTAAGAAGATATAGCATTACTCTCTTTGATATAACAGGAGAATGCTAGAATGAGTAATGCTATATCTTCCTACCTAATCATCCTAATAATCATCTTAATACTAAATGAAAAAAAAAGATTAAATAAAAAAATAAATACATCTAATGTTTTGAGAACATAAAAAACATTCAATATTTTATTCATTTAGTAATTAAAAAGATTAGTAGAAAGATTGAGTAGGATGATAAATCATTTCTCATACTAGAATTTCCGGGGGTGGCTAACAGCTGACCAGCACTGAAAACAAAGCGTTGAGAACATGGAAGTAACCAAGTACGAAGAAGCATTAAAACCTTAACTGAAACTTCGCCGAAAGCATACATAAACATTAAGAATTTGATTACTTCTTCAATGGAAATATATCTGATTTGCCAGTATACAATGTTTTTGGTTGTCTTATAATCTTTCATGAGAAAGAATGATGGAGCAATAGAGATAGCTTGTAAATTAAGTAGGTAAAATGAAACATCCTAATAAGAGACCCTCATCATAGAATTCTTTTTGGATACCAGTGGATCATTATTTCATTTTATTAGCTATATTGCATTAACTCTTGGTCTTGGGCATCATTTCAATTTAAACTAACACATTTTGTACTTCATATTAAAGGTCATGGGTAAAAGGCAGAGAATAGCTTTCCCCCAAACTTTGTTCACTTTCTTTATGGTTCTCGCATGATAATGATTGCAGCTGCTTGTACAAAAGCAGGACTGGACTTTGCAAGTCGATACTGGTTTATAACACACACACACACAGAGTCATGTATCTCTGCAATTGTGCACATATATGTACATCAATGTTATTGTTTGATTAGGAGTTTTGATTTGGTAAATTAATTCTTAATTGCAGGGGTTCATGATCATGATTCATGTTGAACACATGCATGTGATGTTGATGAAATAAACAAGATAGGAAAGTTTTGTGGAACTCCACGAGGCTCCAATACTGGAAAATGTAGAGTGTTTTTAATTACATACATTTCATAGATTTAGTTAAATGCCCCTTTTTGATATATTTCTTGGTTGTTTCCCTTATTTTAGTGGATTGGGCAGTAGTACTCCTTTGGCTATTGTCTTCATAAAATATTCATAAAGAATGGAAATGTTCCTTTTAAGTTAGTGACATACCTTAGAACTAGAATGCTAAGAATCTTGAAGCTGTTTTGTGGAATCCATGTTATTGGGAAATATGTTCAGATTATTGGTCCTAAGGTTGGGTTGCCTTGTAAATATATAATCTTAATTCTGTCATGCTTTTGTGTATGATGAAATGATGAATTTGGACATATACATTGAAAACTGTTGGATAAGGCTTGTACATTGTCATTAAATCCAGTAACTCACTTTCCTTTTTCATGGGATTCCAGTGCAATGAACTGAATTGTGGATATATACATATCAAATGAAACCGACTATTTGCTTATGGATGTTTTCATGCTTTTTGGAATTGCATAAAGTTCCTTTGGTATGTCTTGTATCATCTAAACACACTTTCAACTTAATTTTCACTCCCATTTGCAGATGCTATTTAGTAACTTCAATTAGGTATCTTATTTGGTTTGATTCATTCTGTTCTTTAGGAACCACAAAATCTATGCTACACAAGTCATTTAACTTTCAGCATATAATAACTTGGACAACTTTGAATCCATGGATATACATCCTTGGTTCACATATTTAAGGATTACCTAGAATAAAAAGTCAACATTACACATTCCATTGAAAAATGATGTATCCTCACCAAATAACAGAAAGCAACAGCTCCTTTTGATTCCTTAACTGTGGCCTCTGAAAATATGAACATCAAGCACTGCATCTTCTCTATTAATGAGCTCAAAGATACAAACATCTCCAGCTTGCAATTTACTTTCCTTCACAAATAGGGACCAACCAGCAGAGAAATTGCCTGAAGCTCTGTATGGATAAATGAGCAACTTTACAGGCCACGATTTCTTTCCAGACCATATCATTAAATTCTGCTCTTTGTTCTGAAAATACTTTTTGCAGAAGTGCCTTGATATATTCTGCATTATGTTATATTTTCATCACCATCACATAAGAGCCTAACAATTCATGAAAGTATAATAATTCCTTCAAGCTTGCATGATATAGAAGTTACCACACAGATAAAAGTATTTTGCTGCTTAACTTAACCTTACCGGTCTGGTAGACACCAGATCACTTTCCCTTATATTGACTTTGAAAAAGGGATTTTCTGAGGTGAATTTCTCAGCTTCTTTCAGAGCTCCAGTTGTCCCGGGGTGGGGCCTAATCAACAGTGACGTTCTTTGAGATGCCTTCACACCTATGGTATGCCATCAAAAACTAGTTCGTTTGAGGATGCACTCTGCAGCAATTTGAAATATTTGTATTTGCATTTTTACTGGATTCAACTTTAGCTTTTCATAGGCAGTAATGTTATACATACCCGTTGGACACAGAAGATAGAGGTCTAAGTTTGTTAAATTATATCAAAGGACTCAAGTACATGAAGAAGAAATTACCTTAAACCCTTCAAAGTATTACACATAAGCAAACAATTAACTTAACGCCTTCAAAAGTATTACATAATGTATTTTAAGGTTTTGTTATTATCAAAATCAAAATATCTAACCATCGAAAACTTAGGGATTTGAGGTTCAACAGGGACATGGACGTCTTCACGTAACAGTCGAACACATACGGATGGCAAAGTGATTGACAAATATTTTAGGCTTTTGGCTATTTCATCAAATATTTATTTGCATGTTAGAAATCAGAAAGAAAAGAAAGAAAATGTGAAGTCAGAAGGGTCTCATGAGAATCAGATTTTTACATACCCTTTGATTGTGAGGAACATGGGTTCTCAGCAGCTCGAGAAATAAGAATGGTGAATGAGATGTCAGTGCTATTAGTCAACACAAAGACACAAACATCACCCACCTTCAAATCATTCTCTTTTCTAAATTTGCTCCATCCAACTTGGGTTTTGTACTTCCATATATTATTTTTTGTCCAAATTTTGAACGTCACATGCCAAGTTCTTCTACCTAGTACTCTGAGGAGTACAGGTCCTTCCTTCAAATATTTTTTGGCATACTCTACTGGTATGGACTGGAAATTTGACAGGGTTAAAAAAAAATTCAAGGACCAAGAAGGGAATTAACTTTTTGTTTGTATTAGAAGTTAAGAAAGAATGTTTAATTGAAATTACAAAGAAGCGAAACTTATCGTCTTTATATGTCTAATGGAAAACTTACAATGCTCCTTCCATTAACATATGATGGCTGCATGCGAACCTCGAAACTGGGATTCTTAGATCTCAAAGTACTAGCTCTCTGTAAAATGCTTCTACCTAAGTGTTCTGTCAAATGTTAGATCAGTCTAAGAACAATGATAATAGAATATAGAATATTAGAACATGACATTTTGAACCATAGTTACCGGATTCACTCAACAACCCTAATCGCGTACTAGATTTGCCGTATTGCATACCGCGTACCAGATTTGTCATAAAAAAAAGTCGTGTAATATAGTTACAAGAAGTGACGAATCATGTACTCATATCCGTACCGCGTATCCTGACGTACCGCGTTTCTAGTAACTATGTTTTGAACAATATGAAAAGAAAATACCTTGCCCTTGTTGCCTGGAAGAATTCAGTTCTGCATTGATTTGCTTCTCAAACTTTGTTCCTTCATCTTGATTATCTTTAGCCTCCACATCTAAGTGCAGGTTTTGCAGAATGGAGGCTCTCTCAACTCCTCCACTTATGCTAGTTTTCATTTTCTTCTGAGGGCGAAGAGAAGATAATGTTGGTTTGGGTCTTGCCTTCTGGCTTGTGTGTTCTTCACCCAAAATATCAACTGAATGATTACTGCTCTTTTCAACTGATTCACTTTCATCATGAGTGCTATGGTAGGGGTAGTCTATTTCTACGGTACTCTTGTCAAATATGAGGACCTCAAAATGAGAAGCTACCTCATATTTGAACAACAACAAATGTCCATGATCTAGAGAGTAATGTTGAGCAAACTCTTTCCAACCCTTTTTAAACCAAACCTCACCATCATGTCTTTTCCAGTGTACTTTCCATTCAGTGCCATCTGGTGGCTTGAGAAGCACAGGATTTGACAGTCCCTCTCCATATTTCATGGTGAATTTGTTTGGAATTCTCTGAGAATAAACTATTGTTAGTGTGCAATATGAAGTTCCTAAAGCTCTGCTATTTCCAAAAGTAGGATATATAATATAATTTCAGTTCATGAAAGAGAAAATTGTTTGTTTTCACTGCTCAGGAACATGTTGACCTGGGAGTTGTTTTAAACACCTAGCCTTTTACAACTTAATCATTTAAAGACTTAGTTCCAAATAAATTCACAGTAGTGTAAGCACAAAAGATGCATGAACTAACAAAAAAAAAACAATTAAAGCAAGGTTTTGGCTTAGCAATATCTTCATCACAGTAAAAAAAACCCAAAAGAACAATGAAAAATATGAATAGCTAACAAGAGGTCTATTTACTAGATATGAATAACTAACGTAGGAAAAAAAAGGACAAGATAGGGGAATAGAGAATGAAAGATGGATAAGAATAACTTACAAGCTTTCTGTCTCTAAGATCCCATTCGAACATTATCTTAAAGAAATGGACAGCATTGGGTGCACGATGATGAAAAGCCATGGATGGTGAAAATGAGAAATGGGGAAGCTGTGTCTCTGTACACTTATTTCACTGTGCAAAATGCAAAGAAACTAGATGAGAATGATTCAATGAGTGTATAGAGACAAGTAAGACAACATTGTTTCGTTCCTTACTCTTTTAAATATGCAATAGCACTCAAGGCAAATCATGCTTGAAGATTATGGAAGAACTATATTGATGACAATAACAATTCCTTCCCACTAATGACTATGTCATCTAATTAGAAAATGACTCCATATGGCCCTTTAAAAAGCAGGGGTTCTTCTAAGGTTGCTATATGCTTACATACTCATCCTTAGCATATCAGTGTTGGAAGTAAGTTAGCATATAAGCACGTCTAATTGAACCAAAAAAATTCTCTATCTAGCATATAAGTTAGCTTATAAGAAGTTATGATCTATCTAGTTAGATAAAAAGAATTCTCCTTGTATCGAAAAAAAGAAAAGAATTCTCCTTCTTGTAGCTGTAGTTAACCTGTCTTACTCTTAACACCAGAGAATGAAATTAAGATCTAAGAAAATGATCCCAAGGAATTCAGTAACCTATCATACTCAGCTATGTCAACGCAATTTTAACTACAAAACTGAAATCCAAGATGTACAAAGCCAGTATTCTTTTCTAACATTTATTTATTTTCGCAGAATGTTTACTCCTTTTTTTATTTGAGGTACATTTTTATTCCCCAACCAAACCAAATGATGTCAAAATTAAACAAACTCAGCCAGACATAAAAATAAAAACTTCAAACTTGCTGAACCCTGTACTGATTCCCAAGGCATCCACATACTAAAGCCATTGTACAACTATTAAGCCTCAACTAACAGATACAAATCAAAAAGTATTTTATTTTGGATAGCAATATGAAACTACTTATAAACAGTTACCCTAACCGTTAAACCTCAAGTATTGGCGCTGTTGGACCAAATCTAAAGCAGTATTACCAAAATTGCAGCTGGTAATTAACTGCAACTGCAATCTGCAAACAGAATTTAGTCAATTATTCATTCCCCGTTATAGTGCAGTGCAACTACATGTCTCAACTTCATATCAGACTCTCGCACCTTACTGTCCAAGGAGGTACATATACTCCAACCACATCCAAATTGGCCTAAAAAATTAAGGTGTATTACTAAATGATGATAATGCTGTACTATAGAAGTTTCTAGAAATAAAACATTTATGCTTTTGGATTTGATATCATAGTGTTGTACTATAGAAGTATCAAGAAGCGTATTTTCTACCTCATAATGGGGTTTAAAAAAAGCATGCAGATCAGTAAAAACACATTGAAAAAAAACCTCATATACAATAAGTTGGAATTGCACTATCCTTATGTCAATTAACCTTATCTTAAGGATATGGCATAAATATGAACATATAAAAAAGCAAAAATTTAAATGCAACCATATATTTTAAATAGCACAAAAAAAATGTGATATAGGTTTCAATGATATATAAATTAAATAGCACTAACAATGTATTTAAGGATATAGCACAATTTTTTTAACATTACATTTAATCAAATATGGGGGTCGTATATTCCTTGATCTTTGGTTCTCTTACTGAGTTAAAGTGTTCAGGTCAATGTACAAAAGGCATAGAAAACAGTTTATTCAAATAAGCATAGACGAATATACCAGCTTTTTTTATGATCTATGAAATTTTTCTTGTAATGGATACCTTTGAGAACTTTTTGTTGATGCTAGGATAAAAATGAAGGAAGCATGGAGGATGCTGCACTCTATATGACGTAAAATGGGGGAGGAAAATGGTTATCTAATAACTTGCTGGTAGGATTGGTCCTTTGTTCAATATCAGCTTGAAGATGTAGGAATTTATTAAGACTTAAGTCAAGTCAAGAAGGACGGAAAAAGACAGCTCATTTTATTTTCCATGAACTCTTATATCCTAACCTTAATGTAAGCAAGACTGGATAGTAAGAAAGAGTTGATGCAGAGCATAGAAGCCAAAAATAACACACCTCAGCCTATCCAAGCTTCTTTGATGAAACAGAATAGGCTGAAACAAATATAGAATAACAAATTAATAAGAGAATGAGATTAAATAGAATAATGGTTGCTCAAAAGTACAGATTGATGAAAGACAGGTTGCTACCAAAATACAGCTATGTATGGCAATCAAGAGGAGCAAGGTGCTATGTGTAATGTTGGAATGGGTTGCAAGTATTACGGCGGTCAAGATTTTAGCTCCTCACATTTCACCATGGAGACAAAGCAGGCACTCACCAACCTCCAATTGAATGGCCTGTAACTTGTTTCATTCACAACACATTCATGCCATGTTTATCTTCTCTCTTTGTCACTTTATCTCATAAACTAGACACATTCTCTCTCTCTCTCTCTCTCTCTCTCTCTCTCTCTCTCTCTCTCTATATATATATATATATATATATATATATATATATATATATATATATAAAACATTTCAACTCACACCAGCTCTGTCTATGTACTACGCAAGGGCGATATCAAACTAAAGAGGCTATTTGCAAAACTTTCACAAGCACAAGTGAATACTTTACCAACAAAGAAGGATGATAAACTAAAACATGAAACCCCTTACAATCCAAAAGTAAAACAACCTAGACAGGCTTAAGATAAGATTAAAGGAAACATGTCATGAAGGACATTGAACCACTCACCTGACCTTGCTAGTTGCTACCAAACTCCTCTTCACCGTATCTCCTACTTCCTTCCTTTGAATCTCTTGCACCCTTCTAGACTCTCATAAACAGAGCCTCACTACTGTTCTCTCCTTTTTTTTCCTCTTTCCCTTTCTTTCTCTATCCCATGGTATTTATTGAGGTGAGTAATCCATGGTGCAGTGTGAAGTGTGGAGCATGTAATGAGTAATGGGAATGTCGTGTACCACTGCAGGTTGGAACCAAGCATTTTGCTGGCAATGAGATGCCCAAGTGGTGTGATGGTGGTACAGTACATGTGCATGGGTGAAATGAGTGTGTAGTATAAGTCCGTTGGCGTGATGTAACATGATTATTTTTCAAATTCAAACTATGCGAGCGTCTTTTCTTTTTTAATTCAAATTTGTTGGAGTACCATCCTTTTTTATTGAAAAATAATTATTTTATATTTTTTTAAGAATATAAATATTATTTATATTATTTTTAATAAATATAATTGAATAAAAAAAATAAAAATATATATATATATAAATAATATTAGATAGAATATAAAAAATATATATACATTATTTAATATTAAAATATAAGAATTGTTTTCTGTTAAAAGTAACTGTTTATTAAAAAAAAAAAAGTAACCGTTACATTTAAATTATAAATTTATGTTTGTGCAGTTTTGGTTAAATTTCTTTGACCAAAAGATTCTCTCCCTTCTTGTACTTTTCGAATGAGTACACACCACGTCAATATAGGAAAGCATGCCACTTGATCAGAACTCCCCTTTCTATCTTCCCTTAATTTCACTAGCTGGCCTTTAATGGTACGTTGCTTCTACCAGCTGCCGGTGGATAAGTCTGATCTTACAAGGCACTAAAACTAGTTCTCAAATGCATTAAGTGTGTATTTAGATTGAAATTTATAAATTTAAAAGTTTGAGTTTATTTAAGTTTGTAAATTTAAATTTAATTAAAAATAATTTATAATTTAAAAGTGAATTTAATAAAATAAATATTATTTAGATGAAAATAATTAAAATTATTTTAAATATATAATTATTAAAAAAATAAGTTTATATTACAATATTAATATTATTTTTATTTTATTATTTTTAACTGTACATAAATAAATTATATAAATATTATTATTATTTTTAACTTTTAGTGATATAATTAAATTATAAATAAAAAATTATAACAAAATATTAAATTATATACATAGTTAAATAAATTATATAACAAAACGTTAAATTATATGCATAATTGATCTAATAAATGAAGACAACTAAAGTTTTAATACATCAAGGTAAATTGATTTATCCAAATCAAAATACAAAATAATAGTAAAGTATATAGGAAAATGTAATGTAATTTTGAAATATAAATATAAATACACTACTAATTAACTTGTATGTGCTCAAGAATTTGATTCTGAATTGAGTCTCGAATAATATTCATCTCTAATGAAGAGACTGATTAAAATTGGGGATGGATCATCACTAACAACATTATGATCCTCATCTTCAGGTTCAACTATATTTTCATCTTCATAATGATTGAATTCAGAATCTGCTTTAGAATTTCTTCTAATAAAGTTATGTATAGTCATTGTTGCATTGACTATTTAAACTTGTGTTTTAATTTTGAACTTAGGCATGTGACACAAAATAGTAAACTTATTCTTTCATACTCCAAAAGTTCTTTCTATTGTGCACCTTAGATTTGAGTGATAATAATTGAACACCTCATTATAGTTTACAAATCCATATGAATGCCTAAAATCAAGAAAGTGATAGCGTTCACATTTATAAGAACCAATACATCCAATTGGTGTTGGATAGCCAGCTTCCACCAAATACTGTTTACCTAATAAACAATAAAACTAGTATCATGTATATTACAATTTTAATGCAAATGTAAATTAATTATAGATGTGAGAAAGAACAAACCTGAAGGTGGATGTGGAAAATTCATATTAGGAGTTGTAAGGGCATTGTAAAAAATACGAGCATCTTTGGCGGTGCCTTCCCATCCAAGCAATACAAAAATGAAGCACGTGTTATAATCACATACAGCCATTACATTTTATGTTGGATGTCCCTTTCTTTCAATGAATTTTGGTTGTTTACTGGGACTAACCACACATGAGATATGAGTACCATCAATTGCTCCTATAGCGTTCTTGAAAAATGGCTAGTATCGTCTATCATTTCGAATTTTGGTTTGAATATCCTAAAACCTACGATATTGTGGCTTAATGTATTTGAAGGACAGCCTAAGGTTGGCAACCAATACTTTATGAAAATGCCTACTTATAGTCTCTCATGAGTGTTAAAACCTTTCTTATATCATCCTGTTGTCTAGCCCATGACCAACCATGTTTAAGAACATTGTAATCATCTCTTGAATCCCCATTCGTTTAGTGCCTTTTAAACCATGTTCAACCAATTCAATGCAAAACTGAAAGAAGATATGTTTTTCCATCTAAAACATCTCATAACAACGAATGCATATGAAAAATGAAAAACGAATGCAAAACTAAAATTAAGGAAGACATAAATATGCACATGAAAAATGCAAAATGGAATAAAAAAAAAATACAAGTCAACACAATAGCACTCTACAAGCCAAAGAACCTTAGGTATGAATATAATGCATATATGTAAGCTTTCTTGTGCATTTAGAGCATGAATGTATTATATGCTTTCTTGCTTTGAACTCAAACTCAAATTAGCACTTCTTATTCTTAGTCTAACTTTATTACAAACAAAGCTAAAAATATCACAAACATCATAAAGATAATAAACTAAACATAGGTAGTACATAAGCATACATAAGTCACTTAAATACATCAAGCCTAACACAAGCTTAATCTAAAGTCAATTAGTTAAATACAATCTTCCAGCTAATTTTGCATAAATAGTAGTGGGTTATAAGTTGCATGCTTAAGTCAATCCAACAATCTCTCCTGAAATCCTTTCAAGGAGACAAACATTTCTCTTGCAGGCCGGAACATCATGAGTTGACAACATCGAGAATGTCAATCAGCATCACTTGTAATAGCCTCTATGTTTTGAAGCTCAGTCATCACTTCACCAATAGATGAACCAAGTACTATGAATGCGTTTACAGCAGTTGAGCATGACTCTGATGCGGATGCAATTCTACTTATTGCATCAGTTATAGTTCTTAAGGCTAGAACTTTGGCCTTTCTTTTCCTTTCACTCATTTCACTAGGTCCAGCCATCTTCCTCTTCCTATTGTCATTTTGGTTGTTATTTTCTTAGGAAGTGCTTAAATTCATATGTCGGAATTCAACACTGACTCCAACACTAGTTCGAACACCAGTACTTGCACTAGCACCTAAAGATTCTTCGCTACTCCCCGAACGTTCCTTTAGATCAACACCACTCTCAAAGCATGGACGGTACCCATCATCATCTTTATTTGATCCAGTAGGTAATATCCTAGATGTGGGTGTTCAAGCAAATTTTTCAGTAGCCATCACATCCTTGAATAATATGGTTAATTCATAGGCAAAATGAAGTTCTTTGTACCTAAATTTTTCATAATCATGATTTTTCTGTATATATACAACTTATCATCATAACACATTACATGTAACATCCCGAAAATTTATAATTTTAGGATAAATGATCATTTTACATTATTTGGGATTTTTAGGAATTTTTCTAGATTTTTCGGAGAACGCAAAATATTTTAATATTATTCCTCGTTTTGCGTGCACATTGGGCAGAATTGGCAAAACGACTATAACGCTCCCAAAGTTGAAAAATTTTATTACGAATAGTCATTTTCTAATATTTGTGATTTATGTGAATTCTTTCAGAATTTTTCGGAAATGATGAATATTTTAATATATTTTTCGTTTTGCGTGCGTATTGAGCAGAGTCGGGAAAATGAAATATTTTTCTCAAGAACCTTGAACTATGGAAACGTCGACAGGGGATCTTACTAAACCCGAGGCCGGACACACTTTACAAGGTTTCACGTCTTTTGAAAATTTTAACAGATGAAATAATAAAACACTACAAAGAATTAACTGGCTCGATTTGTTAATGCCGACTTCGCTAACTATAACTATAACTATAACTATAACTTTGTTCAATAAATAATAACATGTAATAAAAATCTTATCACACTATTCAAAAATCTACCTTGTGCAAATCTATTAGCTCTATTTTCAAAATAAAGATTAAATTAATTCCAAAAACTCTTTTGGGAAACTTCTAGGAAATTTCCTCCCATTTCACATTTCTCTCTCTCTTCCCTCCCCCCTCTTCTACACGACAGAGGCCCTTGGGAGCCAATAATCACATCATCTTCTCATTCTCTTCTTCTTCCTCCTCAACCGTACACCCTCACTATTCACCATCTTTACTTTCTTGCTTCACCACTTCCATATCTAGCTTTCTTCGATCATTCCAAGACCATTTTTCCTTGTGGCCATCCTTGGTTCTTCATCTTCTTCTTCCATTTTCCACCATTGAAGCTAAAGCTTGGAGCTTTTGAGGTAAAGTCTTCCACTTTCTTTTATTTTCTTCTCATTTTCGTTTTCTTGGTCACCTATGTGGCCAAGGAGTCATTTTTCCATGATTTGAGTGAATACTTTGGGAGTTGCTCACCTTAGGGTTTTCTTGAAGGGGGAAAAACGAAAATCAAGAGAAAAAAGGAGAAGCATCCTTGTGATTGTCTTCATTTAGGTAAGAGGGAGATGATCCTCTTCAACCAATCTTGGTAGTAAGGAAATGTCTTGTGTATTGTGTTGATGAGGGAATCCATGTTGGATTTCCCTCTTTGTTATACTATGTTATTTCTATGATTTTGTGGTTGTTTGATTTGTATGAATATATGGATTTGCATTATGTGCCTTGATGATTATGAACCTATATATTGTTATTTTGTATTTAGATGTCATGTATCATATTTTGGATTATTGGAAAATAAATGAGAAACTTTGATGAAGGATAGGGCAAGGCTCTGCAGAAACAAATTCTGCAGACCCCTTGTTAATGCACTAGCGCTCAGGCGCTGTGCATAGAGCGCCTAGGCGCTCCATGCCCAGAAAGTTTTCCCTGTGGCGCGGCCTGGTTAGTGCTCAGGCGCTTCGTAGTCAGCGTCCAGGCGCTCCACCGGCACTCCAGAGATGGCGCCTAGGCGCGCAGAACAGAATCAGCTAGGTAACTGTGAGAGGGAGCTATGTAATTGGAGAGGTGAATGCTAATGTTGGAAATTGAGATGGAGAGTTTTAAGGGTTATTTAACTCAATTTGAAGCCACAGTTTTAGATTGAAACTATAAGGAATTAGAATGAGCTTAGTGAACTAAAACTTAAGTAAAGGATATCAAGAAATCAATGCATAAAATGGGAGAAATTGATGTTAGTAGTGGAATTTGGGAAGCCGCGATTTCGATCATGGATATTAGGAATTGGATTGATCTCATGTAGAATAAAAACTAAGTGATTGGTATCAAGAGACTAGAGCATAACACGAGAAGGAATTTAGAAGCTTGAGGGCTTGTGAGGTTACGGTTTTAAAGGTTACTTAACCTAAAGGTTTGCATAATTGATCTAGACTTAGATTCGTGGAATTGTTAAACCCTGAGTGGGAAATAGTAGTTTTGATAAGCCATAATGTATATTAATATTGAGATTTAACTCTATGTGCTGTGAGTCCCTATAAAGGATTATATATTTATTGGTTTAATTCTCGATGAGAAATGATTTATTGATATTGAAAACGAATATATGCCATTGTGGTATTGTATATGATGAATGCATCATTGATGAACATACATGATTGGACATTGAGTCATCATGCATATGAAAAACCTAAGAGTTGAATCACACCTATGTGCGGGTGTGAATAGACTAGCGTAGGTGCCACATGTTGTTGGCCCTAGGGCATCGGGGTGCGGGTCCCTCACATGGACAGTTTAGAGCTCCTCTGTGCCATGGGGTAAACCGATGCAAACACACCGACGATCCGGACCAGGACGCTGTCCTATGTCGCGATCAACGGTTGAGGTGCCATGTATAAGCCATGATGCGCAAATATTTTATGAGATGAAGCACACTATTTTAAGGCTAACGAGATACTGGCATTACTCCTTGATCATTCACTCTGAAAAGGTTAATGTTTAGCTCCATGGAGTAGGATTTGGTACCATAATGCATCGTTCATCGTCAGTCACACAAGTTGTTGAGCATGCACATCTATTAAAGTAACTGTTTTACTCATGTAAACGATTATCTGACCATTGTGCTGATTTCTGGAAATCTTATTATGATTGGGTTGACATTGTTAAGTCTTACTATTGCCTGTTGCTGTTCTGCTTTCTTATTTTGCTTACAACTGAATTAATTGTGTTATAAACTATGTTGTTGCTGTTGATAAATGTATAAACTGTATTACTCTGTGGGTGCCTTGCGTCGTGCTGTTTTCTTACTTCCAATAGTGGTAATGAAAGATGGGTGTCTCACCTCTTTCCTATATTTGTGCATTTTTGTTTTATATTTATATTTGATAAGGATCGTAAAGAAGACAAAGAGAGACCATACCTTGGTTGATTGACTTGAGCGTCTGGACAAGATTTCTTTGACTACGTAAGAGTGCAGCCGCGTGGTGGCATTGATGTCTGTCGTGTCAACTGGGATGCCGTGTGTCATGTACATATGAGGTTGCAGCCTTGTCTGCTGGTAGTACCCATCCTTAGGTTACTACTCCTCCCCTTTAGTGTTTTTATTCCCGCTGTATTTTATTGGACTTTGTAATTATTATATTCTATGTCATCAGTGATTTGTGTAAATTAACTATAAAATATATATAAGGAATATGATTTTATTTCAATGGTTGTATTAAGGGTTGAATATATCTATATTTCTTTCGAGGCTCGTATTTTCTACTTATGCAAATTATAAAAAAAAAAAGTATAGACTCTTAAGAATTTAAATGATTGTTATCATGACTGTGACACACTTGGATTTAGTAACTGTGGTGTAATGACGATTGTGTCGCGGTTGTTAGATCTAGGTGCGTTACATTACACAATAAATCTAAAACTTATAACTTCATATTTATTTACTACATACTAATAGCTTTGTCTCTCATCACTCGTCTGGTGCATCTACAATATTCTTTGCATTGTCCCATCCTAAACTTGTCTCTTTGGCAAATAACTTGTGTCATAGTCCCCACTCTTTCTTAAGGTTATCCCACTTGTGTCTTAACTGTATCTTTCCATATTGCTTTCCACTTCTCTCATTAAATTGGGACATAATAGTTTTTTACCCTTTCTTTGTGAGGGTGGTTGTACTACGTTCCCCCTTATAGACTATGTTATGTATTACATGTGTTAGTGCAGCTGGAATTAGCCGTTTTATTCTCATGTGAGCATTTGTAGTACAAATTGTGCACAATATTTGTATCGTTTTATGGTGTTATTGCATGAGGCATTTTGACTATGTATTAAGGATTGGATAACATATTGAATAGCAACTACACAGGTTGGTTTTGCTCTAGTCTGTTGTGTATTTGCAATATCACAATTCAATTGGGCTTGATGTTGTGATATGATGTCTTTTGTTCTATATATATATATATATATATATATATATATATATATATATATATATATATATATATATATATATATAAGAAAGTAAAATAATAAAATATAAATATGTAGTAATTAAAAATATTTTCTAATTCATTATCTAATTTTTACCTTTTCACTTGTAAAATATTTAAAAACAAAAGCACCACACCAGTATTCTAAGCAGAATAGTAATGACTCATAAAGACAATGATGATCAAGTTTCAGAGGTCAACACACAGAGCTGACAAGTTTGTTTCTTTTTCTGAATCATGGATTTTATTTATATGTGTATATACCAAATTAGACCACATTGGTCCCTGCATTGGCCATTCATGGATTTTATTTATATGTGTATATCTGAATTACTCAATCAAAAGTTGAATGCTAAATTACAAAACTTTATCTGCATCATTAGTACATAATGTGATTGATTCAGCCCAAAAACTACAAGAATAGTGAATCTGTCCAAACAATCCCACAATAAACAATCAGAAAATCTATGTGATGTGATTTGCAACCTAAATAAAAATGATGTGCAAAAAGAGTAAAGAGTAAAAAACAGAGCCAAAGGCCAAACAAAACGAAAAAGAGACAAATCAGAAACAAAATAAGATGTAGTTATGAAATCTTAATATGAATAAAGAGAAAATACTAATAAAAACAAAGATACCTGGAGCAACAAGGCACAATATGAACAAGCAAGGTTTTAAATCTCAGTCGCGGTCGCGGTTGTGTTGCGATTTTTGCGATTGCGGACGTTACGACTGTTGCGATATGGATTGCGGTCGCTGCGGCGTGAATTCTTCACAATTTGACACAAATTAGATTGAATTATCTATTTTATTGTACAATATATCATAACTAATAATTTATAATTTTTTTCATTAATAAGAGATATTCAAAAGTAATAAATTAATTGACTAATATTAAAATATAAATAAATTAGTAGCTACTTTCAACAAAATTCATTCATAAGTGATTACTTCATCATAAATAAATTAATAGCTACTCATATATTTAATAAAATTCATACATGAGTGATTACCTCAACCTCAACATAAACAAATGATTAGCTACTAATATATTAAACAAAGTTCATGAATAAGTGATTACTTCATCACATGGTAGAATGACGTGCTGGATCATAACCTCCACTTTCGCTTTGGTTATCATTATTTCCTACTCCGCCAAAGACATAATAAAAAAATCCTGAATTTCTTGGTGGTTCCATTTGTTGTTGTTGATCATAGGAAACATTTGATGGTGGATACTGATAAGGCTCTTGGTAGTTCATGGAAGGCTGATAATATGGTGGGGCTGACATAGGTGGATAATAGTCATGGGACATGTACGAAGGATGCTGATAATATGGTGGATAGTTGTCTTGGTTGCCTTCAAATGATGCACCAATACCAAAATCACCAAAGGATTGTGATATACTAGATGATGAAGAATCATCCATCATAGTATTTTCAGGCCTTCTGTTTTTCCTAGGGTGGGATCCACCTCTACTACTACCACCGATTATATCATCAGAAGGATCTACATCTATCTCCATTCTATAATTTGTCATGTCAATCATGAGATTTTGATCACGTCTGAAGTATGGCTCTTCCTGAAAAGAATGATACGACCCTTCACCTCCTCCTTGACTTTGTTCGGCATTACCACCACTACCAGTGTTATTACTTGGTGGACTTTGTAACACCCGCCGTAGGGTGCCACATTTATGTTACTTAATTATCAAAATACCCTCAAGATCATAAAAAGTGATATTATGATAAAAATACGAATTGTAAAAAAATTTTTTCTTCTTTGATGACAATAAAATAAACTTACCGGAAATTAAAAATATTATACACCATCACACATAATTTACATCATTATACATTACACACGTCATGTCTTGTCGGATTATTTATATTACGAGACCATGTTCTCAAAGTAATTAAACATAATTTAAGACTCAACATATTGCCCAAGTCGACTAAATAGCGAACCCTCGGATGGGTCCTCCTCGGATTCCTCGGCGATAGGAATCCGTTATTACGTGAAGCTCTACGGACTCCATGCGGACGACACGATACTTATCGCACTAGGAGTACGGTAGTAAGCTCCCCAAAGATTGCCTAATGGATAGTAGAAACTCCAACCCGTACATAAATATTGACACTAAAGTAAGGGTTCCTTGATAAAGCCTACCGTAAGTAATGTTCGGATCCCCCCTATATAAAATATACATTGTCGATCCAAATGAACATGCCACGCCTCCGAACCTCCACGAATGTAATGTCACGTATCCTAAAAAGTTTGGCATCTCCATCTTCTCAAAATTCTGCGTTCCCAGACGTGAGAAGTAATTCTTCTTCTCCTTCTTGTACTATTTCTTTCTCAATGTCTTCAGCCAATTATAAATACAAAATACAAATATACATACAAAGAGGTTAGATCACTACTTAAATCAACATGGTAGCATAGAGATAACATAACAAAGATACCATATAAACACATCATATTACAAATATGTCATCAACATATTAACAATCAAAATTAACATTTAATAATTACAGGAAAATGTCATCTACACTAAGCAGATATTTTAAAAAGTATAATTGTCATAATCAATATTTCACAACTATTATATTTCACAGATATGAGCATTTATGTTAATGTATGAACACATAGACTCGATTTCCTACTCCATTGAGCTAAACTCAGGTCGGAGAAATTGATCGAAAAGGTTTGTCGGTACCACGTGCCTCACACCAAGTGCTATAATTATATCTTGCACATCTAGTACATACACGATAGTCTTTATCAGATCTCGATTAAGAATAGTGTCTCGGTCCGGATCATCGGTGTGTTGCATCGGTCTAACCCACGATACAGAAGAGCTACCAACTGTCCATTGTGAGCAACCCGCACCCCGATGCCCCCAAGGTCAACGAGTGACCTACACTACGCGTATCGCACCCACTCAAGAGGTGTACGTTTCTCAGGCAATTAGCCATATACAATCGGACCATTTTCAATGCATATGTAATGCACCAATTACCAACGAAAAGGTAAATCACATAATTTCTCATACCAGGTTCAAATATTGTTTTACGTTCGTATATTAACGCCAATTACATGTGACAAAACTTCTCAATTTCTTGTACAATATTCATATATTGATTTTTAACTGTAAAGTTTACTGTATAATTAACAGCAAAATCACATTACCATGTTTTTCTCATTCGTAAAATATTTTTGTCACGTTTTTACAGTCACGTAATATTTTATTATGTAAACAATGATTTATAACATTTTCTGTTACATTTTTTTAAAAAAAATGCGTAATCATTTTCTACTGTATTCTAAATTGCGTAAAAATATTCTTTTGTTTTTAAATCGCACAGCGATTTTTCTATAACATTTCGATCGTATAAAATATTTAAACGCTTTGAAAATTGTGTAGAAATATCTTAACGTTTTTCAAATTGCGTAACTTAAAAATTACGTTTTTGAGTTACGTAAATCGTTTTCACCGTTTTTACCCTTCATAAAATATTTCTTAACTTTAAAAATATTATTTTGGACTTTTCTTACAATAATATAATTTCTTAATTTATTTTCTTTCTATTCTTAGTCAAAAATTCTTTTCCGTAATATATTTTCTCAAAATCACTTGTTATTGATTTAATTTTACAAAATCACATTTAGTTGATTTAATTATTGTTTCTAATTTTAAATTTCCTAACGTTTTCTAAAACCCAATAAATAAATTATACGTTAGTAAAATTTAAGTTACAAACGTTTTCTTTTATATTTCTAAATTACTTCTAAAAATTAACTCTCTTTAAAATAATTTGAAGTTCAACACTTTCAATCTCCCTTTTTTTTATTTATGAAAATTCCACTTGATAATACTTTATTTCCCTTTCCAATATCCTTATTTGAAAATTCTTATATTTTATAACATCAAAACATTTTTCTAAAATTATCAAAACCTTATAGATGGTCATTGGAACCATGAAACATTTTTATGCTAACTTAAATAAATTTCATTCTTGTTTC
The DNA here is from genome assembly GCA_029884605.1 of Ormosia emarginata. NCBI lineage: Eukaryota > Viridiplantae > Streptophyta > Magnoliopsida > Fabales > Fabaceae > Ormosia > Ormosia emarginata. Next base: position 24,494,028 of record JAQQTP010000062.1, on the reverse strand, counting down.
TACACAAAATAAATTCATGAAAACACAACTCCTAAAACCGGGTGCATTCTTTTTACAAAACAAATCTTTTTATTTATTTTCTTTACTTCTCTAATCATTCAATTTTTATCATTCATGAAAATATAATTTTGTAAACACCAAATTGGTTGATGTCTTAACCGAAATTTACTTTAGTTCAAGCGCTAAAAATTAACTCCATAGTTCTTAAAAAAATTTCAATAATAACTTTAGTCTTGGGAGTTCAAAACCGTGACCTCCTCCATGGCCTTTGGAGCCAAAATTTTGCTTATTTTAACATACATCCATCATAATATATTCAACATATATCATTATGCATATTATAAGCATACCATATAAACAAATAAAAATCATACTAAGCATGCATACACAAGTAAATCATGCAAAGCATATCAAGCATAGGCAAAAATAATCAAAGCACATAACACACATAAATTATTACATGACCATGGATAGGAATCCTTACATGGATTCACCATCCATCAAATATAAAACCATCTCTCACCACCATGCTTGGTTGGTGAGATGGATCTCCCTCTTACCTCTTGAAGAACCACCAAAAAGCTTGTTACTTTGTGTTTTGAATAAGATCTCCACCAACACAAGTTCTTAAACATGAAACAAATACAAGAAAATTAGTATATCAAGCTTGAATAAGAAGAACCATGGATCAAACATGGTTTAGAACATGAAAAAGAAAAGAATAAAAGAAGTTTCCTTACACGTCACTTCAAAAACTCTAGAACTTGATCTTAGTAAAAGTCCTTCAAGATGGAAGATTTAGAGAAAGTCTTCAACATGAAAGTTGCTTAGAATAAGGTAAGGATTCAAGAAACTAGGTTGTATGAAATTAAAGAGTGATGGAGGAGAGAGTTAGGGTGCTTGGCCGAATGGTCTTCTTTGGGAGAAAATGGAGTTTTCATTGGTTGGTTTCTTGAAACTTAGTGAAAAAGTGAAGGTGTGATAATGTGAAGTGTAAAAGAATGAATTATTTGGCCTTTAGGACTATGCATGGCCGTAGCATGCATTGGAGAGAAGTGGAAAATGAAGTTTGAAAAACATGATCATTAATTATCAATAGGAAAAATAATAAATGGTCTTGACACTTGGCTTTGTTTTTATCTTTTTCTTTGGCCTAAAAAGCCTACACAAAGTTGTCTCCCTCTTCCTTGCTTCTCCAAACCGTCCCCCTCCTCTTCATGCATTCAAATGTGACAAATTTCATAACCATCACTATAAGTCATCCTAACCATTGATTAAAAGAATGGTTTGGATTAAAAATAAACTACTAAGTTTAGGTTATAGATAGAAGAAGCCATTGGATCATTTTTGGCTTGTAATCCTAACCATTGAATGTGTCTCCAAAATGAAGGGTCAAGATTACACCTTCAAACTTTACATCCAAGGGTCCAAAATGGTTGTAGTCATTTTTGATGACCAATTCTCCACCATTGATCTAAATCCAAATCCAATGGTCATTAATGATCCATCTCCACCATTGATTAATTCTACATCTAAGGGTTCATAATGGTCATAGTCATTTATAAGACTAAATTTATACCCTTGATTTAATTTCCATCCAACGGTTATAATTGATCTTATTCACTTTTAAGATCAAATCTCCACCGTTAATTAAATCAAGATTAAATTTTCAACGGTGATTAAATCGATAATGGATATCCAAACAACTAATGTTGACTTAACAGTATAGAATTTTATTTTTATCTGTTATAACCATAAGAAAGAATATATTTATTGTATTTTTATCGTTTGATAATTAAATACAATACAAAATACAGTAAAGAAAATTTTCTAAAACTGTTTCCGAATTCAGGTTTAGTAAGATCCCCTGTCTCCGTCTAAACAGTACAAATTTTTCTATGCGTAGTGCAGGGCCCACGTATGGCCACCTGGGCCCATATACACCCCCTGGGGCCCACAAATAGTAAAAAATTTCATAATCATACATAAAATCACAAAAATTAGAAAACTCACAAATATCACATCAGATTACGTAAAATAATTAAGACTTTTCAGTAATAATTAAATTACGTAAAATTTTTCTGGCCTGAAAATTATTATTTTCCTGACACGGAGCAAATTACTCAAAACGATCAAATATACAGACAGAATATTCAAAATAATTTTACAGTACACAGAAATCACTAAACAGTAAAATTTTGTTAACTATCAAAATTACTGTTTAATAAATAGAAAGTTTGGGGTGTTACAGACTTGATCCACTATCATGACCTTGACTAGGTGTTTCACTTGAATCTGAATCATCCCCACCAGCTATTCCTTCACCATCATCATCAGAATCAATAGGGAGCCATTCTGAGTTTTGGATCCCATCCAATAATGGTCCCTCTCTCTCCTCAAGCCATGGAGATAAAGGATCTTCATCCTGAAATATATAATCAAGATTAATAGGATTGAAGCTAGCATCAATCTCTTCTTGACTTCTCCTCATAGAGTCTTTCTTTCTCAACTTCATGTTGTAAAATGTAAAGATAAGTTTCTGTAATTTCTGGTACTTCAATTTGTTTCTCATCTTTGTATAAATATAGCTAAATGTACTCCAATTTCTCTCACAATTAGAAGCTGAAGTTGTTTGGCTGAGAACTTTTATAGATATGCGTTGAAGTTCAGGAGTACAAGATCCATATATCATCCACCATTCAGCTGATCAAATAAATGATTGTTCATTATTATATATATTAATAAAAAAAATAAAAGGTAAAAAACATCCTACACTTACACATCAAACACCAAAAACTACAAAATCTTACCAGGATTCATTTGTGATCAAGCTCTTTGAGCTTGTGTTGTACTAAATGTCTCTTTCTTATCTCGAAAAAATAACAACTACAAGCACCAATGATTCATATAAGTCTTCAAAAATTATAAGTTTCTAAACATTAATGTATCACAATTTGGTTCTTAGATGACCAATTATGATATATTCCAAAATCTTAAATGCAAATTAATTCACCTAATTGATAGCTTTGATTTGATTATCAATGTTTGCCTCCAGTTTGCTTATCACTTTTGTAGTTCCATCCAAGGTTTCTCTTGCTACGTCTCTTCCATGTTCAACTCCAAATTGAAATTGAGGATTGAGAAAATAACCTTATGAATAAAAAAATAATAATTAGCATCTCAAAATCAAATATAAGTCTTTGAAAAAAAAATTAAATATATTGATATACGTGCAGCATGCAAGTCATAATGCATGAAGAACCATCTTTTGTCAATGATATCATTATACTGAGTGTAGTAACGACAATTTTTTTGAATGGATTGTTTTGCTCTATCAATTGCTTCATAAACAAAGCCCATTGTTAGTTTGTCATCACCATCCACCAATCTCAGAACCTTGACAATTGGTTCAAATACCTTTATAATATCACTGGCCTTACTCCAAAAATTTTTGCTCAAAACAATTTTTTTAGCTTCATATGTAGGTCCTGATTTCTCCTTTCCCCACTTAGATTTTCTGAATTCCTCAGACTCAAACATATTCCTCAAAGCATGTTTTTGCTTCATAATTGATTCAACTTGCAAAAACTGTATTGCGAAACGAGTGATTGCTGGACGAATAATTTCCCTGCTACCTGTATACTTCTTCATAAGATTTACTGTCCAAATGTGGTTGTAGATAAACAAAGTCAATTTCTTTGCATCTTCTAGTATTTTTTGGACATTAGATTTTTTTTCCAATATCTTCCAAGCATAAATCTAAGCAATGAGCTGCATATGCAGACCAATAAAGATGTGGTCTTTTCTCCATCAATTTTAAACCAGCAGCTTTTAGTGCATTCTCATTATTAATGATCACTTGAACAACATTATCTTCTCCGACTTCTTCCAAAACTTTATCAAGAAGCTTAAAGTAACAATCAGTGCTTCTACTGGGAACATTAGAAGCATCAATAGATTTTAAAAACACTGTTCCATTACTACAATACACTAGAAAATTCATAATGTGCATGTGATTTATGCTATTTGTCCAGCCATCACACATTATTGTCACCCCCCTTTCTTTCCATGTTGGTTTAAGTTCATCATTTATATACTGTCTCATAGATTGATATTCTTTTTCCAAGTACACCTCTGAAACCTCATAAGAAGTAGGGAATTTAACTCCTGGTCTTAACTCTGCAGCTTCAGTGAGTAAAATGTGTAGCCATGGAGAATTGCATAAATTCATAGGAAGACGCTCATATATTATCAATTTAGAGACTGCTGCTGCTAACTTATTCTCAGTGTTTTCATCATATTTGTATTAATTTTGGTTTGTTTCATACTTTTACTTCTAGCCAAATCAACATCCACTGACCTCAATCGGCGTTCAAGATCGCTTGGTTGATGTTGACGAGAAGCTCTGCTACTGCCACCAGCATGAGAGCTGCCTCCACCTTCATATATAGAATCTAATCTCCTAGTTTATTGTCTAAATCTTTGCCTGTCTTCCCAATTTCTCTGTGATATAATGCTTTCTTCAGTAGCTTGCCTTATAGTTCTGTCTTCATCAAGAAAACCTTCAATATCATCATCTTCATCTCCTCTTAAATGTGCCACAAGTTCTTCTTTTCTCTTTCTAAAGTTTATTTTCTTTGCTTTATTATCCAACAAAAGTTTCATCATATTTTGTCTGACAAAAGTTGAGACCTAGCACAACCCTTGACTTCTCCTTGCATGTGTGCAAGATGTTCTTTCAACCGAGTAACTCCACATGTTAACACTCTACCACAAATTTGCATTGCACATTATTTACTTTTTAACCAGTACAAATCTTCCAAAGTGTCAACCAATATCTTCACTTGGAGCACCTTCTCGCTTTACACATTGGAAATTCTTCTCTTGGTGGCATTGTTAAATTAACCTACATATAAATAAATATGTGCTTGTAATTTTTTTTAAATTAAAAATAAATTATATAATTAAAATTTAAATATTATAACACATGCTTTAAGCTAATTCATAAAACTTATTAACACTTAATTTTTTTCATTCCCATTTCCTTCCATTTTTTTTCTTTTATAATTTTTCCCCCTTACCCATAAACCAGACCCACACCCCCCCTCCTTCCGATTTCCCATCCCCTCTCCTAATTTTTTGATTCCCCTCCCCCCCACTCCCGATTTTCCATCCCCATCCCCCACCCACCCTCCCTCCCTCCCTCCCTCCCTCCCCCTCCCGGACCCACGCCACCCTCCCCGTACCCATTTCCCCCCCCCTCCCTCCCCCCCCCGTACCCACTTCCCCCCCCCCCCTCCTCGCCCCCGTACCCACTCCCCTTACCCACGCCCCTCTCCCCCTCCCCCCCCCCCCCCCCCCCCCTCGCCCCCACTTCCACCCCCCTTCCCCTCCCCGCACCCCCCCCCCCACTCCCTCACCTCTCTCCCCAAGAACATTGAGCAACAGTGAGCCCCCCACGTACCCACAGGCCACAAAACACCACATGTGCCCACACCTCTAATCTAATAGACATAAATCACTAAATCAGCCATGGATTTGAGGGGTTACCTGAGGCTGAGGGGAGGGCTGAACCAGAGATCACGAAACAGAGGTCGGAGGTCCAGATCGAGATGCGGCGGCAGGAGCTCCTTCTTCAACAGATCTGAGTGTTTCTGACTCTCTCAAGGTTAGACTTTCGTTAGGGTTATATGGTGTTAGTTTTGCTTTTTATACTGAGAAAATTTGAAAGAAACGGGGTTGAAAAACCGAACAGAGGTATGTTGCGGTTGAAATGCCGTTGCGTTTCATCTGTTGCGACTGCAACACCTTTCCATTGCGGCCGTCACGTGTGATTGCCAAACTCAGCCATGTCGCAGGCTGATGCGGAAACGGCGGCCGCCGCGATCGTTTTGTCGCGGCCGCAACAGTGATCTCGTTCCGAGATTTCAAACCTTGTGAATAAGTCTACGAGAGACAGAGGCCAAATGAGAGACAGCGGCTGAAGAATTACGAACGAGTGTGACGAACCAAACATTATGAAGAAAAGAGGGAAGGTTAAAAGAGCAAAAAGATAGTTGGGAACCATTAAATTCTCTATTCAATTCTCGTTGGACAAAAATTCAATGCAAGAGTAAGATTTTCTTGCTTTTGTCTAACCATAGGTTAAAGGAATAAACTTGGTTGAAGCAAACAAAACAAAAAAAGTTAAACGAAAGACAAGTCATTTGAGGAAGAGGTGAATGTCCGTTCGTTCAGAGTGTGAAACAACAAACCAAACACATGCTAAGCTTTGTTTGACTTGTGTTGTGCCCTTATGTTGAATTATTGCTGAGAAATAAGGAACATCATAAGCATATAGTTTATCTGCGGTTTTGGATTTGGCTGAAATGGACATTAAGAGAGCCACCAAGATAATACAATTATGTCTTTATTCCTCTTTACCACCATCAACTGCACGTACCATCAATGGTTATCCTTGATATGTTCCAACTTCTATGGCAGCACATTTGTAATACTAAAACAAATTAGAAGAAGACAGAATTGCAAGTTAGTAATGGATATTCATTTGACTCGCCAATATAAATTGTGTTATGCTATGAATACTGAAATGAAGCCTAAGAGTTCGTCATTGGATATGGCAGCAGACATTCTAGATTCTAACCTGTTAAAATTATTTTATACAAGACCTGATAGCAAATGTTTTTGCTCTTCAACAAGCCAGTGGTCAGTGCTGATCTTTCTGAAATCTTTACTTTCACTCCCATTTGCAGATGTTATTTGGTAACTTCGATTAGGTATCTTTGTTTGGTTTTGATTCATTCTGTTCATTCGGGACCACAAAAAATAATGTTTAAGCCATTTAATGTTTAGCATATAATAACTTGTGCAACTATGAATCCATGCACATATATTCCTAGTTCACATATTTAAGGATTTTTTAGAATAAAAGGTCAACTTTACATATTCCATGGAAGAGTAATGCATCTTCACAAAATAAAAGAAAGCAATAGCCCCTTATGATTCCTTAATTGTGGCCTTTGAAAATATTAACATCAAGCACTGCATCTTCTCTATTAATGAGCTCAAAGATACAAACATCTCTATCTTGCAATTTACCTGCCTTCGTAAATAAGGACCCATTAGCAAAGAAATTACTTGAAGCTTTGTATGGATACTAGAGCAACTTTACAGGCCATCATTTCTTTCCAAACCGCATCATTAAATTCTGCTCTTTGTTTTGAAAATACTTTCTAAAGAAGTGCCTTGACACATTCTACATCAAGTAATATTTTCATCACCATCAGATCAGAGCCTAATAGTTCATGAAAGTATAATAATTCCCTCAAGTTTGCCTGATATAATAGTTTCTGATACGCGTAAAATGCACTAAGAGCAAGTGCACTCTATTGCAAAGTAATATAAGATTTGAGTCTTAGTTGTCGATCCCACGAAGAATAAGTAATAATTACTAAATTCGTAAAACTCTTAGTTATTTAGACAATCGAAAGTGTAAGAAGAATTTAAATTAAAATAAAAAAATAAATTAAGAAAAACAATAAACAATCAAACAATGTAAAGTCAATCAATTAAAGAGAGACTACAGCACAAAGTACACTTGAATCTAATTAATCAGATTTCCACTCATTTATGATGTAAGGTAATTCTCTTGCCAATATTCTCTTAATTGTTATTGAATCCTAATGGTTATAAATGAAACAATATTATATTCCTAAATTAATCACTTATTTAGTCATTTAGTTTAATTAATTAAGAATGCATTAAGTCCCAATTCAAGAGATGAACTAACATACCATCAATTTCATTGGTAGAAATAAATTAATATTTGGTCAATCACACCAATCTAATAATAGGTTTATTATATAGGTCCCCTCATTGATTGCAGATGGTCACTGGTTGACTGTGGGATTTAAGGATGCAAACCCAAGTGCAGGTTGTCTCAAGTAGTAAATTTCTCGGGAGTCCGAGGTCGATCCACAGGGAATTGATGAAGAAAAATTAATTAAGGTAAGAAGAGGATTTGTCACAACACCAAAAGTAATAAAGCAAGTTCACAAATGAATTTAAGAGCTTGCATGGGTTAGGAGATCCACTCTTGGTAATAAATTAAAGGTAAGATTATTCTCTTTATAACTCAATTGAAATCCATACACAACGGAGGTTCTAATCGAAAAATATAACATTCAAAGTTCAATTATATATGCAATCATATTATGATTCCTTTAATTATCTACCAACATTTGTAAATGAGTTCAAGTATTCACTGTGTCAATCCTATTGTCTACAATAAATCAAGATCTCCATTATACAAAGAAAGTTTCTAAATTGATTGGAAATAAAATATAACACATATAATGTCCAATTGATAATATATCATTTAAGCACAAGAAATAAAATAATCTAACCTTATTTCATTACCAAGAACTTCACTCTTTCACCCAAGCAAGATGAAGATTTAGTTACTCATAGACAAGAAGAAAGAAAGAGAGAAGAAGAGAAAGATGAACATAGCTTCAATTTAGAACAAGAGAAAATTATAACAAAGGAAAACAATAAACAAGCATAACCTTAACTTGTACAAACTAAGCCTAACACCAAGTGTCCAACACTTGAGTGCCTTTTATAGAAGAGTAGGGATACAAAATGACAAGGATAATGATTAAGAGTAGGTGGATTAGTGGGTGGAGTGGTTAGATGATTGGTTAGGTGGTTGGATTATTGAATTAGTGGTTGGATTATTGAGATTCTTTGTCTCCGAAATCATTCATTGCTTAACTCATTGATTCCGACGTTTTTGAGCCAAGTGGTCTTCATGAAAATTCTAGGAAATTGTCTAAGCTTTCCAATGGCTCTATAATCACCTAAAAATTCGTCCTACAGCCCAAGATATGACCCAATTACTACAGACTGTTCAGGCCCAGTTTCAGCACCTCTATTTTGACTTTCAGACCCAATATCACCATCAAGGAGCCCGAATCAAGTTTTGTGTTCAACATGAAAGTTGTAGATATGAGTCTTAACTTTCAAATTCCAAATTTTCAGCCCATTTTATAAGCCCAAACTCGAATTATGTTCTGATTACTGTACACTATTCAGGTTTCAGACACAAAACTCATGTTCTGTCTTCCAAGCCCAATTAGCTCTACTAGATGTCTGATTGAGACTTTAAGCTCTTCATCAAAGTTGTAGATCTCTCTCTTATCTTTCCTACATGGTAAAATTCATAATTATCAGACATTTAAAACTCAAGATATGGCCAAAATACAGAAATAGCGTCAGACCAAAATAGTGCTGAAAAAATCAATTATGTCCAATTTGAGTCCAAACTTACAAAACATAACTAGGTTTAATCAATTAAGTACATGGAGAGTGTAAATGACTAAAAATAAGGGTTTATTAATGTATAAAATATGTGATCATCAAATTCCCTCACACTTAGCTTTTTGCACTCCTTGGCAAAACACATAAGACCAAAGTTAGGAGACAAAGAAAAATGACACAGACTCAAAAGCTAAAAACTCTAAAAGACACGATGAAGCAAGAAGAGCAACAAGAAATTCAAGGGATCAAAGCATTAATGAGGTAACATTTCTTCACATCTCAAACCAACAAGCAAGGAAACTTTAGTTGAAAAGAATGAATCAAGAATGATAGATCCTCACAGAATTTCACTCTCAATCTCTCAAGTGTTTAAAAGGTAAGTATTTCACTCTATTCAACCCATGAATAATTGCACTACCATAAGCTTGCTTATCTTCAACTTCTCCGCTACTCACAACACATGCATACAAAAATCAAGAAGACTTTATTCAAGATTGTAATGGGGTTATGGTAAAGGAGAGGGGATAATATGGATATGAAAAGATAAATACCAAAGAGAATAAAAGAGCATTATGGTACAATTAGAGTGGAGAAAATGTTTGAGAACATTCATCATAAAGGACAATCACTAATATTTGACTAATGTTTTGTTGAAGATCAATCCCAAATTGATGAATTGAATTCATTGTTAGACTTGAACATTCTCCTTTTCTTCCTATTGTTTCCAAGCATCTACCTTCATTCTGATAATCCTTTGATTGCAACGGTGGTCAATAATTTTTTTTTGATCATTTTGCACACACACTCCCACACTTATTCAAGAACAAGGTCAATGTTCTCTTATTCCATAAGGTTGGGTAAAAACATATTTTTCTTTCTTTTTTTTTTTTATTTTTGAAGGATGAAATGAGCTTTAAACAAGGAATGGTCAAACAAGTTCAAAGGGGTTACACAATGAAAAATATACAAGGATGGCTATTTGGTCAAAGTAGCTATTTCAAAATGCCTCAATCATATTAATGTATGCATGTGAAAATGTAACCTCAAAAAGAATCAAAGCAAGTTCTAGAGTAACAATTCCATGAGTGAAAATCACACAAGAAAGAAGAGAATAGTACAGATATTCAATCTATTCATCAATAGGCTCAAAATCTCACAAGGCATATTTCTGTCATTCTCAATCCATCAATTCAACATCCATAACCAAGCTTGTCATTTTTAAGAAAGAAGACAATTTATGCTAAGATCCAAGAATCTCAATTGCTTCAAAGGATGTGAGAGTGCATTCACTTGAATCTTTCAAATGAAATCAAATGACAAAAACTTTGTTACTTCCACAAATCAATACTAATTAATTACAACCCCAACTAAGATGCGTCTCAGAAGTAAAATTACTCCTTACTCTGCCATCATTCATTGGTTTAATAAATCCATGACAATCATATCATACTTCCCAAAAAAGAAAAGAAAAAAAAATTGGTAGTCAACTATCCTTCCCCCCCAACTAGACCACAACATTGTCCTCAATGTTAAAATATAGATGAGTAAAGAATAGAAGATATTACCTGTTAGAAAAATCTGACACAATTTAAACAAAAACAAAGTACGATAAATAAAATCAAAGGTATTAAAGATGAAGTGTCAGATCTGGCTTCCTTTTCTTGCCTCTTCCCTCGCTGCTTCCTGTTGACCAATCTATCTGAGCTAATACCTTATCAGGTACATACTCAAAAGCTTCTAATTTATCGATGAGCTCATCAATAGTGGAAGTAGAGATAAAAAGTTTTCTTCTTAGAAGGAGTGATAAATTTACTCGTTCCCACACTTTGTCAAGAAAAAATAACAAAAGATCAAAGAAATTATTAACATTCAACAAACCAATGGGTTTATGGTGGATGTTCAGTTCGGCCTAAGAGACAATTTGAAAAATTTCTTCCAAAGTACCAAAACCACTTGGTAAGGCAATGAATGCATCAGAGTTGTCAAGCATTTTTTTCATTCGTCCATGCATAGATGTTACCTGAATTTCTTCTCCAATTGTCCTTCCAGTGATGTTCTGTTGAGCTAAAGGTTTAGGAATGATACCTGAAACTTGACTGCCTCCTATATATACAGCAAGTGATACAACCCCCATTAACCCACGGCAACCTCCCCCATATACAAGATGAATATTTCTCGCAGCAAGTGATCGACCAAGAGTGCTAGTTGCGTTTACAAACTCTAAACCCTTCCCATAACTTGACCCACAAAAAACACAGACATTTTTAAGTTGACGAACAGAAACACCTTCCATTTCTATTTTCACCTTTCCTTTAATTGATTCTGAGATAGAGGAAAGTGGAGAAAGTGGAGTGTTTAAATAGGAAAAAGAAGGGAAAGGGTAATATTGCACCTATAAGGGCAAGTTGGTTGTTGTCAGAAGAGTTTGAAATTAAGGAATACATAATCTTTTTTTCTTTTTTTCTTTTTTTTTGTTTTTGTTTTAGTTTTTGTTTTTGTTTTTGTTTTGTTTTTTTTTTTACTTCAAGAAAACCATCAGGGTAAAGAAGTCTAGAAACCTCTGAAGGACTCTGCTCAAAGGATCGTCTGTTCAAAACCAAAATATAGCAAAATCATACAAAGATAAAAGAAATATAATAGCAAATGATGACATACCTGTATGTACAGCTTTCATGGCGTATCTTTATACTGCACGTCATGAGTGCAGTAATGGCATATCTTTATACTGCGTGTCACCAGTGCAATAGACACTCATGAATTTTTTTAAGGACCAGCGTGCAAAGGTTCACCTGAGTCAATGACGGGTCAGCCAAAAGCTGGGGCTCTACAACTAATTAAAGCCATGGTACTCCTTAGGATCGCCCTTATTCAAACATTTTTTTTTTTTTTTTTTTTTTTTTTTTTTTTTTTTTTTTGATTTTTTTTTGAAAGATGACATGAAGAAGAAGAAGAAGATGATATGTACAGATTGTTGTGGATATGACTCACATCTGCCTTTGGTTTAACGTCCAGTAACGACTTAAACGGCTTCTATGAGTCGAGGATAAGCTTCCCATCCAATTTTCTTATAAATTGGCAAACATGGTCTTTTAGAGTCAAATTCCTAAGACTGTAGAGTTTTTCTTCATCATGATTGCAAGATTCAGAGGCATCATGTTTCTTTTTGAAATTGAGCCCATCTTTTGACAATTTTTCACAACTTTTGCAAAAAGTATAGCAGTCCTTAAATAAAGTAGGCCAATAAAATCCACACTGCAAGATTTTCGCAGTTGTTTTCTTTGAAGAAAAGTGACCTCCACATGCTTCTGAGTGACAAAATTTAATGACACTACCTACCTCACTGTCGGGCACGTATCTCTGAAAAATTTGGTCAGGACAATGTTTGAACAAGTATGGGTCATCCCAATAAAAGTTTTTCACCTCTGTTAAAAATTTCTTCCTATCTTGGTGCGTCCATTGAGGCGACATCTTTCCTTCTTGTTCTTCAGTAAGAGACGAGGAAATTACCACATGAAAGCTTTGCTTTTCTCCCAAAAATGTGTACTTCAACTCAGCAGGTAATGACTTTAGTTCCGGTGTGGGTACTTCTTCATAGGCATTATTATTCATGGGTTTTAGCTCTTCGAATTTTGGCTTTCTTCCTTTGTATTCTATTTCCTCTGCACAATCAAGCAAATCAAATGAATTAATTAAACAAACTTCTAATGGGTCAGAAGAACTCCCTTTTTGAAGATGATCATCTATAATGGCTTCAATTCATTTAACTTCCTCATTTTCATCAAGGACTTCCTATGGTTGTTTGCACATGTTAAAAACATTGAGATCCAGTGTCATGTTTCCAAATGTTAGCTTCACCACTCCATTTCTGTAATTTATCAAAGCATTTGATGTTGCTAAAAATGGATGACCTAAAATAACAGGAATTGACTTGCAACTATCAACCAGAGGTTCAGTATCCAAGACAATAAAATCCACAAGATATATGAATTTATCAACTTGAACCAACACATCTTCCACTATTCCTCTTGGAATTTTAATTGATCTATCGGCAAGTAGAAGAGTTATAGAAGTTGGTTTTAACTCACCCAAGTTGAGTTGCTGATAAACTGAATATGGAAGCAAATTGACACTAGCACCAAGATCAAGTAAAGCTTTTTCAATTTTATGTTCTCCAATAATGCATGAAACTATAGGACAACTAGGGTCTTTATATTTCAACGCATTATTATTCTGAAGAATGGAGCTTTCCTGTTCAGCCAAAAATGCTTTCTTTTTCACATTTAATTTCCTTTTAACAGTGCACAAGTCCGTCAAATATTTGGCATAAGAAGGAATCTGTTTGATAGTATCTAACAGAGGAATATTAATTTTCACTTGTTTCAAAATTTCAAAAATTCCAGTGTTATGGTCCAATTTCTTTGGATTTTTCAATGCTAGAGGAAATGGAGGTGAAGGCGAGAGTTTGGTCTCCTTTTGGTCAACTTCTTCATTTTCTTGGGGAATTGGCTCATCTTCTTTCTCACAAGATTCGAGGATTTGTTTTTCAACAACCTTTCCACTCCTAAGAGTTATCACTAACTAGACTTGGTCTATTTGTTAGTTTTCTGAACTCCCCTCATTTAGACTGTACTGACCCTTGGGATTTGGTTGAGGTTGAGAAGGAAATTTTCCTTTCTCATGAATGATGAGTGCAGAAGAAAGTTTAGCAAGAGTGTCTTTTATGTCATTCATGGTTTGATTGTTTTGTTTATTAATGGCCTCTTGCTTTTCTATGAATGCATACAGTGTTTCTTCAAGGTTTTTCCTATATGGTGGGACATAAGGTGCATATCCTTGAGAATTTTGAGAGTCCTGTTGTGCCTGAGGAGGTGGTGGTTGCACAAATTGTGGTGATTATTATTCCTCTAAGTTTGAAATTCGGGTGATTTCTCCATCCCGGATTGTATGTATCTGAAAAAGAAGAAGTAAATAGCTTGTTAAAATTATTCATTGCATTTACCTGCTCATGTACAACTTTAAAAACAGGAATTTTAGGACATTCATGTGTTGAGTGTCCTAAATCATCACAAATGCCACAAATTTCTTCATTTTGCACAGATTTGATTTCTTTTGCTTTTCTTAATTCCATGGCTTCAACTTTTCTAACCAAACTGGCAAATCTAGCATTTAGATCTTCCTCTTGACTAAGGTGATATTTTTCTTTATTAGCACTTGCAAGATTAGATCTAATTGAATTTTCAGAAATATTAGTACTATGCCAAGATTGAGAATTTTCAGCCAACTAGTTCAAATAGTCTAAAGCTTCATCAGGTTCTTTATCAAGAAACTCACCATTGCACATTGTTTCTACAAATTGTTTAGTTTCAAGAGTTAAACCTTCATAAAAGAAGCTTATAGTGCGCCATTTTTTAAAACCATGATGTGGGCAAGAATTTAACAAATCTTTAAATCGTTCCCAACATTGAAAATATGCTTCATTTGAATTTTGGGAAAAATTTTAGATTTGTCTTTTCATAGCTGATAATCACAAATTTTATTCATTAAGAAACCCTTATATTTAGTCATTTACACTCTCCATATTCTTAATTGATTGAGTTTGACATGATTTTGTGAGTTTGAGCTCAAATTGGCCCTTATTGAATATTTTCAGCATTTTGAGATTTTACACTGTTTCTGTATTTTGGTCATAACTTGAGTTCTTGATATCTGACAATCATGAATTTTATCTTGTAGGAAAGCTAAGAGGAAGCTCTACAACTTTGATGAAGAGCTCGAAGTTTGATTCATATGTCTAAGGGACCTAAGTTTACATGGAAGTCAGAATACGGGTTCTGTCAGTAGAATCCGAACAGTGTGCACTCAAAAAATCATATCTCAAGATGTAATAATGGAGATAGGCTGAAATTTGGACAGTGGATAGTCAAGATCCAAATAAACAACTTTCATGAAGAACACATTTTGAGAAAAAGAAGTCTAGTAGGTCATTTTGAGCTTGCAAGTCGGAACAGAGGTGCTGAAGTTGGGTTTGAGCAACCTACGGTATTTGGGACATATCTTGGGCTTAAGGAAGCCAAATTGGACGAACCAGCTATCCATTTTATAGCCAAGACAAGGATCTACAACTTTCATGAAGAACACTTTTCGTGGTTCTGAAGTATAGTGGGTCGTTTTTGGCTTCCAAGTCAGACACGAAATTTTCATCCTCAACCATCCACTCATCCATCCACTAATCCACTCATCCATCCACTAATCCACTCATCCACTCACCCACTCATCCACTAACTCACCCACTCATCCACTCATACACTAATCCAACCACTTAACCACTCCACCCACTCATCCACTAATCCATCCACTAATCCATTCACTCACCCATTCATGTCCATAATTTCCCACTCACCAAAAGTCCTTTGGCATTTTTCACTAATTCAACCACTCAACCATTCCACTTACTCATCCACTAAACCAATCCACTAAACCAACCCACTAATCCATCCACTAAAACACTCCACTCACTCATCCACCCACTTCCCTTTGTCATTTTGTTACCTTAGACTTCTATAAAAGGCACCATTTATCATGAACAACATGTAATTCTCCTTCATTTTCTCTCAGTTTTTCTTGTGATTTCTTTCTAGCTATGTGTAACTAAACCTCCCTTGGTTAAGGGGGTGATGAAACCGCTAGTATTAATGTTGTAAACTTTGCATATTTGATTATTTCAACACAGTTATGTTTTTATTCATATATTTCTGAATCTATTGTTGGTATGAAGGTTTTTGTACTTGTTCCTACTTTCAAAGTAGTAGATCTAGGTTTATTATGCGCGATTGCGGTAGTAGATCTAGTGGGATGTATGATGTTCATGTGGGTATAATTATCTTTGTGCTATTTGCCAATTATAAAAGTGGTAGATCTGGGTTTATTATGCTTGTGATTGCGGTATTAGATCTAGAGAAATATATATTCTAAGTAATTTAATCCCTATTGTGTGATTAGACCTTAGTGTAATTGATTTTCTAAATCTTAATGCAATTGTTGGATAGTTGTAAGAGCGGTTGCTTTATGACTAATCAGTGATTAGGAGTTGATTTGAGCGGTTGCTAAATTGGCCAACACGTAAGGAAAACAGAGATTTAATCTCACAATTGCATAAAAACATAATTGAGCATGTTGGAATAAAAAGGATATGTGGATTTACATTATCATATAAATCTAGTGGTGGATTCAATCTCTTAACCAATTTTCTTATATTGTTGATTTCAGTTTGTTTATTGTTATCTTTGAAGTTGTTCATTGTTCATCAAAACTCCAAAACTCCCCTTTTACTGTTTATTGTTAATCAGAGTCTAAATTGGGAATTGTTTAATAGTGTTAATTGAATTGGTTCTCTGTGGATCGACCCTTACTAACTATAGCTAGTTGTAAGGTTTTTATTTTCCGGTGGGCCTGACAACTAATTTTTATCTTAATTTTAATCACTACATCCGCACGCATCGAATTTTGGCGTCGTTCTTGGGAACCAATTTTTTCAATTACACTATTAATTTATTTCCTATTTTTATTCTGTTTTTATTTTATTTTATTTTATTTTATTTTTAATCTTTCTTTCTGAGTGTTTTGTAGGTGTTGATGTCCTTTGAAGGAGTAGACGAAGGATTGCTAAATTTGAGGAACTATATTGATCAACTCACTTCACATCCTCAATTTCCCTTCCATCCAGGCTAACTTCTAACTCACACTGTGACATTGAAGCTGCCCGTTACATTGATCTATCAAGTTCAGAGACATTTGAGCCATCTGAAATATCTGAAGAAGTGACAATGGCATAAAACACTTTAAGGGCATTAGGTGCTCTAGATCTAGATCAACAGCCTCTTTGCATAGACATTCTTGAAAATGAAGAGGCATTTGAATTGAAATCTGGTTTAATCCATCTCTTGCCATCTTTCAATGGATTACCCGGAGAGGACCCCAACAAGCACTTGAAGGAAATCCATGTGGTATGTTCTAGCGTGAAACCTGCAGGAATTCATGTAGAGCAAGTCAAGTTGAGAGCTTTTCCATTCTTATTGAAAGACTCAGCTAAGGAGTGACTTTACTACTTGCCACCCGGATCCATCCAATCATGGCCCGAACTTTCCTAGACAGATACTTCCCTGCCTCAAAAGCTGCAACAATCAGAAAAGAAATCTGTGGTATTCAACAAAGGCATGGGGAATCACTCCATGACTACTGGGAGAGATTTAAGAAGCTATGTTTCAGCTGCCCTCATCATCAAATAAGTGAGCAGCTTTTAATTCAGTATTTCTATGAAGGCTTACAAGTGATGGATCGCAACATGATTGATGCTGCTAGCGGAGGAGCATTGATTGATAAAACTCCTCAAGAAGCTAGAAACTTGATCTCAAGAATGGCTGCCAATACTCAACAATTCTACTCTAGAAATGACACTTTGGAGTAAGAGCAATGAAAGAAGTAGAGACAACCGATATCAACGACAAATGACTCGAATTGATTGCTATGGTTCGGCGGTTAATGGATTCGGGTAAAGCACCGGTTCATGCTTGTGGGATCTGTTGTTCATCTGGACATCCCAACGATATGTGTCCCACTCTCCAAGAAGACACAAATGAGGAGGTAAGAAGCGATGAGGGGAATATCTTTGGACTTTCAAAAAATTACAACCCCTACTCAAACACATATAATCCGGGTTGGAGGGATCATCCAAATTTCAGCTATGCAAAGCAACCTCAAAATCAACTTCCACTTATGGACCTCCGGATTCCAACAAAGGCAAGTACCTTTCCCTCGAGAGACGCGGCAAGTTCAAGCTCCTAAGCAATCGAGCCTTCATTAGAGGAGCTAGTAAAACAAATGGCCACTAATAATTTGCGGTTCCAACAAGAAACAAATGCAACTATACAAAGTTTCAAACAAGAAACAAGGACTGCAATCAATAACTTGCAGAATCAGATAGGACAGTTGTCCACAGAATTCAACAAGTTTCAAAGCCAAGCTTCAGGGAAACTACCATCACAGCCAGAAGTGAATCCGAGAGAAAATGCTAGTGCTATCACATTGAAAAGCGAAAAGACGATGGATGAGTCTACCTCTCTTCCACTAATCATTCAAGAGAAGGATGAACCACCCAAAGAAGCAAATGATAAGGGGCAAACTTCCAAAACCCCTAAGGTAAGTATTTCTGAACCCCTTCCTAAATATGTCACTAAAGCTCCTTTTCCTAGTAGGTTGGTTAAAACCAAGAAAGAAGAAGCAGAAAAAGAAATACTTGAGACTTTTAGGAAGGTAGAGGTTAATATCCCTTTGTTAGATGCCATTAAGCGGTACCTAGATATGCAAAATTTCGAAAGAATTATGCACTAACAAGAGGAAGTTAAAAGGAAATGAAAAGGTCCAAGTGGGAGAAAATGTTTCAATTGTAATTAAAAAAAACTCCCAACCAAATATAAGGACCACAGCACATTCACCATTCCATGCACTATAGGTAACACAAGGTTTGAAAGGGCAATGCTTGATTTTGGTGCATCTATAAATGTCATGCCATATTCTATTTATGCATCTTTATACTTGGGTCCTTTGGAACCTCGGTGTTGTTATTCAATTGGGCGATAGATCTAATGCATACCCTAAGGGTGTGGTTGAAGATGTTTTGGTACAATGAATGAATTAGTGTTTAAATGGAGACTTCTATGTTTTGGACATGGAAGAGGATGAGTCTCCCCAATCTGCTCCTATCTTGCTAGGAAGACCATTTTTGAAGACCGCACGGACAAAAATTGATGTGCACTCGGGAATTCTAACAATGGAATTTGATGGGGAATTAATTAGATTCAATATTTTTGAAGCTATGAGATACCCAAGTGATGTGCACTCTGCTTGTTTAATTGATTTTTTTATCCTTTTGATTCTTTAATTTACTGCTTTTGATACTGACCATTTTGATGCTCTTGATACAATTCTAACTCATAGCTTAGATGTACGGGAGGAAAAGAAGAAGAGTGAAGAAGAGCCATGGAGTGAAGACATTGATGAAATTGTTCTTTGCCTTACAAGAGCTCTCTTCCACTCCCGGAAAGAGCATGAGGTAACTTTTGTTGATTTACCTGTTACTACGATATACCTCAACCTTACATTTGTGCGAGGCACTGAATTGGGCCGAAAGCACTACACTGATCATCTTAAATACATCTTCTTGGGGAGAAGGACACCCTTCCGGTAATAATTGCAAAGTCACTCACCCAAGAGCAAGAAGAGAAAGCGGTAGGCTGTTTTGCGGGAACATAAGACAGCCATTGGTTGGTCAATAGGCGATATCAAGGGTATTAGTCCCTCCGTTTGTATGCACAGGATATTAATGGAGTAGGATACTAAACTGTGAGAGACCCTCAGCGGAGATTGAATCCTCCCATGATGGAGGTTGTGAAAAAAGAGATACTGAAGCTCCTAAGTGTGGGGGTGATCTACCCCATTTCTGACAGCAAGTGGGTAAGCCTAGTCCAGGTAGTACCAAAGAAATCTGGAATTACTGTGGTAAGAAATGCTGAAAATGAGCTTATTCCCACTAGGTTACAGACAGGGTGGCGTGTTTGTATTGATTATAGGAAGTTGAATGCCGCCACGAGAAAAGACCACTTTCCTTTACCTTTCATTGATCAAATGTTAGAAAGATTAGCTGGTCATTCTTATTATTATTTTCTGGATGGTTTTTCAGGTTACAATCAGATTGCCATAGCTCCAGAAGACCAAGACAAGACTACATTCACTTGTCCATTTGGTACCTTTGCATATAGGCGAATGCCTTTTGGACTCTGTAATGCACCGGGAACTTTCCAAAGATGCATGATGAGTATATTTTCGATTACATTGAAAACATCATTGAGGTTTTTATGGATGACTTTAGTGTCTTTGGAAATGATTTTGAAAATTGTTTGGAACATTTAACTTTGGTGCTTAAAAGATGCATTGACACTAACACAGTGCTTGAATTGGGAAAAATGTCATTTCATGGTGAATGAAGGTATTGTGTTAGGTCATGTAATTTACTGCTAGGGGAATTGAAGTAGATAAAGCTAAGGTAGAACTCATGCATTCTTTGCCACCACCCACTAGTGTGCGGGAGATTCGTTCTTTTATTGGTCATGCGGGTTTCTACTGAGATTCATTAAAGACTTTTCTAAAGTCTCATTGCCCCTTTGAGGCTTCTTCAAAAGATGTTAATTTTAACTTTGATGAGAAATGTATGGAAGCTTTCAATAAACTCAAGAAGTTGTTAAGCTGTTGCACCTATCATCAGGCCACCCAACTGGGAGTTACCTTTTGAACTAATGTGTGATGCCAGTGACTTTGCAATAGGAGCTGTCTTGGGACAACGAGTTGATAGAGTTCCTTATGCCATTTACTATGCATCAAGGACTCTAAATGATGCTCAACTTAATTACTCAACCACGAAAAGGAACTTCTAGTTGTTGTATTTGCTTTAGAAAAATTTAGATCATATCTAATTGGTTCTAAAGTGATTGTGTTTTCAGATCATGCAGCCTTGAAGTATCTTCTAACAAAGAAAGAAGCAAAGCCTAGATTGCTCAGATGGATTTTATTGCTCCGGGAATTTGACTTGGAGATTAAAGACAAGAAAGGGAGCGAAAACTTGGTGGCCGATCACTTGAGTAGATTGGTAGCGAAGAGGAAGAAATGCCTATCATGGAGACTTTTCCGGATGAATATTTGATGGTTGTCAACACCATAATCCCTTGGAATGCTTGACATTGTTAACTACCTGGTTACTAAGGACTTTCCGGAGGGTTTGAACAAGGCCCAAAGAGATAAATTAAGGAGTAATTGTAAATACTATATATGGGATGACCGTACTTATGGAAGCATTGTGCAGATCAAGTCATTAGGAGGTGCATTCCTGATTCTGAGACACACTCCATCCTCTCCTTTTGCCACACCTATGCATGTGGATGACACTTTAGCAGTAAAAGGACAGCCAATAAAGTGCTTGACGGTGGTTTCTATTAGCCTTCAATTTTCAAAGACGCTTACAACTTCTGTAAGTCTTGTGACCGCTGTCAGAGAACAGGTAATATTGGTCCTCGTAATCAAATGCCTCAGACTCCGATCATTTTTGTGGAACTCTTTGATGTGTGGGGTATTGATTTCATAGGACCATTCCCTCCTTCATTTGGTTTCACATACATTCTTTTATCTGTTGATTATGTGTCTAAATGGGTGGAAGCAAAAGCCACTCGATCGATGATTCTAAAACGTTGCAGATTTTGTTAAGTCACATATTTTCTCCAGGTTCGGGACCCCAAGGGGCTATCATCGGTGACCAAGGGACCCATTTCGCAACAAAACATTTGATGCTCTATTGAAGAGATATGGAGTAATGCACAAAATTTCCACTCCTTACCATCCACGACAAATGGGCAAGCGAAGTGTCCAACCGGAGATTAAGTCAATCCTTGAAAAGACAGGTGAATCCCTCAAGAAAGGATTGGAGCACTCGACTTGAAGATGCTTTATGGGCTTATAGGACTGCCTATAAGACTCCCATCGGCATGTCACCATTTCGGTTGGTATATGGAAAGCCCTGTCATTTGCCCGTTGAGTTGCAACATCGATCTTACTGGGCCATTAAACAAGTTAATATGGAATTGGAATGTGCTAGAAAGCAAAGGAAGTTCTAGTTATAGGAATTGAAAGAACTAAGAAATGAGGCCTTTGAGAATGCCCTGATTTATAAGACTAAAGCTAAGGCATTCCACGACCAATTGATTTCCAGAAAGAAATTTCACAGAGGACAAAAAGTCCTGCTATTCCAATCAAGACTCAAATTATTTCCAGGTAAACTGCGTTCTAAGTGGATTGGGCCGTTTGTGGTAACTAATGTTTTTCCTTTTGGTGCGATTGAGATCGGGAGTGAAATTTATGGCAAAGCATTTAAGGTCAATGGTTATCGTCTCAAACCATATCATGAACTTCCCGACGGTGCGAGAGATGGAAGTGATGACCCTCATCCTTCCACAATATGAGGAGCATTGAAAGTATCATCATGTCGGTGAGGACAATAAACTAAGCGCTCATTGGGAGGCAACCCAACCAGTTTTGCTCTCTTTATCCCTTTTTATTTTGTGTTTTCATTAGTTTCTTAGATTATGTTTTTATCTGTTTGTTGGTTGTAAGCATTTGAATCTCTAAAAAAAAACCAAAAAAAAAAAACATTTGTGTGCCGGACAATAAGGTAGGTAGTGCCATTAAATTTTGTCACTCGGAAGCATGTGAAGGTCACTTTTCTTCAGCGACAACAAGCTGCGAAAATCTTGCGGTATGGATTTTATTGGCCTACTTTATTCAAGGTCTGTTACACCTTTTGCAAAAGTTGCGGAAATTGGTCAAAAAGGTTACGCTTTGAGATTATCATCTGCACCTACTCCTTGAAAAATTGAGATCTAGGTGGCGCGGTTCTTTTCTTTGTCAAACACGTGTATCCTCTGGGGCCGTAGATATTGAGGATCCTATGAATGGTAATGCGCTTAAAGTTAATGGACAAAGACTCGACCATTCTGGAAAATCAAGTTCTTAAGTTTTTTTTTTTTTGTGTCTTAGGTTAAGTGGCGGATACGGTACTCTGTGACTCTCAAGTCGGTTTATTTTTCAGTTTCCCAAAATAACTGAATCCTTCTTCTCCTTCAAAATGGATGTCATTCTTTCAAACCTGAGAAAACATTTTCCTTCTCTTCCTCAAAATGCTCTGAGAAAAATCTACAAAGTTCGATGTGAAAGATTGAGACTGTTAATGCACAAAGGTATGCCAAAAGATGTACGCTGGATAATTGAAGCAAAGGTTCGATTAGCAGGTGAGTTCTCAATTTCATTTGACTCATATATACCCGGTCTTGGAAGAAGTTCATATTCTAAAAGGAGAAGAGCAAAAAGGTTACAAGTCTGTCACAAATGTGGACGATGGAACTGTAACAAGCGATGTCATACTTTGGGGATGGTTTCTGCAAATAGAGAAGATAAAATTTTCTTCATTAAGAATGGACTGAGTAAGGAGTCATTAGATGATATCTTATCGACTCTTGAGACGCATTCTTGTGGATTGGTGCATCGTGAAATTCTTAAATTGTGGAATCTCTTCAAGGATGAAGAAAAACGCTACGATCTTGGGAATCGACTCTAAAAGACCACTGTTTGCCAATTTTTAAGAAAATTGGATGGGAAGCTTATCCTCGACTCATAGAAGACGTTTAAGCCGTTCTTGGACGTTAAACCGAGGCGGATGTGAGCCACATCCACAAATAATCTGTACATATCATCTTCTTCTTCTTCTTCATGTCATCTCTCAAAAAAAAAAAAAAACAAAAAAAACAAAAAACAAAAAAAAAAAAATTATGTATACGTCTTAGGGTTGGCTTTGGTAACACACACCGCGAATGGGGAAATGCATGCATCTGATCCAGCCTTCTTAATTGAAAAACAAAGAAGGTAGATTGTATCCCACATGTGAGGCAGCCAGGGCGTATTATGGCCACTTGTCCCTTTTGGGAGCCCTATGTTCTTATTTGGTCTTGAATGGGTCGAATACTAGTCAACAATGCTTTGGCACAAAGCCGAAAAAAAGCAGACTACCTCCATCCCAATCTTAAGTAAGTATACACTCATCTTTCATCAAGTTTTTCTAACAATTTCAAAAAAAAAAAAAAAAAAGAGAGGACGTGATGTCTCTTGCACTCATGACGCTTGTGATATAAAGATACGCCATGGACACTTTGTACATACAGGTATGTCATCATTTTCTATTTTTTTATCTTTGTATCATTTTGTTGTATTTTGATTTTTGTACTGAGACAATCCTTTGAGCGGTGGTCCTTCGGGGTTTCTAGACTTCTTTACCTTGATGGTTTTCTTGAAGTCAAACAAAAAAAAAAAATAAATAAAAATAAAAAAATAAAAAAATAAAAAAGTAAAAAAAAAAAAAGAAAAGATTACTGTGTTTCTTAATTTCAACCTTTTCGACAACGACCAACCTACCCTCATAGGTGCAATTATTCCCTTTCCATTCTTTTTCCTACTTAAACACTCCATTTTCTCCATTTTCCTTCAACTCGAAACACTCAAAGGGAGGAAGAGTATAGAATGGGGCCTTATTCGTAACCTCAAAAATGTCTGTGTTTTTTTTATGGGTCGAGTTATGGGAAGGGATTAGAGTTTGTAAACGCAGCTAGCACTCTTGGTCGATCACTTGCTGCGAGGAATATTCATCTTGTATATGGGGGAGGTTGTCGTGGGTTAATGGGGGCTGTATCACTTGCTGTTTCTATAGGAGGCAGTCAGGTTTTAGGTGTTATTCCTAAACCTTTGGCTAAAAATAACATCACTAGAAAGACAGTTGGAGAAGAAATTCAGGTAACATCTATGCATGGACGAATGAAAACAATGGTTGACAATTCTGATGCATTTATTGTCTTACCAGGTGGTTTTGGTACTTTAGAAGAAATTTTTCAAATTGTCTCTTGGTAGAACTAAACATCCACCATAGACCCATTGGTTTGTTGAATGTTAATAATTTCTTTGATCTTTTGTTATCTTTTCTTGACAAAGTTTGTGGAACAAATTTATCACTCCTTGACAAGACAACTTCTTATCTCTGCCTCCACTTATTGATGAGCTCATTGATAAATTAGAAGCTTTTGAGTATGTACGATCCGGTATTAGCTCGGATAGATTGGTCAACAAGCGGCGAAGGAAGTAACAAGAAACAAAAGCCGGATCTGCGACTTCATCTTTAATGGGTTTGATTTTATTGTACCTTGTTTCTATTTAAATTTGTGTCGACTTTCTCCAACGAGGTAATATCTTACTCGTCCTTTACTCATCTATATTTTAACATTGAGGACAATGTTGTGATTTAGTTGGGGGGGGAAGGATAGTTGACCCAATATATATATATATATATATATATAAAAAAAAAAAATAAAAAAAAAAAATTTGTTGTGTTGTTTGGAAAGTATGATATGATTGTCATGTACTTATTAAATCAATTAGTAATGGCGAGTAAGGAGTAATTTTACTCTTGAGACGCATCTTAATTGGTGGCGAGTAAGGAGTTTTTAGGTAGTAACTAATTAGTACTAAAGTTTTATTGTTTGATTTCTTTTCAGGGTCTGATGCGGTACTGACAGTGTGTTTCTTTTCTGCTTGGCGTTGATTCACTTCTTATCAGGTTGTGTTACTCTTTTCTATATCTCTCTTTCACATTGAAGGCAATGTTATATTAAGCGTGGGGGAGAGATTTCAGCATGTTCTTTTTGTAAAAAAAAAATTTCAAAAAAAAAAGAAAAGAAAAAAAAAAGGGGTTCATTGCATGATTGAATAACTTTTCTCCCTTCTTGAACTGATATGCTTGGTGATGGATGATTAAATTGATGAATTGAGTTTGATGGATGCATACCTTGTGAGATTTTGAGCCTAATGGATGGATTCAACATTTATGCCATTCTCTTCTTTCTTGTGTGATTTTCACTCATGTTAATGACCACTCTAGAACTTGCTTTGATTCTTTTTAAGGCTACATTTTACTTGCATGCATGAACATGATTGAGGCCCTCTTTCTTAATTAGCTAGTTTAACCAAATAGTCAACCTTGTTTTCAATATGATATCAAGCACTCTTTTGACTTCTTGAAAATTCTCTGATTCCTGCCAACCTTGTATATTTTCCTTTGCTTAACCTCTTTGAGCTTATTTGACCATTCCTTGTTTCTAGCTCATTATGTGCCTTAAATGAGAAATCGTGTTCTTACTTTACCTTAGGGAATAAAAGAACATTAGCTTGGTTAATGGATGAGTTTTTGAATAAGTGTGGGGGTGTGTGTACAAAATGGTTGTTGAAAAAGAAAAGAGTGCCCAAAAAGAAAAAAAAAAAATGTATGTATATAGTTATGTTTATATATATATAAAAAAAAAAAAAAAAAGAAAAAAAAAAAACCAAGTATTTAAAAAAAAAAAAAAGAAAAGGATTGGGAAATGAATATGTAAAGGAATATCTGTAGAGTTGGGATGAACTTTTATCTTGTTATTTGAACTCACTCTCATTTGCTTTTATTCTCTTTGGTATTTATCTTCTCATATCCATTTTATCCTCTCCTGTTACCTTGACCTCACTACAACCTTGAATAAAGTCCTCATGATTTGTGTGTGCATGTGTTTTGAGTAGTGGAGAAGTAGAAGATAAGCAAGCTTATGGTAGTGCAATTTTCATGGGTTGAATTGAGTGAAATACCTACCTTTTAAACACTTGAGAGATTGAGAGGGAATCTTGTGAAGATCTATCATTCTCGATTCATGTTGAAGATACCTTGCTTGTTGGTTTGAGATGTGGAGAATTGTTAACTCATGAATGTTTTGATCCCTTGAACCTTTGGTTGTTCTTCTTGATTGTAAAATTTTGGTCTTGAGTTTTGCCCAGGAGTGCAAAAAGCTAAGTGTGGAGAATTTGATAATCACATATTTTATTCATTAAGAAACCCTTATATTTAGTCATTTACACTCTCCATATTCTTAATTGATTGAGTTTGACATGATTTTGTGAGTTTGAGCTCAAATTGGTCCTAATTGAATATTTTCAGCATTATTGAGATTTTACACTATTTCTGTATTTTAGTCATAACTTGAGTTCCTGATATCTGACAATCATGAATTTTATCTTGTAGGAAAGCTAAGAGGAAGCTCTACAACTTTGATGAAGAGCTCGAAGTTTGATTCAGATGTCTAAGGGACCTAAGTTTACATGGAAGTCAGAATACGAGTTCTGTCAGTAGAATCCGAACAGTGTGCACTCAAAAAATCATATCTCAAGATGTAATAATGGAGATGGGCTGAAATTTGGACAGTGGATAGTCAAGATCCAAATAAACAACTTTCATGAAGAACACATTTTGAGAAAAAGAAGTCTAGTAGGTCATTTTGAGCTTGCAAGTCGGAACAGAGGTGCTGAAGTTGGGTTCGAGTAACCTACGGTATTTGGGACATATCTTGGGCTTAAGGAAGCCAAATTGGACGAACCAGCTATTCATTTTATAGCCAAGACAAGGATCTACAACTTTCATGAAGAACACTTTTCGTGGTTCTGAAGTATAGTGGGTCGTTTTTGGCTTCCAAGTCAGACACAAAATTTTCGTCCTCAACCATCCACTCATCCATCCACTAATCCACTCATCCATCCACTAATCCACTCATCCACTCACCCACTCATCCACTAACTCACCCACTCATCCACTCATACACTAATCCAACCACTTAACCACTCCACCTACTCATCCACTAATCCATCCACTCACCCATTCATGTCCATAATTTCCCACTCACCAAAAGTCCTTTGGCATTTTTCACTAATTCAACCACTCAACCATTTCACTCACTCATCCACTAAACCAATCCACTAAACCAACCCACTAATCCATCCACTAAAACACTCCACTCACTCATCCACTCATCCACCCACTTCCCTTTGTCATTTTGTTACCTTAGACTTCTATAAAAGGCACCATTTATCATGAACAACATGTAACTCTCCTTCATTTTCTCTCGGTTTTTCTTGTGATTTCTTTCTAGCTATGTGTAACTAAACCTCCCTTGGTTAAGGGGGTGATGAAACCGCTAGTATTAATGTTGTAAACTTTGCATATTTGATTATTTCAACACGGTTATGTTTTTATTCATATATTTACGAATCTATTGTTGGTATGAAGGTTTTTGTACTTGTTCCTACTTTCAAAGTAGTAGATCTAGGTTTATTATGCGCGGTTGCGGTAGTAGATCTAGTGGGATGTATGATGTTCATGTGGGTATAATTATCTTTGTGCTATTTGCCAGTTATAAAAGTGGTAGATCTGGGTTTATTATGCGCGGTTGCGGTATTAGATCTAGAGAAATATATGTTCTAAGTAATTTAATCCCGGTGTGTGATTAGACCTTAGTGTAATTGGTTTTCTAAATCTTAATGCAATTGTTGGATAGTTGTAAGAGCGGTTGCTTTATGACTAATCAGTGATTAGGAGTTGATTTGAGCGGTTGCTAAATTGGTCAACACGTAAGGAAAACAGAGATTTAATCTCACAATTTCATAAAAACATAAGTGAGCATGTTGGAATAAAAAGGATATGTGGATTTACATTATCATATAAATCTAGTGGTGGATTCAATCTCTTAACCAATTTTCTTATATTGTTGATTTCAGTTTGTTTATTGTTATCTTTGAAGTTTGTTCATTGTTCATCAAAACTCCAAAACCCCCCTTTTACTGTTTATTATTAATCAGAGTCTAAATTGGGAATTGTTTAATAGTGTTAATTGAATTGGTTCTCTGTGGATCGAC
The DNA here is from genome assembly GCA_029884605.1 of Ormosia emarginata. Classification (NCBI taxonomy): domain Eukaryota; kingdom Viridiplantae; phylum Streptophyta; class Magnoliopsida; order Fabales; family Fabaceae; genus Ormosia; species Ormosia emarginata. The sequence continues at coordinate 24,465,300 of JAQQTP010000062.1, read as the reverse complement.
CCTTACTAACTACAGCTAGTTGTAAGGTTTTTATTTTCTGGTGGGCCTGACAACTGATTTTTATCTTAATTTTAATCACTACATCCGCACGCATCAATAGCATTGGTTTTATGTGTTGGAAAATTTTTTTTTAAGAACTCACCTTGCATTTCTTGGCATATGCCAATTGATCTTGGTTTCAAAGTGTTAAGCTAGGATTTTGCTTTATCTTTTAAAGAAAAAGGAAACAATTTAAGCTTAACAATCTCTTTAGTGTAATTTTGATCATTAAAGGCAATACATACTTCTTCAAATTCTTTCAGATGTAAATATGGACTTTCAGATTCTAAACCATGAAAATTAGGAAGTAAAGAAATCATACCTGGTTTGAATCTAAAATTATTGGCATTGAGTGGAAAGATAAAACATGATGGACTAGAATTTCGAGGTGGTTGCAAATATTCACGCATGGTTCGCAACGGTTGATTTTTCGGTTCATCATGTACACTTTCATTGTCAGCCATTGTGTCAATTGTGTGTGATTGTGATTCAAACAAGTCAATATATAAAGTACCAGAATTAATTTTAACTAAACGACCAGAATTTAAATCACGATACCAATTAAGCATAAATACATAAATAACTAAAAATAAATAAACAAAAAATAATGTACAAGCTGGCGGTGTCACCCACCATTAAATATTAACAGGGATGGGGTAATAAACCAACCACCCAAAAATAAAAATAAAAATAAAGTGCAGAAAGTAAATTTAACTATGAAAACCGGAGAGTGACAGAGCCCCACAGAGCCGGCGAAAGAGAAGAGAAGAAGAAATATTATTTTATTTAGATTGCAGAAAAATAAATAACAGAAAAGTAAAAGGGAGAGTTTCCCCCACTAAGTTAGTGCGTAAAATAACGGGAGAGTTACTCCCAACGATAAAAAAAATGACGAAAATAAATAAATAAAATTAAAAAACAAAAATAAATGACATAAATATAAAAGTTAAAAAGTTAGTATGTTAGCAAGTTAGTAAGTTAGAGTTAGATAGTTAGAAAGTTAGAGAGTTAGTAAAGAAACCGAAGGATCGGCAAGTCGATCTTTTGCTCCGGTGAGGGAGAAGAGAGAATAGATTTTATTAAAGAAAACAAACCTCAATAAATCAAAACTTCAAATCAAGTCCCCGGCAACGGCACCAAAAACTTGATGTGCGGGATTTAAGGATGCAAACCTAAGTGCAGGTTGTCTCAAGTAGTAAATTTTTCGGGAGTCCGAGGTCGATCCACAGGGAATTGATGAAGAAAAATTAATTAAGGTAAGAAGAGGATTTGTCACAACACCAAAAGTAATAAAGCAAGTTCACAAATGAATTTAAGGGCTTGCTTGGGTTAGGAGATCCATTCTTGGTAATAAATTAAAGGTAAGATTATTTCTCTTTTTAACTCAATTGAAATCCACACACAACGGAGGTTCCAATCGGAAAATATAACATTCAAAGTTCAATTATGTATGCAATCATATTATGATTCTTTTAATTATCTACCAACATTTGTAAATGAGTTCAAGCATTCACTGTGCCAATCCTATTGTCTACAATAAATCAAGATCTCCATTATACAAAGAAGGTTTCTAAATTGATTGGAAACAAAATATAACACATATAATGTCCAATTGATAATATATCATTTAAGCACAAGAAATAAAATAATCTAATCTTATTTCATTACCAAGAGCTTCACTCTTTCACCTAAGCAAGATGAAGATTTAGTTACTCATAGACAAGAAGAAAGAAAGAGAGAAGAAGAGAAAGATGAACATAGCTTCAATTTAGAACAAGAGAAAATTATAATAAAGGAAAACAATAAACAAGCATAACCTTAACTTGTACAAACTAAGCCTAACACCAAGTGCCCAACACTTGAGTGCCTTTTATAGAAGAGTAGGGATACAAAATGATAAGGAGAATGATTAAGAGTAGGTGGATTAGTGGGTGGAGTGGTTGGATGATTGGTTAGGTGGTTGGATTATTGAATTAGTGGTTGGATTATTGAGATTCTTTGTCTCCGAAATCATTTATTGCTTAACTCATTGATTCCGTCATTTTTGAGCCAAGTGGTCTTCATGAAAGTTCTAGGAAATTTTCTAAGCTTTCCAATGGCTCTAGAATCACCCAAAAATTCGTCCTACAGCCCAAGATATGACCCAATTACTACAGGTGTTCGGCTGTTTCAGCACTTATTTTGACTTTCAGACCCAATATCACCATTAAGGAGCCTGAATCAAGTTTTGTGTTCAACATGAAAGTTGTAGATATGGGTCTTAACTTTCATATTCCAAATTTTCAGCCCATTTTATAAGCCCAAACTCGAATTATGCTATGATTACTGTACATTATTCAGGTTTCAGACACAAAACTTGTGTTCTGTCTTCCAAGCCCAATTAGCTCTACTAGATGTCTAATTGAGACTTTGAGCTCTTCATCAAAGTTGTAGAGATCTCTCTTATCTTTCCTACAAGGTAAAATTCATAATTATCAGATATTTAAAACTCAAGATATGGTCGAAATACAGAAACAACGTAAGACCAAAATAGTGCTGAAAAAATCAATTAAGTCCAATTTGAGTCCAAACTTACAAAACATAACTAGGCTTAATCAATTAAGTACATGGAGAGTGTAAATGACTAAAAATGAGGGTTTATTAATGTATAAAATATGTGATCATCACTGGTCAAACAATGAATTAAAACATGCCAAAACTGATCAAGTTTTGACAAGAATTCAAACAATATAATTGACCCTAAAAGAAATTATCTTAATCAAATTCGAGATCAAACCCAAATAATTAGGAAAACAAGATCCTCCATAAATTTAGCTATGGGATTAGCTACTCATGTTCAATACAAACAAACTCATATCAAAATACAAACCCATGAAAAGAAAACCAAAAGAAAGGGGAAAAGTAGAGGGAAAGAGAAATCAAAACCCATTTTACGATGATTATAATCTTCAAGTTTTCAAGAATCGAATCCTCCCTTTGAAGCCGTCCGCTAAAGCCTGCTACTGCGAAAGTGCTCTATCAAGATTAGAGATTTTCTGTGTGTTTGATCTGAACCAAAGAGAACTCTCTTGCTAAACTCGTTTTCTCCTTTTTATAGAAAAGTTGACAACTTTTCTTATCTGATTTACACGATTTTTTTCACCCTTCATATGGATGAATATGCTCTCAATCTCAACAGATAATTTGTAGGATTTTCTGTTATCTTTTCAATACTGCAAACAGCATCTCGATCTAATCTCTGTAGCCTAAGATATGATTCAATTAATGAGGAATGGTCAGGATAGTGCAGAAATCTGAATCAAATCTCTTTGAGAATTTTATCTAATCTTCAATATTAATGGCAGCTTAATTATAGAAAGTTGTTAACATGAGATTTATAAATCTCTTTCTTAGCTTTCAAATACTACCATAATCAGGTAAATTACATATTTATAGAGAAAGTTATCATAAATTTACTGCGACATGTTTGATAGCGATACTTTCCTTAATTAATCTTTTGACTAAATTTCTTGTTTTCTATTTCTTTTTGTTGAATCTATATAAATTAGGAAACAAATATCTCACTCAAATTAAGAAACTCATTGAGATCCTTGCATTAAACACAAAAATATTTGGTTATCAAGTAGAGATTGTTTGTACTTTAATTAAGAATCTAACTTGATTATTCATTAAATTCTTATAAAACACAATAAAAATACATTTAATTCAATGAGTTCATAATTTACTCAATAAATAAATAATATAATTCTTATGTCAAAATATTTAAATCTTTCAAATATTTATTTTTAAGAATTTTTTATTTTTGTACAAAATCTAATAATTTATCTTAAAAATTCAAATAATTTTATGTGAAGAGATAATTATTTAAAAATAAATTAAAAATAAACAAATAAACAAATTATTAAATAAATATAAATTAAAAATTATAATAAATAAACTCAAAAGATGAATATATTTAATAGTCATCAGTTTCTACAAATGTATTTTGCTGATTAACTTAACCTCACTGGTGTGGTAGGCTCCAGATCAGTTTCCCTTGTATTGACTATGAAAAAGGGATTTTCTGAGGTAAATTTCTTAGCTTCTTTCAGAGCTCCAGTTGTCCCGGGATGGGCCCTAATCAACAATGAAGTTCTTTGAGTTGCCTTCATGCATGTGGTATGCTATCAAAAACTAGTTAGTTTAAGGATGCACTCTGCAGCATTTTGAAATATCTGTGTTTGCATTTTTACTTTCAACATGCAGGATTCTGAGTCTAAGCAATTAACTCCATCTCCTTGACCTAATTCTAGGGAAGAAAATTACAACAATTGCAATGCAGATGAAACGCAATAATGCTCTGAAAGAAAGACAAACTTAGATTACCTTTTGAAAGAGGGGAGGTTGGTTCTTCTGCTTGAAAGATGTATACTTTGAAAGAAAGGCCCTGGCTCTCCGTCAGCTAAAAAAACACAAACATTCCCCCACATTCAAACTGTTATCTGATGCAAATTTCTTCCATCTAGCACTAATTTTGGGAACACTACAAATAGCGGACCAAGTTCTACCATCCAAGACCTGAAGGAGTACTTTCTTCGATGAAGCACGGATACTTCATAATGTCTGTCGTACTCGTGTCGGATACGTACTTATATCCGTACCAGATACTCGAATACTTAATAAATATTAAATTAATTTTTTAACAAAAATTGTATCCCCAAATTATATACGTGTCTTATCCGATATCCGTACCCGTATCCATGCATCATAAACTTTCCCTTGCATTTTCTTCAGATATTTTGCATACAGATAAATTTATTTTGCTAGCATAATATAAAAGTTTGCACAGATAAATTTATTTTGCTGCTTAATTTAACCTTACTGGTCTGGTTATCCCCATAACTTTTCCTTATATTGACTATGAAAAAGGGATTTTCTGAGGTGAATTTCTTAACTTCTTTCAGACCTCCAGTAGTCCCAAGACGGTTACTAATCAACAGCGAAGTTGCTTGATTAGCATTCCCACCTACGATATGCCAATAAAACCAGTTAGTTTAAGGATGCACTATTCAGCATTTTGAAACATCTTTCTTTGCATTTTAGCTGGATTCAACTTTATCTTTTTATCAGGATTAATAAGATATTAGATAATTCGTCACACAGGATAGAGGTCTAAGACCCTAAAGATTTCCCTATACTGGTAAAAGCAATTTTACTTTTACATTCAACTTCCAAGATTATCTCACGCTCTACAGTTAACTCCATCTCCTTGAACTGACTCTAGGGAAATGAGAAAGTGTTAAAATATTTAAAATATATCTTAAAATTAAATTAAATTAAATTTTATGTAATTTTAAATATTTAATATTTATATAATTAAATATATTATTTTAATTATATTTGATTATCAAGTTTAATTCAATTTTGAGATATATTTTAAATATTTTAATACTTTTTTCAAATTAAAATTATTAAAATTTAACTTGTTATAATTAAACACATAAAAATAAAATAAATTAAAAATATTTTAAAAAATTAATTAGAGATAATTTATAAATAATTCAAAATATACAAAAACTTTTTTTAAAAATTTTCTTGAGTTTCTGTGCAAGCAGATTAAAATGAAATAAATAATACTTTGAAAGAAAGACAACTTGGATTACCATGTGAATGAGGGCAACTTGGTTCTTCTGCAACTCGAAAGATTTCAGAGGACGGCTCAGGCTCTTGGTCAGCTAAAAAACACAAACATCTCCAACATTCAAAGTACTATCTGATGCAAATTTCTTCTATCCATCATTAATTTTGGGAACACTATAAATAACAGACCATGTTCTCCCATCCAAGACTTGAAGGACAACCCCATGCGTTTTCTTCAAATATTTTTCTGCAAATTGTGATGGTATTTTCTGGATTGTTTTTACAGGGTAAAAAATATAAAAGGCAAGAAGTTACAATTTACACTTCAACCGAAAGATAAGAAACTATCTTTACACTTACAAAAGAAGCTAATTCATGACTATGCATATATCTAATTCATGAATATCCATTAACATAGGAAGGCTTCATGACAAAATGAACCCCCCCCCCCCCCCCCGGCTTGAAGCCACAGTAGTCCTGGTAAAAGTTAACTATTCCACTTTTGCCATTCAGTGGCAAAAATGCCTCCACCCAAATCCTCCGAAAAACTGAAAGCAGTCTAAGAACAACCTGGAAAATTCAATTGAATCCACAAAATGAGACCGATAATCTGATCATGAAAGACATACAGTCCTAGTTCTCTCGTTGGTAACAAAAAGGGGAGCTTTTCCTTCCTTCTTGTGCAGATATGCTGCAGAAAAATCATTTTGTATGACCTTTTTTTTATTGATGATTTTGCTAGATCTGAGCTTGTATCAGATATGAAGTTTCACAATAGAGGGAAACAGTTTGCGAAGTACTTGACTTAGATGTAGTTTATTTCTAAGGTGCTCATGTCAAATATGATCACGTTAAAGTGAGATTTTTCTTCGTATATCTCCAAACACACCACCAACTGTGACTCAAAGACAAGTACTCAGCAAATTACTCAGCAAATTGTTCCAACCAATGTGACACCTTCGCACTCATCTCTGTTTCCTCCTATTTTCAGCCCTCTCTTTTCTCTCTCAGATGTTCCTATTTTTCTTTCTTCTTAGCCTCTTAAACAACACCCAAAACACCCCCTTTCCAATCTATATCACCGGGCAAGTTTGTGTTTTTTATTCGATTATTACATATTATGTTGTTCAATTTGATCATCTTTAAATTATTAATTTAGCCAATTAAACTAAACTAATCAAACAATAACATAGAGCTTTTCTTAGTTAATCTCCTTTTTGGTGAATGCTTAGTTTAATCTCTTATTCAATTCTTAAAACATTGATGACAAAGTGTATGATGGGCATTTTGACTTTGTCTTTTTCACTCATGTTACTTGTTCTCCCTTTTTTTTTTACCACTTTATTAATTTTACTCAATTCTCATACTATTTTTACGTTTAAACAAGGCAAAAAGGAAGATAAGATATTTTTCTACAGCCTTGGTAATAGGGATGAGAATAGATTAGATGGTTTATTAGGACTTAAAATCTAATCAATTTTTACTTTTTTTATAGTTTACTTTAACTTAGTTTATTAGGACTTAAATCTAATCAATTTTTAATTTTTTTATAGTTTACTTTAACTTAGTTTATGTAGTAAATAAGTTAATTTTAAACTTTTTAAAAAATTATTTTTTAGATAGGTTAAGATTTAGGCCTTTAAAAATGTATGTTTGGCCTATTAAGTTATTCTATTTATTTATTATTTAAATATAGAAATTTGTTAATATGTGTTTATTATGTTTGGTGTGAAGGAATGAAATATTATTCTACATTTAATCTTGGAATTGGAAAATTTATATATTTGTTAATGAAAAAAATGCAATTTCATATTTTTGTGGAATAGAATTCTATTTTTTTACCTAATATACTCTTGTTTAATTTATATCTTGAATAATTTACCCAATCCTTACTTATCTAATTTCAATCTAACCTAAATTTAGCTTACAAACTTTATACGCCTTTGCTTATGAATGAAAGGATAGAAGTTTTTGCTCCTACCTAAGAGAGTAAAACAATATTGCTAAAATTACTTAAAAAATATTATTGTAATTTTTGTTATCAACAAAAATTGATCATTAATATTATTTTAAAAAATAAAAATTCATATATTATATATATAGAAAAAAAATTTTTTTATATTTTTATTAAAAATAATTATATCATTTATATCAATTTAAAATACTTTAAGAGCTATGGTTCACCATGAAGTAACAGATGCATCGCTATAATATCCTAGTAAAGAGATTCTTACCTAAATCATGGACATTCAATTTGGGTGCACTAAACTAATGAATTACTGACACATCATTAATTGTTATTAAATAAATATAAAATCATTGTAGTTGATTAACTATAGTTAAGTTAATAATGTGATTGAGAGTTGTTTTACACATTTACTATTAAATAGATTATTTAATTTGTAAAAATATATTTTCTCTTTTATACTAAATGCATACTGTACTTGTGTTTAATCTTCGTGAGTCTTGCTTGTGTTTTAAACTTTCATTTTTCATCTTGTTAAGTATGTTAAGCATGGGAGGATCGTTCTCATTTTTTCCTAGTAATCTAAGAATTTAAATTTCAACTAAAATCTTATACAAATTGAAAAGTTATGTTGAATTTTTTATTTTTACAAGAACTTGTATATGTTACTTAATTTTAATGTAAATTATTTTTTCTTACTAATAAATACTATCGTTTTCTTTAAAAAAAAAAAAAAAAAGACTATCTTCTTTTTTTTATTCAGCTATCGTTTTATTTTTTATAAAGTGAAATTTAATTTTTCTTATTAATAAAGACTTTTTTTTTTTTTTACAAGTGTGATTTTATATATAATTTAGATTAATGTAATTAATCTTTGATATCTAATTTTGTCTATAAATTTTTTATTATTTAATCAACGACTATTAATTTAGTGAAAGAATACTTAATTACAACGTTTTTAACACATCATTTTCTTTTTTAGATTTTATTTACTTCTATCTTACTTTTTTATTTGTGAAAAAATTAAAAAAGAAAAAAGTTAATCTCGGTTAAAAAAAAAAAAAAGAAAAAAGGAGAGGGGAGCAATTCTTTTTTATAAAAGAAAACAATAGTATTTATTAGTAAGAAAAAAAAATTTATATTTAAAATTAAGTAGCATATACAAGTTCTTGTAAAAAAAAAATTCAACATATGTTTTTAATTTGTATAAGATTTTAGTTGAAATTTAAATTCTTAGGGTACTAAGAAAAAATGAATTAGAGAACGATCCTCTCATGCTTAATGGCCATATTTAACAAGAAAAAATGGGTTGGAAAAATAAAACTTAGTGCGGGTTGATGAGTTAGTTTAAAACAAAAAAATGAAAAAAAAAAGTAAGTCAAAAAAAAAACAAAATGTATAAAAAATAAAAAAAATCATAAAAATTTAAAAATAGAAAAATTATGATTTATAGAGGTTAAAAAAAAATAAAAAAATAAAATTATATTTTTACAGATTAAAAATATCATTTATTTAATAATAAATTTATAACAACTTTTTTTAAAAAACTCAACATTATTAACTTATACTATAACATGGGGTTATGAGCGATCTAAAAAATCAAAAATTTAAAAACTTGGGGATAAAAAAAATATAATATTATCAATTTTGCCACCTTATTTTAACATATTTAACAAGATAAAAAATAAAAGTTTAAAATACAAGCAGCATTCACGAAGATTAAACACCAATACAATATGCATTTAGTTAAAAGAAAATAAAAGAGAAATTATATTTTTACAAATTAAATAATTTATTTAATAATAAATGTGTAAAACAACTATCAAGTACATTATTAACTTAACTATAATTAACCAACTAAAAATTTTTATATTTAATTAATAACAAATAATAATATATCAATAATTCATTTATTTAATATACCCAAATTAAATACACATAATTTAGATAAGAATTCTTCATCCTACTGCATCGAGACATGCACGGATAGAATGCATAGGATGCGCTATCTCCATCAATTACCTCGGCCACGTCAGCAAGTAGAAAAAAAGGGCGACCATTTTTCTTAGACATTAGGGGCGCTAAAATTTTTTATATTTTTGGTCAAGAGAGGCGCTAAACTCTTCTATTGGACTTCAAGCTAAAAGGTTTGGGCTGAAACATAGCCTCATCAATTGATCCATTATAGGCGAACCTATCTACACGGCGCAACTTATGGCTTGTGATGGATAAAGGTAAAATTAGGCCTAAAGCTCCTCACCAATGGTCCAGACGTCCTTGGACCATTTAGGCTAGCCCAAAAACATAACTAGCCCCCTTAGGAGAAGGAACCAGTATAATTATCCTCCAAATATTCAACATTTAAACATGGATTTGGTAGATGATAGGAAAAAAAAAAACCATGGATTCATAGCATGTTTGGATTGCAGTTGGTTTGTTTACCCGATTCATTTGGCAATTGTAAATTACAATTGCGAAATGACTTTTGACTTCAAAACGTTCATGCAATTTTCTTGATTCAAAAATTTGATCAGTTGTTACTTACAAACTTACTTTTAACTAAACTTAAATTTGTAAACATACTTTTAACTAAACTTAAGTTTACCAACTGTAATCCAAACACACACTCAGTAGTTGGCCAAAAACACATTGAAATCAGTAAGTTCTGCAATTTATAAGTGCTAATATACACATTTCTATAAGAGTGGAATTATTTCTTTCTTGAACTTTCTCATGTCAAACCATATGTTAATAAAGAAAAAATAATTTTTAATGTTGTTTTAGTCATGATTAGACATGGTATAAGATTATAAGAATGTTCCATCCAAAAACTATATATAAATGCATGCATATTGTCTTTACAAGCCTCTCTCTTCCAGTCTTCAATTTGAACGTCATTACACCTACAATAGCTGGGTTCCTCACTAGTATCCTCACTCGAATAATCAAAACTTTCATGTAACAAAAAAGAAAAAAAAAATAATCAACAACTTTCTCCTTTCCCCTATTACAATACTCCATCTGTAATTTCACTTCACCAAAGTACCACTCCTATACCCCTTAACCCAAATCCACACTTCATATTCGTCAACCCAACTACTTGTGACGCAGATTTACTAAGTGTATCAATGACAAAAATTCATATTCAATTTGGGTGAATAAAATTTTTAAAAAAATTAACTGCACAATGCATGCAGGCTGTAGAGTTTCACACAGCTCGAATTTGTACCTTCGTGCTTTTACTGACGACAGACAATAGTGAACACTGCTCACACTGGGAACGGTGTTAGACCCTTGCCATGGGGTGACGTTCTGTTCTCTTTGAAGCACTCAAGTCAGCAATGTAAAGATGACAGTCACATTCACACTGATGGTGGTGAGTTACCTTTAGTTTCATGCTATAAGAAGTGGTTCTAGGCTTCTTACGGATGAAACCTGGAAACACAATGTGGTGCATTTCTGAAGGAAGTCTATTTAGGAAAGTAAAATTGTTGAGGAAGATCGAGGTTTCTTTTGTAATTTTATTTTTTATTGGGCAGCTCAGAGTTTATACATTGTGTAGGGTGTTAAGATAAAATCAAACAGTTGTTGGGGGTGATCTGTTAATTTGTGACAGGATCAGTTTGTAATTTGGATATTTTCAGATTCTGAGGTTAAAAAGAAATTTACAACTTTCTTGGGATAAAAATTAATTTCAAACACAGCATTCAACTTTGACCAAAGAAATCCACTTTTTCGACATGGCAGACGCTAATTGGTGCCACATATGGGTGGCAGCAGTGGCACCAAAATGTGGTGGTACCGTAGCAAGCACCCTCAACCTTAAGTATTGGCTCTAACCCAACGCCATGAACATAACAACACCAGCAATATTGCATTTATTGGATTACATACCCAGTTGCCCCCTCCAACACCATTTCATTACCCGCCTACTTTTTTTAAAAAATACATCCAAATAATGAGATTATTACCATTTTTTCCTATTTTGTTTTTTTATAATCATAATTATATAATTCAGACCGAAACTCAGTTAAAATGTCGGATCATCGAATCAATGGTCTGATCACAAGTCAAGTGATCGAACTCAAAAACTTGAACAAAAAAAATATTTTTAAAAAAATATTATATGAAAAGACTATTTTATATTAAAAATACTAAATAAAAAATACTGTATAAAAAAATACTTATAAATTAATGGTGATTGCAATCTATTAATTAGATAATAATATAAATTAAAAAACTGAATACATTATTTAATAAAGAACATATGATCTAGTAATAAATAGATTGCATTTTATTACAAGGTCTAGTAATTGTCAGGCGGCAAATAGTGCAATTCATACAACTAAATGTTTCTAACTCATTTCATGGCGGGTCTTATTATGCACATGCACCTAAATTTTTACAAGTTTTTTTTTTAAATTTTTTTTCAGGCAAGAAATCATGGCCGAAAACTACCATGATCTAGTTGTCGCCGCTTAACCAAAACTACGATTGCAACCCGACCACGCCGGACCGCATTGCCGTCGACCACCCGACCGCCGCCGCCGACAACCTTACCCGCCGCACAAATGGCCGCGCCGCCGTGGCACCACCGTCGCCTACCACATGACCACGCCGGACCGCCGCCGCCGACCACCCGACCACCACTGCCTCCGGCCACCGGCCACCGTCGTCGACCACCGCCGGCCGCCGTCGACCACTGCCAGACCACCGCCTGATAAGACCAAAAACCTAAAAAAAAAAATCTGCTCAGCAGGTTTCTTGTAATTAATCTAAACCATTGATTTATTTTATGAATAAATCAATGGCTTAGATTGGATGGTGCACCATACACCCTCTTTTAAAGGGTGTATATTAGAAATGGCCCTCATTCCATTAATCCAAACAAAAACGACTTCCAAGTTTTCTTCATACAACTATATGTTTCTAACTCATTCCACTAATCCAAACAAAAACGACTTCCAAGTTTTCAAGTTTAATTCAATATTTTAATAGTTTAGTCACTTTCCTTGAATTTGTTCAAGTAAAGTGCATTGGTAAACATTTTCTTCTTGTTAAATGAAATGAAGAAGTATTGTCGAGTTGAGATACGCTATTTACAAGTATGTCTTTAAGTCCGGGACTGGACAGGTGACTTTGTTGTAGCTAAGTCTCAGAAATTTTATGGTACTGTCAATGCTCATAAAGGTGAAATGCTGGCAGCCAAGGAGGGCCTCAAATTTGCACGGGAATTAGCTGTCTCAACTGTACACTTGGAAGGAGACTGTAAATGTCTATAATTCTATCCAATGTCTATAATGCTCATAAAGCTATATTGAATGAGATTTGGCTCATTGCTTCGCGGTTCTCTTGCTTTGTTTGTGGTGCTGTGCCAAGAGCTTTTAATCAAATAGCGGATAATTTAGCTTAAGTGTGCGAAACATTGTGAACAATAGTAATAATCATCTATTAAATAGTCAAATTAGTCCATAAAAGATATAATATTAGTTATATAAGTTCGTCAATATTAGCGTAATTAATTATAATTAAAATTATGATTAATCACAATTAATTTTAGAAATGATTGTAATTAATTTAATATAAAATTAGATTGATTCAATATATAATTATATTTTATTATTTTCTTTTTCTATACAACATGTTTCTTACTATAAATAGAGATTAATCTTTTTGTATATATTTATTCATAAATATATATAAAATTATCAATATTTGTCTATCTATTTCTAACATGATGTTAGAGTTATGGTATCTACCTTGAAGAGAATTTCTAACTTATTTATATATTTGTTGAGTCATTTTACTTAATATCAATTGGTTTTAAGTTGGAATCTCACATGTTATCAGTGCCAAGATCTCATCTTCGTTGCCTACTTTGCTAGGTTTCTCCCTCCTATTTCGTCCAGACATATATAAAAGGGGGTCTTAATATTAGAGTATACTGTATTAGCTGATTGTTATAGTATAGTTAGAATGTTCTAGAAGTCCTAGAGTTGGTTGAATATTAGTTAGGTTAGTTGAGAGTAGCTATGCTTCTATCAGAAGCTTCTGACAACTGTATAACTACAGTTGAGTTCACTGTTGTAACTAGTTATTCTATTATTTAGTTTTTTGAAAGTTAATCACTCTCTTCATTCTCTCTCTCTTTCTCTCTCTCTTTCTCTTTTCTATGTTTTCTCTTTCTCTCTTGATCTGCTTTTCTATAATGGTATCAAAGAGCTAGTTCCGATCTAAGCTGCACTTCTTCAAATCTGGTTTCTCCTTCTTGCTCTGGGAAATTTGGTTCCAATCTGGTCCTAATCTCGTTCTGATCTGAACTGAGTTCCGATCTCGTTCTGCTCTGGGTAATCTGTGTGATCTATGAGCTGCGATTTGTTTTGCTCCAGTCTATACGATATGAATCTGAAGCTTCTGTTATTGCGATCTGAGTCTTGATTTCTGCGATCTGAGGTTAGGTTTTTCTGATGCGATCTGAACTTTGTTCTGCATGGTCCGCGAGCTGTGATCTTTTTCCTCTATTTTGTATGATCTGAATCTGAAGCTTCTGAAGCTACGATCTGAATTTCGTTCTTAATCTTTGTGCGATCTGAAGTTAAGATTTCTCTCTGTTTTCTTATGCGATCTGAATTTTTGCTCTGCATGGTCTGTGAGCTGCGATCTTTCTGCTCCATTCTGTATGATCTGAATCTAAAGCTTCTGAAGCTACAATCTAAATTTCGTTCTTGATCTTTGTGCGATCTAAAGTTAAGATTTCTCTCTGTTCTTGAATTTCGTTCTTGATCTTTGTGTGATCTGAAGTTAAGATTTCTCTCTGTTCTTGAGTTTTTGAATACTTGCATTGTGGATTTGAGTTTCTGTTTGTTACGATTTAAAGTATATATGTAATCTACAATTATGGAAGCTTGGTCATCACCACCAATTACAGATGCCTCTTTGGGTGATTAACCAGTTCCTCGGTCATCAACCCTAACTAGTTTTACTCATTCTATTTCAGTCAAACTTGATGAGAAAAATTTCTTAATCTGGAAACAACAGATTGAAGCCACAATTATAGCACACCGCTTGCAAAAATTTGTTATAAATCCTGACATTCCTCCACATTTTTTGTTCGATTCAGACAGAGTATTAGTTATCTGAATGATGCTTATCTGGATTGGGAACAGCAGGATCAACTGCTGTTCTCATGGTTATTGGCATCACTCTCTGACCCTCTTTGAATACGTGTGGTTGGTTGTGTGCATTCTTGGCAACTTTGGGATGAAGTCCATGTATATTTTCGATCTCAAAATCGAGCAAAGGTAAATCAATTTTGTTCTAAACTTTGAAACACCAAGAAGGGCACCCGTTCTGTTTCAGAATATCTTCGTAGGATTAAAGCACTTGTAGACTCTCTCATTTCCATTGGTCATCCAGTTTCATCTCAAGAACATATTGATGTTATTCTTGATGGTCTTCCAGATGAGTATGATGCTTTTGTCACATCAATTAATAGCAGACTTAATCCATATACAATTGGAGACATTGAGTCTCTATTACTGTCTCATGAGGCCAGAATAGAGAAAAATCGTCTCTCTGTTTCTGATGCCTTTCAGTTAATATAGCTCAAGTTAAAGAAGGTGAATCTCTGCCCAATTCTTTGACCAAAAATGTAGTTGCACCTACTCAGTCCTTTAGTTCCATGAATCAACCATCTTCAAATTTGAATCACAATCATTTAAATTCAATTCAACCATCACCTCCACCTGGTTTTACTCCACCTAGTTTTGCTTCACCCAGTTTTCAGTCTGGTTACAACTCTGACTTCAATCACTTTGGTTCTCAGTCTTATCAGCAACATTTCAATAGAGGACGTGGTGGTGGGTTTGGCAATAGAGGAAGAGGCCGTGGTAGATTTGGCTCTAACTATCGAAGTGTTGCTGTTTGCTAAGTTTGTGATCAGACTGGCCATCCTGCCTCAGTTTGCTATTATAGGTTTGATCATAACTATGGTCAAGGCCAAAATTCACATCCAGGAGGTAGTTATCAGCATGATAATTATCAGCAACAGTGGTAGAATTTTCAATTAATGCCTTTGCAGCCATATTCAGCCTAGTTAGCACAATCACACCTGCTTCAATCAGGACCTAGTTCTTATCAACATTTTCAATCTCAACAGTCCTCTCAATTTCAGCCTCAATGGGCTTTACTGCAACATCAGTCACTGCATCCTAATGTTCTCTGTACATTCTGTGCCCGTGATGGTTTCAGCAGATCCATATACCAGCTATACAGCATAGCAACTGAATCCTATGGCCCTTTTAACTTCTGCCTCACAGAATTCTAATCAAGCATGGCACCCTGATTCTGGTGCCACACATCATGTTACTGCAGATCTTGGAAATCTGCAACAGAGACAAGATTTTCCTGGTTCAGACCAAATTTTAGTGGGTAATGGTCAAGGCCTTAAAATTCATTCTATTGGTTCTTCTAAAATTTAGTTTCCTTTCAATTATGATATTTCTCTATCTCTAAATAATTTGCTCCTTGATCCTTCAATCACCAAAAATTTAGTAAGTGTAAGCAAATTTGCATAAGATAATTCTGTTTACTTTGAATTTCATCCCTTTCATTGTTTTGTGAAATCTCAGGCCACAAACGAGATACTATTGGAGAGTTCTCTTGGACCTGATGGCTTATACATCTTCCACAGTTTCTCCTTGCCTCGTGTGCCTTCACAATTAGCAGCTTCAGCATCTTCATCTTCTGATTCAAGTCGTTCCTTTGGCTTTCAGCCTATTGCAAACACTGTCAATACTATAAATAAATTTGTTGATGCAACAACTGTAAATAATGACTCTGTAAATGCAATTCCAGCTGAAAATGTAGTCCCTACATCCTACACATTGTGGCATTGTAGGTTGGGACATCCTCATTTTGAAACAATTAAAACTATATTGCATTCTTGTAATATTCCCATTTGCAATAAAATGATTTCTAAATTTGTGGCAAAGCTCATCGTTTACCTTCTCATTTGTCTACTACTGTATATCAAGAGCCCTTTGAGATAATTTTTAGTGATTTGTAGGGTCTAGCCCCTATTCAATCCTCTAGTGGTCATTTTTATTACATCTCCTTTGTTGATGCTTGTACATGGTTTACTTGGCTTTATCCTCTCAAGCCAAAATCAGATGCGTTTACAGTCTTCAAACAATTTAAGGCAATGATTGAACTTCAGTTTGATAAAAAGATCAAGTCTGTTCAAACAGACTGGGGTAGGGAGTTTCGACCCTTTTCAAAATTCCTTGCTGATTTGGGTATTCACTATCGTCTTATTTGTCCTCATACTCATCATCAAAATGGAAGTGTTGAGCGTAAACATCGACAAATAGTTGATATGGGTCTTACCTTGTTAGCTCAAGCTTCTTTACCTCTTAAATTTTGGGATCATGCTTTCCTCACTTTAGATTATCTTATTAATAGATTGCCCACTACTGCTCTTCAAAACCAAGTTCCTTATGTCAAATTGTTTAATGCATATCCTGATTATAATTCTCTTAAGGTGTTTGTGTAATGCCCCAAATTTCCTAATTGTTAGACAGTAATTTTGACAGTTAACAGAATTCTACTGTTTAGAGATTTTTGTGTGTTGTAAAATTATTTTGATTATTCCGTCAGCGTATTTGATCATTTTAAGTGATTTACTCTGTGTCAAGAAAATAATAATTTTCGGGCCAGGAAAAATCTTTAAGTATTTATTTCTCTTGATTGTTAATTATTTTTAACAATCTAACTTGCTTTTCATACATTTTCTAATATTTGTGATTTTTGAGGATGATTATAAATTTTTATGTTTATCTGATTGTTTTTGGGCTGTCTGTGGGCCCAAGTGGCCTTACGTGGGCCCAGGTGGGTCCCGCAAAGTGAAAATTTTCTACGTATAGAAAAATTCTTACTATTGAGATAGAGACAGGGGATCTTACTAAACTTGAATCTGGAAACAGTTTCTAAAATTTGATTGTACTGTGTTTTGTGCTGTATTCAATTATTGGGCGATAAAAATACAGTAAATATATTCTTTCGTGAGGTTATAGCAGATAAAAATAAATATTGTACTGCTTAGTCAACAATAGTGGTTATGACAACTTTTGATGGAACAATAGGAAGCAAGCTTAATGTTTAAGATTTTGATATCAACCGTCGATTTAATCAACGGTGGAGAATTAGTCTAATAAAATGGCTAAGACCATTTATAACCGTTGGATTTAGATTTAAATCAAGGGTGGAGATTTGATTTTATAAAGTGGCTAGGACCATTTGTGATCGTTGGATTTGGATTTAATCAACGGTAAAGATGGATCATTTATGACCATTGGATGTAGATTTAATCAATGGTGGATATTTGGTCTTCTAAAATGGTTATGACTAATTATGACCCTTGGATTGAAAGTAAGAAGGAGTAATCTTGACCCTTCATTTTGGAGATGCATCTAATGGCTAGGATTTCAAGGAGAAAGATCTAATGGCCTAGATTAAGTCTTTTAATCAAAACTCTACCTTAATCCTAACCATTGATCTAATCAATGGCTTAAATTGTCCTAAATGGTGGCTAGAAAAGATGACAACTTATTGAATGCATAATGGAAGGAGGGGACGGTTTTGTGCTTGTTTTAGGAGTTAAAGGAAAGTTTGAAGACCATTATTAGTGGTCTTGGTCATTATGAATCATTATTGATTCATTTTGCACTCTTAGGAGAATGCATGGAGGGGGGACAGTTTTGGTGCATGCTTAAAAGCATAGAATAGTTTCAAGACCATTATTACTCCATCTTGATCATTATTGATCATTTCCAAAAACCTAAAGCTCTTAGAAAAATTTCTCTCCTTCTCTTTTAAGCATGGTTCGGCCATGATCACTAAATATACCTTCCATCAGTCAAAATTTTTAACTAACCTAGTTTCTTGAATCCTTACCTTATTCTAAGAACATCTCTAGTTATGAGTTTTCACAAAATCATTCATCTTGAGCTTCAAATCCAAGCTTCAAGTTTCTATCAAAAAGGGTAAAGTTCATATTTCTTCACCCAATCTTTTAGTTTTGATTTTCTAAGCCATGCTTGAACCATGGTTTACCTATTCCTACACTTGTTATTGATTGTAACATTTGTTTATGATTTTTAGGGATTTTTCCATGGAGATCTACGAAATTGGTAGGAAGGAAAACTAAGTGTTTTCACTTCATGCTTTATCTTAACCAAGTCTAAGAAGTCTTTCTTTCACAAAAATCAAAAACTTCATCCTTGTTCTTCAAGAGGAACCATTCGGCCATACCACCTAAAATCACCATCCAATCTCTTTTAATTTCATCCAACCATAGATCTTGAATCTACATGATATTCTAAGCAACTTTCATGTTGAAAACTTTCTCTAAATCATTCATCTTTAACCTTGTTCTTCAAGCTAAAGATTGAAGCTTTATTGGTGAAGTTTGTTAATCTTCACTTTTCTTTTGATTTTCAAGGTTCTAACCATGATTCACATTCATGGTTTTCTTATTCAAGCTTTATATACTAATAAACTTGTGTTTTGTTTTGTATCTGAGAAGTCCTTAGTGGTGAAGGACTTGAAAAAAAAAAGCAAAACAAGGAGCTTTTAAGGTTTTTCAAGAGGTAAGAGGGAGGTTCATCTCACCAACCAAGTATGGTAGTGAGAGATGGTTGTGTATTTGATGGATGATGAATCCATGTAAGGATTCATATCCATGGTCATGTAATTATTTGTGGGTATTTATGTGTTTATGTGGTTTATATGCTTAGCATGGTTTATTTGGGCTTGCATGCTTAGTATGATGTTTATTTGCTTTTATGGTATGCTTGTGATATATATGTTGAATATATGTGATGTATGCCATAAAAATTGTTAGAAAGAAAAATAATTTTTGGTTCCAAAGACCATGAGGATTTCGGCCTCACACCTCAAAATAGGTGTTCATAAATTAATATTTTCATGAATGATAAAATTGGATGATTAGAAATGTAAGGAAAATAAACAAAGGGTTTGTTTTTCAAGAAGTAGTGTTTACGGTTTTGAGAAGAATTTTTATTGATTTATTTTGTGTAAAAAAAAGAATGAAATTTAATGGAACTCAAGGACATTTTTGAATAAAAATATTCTTTGTATTTTATTAATCATGAGTTTTAAATGAAAAGAGCAATGAGTTGATGATTTTAAAGATGTGCAAAGAAAGTGAAAAATGAAAATGAACAAATGATTTGATTTCAAAGACTATGAGTCTCATGGTTTTTGTGAAGAATTTTTAATGGTTTTGTTTGTGTAAAACCATATTGACTTAAAAGGAAAAGTATTTAATGGCTTCAATGGCCAAAGACTCCATGGTGTTTGGGAGATTGGAATAGTTTTGGTTTTATGAAACAAAGTGGTTTCAAAGTGGAAACAAAGTGTTTGAACAAAGTGTTTTAGTACAAGGATTAAAGAAAATGGAAACAAGGTGTTTTCTTACTTGCAAAATAGAATTTCATTTATGAAAGACAAAAAGAGGTTGAAAGTGTTTGGACCTCAATTTATTTTGAAGAGAATTGATTTTAGAATTGATTTGAGAAAAATAGAGAATATAATAGTGATTTGATATTTTCTAACGTATAACTCATCCTTTGGGTTTTGGAGTGCGTTAGGAAAGTTTAAATGAGAAACATTGATTTAATTCCATGAAATGATAAATTTGTAGAATAAATTGCGAAAAGGATTTTCTTGAGTAAAAAAATGTGAAAAATAACGTGAGTAGTCATATTATTTTGAGAAAGGTTGAAATGGAATTTTTGAAGGTTAAGAAATATTTTTCATAATGAAATTATGATGAAAAACAATTTACGTAAATTAAAAACGTGATTTTTAAGCTACGCGATTTGAAAAACGTTGAAATATTTTTACGCAATTTGGAAAGCGTTTAAATATTTTTACACGTTTGAGATATTGTTGAAAAATCGCTACGCGATTTAAAAATGGTGGAATATTTTTACGTGATTGAGAAAACGTTGAAAAATCACTACGTGATTGAAAAATGATGAATTATTTTGAGAAATGATAGAAAATCGCGACGCAATTTGCAAGTGCAACAAAAACATTGCAAAATTGTGAAAACGTAATAGAAATGTTGCGCGATTGTGAAAACACGACGAAAGTGTTTTGTGACTATAAAAACGTGATAATATGATTTCGCTGTTGAAAATACAGTATGATTACCGTTGGACCAGTGTGTGGACCCTGATTATGAGATTATGAATTTGAACTGAGAATGGGCCAGTGTGTGGACCCTGAATATGAAATTATGAATTTTGCCTGTGATTGGCATTGGTGCATTGAACATGCATTGAAAAGGTCCGATGGGCTGTATGAGGCTATTTGCCTAGGAGAGACGTATACCTCTTGAGTGGGTGCGATATGTGTAGTGTAAGTCACTTGTTGACCTCGGGGGCATCGGGGTGCGAGTTACTTACATGGGTGGTTGGTAGCTCTTCTTCCCGTAAGTTAGACCGATGCAACGCACCGATGATCCTGACCGAGACACTATTCTTAATCAAGATCTCGTAAAGACTGTCGTGTATATGCTAGATGTGCAAATATAAATGAGAATTGTAGCACTTAATCTGAGGCATTTTGGTACAGACAGATCTTTCGAATCAACTTCTCCGAATTGAGTATTAGCTCCATGGAGTGGGAACATTGAGTCTATATGCACATGCATAACATATGCATCAATATTGAGCATTGGTTATGATAATTGAACTGTTGAAATACTTGGATGATGATGATGATGATAATAATGTGATGGCATTGTGGTAATTATTGTGTGATGATAATAATGTTAATGACATGATGGTAATTATTAGTTATTGTATCTGTTACAATAAATAATGTTAATTGGAATTGCGATATGATATATTTGTATGGTATACTGTTTGTATTATCTCTGTGCTACCATGTTGGTATTGGCGTAGGTGATGTCACCTCTTTGTTATATTGTTTTGCTGTGTCTGTATTGTTAAAATTATATAGTAGAAGGAACGAGTTGTCTTAGACATGACGGGCGATAAATACTCTGAGATTGGTGACAACATTGAGGAGTAGCCATTCAGGATTCGATAGTGTGCAGCGTGAACAAGGAACAGATGTCTGATGCATCAAGATGGATACAAGAAGGAATGAGTATGTTAAGTTTTACCATTAGTGTTGTACCGTGCTATTAAGTAAGACCCGTGATGGGGTTTGCTACAGTTAAAAAGAGAGTCTGTTAGTTTTATATTTCTCTTTAACTTGTTAAATATTAATTGGTGTCAATATTGTATATTAATCATTTTAAACATATTTTCAGTAATACTTATTGATTTCAGTAAGTTTACATATTTTCAGTAATACTTATGGATTTCAGCAAGTTTATGTTTCTATAATAAGAAATTTTAAAACCCACCTTTTATAATTCAAACCTTTTATGAACTTCTTTTCAGATTATGAGTTGGGAGTCGGAAATGTGATACCCTATAGAGGGTGTTACAGTTTGGGTGTGGATGTTATCCTTGTTTGAGGCCTTATAATAAACACAAACTAGAATTTAGATCTAGTGAATATGTCTTTCTTGGCTATTCTTCCAATCACAAGGAGTATAAGTGTCTTTCGCCGGATGGTAGAATTTATATTTCTAAGGATGTTCTTTTTAATGAATTTCGTTTTCCTTATTCAGAGTCTCATTCCTCTGTAGTTATTGACAAATCAACTGCAATTCCATCTAGTCCACCTATTCTTCCTCCTCTTTCATTTTATCAGTTTCCCTCTCGTTCTTCTGCACTACCAGTTCTTGTTGTTTCTTTATTCCCTAATTCTGGGTTAGTTTCTGAACTTAGGGCTGATTCTAGTTCTGATTCTGCATTACCAGTTCCTACTACTTCTTTATATTCTAATTCTGGTGTAGTCTCTGAACCTGCGTCTGGTTCTGATTCTGCCCCTGACTTTGAATCTATCCCTGTTCTTGTTCCAGCAACTACACCTTTTAATACTGGTCATGAATTGTCTTCTCCTTCTGTTGTTGCATCAGGCTCTGGAAACACTCCATATTTCCTTCCCTCAGATTCTGATTCTGATTTTCAATATGGCAGTGTTTCTCATTCTCAGCCTGTTCCTGTGTCTACTCACCCCATGCAAACTAGATCCAAATCTGGGATTGTCAAACCATGAATAACTCCAACTCTTCTTCTTCCTCATCTTGAACCAAATTCTGTCAAAGAGGCCTTGACTAGTCCTAAGTGGCATGAAGCCATGACTGCTGAATATGATGCACTGATTAAGAACCAGACTTAAACATTGGTTTCCCTTCCACTAAATAGAACTGCTATTGGCTGCAAATGGGTTTTTCGTGTAAAAGAAAATTCTGATGCTTCTATCAACAAGTACAAGACTCGGTTAGTGGCCAAAGGGTTTCATCAACAACCAGGATTTGATTACACAGAGACCTTTTCACTAGTCGTTAAACCAGTAATAGTTAGAGTGGTTCTCACACTAGTACTTACTCAGTAGTGGGCATTACAATAGTTGGATGTTAATAATGCATTCCTCAATGGTTATTTACAAGAGGAGGTATACATGCAGCAACCTCCAGGTTTTGAAGACTCAAATAAAGAGCTAGTTTGCAAGTTGAATGAAGCACTCTATGGGTTGAAACAGGCTCCTAAAGCTTGGTTTGAGAGATTGGCAACCTTCTTACTTGGTTTTGGATTCAAGTCCAGCCACTGTGATCCATCACTTTTCATTCACACTAGTTCACAACACACTACTTATGTTTTAGTTTATGTGGATGACATTATTGTGACTGGCAGCTCTTCAACTTTGGTGCAGCAGTTGATCACTAAACTAAATGGAGAATTTGCCTTAAAGTAGTTAGGAAAGCTTGACTATTTTCTTGGAATAGAAGTCAAACACTTGGCTAATGGGTCTATTCTTCTCAGTCAAAGTAAATATATTAGAGATTTATTGGAAAAAGCTAAGATGACTAATGCCAAAGGCATAAGCACTCCTATGGTAACTAACACCAATCTGTCTAAACTTGGAAGTAACTATGTTGATGACCCTCAATTGTACAGGTCAGTGGTTGGTGCTTTGCAGTATGCAACAATCACTAGACCTAAAATCTGTTTTAGTGTGAACAAAGTATGCCAGTTTCTTAGCTCTCTACTTGAGGATCATTGGAAAGCTGTTAAACGGATTTTAAGGTATCTCAAAGGCACTATTACTCATGGTTTGCTACTCCAGCCTGCAAGGTCATCTAATTCTCTTACTCTGCATGCTTTTTGTGATGTTGTTTGGGCATCAGATCCAGATGATAGGAAATTCACTTCTAGGTTATGTATTTTCTTAGGGCCTAATCTTGTTTCTTGGTGGTCGAAAAAGCAAACTTTAGTTGCCCGATCCATCTGACAGTGCCGAGTATCGAAGCCTTCTTTGCCTTTGCTACGAGAATTAATATGGATCCAGTCTTTGCTGTAATGATTAAATGTTGTTGTACCAGCTCCAGTTGTTCACTGTGATAATCTTAGTACAGTGTTGCTTGCTCATAATTCAATTCTTCATGCAAGAACCAAGCATATGGAATTGGATATATTTTTTGTTCGTGAAAAGGTCCTCAACAAGAGTTTGGTAGTCTCTCATGTTCTAGCACAGGATCAGACAGCCGATTTATTTACCAAACCACTGTCCAGTCTTCGATTTTGTACTTTGAGAGACAAACTCAAGGTGTTTGACAATTTGCCTTGCAACACCCATCCTGAGTTTGAGGGGAGAGTATTAGAGTATACTGTATTAGCTGATTGTTATAGTATAGTTAGAATGTTCTAGAAGTCCTAGAGTTGGTTGAATATTAGTTAGGTTAGTTGAGAGTAGCTATACTTCTATTAGAAGCTTCTGACAACTGTATAAATACAGTTGAGTTCACTGTTGTAATTAGCTATTTTATTATTCAGTTTTTTGAAAGTTAATCACTCTCTTCATTTCTCTCTCTCTCTCTCTCTCTCTCTTTCTCTCTCTTTCTACGTTTTCTCTTTCTCTCTTGATTTGCTTTTCTATAACTTAAAAGTCTCATATCGTCTATCTTAATCTTTCATATGCAGTTTATATATTTGTTAGATCATTCTACTTAATATCAATTGTTTTTTAAGTTGGAATGTCAAAGTGAATAATGGAAATTACTTTCATTATTACAAGACATCTTGAAGAATCATGCCATTGTGAGACAAGTCTTCATGCCCGTCTTTTATGCTGCGAAAAATAGATTGGGCATCTCCTTCCTAAAAAATCCTTCTTCAACCTAATTCCTAAGCAAAAAGAAGGCCATCCTTGACCGCAAGTACTCGCCACAGTGAGGGTGGATTAAGCCATTTGAGTTTTGAGCTTTCCCAGCAAGGAACAATTCATCTTCATTTCTGATCACAGTTCTATAACCAAAGGACCGATTGATCTCCGCTGCTGCAAAGTCAACATTAACCTTGAAAACTCTGCGCCTTGGTTTCTGCCAATGATCCTAAGTTGGGGAAGAACTTAGGCCTTGGCAGTCAGTTTCTCTAGCTTAACGGAAAGCAAACAAATTTGCCTCTGCCATGGAATAGACCTCATTAAATGGTTTTGTAGTCTTTCCTTTCTAGACGAGATTTCTACCAAACTGAATGCCAAATCATGCAGATGGAATCTCTCAAGTTAGGCGATAAGTGTGAAAAATAAGCTGCCACATAATTTAAGATTGACTTACAATCTATATCAGCCAAGAGATTAGGAGTAAAAAGCAATGGAATTGTATTCTTGGTGTAAGGACAATGCATGAATAAATAAAGGTTGGATTCCTATGAATTACCGCACACATAGCAACTGTTTTCCACGGTTACACCTTTTATTTTAAGTCTGGACAATGTAGGGAGAATATCACAACTGGGGTAAAAATCGAATTTATGAGCTCAACATTCCACCTCCTAGGCTCAGTAATGATCAGGTGCGAAACATTCACTAAGTCGGAAGGGGTAGACGGCATTTGTTGTCCAGAAAGAGACCCATGGTTGGGGAACCATGGATCTGACCAAATATTTAAGTTTGCCCATCTCCAACATGCTATAGGATCCCTCGGTTCAATACCTGCCTTCCTGCCAGTAGACTTCTCCATGTAAAGAAAGGGTTAGATCCTTCATGAGCTGTGAGAAAAGTGCCTGATGGAAAATCCTTGCTATGAGAATTCTAGCCACAAAAGTATCCGAGTTTGTGAGAATCTTGCAAGCCTGCTTTGCCAGTATAGCTAGATTAAAAGAGTGGAGGTCTTTGAAACTCAGTCCCCTACACCCTCTTGGCCAACACATGTTGTCCCATGAAAGCCAATGAATTTTCTTAGAGTCCACATTTTCTCCCCATTAAAATTTTGCCATCATCTGCCTAAGCTCGTAACATAGAGAAATGGGAATTTTGAAACAACTCATCAAATAGGTAGGAATTGATTGGGCTACTGCTAATATTAGAACTTCCTTATCTCTTACAGATAACAACTTCTCTTTCCATCTTTGAATTCTTTTCCACACAGTGTCTTTTAAGGATCAGAAATAGTGGTTTTTAGATCTACTAGTTATTATGAATTTTCTGCAAGTGCACGGATCGTTCAGGTAGTTATGCCTATCGCAAGTGCACGGTTGTATCGCGTAATACAAGATTGTTCCTACAGAGACTCAGTATTGATTATTAGTGTCTTTTCACAATGGTGATTAGCTAAACTAAAATCGTATTTAAAATGATAAGTTGTTGGAAAACCGAATAAAGATTTGATTTAATAACAGAGAAAATAAACTCTTGGGATTATGGTTCTTCATAATGACGATTGACACTTAAAACCAATTTTCCTAATGCTATGGATGTTGGACTTTTAAAGGTAAAATAAGCAAATGTAATTATTGCCTTCTTTCAAAGAACAATAACGTGTTTAAGCTAATAAACGACCTGTTTTAATTAGCAAAAACCCATTAAGAACAGATATTTGTCACAACCTCAAGAGAATAGAATCTATTTTCATGATTCAGTCCCCTTGTTCAATCTTATAGTTCTAATATCAAACTTCACCTTTCAGTTCCTCGCTTAATATCTGAAATCATGCAAAAATAGACCATATATTTGCAAACAATAAAAACACTAAGATTGAATTAAAAAGATCAACACCCATAACAAAAAGAGAAAATCAGAAATAGCAACAACCCTCCATTAGAATACCCACAATCCCAAGATTAGATAATTACTCACTCATATTTATAATAGAATCAACCAAATATAATTGAAACATTGAGGATATAAGAAAAGGAAGGAGATAGATAATAAAGGAGAAGAAAATGAACCCTTAATCGGCTTGTATAAAACTCCAGTAAAGTTACAAGAATGTCTAACAAAAATAAAGAACAAGAAAACTAATTTTATCTAAGAATGAGAGAAAAGATATGAGATTTTTCGTCCCCCTTTTCTATCAGAAAATCACTCCCTTTATAGCCTATTACAACCCCATTTACACCCCATTACAACACCTCTTTGGGTCCTTCAGAAATAAATGGGCTGTTACAAAACTGATCCGAATTATGACCATAATGGCAATTACTGGCAAGCAGTAATTCGTTCTAGTTGGCCCTTCAAATTTGGTTGCACGAATTACGGTCATAATGGCCATTACTGTCTGGCTATAATTCTTTCTGGTTGGCTTCTTGATTCTAGACTCTCCACGAATTATGGCTATAATGACCATTACTGGCAGGCCATAATTCTCTCTGGTTAGAACTTGAATTGTTGCATTCTTGCCACATGAAATATGGGTGTAATCCCCAACACTGGTAAACCATAATTCCTTATGTTTCCATCCAACTCTTTCTTATTTTCCACCATTCCACCTATTATCAAAACAAAGCAAAAAGGTAGTAAAATAGAACAAAAGTAAAATAAAATCCTAAAATCAAAAGCATAAACATATAAATCAAAAGCATAAAATTCTAACTTATCAGGTAGTAAATAAATATCGTTCTCACGATGATCGATACGAGTATTAACTCTTAAGGCAATACCAATTATCTAAGCAATTGAAAGCGATAAAGAAAATAATAATTCAAAGCAAGATAAAAAGATTAACTAATATAGTAAGCAAACAAATTAAAAAGAGTAAAATTCAACCAAGTTTTTAAAAGTCTTAGACTAGGATTTCACTACAATACCCAGTATGATGAATTTTGAGTCTATCTTTGCTAATGATCAATTATGTTCTTGAAGATAGTTTGTCCTAAATTATTTAAAGTCGAATATCTTGGTACTAAAAATAGGTTAAAATCCTATTGATCTCATTCTCATAGCAATTAATTGAGCTATAACTCATTAAGTTCTGTGACAACCATTTTGTTCCTCGAAATATTTAAGCAGATCTCTAAGTCTCAATTCATAAGTTCAATTCTTAGATTTTCAAGCAATTAGCTTTCATATCTCGATCCTTCACTTAATACCTAAGATCATGTAATATGACGTGCAACATATCACAAACATTAAACATACTAAGAATGAATCAAGAACAATAATTTCTTATTAACAAATAATCAAGTCAATAATTCATCATAGAAGAGTAAAGAGTTACATCACAATCCTAGAAATTAGAAAATTAGTCACACATGACCATTGTAGCACAAACAAAAACAATAGACAAAGAGACAATCATGATTCTATCTAAAAATAAGAAAAAAAAAAGGAAGAAGGTGAAGAAGAAGAAAATAAGATGTCCTCGATGAATGCCTCATTGAACTCGTGTCAAACCTTGTACCTCTAATCCTTGGTGAAAGTTGTCCACCCTCTTTCTCCTTATCTATTAATACGGGTGGAAATGAACCAAGTCAAGCTAGGCTTGGCCTGTTTCCCAAATGCAAGGCTTGAGCTTGACTTATTTACCTAATGTAGGTCAATTTTTAAGGCTTAACCTGACCTTTTTAAAAGTCTAGCCTAACCTGAAAGTCTATTTAAATGCCTACTTTGCAATAAGGCATTTAAATAAGTCAATTGACCTACCTCTAAATAAGCTAATAGACTTATCTCTAAATAAGCCAACGAGATAGGCTAATAGCCTAGGTCTTAATATAAGTTAACAGACCAATACTTTAAAAAAATATTATATTATCTATTAAATTAGTTATATTATATAAATATTAAAATTTCATAATATATATAAAATAATATATATATATATATATATATATATATATATATATAAAATTAAATAGACCAATCTACTAGGCCTAAAAGACTTTTTTTAATGCCTGAAACTTGACCTGTATAACTAAATAAGTTTTTTTTAAAAGCCTTAACCTGGTCTTTTTATTAAACGAGTCAGGCCAAACTAAGCCTTAAATAGACCAGGCCATATGCCTCTGACAGGTCGTGTGACATATTTCTACCCCTATCTATTAATAAGAGATTCAACCTAATATGAGTGTATCGTACATAAAATCTCCTTAATTGGTCATAGGTAATCTTAATTGGCTCCAAAATAATAAAAAATATATTAATTGAATTTAGGAAACTAAATTTAGGAAACTCAATCTCCTAAATTGTTTCCCAAGTAATGAAAAGATCTTGATTGGATTTAGGAAACTAATTTTTAGGAAACTTAATCTCATTTTATTGAAGGTTGACATATTTTTGTCTTTTTCTCTATTTATTTTTCTTATCCTTAAGATGACAAATTAGCCTTCAAGGTTAACATAACACTACAAAAAATTAGGTAAATTATGGCGGTTTTTTTTTGCATATTACGGCGGTTTCAATCGCCATTTTTCGCGTTAGTGGCAGTTTCCACAACTGACGTAATTTTCATCGCCGTTCGATATAATACGGCGGTTTTTCGTTAACCGCCACGATAACCATGTATAAAATGGCGGTTCTGTGTTGCGTAAAACAGCAGTTCAAACTGTCGTAATTTACCTAAAAATTATGATTTAATTGTGTATAAAATCAGGGGTAAAACTGTCGTAATTCTCGATAAATTACGGCAGTTTTGACTGCCATAATACACTTAAAAAATTACTGATAGATTTTCATAATTGCAGCTAATTACGACAGTTTGAACTGCTATAATTTACAGATAATTACAACAATTTAAGAGTACCATAATCCACATAAAAAATTTCCAACTAATTTCCATATTTACATCTAATTATGACAATTTTCATGTTTATTATGACAATTCTTGTTTGTCAAAATCTACAAATATAAATATAATAATTTTGATTAATGAAATGTAAAAAGAAATACTCATTAATTTAATTTACCAAATATTAAATTTAACATGAGTACATTAGCTTAATAACTGTAAATTATAAGTCATCAACATTTTGATAAATAACATCCTAAATAGTAACATAAGTACACAAGTTAAATAACTCCAAATTACATATAAGTCAAACAATTAGTAAATTAATTAATGAGGACTTGAAATATCCACTGATTGATGAGTGTTACTTCCATTGCATGATCTTCTTAGGTCATTAGGAGATAGAGCCCCTTTACCTTCATCTGGTACCTACAAGAAGGACAAAATTATATTTGAGATTCTCCAAACATAACAACCAAACATATATAGGAGAGGAAAAAAACAACACCAGTAGTTAAGTTATCATCGTAAGTTTATGGGTTAGTAAGTTTTCAAACATTTATAATGTTGAATTCATAATAATTATTTAAAAATAATTAATAACAAATGAAATACATGACAACTCACTATGAGTATCAAATCCTAAAAAAAAATATAAGTACTATAGATTCCCATAAACTAATACAGATTTTTCACATGACTATAATTCACAGTACACGAAAGCATATATTTCATGGGAGCAGGCATTACAAATTCCTCCAAAGAATGTTAACATCTGAATTATGGGACAAAAACTACAACTAAAACTGAACGTGGGCTTAGCCTTTGGATCATCATCAAATTTTTCTATCTTAATAATTGTAGGCTCAGCTTGTTTTGTTTTCTTCTCATAAACTCTCCAACATGTGCTTTAGCCGTAAAGGCATTTTCCCACCAAGAATTCAAGACGTATTTATGTAGAATGATTCAAACGTGGGTTGGAGTGGAATACAAGAGCTAGTGGAACCCACACGTGCTTTTAGCTTAGCTTTTATATTTTTTTTTCTTTTGATTAACAGTGATGCACTTTTTTTCAAGATATTTTATGATGATTAACTTTTTATAGACTCAATTGAACTTTTGTCTTATTCTTTATTTATATTAATTTATAAAATAAAATAATTAAATAATAAGACTAAATTGATTAAAATAAATACAAGATGACTTTGCGTTAACTATTCTAATACAGGTGTTGATGGTTTTCGTCAAGCTGCATGTACAAGTATCCAGATCAGGTAGACCATTGTAATTGAGATGATGAAAGTTGCTACTATATATTTTAGGTTCAAGTCATCAAAGTATTAGGCATCAAATTAATCAAGTTTTAAAAACAACAGTGCAGTGACAGGCCCTCCAATTTAAAGCCTACTAAAGATGCATACAATGCATCTCCAGATTCTTTCTCTTGTTTGATTTCCCAATTGCATCAGTGCCTGAGTCACAAGCAAATAGTGCTTCGATGCAGGATAAATTGTTTTACATTTATCTATGAATATTTGTGTTCTCAAAGAAGATTATATTTACTGCTATTAGATGTGAACAGGTTGTTGCAATCTTTGTTTTAGAAGTAAATCAGGAAACAAACGGACAAGTTAGTTGAATTTGGGCCTAGCTTTATATGGAGGTAGTCTTATAGGGAGAACCAGAACAGAACAACTACGAATTCTTGCAATTTAAACATACTGTCATACTAGCAAGTATCTCTTGCATTGCACTTTGTTCTTTTTTAATTCAGTTAGAATAAAAAAAATACATAGATTAAAAGAAAAAAAGTGAAAATTATAAAGGTGATGTACATAATAATTAGTTTAAAAGAGAATTTGAATTTAAAATTTAAAAGAAGAAAAGTTAAGAATGATAATATGTCATTCTTTGCTGGAGAGTAAAATAAGAGATTAAGCTACTCTAAAAAATGTGTACTCTAATTTAATAAATAAGGGTGGATAGGGCTTGCCTTAAAATCTAACAATTAGTATTTTTTTAAGTTAAAAAAAATGAAACTTGCGTATTACTTTAAGGAAGGAAGGGAACGTAGGATTTCTCCTCTTTGCATATTCCCTGAACCTACCCATACAGCTATCTTTTCAGGATTGATATCCCAAAAAGCTCTTTATTAGATCACCTTTTCTTACAAGAGGCCCTAACAAGAACTTTCCCACAGCAACAGTAAACTATTACATTTCACTTCAATGCCCAGCCTACACAGTTCAGAATCCCCTATTCCTGCCCTCATCCCCAATACAAATACTCAATCCGAACCAGCAAAAGTTACTGATAGAACAATGTCAATCACTGACTAACAAATAACTAATTCTATTTTGGTATTTCCCAAATGCTTAGCAGTTTTCACCATGATTAAGTGATAAATAATCTTTACTATTAATACTAGATCACAACTCAACATAAATGTTATATGTAGCTATATCAAACAAAGGAATGTCGCAAGAAGGAGCATGGCATCAAGCATCAACTTCTTATAAGCATTGGTTTCCAAGGAAAAAAAGTAGAAATTGAATCTATGCAATTGAAAAAGCTTACAGAAGAAGCTCGTTCTGATTTGAGACGCTTTTCGACAAAGTTGGCAAGTTTTTTTTTATAACGTTCTCTAGTCTCACTGTTGAAACAAATTGCATTGTGTTCCAGTTAGTCAGCCAAAAGTTCACACTTCACAGCAATTCAAGTTAAGGAAACCATATATCACATTAATTTAAAAAAAAAACACAAAAGAGTAAAGAAGAAATAATTCAAAGATAGAGGAACTAGAACAATTTCACCATTTCTCCTTGCAAGACAGTCCTTAAAATCAATTTTTTCAATTAAGTCCTGCATCAAAGAGCTGCATGCCTTATTTAATTTTTCTTTTCAGCAAAGTGGGTGAGTACACCCAAACACAGTAGTACAAAGAGAAACCAATATCACCCCATCTCCCCTAACAAACAGAAAGGAAACTGTCGCCTTGTAGTCTGAAATCAAAAGATAAACAAAAATCATCCAAGAAAGAGTATGTTCTTTATAATAAAGGTATCATGCATTAGTTGTCTTTGTTAGATAGCAGCAATTTGATGCTTGATGCAGATTAGAGATTCTAAATATGCATCATGAATTTCCTAGATATGAACAAAATCCCAAATGTTTCCAAGGCTCCTTTTCTTCTCTGGATGGGGAGTATTATTGATTTGGCAAGACAAAATTCCCTTTTAGCCAACATAAAGTCAGCTAAGCAGATAGCCAGCTTTAAACATATTCATTCATTAATATCCAAGTTCTGAATAACAAGGCCAATAACCTTTCTAGTAGAGTACTAAACTAATGCTATGCATATATATGCACACAGATAAGCATTTCAGTTGGGCTTAGAGATTTTGAAATGATGGTCATGGCCCCACAATGAATCTTCATTCAAACAAAAATTCTCCTTACTTCTTAAAATGCAGTAGGTAATGACAGCCCTTGATAGTGCTTATTTCCTTACAGCTAAATAATCTTAAGATGGTTCATTATTTCCCAGCAATCATTTGCAGTTCTAGTTCTACGAGTTAGCTTTGCATCAAAACAATATATGTTGATTATAACTTACCCTCACAATTTCTTCATAAGTCTCATCATCGATTTCCACAGTGGTAACAATTTCTTTAACATCACCAAGAATCATATTAAGATGCTGATCTTAAGCCTGCAAAATAAAAAATATCCAGATTGTAATTATCTTCAATTCCAAATTAAAAACCCATAATTTTGCCAAAATTGAACACTCAAAACACAATACCAAAACCTAAAAGTTAATGGGAAGACACAGACACAGTGTATAAGTTGAAAGCAACCGAGACCCATTAGAAAATCTTTATGAAAGATAAGAAATTGAAAAGAAACAAGGGGTTTATATTATTATTGTAGGTAGATTAAGCAAAATTGGTGAAAGGAGAAGAAGGAGTCTGTACATGAAGCTTGCCATGAAGCTCTCTATCAGAATGGAGCTTGACGTAGATACGCTCGTCGAGGTTGAGCCTGATGAGATCCAGAGGCTTTGGGCAGTAGATTGACAAAAAAAAAACGTCAATCTATTAATGATTTCTTTGCATGTTGGCGCGACGGCTTTGGGCGAGGCAGAGGTTGAACAGATCTGGGCACCTGCGAGCTTGTGTTGGCGCAACGGCTTTGGGGCAGAGGCAGAGGTTGAACAGATTTGGGCTTTGAGTGAGAATGAGAGTGAGAGAAAGAGAGAGGGTGAGAGTGAGAGCACGAGGGAGAGGGAGGGGAGAGAGTGAGAGTGAGAGCACGACGGAGAGGGAAGTGAGAGTGAGAGTGAGAGTGAAAGTGACAGGGTGAGAGTGAGAGGGAGAGCACGAGGGAGAGGGAAGTGAAAATGGAAGTTTGTGAGGGAATTATTTTTGCTGAGAGGGAAATGAAAATTTATTTTTAAAAAAATATTTTAATTAAAATTTAAAATTAAAATAACGGCGGTTAAAACCGTCGTTTTATTCATTCAACTGCCATTTTTTACTTGTAAAATATGGCAGGTGTATAACTGTCGTATTATACTACATATTACGACAGTTTTTTAGAACTGCCGTATTAAAATTGCCGTAATTTACCTAATTTTTTGTAGTGAGATTTGTTGAATTTTTTGTTAGTTTTCCAATGCCGCAAGAATCAGTTGATTCGATCTCTATAGCCCAATATATGATCCAAATACAGGAACAAGGTAAAGAAATACAAGTTGAATCTGAGATTGCAGCAAACTCCTTGCTCTTTAAGGATCCTTATCCAATCTTTAATTATCCTTATCTTCAAGTTTTCGCATCTAATTGGGATTGTGGATGAGACATAAAATTTAGAGAAGATCTCTTCAAAACTCTATCTTCAGGATCTCCTTATTTATCCAAAATCCTCTAGATTTATCATAAAAATTAGAATATTAATAAAAGATTAGTGGAAGAGACATTTATCTAAAACTTAAATAAGATAATTAAAATCAAATAAAAACTAAATAAAATTAAATAAAAATCTTAATAAATAAACCCAAAGATGTGTGTATTTTTACACTCATCACCTACCATAGTTGAAAGCCCCATATATTTCTCTATCAAAGCCACTTGATGAATGTTGCTCATACTAAGAATTAGATCTCTCATCCCCCTAAGAACATTGGGACTAAAAAATACTGAAGACTTATCAAAGTTTATCCTCTGCCCTAAAGCATTACCATAAAAATCCATCAATTTCAAGATTATGTTTAGATCCTCAAATGTAGCTCGGGAGAAGATCATATTGTCATCCACCAAGAGTAAGTGGGAAACCATGGGAGTTGATCTACAAACTCTTTGGAATTCCTATCTAAATTTAGCTTGAGACAGTAATGAGGACAACGTTTCTGCACATAGGACAAAGAGATATGGAGATAATGTGTCTCCTAGCCTTAGTCCCCGTTGAGGATGGAAGGTGTCTCTAGGAAAACCATTTAAAAGAATAAAGTAAGAAACTATAGAAACACACTTCATTACCAGAAAGATCTAACTTTCTACAAAACCCATATTTCTCATAAGTGCTTCTAGGAAATTTTGTTCAACTCGATCATATGCTTTACTCATATCCATTTTCATGGCCAAGTATCCTTCTTTTGAAGACCTCTTGTTCTTTAGAGCATGAATGAGCTCATAGGTAATTAGAACATTGTCTGTGATATTTTGATTCTGCACAAAAACACTTAGTGTCAGAAATAAGAGAATGCAAAATGGCTTGCAATCGGTTTGCAAGAGTTTTGCTAATGATCTTATAAATAACATTGCATAATGAGATCAATTTGAAGTGAGACATTATTTCTGGATTCTTGATTTTTGGGAATAAGAACAATAAAGGTGTGGTTCAGATCATGATCAAGCTCACCTCCATTTAGAAAATCTAGTACTATCTAAATGACATAATTTTCCACTAAGTGCCAATATTTTTTATAGAATAATGCAGGAAGCCCATTAGGTCCTAATGATTTAGTATCCCCCACCTGAAATAAAGCTTCCTTCACTTCTAATCTTGTGTAAGGAAAAGATAAGAAAGAATTCATTTCAAAGATTACCTCATTAACATTATTGTCTAAGGCCACCGAAATGTTGATGCACTGAAAAGTTGCAAAAAGGTTCATGAAATAAGATTGTATGTGTACTTGTTCTATTGCTTGTGGACCTCTCTGTCAAGCCTAACCTGAACGTTCCCATCACCCTTTCTGCCATTGTTCCACATGAATTTGTACCCCTTAAAACCAATATCCTGCAAGCCATAGTGATCAATAGCCTCCCTAAAATCGTGAATATGTCAGTTTGGTCTTAGATTTCCTGTTTTCTCATGCTGCTTCATAATCACATTGAAATCCCCACCTATAATCCAAGGCAAAGAATCATCATGATATAGTTTTTTAGATGCTGCCATGAAGCCTATCTGTTAGAAACAACTAGAGCACCATAAAAACCCTTAAAGCACTATCTTCTATCATACTAAGGTGATTTGATCCTAGTATCAGTGACATCTAGCTACAACCGAGTGATCTCTGCCTCTACTTTCGGTCTTCAAAGAATCTTAATACCACTCCTTCTCTCCACACTTCTACTCCATAGCCATGAGGGTAACCAGCCTTCCATCTAAAAGTAGAGAACTCGTCACTAGAAAGCTTGGTCTTTATAAGAAAGACCACCTTAGGATTATGTTGCCTTACTAGGAGGTGAAGAGCTGGAACTGCCTGTGGGGTTCCCGAGACCATGATAGTTCCAAACTAGGATTTTCATAGCTCTCGGTGAGGGTCGCATTTCGTCGTTTTCATAAAAAACAGACCTGCCTCCACTTCCTTGAATATGATTTTTCACGATACTGGAACATCATCTACCTCCCTTTCAAAATAACTTTCAACTAACTTTTCGAGTGACCTCTTCTCATTGCTTGTTTCTAAGCCACACTTTGCTTATAGGTTTATTGCTCTCACCACTCTCTTCCACTTTTTGTTACCTTTAGAGTTATTGCTACCAAGTTAAATCTTGGGCAGGGAAGTGACTTCTTGTTCTCTTTCTTGCTCCCTTCATGTTGAAGTGACTAGAGCCGCCCCATCATTCTGAACAGTAATTTCAAGATCCTCTATTAGGGAGTCTGGTATACTCTCTGCTGTTACTGCAATTATTTGACCTTCCTCCTACAAACTGCTTTCTTGATGATTCTCATTATTCACTAGTATAGAATCATTGTTGGTCTACTCAAGGTTAGGCAGGACTGCTATGGTTGAGTTCATATGCAATCCATACTAGAAATTTATCTCTCATCCATCTACCAATTCACAATCATCAATCCCATGTCCAATAATATCGCAACCATAATAAAAATTTAGGAGTCCTTCAAATTAAATGAAGAATCACTGGGGTTTCACATTAGGGTTAACCTTGATCATAAATCCCCATCGCAACAGTTTTGTTATGTCTAAATCAACCCTATTTCGACAGAACTACCCCTGTGATCTACCATGTTTATTGACATCTATATCAATACACTGACCCAACACATCACCAATTATTCTTCCCATCCTCTTGTTCATAGTAGTAATTGGTAAACCCAAAACCCTGATATAGAAAGCCTCCATTTTAACTGAATTTTTGATGGTCTTGCCACTCCATCATATTCCTTCACAACTAACAGGTGTTTATCAGAAGACCAAGGTCTACCCTAGAGAACCCTATCGTAATCTTTTTTGCTAGTGAATTCAAACAAAGCAAGATTATCACTCATCTTCCTAAACTCCATGCTTTTGATAGGCCTCCATATTTTTGCATCATTCTACACATGGCCATTAGATTGTATGGCCTAATACAGATTAGACTTGCCATCAACAAATATTAAGTGGTGTTGCTCGAAGAGCCTCCTCCCTTTTGCTCACATGGTATAAGAGTTGTTTCCTTTCCTGACCAATGAAGCACCGGTATGGCTCCCAGGCCGCCGTACCGATGTCCAGTACGTATCGAAAATGGAGGCATATACGGGTTGCCGGAAAACGTATGGACAACTCATTTTTGTCGAACACTTTCCAAAATGCTCTGAAACGTCCCAAAACGGCCAAAAATGCGTAGATGGTTGGTGAATCAAGTCAATCCAAAAAAATCAAGATTTTTTAGGATTAAACTTGTCTAATAGATTCAGCTTATTTAACTCACCTTAGCCTTAGATTTTGAATCGAAAAATACTCATTCACCCATGGTTTTCTAGATCTGCAACCCCCTTCTTTGATCTGCGACTGTAACTTTTTCGGCGACTCTCCGACCTTCGTCTCCAACCTCTGTTGTGCATGTGTCCGTGACACGCTGTGGCATAGCTTGCTGCAGCACTAAAGCTCGTCTCTCCTTGCTCAAAGCTTATCTCATCTCTCCCTGCTTGAAGTCTCTCAGTCTACCACTCTCCCTGCTCGAAGCTCTCTTACGCAATTACTATTTCATCTCCTCAAAATAGAGACTTTCTAGTGGAAGCCAAAACTATTTGTTAGATTTTCCACTTTTTAGGTACAACACATGAAAGGCCAATGGGTAAAGGCGTAACACGTTAGTCACTTAGTTGTTGATGGCTTTAAGCCTTTAAGGCTATTATCTTTTGTTTTTTATTAATATGATAGTCTTCAGACTATTCAATTTGTAATCTGTCACTTACTCACACAGTATGGTAATGCATATTTATGAGTTATGACTAAAAACGAAAAGCTTTCAAGTTTCAATATTTTAATTGACTCACCATTTTGAAACTATTAATTTAATTATGATTGAAACTTTTCAATTGATTCAATGTTTTGGAACTATTAATTTTTAAAATTTTTATTGTGACTCTCTTCTTTTAGTTATAATTTTTAATGTTTAAAATTCTTATAACTTATAAATTTTAGTACGTGATTTTAATTTTATGATACTTGATTAATTTTATAAATTATAATTTCTTTTTATCAAGTATCACTTTCTATTTAGAAGAATTACTCTTTATCTTATAATTTTTATGAGGTTAACTCAGTTTTTTTATAAAAATATTTTAAAGTTGAA
Organism: Ormosia emarginata; assembly: GCA_029884605.1. Taxonomy (NCBI): domain Eukaryota; kingdom Viridiplantae; phylum Streptophyta; class Magnoliopsida; order Fabales; family Fabaceae; genus Ormosia; species Ormosia emarginata. The sequence goes on along the minus strand of JAQQTP010000062.1, from coordinate 24,426,419 downwards.
TAATATATTTTTAATATTTAAATGAATTATAATTTTTGGGTTTAATTTTTCGTTTCTAACAAATTTTTATTTTTTAGATCAATCTCTAAGAATATCTGAGGCTAATAACAATTCTAACAACATAATTAGTAAATTTGTTATTGATGACAGACCAAAAATAGTTATTTCTCTTTGGGCTTATGTCATAAGAGATGAAGTCCCTGCTCCTGGGGGGTGGTGGAAATAGAGGATGTGTATGTAACTTTTGCCAGAACCAATATTATGGTTCATATACTAGAGTCAAGACTCACTTGGTTAGACTTACTGGTGTTGGAATTGATAGATATCCAAAGATGAATGACGAATACTTAGTTGAAGTTCATAAAGTTGTTGAGTGGACTGAAGAATCAAGAAAGCCAAGAAATGTTCCCATGCCTCCTACATCTATTAATGACAACTCATTTCAACAATCATCACAACTTATGTTAGGAAATAAAAGAAGGGTAGGTAACCCTTTAGTTAGATCTTTTAATGTTAGAGCTAGATAACAACTTAAGTCTGAAATTGCTAAGATGTTTTATTCTGCCAGTTTGCCTTTCAATCTTGTGTGCAATCCTTATTACATTAGTTCATATCAGTTTGCTGTAAATAATTTTATTGATAATTTTATTCCTCTTGGTTACAATTCTCTAAGAACTATATTGTTACAAAGGGAAAGGGCAAATGTTGAGATATTACTTGAGCAAATCAAAGGGACTTGGAGTGAAAATGGAATAAGGATAGTAACTGATGGATGGACTGATGCGCAAAGGAGACCACTAATTAATTTTATGGCCGCTTCAGATGGAGGTCCTATATTTTTAAAGGCCATTGATGGTTCTAAGGAGATAAAAGATAAGAATCACATAGCAAGCCTAATTAAATCCACTATTAAAGGGGTTGGACAAAAAAAAGTTGTCCAAATTATCACTGGTAATGCCCTTGTGTGTAAGGTAGCTAGACTTCTTATTGAAAATGATTATCCTCATATTTTTTAGACTCCTTGCGTGGTGCACACACTCAATCTTGCTCTGAAAAATATCTGTGCGGCTAGAAACATAGAGAAGAATGAGGTTGTTTATGAAGAATGTCATTGGATCACTTTAGTTCGTGATGATGCTATGTTTATTAGAAATTTTGTCATGAATCATTCTATGAGGCTTACCATATTCAATGAGTTTGTGACTTTAAAACTACTTTCCATTATCAAAACAAGGTTTGTTTCCACAATAGTCATGTTGAAAAGACCAAGACTCATCAAACATGGTCTCCAAAATATGGTTATTAATGAGAAAAGGAACACCTATAGGGATGATGATGTTGGAAAGGCAACACATGTGAAAGCAATTATTCTTGATGATTCTTGGTGGGATAAGGTGGATTATATTCTTTCTTTCATAAGACCTATTTGTAATATGCTTCAATTATGTGATACCGATAAGCCTATACTTCAGTTGATTTATGATATATTACTCAATAATTAAGCAAGTAAAGACTATAATATTCTACCAAGAAAGGCTCGAAGAAGGAGGGACATCATCCTTCTATAATGTTGTTTATCGAATTCTTATTGATCGGTGGACAAAAATTTGCACACACTTGCATTGCTTAGCACATTCACTAAATTCGAGGTAAATTCAAATGATTCTTTTTGAATTTTTATTTTTAAAATTTAATTTGCTGCATTTATGGTATTAATATTAGTAAAGTTTTTTTATTAAATAAGTATTATAATCAGCAATGACTTCAACAAGAACCAAATAAAGTTCCTCTACATAGAGATCATGAGATTTCCAATGAAAGACAGAAGTACTTAAGAAAATATTTTACTGACCCTGGCAAAAGAAGAGAGGTAACAAGAGAGTTTTCTAAATTCTCTGGAGAGCTAGACGAATTTGGCCTTTAAGATTCTTTAGCGGATAAAGTTCTTTTAGAGTCAAAAGAGTGGTGGATAACTTATGGTTCTGGAGCCTCATTACTCCAAAGGCATTACCTTGAAGCTTTTTGGACAACCAAGTTCATCATCATGTTGTAAACGGAATTGGAGCACCTATTCTTTCATTCACTCCATGAAGAGAAACAAGATTAATCCTAAAAGAGCTGAAGATTTAATATATGTACATACAAATCTTCATTTTTTGTCTAGGAAGAACGAAAAGTATAATAGTGGAGAGAGCAAAATGTGGGATCTCGTTGGAGATGAATGAGTGTCGTTTGATGGTGCTGAAAGCCTTGAGATTGCATCATTATCACTTGTTGAACTGGAATTAGAGAAACAGTTATTATCAGCGAATAATGAATAGTTTAATTTTCAACAATGACTTTAGTATTTGATGAAACTATTTGTTTTGTACTTTGAAATTTTTTTATGATTTATCTGCTAATACTTAATATTTTGAGTTATTTAAAATGACATGTTTTATAATTTTTTTATATGTATATTATGTCGTATCCTAATTTTTAAGAAATTACCGTATTCTCGTACGGTACCCATATCATACTAGATAGTCATACCTGTATGCATCATAGCCCTTGACAAAGATAACTTTTTGCACTACACTACCAATTATTTTGCCATCCTCCAATGACACAAACACTCCAAGAAAACTTCACTAACCAGAAACCCTCACCTCCCACTAAGGGAAGACTCCCTGACAGAAGTGAGACTATAATTTCTATAAACACTCTAGCGGTGCCAACAAGAACCCTAGAGTTCTTAGGAACATGCCAAAAATGATACTTAATATTTCTAAAATGTAAAAATATATAAAAATTATATTAATTGGTCACCCCAAAAATTTATTTTAAGATTTGCCACTGCTATTATTCCTTTATTCTCAGCAATAATATGGACATGGTTGAGTGCATATAAGAAGCACTCCTATGCTATCTATATCCACTAGCAAAAGCAAGGTTTCATTAAAAGCAAGCTAGAAAAATAAAGGATGAAAAAAAAAAAAGAGCTTTTTGATATGTGGAATGCTTTTTAGGGAATATCTAATATGAACTACTTACAAAGTAGTCTATAGATGGATTATAACTTTTGAATTATTGATTTATTGTTAAAATAAATCAATAGTTTAAATTAAAATAAAAATTTTAACTAGTAATATTCATATTTATATAAAAATTTAGTTAGGTCATTTTTTTATAATAATCAGATTTATAAATAATTTATAAATTTTAATCGATAATTTTTTCATACACTTAAATTTATATATAGATATTATCAAATTAAAAAAAATAATTCAGTAATAAATTCAAATTTATTAAATCCATATGTCATAAAGAACCTTCGAAAAGTACAAGGAAGATAGAGAAGCTTTGGTAAATCATAATCAACCAAAACCAAGATATACAAACTAAATTAATTATAATTTATATGTAATGAAGTTATTTTTAATCGAAAAAGAAGATAGTCCAACAAATTAAAATTTTAAAATAAGACGACTACATAGTTCTGGAATAAAAGATATTTTACTTAAAAATTTGTTAGCAAATTGTATCGCGGACAACTATTAGTATAAATAGGTTGGCCTAGGTTCTCTCAAAATAGGTGAAAGCTGTTTTGCAAAATACTAGCGCGTCCGGAGTCTGTGTTCACCTATTTATGAAAAGATAAAAATAATTTAAAAATCTTTTTAAAAAACTATATTATATAAATGTCTTCAAATAAGTTAAGAAATTTATACTTTATAATATTAAAACAAGTATAACTTTAAATAAATTTGTTATATTATGTATAAAGTAAATATATTATATATAATTAATGAAATTATGAAATTAGTATAAATTTTCAATTATATTTAAGAGTATTATTAAATACATATTAAGGAATAAAAACAAGATTTATTACTCATTCCTAATTACTTAAAGAAGAAAATGTTAAATATTTTTTATATTTTTAAAATATTAAATGCTTACACTTTTTATATTTAATAATTTTGATTTTTTTGGTAAATTAATAATTTATATTTTTATTCCTTAGATGATAAAAATATATATAAAAATGTGTGCCTATAATTGAAAGACAAAAATAATAAATTTGGGAGAGTAAAATCATGAGCATAATACCTTCTGACAAAGTTTTGTATCCGTCATACTTCGTTATCACTCATAAATTGATAAAAGTAAAACATCCAACAATATTAAAACTAAATCCTTAGACATACATTCTTGGTTGACATATTTAAGCATTAACTACAACAAAAGGTCAGTTTTACCCATTTCGTTGAAGCGATGTGATAAATCTTCACAAAATTACTGAACCCAATAGCTTCTAATGGATACTGTGGCCTCTGAAAACATGAACATCAAGCACTGCATTTTCTCTATTGATGAGCTTGAAGATACAAACATCTCCAGCTTGCAATTCACTTTCTTCTGCAAATAAGGACCAACCAGCAGATAGCTTGCCTGAAGCTTTGTATCCATCATAGACAAAGCTTACAGGCCACAATTTCTTTCCAAACCGTATAATCACAGTCCGCTTCTTTTTTCCAAAATACTTCCTGACAAAGACACATGGTACACCCTGCATCAAGTGATATTTTCATCACCATCAGAACAAAGCCTAATAGTCCATGAAAGTCAGAAAATATAGTAATACCTGCGGTCTAGCATGGTATAAAAGTATCCATACATATAAATGTATTTTGCTACTTAAGCTTACCGGTCTGGCTTTCCCCAGATAACTTTGCCTTATATTGACTATGAAAAAGGGAATTTCTGAAGTGAATTTCTTAGCTTCTTCCAGAGATCCGTTTGTCCCTGGGCAGGGACTAATCAACAGTGATGTTGTTTGACTTGCATTCCCACCTAAGATATGCCAACAGAAAATCATTAAGTTTAAAGTTGCAATATGCAGCATTTTGAAATATCTTTATTAGCATTTTAACTGAATTCAACTTTATCTTTTCCTTGGGACTAAAAAGATATTAGATATGAATACATCACCCAAGATAGAGGTCTAAGACTCTTAAGATTTACCGATATTGGTAAAAACAGTTATACATTCAAAATCCAGGATTCTCTCTGGATCTGAGCAATTACCTGCATCTCCTTGAACTGAATATAGGGAAGAAAATTACAATCTTTGTTATGCAGATCAATAAATAATACTTTGAAAGAAAGACAACTTGGATTACCTTGTGAAAGAGGGCAACTTGGTTCTTCTGCAACTCGAAAGATGAATACTTTGAAGGAAAGGCTTTGTTTCCTCTTGGTCTGCAAAAAAACACACACATCCCCAACATTCAAAGTATTATCTGATGCAAATTTCTTCCATCCAGCATTAATTTTGGGAACATGATAAATAGCAGACCAAGTTCTCCCATCCGAGACCTGAAGGTGGACAACCCCTTGCGTTTTCTTCAAATAATTTTCTGCAAATTGTAATGGTATTCTCTGGATTGATTTTACAAGGCAGAAAATATAAGAACCAAGAAGTTACAATTTCTGCTTCAACCAAAGGATAAGAAACTATCTTCACAGTTACAAAATGAAGCTGATTCATGACAAGCATATATCTACTCAAAATCTCACCAAGGAATATCCATTAACATGAGAAGACTTCATGACAAGAATGAAAGATGGATTTTTGGATCTGAAAGTTGTGGCTGTGATTGAAGCTACAGTAGTTTTAGCAGAAGTTAACTGTTCCACTTTTGGGCATTTAGTGCTAAAAATACCTCCAACCATATCCTCTGAAAAAGTGAGAGCAGTCTAAGAACAACATGGGTATGTAATACAAATATGACCTCAAAATGTCAATCGGATCCACAAAATGAGAAGGATAATATGATCATAAAATACATACCATCCAATTCTTGCTTGGCAGATATACTTATTGGCATATCAAAGTTTGTCCCTTTAGACTGACTACCTTTAGATTGGATATGTTGAGTTAAGTTTTGCGGATTGGAGCTTCTTTCAACATCTCCAGTTTTGCTAGTTCTCATTTTCTTACGAGGTTGAGGAGATGACATTGTTGATTTGAGTCTAGTCTTCTGGCATGGAGATTGCTCATCCAAAATTTCAACAGAATCTTCACTGATCTGGTCAAGGCTGTCCTTTACATCATGAGCAACATGGAAAGTATAGTCTATTTCAAGGGCACTCATGTCAAATATGTGCACATCAAAATGAGAAGTTCCCTCGTATTCAAACAACACCAAGTGCCCATGATCTAGAGAGTAGTATCTAGCAAATTCTTTCCAACCCTTTTGAAACCAAATCTCATCATCATGTTTAGTCCAATATACTTTCCACTTAGTGCCATCTGGAGGTTTGAGAAACATTGGGTTTGACAGACCACCTCCATATTTCCTTGTGAATTTGTTTGGGATCATCTGCAAAGAACATGCTCTTAGTACGGACAATCACAAGCATAACAGAGAAGCATAAAACCCCACTAGTCTTTACCTAATCACTGGGAAAAATGGCTCTCTGCAATTTCCTAATCAATTCAAATTCATGAAAGAGAGAACTTTGTGCATATTCAGGACCATGCATGCTGGCACACAGGTACTTGTTTCAAACACTAAGACTCACTTGAGGAGCCTTTTATGCTGCTTCAAACCAACTTTTACTCAAATTTGGCCTAATAATTAAGAAGTAGGAAAGGTATAAAGTATAAACTAATCATGCATGTGTATACTATAGCTCTGTAGTGTTCTGTGACATTCTCTTCCTCACAGTAAAAATCCCAAAGAAAAATGAAAATGCAGTGAGAAACACAGTGGGAAGAGAGGATGAAGGTAAGAATGCTTACAAGCTTTCCATCTGCAAGACTTGTTCTAACAATAATCTTGAAGAAAAGGATTGCAGTGGGCAGAGGATGCTTATTTCGCCGGTCACAAGGGGAAGTCATGGGTCTTGAGACTTGAGATTTGAGAGTCACAAGGGGCTTTTTGACTTGACAAATGCAACTAATAAACAAGGAAAGCTGCTTGAGATAGAATGGGAAAAGTTTAAAAAAAAAAAATTCATTTGTTATGTCGCTTCTGTCTCAAAATTATATCATTTTTCTATGTGGTCATTTTAATCTGTAGATTCTAGACTGAACTCTACAGTTGAGAAATAGCAAATAATAAAACAAACGCATCATATCTGTTATCAGTTAAGCATACGACTCCAACTCAACTAAAAATATTAGTTCATTTAAAAAGATTTGTTCACTTATTTATTAAATAGATACACAATTTATTAATATTTGATATATTATTATTTTAATCTAATTTATAAATAATTATTTCTGTAACACAATTTTTAATAAAAATATTAATTATTATGACTTAAATTTATAAAAAAAAATTAATTAAAAAAATTTATTAAATAAAAAAAATTATAATTTAAATATTACATTAAACTTTCTTATTTATTTCATATAAATTATAATTTTTATATTTTTATATTAAATAATATTTTTTTTTTCATATTCTATCTAATATTATTTATTATACATATTTTTTTTATTATTTTTTTTTTCAACTATATCTCTTAAAAAATATAAATAATATTTATACTCTATTTAAAAGTATACGATCATTTTTATTGTATAAATTATTTACTCCATGCAAGTATCGTATCAATATCATATTATAGTCCAATGAAGGAACAATAACCATAAGCCTCCTGCGACTTGTCACTCAAGTCTTTTCTTTGCTCCAAACCCCATGAACAGGATAATAACAAAAATTTTGCATTTATTTTTCTCACTTTATTTAGGAGGAATCCACTTTATTTAATGTAAATAAAAAAAATTTATATTTAATTTTATATTTTTATTTTATTTTAATTTTATAATTATTTAATAAAATAAATAATAATCACAAAATTAAAATAAAATAAAAAATATAAAATTAAATATAAATTTTTTTTACATTAAATATAAATAGACTCCTCTTTATTTGATTGGTTATCATCCCAGTCGGCCAGTCCATTCTCTTTCCGTCTACCTATGGCATTGCACTATTCCAACAAAACCACATGAAATGACTTGTAAGTTTCCCAATTGAATTCAATATTTTAGTAATTTAGTCACATTCCTTCAATATGTTCAGTATATTGCAACTTACACCGTTAAACAATTTTACATTCCTTCAACGTTAAACATTTACTTGATTGATAATACAAATACTAATAATAAAGTATATTTTTCATTGTATAAAAAAAGTATATTTTTCAAACAATGCAAATAAACTAATAATAAAATATATGTATTTCTTAAAAATGTAATTTTCAATGGATGGAGAGAAAAATAAATGTATAGCATCTCATGTTAAATGAAATAAATAATTACCAAATTGAGATCTGATTACATTTTTGTCTTTAAGCATAATTTTTAATTTATTAACGTGGTTTTGTCTTAATTTGATAAAAAGATAAATTTAATCAAATAAATATGACTAAATAGAATCAACAACAATTGACACAATTAGTTAAAACTACATCAATTAACTTGGTCAGGATCTGATTTTTGCTAGGGTTCATTATCAGTAGATTATCTATAAATATTTTCATAAGTGCTCAATAAATTTATAGGTCTCTCATGATCCTAAGATAGGACAGTCACTTTTAGTCTTAAGTTTTTAACTAAAAAAAATGAATAAATATATATAATTTCAACCACATTTGTGTATAACTTCAAGTAGTAAAGATATGATATATGGTTATATGCAATATCATAAGTCTGTTAATTCTTTTGACAAGTAAACATTTAATATTTTGATTTTATTAATCTCAATTTAAATTATATAAATATCCTGTAATATCTCAAAGGTATATATCTAATCTCAAACACTACTCACCTTGTACACAATCTAACTTGAGCGTCAGAGTGTATTTTCTAGATACTCACCCCTTCGCACCACAGTCCTTACCGCTATGCCACAAAGGATTCCACCTTCAACCACTTATTCAGGTATTCCTCTGAACTTTGTTCAAAATATTAGTGTCATTTGTGGGAAAAGATAAATTTCTTTTCCTATCATCATCATCATGGTTAACACGAGGAGAAAGCAAGCATCTACCTATCAGAATCGCATCTCTGTCACGCAGAACCATTGGTCATCTAGCATCTACTCCTACTCATGAGCTGATCTAGGAACCAGTCGTTTCCCAACCAAAACCCAAGCAGGATGGGGTAGAGACTTCTTTTACTAGGGAGAATTTTTCCCCTCTGCCCGTGCAAATTCTGGTGAGGCAACATCTTGGTCCACAAAGAGCACCTTCTGGGGATGTCAGACAGTGGGTGTCAATGTTGCAACGCCTTGAAACTCATGTAGAGAATGAAGAAGTTTGGTCTCACTGTGCTGAAACTAGTCTTCTGGTGCTATCAAAAGCAGAACTTATCTCTCTGGTTAGACTTTAAGATGAATGCATCCATAACCTGGAAAGAGTTGTTAACTAGGAGAATGAATGTGAGAACTGATCTCTGAGAAGGAATCGAGAAAATTGCAGGGATAGAGCCCATGACAAGGTCCGTGCTTGAAGAAGACAAGAGCAAGACCACAGAGTAAGGAGCTCAGTTTCACAAAACAAACCTTTTTCCAACAAGCTAATAGCCTATGAGATCCCTAAGCACTTCAAATATCCCACAAATATTAAAGCCTATGATGGGACTAAAAACCCTCAAGAGCAACTGGACGTATACATTTCTGCTCTCTTATTTAATGGAGGAGATGACTCACTCATGTGTCGCTTTTCCTCTGTCTTTAAAGAAAGTTGTCTTGAGATGGTTCACTACCTTAACTCCTAAGTCCGTCGTTAACTAGGAGGGTTTGTCATCGCGATTTTTGCTGCACTTCACCACTAGTAAGGTGCAACTAAAATCCATCTTATGCCTTTCCCAGATTACACAAGGAAAGAAGGAGTTTCTCCGAGACTTTATATCCCAGTTTAACAAAGAAATAGTCAACATTAAAGACTGGGATGAAAGAATCGAACTACACTACCTAAGGGAAGGACCCCGCCCTAGGCCGTTTTATTTCTTTCTTGCTAAGAAGGAGCCCAATACCATGAACGAATTCCACTCCCGTGTTGACAAGTACATCAACGTTGAAGACATTCTCTAGGCTAGGAAGCATCTTGAGAAAGGAGAAGATCTTAAACCTAAGTCCAGACAACCTAACCAATAGGGTCGGAACTCAAAGCCACATTTTAAGGAGAAGTACAAAAACTACACTCCCCTCAATGTACCTCGAGCTTAGATCTACTAGGAAGTCATGAACATCGAGTTTAGAGATATACAAAGACTTCATCCCTTGAAGAAACATGTGCAGGGGGACAAATCCAAACAATGTACATGGCATAACGACCATGGTTATAACACGAAGGATTGCATTAACCTCCAAGATGTCATCGAGTCTTTGATCCAAGATGGCTGCTTGGGCCTCTATGTGCGCCAATCTCAGAACAACAACCAGGGAGGGGACAAAACAACAAGAAACGGAGGTATAGCCTTCAGATAAGTCCATCTCCGCCCTACCATAGAAGACATTCTCTAGCCAAGAACGAGAATCCCAGCAGAGGCTCGTCTTGGGGTCATACCCAAAACCAAGAAAGGGTACAACCCCAAGATGACATTCAGGATGGCGACTGCCATCACGCCGAAATAACCTGGATAATTAACACCATCTCGGGGGGCTTCGCGGGTGGCGGTGAGTCAAGGAATGCTAGGAAGAAAGCACTCTGGGATGTACTAAGTGTAGCATCCCTTTTGGGAACTAAGTTAGATAGTAGCACAAGGAAAACTCTGTCATTTCGTTCTCAGAAAAAGATTACGGATGCATAATCCTAGATCATTATGACCTCATGGTCATCTCTGAGATAATTACCATTGCCGAGGTTCGCAGAATATTTGTTGACTAAGGGAGCTCGGTTGATATCATGTTCCTAGCCTTGTTCGAAAAGCTAGGATTATCAAGAAAAGAATTGATCCCATACACCTGCAAGTTGATCGGATTCACATGAGACAAGATCACCCTGGTGGGATATATCGAGAACCACCTGACTTTGGGAAAAGATTCCCTCTTCAAAACTGTCAAGGTGAGTTTTTTAGTGGTTGACTGTCATTCGGCCTATAATGTCATATTAGGTCACCCATCACTCAACGCCTTTAGGGTTGTGATCTCCACACCCCACTTGGCCATGAAATTTTTAGACCACTAGAATAAGGTCATGACAGTTATGGGAGACTAAGCCACGACGAGAAGATGCTACAACGAAAGTCTTAGAATTGCCAAGAAACCTCGAGCCACGGACCAACGCGGTAATTCGACTCCAATTACTACAGACCCAGTCGACATCCTCTTGACTGAAATTTCTTAGTGGTACACACCCCTAACCTAACGGAGAGCTTCAACCCCTTCAACTTGATACCAATCCAGATTAGGTAACCAAGATTGGAAGACATCTGAGTCAAGAAAAAAGATCTTGGTTAACCGAGTTTCTAGAGAAAAAAAAAGGATCTGTTTGCCTGGACCTCCATGGATGTGTCGGGCTTAGACCCAAAATTCATTTGACACCGACTTTCTATCATGAAGACTGCAAAATTGGTGGCCCAGTGAAAAAGAAAGGTCAAACTTGAGAGGCAAGAAGTGATCCATAAGCAAGTGAAAAAGCTCCTAGATGCCGGATTCATCAAGCAGGTCTCATACACCACATGGCTCTCTAATGTGGTCTTGGTAAAAAAGGGCAATGGGAAGTGGCGTATGTGTGTCGATTACATTGATATGAATAAGGCGTGTCTAAAAGACCCATATCCTATTCCCAATATTGACAAGTTGGTGGACAATTCGTCTAGTTCCTGGTTACTTTCCTTCATGGATTCCTATTCCAGATACAACCAAATCCCCATGAACCCAAAGGATGAAGACAATATCGCCTTCATAACCGAGATAGGAAGCTACTGTTACTATGTCATACCATTCGAACTGAAGAATACAAAGGCAACTTACCAACGGATGATGAACAAAGTCTTCAAAGGAAAAATTAGTAAGATACTAGAAGTATACATTAACGATATGATAGTCAAGACGGCGGAGATTAATGACCACATCAAGGAAGAGGAAGTCTTTATCGATATTCGAAAGCACAACATGAGACTAAACCTAGAGAAATGCGCCTTTGGTGTACAAGCTAGCAAGTTTCTGGAGTTTTTATTGACAAAGTGAAGTAGTGAAGCTAACCCAATGAAATGTCAAATCGTCCTCGACATGCACAGTCCACAATCTGTAAAAGAAGTACAACAACTGACAGATTGAATAGCAGCCTTCACACGTTTTTTAGCCAAGGCCACCTAAACATCTCTTCCCTTATTTAAAACTTAAAAAAAAAAAAGAATTTTGAGTGGACCCTAGAGTATGAGATCGCCTTCCAAGAACAGAAGAAGATGTTGTCCACACTACCAATTCTGACAGGGCCAGACTCTGGTGAAACACGTTATGCATATCTCTCTGTCAACAACGAGGCGATCAACTCAGTTCTAATAAGAGAAATGGATGAAGATCAGAGAGTAGTTTATTTTGTCAATAAAGTCCTGCAAGGTCCTGAGATCCAATATAAGAAGATTGAGAAATTAACTAGCCCTAATGCTATTGATTACTGCAAGAAGGCTAAAACAATACTTTTAGTGTCACCCCATGATAGTGAGGACAAACCAACCAATCAGGCAAGTACTGCATAAGTCGGATCTCGTTGGAAGAATGATTGCTTAGTCAATGGAGCTCTCCAAGTTTAGTATTACTTACGAGCCAAGATCGGCTATAAAAGCTTAAGTATTATATGACTTCTTGGTTAAGCTCACACTAGACTCCGGTTATTCTGGAGCACATTCTTGGGCCATCTACGTCGATGGATCCTCGAATCTCAAAGGGAGCAGTGCCAGAGTAATGTTGGAAAATGAAGTCAGCCTTGTGTTGGAAAATTCTTTGAGGTTTGAGTTTCATACTTCAAACAACCAAGCTGAATATGAAGCATGCATCACAGGCATCAACATGAAAAAGGAGATGAGAGCCACTGATATAATCCTATACAGTGACTCACCACTAGCGACATCCCAAATCTGGGGCGAATACCAAACTAAGGAGCCCCTATTACAAAAATACTTAGTCAAAGTTGAAAAGTTGATGGAAAAGCTTTAACAATGTTAAAGTATAGCACATCTTAAGGGAGTAGAACTCCAGAGTTGACATCATGTCAAAGTTTGTCAACACTAAGATCACTGTCAACAACAGGTCTATGATTCAGGACACCTTACTCACTCATAGTATTACAAACAATAAAGTCCTCCTATTGGAAGATGACGCCCATAGTTGCCTACCTCCGAAACGATTCATTACCTGAAGATCAAAAGGAAGCTCAGAAGATAGTGCAAATAATGGCCTATTACACCATCCTTGATAACCAATTATATCATCGCGGGTTCTCATCTCCCTTCCTTAAGTGCCTTAGACCTAAGGAGGCGAAATACGTCTTGACCAAGATTCATGAAAGAAGTTATGGCCATCATTTTGGCAAAAAGTCCTTAGCATGGAAAGCGCTAAGAGCTAAATACTATTGGCCCATTATGGAAACTGATAGCAAGGAACTCATGCAGAAATGCGACCAATGCCAGTGCCATTCAGACATCTAGGCAACACCACCAGAGGAGTTATCTACGATGTCTATCCCCAGGCCATTCTACCAGTAGGGGATAGACATCCTAAGACCTTTCCTCCCAAGCACCAGGGCAGATCAAGTACCTAGTGCTGGCTGTTGATTATTTCATCAAGTGAATTGAGGCAGAACCATTATCCACCATCACCTCTGCACGAATCCAAAAGTTCACATACAATAACATTATCAATAAGTTTAGAATCCCAGAGTCAATTGTCATAGATGGCGGAACCCAATTCACAGATTAGAAGTCCAACGATCTTCTAATCGATGTCAAGATCAAGCAGCATTTCACCTCAGTGGAACATCTAAAGACTAATAGATAAGTTGAAGCTGCCAACCAAGTTATACTTAGAGGGATAAAAAAGAGACTGAACGATGCTAAGGGGAATTGGGTGGAGCAGCTCAATCATGTCTTATGGGCAAATTAGACCACTCCATATTCCTCAATAGGATGAACTCCCTTCAAACTGACCTATGGTTGTGAGGCTATGATCTTGGTGAAAATAAGAAAGTCAAGCTAGAGAAAATAGAACTTTTCTGAAGAAGCCAATCTAAACCTCATCCGCCATGAATTGCACTTGTTGGAAGAACAATGTCACATTGTCTATGTTCGTAAAGCTGCCCTCAAACAGAGGATTGCAACATGATATAATTCTAAAGTGATTCAATGACGATTTAATCCTGGCAACCTTGTGCTACGCAAGGTGGATATCAGAAGAAAAAATGCAAAAGACAGGAAGTTAGTTCATAATTGGGAATAACCATATAGACAACCTTGTTGTGTTGTAATCGCAAGTGCACGATTTCGTCAAGTAATAAAATTATCGATCCACGAGGACTGAGTTTATGACAACCAATTAAGTTTAATTATGATTATCAAGACAAAACTAGTGATGTAAAGTTGTGATGATAGACAAGAACGCAGAAATTAAAATTTAAAAGTAACAAGAAGATAAACTTTGGGACTTAAACACAGAAATTGGTATTAAGAAATCAGTTTTAAGGAATCTAGGATATGGGTTCACCACAATGGAAATCAACAAGTTTGCGGTTCTTTCCTCTCTTCTCAAACTAGGTTATACTTGAAGGTGAATTATCCAAAAGAATTATTGTTTCCTTTCAGAATACAATAACGTATCCAATCTAATCCAATTCCTATTTTCACAACAATTGCATTAAATAGGACCCAATAAGAACAGATAATTCAGTTGAAAACCTCAAGAGAATTAATCTACTTTCGTGATTTAAAAGCTCAGTTCCAGTTTTTAGGGTTCTGAAATCAAGAGTCACCTTTCAGTTCTTCCCTTAATATCAAAGATCATGCAAACATGTGGCCAAGCATATTCACAAACAAGGCTTGGTGTGCCCAAAAACTAAATCAAGAGAAACTTAGTATTAAAGAGGTAGAAATTCATGCATCAAACATTGTCAATTGTTCCAATGGGTTACTACCAAATCCTAGAACAAGGAATTACTCAAACATGTTCATTGAAATACAAGCCATAATAATAATATATCCAGAACAAACCAAAAGAAATTTCCAAGAGAAGAGGAGAAAAACTCTTGTGAAGCCTTCTTGTCTTTCCTTTAGCTTTTCTCCCAATCCAAGAGTCTCTCCTTCCCCTTGATTCAAGCTTCAAAATCTCCTATTTAGGTCTTCTCTTTCGTGCCTTGGCCTGGTGTCCTCTTTTGACAACCCTCCTCCCTTTAAAAAGGAAAACAAATCACTTAAAGCGTGATAATGCGAACCACGGCCGTGGTGGGGACCACGGCCAAGCCGTGGTCGGTCGGGAACTGAATTTCTAAAGCGATTCTCAACCACGGCCGTGGTGTACTCCACGGCTAGGCCGTGGTTGAGTCTGTTTTTCTTGTTTGCTTTTTTCTTGACTCCCAGAACCATGGCCGTGATGGAAACCACACCCAGTGCCGTGGTTGAGTCTGTTTTGCCTCTTTTTAGTGCACTTTGCTCCTAATTCAATATCAATTCAACTTAGCTCAATTCCACCTCTTTAAGCTTCAATTTGCCTCGTTCTGCATTACAACACATGCCAAGTTATCCGAACTAAAAGAAAAAACGAATGATGAAATAAACAAATATGCATAAAAGACTATAAAAATGCATGCAAAATGTATGCAAAATGTGATGTGGAATCACACACATCAAACTACGTCCAAAACCAATATAGGAGCCTATACACTAGAAACTCTAACTAGCAAGACCATTAAGAATTTCTGGAACATGGATAAGCTAAAGAAATATTATAGTTAAATGCCTTTAAAGTGTTACTTCTATCATGTAAAAGACATGTTCTAACGTGAATAAATCAATTATATCTTCAACATTTGCTTGCTCTTTTTATCTACGACTATTATAACTCAAAAGGTTATCACACCTTAGAGAGGTTCGAAGAATATAAGGTCTGAAAAGGAACAGACATTCTAACATCTGTGCATGATGGCCAAACAAAGGAATCCACTTGACCAATATCCGAGTTCAAGAAGTGTATTCAAGGGTTTTCACTTGCACCTTAATGAGCCTAACCTTAACCCATAAACTGAACAGGTTTACAGAGGTTAAGCGTATTCGACCGTAGCTCGGGACAGTGGACTCCACACTAAGAGGCTTCCGTGTCATCCATACTTTGCAATTACTACATTAAACTTAACTCATAAACCTAAAAAAAGTTTAACACGGTTATAACATTAAACTTAACCTATAAACCTCAAAAAAGTTTAACGCGGTTACTACACTAAGCCTAACCCATAAGCCTAGAAAGTGTTTAATGCGGTTATGAGCATTGCACCATTGCTTGGGATAATGGACATTACTCCAAGAGGCTTCCATGTCATAGTTTTACACCAAAAATTGACTAAGTGTAAAAACACTTCTAAGCGAACCCGACCACTGAGATTGAGCATTGGACTCATCTCGGTGACGGTAGTACGAGTATTCGCTAAGTCTAAAATGTCCACCAAGATCGTGCATTGGACCTATCTTGGCTGAATAAAGTCAATAATACACTAAGTATAAGTAGAATTATTGAGATCGAACGTTTGACCAATCTCAATGAGGAAAAAGGAAAAGATAATAGATACAAAAAGTGCAAAGTATTTAAGTTAAAAGGCGTCTGAAATCAAGACTTGTCCATGTACCAATTTTATAAAACCCCACGCAGTGGGAAAATAAAAAGCAAGAAATAAAAAGAGCTTGATCAAGAGTCCTCTGAGGTCCCTTCCACGATGGTCTCTGAGGTCCTCACCTCCGTTTGGCTGTCCTCCGATGTCCCATCTCCCTCCTCTTCACCGAGAGCCACCTAGAAGTAACTTGGTCAACTAGAGCAATCGCGGGAGTGGTATCTGCAATTTGACTATGCCAAACTAACTTCATCAAACCAATATTCACCTCATTAAGATCTGGGTTTAGAAGGTGGAGTTAGGCAAGATTATTTGCGAATAATTCATCCACAGACTTAGACCATTCATCTTCAAGCACCACAATCTCTTCATTCAGCTTGGCCTAAGTCTAATAGAGAAATTCGTTTTTAGCTAGGATAGTGGCAAGGGTAGACTTGGAAGAAGCTAAGTGTTCTTTCAATGTATTCTCCCGAGCTACCCTTTTATCGACTTGGACCCAAAGTGTGTTCACCTCAACAACTTGGACCTAGAGATTGACCACTTTGGCAGCCTTCTTACAAAGGGAGTGGACTTCGGCCTGGAGCCCAGTGATCTCGGCCCTATACAACTTGAGCTCTTAAGTAACTTGAGCTAACTGCCCATCTTTTTGGGCAACAAACAGCTCAAGACTCTGATTTCAAGCTAGAGGTATCTTTCCAATTCTTGAGCCCCACGAATGGACTCAAAAGCCTCTTCTAGAAATCGAAGGACAGAGGCGTTGTACAAGCACCGAATTTGAGCATCCTGGAGGAGCTCCACCATATCATGCTTTCAGAGCACATCTGAATTGATGGGAGACAAACAGGTGTTGTCAATGATTCTTCCAGGGTCAACCCTTCTGCCCCACACCGACCCAAATAAAAACTGGAGTGGAACACCCTCCAAGATTGCTAAACTCGGACTAGTAGGAGCCTCGACAAGACTAGCCTCGGAAATCGACCTTTTCCCCTTTTGCTCCATGTGCTTGTCAACTTTTCCTTTTTAAGTGCAGAGAGGCTACACAAGCAAACCAGGTTTTGCCTCTTATATTGCTGTTGCAGGTGGAGGTGAAGGAGCGAAAACTATGACCCTCAGAGTAGTAACTGGAGCCCAAGATCCATAAGCTCCCACCCTCCTAATTGTTATACGTTGGGCTAGAAGCTCAAGTCCACTGAGGGGCACCATGCTTTCTGAAAAATGAAAACAAGTGTTACAACACTTAGAAAGTTTGAAATGTAAATGAATTAGATATATGTAAGACGAGATACCTAGTAAAACCTTTACAGAATCAATGGGTTCATCGAAGATATCTTTATAGTATATGGCCCCTCTCGTATTGACCCAATCAACAAGAAAATGAAGGATCTCTGACTCATCCTCAAGGAGCTCAGAGATCATAGTTTCAATATCTTTTATCCTCTACTCTCATACGGCTTGAGTCTAGTATAAGTAAAGACAAGGTTCACCGTCCGGGGTAACAAAAAAATATGTTGACCCCGGAGCCCCTTCAATTCTAAAGAAATTATTCTTAAAGTTTTTGAAGGACTCTTGATAAGGCTTGAACACCTTGCGTCCGACCTAAACTTGCAAAGTGACCCACCCTTTTTTATGACTATTCCTGGAGGGTAAGAACTAGGTGAAAGGGAAGAAGAAGGAGCGGACAGAATATGGCTAGTCAAAAACCTGACATACGAGTTCGAAAGCCCGAATGAACCCCTATGCGTTTAGGTGGAGTTGGGTTGGTGCCACTCGCAAATGGTTGAGGACCTCGATCTTGAATTCGGTGAACGAAAGTCGAACCCCTATCCTTATAAAAAAACACCTCATACATGTAAATGAAGTGATCGTCTTCCGTTCAAGTTGAATAAAGTTTTTCTTCCTCGAGCAGATGACGGATGGCTAACTCCTTATTTCTCAATCCGTTTATGGTCAGTTGCAAATATTGCTACTTCTCATATATATCCCTTGCACTTACAACATTTGAGGGAGTCCCCAAGACCTTTGGGTTGACCCATTGATACAGGCCAACATTATGAGGGAAGATGAGCTCCCTATGCTCTGATGGTGTCGTTCTCCGAGTTCGAGCCATAACGTCACCTACAGAGGCCGCACTTATCTTAGATTCATATAAAGGTTTGCTAAGATTCCTTAACTCTACCATGAGCTCAGAGAGCGAATGAGCTAGCCCTTGCCTTTCCAGCTCTTTGGCACAATCCACTCTCTGGATTGTCTCTAAGATCCTCATCCTAGTTAACAAACTTAGAGCACCATCAGAATCCCCACCGTGAGCCTGACGCCTTCGTCGTGACTAAGGCGGTAGGGATAGCGAACTACTGAGAATTTCTACAGATACACCACTATTTTGTATTGTTTCCTTATTACTATTCCCAAACATTTCCTCTCACAAAAAGGTGTTTTTAAGAAAGGAAAAAGGGTAGAGAAGGAGAGTATCTTAGATTTAAACGGTGAAAAGGGCTAGAAAATGGCTGAAAATCACTAACAACCACAACTAAAGCTTGCCAGAAATTGCCTTATTCGCCGAAAGGGAATAGCAAAATTCCAGAGAAGGAGAAAAGTTGGAGGAGAAAACCCCTACTCCTATTTATAAGTGAGGGAAACCTCTCTAACCGTTGTCATGAATATGGGCATAAGTGTCTCTTCCATATCATTTCAAAATTTGAAAACGGCTAATCATGACATTACAATTCCTAAACGACGACTTCCACTATTCTTCAATCATGTGGCGTACTGTTTCTAAACAAAAGCAATGGAAAGGACAATACTCAAAACTTTAGAAATTGAAACGACACGTGACATTTTAAAATGATACTCAAGTCGGATCATGGGCTTTCATCAAGATATCATAGTAAAATCATAATACAAATTTTGGTTCCAGACTGAATCACACTCAAATTGGACGGGTCCCACAAACAAATCTATATGGGGCAACCTATTACATACCCCGGATAACGATATGATGACTTAAGCAGAGTGATCTATTTCAAATCCTGGCCTTACTCATTAATCTCAAGGGCATCTATGACATCACAGACCTCAACCTTTTAGAAAAAAATATCATGAGATCCGGCATTTTTTAAATGACTTGGATCCCTTTGTCCTATGTGTGTTTTGTGCTCCTACTAAACTCGAATATCTTGACACTTAGATGTCACATCTAAGTGTCAAGTTAAGAGCAACTGTTCTACACCGGGTTACAGGTTAGTGGTTCAGAGAGCAACCCGACCCACCAGAATAGGATCCAGATATTTATATACACTATTAGATAAGTACATTTATTTATTTATGAAGAGCAAACCTCTCATAGAATCCCTCATAGATATGAACACTAATTCTATCCCACAAAAATAAGAAAATTAGTTATAAGAAATAATAATCTCAGAGATTTTGGTCCTAAATAATAGCATTCAATTCATATTGAATTATGATTCTCATCACCTTAGACAATCCTATAAATACCTTGAAAAATCTCAAAGATGTACATCTAATCTCAAATATTATCTATCTTGTACATAGTCTAACTTACACGTTGAAGTGTCTTTTGTAGATGTCTACATTTGTACACCACTATCATTACTATCGTATCACAGAAGATTCTATCTTTAATCACATATTCACATATTTTTTCTAAAATCTTATTCAAAACAATATCTTTAAATAAATTAAAGTCAATTAGTCAAATTACATATAGGTCTATTTATCCATCTGCTAACTAATAACAATAAAAAATGTGTGTAAAATATGTTAAGATAATATTTTAAATTATTTTCTTCTTTTCACTTTAATTCCATGTCATCTTAGGTAGGTGTCGGGTATAGTTTCGGCTTTGGGAAATAAAAAATTGTTGAAGGATAATCTTGGATGGAAAAAGATGATCCTATACCTTTAAAGAGGTGTAGATATTGTATATATATTTTTAAAGATATGTGATTGAGAAAGATAAAATAATAAAAAAAATAAGTATAATGAATGATATTAAATAAGGTGTAAAAATGAGAATATATACTATTTGTGATAAGAATATAAAAATTGATCATGGATAGTAGGACCTACAGTCATGCAACCAACTTCACTGAACCACGTTACAAGAAGGGCATTTAGCATTGGGCATGGTACATGCACAAAATGAGTAAAGCTATTTATCAATTATTTGAGTTTAAGGGTGTGTTTTGATTAGGTGTAGAAAAAATATTATTTCAAAAATTAATTAATTATGTAATTAATTTTTTTATAATTGATTATGATAAAATTAATTTTATATTTAGAAAAAATAATTTTAAAATATTTTTTGTTTGAATTATATAAAAAAATTATTTTTATGTATTAAACTATTAAAAATATATTAAATAATTTATTTATATTCTATAGCATTTTATATTTTAAGATTATTTTAGTAGAAGCATAACATAATTAGTTTTTAAAGAAAAATAATCAAACAACCTTTTATTATATTGCTCAAATATAAAACTTCAAAGAAAAAGTTGATAAAAAACTTCAAAAACCTTTTTTTTTCATTTTAATCAAATTACTAAAACAAAGTTCAAATAGTGAAAAATCCTGTTAACCCCCGAAAAAAAGTTATTAAGCCAAAATTTAAATTGAACTAAACACATGCTAAATCGGCAAGCATTTTATCAAATTTATTTTTTAATTAAATAAATAAATTGAAGTTTAAATTTGGACTCAGTTATATAAATAAATTGAAGTTTAAATTTGGACTCAGTTATATAAATAAATTAATGTTTAAATTTTAAAAACTTAACATTAAAATTTTGCAAGTATAATTCTATCTAAAAGGAATTGTAATATTATTTAAATCTATCACTTACTTAATTTTAATTTTTAATGAGTCTTTTATTCTCTTCCTAATTTTATTTCATCTTCTAATTTAAAGATATTTATTAAATACTAAATTAATAAACATGAAAAATACTTCAAGAATAAACTTGAAAAAGAAAAAGAAAATAATCAAGTTATAAATGAGTTAAACAAATCGAGTTCAAGTTTCATTTTTTTTTAAATAAGCTGAGTTCAAATTTTATTTTTTTAAATAAGTCAAGTCTAATTTTTAAATTTGACTCATTTAAATAAATAAAAAATTAAATAATATCTTTTACTCACATGTCAAACAGGAACAATTTAAATACATATAACTTTTATATATTAACATATTTCCTCAAACAAGAACAACTATCAACAAACATTAACAAGCAAGTTTCATCACACAGAACTTTAAATAGTCAAGTTAACTCATCTGGTTTTCAACTTAGTCACAGTTAACCTTCTTGTTTTATGTTGTTAATACAACAAGTAATTTATGCATTTTAATTGATACACAATATGCTTATATATATATAAAGATGATAAGATGTTCTCATTTTTTTTTTAGTTTTTTAGAGTATTTCCTTACTCGATAGGTGATAAATTAATTTCTGAAAGTACTGTCAGGTGTCTAAGGAAGACCCTATAACCTCCTTACTATTAATAGTTATAGACATGGTCATAACAATAATGTCGGTAAATTTTTTCTTACTATATATTTACATATAGAAATTAAAATCAAAATAAAAAATATAAAAGGAAATAGGCATTGATATAAGATAACACAAGGGTATAAACATATTCATAACTTTTTAAATTAGCATTACACACTAATCACAAGGTTTACTCAGAAGTGGATGTACACACACACACACACACACACACACACACACACACATATATATATCCTCCTTTCCTAGAACAAGAAATTATGCTTAGACGATCTAAACGATGATGATCATAGTGCATCCGATATTAATATGAAAACACCATGAATATAGAGTGAGAATTGAAAATTTTTAGCAGGAAATGAACATTTATAAAAACGTTTGAAAACACATGATGAGTTTCAATTGTGTAATATACACAGAAAATCTCATAGCAACCCAAGTATAACAAGAATAACAAAAATTTCAGAACAATTGGTAAATAAATCATGTCATATAACTTTATATATTAACATCAGCAAAAATCAGCAAGTTCCTCAAACCTCAGTAACCAATTTCCAACTATCAACAAACATTAACAAGCAAGTTTCTCATCACAGGGAATCCACCATTTACTTTACTTTTTCTTTTCATGTCTGCTTATCTTACATTTTAATCGAAGGCATTCTCTTCCATAGGGAATCTACCCTGTCTCTGGTGTTACTTTAACATCGTGACAACAAAGCCAAATATACTCATACTAACCAGGCACGTAACATAAAAGAAAATTCATCCTTCTATCTCTCAACGGTTAGGAGCAAACTTTTTCAAGAATCACTTGTTTGCCATCACACACAAACATAAGCAATACAAATAAATTCATCATATAAATCATGACAATTAAATAAAACTCATAAAACTTAGAATCATTAAATTTTAATGTCAATTCTTCAAGGGACTAACTATGATTTAAAATTAAGTATTTATTTAACTTGAGTCTTGAGTGATATTTTAATTTATTATATTGGTCTCATGAAAGAGTCAACATTCAAATTATAATAATTCTAAATTTTGTCAACTATTATAAATATTTCAAATCTAAGCAAATATCAAGTTTTCATAATATTACAGATGCATAATAAATTTAAAAAGAATAACAATATGCACAAAATATTAAA
This sequence comes from Ormosia emarginata, assembly GCA_029884605.1. NCBI lineage: Eukaryota > Viridiplantae > Streptophyta > Magnoliopsida > Fabales > Fabaceae > Ormosia > Ormosia emarginata. The sequence goes on along the minus strand of JAQQTP010000062.1, from coordinate 24,402,922 downwards.
ATAATAAAGTAAATAATAAAACATATAAAAATACTGAAAGCCAAAGTTTTATTTTTGAAAAAAAGTTCAGTTCCTACCTCGTAAATATTTTCTACTTTTTCTTCTCTTTTCTTTTTCTCTTTCTCATGGGTACAACTTCTCTTCTTTTCACTTTTTCTTCTTTCTTCTCTCTCTCTCTTTCCTCATTTCTTCCTACAGTTTCTCACTTTTCTATTTCTCTCTCTCTTTTTTTTTTTTTTCCTCGGACACGTTCCTCTCCATTATATTGGACTCGATGCCAAACTTTCATTCTCTCTTTTTCTTTCTCTCTCACTTGCCCCTTGTTCTGTTTCCTTGCCCTTATGTATAGCTAAAAGGAAAGGCACCTTTTTATTTCCATTGGTGCACGTTGTTGCAACGTGCACCTATCATTTTTTTAAGATAAGATATTTATCAAAGCAATGATAATATTTAGATTTTTATATTAAAATAATGATTAATTCATAAATATCTTCTTATGAATATATCTATTAAAATACTTCTAACATTTATTGATAGGATTAAATTCTAAATTTTATTCAAATAAATTTATATTTCTAATTTCATAAATTATTACCAATTAAATTCATACAAACTTTATCTAATCTTCTTAGATTACTAATATCTATTGTAAACTGAAACCAAATAAAATGTTCGAATTGAAAAAATTTTATTCTTTACAAAAATATTTTTTGAAAAAAAAGGATGTTACATTTCTTCTATCCTTTTAGGAATTTTGTCCTCAAAATTCACTAACCTGATTGAAATAACTCTGGATAGGAATTCTGGATGTCATCTTCTAATTCTTATGTTGCTTTTTCTGGTGGCAGTCCTCCCCAAATCACTTCAACTAAAGGAATTTCTTTTATTCTTAAGTGTTTGAACGATCTATCCATGATTCGTACATGTTTTGTATTATAAGTTAAATCATATTTTACTTGCATTGTTTTATGTTCTATGATGTGTGAAGGGTCAAAACAGTATTTTTTGAGTTGGGATACATGAAAGACATTATGAAGATTTGAAAGATTTTGGGGAAGTACAATTTGATAGGCAACAGGTCCTACCTTTTTAAGAATTTAGAATGAACCAATGAATCTAGAATTCAACTTTTTGGTTTTGAGGGTTCTGTCAATCCCAGTAGTATAAGTGACTTTGAGGAAGACATGTTCTCCTTTTTCAAATTCTAGAAGTCTTTTTTTCTTTTTTATCAAAACCCCACGATAACTTTTAAATACGCCTACTACGAGCTAAAATTATTTTCGATTCAGGTTTAGTAAGATCCACTATCTCCGTAATTTTTCTTGATAAATTTGATCTTTTCTATGGTTTGTTGCACTATATCAGGTCATAATAAACTTTTTTCTCCCGCTTCTAACCAGCATAAAGGTGATCTACACTTTCTACCATACAGAGCTTCAAAAGGTGTCATTCCTATGCTAGAATGGTAATTATTGTTATAGGAAAATTCTATTAATGTTATATGGGTATTCCAACTTCCTTGAGATTCTAACACATAGGCTCTAAGCATATCTTTCAAGGTTTGAATGGTTCTTTTAGTTTAACCATCTGTCTGAGGGTGGTAAGATATACTAAAATGGAGCTTAGTACCTAAAGCTTCTTGTAAGGCTACTCAAAATTTTGAGGTAAATCTTGGGTCTTTATCTGAAACTATGCTAGTTGGTACATCATATAACCTTACAATTTCTCGAATGTAGTCTTGAGCCAACTTGTACAATGGGCAACTGATCGTAATAGGTAAAATGTGAGCAGACATAGTTAACTTGTCAACAATAACTCATGCTACATCATAACCTGATCGAGTCCTAGGTAATCCTAACACAAAGTCCATTGATATACTATCTCATTGCTATTCAGGGATATTCAAGGGTTGCAATAATCTAGCAAGCTTCTGGTATTCTACTTTAACCTTTTGGAAAACTAGACATTTAGCTACAAAACTAGCTATGTCTCTTTTCATCTTATTCCACCAAAATAATTTACTGAGATCTTGATACATTTTGGTTGTACCAGGATGCATAGTATACTTACTGCAATGTGCTTCAGATAAAATCTTCTTTCTCAATTCTTCATCATTGGGCACACATAATCTTCCTTCGTACATCATAACCCATTTTTCATCAACATAAAAATGTTCAAGCTGTTTAACTAGAATCCTTCTTTTGAGAGACTGCAAAAACTTATCATTTTCTTGGACTTGTCTTACTTGGTCTCTTAAATCACACTCTATTCTTAGTTCAATGGCATACAAGCAGTGAGATTGCAAGGACACTAAAATCTTCAAGTCCCTGAAACCTTTTAACAACTTTTGTTCCCTTATCATCATTGAGGACATGTGCAAGGATTTCCTACTTAAGGCGTCAGCCACTATATTGGCTTTACCAGCATTATATTTCAATCCAAAATCATAGTCCTTTAAGAATTTAGTATATCTACGTTGTCTCATATTTCACTCCTTTTGGTCGAAAAGATAATTTAAACTTTTATGATCACTATATACCTCAAACTTGACTCCATATAGATAATGCCTCCAAATTTTCAAAGCAAAGACTACTGTTGTTAATTCTAAGTCATGGTTTAGGAATTTTCTTCATATGGTCTAAGTTGTCTGGATGCATGTGTTATAACTCTACCATGTTGCATCAAATCACATTCCAAACCCTTCTTAGATGCATCACAATATACTACAAAGCCCTATCTAGGATCAAGAATCATTAAGATTAGAGTAGAGGTAAGTCTATTCTTTAGCTCTTGAAAACTTGTTTCATAAGCTAAATCTCACTCAAAAGGGTGATTCTTCCTAGTTAACATGGTCAGAGGTAAAACTAGTTGGGAGAATCTCTTAATAAATCTTCTATAATATCTAGACAATCCCAAAAAACTCCTAATCTCAGTAATTGTCTTTAGTCTTTCCCAGTAAACTATTATTTCAACTTTACTAGGATTCACAGCTACTCCTCCTTGAGTAATCATATGACCTAAGAATCTTACTTCACTTAACCAAAATTCACATTTTTCTAACTTGGCATACCATTACTTCTCCTTTAGGATTTGTAGGACTATTCTAAGGTGTTGTTTATGCTCCTTCTTAGTATTGGAATATATAAGTATGTCATCTATAAAGATTACTACCACCTAGTCAAGGCAAGGTCTAAAAATCCTATTCATGTAATCTATGAATATTCTAGGAGCATTAGTAAGTCCAAAGAGCATCACAAGGTATTCATAATGCTCATATCGGGTCCTAAAGGTTGTCTTGGGTACATCTTTTAGTTTTACTCTTATATGATGATACCTTAATATCAAGTCTATCTTTGACAAGACTGTGGCTCCTAACAATTGATCCAACGAGTCATCTATTCTACTGAGTGGATACTTATTTTTAATCGTGACTTTGTTTAATTGCCTATAATCTACACATAATCTCATGCTCCAATATTTCTTCTTAACTAATAAAACAGGTGCACCCTACAGTGACACATTGGGTCTGATAAATCCTTTGGCTAATAATTTCTCTATTTATTTCTTGAGTTCACTTAGCTCTAAATGAGACATTCTATAAGATGCAAAAGATAAAGGTCCTGTTCCTGGAACTAGGTCAATGGAAAATTCAACTTCCATTTCAAGTGGTAGGTGCATTATCTCTTTGGGAAACACTTATGAAAATTCTCTTACTATATAGGCATGCTGTTTATTTTCTGCTTAACCTCTAAATTTAAAGAAAAACAAAAAAAAGATACCCTTGAGCTCCTTCTAAGAGACACTTCTCTGCTTGAGTGACATTAAGGAATAGGGTATTGGTACATTTTGGTTCCTTGGCTGGATCATTGGGAAAGTAAGCAAGTTTTCTAGAATAGTCTAAGATAATATCATTAGTGGACAACTAGTCCATTTCAATTATGATATCAATACCAAACAAAGGCAAACAAACAAGGTTCAAAGTAGAAGGTTTTTCTTAAATTAAGATAGGACATTTTAGACAAGCTTGAGAAGTAGAAACTTTTCCCCCTATGGGAGTTGAAACTAACAGATCATAAGACAAAGAAGTTATAGGCAAATTCAATTTTTTCACACAATCAATAGATATAAAGGAGTGTGTAGCTCCTAAATCAAACAATGCAATTAAGAGAGTATTTTTAAGAAAACATTTACCTTGAGTCATATTGAGGGATTGATTTGCCTTTTCTCCACTTAGAACGAATACTCTTCCTTTAGTCTATGGTCTGGGTACATGGTTGTTCACCATCTTCTTAATGGTACAATCATTGGAAAAATGTCATGGTTTTCCGCATCAGAAACACACATAGCAAGGTCTAGAGTCATGAGATTTCCCACAATTGTTACATACATGTGGAAGTTTGTCAGTCTTTACTTGCTTACCCTTCCTGTGGTTTATTCCATTTTTAAAATTATTTTTCTTTTGAGCCTTAGCCACTCTTTTTCTTTTAAGAAAGTTCTGACGTTCTCTTGCAAATTCCATTTCTAGATAGTTTTTCTTTACTATCCTACATTTATTTACTTGAGTGGCATAATCTTTTATCTCTAAAGTATAAACCTTCTCCCTTTTTTCAGGCCTCAAACCCCACTCAAATGTTGTGGCCTTCTAGTGGCTATCAGGATTATTTTTTAGATAAGAAGAAAATTTAGAAAGTTCTTCAAATTTGGCTACATATTGTCCTATGTTCATGTTTCCATGTCTAAGTTTTATGAATTTAGCCTCCTTTTTTCATTTTTTTACATTATCAGGGATGTATTTATCAAAGAATGTGGCTAAAAATACCTCTTAAGTGATTTCAATTCTTCTAGATTCTAACAAGTGTCTAGCACCTTTCCACCAGTGTAATACCCCAAATTTCATGTTTCTCAGTAATATGGGATTTTACAGTTTTGTAATTTTCGTGCCCTGCTTAATTTATTTTGTCTGTTCTGTGATTGTCTTTGGACTTTTTGTGTGTTTTACTCTGTATTGGGAAAATAAAATTTTTCAGGCCAAGAAAAATCTTTGACAATTTATTCAGGGCCAGGGAAGCTTACTAAACCCAAAACCAAAAGACACAGTTCTCAATTTTATAATTTTTAGAATTTATCTGTCAAATAAAATTTTTTCGCATTTTATTATTCATTGGACAATAACTACTGGTTTGTGAGCAGTAGCTTATGTCTATTAGGTAATAGCTTCAATAACTTTTGTCCATTGGATAATAGTCTCTAGAAAAGTCTTGGTTATTTTTTTAGAGCATTCTTGATGACTCACTTTTGTGAGTCAATTAGAGAGCTAGTTACTTAAGAGTAATCAATGAAAACTAGTCAATATTAATGGCTAGACTTGTCTTGAACTAATAGGAAACAAACTAGTTAAACTAAGAGACTTTGTGAACAAAACTTGGTTAGTCTTGTTGCTTAGTGTTTCACAGCCATGAGGGGTTCTAGGACCTTCACCATTTTGTGATTCATGCAATGACTCTTAGGCTTGAACCAATAAGAACCAAGGTGACCAAACTATGACATATTAATGACCAACACCATGTGATATTTCCTAAAATTGTTGATTAAGTCTTTGACTCCCCACATGCATACATTCCACGGCTAGGAGCTTGTAATGAGATATTTCCATTTCAAGTTTATCATACTTTGTGACCAAGTATCATTCTCTCTATTCTCTCTCTTCCATGAACAAAGAAAACCTCTCAATATTTCCTTCTTAAAGCTCACGACCAAACCCCTCCAAACCATCATCTAATCTCTCTTAATTCCATCTAACTTTGTTTTCTAAGCCTACATATCATTCTAAGACTCTTTCATGTTAAGAGCATAAGCTAATCATCCATCTTAAACTTTATTACAAGCTAGGGTTCTCAAGCTTTCAAGGTAAAATTCTTGATTTTTGTTTCTAAGTTTGATTTTAAAGTTCTAAACCATGTTTGATCCATGGTTTTCTTCTTTTCAAGTCTTGGTTGTAACTTCGGTATGGTTTAAAGATTTCTAGGTTTGAGTTCTTGGTGTATGAAATCTTCAAGAGGACAAGCAAGGACTTGATTGATCTTCCTTTAAGGTAAGAGGGAGATAAACATCATCAACCATGTGTGGTGGTGAGGAATGAAATTGGTTGTTAGTAAAAAATTCATATAAGGATTCATTCACTTGTATGTATAAGTTTTCATGCTTTGTGATTGTTTTGATTAATATGCTTTTATTGTTTTAATAGTATGCATGAATATGTGATAGTTGACGCATGATAATTTTTGTGTAATATAGGATACGAATCACATGAAAAAGAAAGAGATTTTGGTTCCAAAGAACCTAGAGGCTCACGGCCTCCACACTTATTTTGGAGCAAACAAATAAAAAAAAATTGTATCAAGCATGAATTTAGATGATTTGGTAATAAGTAAATGAATTAAGGGTTTTTCAAAGAAAAGGAAATAGGAAATGAACAAATATTTTGTGAGGAAACACTACTTGATTTTCGGCCAACATGCCAAGATTTGGAAATCTAGATAAAAAATAATGTCTTAAGTGTAGTCATAGAGGATTAAGTAACAAGAATTTAAATTAGTGGATTTTGAGGTATAAAAATGAAATGAACCAATTTTTGGAATAATTTGGAAAATAGATTTCAACTATGATGGGAATAACTTTAAAAGAACTTGGGTTTACTGAAGTATAGCTCACCCATTTGGGTTTTGGAGCGCGTTGGTAGACTTTGATCTATAAGGTTGGATAAAATCAAAGAAATATGAATTTTTATAAGGAATAGTAGGAAATTATTTAAAGGAATTTTAAGTAAGAAAGTATTTTAAATATGGTTATTTGTATATTAAATATAAAAGTGTTAAAAGTTTATTTTAGAAAATCAAGAAATAATTTACGCGATTGAAAAATAGTGATAAATCCTTTCGCATTTCCAAAATAATGATTTTTTAGCTACACGATTGAGAAAATGATTTAAAATCATTACGCGATTGAGAAAATGTTTAAAAATCTCTACACAATTTATAAAATGTTTGAAAATATTTACGCTATTGAGAAAATGTTGGAAAATACTTACGCAATTTAAAAACGTAACAAAAATGTTACGCAGTTGTGAAAACATGATAAAAGTATTACGCGATTCAAAATGACAGCGGTTTACTGTCAGGTCAACGTAGTGGACTCATATATGTTGGAAAACAGTTTTGCCAAGTGATGCTGTGTTTTTATGAAAAACTGTGATATAAATGTATATATGTGTATTGGATCATAAATTATGCATTGAAAAATGTGTCAGCCTTATTAGTAAAGGCGAGTTGCCTAAGAGATGAAATACACCTTAGTGCAAGTGGGATATGTGTAGTGTTGATCACTAGTTGATCGATGGAGGTGTCGGGGCGAGGATTCCATAAGTGGACAATTGGTAGTACCACTAAGCCGTGGTGTACTGTGCAACGCACCGACGATCTCGACAAAACATTATCCTTAATCACAATCTGGCATAGACTGTCTTGTATAAGTCATGTTGCGTACGCTAAAATTCTGTTTTAGCACTTTATTTGAGGCAAACGAGATACAGACAGATCTTATGGATCATTCTCTCTGAATTTGTAATTAGCTTCATGGAGTAGGAATTGGTCTATGTACATATGCATAGTGGGTTAGCATATTGATGTGACAATTATATTTATCTATTATTTTATCTATGACATGATAACATGATTTTACTTGTTAATGCTATATTTGTATGTTTACGGTTATTCCTATACTGTCGTAGTGGTATTAATGTAGGGGATCTCACCTCTTTATATTATGTCTGTTATGTTGTATGTATATATTAAATAAAGACAATGTAGAAGATGAGTCAGGATCGCCCAGATTTTGTTTGGGATAGTTTATCCGTTATATGTTATGGCGTATCAACGAGGCATCATTGGGCTTATGCTTGTACAATTCAATGAGGTTATTAATGCTTGGACTATAGACTTGGAGAGGGATCATGTTGTTTATCTTGGGGAGCTGACCTTAACCTTTAGTGAGACCCGTAATGGGAACCCTATTTTGTTTACTACTGTCTCTTTACATTTAGAGTTCTCGATGCATGTGAGGGATTTGTGGGGTATTACTTCTTACACCCCTAGAGAGAATTCTATGGTGTTGTCCTAGGGCTGCGTAGAACTCGGGGTCTTTGTCTTCGGAGGAGACTGAGGAAGATCCTTCTGAGGAACTTTCTCCCTAGAAGTTTTAACTTTGGTTAGTTTAATGATTTGAAGTGACAATTGTGCATATTTACTTTTTAAAATAAAATCTTATGTATGTAAATTATTTGTGAACTGAGTTTTATATTTATGTATATTATGAGTGAGTATTATTCAGTTATGCATTGTATGATTTTATTTATTTATCTGATTTTATGTTATTCGCAAATGAAATTTTACAATTAGTATCATTACAAGATTAATTCTTTTACAGCCTGAGTAAGTTATATAAGTGTTAGTCTTAAATGTGATACCCTACGGTGGGTGTTACAACCAATACTCTGCCTCCCCTTCTAGCATGTAGGTGGCAAAGACTACCTTTTGTGCATTTGTGCATCTCATGACAGTAAAAATCTTTTCTAATTATATGACCCATTTTTCAACTAGTGTTGGGTCATATTCTCTATAGAAAGATGGTTGTTTGGCTTTCCTAAATTCTGAAAGACCTTGATAATTTAGGTTAGTCACAGAAGTTTCCTTGACAGAATTTCCACTACCCTCACTAGGATGATTATGATTGTGATTATTGTTTTTATCTTGAATTTCCTGCATGCGTTATAAACTTAAGTTGGTTGACTATGTCTGGGCCCTGACATCGTCAGTCAATCCTTTCATGACTCCTAATATTCTTGTCAGAGTATCATTTTGTAAACTTTGTACTTCCGGCTATTCTCATGTCATACAATCCTACACAACCATGAATAATTCAATATTGAGGTGTTCAGTCTCAATATTGCAAGTTTAATGTAGTTATAATTCTATATGATAAAAATTATAAGAGCAATCATCATGCAAAAACTCGACATAGACAAAAATTCAATACATAGATATAATTTTCTGATGCCATAAATCAAGGCTCTGATACAAAAAATGTAACCCCCTTACTATTAATAGTTAAAGACATGGTCATAACACTAATGTTAGTGAATTTTTTTCTTACTATATATTTACAAATAGAAATTAAAATCGAAATAAAAAATATAAAAGGAAATAGACATCGATATAAGATAACACAAGGGTATAATACACATCTATAACTTTTAAATTAGCATTACACACACCAAGTGTAAGTCTTTTTGACTTACACTCATAAAGTTTACTTAGAAGTAAATGTACACATATTTCTATAATTCTAATATATATATATATATATATATATATATATATATATATATATATATATATATATATTATGCTTAGATGATCTAAACGATCTCCTTCCTTAGAACAAGAAATTATGCTTAGATGATCTAAACGATAATGATCATACTGCATCCTGTACTAATATGAAAACACCATGCATATAGAGTGAGAATTGAAAATTCTCAGTAGGAAATGGACATTTATAAAAACGTTTGAAAACACATGATGAGTTTCACATATTTCTATAATATAATATATATATATATATATATATGAGAAGAAAACCTCGTTACACTCATTTTTAACTATTAGCAACCCAAGTATGACAAGAATAACAAAAATTCTAAAACAATTGCTAAATAAATCATGTCATATAGCTCTATATATTAACATTAGCAAAAATTAGCAAGTTTCTCAAACCTTAGTAAGCAATTTTTAAATATCGGCAAACAATAACAAGCAAGTTCCTTATCATAGGGAATCTACTATTTATTTTACTTTTTCTTTCCATATATGTTTGTCTCACATTTTAATCGAATGTCTTTACTTTCATAGGAAATCTACCTTATCTCTGGTGTTATTTTAACATCGTGACAAAAAAGCTTAACATACCAACACTAACCAGGCAAGTAACATAAAAGAAAATTCATTCATCTATCTTTCAACGGTTATGTGCAAATTTTTTCATGAATCACTTGCTTGCCATCACACACAAACATAAGCAATACAAACAAATTCATCATATAAATCATGATAATTAAATAAAACTCATAAAACTTTGAATCATTAAATTTAAATGTCAATTTTTCAATGGACAAACTATGATTTAAAATTAATTTAATAATTTTTTTAATAATCTACATCACAGTCCATAGTTTGTCAGGTCCTCCTCATAGTCTGTATTTTGTCAGGTTCTCATCATGGTCCATAGTTTGTCTTAGTCTTGATAGTGCATTCATTGCACAAAAGTCCTTTTGTTGCAAAGATCAAAATAAAAGTCATAAAAATTGTTCTCAAGCTAAGGTAAATATAAGTCAGAATAAAGGTCATAAAATTACTCTATTGCCAAGGTAAATAAAAGAGAGTTCTTGTAAATTAAGTACATATATTTATTACCCAACATAATTAAAATATTATTTAACTTAAGTCATGAGTGATATTTTAATTTATTATATTAGTCCCAAGAAAGAGTCAACATTCAAATTATAATAATTTTAAATTTTGTCAAATATCATAAATATTTCAAATCTAAGCAAATATCAAGTTTTCATGATATTACGGGTGCATAATAAATTTAACAAGAATAAAAATATGCACAAAATAATAAAATAATAAATTAACTAATAAAATATATAAATACACTAAAAGTCATGGTTTTATTTTTAAAAGAGAGTTCAGATCCTACCTCATAAAGACTTTATACTTTTTTTTTCTCTTTCTCACGAGTACAACTTCTCTTCTTTTCACTTTTTCTTCGTTCTTCTTCTCTCTTTCTCTCTCTCTCCTTTCTTCCTATGGTTTCTCACTTTTCTATTTCACTCCCTCTCTCTCACTTTCTTTTTTTTTTCCTCCTACACATTCTTTCCCTCAATGTCAAACTTTTATTCTCCTTTTTTCTTTCTCTCAAGCTTGCGCCTTGTTCTGTTTCTTTGCTCTTATTTATAGCCAAAAGGAAGGCACCTTTTTATTTCCATTGGTGCACGTTGCTACAACATGCACCTATCATTTTTTCAAAGTGATGATGATATTTAGATTTTTATATTAAAATAATAATTAATTCATAAATATCTTCTTATGAATATATCTATTAAAATACTTCTAACATTTATTGCTATGATTAAATTCTAAATTTTATTCAAATAAAATCATATTTCTAATTTCATAAATTATTACTATTTAAATTCTTACAAACTTTATTTAATCTTCTTTGATTACTAATAACAATTGTAAAATGAAATAAAATAAAATGTTCAAGTTGAAGAAATTTTATTCTTCAAAAAAATATTTTATGAAAAGTAAGATGTTACATTTCTCTCCTCCTTTTAAGAATTTTGTCCTCAAAATTCACTAACTTGATTGAAATAACTCTAGATAGGACTTCTAGATGTCATTTTCTAATTCCCATAATGCCTCTTCTAGTGACAGTCCTTCCCAAATCACTTTAACTAAAGGAAATTCTTTTTTCCTCTCAAGTGTTTGACAGATCTATCCATGATTCGTACAGGTTTTGTGCCATAAGTTAAATCATCTCTTACTTGTATTGTTTCATGCTCTATGATGTGTGAAGGGTCAAAACATTATTTTCTGAGTTAGGATACATGAAAGACATCATGAAGATTTGAAAGATTTAGGGGAAGTTCAATTTAATAGGCAACATGTCCTACCTTTTTAAGAATTTGGAATAGACCAATGAATCTGGAATTCAACTTTTTGGTTTTAAGGGATCTACCAATCTCAGTAGTAGGAGTGACTCTGAGGAAGACATGTTCCCCTTCTTCAATTTCCAGAGGTCTTCTTCTTTTATCAGCATAACTTTTTTGCCTACTCTGAGCAGCAAATAAATTTTCCTTGATAAATTTGATCTTTTCTGTGATTTGCTGCACTATATCAGGTCCTAATAAACTATTTTCCCCCGCTTCTAACCAACATAAATGTGATCTACACTTTCTACCATATAAAGCTTCAAATGGTATCATTCTTATGCTAGAATAGTAACTGTTGTTATAGGAAAACTCAATTAACGGTAGATGAGTATTCCAACTACCTTGAAATTCTAACACAAAGGCTCTAAACATATCTTCCAAGGTCTGAATGGTTCTTTCAGTTTGACCATCTGTCTGAGGGTGGTAAGATGTACTGAAATGAAGCTAAGTACCTAAAGCTACTTGTAAGGCTACCCAAAATTTTGAGTAAATCTTGGGTCTATATGAAACTATGTCAGTTCGTACACCATATAACCTTACAATTTCTCGAATGTAGTCTTGAGCCAACTTGTACAATGGGCAATTGATCCTAATAGGTAAAATGTCAGCAGACTTAGTTAACCTTTCAAAAATAACCCATGTTGCATCATAACCTGATGGAATCCTAGGTAATCTTAACACAAAGTCCATTGATATACTATCATATTTCCATTCAGGGATATTCAAGGGTTACAATAATCCAGTAGGCTTCTGGTGTTCTATTTTAAACTTTTGGCAAACTAGACATTTAGCTACAAAACTAGCTATGTCTCTTTTCATCCTATTCTACCAAAATAATTTCCTGAGATCCTAATACATTTTGGTTGTACCGAGATGCATAGTATACTTATTGCAATGTACTTCAAATAAAATCTTCTTTCTCAATTCTTCATCATTGGGCACACATAATCTTCCTTCGTACATCATAGCCCATTTTTCATCAACATGAAAATGTTCAAGCTATTCTAGCAGAATCCTCCTCTTCAGAGGAAACCTCTATGGGAACCACAGAACCACGGGCAGGAGCCCGAGTAGTAGAATCAAAAGAGTCCTCCCAAGGGATGTAGTAACGATCACCCCACATCTCTCTGATGGGTAAGTAGAACTCCAGTCGCAGGCTAATGTGGCAGGTGAGGACAGGCGCCTCATGACGTCTCCAGGCTAGGGCAATCGATACATCTCCCAAGTAAACGCAGCGATCGGAATTCAAGTTAATGTGCCCGCACTCTGGCCCTCCGAGGAAGGTCAGACTGTAACACCCCTTTGGAGGATGTCACACATAAAAGAAAATAAAAGAAATAGAAATAAAATCTACCCAAGTTGTGAAACATTTGTTAAATATTATTACGGGTTGTAAAATAATTCCTGATAGACAGAAATATGTAATAAAAAGATAATGCGGAAAAATACGAAATAAAAAAAAACATCATCACTAATAATATACATATGATTAATTTATAAACCAGTACAAATAATTTACAACTAAGACTACAAATATTTAAACAAAAACATTAAAAGAAAGCAATAAAAGAGTTAATATATACGGACATACGCCGACGCGCCCAAAAAAAACATCGTGATTATCTAATCCTCGATGGATCACTCTCGATGAAAATGATCATCGGGAGATAGATATCCTGGATGTCTCGACACACGGCGATACTGGGATCGCGCGGTCGATACGATGCTTATCTCACTAGGCTCGGGGTTTTCAAGCACCCCAATAACGCCTAATGGATAAGGGTAACTCTAAGTGCGTAAAAGTGTCGTAGTCATGACAGGCTCTTCATCAAAACGATGACGTAGGATCACAACACACGTCTGCGCATACGTCACGAGTCACGATCTCCTCGTAGATGCCAAGCCGAGCACCTCCATGAAATACCAACTCTATGAATCCCAAAATCTGGCGTCGCCATCCTCACAATCAATCCGAGGATATAGATGATCGGATGGTTCTTGATCGTAAAGCGATCGTCTGCTTGCCGGTCTTCCTCCTCTTCAGGGTACACGATCTCAAGGGGCTGTTCCTCTTCCTCGAAGTCTTTACCGCGTAAAATAAATAAACAGAAAATACATATAACAAAGAGGTAAGACAACATAAAATCATCACAACATGGCCAATAAAAAGACGACAAACAATATATATACAGTTCATGCAATACATAAAGCTTTAACAATTATAATAATAAATTGAAGTAAAATTCAGATATCATCACAATATATCACATCACATATAAAACCTCACAGATAAAATAAGAAATATAAGAATAAACAGATAAAATAAACAAATGAAAGACAGATAGACAATAAATAGATAAGATGGCAACAGATAGACATAGAGATAAATAAATAATACAACAAAATCCTACTCCATGGAGCTAAAAAAAAACACAAGTATCAGAGAGAGGAATGATTCGCAAAACCTAATAGTACCACGGCTGCCCCACCAACTATTGCATGGCATCACACGTTGCGTCTATAGCCCCACGACACAAGAATCCATCAATCCAGGCGTGGTGTAGTTCACGGTCTCACGTTGTGGCACTATAGGCAAATGTACTACTAGATTTCACAAATCTCGATTAAATATAGTGTACGTCGAGTACCATAGTGTGCTATCGGTTTACCACGGCCCAGCGGAGCGACCAACCTGTCCACATGTGGGATCCCGTACACTAAAGCCTCCAAGTTCATTAGAACAATGAACCACACTACGTTTATCGCATCGACAACACGATGTGATTCGTCTCGTCAACAAATCCACCAAATACATGCCACACATAACGAGATAGATGGAAAGCACAGACGGGTTCACATTTTCCCGACAAAGAAATAATTTTCAAAAACACATGCGGGTTCACATTTTCCCGACAAGAAATAGATTTTCAAAAGCACATGTACGGGTTCACATTTTCCCGACAAAGATATAGATTTTCAAAAGCACATGCGGGTTCACTTTTTTCCGACAGCATAAAATAAGTATAGTAACGGTCAATCGCGTAGAAATTTTATCGCATTTTCATAATTCCGTCGTTTTTACAAACGTTTAAAAATCGGTTAAAGATATTTTTCTGTTTTTAAAATCGCGTAGCATTTTTAATACGTTTTCTCAATCGCGTAGGATTTTTAAATCATTTTCTTATTCGAATGCCCTTAAAATTACTGTTTAAACAGATAGAAATAGTACTTAGTACATTTAAACTACGTAGAACAATTTTTCATACCGCATACTGTCATTAGGATATTTTTACTATCTTATAGGTTCATTTTTACTAAAAATTGACAGCATTTTGTTTATAAACTCATAATAATGGTTTTCTAAATTTTCCATAAAATTTTCTATTTACCTAATGTTTAACCATATTTAATTCTTTTTGAAATCTCTAACATGCTTCAAAACTTAAAGTGAGCTATATGTTAGAAAATTTCTCAAAATTTTTGTATTTTACTTCCTAATGATAAAATCACTAGTTTTAATCCTTTAAGCTTAATTCTACTCAATTTGTTTCTTCAAAAATCATTATAGAAAATTTCTTCTTAACTTGTATTGTTTCTTTTTGATTGAAAAAGGTTTGGAATCAAGTTTTAGAAATCATAATTACCTATAGTGGCATGTTGGCGAATTTTGTAAAACTTTTTCATTTGATTTCTAAATCATGTCAAAGGTATTATCTTATCTAAGTTCATTAAATCATGTTATAAAGTACTTGATTTTGAATCAAATAAACCCTTTAGGCATGTTGGCCCAAAATTTACTAAATCTTTACCATTTGATTTCTAAATTCCTTTTCTTTGATCAAAACAATTTAAAACCTTCTTATTTCTCCTAATTAATTAAGTTGCACTTTAGGAAAAATGAAGAGAACATTTTGGTCCTCACACTTTGTCATTGCCGTGAGCTAGGAATGTGTTCTTTGGAACACTCATGCAAATTTACACATGTTATTCACATCTTAAACCTTATCATACAATTCTAACACATGCATTTATATTTCTAACACATGCAAAATATTTCTAACACATAAAACCTAAATTAAAGCTTATAGACATACAATCAAAAGCTAATAAACATGCAAAATTATTACAATCACCAAACAAGAAAGCTACTAACATACAACACTTAAGCTACTAGCAACCACAAAAATTAACAAATACACATCAATAAACACACCACAACCGAATCCTTATGGATTCTACAAACAATCCATCTTCTTACCACCATCAAGGGATGATAAGAATTGTCTTCCTCTTACCTTAAATGAAGACAAAAAGCTTGCTTTCACACCTCCTATGGTTCGGTTTTCACTCCACCAAATACCTAAAAATCTCAAATAAAATCTACATGTTATTAACCATGAAAGAAGCTAAACCATGGAGAAATCATGGTTTAGAACTTTGAAAAAGAAGAGAGAAAAGAAAAATATGATATTTCACCTTCTAGGTTAAATTTACAAGGTTGATTTCCAAGCCCTTAATGGAAGATTTTGAAGAAACTTCCAACTAGAAAGGTTCTTAGAATAGTGTTTAGGTTAAGGAAACTTGGTTAGAAAAATTTTTGATGGTTGGATGGTTAAGAAACAAGCTTGGCCGAATGGAAGGAGAAAAAGGAACAACAATGGTGGCTAGGGTTCTTGATGAGAGAGAAGAGAAAAGTGATGAAGGAGAAATGAAATTTTGGTCTTCAAAGGCCTCTTGGCCGTAGCACTCAAGTGGTGTGCAAGGTGGGCACCTTGCTTGGCTTCATCCAAGCCATTGGATGAATCAAAGGCCAAGATCAAGCCTTGGTGAGCAAGCTTGATTTCCATTGGTTGGCTCATGGTGACTCACATGCTTTGAGTCACACAAAGCGATGTATTTAATTTTCTCATGTGAGTCGACTAGTGAGTCGGCACTGCTCTGAAAGTTCTACTGCTACGGTGATTAATTAATTGCTACCGATCTAACCGTTCGCTAATTGTGGGTCCCTCAAAATATTTCCAGGTCCATCAATCACTAAATTATACTTGACTAATAAAATAATATTATAATAATATAAAATTATTTTATTTGTGATTAAATCCTAAAAATTAAAAGATTATTTTTAGTCTCATTCAAATCGGGTTAAGTAAGATCCCCCAATTCTAAATAATAAAATAAGATTTTCCCCGACCGGAAAATATTATTTTCCCGCGAGCAAATCACACAAAAAGTCCATATAAAATCACAGACAAGATTTTCGGGCATTAAATCAAGAAGAAAACAATTAAAAAAGCAAAAACGATAAAACAGACGTTCGGGACGTAATCCATTTTTTCATTTTTTCCCACAACGTAGGTAATCGTCCAAAACGTTCAAATAAAATATCCAGCAAGATTATATAGTTGTATATCTTTCGAAAAAATTAATACAAGAGCTCGAGAAAATTTTTATTTTACCGTCTCGAAGCAAACTACGTAAAACGATCAAATAAAATTTGAGCCTGTATTATCGTAATTGTTTTCATACGAAATCGAGAACGAGAAAAATAAGGACACAGCGGTCATTCATACAAAAGCATGAAAAACAAAAAACAAGACATTCGAGAATATTTTCTAAAAATTGGGCGTTACAACTCTCCCAACAAATAAAAATTTCGTCCTCGAAATTCGATGTTCACCCAAACAAATGAGGATACTTGATCCTTCATTTTATCTTCTAGTTCCCAAGTAGCTTCACCCGTCACATCATTCCATATGACCTTCACTAACTCGATCATCTTCCCTCGAAGCTGCTTTACCTTTCTGTCCTCTATCCTGACAGGTAAAGTTTCGTAAGTCAAATTCTCCTTTAACTGCACGTCATCCGGGTTTGTATAACATGTGTCGGATCTGGTATATACTTCCGTAACTGAGACACATGAAACACGTCGTGCAAATTGGATAGAAAAGGCGGCAAAGCAATCTGATACGCTACAGGACCTATACGTCGGATAATCTAATATGGTCCAATGAATTTAGGAGTAAGCTTCTTTGACTTAATCACTCTTCCGACACCAGTCGTAGGAGTAACTCTTAAAAACACATGCTCACCCTCCTTAAACTCAAGAGATCGTCTTCGTTTGTCCGCATAACTCTTTTGTCTGCTTTGCGCCGTCCTCATCTTCTCTTGTATCATCTTGACTTTATCCGTAGTCTGTTGTACAAGTTCCGGTCCAACAGTCATACTCTCCCCATCTTGATACCAACATAGCGGCGTTCGACATCGTCTTCCATACAATGCTTCATAAGGTGCCATTCTGATGCTTGCGTGAAAACTATTGTTGTAGGTGAATTCTATCAAAGATAAAAATTCATCCCAACTTTCCCGTCGTTCCAAAACACAAGCCCGTAATAAATCCTCCAAGGACTGTATAGTTCTCTCTGTCTGACCATCTGTCTCGGGATGATAGGTGAACTTAATCGTAACTTGGTTCCCATAGCTTCTTGCAGACTTCGCCAAAATCTTGACGTAAACCTCGGATCTCTGTCAGAAACTATACATGTAGGCACTCCATGTAATCTAATAATCTCGCTGATGTACAACTAGGTTAATTTTTCCAATGAATATTTAATATTGATTGGTAAGAAATGAGCCGATTTCGTAAGTCTATCGACTATAACCCATATTGCATCATGACCTTTCCTTGTCTTTGGCAAACCAGTAACGAAATCCATAGAAATGTTGTCCCATTTCCATTCTGGAATCGATAATGGTTGCAACATCCCAGCTGGTCTTTGGTGTTCGACTTTCGATTTTTGACAAACTAGGCAAGTTGACACGCATCTAACCACATCACCCTTCATTCCATGCCACCAGAATAACTTCTTCAAGTCTTGGTACATCTTTGTTATGCCTGGATGCATACTTAATAGACTAGTATGGGCATGTTCCACAATATATTGCCTCAGCTCTCGGTCACGAGGAATACAGATTCTACCCCGAAACCTCAGAATTCCATCAGTTCCTTCTTTGAACTCTACTGCCTCGTCTTGCTTCATTTGCTCCCTTATTCCTTGCAAAAATTTATCGGCATTTTGCTTTTCCCTTATGTCTTCCATCAGCTCGCTTGAGATAGTAACCATATTCATACGATCTTTTCCTATTTTCAACTCAACAAATGACCACTCATCTCTAAACTGTTCAATGAGCTCATTTTCTTTAATCATCAGTGCAGAAACACTGATAATCTTCCTACTCAAGGCATCGGTCACGACATTCGCCTTACTAGGGTGGTACAAAAGTTGAAAATCGTAGTCGTTCAGAAATTCTAACCATCTTCGCTGCCTCATATTCAGTTCCTTCTGGTCGTACAAGTACTTCAAACTCTTGTGATCACTGAAGATGTTGAACGTTGCTCCATAGAGAAAATGTCTCCATATCTTCAAAGCAAAAACTACCGCAGCCAATTCCAAATCATGCGTAGGATAATTCTTTTCATGAACCTTCAATTGTCGAAAAGCATATGCCACCACGTTCCGATCTTGCATCAACACGCATCCTAGTCCTTTATAAGAAGCATCACAATACACATCGAAAGATTTCGTCGAATCTGGTAGAATCAACACCGGTGCAGTTGTTAACCTCTTCTTCAACTTTTGAAAACTGGTTTCACGCTCTTCCGTCCATTCAAAAGCTTGACTTTTCCTCGTAAGTTGTGTAAGTGGTCCAGCAATCTTGGAAAAACCTTCGATAAATCTCCGATAATAACCAGCAAGTCCAACAAAACTTCGAACTTCACATTCTTGTCTTAGGTCTTTCCCACTGTAAAACAGTCTCCACTTTCGATGGGTCCACCGCAATACCTTCTTTAGAAATTACGTGACCAAGAAATTGGACTTCTTCCAACCAGAACTCACACTTAGCCAATTTCGCATACAACTGCTTCTCCCTCAAAATCTGAAGAACAACTTTCAGATGTTCAGCATGCTCTTCCTTCGATCTAGAATAGATCAGAATATCATCGATAAAGACAACGACAAATCTGTCTAGATACGGACGAAATATCCTGTTCATATAATCCATAAATATGGCAGGAGCATTCGTCACCCCGAATGGCATTACCTGATACTCATAATGTCCATAACGAGTTCGAAAAGCAGTTTTCGGCACATCTTCCCCTCTTACACGAATCTGGTGATAACCCGATCGCAAATCAATCTTGGAAAATATCACAGCTCCTCTTAATTGATCCATCAAATCGTCGATTCTTGGAAGCGGATATTTATTCTTGATAGTCACCTTGTTCAACTGCCGATAGTCCACACAAAGTCGTGATGTTCCATCCTTCTTCTTGACCAAAAGCACAGGCGCACCCCATGGGGAAACGCTAGGTCGTACAAATTCTTTCTCCAACAGTTCCACCAATTGCTTTTTCAGCTCCTCCAACTCTACTGGCGACATACGATATGGTGCAATTGAGATAGGACTTGTTCCCGGTACTAAGTCAATTGAGAACTCGATCTCCCGCTCAAGCGGTAAACCAGGTACATCTTCAGGAAAAACATCCGGAAAATCGTTGACAACAGGAATAGTATTCACATCCTTCTCATTCTTAACTTCTAGAGAAGACAATACCAGATATCCCTGCGCTCCATCTCTCAACAAAGACTTGACCTTAACAGCAGTTAAGAATCCAGACTCTTCTTCCTTAGGAAAAACTATAGTTTTCTTTGCACAATCTATGAGGATATGGTTAGAACATAACCAGTCCATCCCTAAGATTATATCTATCTCAATGAGAGGCAAACAAATCAAATTGACCAAAAACAAACGGCCCTTCACAACAATAGGACAATTCAAACAGATCTTAGAAGTAACTACAGGTTTAGAAGTTGGCGTAGATACACTTAACTTAACATTCAGAGAAGACACAGGCAACTTCAGTCTTTCCACACAATCATAGGCAATAAACGAGTGTGTAGCACCCGAGTCATACAATACAGTCAGAAGGTTACCTCCAATGTCACCTTCTCCTTGAATAAGGTCATCAGATTGAGAAACTTCAGATCCCATCATTGTATAAACTCGCCCTCCAGATTTCGGTTGAATATTTCCAGATTTTTGCTGATTAGTTCTAACATGACGAACAGCAGGTTTCTTCTCTGGTCGAGTACAATCCTTCGACATATGCCCAGGCTGTCCACAGTTAAAACAGACAGTTCCCATGATTGTACAATCTGGAGATAGATGGCCCTTCTTACCGCACTTAAAACACGTCGGTGTAAACACCACTCTTTGTCCTGCTCCACCACTAGGTACACTCCCTCCAACCGGCAATCGTTGAGTCCGACTTCCTTGTGGTCTAGCATACGGCTTACGCAGAAACCGATTTGTATTGCTACCTCCACCTCTTTGAAACCTTGTCGGCCCAAAGTTCCGACTCCTCTGATCTCGCGACGGTTCAAGCTCCTCAAGCCGTGCACATGCGTCTACCAAAGTATGAAAATGATTCATCCTCAGAGATATTACTCCCCGCTTCAATTCTACTCTCAATCCAGACTCAAACTTCCGACATTTCCATACCTCATCTTGTCGATTTTGAGCATAATCTGAAAATTGAGACAAACTTTCAAATTTTGTAGCGTACTCATTCACTGTCATATTTCCCTGTCGCAACCCAAGAAATTCCATCTCCTTGGCATGCCTAGCACTTGCAGGAAAATACTTATCCGAAAAAGTATTAGAAAACACTTCCCAGTGATCTCGGTCCCTTCACTTGCAACACTCGGCGGACTCCTCTCCACCAATGTTCTGCATCTCCTCTCAAAGCATGAAAACAAGATAAGTTACTTTCTTTTCATCCGTACATCTCATCCCCTCAAAGATTCTTTCTAAGTCTTGCATCCACCGACTCGCTTTCTCCCGGATCCACCTCGCCTCTAAATTGTGGCGGATTATGGCGCCTAAATTCGATAAATTTAGGGCATCACCGTAGCATCTTCTTTGTTGGTCACTTGCTCTCAAATTTTGTTTGAGTAATCACTTCACCATCTGCCGCATAGCTTCAAGAAGAACCAACATCGGGTCCTCATCACGATTCACGTTAGCACGTCCTCTCGCCTCTACCAGCCATCTTCTTTCTTCAATCATAACAAAACAAAGTTAGATGCATCCTTCTAGATATTTCCGAAAGGATATAAATCACAAAGATCACAGAGAATCACACAAAGACAAACAAAAAAACAGACCCAACCACAACCCCAAAAGACTCTAACTTGGGCTCGATACCAACTAATGTAACACCCCTTTGGAGGATGTCACACATAAAAGAAAATAAAAGAAATAGAAATAAAATCTACCCAAGTTGTGAAACATTTGTTAAATATTATTACGGGTTGTAAAATAATTCCCGATAGATTTAAAATATGTAATAAAAAGATAATGCGGAAAAATACGAAATAAAAAAAAAAAAAACATCATCACTAATAATATACATATGATTAATTTATAAACTGTACAAATAATTTACAACTAAGACTACAAATATTTAAACAAAAACAATAAAGAAAGCAATAAAAGAGTTAATATATACGACATACGCTAACGCGCCCAAAAAAAAACATCGTGATTATCTAATCCTCTGATGGATCACTCTCAGTATGAAAATGATCATCAGGAGATAGATATCCTGGATGTCTCGACACACGGCGATACCGGGATCGCGCAGTCGATACGATGCTTATCTCACTAGGCTCAGGATTTTCAGCACCCCAATAACGCCTAATGGATAAGGGTAACTCTAAGTGCGAGAAAAGTGTCGTAGTCATGACAGGCTCTCTTCATCAAAACGATGACGTAGGATCACGGTCCACACGTCCTGCATACGTCACGAGTCACGATCTCCTCGTAGATGCCAAGCCAGAGCACCTCCATGAAATACCAACTCTATGAATCCCAAAAATCCTGGCGTCGCCATCCCTCACAATCAATCCGGAGGATATGGATGATCGGATGGTTCTTGATCGTAAAACTGATCGTCCGCTTGCCGGTCTTCCTCCTCTTCGGGTACACGATCTCAAGGGGCTGTTCCTCTTCCT
Organism: Ormosia emarginata; assembly: GCA_029884605.1. NCBI lineage: Eukaryota > Viridiplantae > Streptophyta > Magnoliopsida > Fabales > Fabaceae > Ormosia > Ormosia emarginata. The sequence continues at coordinate 24,380,014 of JAQQTP010000062.1, read as the reverse complement.
CGAAGTCTTTACCGCGTAAAATAAATAAACAGAAAATACATATAACAAAGAGGTAAGACAACATAAAATCATCACAACATGGCCAATAAAAAGACGACAAACAATATATATACAGTTCATGCAATACATAAAGCTTTAACAATTATAATAATAAATTGAAGTAAAATTCAGATATCATCACAATATATCACATCACATATAAAACCTCACGAGATAAAATAAGAAATATAAGAATAAACAGATAAAATAAACAAATGAAAGACGGATAGACAATAAATAGATAAGATGGCAACAGAGATAGACATAGAGATAAATAAATAATACAACAAAATCCTACTCCATGGAGCTAAAAAAAAACACAAGTATCGAGAGAGAATGATTCGCAAAAAACCTAATAGTACCACGGCTGCCCCACCAACTATTGCTTGTTGTCACACGTTGCGTCTATAGCCCCACGACACAGAATCCATCAATCCGTGCGTGGTGTAGTTCACGGTCTCACGTTGTGGCACTACGGCAAATGTACTACTAGATTTCACAAATCTCGATTAAATATAGTGTACGTCGAGTACCATAGTGTGCTATCGGTTTACCACGGCCCACGGAGCGACCAACTCATCCACATGTGGATCCCGTACACTAAAGCCTCCAAGTTCATTAGAACAATGAACCACACTACGTTTATCGCATCGACAACACGATGTGATTCGTCTCGTCAACAAATCCACCAAAATATATGGCACATATAACAGATAGATGGAAAGCCTGTACGGGTTCACATTTTCCCGACAGCAAATAATTTTCAAAAACCTGTACGGGTTCACATTTTCCCGACAGTAAATAGATTTTCAAAAGCCTGTACGGGTTCACATTTTCCCGACAAAGATATAGATTTTCAAAAGCCTGTATGCGGGTTCACTTTTTCCCGACAAAGATAAAATAAGTATAGTAACGGTCAATCGCGTAGAAATTTTATCGCATTTTCATAATTCCGTCGTTTTACAAACGTTTAAAAATCGGGTAAAGATATTTTTCTGTTTTTAAAATCGCGTAGCATTTTTAATACGTTTTCTCAATCGCGTAGGATTTTTAAATCATTTTCTTATTCGAATGCCCTTAAAATTACTTTGTTTAAACAGATAGAAATAGTACTTAGTACATTTAAACTACGTAGAATAATTTTTCATACCGCATACTGTCATTAGGATATTTTTACTATCTTATAGGTTCATTTTTACTAAAAATTGACAGCATTTTGTTTATAAACTCATAATAATGGTTTTCTAAATTTTCCATAAAATTTTTATTTACCTAATGTTTAACCATATTTAATTCTTTTTGAAATCTCTAACATGCTTCAAAACTTAAAGTGAGCTATATGTTAGAAAATTTCTCAAAATTTTTGTATTTTACTTCCTAATGATAAAATCACTAGTTTTAATCCTTTAAGCTTAATTCTACTCAATTTGTTTCTTCAAAAATCATTATAGAAAATTTCTTCTTAACTTGTATTGTTTCTTTTTGATTGAAAAAGGTTTGGAATCAAGTTTTAGAAATCATAATTACCTATAGTGGCATGTTGGCGAATTTTGTAAAACTTTTTCATTTGATTTCTAAATCATGTCAAAGGTATTATCTTATCTAAGTTCATTAAATCATGTTATAAAGTACTGATTTTGAATCAAATAAACCCTTTAGGCATGTTGGCCCAAAATTTACTAAATCTTTACCATTTGATTTCTAAATTCCTTTTCTTTGATCAAAACAATTTAAAACCTTCTTATTTCTCCTAATTAATTAAGTTGCACTTTAGGAAAAATGAAGAGAACATTTTGGTCCTCACACTTTGTCATTGCCGTGAGCTAGGGAATGTGTTCTTTGGAACACTCATGCAAATTTACACATGTTATTCACATCTTAAACCTTATCATACAATTCTAACACATGCATTTATATTTCTAACACATGCAAAATATTTCTAACACATAAAACCTAAATTAAAGCTTATAGACATACAATCAAAAGCTAATAAACATGCAAAATTATTACAATCACCAAACAAGAAAGCTACTAACATACAACACTTAAGCTACTAGCAACCACAAAAATTAACAAATACACATCAATAAACACACCACAACCGAATCCTTATGGATTCTACAAACAATCCATCTTCTTACCACCATCAAGGGATGATAAGAATTGTCTTCCTCTTACCTTAAATGAAGACAAAAAGCTTGCTTTCACACCTCCTATGGTTCGGTTTTCACTCCACCAAATACCTAAAAATCTCAAATAAAATCTACATGTTATTAACCATGAAAAAGAAGCTAAACCATGGAGAAATCATGGTTTAGAACTTTGAAAAAGAAGAGAGAAAAGAAAAATATGATATTTCACCTTCTAGGTTAAATTTACAAGGTTGATTTCCAAGCCCTTAATGGAAGATTTTGAAGAAACTTCCAACTAGAAAGGTTCTTAGAATAGTGTTTAGGTTAAGGAAACTTGGTTAGAAAAATTTTTTGATGGTTGGATGGTTAAGAAACAAGCTTGGCCGAATGGAAGGAGAAAAAGGAACAACAATGGTGGCTAGGGTTCTTGATGAGAGAGAAGAGAGAAAAGTGATGAAGGAGAAATGAAATTTTGGTCTTCAAAGGCCTCTTGGCGTAGCACTCAAGTGGTGTGCAAGGTGGGCACCTTGCTTGGCTTCATCCAAGCCATTGGATGAATCAAAGGCCAAGATCAAGCCTTGGTGAGCAAGCTTGATTTCCATTGGTTGGCTCATGGTGACTCACATGCTGAGTCACACAAGTTGTATTTAATTTTTCTGTTGAGTCACTAGTCTGAGTCGGGCCTAGTGAGTCACTAGCCGAGTCACTGTTCCGAAAGTTCTACCGCTACGGTGATTAATTAAGCTACCGATCTAACTGTTTCGCTAATTGTGGGTCCCGTAAAATATTTCCTGGGTCCACTTGTCACTAAATTATATTGACTAATAAAATAATATTATAATAATATAAAATTATTTTATTTGTGATTAAATCCTAAAAATTAAAAGATTATTTTTAGTCTCATTCAGAATCGGGTTAAGTAAGATCCCCCAATTCTAAATAATAAAATAAGATTTTCCCACCCGAAAAATATTATTTTCCCGCCTCGAGCAAATCACACAAAAAGTCCATATAAAATCACAGACAGTATTTTCGTGCATTAAATCAAGAAGAAAACAATTAAAAACAAAGAAAAAACAAATAAAAACAAGACGTTCGGGACGTAACGATCATTTTCCCGTTTTTTCTCACAACGTAGGTAATCGTCCAAAACGTTCAAATAAAATATCCAAAGCGGTATTATATAGTGTATATCTTTCGAGAAAAATTAATACAAGAGCTCGTATAAAATTTTTATTTTACCGTCTCGAAGCAAACTACGTAAAACGATCAAATAAAATTTGAGCCTCGTATTATCGTAATTGTTTTCATACATAAATTGAGAACAGAAAAATAGGGACACAGCGGTCATTCATACAAAAGCATGAAAAACAGAAAACAGTACATTCAGAATATTTTCTAAAAATTGGGGCGTTACACAGACGCACATCACCAAGAAATCCGCGCATATGTGCCGCCATCGTCTCAGTAGAAGCTAGTCTCGTTCGGGCCAGAAGCCGGGAAACTCGGGATCTTCCGCCTCCTTACCGTCGTCTTCGATCAATACAGTATACACACATATAACAAGTAACAGAGATACAAGAAAGAGGTAAGACATCCTACCACCATTACCAATTATAGCAGCTAGAAACAGCACGGCGCCACGCGCCCAAATAGCAATTCAGAATGTCATATTCAACTAATAAGCGGTAATTCCAACGGTAAGCAAATAAACAATTCTAGGCAGATAGTCATCTCAGTAATAACCAAATCAGTCTTAGATATGGAAAAATAAATATTAACAATGACAATGTATATCATGACTCACATGCATGCTTTTCCAAATTCCTACTCTATGGAGCTAGCCTCAAACAGTCAGAGAGAAAGATCAGGAGACATGTCTGTAACTCGGCTGCCGAGGCTAGTGCTATCAATAATTTTTCTCGTGCACAATCATGGCATTGTACAGACATTCTACACTAGATCACGATATAGGACAGTGTCAAGTCCGGATCGTCGGTGCGTTTGCATCAGTTTGCCCCACAGGCAGAGGAGCTACCAACTGCCCCTTGTGAAGGACCCGCACCCCGACGCCCCCAAGGTCATAACATAACCCACACTTGTCTACTCGCACCCGCACCAAGGTGTGTTCAATCTCCTAGGCAACTTGGCCTTACAACAGTCCACAAGGACATTCGCAATGCATATGATACTATGCATGGACATGTATGATTCACAATCTCATACAATTACATAACATGTCACAATAGGCCAATATAAGCATCAATATACAAATGGTCACTCACATGGACCCATAGCATCATAATATAAGGATCAAGTCAACTTGTACATTTTTAGGTTCATTATGAATCCTAACTTAGAATTTATTTTCCTTTCAAGGTTCATGTCAAATCCAATTCTTACAATTAAACAAATCTTCCAAGATAATTCAATTTTCATACAATTTGTAAATTGTTCAAGTTCTTAGGTTTCACACTCTCTTGTTCTTCACTCACTTATAATTGCTTCAAGTCTTATGACAATCTCACTCTTAGTCCTTTAAGATTCATGAAATCTCTAATTCTACTAAATCCTTCCAATTTATCAATTATCCACTCATTGCATAGGTTTCTAATTACCTAATTACTTATGCTTCCAAACTACCAAAACCACATACTTACCTACAATTACCCTAGAGGCCGTGGCCTCACAATGATTACAATTTCCAATCCTTTTAAGTCATCTTACTACATGTCATTCCTTTAATTCATTTAAGTTGTACACTTGTTAAATTAGGTCACCAAGAACCCTAATTCTTGGCCTCAAAATCGTAACCATCACATAGGCTTCAATTCCAATTTTCTTCTTCCATTAGATTCCATCTTGTTACTTGATTAATTCTAGTATTATGCTTGTTACACATTAACCACAATTTATCTAATTTTCCACCCCCAAAATCGTGGACTTCCAAGAAGGGTGTTCAATTATTTTTTGTCCATTTCAAACCATTCAATCCAATCCAATATTCCATTATATACAACAAATCAATCTAATAGCATAAATCAATTAAAATCAACACATAGACATACTAATCACAAAATCAAAGAATAACCCTCATTAGGGTTTTTCCACCAACAACACAATCAAGGTTCCTAGATGCTAACAGAGGTTGAGGAGGAGTGTCTTCCTCTTACCCAAGTGAAGAAAACAAAAGAAGAACACCAAGAACCTCCTTTGAATTTCGGATTTGAGCTCCAAGAACCCTAAAAATGGTGACTTTGTTAGAATTAATACCAAGGCTTGAAAAATAAGCCATGGATGGCCAACATGAAAACCATGACCACGAAAATGGAGGAGAAAGAAGAGAAGTCTTGAAACTTATCCAAAAAGCTCAAAGCTTGGAGCTTGGAGAAAATGGTGAAGATGGAGGAATTTCAAGAAACTCTAAGAAGAAAAGATGCTTAGAATGGTGAGAGGATTGAGAAAATGTATTTAGATGAAAATTTTGTGAAGGTTGAGGGAGAAGGAGAGGGCTGGCCGTGAGGTTGGTCTAGAGAGAAGGAGGAGAAAAGAAAAATGAAGAAGAAGAAGAAAGGGTAGAGAGAGAAAGTGTTTTGGTTAATTATGGAATTTGTGAGATAAAAGAATAAATGAAACAAAACAAATTCTCACTTGCATGGGCTGCATTCCAGCCGTGTGGAGAGAGAAGAGAGAGGGTGAGAATTGGCTTCCAAGAGAAGCCAAGGGCATTTGGGTCAATGTTTGGTCAAAGCTTCTCAAAGAAGCTTTGATTATTTAACATTAAATTTGAATTAAAATGGATTGATTAGACATAAAGCGGATTTCATTTCGATAATGTGATAGAATTTTTATTACACACTATTATCCAATGGATAATAGTTACAGTTGATAAAAATCAGTATTTAATTAATCTGACAGATAAATTTTTCGCAATATTGATTTATTTTATCTGTTAAGATTTCTCGAAAATTGTGAAACCTCGTAAACTGTGTCCAGTCTCGGGTTTAGTAAGATCCTCCGTCGACATGTCCATAGTCCAAGGTTCGCGGAGGAAACATCGCGTTTCTCCTGTTCTGCTCAGCGCACACGCAAAACGAGAAATATACTAAATTATTCGACGTTTCCGAAAAATTCCCAGAAAATTCTCAAAAATTGTAAATATTATAAAACGATTATTCATCATATAATTTTTCAATTTTTGAAGCATTACAGTCATTTTCCCGACTCATCTCAAGTTTCGTGCAAAACGAGGAATATATTAAAATATTCATCATTTCCGAAAAATTCTAGAAAAATTCACATAAATCACAAATATTAGAAAATAACTATTGGTGGTGAAATAATTAATTTCCGGAGCGTTACACTGACCTCAGCAATTCTCAGCTCAGTGTGCACGCAAAATGAAGAATATATTAAAATATTCGTCATTTCTGAAAAATTCTAGAAAAATTCCTAAAAATCAAAAATAATATAAAATAATCATTTATACTTAAATAGATATTTTTTGGGATGTTACAACACTCCCCTACTAAAAGGAATTTCGTCCTTGAAATTTACATACCTCAAAATAGTTCCGGATGTTGCTCCCTCATCTTGTCTTCCGGTTCCCAAGTTGCATCACCAGTTGTTTCATTCCAGATCACCTTCACCAATGGGATCCCCTTGCCTCTAAGTTGTTTTATCTGTCGGTCCTCGATTCTCGCAGGAGGCGCCTCATAGGTCAAGTTCTCTTTTAACTGTATTGTGTCTGGTGCTATGACATGACTTGGATCAGGTAAATACTTACGAAGTTGTGAAACATGGAAGACATTGTGTATGTTGGAAAGAAAAGGGGGTAAGGCTATCTGGTAGGCTACTGGACCTATCCGGCCAAGGATTTGGTAAGGTCCAAGAAATTTTGGAGTGAGTTTTCTAGATTTCAAAGCCCGGTCGACTCCAGTCGTGGGTGTGACTTTCAAGAATACATGCTCACCTTCCTCAAATTCAAAAGGCTTCCTCCTCTTATCTGCATAACTCTTTTGCCGGCTCTGAGCGGTTCTCATCTTCTCTTGAATCATTTTAACCTTCTCAGTCGTCTGCTGAATGACATCTGGTCCAATCGTAAGACGCTCACCGTCTTGGTACCAACACAATGGTGTTCGACACCGTCGTCCATGCAGAGCTTCATAGGGTGCCATCCCTATACTCGAATGATAACTGTTGTTTGTAGGTGAACTATATCAGCGGTAGAACTTCATCCCAACATCCAGTTTGTTCCATAGTGCAAGCTCTAAGCAAATCTTCTAAAGATTAGATTGTCCTTTCCGATTGACCATCGGTTTGTGGATGGTACGCTGAACTCAGACGTAACTTCGTTCCCAACGATGCTTGTAAACTCTACCAAAATTTTGAAGTAAATCTCGAATCCCTATCCGAAACAATACTCGTAGGCACACCATGTAGCCTAACGATCTCACCAATACACAACTGGGTCAACTTCTCCAAACTGTACCTCATGTTGATCGGGAGAAAATGGGTTGACTTCGTGAGTCGATCCACTATTACCCATATCGACTCGTGTCCTTTCTTTGTCCTCGGCAAATCCACAACAAAATCCATCGCAATGCTGTCCCATTTCCATTTAGGAATAGATAATGGTTGTAGCAATCCTGCTAGTCTTTGATGTTCCACTTTAGCTTTTTGACAAACTAAACAAGTCGACACACATCTAGTGACGTCGCTCTTCATTCCATGCCACCAGAACAATTTCTTCAGATCTTGGTACATCTTAGTTATGCATGAGTGCATACTCAGCTTCTTGGTGTGAGCATGTTCCACAATATATCGCCTAAGCTCTTGGTCACGGGAATACAAACTCTACCTCGGAATCTCGAATTCCATCCATTCCTTCTTCAAATTCTCGTCTCTTTGCCTTGCCTTATCAATTCTCTCGCTTCTTGCAAGAATTCATCGGCTTTCTGCTTTTCCCGTATGTCATCCATTAGTTCACTTGAGATGGTGACCATATTCATACAAATCCTTCTGGGTTCCAACTTAACAAACGACCATATATCCATAAACTGTTCTATGAGGTCTCTTTCCTTGATCATCAAGGCAGAAGCACTGATAGTCTTTCTGCTCAAGGCATCAGCCACGACGTTCGCCTTGCCAGGGTGGTACAACAACTGGAAATCATAGTCCTTCAAGAATTCTAGCCATCTCCGCTGCCTCATATTCAGCTCTTTCTGATCATACAAATATTTCAAGCTCTTGTGGTCACTGAAGACGTTGAATGTTGCTCCATAGAGAAAATGCCTCTATATCTTTAGAGCAAAGACCACGGCTGCAAGTTCCAAATCATGTGTAGGGTAGTTCTTTTCATGTACTCGCAACTGTCGCGAAGCATAAGCTACAACTCTTCTATGTTGCATAAGAACACATCCCAATCCTTGATACGAAGCATCACAGTACACCTCGAATGGCTCATTCGGATCAGGTAGCACTAACACCGGTGAGGTAGTTAGCCGTTTCTTCAACTCTTGAAAACTTTGCTCGCAGCTATTAGTCCATTCAAAAGCTTGGTTCTTCCTTGTCAACTGGGTGAGCGGTTCAGCAATCTTGGAAAATCCTTCAATGAACCTTTTGTAATATCCAGCTAAACCCATAAAGCTACGAACTTCCGTCACTGACTTTGGTTGCTCCCACTGTAATACTGCTTCTACTTTCGACGGATCCACTGCAATCCTTTCCTTCGAGATCATATGGCCTAAAAACTTCACCTCATCAAGCCAAAACTCACATTTCGACAGCTTGGCATACAATTCCTTCTCCTTTAGAATCTGAAGAACTATGCTGAGGTGTTCAACATGATCCTCCTGATTTTGGGAATATATCAGGATATCGTCAATGAAGATGACAACAAACTTGTCCAAGTAAGGATGAAAGATCCTGTTCATGTAGTCCATGAAGATAGCAGGTGCATTCGTAACACCAAACGGCATTACAAGGTACTCATAATGATCGTATCGGGTACGAAAAGCAGTCTTGGGCACATCCTCCGTTTTCACTCTTATTTGATAGTACCCAGATCTCAAATCAATCTTTGAAAACACTGCTGCTCCCTTCAGTTGGTTCATGAAATCATCAATTCTTGGGAGTGGATACTTGTTCTTGATCGTCAGCTTGTTCAATTGCCTATAGTCCACACACAATCTTGAGGTACCGTCCTTTTTCCGAGCTAACAGTACTGGTGCTCCCCACGGTGACACACTCAGTCTAACAAACTATTTCTCCAAAAGCTCCTCTAGCTGTTTCTTGAGCTCGGCCAATTCTGTTGGCGACATACGATAAGGTGCTATAAACACGGGACCAGCTCCTGGTACGAGATCAATGGCAAACTCGATCTCACGTGTCGATGGTAAACCAGGTACTTCTTCTGGAAAAACTTCAGAGAACTCTTTCACTACCGGAATAGTGTCCAGGTCAGCCTCGCTCTCGATTTTCAAAGAAGATAGTAATATGTACCCCTGAGCTCCTTCTTTCAAGAAAGCTCGTGCTTGGTTGGCCGTCAAGTATCTAGAATCCTCATCCACTGGGAAAACTATGATTTTTCTGGAATAATCTAATAGAACATGGTTGGAAGATAACCAGTCCATCCCTAGGATTATATCTAACTGTGACAAAGGTAGACAGATTAGATCAACAGAAAAGACTCGACCTTCAACCACTAGGGGACATTTTAGGCAGACTTTGGTAGTAACTATCGGTTTATCAGTGGGGGTTGAAACAGTCAATTCAAAAAGTAGTTCAGACACAGGTAAGCTAAGTCGTAGCACACAGTCATATGATGTGAAAGAATGGGTTGCCCCAGAGTCATACAATACTTTTAAAAGATTACCTTCTATGGTACCTTCTCCTTGAATCAAGTCTTCGGATTCGGAGGCTTCAGCTCCGCTCATAGTGTAAACTCGACCTCCAGCTTGCGGTTTCTTGGCTCGAGTCGCATTGACTGAAGGTTCAGCCTTTGCTTGATTGCAGTTTCTGGACATGTGGCCCGGTTGCCACATCTGAAGCAGATGATTCCCTTGATCGTGCAATCTCTCGTGAGATGATCTTTCCCACATTTCAGGCATTTAGAAGGGTATGTCGCATTCTGGCCAGTTCGATTCCCAGAAGAACCTCCACCAGAACTTCCACCGGTTTGCTGCTGACTTCCCACTGGTCGGGAATAAGGCTTCTTTTGGAAGCGGTTTGAACCACTGCCTCCACCTCTTTGGGACCGTACAGGCCTAAAGCTCCTGTTTCTCGAGTCTCTAGCCTGTTCCAAGGCTTCAACTTCACAGCAAGTGTCTAACAGTTCTGAGAATACCTTCATCTTCAGGGTGATCACAGCTTTCTTCACCTCATACCTCAATCCCTCGGTGAACTTCCAACATTTCTAGGCTTCATTAGTCTGATGCTGGTAGTGTGTTGAAAACTTTTCCAGGTTCTCAAATTTAGCTGCATACTCACTGACAGTCATGTTCCCCTGTCTCAAGTTGAGAAACTCAAGCTCTTTCGCATGTCTCGCATTAGCAGGAAAATATTTGTCCAAGAACTTGTTCTTGAACACATCCCATGTGATGTCAGTTCCTTCGGCTTCCAATGCTCTCTGAGCTTTGTTCCACCAGTCTTTGGCGTTGCCCACAAGCATAAAGGTAGCATAATTCACCTTCTTGTCTTCAGCACAGTTCATGTCACGAAAGACTTTCTCTAATTCTTTGATCCACAGACTAGCTTTGTCAGGATCAAATTCTCCCTTAAATTGTGGAGGGTTGTGACGACAAAACTCTGCTAAGTTCTGGGCATCGGCAATCGCCTCGAGCTGTTGAGCAGCTCTCTCTTGTTATTGAGCAGCACGTTCGTTCTGTTGGGCGATGACTTCCACCATCCTCTGCATTGCCTCAACAGCAGCTACAATTTCTCCACTTCTCGCCATCTTACTCTTTCTCAATTCAGGTTAACTGAAAACCACAAGGTAAGTTAGAGGAATTCATTTCAAAACATAAACCACAGAGATTTCACACAGCACAAGCAAGACAGACTCACACACAAGACCCAAAGAAGACATAAACCGGGGCTCTGATACCAACTTAATGTAACACCCCTTTTTGGGAGGGAACGTCACATTGTCAAATAAAAGAAAACGCAGAAAAGTAAAGTTTTAACATTTCAAGACCCGGTTCATTCGTTTAACTTGTACAATTCTTAAGTACATGAGCAAATAGCAAAATATTTTTTTTTTGCTTTGATAATCATTTTAACAATGCGGAATATAAATGACGGTGAAGAATAAAATAGTAGACAAAATTCTCATCTGAATAACATGCATATATATATATATATATATATATATATATATATATATATATATATATATATATATATATATATGAAATGTACTCGACATCATTTATACTTAGATACAAGCCCGAATTACCCAAAAGCAAAACTATACCCGCCCCAAAGGATTATACAAATATGCCCCGAGAGATACCAAAATATACAGCCCACAAAAATATACAGTTCCCCAAAATAAAATACCGGTAGCCATCGGTAGCTACCGAGTTGACTCGATCTCTCGGATGAGGAGGGATCAGTCCCAGGTCCTCGCGGATCCTCCTCTTCGAGGAAACCTCCATGAGAACCACGGAACCACGGGCGGGCCCGAGCAAGGTAGAATCAAAAGAGTCCTCCCAAGGGATGTAGTAACGATCACCGCACATCTCTCTGATGGGCAAGTAGAACTCCAGTCGCAGGCTAATGTGGCAGGTGAGGACAGGCGCCTCATGACGTCTCCAGGCTAGGGCAATCGACACATCTCCCAAGTAAACGCAGCGATCAGAATTCAAGTTAATGTGCCCGCACTTCGGCCCTCTGAGGAAGTTCAGACGCACATCACCAAGAAATCCGCGCATACGTGCCGCCATCGTCTCAGTAGAAGCTAGTCTCGTTCGGGTCAGAAACCGGGAAACTCGGGATCTTCCGCCTCCTTACCGTCGTCTTCGATCAATACAGTATACACACATATAACAAGTAACAGAGATACAAGAAAGAGGTAAGACATCCTACCACCATTACCAATTATAGCAGCTAGAAACAGCACGGCGCCACGCGCCCAAATAGCAATTCAGAATGTCATATTCAACTAATAAGCAGTAATTCCAACAGTAAGCAAATAAACAATTCTAGGCAGATAGTCATCTCAGTAATAACCAAATCAGTCTTAGATATGGAAAAATAAATATTAACAATGACAATGTATATCATGACTCACATGCATGCTTTTCCAAATTCCTACTCTATGGAGCTAGCCTCAAACAGTCGGAGAGAAAGATCAGGAGACATGTCTGTAACTCGGCTGCCGAGGCCAGTGCTATCAATAATTTTTCTCGTGCACAATCATGGCATTGTACAGACATTCTACACTAGATCACGATATAGGACAGTGTCAAGTCCAAATCGTCGGTGCGTTTGCATCAGTTTGCCCCACAGGCAGAGGAGCTACCAACTGCCCCTTGTGAAGGACCCGCACCCCGACGCCCCCAAGGTCATAACATACCCCACACTTGTCTACTCGCACCCGCACCAAGGTGTGTTCAATCTCCTAGGCAACTTAGCCTTACAACAGTCCACAAAGACATTCACAATGCATATGACACTATGCATGGACATGTATGATTCACAATCTCATACAATTACATAACATGCCACAATAGGCCAATATAAGCATCAATATACAAATGGTCACTCACATAGACCCATAGCATCATAATATAAGGATCAAGTCAACTTGTACATTTTTAGGTTCATTATGAATCCTAACTTAGAATTTATTTTCCTTTCAAGGTTCATGTCAAATCCAATTCTTACAATTAAACAAATCTTCCAAGGTAATTCAATTTTCATACAATTTGTAAATTGTTCAAGTTCTTAAGTTTCACACTCTCTTGTTCTTCACTCACTTATAATTGCTTCAAATCTTATGACAATCTCACTCTTAGTCCTTTAAGATTCATGAAATCTCTAATTCTACTAAATCCTTCCAATTTATCAATTATCCACTCATTGCATAGGTTTCTAATTACCTAATTACTTATGCTTTCAAACTACCAAAATCACATACTTACCTACAATTACCCTAGAGGTCGTGGCCTCACAATGGTTACAATTTCCAATCCTTTCAAGTCATCTTACTACATGTCATTCCTTTAATTCATTTAAGTTGTACACTTGTTAAATTAGGTCACCAAGAACCCTAATTCTTGGCCTCAAAACCGTAACCATCACATAGGCTTCAATTCCAATTTTCTTCTTCCATTAGATTCCATCTTGTTACTTGATTAATTCTAGTCTTATGCTTGTTACACATTAACCACAATTTATCTAATTTTCCACCCCAAAATCGTGGACTTCCAAGAAGGGTGTTCAATTATTTTTTGTCCATTTCAAACCATTCAATCCAATCCAAAATTCCATTATATACAATAAATCAATCCAATAGCATAAATCAATTAAAATCAACACATAGACATACTAATCACAAAATCAAAGAATAACCCTCATTAGGGTTTTTCCACCAACAACACAATCAAGGTTCCTAGATACTAAGAGGGGTTGAGGAGGAGTGTCTTCCTCTTACCCAAGTGAAGAAAACAAAAGAAGAACACCAAGAACCTCCTTTGAATTTCGGATTTGAGCTCCAAGAACCCTAAAAATGGTGACTTTGTTAGAATTAATACCAAGGCTTGAAAAATAAGCCATGGATGGCCAACATGAAAACCATGACCACGAAAATGGAGGAGAAAGAAGAGAAGTCTTGAAACTTATCCAAAAAGCTCAAAGCTTGGAGCTTGGAGAAAATGGTGAAGATGGAGGAATTTCAAGAAACTCAAAGAAGAAAAGATGCTTAGAATGGTGAGAGGATTGAGAAAATGTATTTAGATGAAAATTTTGTGAAGGTTGAGGGAGAAGGAGAGGGCTGGCCGTGAGGTTGGTCTAGAGAGAAGGAGGAGAAAAGAAAAATGAAGAAGAAGAAGAAAGGGTAGAGAGAGAAAGTGTTTTGGTTAATTATGGAATTTGTGAGATAAAAGAATAAATGAAACAAAACAAATTCTCCCTTGCTTGGGCTGCATTCCAGCCGTGTGGAGAGAGAAGAGAGAGGGTGAGAATTGGCTTCCAAGAGAAGCCAAGGGCATTTGAGTCAATGTTTGGTCAAAGCTTCTCAAAGAAGCTTTGATTATTTAACATTAAATTTGAATTAAAGTGGATTAATTAGACATAAAGCGGATTTCATTTGGATAATGTGATAGGATTTTTATTACACACTATTATCCAATGGATAATAGTTACAGTTGACAGAAGTCAGTATTTAATTAATCTGATAGATAAATTTTTCGCAGTATTGATTTATTTTATCTGTTAAGATTTCTCAGAAATTGTGAAATCTCGTAAACTGTGTCCAGTCTCGGGTTTAGTAAGATCCCCCGTCGACATGTCCATAGTCCAATGTTCGCGGAGGAAACATCGCGTTTCTTCGATTCTGCTCAGCACGCACGCAAAACGAGGAATATACTAAAATATTTGACGTTTCCGAAAAATTCTCGGAAAATTCTCAAAAATTGTAAATATTATAAAACGATTATTCGTCATATAATTTTCCAATTTTTGAAGCATTACAGTCGTTTTCCCGACTCTGCTCAAGTTTTGCGTAAAACGAGAAATATATTAAAATATTCATCGTTTAAAAAATTCCAAAAAATTCACATAAATCACAAATATTAGAAAATGACTATTGGTGGTGAAATAATTAATTTCTGAAGCGTTACACTGACCTCAGCAATTCTCAGCTCAGTGTGCACGTAAAACGAAGAATATATTAAAATATTCGTCGTTTCTGAAAAATTCTAGAAAAATTCCTAAAAATCAAGAATAATATAAAATGATCATTTATACTTAAACAGATATTTTTCGGGATGTTACAATCTTTCCTTGTGAACTACTGCTTCAACTTTATTAGGATCCACAATTACTCCTCCTTGAGTATTCACATGACCTAAGAATCTTACTTCATTCAACCAGAATTCACATTTTTCTAACTTGGCATACAACTGTTTCTCCTTTAGGATTTTTAGCACTATTCTAAGGTGTTGTTCATGCTCCTTCTTAGTCTTAGAATAAATGAGTATGTCATCTATAAAGACTATTACAAACTTGTCAAGGTAAGGTCTAAAAATCCTATTCATGTAATCTATAAATATTGCAAGAGCATTAGTAACTCCAAAGGGCATCACAAGGTATTCATAATGCTCATATCTGGTCCTAAGGCTGTCTTGGGTATATCTTTTGGTTTTACTCTTATCTGATGATACACTGATCTTAAGTCTATCTTTCAGAAGAATGTGGCTCCTAATAATTGATCACACAGGTCATCTATTCTACGGAGTGGATACTTGTTTTTAATTTTGACTTTGTTCAATTGCCTATAATCTACACAAAACCTCATGCTCCCTTATTTCTTCTTAACTAATAAAACAGGTGCACCCCACGATGGCACATTGGGCCAAATAAATCCTTTGGATAATAATTTCTCTATTTGTTTCTTGAGTTCACTTAGCTCCAAAGGAGACATTCTATAAGGTGCAAAAGATAGAGGTCCTATTCCTAGAACTAGGTGAATGGAAAATTCAACTTCTCTTTTAGGTGGTAAGTGCACTATATCTTTGGGAAACACTTATAAAAATTCTCTTACTATAGGTATGTTGTTTATTTTCTACTCAACCTCTAAATTTAAAGAAAAACAAAATAAGAAACCCTTGAGCTCTTTCTAAGGGACACTTCTCTGCCTGAGTGACATTAAGGAATAGAGTATTGGTAGATTTTGGTTTCTTGGGTGGATCATTAAGCAAGTTTTCTAGAAAAGTCTAAGATAATTTCATTAGTAGATAACTAGTCTATTCTAATTATGATATCAATACCAAATAAAGGCAAACAAACAAGGTTCAAAGTTGAAGATTTTCCTTAATTAAGATAGGACCTTTTAGACAAGCTTGAGAAGTAGAAACTTTTTCTCCTATGGAAGTTGAAACTAACAGATCATCAGACAAAGAAGTTATAGGCAAATTCAATTTTTTAACATAATCAATATATATAAAGGACTGTGTAGCTCCTGAATCAAAGAATGCAATTAAGAGAGTATTTTTAAGAAAACATTTACCTTGAATCATGTTGGGGGATTGATTTACCTCTTCTCCACTTAGAACGAATACTCTTCCTTTAGTTTATGGTTTGGGTACAGGGTTGTTCACCATCTTCTCAATGGTACAATCCTTGGAAAAATATCTTGGTTTTCCTTATCAGAAACACACATAGCAAGGTCTAGAGCCATGAAATTTTTCACAATTGTTGCATACAAGTAGAAGTCTGCCAGTCTTTACTTGCTTACCCTTCTCGTGGTTTATTCCATTTTTAAAATTATTTTTCTTTGAGCCTTAACTATTCTTTTTCTTTTAAGAAAGGTCTGATGTTCTCTTTCAAATTCCATTTCTAGATAGCTTTTCTCTGTTATCCTACATTTGTTCACTAGAGTGGCATAATATTTTATTTCCAAAGTAGACACCTTCTCCTTTATTTCAGGCCTCAAACCCCACTCAAATTTTGTGGCCTTCTAGTGGCCATCAGGATTATTTTTCAGATAAGACGAAAATTTGGAAAACTCTTCAAATTTGGCTATATATTATCCTATGTTCATGTTTCCCTATCTAAGTTGTATGAATTCTGCCTCCTTTTCATTTTTTACATTATCAAGGAAGTATTTATCAAAGAATGTGACTAAAAATACCTTAGGTAATTTCAGTTCTTGTAGATTCTAACAAATGCCTAGCACCATTCCATTAGTGTTCTGCCTCCCCTTCTAGTATATAGGTGGCAAAGACTACCTTTTATGCATTTGTGCATCCTATAACTATAAAAATCTTTTCTAGTTACATGACCCATTTTTCAGCTAGCGTTGGGTCATAATCTCCATGAAAAGATGGCGGTTTGACTTTTCTAAATTCTAAAAGACCTTAATAATTTAGGTTGGTCACAGAAGTTTCCCTGATAGAATTTCTACTACCTTCACAAGGATGATTATGGTTGTGATTATTGTTCCTATCTTGAGTTTCTTGTATGCGTTGTAAAATTAGGTTGGTTGACTCTGTTTAGGCCCTGATAGCGTCAGTCAATCCTTTCATGTCTCCCATTATTCCTGTCATAGTATCATTTTGTGAATTATGTACTTTCGAGTATTCTGATGTCATATAGTCTTAAACAGCCATGAACAATTCAATATTAAGATGATCAGTCTTAATATTGCAAGTTTAATGTAGTTATAATTCTATATGGCAAAAATAATAAGAGCAATCATCATGCAAAAACTCGACATAGGCAAAAATTCAATACATAGATATAGTTTTCTAGTGCCAAAAATCAAGGCTCTAATACCAAAAATATAACCCCTTTACTATTGATAGTTATAGATATGGTCATAACAATAATGTCAGTGAATTTTTTCTTACTATATATTTTCATATAGAAATTGAAATCGAATTCAAAAAATATAAAAGAAAATAGGCATCGATATAAGATAACACAAGAGTATAATACACATCTATAACTTTTTAAATTAGCATTACACACCAGTCATAAGGTTTACTCAGAAGTGGATGTACACATATTTCTATAATTCTAATATATATATATCCTCATTCCTTAGAACAAGAAATTATGCTTAAACGATCTGAACGATGATGATCATAGTGCATCATGTACTAATTTGAAAACACCATGAATATAGAGTAAGAATTGAAAATTCTCAATTTGAAATGTACATTTATAAAAATATTTGAAATCACATAGTGAGTTTCAACTATGTAATATACACAATACCTCATGGCAACCTAAGTATAACAAGAATAACGAAAATTCCAGAACAATTGCTAAATAAATCATGCCATACAGCTCTATATATTAATATCAGAAAAAATCAGCAAGTTCCTCAAACCTCAGTAAGCAATTTCCAAATATCGGCAAACATTAACAAGCAAGTTCTTCGTCACATGGAATCCACCATTTACTTTATTTTTTCTTTCCATGTCTGCTTATCTCACATTTTAATCGAATGTCTTTACTTCTATAGGAAATCTACCTTATCTCTAGTGTTACTTTAACATTCTGGCAAAAAAAGCTAAACATACCAACACTAACCAGATAGGTAACATAAAAGGAAATTCATCCATCTGCCTTTCAACGATTATGTGCAAATTTTTTCATGAATCACTTGCTTACCATCATACACAAACATAAGTAATACAAATAAATTTATCATATAAATCATGACAATTAAATAAAACTCATAAAACTTACACAAGAAGAATTTTATAAATTAGCTACAAAAAAATTCGTAACTAATCCGTAGCTAAAGTTATTAGCTACGGATTGGTCCGTAATCAAATTTTCGTAGCTACCAAAAAATTTCGTAACTAATTCATAACTAATTTTTAAATTTTTATAGCTAATCTAAAACTAATTTTCATTTAAAACTTCATTTCTATAAATAATTAGCTACGAAAAATTTGGTAACAATTCCGTAACTATTTCATAGCTAATTTTAACAATTCGTAACAATTTTATAATTATTTCATAGTTATTATTTGCTAACTCTGTAGCAATTTAATAACTAATCCGTAGCAATTATCCATAACAATTCTATAACTAATCCTTAACAATTATCCGTAACAATTCCGTAATTATTCCCTAACAATTATCTATAATAATTCCGTAACTATTCCGTAACAATTTTGTAGTTATTCCGTAGCTAGCCAAAATTAATTTTATAATAATAATTGATATATTTTAAAACTATATCTGTATAAATATTTCAATTCAAGTAAGAAAAACCGAGCAAATAAGTTGTACAAAGCAACAAAATATCATAATTGCATTAGTAAGTTCAAAACATGTTCTATAAAGAAAGGATAACTAATCAATAAATCTAAGTTAATACAAATAGTTCTAAACAAATTAGTCTTATCATCAATAAACACAACTAATCAATCGAAGTTAACTCCATGATCATTAGCTTCATGATTATCCCCAACTGCATCCCCTTGTGATGGTGCTTGCGACACACCACTTCTTGCTTAGGAGCCAACAATCTCACGAAGGATGAACACCAACTGAGTATTGACAAAGGAAATCATCGTTTTATTAACAGCTTCCTTTATGACTTGTGTCGGAACAGTGCAAGAGGAACCACTAACCTGTGAGGATAAACTAGATCCATGAATGCCAATACCTAAACTTTGACTCATGCCATAAACTAAATTCTCAACAGTATACAAAAAAATAATATTGACTCAATTATAAGAAGTACACAGTATAAACAAGAGTCCAAAATAATCCAAAACGATAGTTCAATTCATGACATAACTATGCATACGTAGATCAGAAAAACTTACTAAGAAATTCTGATAAATGAACACTTTTTTAATTCCCCTCACTAAGCTATCAGTACAGTAAAAGGAAGGGTACTTGCCTCCTACAAGATCAAAGAATAAAAAAAATTATACTGAAAAGACATAGCAATGGTTCAATTTATTATACAGACAACACTAAATGTACCAAATAAGTACTCCGAATGCTCACCTTTTTTATAAAAGAAGAAATTTGTTAAGAAGAAGAGAAGGAAAGTACAAGGAATTTGGAGATAAGGAATCCTCCATAGTGAAAAAGGGAAAATAAAATAAAAGTGAAAAAGAGAAAACATCAATGGAGCAAAGCTGCCCAATCCCTCTGCATATTCGTCAAGGAGACCCCTCAATTAAAAATACCATATTTCTTTACAAAATCATAATGAGGACCTGCTACCTGCTACTATCCTCAAATGAATTTGTTTAAACAAAACCAGAAGGAAAGTGACTTTTCAATTTTAACTAGGGATGTTGGCAGATGGTTTGGATTGATTTTAAAGGAAGAAGTAACAGATTCAATCTAATGGACTTTCTCACGTTATTATGTGATCAATTTGATTCGATTGGTTTTATGGTTTTCAGTTAAAAAAAATTAAAAGGACGACCCAAATTATTTATTTATTTTTTCTTGACCTAAGAGACAACCCATTTAAAGTTTTAATTAGATAGCTCACTTAACCAATAAACAGCTCATTTAAATAGAAAATAATGAAATATTCATCAAAATGATACATTCATAACATAGCTTCATACTCAACATATCCTGATAAGCCACGTGCATTGTGTCTTGTCAAATGATTTTCAAATCAAACTAGTGCTGCCTTCAAATGATTTTATTTTTAAATTGTGTAACATAAAAAAAAATTATAAAAAACTGTAATTTTTTTAATCTTTTTAAGTGTTATTCGCATCAACCTTTTAATTTTAGATGTTTAACATGTTAATGATAAATATAAAAACCATTCAAAATTTCAGTACAAGTTTGATCTAGCAACATTGGGTTCTAATTATTCATACAGGTTCAATGCTTAAAGTCTAAAAGGCTCTTATGTGAGGGAATATAGAAACTAACCATGAGCCTGCATATAACAATATAAGCTTTTGGAAAGTCAATTCTTCACAGTTATCTGTAAAAGGAAATACCCCGGATAAGATAACTTGAAATAAAAACAACTTGGTTGGGGTAGTAAGAGTCTTCAAGCGGCCCTAAAGTTTTTTAAAGATTGTTTGATCTTGATAATTGAGATAACTTACTTTTCTCACATGCACTAACCCTTTTTTATATTTAAAAATTGAAAAATTATAAATAATTAAACATATTACTTACTGAACTAAAGAAATTTGAAAATTAAATTGTGAAGAATGACAGAAACATCATCAGGTGCACGACTGAGGCACCCCTCAGGACAACCCTTCTTAATATTAAGGTGCCATCCCAATATATTTTCGTGGGCCGCCACAATATATATTCATTTTATCTGCACCTAACTGAGATTACTGCTCACATTAGTCTCCATCAAGGATAAGCAAACAAGAACATGAAATGAAAGCAACACAAGCGAAATTCATATATTACATAATTAAGTGGGTGGTTCTAGCACCTTACAACAACACAAGCACTACATAAATGCAGCTACTCTGCATACATAAGGGCACTCTTAATTTTCATTTTGTTATTGTTAGCAAGAGAACTTGGATTCTCTCTTACATAATAAACAAGAGTCCCCAATCATAATTACTTAATCTAAACATAAAATTCTAAATCATGTTGAGGATTAGATTCTAAACACAATAATCATAAAACTCAAAAATATGTGAAGTATGGTCCATGGTGAAGATAGGAATCTTATCCAATTTAATGGGGTTGTTCTTCCCTCCTACCAACTTAGCCGGGTTCCCAACAACAGTAGTCCCAGGAGGCACTTCCTTAATCACCACTGAACCAGCACCAATTTTAGTCCCATCACCAATCTTAATATTCCCCAAAATACAAGTTCGTGCACCTATCAGCACCCCATAACCAATCTTTGGGTGCCTGTCCCCAGAAGCCTTACCAGTCCCTCCCATTGTCACACTATGCAAATTGACACATTATTCCCAATCACAGCCGTCTCTCCCACCACAATCCCAGTTGCATGATCCAGTAAAATCCCACTTCCAATCTTGGCTCCTGGATGAATATCTACAGAAAAAACTTCAGAAACCCAGTTCTGAATCACAACTTCCAAAACCTTCCTTCCCTGTAACCACAACTTGTGAGCTACCCTATGAGCTTGGCAGGCCAAAAAGCCTTTGAAATTCAAGAAACAATGCACGAGGCTTATGCAAGCAGGGTCTCTTTCCTTCACTGGTCTCAGATCAACCTTCACAACATCCATGATGGTTTGATCAACTTTTAAAATTCCCACAAAAAGATCAAAAAGGGTACCTCTAGGAAGGCTTGCATTGCTCAATTTGATAGCAAGGTGACTAGCCAAAGCACTTTCCAATGATTTATGAGACAAAATTAATAATTGACTTTCTAATGTTTGAGGATACTTTTATTACTCTTTGTGCACTCTGGAATTATTTGACATGACTTGTATGAAGGGGTGGGAATATATTAGAGTGACAGAGTTGTGCACATTGTACTACATGAAGTTTTGTGTATGATGCAAATGAGGAGTAGTTTTCACATTATAATATTCCTACTGTAGAAAAGTTAATAAAGGATTGGCTTTATAATGTATATTATTATGAATATGAATTAATGAGAAATAGGACCAATTTATGTGGTTGCTTCCCTTTATAAGTACTTGTTAATCAATTAATTACCAAGACACAGGGGCTGCCTCTACTACACTAAATCTGCACTACATGGGGAGATAACACAGACAACACAATAGGACCAAATCCCTGGCCCCGCTAATTTATACTCTTCGAAGGCACATACAATCTGATTGAAGAAGAAGATCAGATTTATACATTTATACTTTGAAAGATCAGTCCCACATGGTGTTAACAGCAAGCACGGAAAAGGAAGAAAATCAAATGTTTGCATAAAAAATAATAAGGTTGAGATCAAATAAAATAACAGCAAGAACCAAACCCCATTCGCAAACAGGGAACCCCGCATTGAGAAAATTAAATGTTTGCATAAAAAATAAAATAAAAAAAATTTCACCACCAATCTACTAATAAACAGCAAGCAATAGCGCTTACAGCTATCTACTGGGAAAATTAAACACAAATCAATGAACAAAACCTACTAATAAAGGAAAAGGAAGAAAAGCATATAGAGAAGAAGAAGTTGAACCAGACCTGAGCAATGATATTAAGGTCGAGATCTTGTTCTTCTTGGCAATAGGTTGGCTGAAATAGGTTATCCAAAATTACCTTTGCTCAGTCACAAAATCTAGAAGAAAATCAACAAGAAAAATCAACAACAAAACCACGAACAAGAAATCAAGTACGAAAATCAACAAGATAGGGCTCTGGAAGCTAGAAAAATGGAAAAGAAGAGAAAAAACAGCAAAGTGCGAAGTGCTAGAAGAAGAGATGAGAGAGACCAGAGCGACGGAGGAGATGAGAGCAGTGTTGTGGGTGGCTCGATGAAGTTGACGGTGGCGCGGTAGGGTATTTTGGTGGAGGACGTGGTCGGAAGAGATGGTGTGGGAATGGGAGCAATTGTTGCAGCAAGAGCGCAAAGAGGGAGGGAGGGCGGGGATTTGAGATATTTTGGGAAAGTGGAGGGAGGGGCTAGGCGCGTAAAGATGGGTACCGATTTGGTAAAAGTTATCTTCGTTATCCAATAAAAAGTTAGCTACGGAAATTGTTGGCTACAGATTAGCTGCAGTATACTTTTTTAAATTAAATTTTGTAGTTAAATTATAGTTATTTCTTAATTATTTGCTTGATAAATTTTTTTCTTTTGTTTTTTTTTAAATTTAGTTATGAAAATTTATTTTATAGTTAATTTGTAATTAATTAATTACGTATTAACTATTAGTTATAAAGTATAGACATACGATACTGAATACGACATCAACATAAATACGAAAATATTAAATTTAAAAATTATAAGATACTGACACAACAATATATATATATATATATATATATATATATATATATATATAATTTCAAAATTTTAAAAAAATCATATGTGTCAATATTTACTATCTAATAAATCCTTTTTAAAAAATATAGAACATAATTTCTATTGATATATTCTAAAAATCTCTTAATAAATTAATCATATACAAATATATGCGCAAAAAAATAACTAGAGAAATGTTGGTGTAAGACAAACTTCTACGACAACGTTTCGTACGACGACTTTGTACGAGCGAGAGGTAGAAGGAGCAGATGAAAATAGTGGTGTGTAAAAAAATAAAACTTAAAAGTCTAATAGTGCGCGTGTGAAAAGATAAAACTTAAAATAATAGTATGTGAAAATAAGTAATTGGGACGTCACATGATTGACTGAAATGAGTTACTGAAGTTACTAATCAACATTAATTATGGAAACTAATTTTTTTTTAAAAAAAAAATATTAATGGATCGCGTTTAAGTTATATCTAAGCGTGTCCAAACATATCCGAGAAGTGTCTGAGCGTGTCCGAGAACTGTTCGAGTATGTCCGAGACGTGTCTAAACTGAAAAAAATAATATTTTTAATCAGATACATTCAGACACACAAGACACGTGATGTATACGAGTGTCTTTATGTATTTGACACAGACACGTGTTCAACACGCGGACACTTCTCATAATCAGCGTGTCCATGCTTCATAGGCTACTAAAAATTTCTATAGCTAAATTTCGTAGCTAAATCATAGATATTCTGTACTTATTTGCTTGATAAATTTATTTTTTTGTGCATTCAAAATTTAGCTATCAAATTTTAGCTCGTAGCTAATTAGTTACGGATTAACTATCAAAATTTATGTAACTAAATTTGGTAGCAAATTTGTAAAATTTTTGTAGTGCTAGAATCTTTAAATTTTAATGTTAATTCTTTAATGGACCAATTATGATTTAAAATTAATTTAATACTTTTTTTAATAGTCTACATCACAGTCTATAATCTGTCAGGTCCTCTTCATAATCCATATTTTGCCAAATCCTCATCATGGTCCATAGTTTATCTTGATCTTGACAATACATTCATTGCACAAAAGTCATTTTGTTGCAAATGTCAAAATAAAAGTCATAAAAAATACTCCCAAGTCAAAGTAAATATAAATCAAAATAAAAATAATAAAATTACTCTAAAGTCAAAGTAAATATAAAAGTATGTGTAAATCAAGTACATATATTTATTAACCAATATAATTAAAATATTTATTTAACTTAAGCCTTTTGAGAGATATTTTAATTTATTATATTAAGATCGTAAAAAAATCAACATTCAAATTATAATAATTTTAAATTTTATCAAATATCATAAATATTTTAAATCTAAATAAATATTAAATTTTCATAATATTATAAGTATATAATAAATTTAATAAAAATAATAATAAACATAAAATATTAAAATAATAAATTATCTAATAAAATATATAAATATATTAAAAATCATAATTTTATTTTTAAAAGAATTCAGATCCTAAATCGTAAATACTTTCTACTTTTTCTTCTCTTTTCTTTTTCTCTTTCTCACGGCTACAGCTTCTCTTCTTTTCACTTTTTCTTCTTGTCTCTGTCTCTCTCCTCTATCTTCCTACGGTTTCTCACTTTTCTATTTCACTCACTCTCTTTCTTTCTTTTTTCCTCCTACAGGTTCTTTCCCATGTCAAACTTTCATTCTCTCTTTCTTTCTCTCCGCCTTGTTCTGTTTCCTTGCCCTTAATTTATAGCCAAAAGGAAAGACACCTTTTTTTTTTTTTTTCGTTGGTGCACGTTGCTGCCTATCATTTTTTTTGTTAAAACTAAGATTTTTATTAAAATAATGATGATATTTTGATTTTTATATTAAAATAATAATTTATTCATAAATATTTTTTATAAATATATTTATTAAAATACTTCTAACATTTATTATTAGAATTAAATTCTAAATTTTATTTAAATAAATTCATATTTTTAATTTCATAAATTATTATCAATTAAATTCTTACAAATTTTTTCTAATCTATTTTGGTATTATAAAATGAAACCAAATAAAATATTCGAATTGAAGAAATTTTATTCTGTCACAAAAATATTTTATACCCTCCTTTATATATATATATATATAGGATCCTAAAAATTATGAAAGATAAGAGGAGTGAATTTAACTTTTAGATTTTACATGAATGGTAAAGATTAGAAACATAAATACATTGTGGTCACATGATCTTTAAGCAATCTTGACTATCCATATATGGTTATATGGTCAATTCTTTACCTCTCACACTTCACTGATAACCACTCTCTCATTAGATATTTTATATATATATATATTAAGATATGAGATGTTCTCATTTTTTTTAGTTATTTAGAGTATTTCTTTACTTAATAGGTGATAAATTAATCTCTAAAAGTATAATTAGGTGCTTATTCCTAATAATGTTATTTTTATATACATAAATTTTAAAATTGAACTTCAATATAAAATACTTATATATTATATATATAGAGCAAATATAGTGAGAAAAGTTTTTATTGTAAATAGGGAGTAAATCTGATCATACAATTATACATTAAAAGATTAAAAGTTACTTAAAAGTCATGCGATCACTTAAAAAATCATTTTTATATTTTAATTTTAACTATTCATGTAATTAATATTATATATTTATTAGACCCAAACCCATTTCATAATTTTTTTATAGTGAGACTAATTCACATTTAGGTGTTGACTTAACCTTAATTACAAGGTACTTTTAATAAGTTTTGAACTCCTAAGTCTCGTCAACGTGATTAATAAAAGAAAAAAAAATAAATCTCGTCAACATGAAGTTTAATTGTCAACTCGTAGTTATATGTTAAAATATTTGATAGATATTATATGGATATTAAATTTCTTTTATGTTATAAGTATTATGAATTTATGTAAATAACACATCAATTACTTTTTAATACAAACACATACATCTTTATCGATTTTATCATACCAATAACTTACTAATTTGAAATATATATTTAATAATGTGTTACTAATAAACTTCAATATTAATACGCTATTGTTATTATTGTTGGGAAATTATCATACATTTATTTTATTTTTTGAAAACTCATAAATTATATTGTTTGATAAATTGTGATATAAAAATGATAATTAATTTGTAAATATTTAAATTTTAGAAAATAATGTTTTTAAACTTTTAAGGTTAAACTGCTTAAATTATTAGATAAAACTAAATAATAGCATCACACATTCTTAGATATTTAAAATATCAATATCAAATCAAATATAAGAAAATTAAATATCC
The DNA here is from genome assembly GCA_029884605.1 of Ormosia emarginata. Lineage (NCBI taxonomy): Eukaryota > Viridiplantae > Streptophyta > Magnoliopsida > Fabales > Fabaceae > Ormosia > Ormosia emarginata. The sequence goes on along the minus strand of JAQQTP010000062.1, from coordinate 24,352,915 downwards.
AATTATTTCATATATACACACATTCCAACTGAATAAACATTTTCTATATGTGACAAATGAAAAAAGAGAAAAGTCTTTTAGTAATTTTAGGTTATTTAATGAGTAAGTTTTTTTTTATTGATTTAATTTTCACAAGATGTTTGAATTAAGGCCTTGTTTAAACAAATTATTTAATTAATTACTTATACGAGTAAAATTAGTTAAATAATTTGACTGTCATAAAAGTATTTAAAATTAAAATATTCTAAATAACGTTTGAAAAAAATACTTCATTATGCATGTAATTGTGGTGATAATTTATTAATGTTAGTTTAGTTAGAAAACACAAAAAAAAAAAAAAAGAGCTACTGCTAAATTATTTTTAGCCTTTGTAGATATTTATTTTTACAAATTTCAATTTTTATATAAATTATGAAAACAAATCCAAAATATCTTATATAAGTTTCAAAAAGAAATAAATATTTTTTAATATTTATTACGATACATAAGCTGAAATAGGTTGAAAATAAATTCGTGGACCTAAATCTAAAAAACAAAATTTATATTTTATCTATTATCTATCTATCTATCTATCGATCTATATATCTATTATCTATTATCTAAAAGTTATTTCACTACAATTGTTGACATTTTTTTTCAATTTTTAAATTTTTTAATTGTAACATTATTTATTTATTAAACTTTTATTTCTCTCATTTTTATCTTTCTTGACTTTTCATCTTCTCTGACTTTTCAAGTTTTTTATTCTTTTTTTTCTTGAATTTTCATATTTCTTTGAATTTTTCATTTTTTCACGTTTTTTTTTCATTTTTTAATTATTTTAAAAAATAGTAATCAAAGTTTAATTTTTAATAAATTTTAAAAAGTACATACTTTATTTCATAAATTAATCTTAAATAGAGAAAAATAAAAGTATACATTAGTAAAATGTATTGTAAACTATTCTTTTACATATTTATAAATTCTATGCCTTTTAATCTTAATATTGCAAGTTTCAATGATAAGAATATTTGAATAATATTTAAATTTTATTTAATTTCTATATATTTCATTGACAATATATTTCTATATATTTCATTGACAATATATTTCTATGTTGTTTGTCCTTATAATATTAGTATAAGATGCATTTAAGATTTTATAAATATATATAAGATAAAATAGTAAATAGAGACCTTGCACAGTACATGATGTCTTTATTAAAAAAAATTATCAAAATGTAATTAAGATTGAGTTAAAAAACTATTTTTTAAAATTAAAAAAATAAAGGATAGCGATTATAAAAGTTTTTAATGTCCTATAAAAGCTCAATTAACTTGTCAAAATAAACATAACGGTTTGTTTTCATTTAAATTATATATATAAATTTAAAATGTGCACCTAAATATTATTACAAATAAACAAAAAAAATTAATTCATATAACTACTAAATATTAAATATAAAATTCTCTATTATACTTTATAAAATTCTAACTTTGTTTAGATTGATTTATTTTGCTCTTAAAAAATATTTTAAACCAAATGTTCTCTTTAAAATATTTTAATTATAGATTTTACTTAAAACAAACTAAACTAATTCAAATATGCACTAAACATTTATTATTAAATAAAAAGTTCATATTCATATATATTTGATTTTAAAAAAAATTCTTACTATACATGGACAGCATAACTAGTTCTCTGGTAAAAGATATGTTGTGGCTATCGAGGTTTTCACTTTCATAACAAATGGATAATCAAAAGTACGAGTGGTTCAATTATTATTAAAATTCAGTGAGTGGTTCAATTATTATTAAAATTAAGTGAGTGGTCCAAGAGAAAGAATAAAGTTTAGTCTATTATATCACAAATTATGTGCATGGCACGAGTTGTTAAAACCTTAAAATAGCGATTGATTATTTAATGATTATCTTACGTTATTATTTTAAGAACATAGATTGTGCATTTGTGCTAACTTATGGCATGAATATGTAACTTGTGATGTTATATAGTAAAGAAGCAATTAAATATTCACCAGAAGAAAAGATGTTTGACATAATAATTTTAAAAAATGTGCTTGACATTTACGTTTGGTGTCTAGACTCTTTTTAGGATACAAACTGTCTCTAAAAAAAAACGGTTACAATGAGTCAATGAGTGACACAGTTATTTCAAAATTTCTTTTTTTCCCCTAAAAATCACTGTAACTTTTATCATTTAAATAAAATAAAATAAAAGATATATTTTATTACAATTAAATGCTGGTAATTTATTATATAATGTTTTGAAAATCAAACTAGTCCTTAACCGTAAGAAAAAATTTCAAGGTATTGAGTTCCAATTAGAGATCAATCCGCCGTTTTCTCTAAATACATATAACAATATTCAAGACAAAAAATGTATAACAACCATATGTTAATTATATAATTCATAGAGAAAAACATTGAAATCTAACATAATTAAGTTACTCTGACACATAAACACAACTCTACGTCCGTAGTAAAGTGATAAAAATAATTGAAACCGTGAATCCCAAGAAAAATATTCTGGATTCACATGTTTAGGGGATTAACTACAATAATTGAAAAAAAAAGAAGAAAATATTGACTACAATAAAAGGTTAATTTTACCCATTGCATTGCAGGGGAGTGATACATCTTCATAAAATTACGGAAACCAGCAGCTCCAAATGGATTGCCTATCAGTGGCCTCTGAAAATATGAACATCAAGCACCGCATCTTCTCTGTTGATGAGCTCAAAGATACAAACATCTCCAGCTTGCAATTTACTTTCTCCAGCAAATAAGGACCAACCACTAGACAACTTGCTTGAAGTTTTGTATGGAAAACACAGCAACTTTACAGGCCACAATTTCTTTCCAAACTGTAACATCACAATCTGCTTCTTGTTATTGAAGTACTTTCTGATGAAGACAGTTGGTACACGCTGCATCAAGTTTTATTTTTATCACCATTAGATCAGAGCCTAACAGTTAATGAAAGTATAACAATAACTGCAGGCTCGCTGCTTGCATGATATAAAGTTTCCATACAGATACATGTATTTAATTTGCTGCTTAACTTAACCTTACCGGTCTGTTCTCCCCCAGATAAATTGGCCTTATATTGACTATGAAAAAGGGATTTTCTGAGGTGAATTTCTTAGCTTCTTTCAGAGCTCTATTTGTGCCGGGGCGGGGACTAATCAGCAGTGAAGTTCTTTCAGTTGCCTTCCCACCTGTGGCATGCCAACAAAACCACATAGTTTAAGGATGCACTCTGCAGCATTTTGAAATATCTGTATTTGCATTTTTACTGGATTCAACTTTAACTTTTCATAGGGAGTAATAAGATATTGGTTACCAATTCGCCACTGATGGGCCATTAACACTTGAGTATAAGAGAAGGGAAAGGAAGGAGAGTGGGCTGGAGAGAATAATGGGGCAGCAAGGAGCATTTATAGCTAGTGGGAGTGGAGAGTAAAAAGGGGGCAGCAAGGAGCATTTATAGCTAATGGAGTGGAGAGTAAAAAGTGGGCAACCAGGAGCATCTATAGCTAGTAGGAGTGGAGAGTAAAGAAGGGGAAGTAAGGAGCATTTACAGTTAGTGAGAGTTGAGAGAATAAAGAGACGCAGCAATTAGCATTTAACTAAGCGGGTTATGGCAAATGAACAGACACTTAGTGGAGGGAATAAATAGGAAAGTGGAGGAGGGGAGAAGGCATCCAACCACCATTTGAGTAAAGAATTGGGGTCTTTGGGCAGGGAGGAAGCAGACCCTCGAAGATCTGTAGGTTTCTTTGTTCTGTTTTTTGTTTTTAAGTGTAATCAAAAGGAGTTTTCCCTATTGTAAGGAGCTAGACTCCATTGTTTCTTTCTCAGTAAAACCAGTACCTATCAATTGGTATCAGAGCTCTCGATCTGGGGAGCGTCTTGATGGTATCTACATGCATGGAGAGCAGATTGGAAGCGGTGGGACAGCAGATGAAGTCCATTGAACAGCAATTTTAGGAGATGATGAGGACGATGACGGAGCAGATCGCGGTGGCCGTTCGAAATGCGCAAGTGGTTCTAGAAGGAGAAGGAAGCACTCATGGCAACTAAGAAAGAAATGGAGAGGACGCTGATCTCGAAGCTGTACGCAGAGAGGAAAGGATGCGATGGGTGGAGGTGTCGTACTTTACGGGCGGCGATCCGCACGGGTGGTTGTACCGTGTTGAACGGTACTTTGAGATCAATCAAATCCCAGAAGTGGAGAAGGTTGCTACAGTGGTGGTGTGTTTGGAGGGAAGGGCGTTGAATTGGTACCAGTGGTGGGATCCACGGATGGGGGTGGTGACTTGGCCAGTTTTCCGTCGAGGACTGCTGGGGAGGTTTTAGATTACTTCGTCAGAAAACCCATATATGGTGTTAATGGGATTGCAGCAGAGAGGTTCGGTCATGGAGTATCGAGAGCAATTGGAGCTCCTATCCGCTCCACTTCGTTACACGGACGAGGAATTCATGCACGGAGCATTCATGAATGGACTAATTGATGAAGTGAAAGCAGAGTTGCGATTGTTCAGCTCAGGGCATCTCCATTTCTTGATGACAATAGCTCAAAGGGTGGAAGATAAAAATTAGGCATTGGGTCAAAATTATGGGTATTCTACCCGAGGAGTTGGGTCTATTCCCAGTAGGCCCACGTTGACTAGTAAATGGGCTAGGGCCCAAGACAACCCAAGTGGAAGGGGGTGGGGTGTTGAGCCCAATTCGTGGTCTGGGCAGTGGTCCATCGTATGGAATGGTGGAAGTGAAACTGAGTCTGTGATTGAGCATGAGCCAACATGTGAGCTAATACTTCAATATGGGACGCCTACTCATGCTGACAGTAAATGTGGGTAGCTATTGATTGCAAAGTGCAGTACTGCAATTTGTTCTTCTCCTTTGACATTTTCCAATGTGTGTGTGCAAGAGTCGTTGTCAGGAATTTATTTTGGAGGTGGTGAATATTTTGGTGAGTATAAAAAAGTAAGTGATAACATGTGCCCTCTTGAATCATATATATACATTGGAATGTCAGGCTTGCAACTTTTGGGGTGCAGTTCTTGCAAGTTGCTTCAGTGGATCCGTGAAAATGGGGGTTCATCACTCCCACACAAGTTTCATGTTATTTGCATTCAGCAAAATTGTTTTGAGGAATACGATATTGTTATGCAGCTACTTAGTATACAGTTGAATGCCAAGTCAATCCTACTTTTGAAGTCACAGAAAGCTTACCCCAACCTAGAGTTACCTGGCTCGCTAGGGGTTCATTTGAGTCTTACTCATGCTTCAAGCAATGGAACCCAGGTGGAAGTTTCCTTCAATTGTTAGGGGACCCTTACTCGAACCTTTACCTTGAGGACAAGGTGAAACTGAAAGGGGAGGGTATTGATGGGCCCTTAACACTTGAGTATAAGAGAAGGGAAAGGAATAAGGAGAGTGGGCTGGAGAGAGTAATGGGGCAGCAAGGAGCATTTATATCTAGTGGGAGTGGAAAGTAAAAAAGGGGCACCAAGGAGCATTTATAGCTAGTGGAGTGGAGAGTAAAAAGGGGGCAACCAGGAGCATTTATAGCTAGTAGGAGTAGAGAGTAAAGAGGGGGTAGCAAGGAACATTTACAGTTAGTGGGAGTTGAGAGAATAAAGAGAGGCAGCAATTAGCATTTAACTAAGGGGCTTATGGCAAATGAATAGGCACTTAGTGGAAGGAATAAATAGGGAAGTGGAGGAGGGGAGAAGGCATCCAACCACCATTTGAGTAAAGAATTGGGACCTTTGGGCAGGGAGGAAGCAGACCCTCGAAGATCTACAGGTTTCTTTGTTCTGTTTTCTATTTTTAAGTGTAATTAATAAATGTAGAAGAAAATAAATGTAGAAGAGAAATATAAAGAAAGATTGATTTTTCTAGTTGCTATGCATAGCGGATTACATTGATATATATATATATATATACAATAATGAGATAAAGCCTATCGTTATCTATCCTAACTGCATGGAGATCTCTTCGTGATGATATGCAACAACTGATATACAACAACTTATCAATCAGATAGTAACAAACTGATAATAACAAACTATGGTTACATGAGATCCTTATCTCATATTATCCCTCCTCAAGTTGGGAGTACGCATTTCGAACACCCAACTTGGACATCAATGTCTGAAATTGTTTCGTTCCCAGTGACTTGGTGAACAGGTCTGCTGGTTGATGTGCAATCGGTATGTAGGTTGTGGTGACGGTGCCTGCTTGAATGTGCTCTCTAATGAAGTGACAATCAACTTCGATATGCTTCATTCGTTCGTGGAAAACGGGGTTGGATGCCAAGTGCATGGCAGATTGGTTATCGTAGAATAGAGGCGTTGGCTTGTCAAATACTACCTGCAGGGATGAAAGTATGTTGCGTGCCCATATAATCTCACTTGTGGCATGAGACATTGCCCTATACTCCACCTCAGTTGAGGACTTAGAAATGGTGGTTTGCTTCTTCGTTTTCCATGTGATGGGCACGGACCCGAGCTTCATGAGTTACCCTGTGATGGACCTGCGAGTGACTGGACATGTTGCCCAGTCTGAGTCGCTGTAACCAACCAGTGTGAGATCATTTTCTTTTGGTATCCAAATGCCTTGCCCTGGGGCTGATTAAATGTAGCGCAAGACTCTCATAGTTGCAGCCCAATGATCTTGTTGAGGGGCTTGCATGAACTGACTCAATATGTGAACCGAGTAAGACAGCTCCGACCGCGTGATAGTAAGGTATATAAGACGTCCTACCAATCTTCTATATTGGGCCGGATTGGGATAGTGGGCACCTGTTGCAGAGGACAATTTGTGGTGTTGCTCCATGGGGAAAGTGCATGGTTTACAGTCGAGCATGCCACTTTCCTTCAAGATATCAAGCGCATACTTTTGTTGACAGAGGAAGAGTCCATTTGAACTTCTAGCTAGCTCCAATCCCAAAAAATACTTTAAAAGACCCAAATCTTTCATGTGAAAGCAAGTATGTAGATAGGATTTGAACTCCTCGCATGTTGTGACGTTGTTCCTAGCGATGACCAAATCGTCAACATATACTAGAACAGCTATAAAAACATGAGACGAAGTGTATGTGAACAAGCTGTGATCTCCTACACTTTGGTGAAAATTGTAGTGAATAAGTGCATCCGAGAGCTTCGCATATCAGTTTCGGGATGCTTGACGAAGGCCATAGAGACTTTTGAAGGCGACAGACTAAACCTTTATTGTGCCCATCACATCCCGGAAGAAGCTCCATGTATACTTCCTCATGGAGGTCCCCATGAAGAAACACATTGCTTACATCCATTTGATACAGAGCCCATCCTCTAGACAATGCCACAGTGAGTAAGCAGTGAACAGTGGTCATCTTTGCAATTAGCGCAAACGTCTCGACGAAGTCTTCCCCTTCAATTTGTGTGTACCCCTTAGCCACCAACCTGACTTTGTATTTGTCAATCTCTCCATTGGGTTTATATTTGATGCGATAAACCCATTTGCACCCCACTGGTTTCTTTCCTGGTGGAAGAGGTTCAAGGGTCCAGGTGTTATTTTCTTCTAATGCAACAAGCTCTTGTCTCATTGCCTCACTCTATTCCTCATGATGCACAACCTGTGAGTAGCTTGTGGGTTCATCTCTTATGGAGATAGCCGCCATGAAGGCTTGGTGAGTGGGAGAGAAATGATTATAATGCACAAAGTTTGAGATATGATAGGACTTACCCGAGGTGCACGTTGGATCATGGTGCTTGTGTGATGGCTTGCTTATAGCTGAGTGACGATAGTAGTCTTTTAAGTAAGATAGGGGCTGCCTTGTGGGTGTAATTGGAACGAGGAGATTAATTGCTTCCTCTATTTCTTCATTCTTAGTGTTGTCATTCAGTTCTAGAGTGTCAGGACTTGCTACTTCTGTTTCATCATTTTGAGACATGTCACCCGGAGGTCCCTATTCTTTATCCACTTCATCCTCTAGGTGCATTGCATCCATGAAGGTTATTATGGGACTGTTTGATGCATCGGATTTGTCTTCGTTGCCTTCAGCAAAAGGAAATCTCTCCTCATAAAACACTACATCTCTAGAGACCAGAAACTCCTTGTTCTATAGATCGAAAACTCTTCACCCCTTTTGTCCTTGAGGGTAGCCGATGAACACATATTTCTTGGCCCTTACATCGAACTTGTCATGCATCTTGCACCTTGCATAATAGAGGCACCCAAACACTTTTAAGTGCCCATATGTTGGTGGTTTCCTAAACAGTAACTCATATGGAGTGGTACCATCATTGGCCACAGTTGGAGTACGATTGATGAGGAGCACCGCTGCTAGGACGCATTCTCTCCAAAATGAGATGGGCAAGTTGGCCTGAAAACAAAGTGCCCAAGCCACGTTGAGAATGTGCCTATGCTTGCGTTCCACCCTTCCATTTTGCTCCGTTGTTCCTATACAAGAGTTTCACGCAAAATGCCCTCTTTGTGAAGGAATGTTTGAATAACATGGTTGGTGAACTCGGTTCCATTGTCACTGCGTAGCACCTTGATTTTGGTTTCAAACTGAGTTTGCACCATGGAACAAAAATTTATGAGGATATTTGGAACATCAGTCTTTTCTTTTAAGAGATATACCCAAACAGCCTGTGTGAAATCGTCCACTATGGTAAAGAAATAATGTGCCCCGTTATGAGCCTTTGTGCGATATTTACCCCAAAGATCACAATGTATTTATTGAAAAGATGCATCTGCTTTATTATTACTCAAAGAAAAGAGCTGCCTACATTGTTTGGAGCAATGACACACATCACAACATTCCACTTTATTTTTATCAAAAGAAAAATTCAGAAAACTAGATAGTCTAAGCAGATTTTGGGATGAAGGGTGCCCCATCCTTGCATGCCACAATGTTGTCTCATTCTTTCCATTGGCAGCTAAGCACGATCCTCGATTCCCTCTTTAGCACATAAACGCCATCACACAACTCACCCAAGCCAATCGTGCTCCTCGTGTGTTGGTCCTGTATCACACAAACATGAGAAGAATAAGTCACAGTGCATTGTAAGTCATGGGTCAACTTGTGAATAGAAATTAAATTGCAGGTAAATTGTGGAATATAGAGGACATCTTGTAGCTTTATTTTGCTACTGAGTGTCACGGTTCCTATTTTATCCACCACAACCATGTTCCCTGCAGGTACAGTGATATGTAATGGGTTATTGAGGTGACGCAAGTCCTCAAAGAGACAGTGTAGTGGGTTCATATGATGTGACGCTCCACTATCCAACACCCAGTTTTGTTTACCAGCCATATATTCTGCATGTTTGGTTTGGAAACCAAATAGTGCGTGCCCTCTAGTGCTTCCCTCCGAGGTTGTTGGCTTGCCTTGTTCATTCTCTGCGCATGCCAATCGAGCCATGCCTCCCTCTAAATTTGCTTTGCTTGAGGGGCGATTTGACCTCTTAGTGTTCCAGTGTGTTGGATAACCAATCAGTTCGTAGCATCTTGTCTTTTCATGCCCAATCTTCCCATAGTGTTCACATTTGGGACGTGGTCCATCTTGGTTCTTCCCTTTGCTCGTATAGAAAGCTGCACCCGAGTCGGTTCTTGGCTTTCTATCCTTGTCTGCAATGAACCGTGCCTCCTCACGTAGAACATGATTAAAGACGCGTCATAGAGACGGAAAGGGATCTGTGTTCAACTAGGTACCTTTCACTTGCCCAAAACGTTCATTGTCTAGGCCTCCAAGAAATAGATACACATACTAATCTTGTTCCCTTTGGGCCAGTTCCTTTGATGCACCACAATTACACTGTGGTAAAGATTGTAACTCACCCAATTCATCTATAAGGCTTTTGAAGTAGATGTAAAAATCAGTGATACTCGTGTGAGATTCCAGCTTCAGCATGCAAAGAGTGCGCCAAAGTTGGTGAATGCGCGATGCATTGGTCTGGGTGAACCTCTCTTTAAGTTCTAGCCACACATCTCTGGCAGTGGTCGCATGAGAAATGTTGCTGTGCAGCGCCAGGTCACATGAATTTATTATCCATGTAGTGACCATGGAATCCACCTTCTCCCAATTATGAAAGTTAGTTGATCCAAATGCAGGTTTCTTGACACTTCCATCAATGAAGCAAAACTTTGTTTTTGCACGCAGGGCTATCTTCATAGACCGAGCCTAGTTGAGATAGTTCTCCCCTTGAGTGCCACCGCTACAAGTGGTGTCCCGAGATTATCTGATGAGCCAAGATAATAAGGCGATGAAGGAATAATGGTGGGCAGAGCAATGGAGGCAATATTCTTCTTCTCCGACTCATTGTTTCCAGAGGCATTCTTCTTCTTTGGATCCCCATTGACCTGCTCTGATGTCATAATAAATGTAGAAGAACATAAATGTAGAAGAGAAATATGAAGAAAGATTGATTTCTCTTGTTACTATGCACAACGGATTACATTGATATATATATATATATATATATATATATATATATATATATATATATATATATCAATGTATAATGAGATAAAGCCTATCATTATGTATCCTAACTGCATGGAGATCTCTTCGTGATGATATGCAACAACTGATATACAACAACTTATCAATCAGATAGTAACAAACTAATAATAACAAAACCATGGTTACATGAGATTCTTATCTCATATTAGTAATCAAGAGGAGTTTACCCTATTGTAAGGAGCTAAACTCCATTGTTTCTTTCTCAGTAAAACCAGTACCTATCAGCCACACAGCATAAATGTCCCTAAGATTTACCTTTATTGGTAATATCAGTCATACTTTCAACAACCAGGATTCTCCCAGAGTCTAACCAATTGACTCCATCTCCTTGAACTGATTCTAGGATCTGGATCAGGTGCAATTCAAAAAAAGAACTGCACATCTTGCATTTACAGATTTGATGATTGCAAACTTCTGCACCATTTTATTTTCAGCATTTTATCATAAAACATAGTAGTTTCAAAGGCTAAGATGCTCTTCAGTTTTTAAAAACTGCAGACAATCTGGATCCGATTCACCGGAAGAAATAACAACCATTACTATGCAGATCAAATGGAAAAAAAATACTTTGAATGAAAGACCATCTTGGATTACCTTGTGATAGAGGGCAAATTGGTTCTTTCGCAACTCGAAAGATTAATACTTTCAAAGAAAGGTCTCCGCGCTTGGTCAGCTCAAAAACACAAACATCCCCCACATTCAAATTATTATCTGATGCAAATTTCTTCCAGCCAGCACTAATTTTGCGGAGACTATAAATAACAGGCCAAGTTCTCCCATCCAAGACCTGAAGGAGGATAACCCCATGCTTTTTCTTCAAATAATTTTCTGCAAATTGTGATGGGACATTCTGGGTTTTTTTTACAAGTTAGAAAATTTAAGAACTAACAAGTTATATTTCTGATTCAAACAAGAGATATGAAACTATCTTAACAGATACAAAAGAAGCTAATCAAAAGCTTACCAAGGAATATCCATCAACATAGGAAGGCTTCATGACAAGCATGAAAGAGGGCTTTTTAGATCTGAAGGTTGTGGCTTTGTTTAAAGCTTCAGCAATTTTAGTAGAAGTTAATTGCTCCACTTTTGGGCATTCAGCGGTACCACCCATATCCTCTGAAAAATTGAACAACATGGATTTATATTATACAAATTTGACCTAAAAAACTCAATAGGATCCATGAAATGAAAATAATAATCTGATCATGAAATAAATACATACCATCCAATTCTTTCTTGACAGATGCAAATGGTGACTTCTCAAAGTTTGTCCCTTGAGACTGATTACCTTTAGTTTGGACATGCTGAGGCAGGCTTTGCAAATTGGAGCTTCTTTCAACATCTCCAGTTGTGCCAGTTCTCAATTTCTTACGTGGTTGAGGAGATGACATTGGTGATTTCAGTCTAGTCTTCTGGCATGGAAGTAGCTCATCCAAAATTTTAACTGAATCATCACTACTCTGGTCAAGGTTGTCCTTTTCATCTTGAGTGCCATGGAAAGGATAGTCTATTTCAAGGCCACTCATGTCAAATATGTGTACCACAAAATGAAAAGTTTCCTCATATTCAAACAATACCAAATGCCCATGATCTAGGGAGTAGTATGTGGCAAATTCTTTCCAACCCTTTTGAAACCAAATCTCTCCATCATGTTTAGTCCAATATACTTTCCATTCAGTGCCATCTGGAGGCTTGAGAAAAACTGGGTTTGACAGACCACCTCCATATTTCCTAGCGAAATTGTTTGGTATCTTCTGCAAAGAACTTCTGTTAGCATGCATAATGAAATTTACAAGCATAACAGAGAAACATAAACCTGCAAAAAACCAAGTTCCACTCCCCACTTACCCATTATTTTCCTCACAGTAAAAATCCCAAAGAAAAAAGAAAATGCTCAGGTAAGAATGCTTACAAGCTTTCCATCTGCAAGACTTGTTCTAAGAATAATCTTAAAGAAAAGGATTGCAGTTGGAGGATGCACATTACGCCAGTTGCAACGGGATGTCATGGATGTTGAGACTTGAGTTCTCTCTCTCTCTCTCTCTCTGCCCAACGCTTTCAGCTCAGCAATTGCTATTAAGAAACTAAGCTGCTTGAGCCTTGTGGCAGAATGGAACTTCTCATTTTACTTGTATGGAAAAATGGCAAAATTAAATTAAATTTTCCCTTGTTGCACTAATCTCAAAATCATATTATATCAATTTTTCATGTTGTTCTTCTTATCTATACTCTATTATGAACTGCTGGAGAGTCAGAAATAACAAGTAATTTATGAAACGTATATACGAATACGGATATGATAATGAAAATAAATATAGAAATATATTAAATTTAAAAAATTGTATACACATATATAGTGTGTGTGTGTATATATATATATATATATATATATATATATATATATATATATATATATATAAAAATTTAAAAAAAATTATAATTTGTTAAAATTATTTTTATAAATTTAAAGATTTATAATATCTTAATATATGTTATATATATTAATATTTGGTACTTAATAAGTTTTTCTTAAAAAATATAGAATATAATTTTTATTAACATATTCTAAAAAATTCCTAAAATAACTTCTCCTAATAAAATTAATCATGTATAAGTATATGTGTATCCAAAAAAAATTTAACTAGAGAGAATATTGATGTAAAATAAACTTCTACGACAACGTGGGCCAATTTTGCAGACGAAGAAAATAAAATAAGCATATAAAATTAGTGGTGTGTGAAAAGATAAAACTTAAAAGTCTAATAGTAGATGTGAAAAAATAAAACTTAAAATACTAGTATGTAAAAATAGTGGCTTGAAATTGTTACCAAGTGGCTTCCAGTACTCAAGAAGGGGGTGAATTGAATGCTAAAATTTTTCGTAAAAGCATAAACAAATTAAATATGCTTAGAATAAAATGTTAAAAATCGTGAAAATAAAAGAAAAGAAGGAGAATAGCCAATAAGTAAATTGCAATAAATAATAGAATAAATGCAGATAAATAAAAAGATTTAGGATAAGAAAAGCAGGCACAATATTTATCCTGATTCGACCACCAAGCACTTGTGGCCTACGTCTAGTCCCCGAAACACAGTTTGAGATTTTTTACTATTCAAGACAAGCTTAAAGCAGGTGCTTGCGACCTTTACAATATAGAGCACTTTTCACACACAGAGAAATTCTACCCTTGTGCTAAAGCATCAAACAGTCATGGATACCTCACTTTTACACAAACCTTCAAGGGATACCTCATCCTTGTTACAAAGCCTTTGAGAAATACCTCACCCTTATTACAAAGTCTTTGAGGGATACCTCACCCTCTCAAAAATATAGTAGAAAAATAGATGAAAAATAAACTCTCACAAAGAGTAAATATCACAAGTTGAAGCACTATAGAGTTCTCTGAGGATATCTCAGATTTTTGCCAAAAGAACACAGAGAATGAGAGAGGAATTTGTAAACCACGTTTTAGCACAAGCAAAACAATTTCAGAATGTCCGGGACTTGCAGAAGTGACCTAAGGTCTCTATTTATAGGGCCTTTAAGCACAAATGTCCATTGGAAACATTTAATATGATAATTAAAGCTGAAACGTTTACGTATGAATTCAAATTTTAAATCAGACTCTCGTGGGTTATTCGAATACCAACATGAGGTATTCGAATACCACTGTTTTCATTTCTTTAAAAAAACAGTTCAGAAGCAGGTTATTCAAATACCATAAGAGTGTATTCGAATACCTCTATTTTAAACACATTTTAAAAAACTATTTAAAAGGGTGTTATTCGAATACCTTCAAGGTTATTCAAATACTTCTGTTTAAAATCAACATTCTGTAATCAAGTGTATTCGAATACCACATGGGTTATTCGAATACCTCTTATAAAAAACATGAAAACGTATTAAAAATGGGCAGGTTATTCGAATACATTAAGAGATTATTTGAATGCCTCTATTTGAAAAGCCATTTGAAAAACTTGGAAAACAGATTTGGTGATTTCTGAATTGCCACAAACCTTTTGATTGTTCAAAGCCATATTAAAACTTTAATTTGGTTTGTAAGAAACTAATTTTTGGATCTTTTAAGACAAATAATGAGATATCCTATGAAAGCTCTGTACAAGAGAGATCCTAAGTCCTAAAGCTAATCTTGAAGATCTTGGACTTGGTCTTCTCATCATCTTCATGTTTGTTATCATCAAAACTCATCTTCATTGTCGCATAGTAATCATATTCTCCCCCTTTTTGATGATGGCAAACTATCATTGAAAAAAAAACATTAGTTCATATAAATTGAAATTCAAAAAGATAGGTTTCAAGACTTACTCTCCTCTTTTTCAAAAGAGGTAATTTAATATCAAAGATAAACACATTTTCTCCCTTTCTTTTGGAATCCAATAGCCAGTGTTAATCCAGTTTTTAAACTGTCTTTTCTTAAATAATATTGGTTAATTTTCTCCCCCTTTTGGCATGATAAAAAAGGATGCACATATACAATTTTGCATGTAATAAACAGTAAACAATTTAAAATGCAACAGATAGATCAAAGTACTTTTTGCATTAAATATAATTTGGCCAAGTACATATACAATCCATAAAAAAACAACCAATACAATAAACAACCAAACAAACTAGAACTAAGCAACCTATCCAAAGCGAATCCTAAAAATAGGGATCTGGTGGCGGAGGAGGAGAGGCAGGTTCGTTTCCAGACAGCAGGCTCGAAGTGCAACCTGTTCACACTCAACACCAGCTATTTTGTCAAACAGAATGGTGAAGGTGATCTCCATGTAAGCTCAGTTGTCCAACAAAAAAGCCAGGATTTGCTCATTTGTGACAGGAGCAGGAGCAGGAATATCAACAGCAACAGCAGGGGCAGCAGGATTAGCTGGGTCGTCCTCATCATCTTCAACTTCAACTGGGAACACCCAACCTTCATCGGTCTTGATCATCTTCATTTTATTCAAAGTGAAAGGCCCAAACACATGATGATGGGTCAGTAGAGTTGCGCGCTCGGTTTCAAGAATCTAAGGGTACTTGCCTAGGAAGGCAGTGATTATCAGACCATAGGACAACTCAGATCTCTCTTTCCTTTTTGCCCTCATCATATGTTTCATGATGAAGACGGGCCAGTTAAGCTGGTATCCTCTCTTCAGGATCCACAACATGAACACATCATCTTCGTTCAAGTAGGCGTAGTTCCCACCTCTAGGAGCTAGGATGTGGGCATAGGCATAATGTTGGAGCCTGTCCTGACTTTTCATCATGCCTCCTTTGACTCCCTTTTGAGTCGTAAGTAATGCCAGCCCAGGTCTTAGAACATCTTCAATCGCTCTGTTCTTGTTGAAGTCCTGGAGGAGTGTTTCTTCATCTTCTTCAATGTTGTGGCCAGTGGACTGCAACCTAAACATCTGAACCCAATCGTCAGATGTGATCACAATGTGTTGATCACAAACATCCGAGTGTAGCTCATGACCTTCAATTTTCAGGTTGCAATAGAACATTTTGACTAGGTCGGGATATAGAACGGTTTTGTAAGAACAACATCGAAGAACACCTTGGTGATTTAGCTGGTTCAGGAAGTCAAAACCACCTTCTCTTTGGAAGAACCCCAAGTCGAGGTACTTCGGTTGCACGAGGTTGCGCTCCCGAAAGTGTGTAATGAAGCGCCCAAGCTCTTGCTCGTTGGAGGAGAGTCTTCGAAGGTCCAGCGGGTTGTTGTATGGAGCCGTTTTTGTGCGAGGGCATTTAGGGCAAGAAGAGGAAGAAGCCATTGTTGGAAATGAGAGGGTACGAAAAGTAGGGATGGAACGAAGGTGGGATACGAGAAAAAAGGGAGGTATGGAGATAAGAGGGAAACTAGAAGAGTTTGAAACAGAGAGAAAAGAGATAAAGGTATTCGAATAAACGAACAAATACGAAGGGGGGGATATAAAGAATCCCCAGAGTTATTCGAATACCGTGTGAGGTATTCGAATAGGACAGTTGGGAAAGACCAAAAGACCCATCCTTCTAATAAAAGGTATTCGAATACCTACCCAGTTATTCGAATACCCAGGCTAGTTTGGCTTGGTTGCCAGCCATCGGTTATTCGAATACTTCTTACTGTATTCGAGTACCCATCATGGAATTATGAACAAGGAAGAGCAAGTATTCAAATACCTTGAAGGCTATTCGAATACTCCAGAGAGCATGTGAACAATGCTGATAAATATGTGTCTCTAGTTATTCGAATACTTGTTGAGTTATTCGAATACACCAGCTTATAATATTGCTATACTGATATATGGTATTCGAATACCTTATGATGGTATTCGAATAGACCTATCAGAGAAGAACGGATTTTAAACGTACAAAGCAATGATATTTGAATACCATAGGAAAGTATTCAAATAACTTAAACATAAAAACATATATTTTACGTCCAGAAAGGTATATTTGAGATATGAAAGCTTACCTATTGATGAAGTACCTACAAAAAAAAAGATCTCGGAATATCTCTGACGCTCAAGTCAGTAACAATTCAAGAAGATAAAATCATAATTAAGCTAATTATTACAAGCAATTATATGTTGGATTGATCAATTATGTCCAATTCTCCTCTGATATAAAAGAATGCTTCTTTTGTTAGGGGTTTAGTGAAAATATTTGCAAGTTGCTTAGATGTTTCAACAAATTTAAGAATGCAGTCTCTTTTTTGTACATGATCTCTAATAAAATGATGTCTTATCTCTATATGCTTTGTTCTAGAATGCAAAATGGGATTCTTAGAGAGGTTTATTGCACTAGTGTTATCACATCTTATCGGGATGTGATCAAGTTGAAAACCATAGTCTAGAAGTTGTTATTTCATCCATAGAATCTGAGCACAATAACTCCCGGCTACAACATATTCAGCCTCAGCGGTAGACAAAGCCACACTATTTTGTTTCTTGCTATGCCAAGAAACTAAAGAGGTACCAAGTAAGTGGCATGTCCCACTAGTACTTTTCCTATCTATTTTACATCCTGCAAAATCAGATTCAAAGTACCCTATTAGGCTGCATGAGGCACCCTTAGGGTACCACACACTCATTTGTGAAGTGCCTATTAGGTATTTCATTATTCTTTTAACAGCACTTAGATGAGATTCCTTAGGGTTAGCTTGATATATAGCACACATACAAACACTAAACATAATATTTGGCCTATTAGCAGTAAGATAAAGAAAAGATCCAATCATACCTCTGTATTTCATTATTTCTACGAATTTACCTCCTACATCTTTATCCAAATAGCAAGACATGCCTATTGGTATAGCCATGTGCTTAGCATTATTCATTTTGAGCCTTTTCAGCAGTTCCTTGTAGTATTTAGTTTGACTTATGAATGTCCCTTCTTTTGTTTATTTAATTTGAAGTCCAAGGAAGAAGTTAAGTTCTCCCATCATTGACATTTCGAATTCATTCTGCATTGACTTAGCAAAATCTTTGCAAAAAGATTCATTAGCAGCACTAAAGATGATGTCATCCACATATATTTCTATAAGGAGAATATCATGCTTTTTGTTTTTGATAAAAAACGTAGTATCGACTTTTCCTCTTGAAAAATTATTTTTTAAAAGAAACTTACTCAACTTTTCATACCAAGCTCTAGGAGCTTGTTTATGCCATACAAGGCCTTTTTGAGTTTAAAAACATGGTTGGGTAGTTCATGATTTTCAAAACCCGGAGGTTGTTCAACATATACCTCCTTTTGAATAAAATCATTTAGAAAAACACTTTTAACATCCATTTGATATAACTTGAAATCCATGATGTAAGCATATGCAAGTAACATTCTAATGGCTTCTAATCTAGCTACAAGTGCATAGGTTTCTTCATAGTTTATTCCTTCTTCTTGATTATAACATTTTGCAACTAATCTAACTTTATTTCTTGTTATCAAGCCATTTTCATCAAGTTTGTTTCTAAAAACCCATTTAGTACCAATTATAGGATGATTATTAGGCATAGGAACTAATTCCCATACTTGGTTTCTTTCAAATTGATTTAATTCTTCTTACATAGCTAAGATCTAATGTTCATCATCAAAAGCTTCAATTATATCCTTAGGTTCAATTTGAGAAACAAAAACTAAGTGATTACATGCATTTCTAAAATAGTTTCTAGTAATTACCCCTTTTGAGATATCACCTATCATGGAGTCAAGATGGTGGTGTCTTGATGTCCTCCATTCTTTAGGAAGGTCCATGACTTGTGATTCTTCTTGATTTGGAGATTCCTCTTCTTATTTCCTTTTTTCCTTGTTGTCCAAATGTGATTTCATCAAAGCTTCTACAACATCATCAACAACAAACTTCTTTCTTGATCCATTTGGATTAGTTTCATCAAATGCAATATGAATGGATTCTTCAATTGTCATAGTTCTTTTATTATAAATTCTAAAAGCTTTACTATGAATAGAATAGCCTAGAAATATACCTTCATCAGACTTAGCATTAAACTTTCCTAAGTTATCCTTTCCATTATTCAAAACAAAACATTTACATCCAAAAAAGTGAAAGTGTGAGACATTTGGCTTTCTTCCCTTGTATAACTCATATGGGGTTTTCTTTAAAATCGGCTTTATAATGGCTCTATTCATTACATAACACGTAATATTTACCGCATCCGCCCAAAAATACTTAGGAAGAGAAGCCTCATTGAGCATAGTTCTTGTCATTTCTTCCAAAGATCGATTTTTTCTTTCTACAACTCCATTTTATTGTGGAGTTTTAAGGACAGAAAAATTATGCTCAATGTCATGTTCATCACAAAAGGTTTCAAAAACATGATTTTCAAATTCACCACCATGGTCAGTTCTTATGGATGTAATAGAAAAACTTTTTTTTCATTTTGGATAACTTTGACGAGTTTCTTAAAAGCTAGAAATGCTTCATTTTTGTGAGAAAGAAATAAGGTTCATGTGAATCTAGAAAAATTGTCCACAATCACTAACGCATAGTAATTCCCACCAAAGCTCATAATTCTAGATGATCCAAAAAGATCCATGTACAAAAGTTGCAAAGGTCTAGTAGTTGAAACAATATTTTTGACTTTAAAAGAGACCTTTACTTGTTTTTCCTTTTGACATGCATCATATAATTTATCTTTTTTAAAATTGAGTTTGGTTAGTCCAATTACTAGTTCTTTAGAAATCAACTTTTTTAAGTGGTCTATGTGAATGTGAGCAATTCTCTTATGCCATAACCAAGATTCATCTTCCTTACTTAAAACGCATTTCGCATCATTTGAAGATATATCATCAAGACTAATCATATAAATGTTATTAACTCTATGACTAATAAATTTAACATGCTTGTCTTTTTTATCTTCAATTATGCAACAATTTGAATCAAATATAACTTTATTTCCTTTATCACATAATTGACTAATACTAAGCAAGTTATGTTTCAAACCTTCAACAAACAATACATTATCAATAGAGGAGTTAGGATTCTTACTGATTTTGCCGACTCCAAAAATCTTTCCTTTGTTGTTATCTCCATAGGTTACATGTCCATGAGTTTTGGGAACAAGGAAGGAGAATTTTGAGTTGTCTCCGGTCATGTACTTGGAGCATCCACTATTGAATTACCAATTCGAGCTCTTTGCCATCAAGCACACCTACAACACAAATTTAATTTTTAATCTTTGGTACCCAAATTTTCTTGGGTCCTTGAATGTTAGTTGTGGGTATTGTTCTCTTAGGAACCCAAACCATTTTTGTTCCAACCTTTGTATTAATATTTTTCCTTGCATTGCAAGTTGATGCACTGTGACCCTTCTTCTCACAATAGAAATATTTAATAAATGGGCTATTAAAAGTACTTGAATAAACAAAGAAATTTTTATAAGATTTGTGCTGATTTTTTGGATTATAACCAATCCCAGCTTTTTAAAAAATAACCCTTTGTTTTCCTAATATGATATTTAAATTATCTCTTCCAAAGGTGAATTTTGCAAGGATATTATTTAAATCTTCAATTTCTTTTTCGAGTATATGACATGAAGAACAAGAGGAAGAAGTAGAAGCATGTAAAGAATGAGATGTGCATGCATCAATAATTCCCAAGGTTTTATTTTCAATTTTTAATTCTTCAATTTCTTTATTTAAAATAAGAATTCGATTTTCTAGAGAAAAAATTATTTTCTTAGAAGAAGAGATTAATTTAGTAAGTCTTAGTGATTTATCATGTAGTTCTTCAAATGCATCTTGTAATTCATTATAAGAAGGTAATAAATCAGAATTTACCTCATTGTCGCTTTGTTCTTCTTCTTTTCCTTTGGCCATAAGACATAGATACGCTTCTTCGCTATCTGAACTATCAGTTGAGTCCATGTCGTTGTCATCCCATGCTATGTAGGCTCTTCTTCCCTTTCTTTCCTTGAAGGGTTTCTTTTCAAATTTCTCCATATTCTTTTGGTAAATTGAACACTCCATTTTCATGTGTCCAAATTTTTCACACTCGTAGCAAGTTGGAGTTGAAGTTGTTCCTTCTCCTTTATGATGCGTTTTCTTTGGTGGAAAAGGTGGTTTTCTTTGGTTTCCATTCTTTCTGAGAAACTTACCAAATTTCTTAACCATAAGGCTAAGGTTTTCTTCATTTAGTTCAATATTTTTGGTGTTTTCTCCATCCTCATCATCATCTTCATCAATTGCTGAGGCAGTGGCTTTGAGAGCTATGTCTTTCTTCTTCTTATCATTTTCTTCACTTTGGCTTAGTCTATTTAACTCCAATTCATGTTCATGGAGTTTTCCAAAAAGAGTAGCTAATGTCATAGTCGACAAGTCCCTTGATTCTAATATGACTGTAACCTTTGGTTGTCAAATCCTACTCAAACATCTTAGCACTTTGTTAATTAAATTTTCGTTAGAAAAATTCTTTCTTAAAGATGCAAGATGATTTATGATGTGGGTGAACCTCTTTTGCATTTCTTGAATGCTTTCTCCTTAGTTCATTCTAAACAATTCGTATTCACGAGTAAAAGAATTAATTCTCGACCTCTTAACTTCACTAGTGCCCTCATGGTGACTTGGAAAGTGTTCCACATCTCTTTTGCAGTTTTACAATTTGAAATCCTAAAAAATTCATCATACCCCAGGGCAGTGGTAATGATGTTTTTGACTTTTAAATTATGTTGAACTTTCCTTTTATCATCATCAAACCATTCACTCCTTGGAGTTTCAGTCTTTACACCATCGATCGTTTTTGTAGGTATAAATGCGTCGTTTTCGACAGCATCCCACACATCTAGATCAATAGCTTCGATGAAAATTTTCATTCTTTCCTTCTAATATGCATAACCATCCCCATTGAAAAGGGTGGTCGGTTTATGGAAGATCCCTCTGAAAAGCCATTTGAGGAAGCCATGCTCTCTTGAAGCAACTAAGCTCTTTATACAAGAGTCTAGCTCTGATACCACTTGTTACTAAGTGGCTTCCAATACTCAAGAGGGGGGTGAATTGAGTGTTAAAAATTTTCACAAAAGCGTAAACAGATTAAATATGTTTAGAATAAAATGTTAAAAGTCATGAAAATAAAAGAAAAAAAAGAATAGCCAATAAGTAAATTGTAAGAGATAATAGAATAAATGCAGATAAATAAAAAGATTTAGGATAAGAAAAGCAAGCACAATATTTATCCCGGTTCGACCACCAACCACTTGGCTGGCCCTTCTCAATCCTTGACGTTCAATTCTTTAAATGATAGTTGAGATTTTTTACTATTCAAGACAAGCTTAAAGGTGTTTGCGACCTTTACAATCTAGAGCACTTTTCACACACAATATTTTTGGAAACTCTACCCTTATGCTAAAGCCTTTGAAACAAAATGGATACCTCACCCTTACACAAACCTTCAAGAGATACCTCACCCTTGTTACAAAGCCTTTGAGGGATACCTCACCCTTATTACAAAGCCTTTGAGGGATACCTCATCCTCTCGTGAAATGAAATACATAATCACTAAAAAAAAATATGAATAGTTTTTGAAAAATAAACTCTCACAAAGAATTTTTTAAATAACAAGTATGAATTTATTTAACACAATTTATTGAAGTTTAGAAATAATCATTGATGTTAAAACTCCATTCATTAACTAATTTTTCAAAGTGCGAATTTAACGCATTTTTTTCACAAAAATACGTTTCTTCAAAATCAACATGTAGATTTTCCACGTTTTTCTTTCAAAATCAAGTTAAAAATCATAGTCATTTCCAGTGATAAATCAATTAAAGGTGATTTATATTAAATCAAAAAAAGTGATTTTGAGAAAATATATTCGAGTTCTCTAAGGATATATCATATTTTTGCCAAAAGAACACAGAGAATAAGAGAGGAATTTGTAAACCACGTTTTAGCATAAGCAAAACAATTTCAAAATGTCCGGGACTTGTAGAAGTGACCCAAGGTCTCTATTTATAGAGCCTTTGAGCACAAATATCCGTTGGAAGCATTTAATATGATAATTAAAGCTGAAACGTTTATGTATGAATTCAAATTTTAAATCAGATTCTCGTGGGTTATTCGAATACCAACATGAGGTATTCAAATATCACTATTTTCATTTCTTAAAAAAAAAACAGTTCAGAAGCAGGTTATTCGAATACCACAATGGTGTATTTGAATACCTCTATTTTAAACATATTTTAAAAAACTGTTTAGAATGGTGTTATTCGAATACCTTCAGGGTTATTCGAATACTTCTGTTTAAAATCAACATTCTGTAATCAGGTGTATTCAAATACCATATAGGTTATTCGAATACCTCTTATAAAAAACATGAACACGTATTAAAAAAGGGCAGGTTATTCAAATACCTTAAGAGGTTATTCGAATGCCTCTGTTTGAAAAGCCATTTGAAAAACTTGGAAAACAGATTTGGTGATTTCTGAATTGCCACAAACCTTTTGATTATTCAAAGCCATATTAAAACTTTAATTTGGTTTGTAAGAAACTGATTTTTGGATCTTTTAAGACAAATAATGAGATATCCTATGAAAGCTCTGTACAAGAGAGATCCTAAGTTCTAAAGCTAATCTTGAAGATCTTGGACTTGATCTTCTCATCATCTTCATGTTTATTATCATCAAAACTCATCTTCATTGTCACATGGTAATCACAGGAACGTCAGTCATGTGATTAAGTTTGGATGGGTTACGGACTTATTAATTGAACGTTAGTCATGAAAATTAAATTTTTTTTTAAAAAAATATTATTGGATCGTGTTAACGTTCAGCCATCAGTGTATTCAAATCTCGTCGTGCTATATTATTCAATACTTCCTTAATTTAATTATTAGACGTGTTTAAAGCGTATTCAAACGTGTCTAAATCATTCAAAGAGATGTGATGTGTTGAAACTAAAAATAATAATCTTTTTAATCGAACACATTTAGACACACGTGTTATACCAAGAAAATTCTCATATATTTGTATATATTTAGATAGATGGACAATCACTTTCGATAAACTCGTTTTATCCAACACATGTTTACATCTCAAAAATGATGTATATATGCTTCATAGCAAATAATAAAATAATCAATGCCTTATTTTTATATTTAAAATTTTATATTTTAACTTATACTTTTTTATATTAAAATATGATATTTTTATTTTATCTCTATGATATATTTTAATATCGATTCATATTTATATTAATATATAATATTTATATAAAATATAAAATTTAATGATACAAATGACATTTAAAAAAAATGCATCATGTCTTGTCTACTGAATGTAGTAAAGGACAATAACGCCAAAGCTAAGCCACACTTCAACCGGGTCCTCAAGTCTAACATGTTCCAAAATCCAAACACAATGAACATGATATAATACCAACAATTTTGAACTTATTTGATTAAATGTTCTGCTGCCTTCTAATGTTTTTTTTGTTTTCCTGTTATGAAAATTTTGATTATTTTAATAATTAAGTATTATATAATTGATTATAATAAAATTAATTTTATATTTAAATATATTAATTAAAAAATAATTTAAAATAATATATTTTATTTAAATAGTATAAAAATTATTTTTATACATTAAATTATTAAAAGAGATATAAAATGATTTAAAAAAATTATTTGATTAAAAATAAAATAGTATTTACATTTTAAATTTTTAAAATAATTTAAAATTTAAAATTATAAGTTTTAAGTTTTAAGTTTATAAAAAAAATAATATAATATATTAAATTTCATATAAAAATTAAAATATAATTATTCAAATATGCCATGAATAATAAAAAAATTTATTAATTTAAAAAATAATCTTAATCAAATATGTACTAAGTACTACTTATCTCAAAAACTTAACGAAGACAGATGCACAGTTAATTATAGAAACTATAATACCGTATTAAGGACGCATTCTTAAAAGTGTAAGCTATTAAATAAAGTTCATGAATGATTTTACATATACCTCTAACACTAACCCCTCCAACACCATTTCATTCCTCAGACATCCAAACAATGAGATTAGTTTAAGATCTCACTCTATTTTCTTCATTTATATCCCGTATCAGTAATCCAAACCAAACCTTCAAAAGACTTCCAAGTATATAAATTGAGTTCGATATTTTTGGTAATTTAGTTACACCTCTTGGATATAGTTCAGTAAATTGCATCATTAAAACATTTACTTGATGATAAAAATAATGCAAATAAACTAATAAAGTATCTATTTATTTCTAAAAGAAAATATGTAGTTTGTATGGTTAAGATGTACAACATCCCATGTTACAAAGTATATAATCAAATTGAGATATGCTATTTACAAATATGTATAAGCATAATTTCTATTTTATTAATTTGTTTGTATCTATTTAAAATAATATTTAAAGTTAACCTAAAAATAATATTAGTCTGACATTCATCTAACAATTTTATATAAAACTTTAAGTAGTGAAGAACAGCATACGTGAAATGCATTATCACAAGTTTTAAAAATTTTTTAGCACGTACAGTTTTTAATTATGAATTTTGTAATATCAAGTTAAATGATATGTCTTTAACTAAGTTTAAAAATTAAATTAGTTGTTACAATCACTTATCATTAGGTAAAAAATTATAGCTATTAGCTATATTATAACTTTATTTTCTTATAATGATAGTGTTTAGCCCCACGTTTATAACGTACTGTGGGTGAGTATGAAGAGATTCGCAGTGCACATGTGATACACCGACATGCGTTGCTAACAAGCACTCTTGATGTATGTCTATACGTACATGTGAGTCCTAGGGTGATTGTTGGACTCTCATAAACCCAACAATCTACCTCCAAGCGATACTCGGGAATAAGAGTGTTCTTAGATCATTTTTGGATCGGTTTTGAGGTAAAAAATCATCCGATCCAAATAAGATAAATATCATCAGTTCGGTTTGAATTGGATAAATTCCAATAACCAAACCGATCCAATCCAAACCGATTTTAATCGATTTGGATTGGATATAATAATTCGATTTTCTAGCTTTCATTTTTTTAGAAAAAAAGCAACAAGACATAGTCACAGCCCGCAACCACAAAAATGGTGATAGTGACAAGCCACAAAGGGACGCGGTGGTGCGAGCTCCAGAGGGCGTATGACGGCGCGTCGCAGACGAAGGCGAGCGGCGGAGGACGGGTGGTTGGTTCTGGGCTCACAGATTTGGTGTTGTTCAGCATGGTGAAATGTCGGTTCTGGTGGTTGAGCACAATTCTAGACGGCTGGAGATCTGGGTAGCAGTTTGCGCGTGGAATAGGCCAGAGATCTGACGAGGCGCGACGGGCTTGCAGTGGAGGACTGTAACACCCCTTTGGAGGATGTCACATATATAAAGAAAATAAATAAAATCTACCCAAGTTGTAAAACGTTTATTTCGTACTAATATGGGTTGTAAAATAATTCCTGTTAAACAGAATAGCATTAAATAAAATAAAGCGGAAATATAAAGTAAACAGAAACAACACCACTCATAATATACATATGTTCCAAGTTATAAGTTATACAAATAATTTACAACTACAACTACAAATATTTAAACAGAAACAGTAAATCAAAACAGTAAAGAGTCAATATATACATACGCAGACGCGCCCAAAAATACACATCATAAATATTTATTCCTCTGATGGATCACTCTCAGGAAACTCATCAGAAGATAAATACCCAGGATGCCTCGACACTCGGCGGACATGAGACCGCGCAGTCGATACGAGTGTCATCTCACTAGGCTCGGTGGAAACACCACCCCAATGACGCCTAATGGATAAAGGTAACTCTAAATGCGAAACAACCTCGGTCGTCATCACTGGCTCGTCATCAAATCTATTACGTAGGGTCACCGTCATCCGTCCCGCATACGTCACGGAGTCTCTATCTCCTCTCATGTGCCACGCTAACGATCCACCGTGAAACTTGAGAGTCACGAACCCCAAAATCCAGGCACCGCCATACCAAAACTAATCAATCCAATGGATATGGATGATCGAGATGGTTCTTGATCGTCAAACGGTCGTCGGCTATGGCGATCTTCCTCCTCCTCGGGTAGTCACAAGAACCTCAAGAGGCTTTCCTCTTCCTCTTCCTCTTCCTCAAACTCTTTACCGCGTAAAGTAAATATAGAGAAACATACACAATACGAGAAAAAAAGAGGTAAGACAATCTAAAATCATCACAAACATGGTAAATAAGAAAACGTCAAACAACAAGGTTATACAATTCATGCAATATGAAAAGCTATAACAAAATCGATATGAGAATAAAGAAAAAGATTTAATTATCATAACGACACATAATATCACGATAAAATAAAACATCACGTGATAAAAATAATAGAACGATAAATAATCCCTATAATACTAACCAAAAAAAATAGACGATAAAATAAGATTCCGGATATACTCATATAAAATATGACACGTTCCTACTCCATGGAGCTAAACAACACGGATACCACGGATATCGGAGGGAATGACTCGCAAAAAATCTATTAGTACCACGGCTGCCCACCAACTATTCTCGGTTACACGTTGCGTCTATAGCTCCACATCACCGGAATTTACCATCCAGGCGTGGTGTAGTTCAACTTGCCTCACGTCGTGACACTACGGCAAATGTACTACTAGACTTTACAAATCTCGATTAAATATAGTGCGTGTCGAGTCCATTAGTGTGCTATCGGTTACACACGGCCCAAAATTCTACCAACTCATTCATATATGGAATCCCATACACTAATGTCTCCAAGTTCATTAGAACAATGAACCACAAACTACGTTTATCGCATCGACAACACGATGTGATTCACCTCGTCAACCAAAATTCACAAAAAATTGGTAAATTACCAGAATACCCTCAAGGTATAAAAATATATGCCCTTAATGGCAAAAATATACAGTAAGTCCCCATTAGACAAATACTGTCTCAAAGCCTGTACGGGTTCACCTCATAGCCCGACAGTAGAAAAATACAGAAATCCAGAAAAATATTGTTTCGGTCAATCGCGTAGAAATTTTATCGCGTTTTCACAATCTCGTCGTTTTTATAAACGTTTTGAAATCGCGTAAATATATTTTTATGTTTTCAAAATCGCGTAGGATTTTTAATACGTTTTCTCAATCGCGTAAGATTTTTAAATCATTTTCTTGACCGAATTCCTTAAAAATTACTGTTTAAATAAACAGAAATAATAAATAATACTTTTAAGCTACGTATAATATTTTCCATACAATAGTATACTATCTTTTGGACATCTTTCCTATCTTATTTGTCCGTTTTTACTAAAATTTGACAGTATTTTTACTTAAAAAATTATATTAATGGTTTCCTAATTTTACCGTAAAAATTCTGTTTATTAAATTTTTAAACCATATAATTAATCTCTTTGAAAACTACTAACATGCTTCAAAATATAGCATGAGCTATATGTTAGAAATTTTTGAAAGTTACTGTATTTCATTTCTAATAACAAAATCATTAGTTCTAAGTTCTCAAACTTATTTCTAATTGATTCTTTTCCTTAAAACTCATTTTAGAAAAAAAAATTTTAACACATATTGCATTCTTATACTTAGAAAAGGTTTGGATTTAATTTTGGAAACCATGGATACTTGGTTTGGCATGTTGGCCGAAACTTAGAAATTTATGCTATTTGATTTCTAAATTCATTTTCCCTAATCTAAACAATGTAATAACTTGTTAATTCTCCTAGATTAATTAAATCTCAATTTAGGAAAAATATGAGAACATTTTGGTTCTCCCTTTGTGTCCATGGCCGTGAGCCTTAGGATTGTGTTCTTTGGAACATCCATGCAATCCTTAACATGTTATTCACATCCTATACATTATCATGCAATTCTAACACATACAATATATTTCTAACACATATAACCTAAATCAAAGCTTGTAGACATGCAAATTAAAGCTTGTAGACATGCAAATTATTACAAACAACAAATAAAAAAGCTATTAACAAATACACAACCATATTAACAAGCTACTAACAACCACACAAATGAATCTTTATGGATTCTACAATCACAAAATCACACTCCATCTTCTTACCACCATCCATAGATGATAAGATTTGTCTTCCTCTTACCTTAAATGAAGACAAAAGGATTCTTTCACTCCTCCTAGAGTTTCGGTTTTCCTCCTTCAAGAACCTAACAAACTTAAACAAAATCTACAAGTCACTAACCATAGAAAGAGAGCTTAAACCATGGAGAAAACATGGTTTAGAACTTTGAAAAAGAATTTAGAAAAGAAAAACTAGGAATTTCACCTTCTTGGTACAATCTTCCAAGTAGGTTTTCAAGCTTTAAATGAAAGAATTTGCAAGAACTCCCAACTAGAGATGTTCTTAGGATTGTGTTTAGGTTTAGAAAACTTGGTTAGATGAAATTTTAGGTGGTTGGATGGTGTAGGTATTGGCTTGGCCGAATGCTTCACAAGAAAAGCATCAATGGTGTTTAGGGTTCTTGGATGAGAGAGAAGAGAGAAATTTGCATGAAAGAAAAGTGAAGAATGGTCTTCCACCTCCCTTGGCCGTAGCATTCAATGGGCATGCAAGGTGTGCATGGATTTGGCTTCATCCAAGCCCTTGGATGCATCAAAGGTCAAGATTAAGCCTTGATTAACAAGCTTTGCTCTCATTGGTTGGTTTAAGCTTAGTCACCTAGCTTAGTCACCTAGCTTAGTCACTAATGACCTAGTCATCTAGCTTAGTCACTATGTTCAAGAAGGTTCCACTCTTAATGATGTTTAATTAAGCTACTAAGTTAATCAGTATTAGCTAAACGTGGGTCCCGTAAAATATTTCCTGTCCACTTTGTCATCTAATTATCTTGACTAATAAAATAATACACAAAATTATTTTATTAGACAGTTAAATCTAAAAATTAAAAGATTACTAATCGTCTCATTCGAAATTGGGTTTAGTAAGATCCCCACCTGAATAATTAAAACAAGATTTCCCACCTGGAAAAATATTATTTTCCTGTCCCTTGAGCAAATCGCACAAAAAATCCAAATAAAATCACGACATTAATATTGAACACTAAATCAAGTAGAAAACAATTAAAAACAAGAAAAAAGACAAACAAAGACATTCGGACGTAATGGTCATTTTCTTATTTTTTCCCACAACGTAGCTAATCAACCAAAACATTCAAATAAAATTACAGACAGTATTAATTATCTATATATTAATCAGAAAAATTAAAACAGTAGCTCGGAAAAACTTTTATTTTACCGTCTCGAAACAAATTACGTAAAAAGATCAAATAAAATTTGAGCCTGTATAAACGTAATTGTATTTCACACAGAAATCGAGAAACAGTGAAATAGGGACACAACGGTCATTCACACAAAAACTTGAAAAACAGCAAACAGTACATTCGGAACATTTTCTAAAAATTGAGGTGTTACAAGGACGACAACGCACGAGATCTGGGTCGCGGTTTGCACGTGGAACAGACCGGAGATCTGGCGAGACGCGATGGGTTGTGAGCCGTGTATGGAGGACGATGACACACAAGATCTGGGTCGCGGTTTGCTTGGAGGCGTGACGACGATGCACGGGATCTAGGTTGCGCATGGTGGTGGACAATGCGCGGTAGTTTGTGGTGAGACGGTAGTTTGTCGTGGATGGGGTTTGCAGAGAATGGATGGAGAAGGAGATGGTGAAAGTTGCAGAGAATGAGATTTGCATAGAATGGGTGGAGAAGGAGAATGGTGACTATGTGTGAAGGTGGGGGATAAGTTAGGGTTATGGATATTTAGGTAATTTTAGGTGTATATTTAGGATAGTAATCGGTTTGGTTTGGTTTGGTTTGGATCGGTTCTAGAAAATTGAACCAAAAACTGAACCGAACCCATCGGTTCTTCCAAAATTCCATCCAAATTAATCCAATCCATTTCGATTTTTATCGATTTTCGATTTTTTTGGATAGATTTTTTGTTGTTTTTTGGATTGGATTGGATCTGAACACCCTTACTCGGGAGTCTCGAACCTTGAATCTCGTTCTAATACCACTCGTTAGGATCAAACACTTACCGCTAAGTAAAAAATTATAACTGTTAGTCAAAACACATCTTTATTTCCATATAGATGCAATGTATAACTCCACGTCTATAACGTGATGTTGGTGGGGTACTAGAGGCTTTGCAATGCATATGTAGTGCACTGATAAGTTAGGTTGTCAAGTACTCTTGATTTATATATGCACATATGAGTCAGAGGGTGATTGCTAAATTCTCATAAATCCAACATTAGTCAAATTAAATATGTTTACCCAACTACTAACTAATAAAAATAAAAAAATGTGCATATAATATAAGTCAAGATATTTAAGTTAGTAGCTTTAGTGTGTGTTTGGAATAGTTATGAAAATTTGATTATTTCAATAATCGATTATTGTATAATTTTTTTTGTTATAATCGATTATAATAGAATCAATTTTATGTTTGGATATGTTAGTTAAAAATCGATTTTAAACTAATTTGTTTCATTTAGATAATATAAAAAAGAATCGCTTTTATGCATTAGATTATCAAAATACGTATAAAATAATTAAAAAATTTATTTGATTGAGAACAAAATAGTATTTACATCTCAAAGTGTAAGGAATAATCTAAAATCTAGAATCATAAGCTTCAATCTTCAGCATTATAAAAAAAAACTTTTATAATTCATTAAATTTTGTACAAAAACTGAAACTAATTTTACCAAACAAAATTAAATACTGTTACAATAGCTTTTTTCCAAAAAAATTTATTAAAAGTTGTTTTAAGTTGAACCAAACAAGCTCTCAGTGTGTGTTTGAGATAGCTGTGAAAGCTTAATTATTTTAATAATCGATTATGTTTGAATATGTTAGTTAAAAAATAATTTTAATTTAATTTGTTTTGTTTGGATATATATAAAAAAGAATTAATTTTATGTATTAAATTATTAAAATAGATATAAAATAATTAAAAAATTTATTTAATTAAAAATAAAATAATATTTACATTTCAAAATAAAAAATAATCCCAAACTGCTTTAAAGTAAAATACTCAAACATATTGCTTTTGTTCAAACAACTTTTTTCTCTAATTAAAAGTTGTTAATTTTTTTCTTCCTTAAATTCAAACACACTGCATGATGTATGCAATAGCTGAAATAAAAAAAAAATATTGGTTCAGCTAAATTTAGCTGAACTAGCTGAATCAAACATGTCCTTCATCTTTCAATTTATCTTCTTCGACTCACTTCAATGCCATAACCTGTTAGGCGTTGGATATTTTTGACTTTGGAAAATGAACAATTGTTGAACGACAGTCATGGACAGTGAAACCTACAGTCATGCGACAAACTTCACTGAACCATGTTACAAGAAGAGGGCATTGGGCATTGGGCATGGGCACAATTATGGTTTTTTTTTTGTTAGAGAGGACAGGAGCATTGGATTATTAGGATGACGTTTTAAAATAATATAATAAAATTTTTTATATTTTCACAAGATAATTAATTAATTAATTATTTTAAATATATTATATTAATGTTGTTAGATATCTTTTTTAAAAAAATATTAAATTTATACCTCATTTTTTATATCTATACGCCTTTGTGTTATGAGAAAAAAAGAAAAGTGAGAAGAGAAAAAAAAAATTAAATCCTCTCTTTTTTTTCACAAAAGAAAGATGTAGACTAAAAACCTAAAAAATGAGATGCAAAAATAATTTCGTTGATCTCTTCATCAGCCTCATGGATAAACTCAAACTTGATAGAATGTTGAGAAAATATCAATTAACTTGCAGAACAAGAAGGAAGAAGTAGGCTCGTCGGGGGAGCTCCAGAGTAGGTTAGAGACTTCTTTGGCTAGACGTGGACTAAGCTAACGTGACTGGTAGTTGCCGGGGTTAAAACTATTGTAACTAAAGTAGCAAGGGTAGTTGATTGGCAAGTAGTGAACGAATATATACAAATAATGATAGCTTTGATTGAAAGAGAAAAGAAAGTAATAGAATTCATAATTGGAGTTCGCATCCCTTGGACTTGAAGGAAAGGGAAACACTAGCGTATGTTCATTAATTGTTCATCTAGTTTCTTGAATTTCACCTTCGTTTTTATCGATTCCTCGTATTATTTGTTGGATTAAATATGTTAAGTGATAGACTTGTAATTTATTTAATTAATTTAATAAATAATTAATTTAATTTAATAAATTAAATTATTATTAAATAAAAGAAAAAAATAATTTTATAATTATAATAATTACTAATTTAATAAAAATTAACAGTATTTAAAAATCAATGATCTTCTTCCTAATTATAAATAATTTATTCTTTCTTCATCATTATTAAAGTAAAAAATAAATAAATAAATAAAAATAAATTTTTAAATTTCTCTAACATTATAGTAATACAATTTATTCTTTATTTATAGATATAAATATTATTGTTTTTATATAATTTTATTTGTAAAAATCATAAATTTTAAAATTTTTATGTGTTAAAAGTAGTTTTTCTGTATTTAAATTCTTAAAAAAATTATAAATTAGCAGGTGATATATGAATAAGAGTATAAAACTTATGATTTTATATTAATAATGACTAATTTTCTCTATTTATTTTAATTTTAATTATACTATACTACTGAATTGTATAAATTAATTTTATAATTTATTATTAACTCTAATTATTAATTATTAAATATAATTATATAATAATTAAATAAATTCTTATTACATTTCCCATTACGAACAATTATCGTGATGCGTACATAAACGTGAACATTAATTGTGGCATTTCACATGCCGTAAGAACTCGTTGAATAAAGTGCCATAAGGGGTGGGTCGCACGCTCCCAATCACGTCTTCGCACTCGGTCGTACGTTTTGGATAAAGCAATCCTAATTTGCTTTGCAACAATGATATTCCTACCGCGTACAATACTCACTAATTTTCACATTTAGTACTATTTATAGGTGTTGAAACTCATAACCAAGAACATCTTGATGATAAAAGAGAAGAAAAGATAGTTAAACTTGAAAGAAATGAGATAATGCTCATTCGTAAAAATAACAACAACAATTACAATATATATATATGGCCAACTAAACTGTTACTTAACTACCTCTAACTACCTGATGCTGACTCTAACTACCTGATGCTGACTCAGCAAATATATAACCATAATTAACTAATCCAAAGTTTTAAGTAACACTCCCTCTTTTGGAATGGATATCTAGCATTCCAAGCTTGATGTACAAAGTGGAAAAAGGGCCAGGTTGCAGAGGCTTAGTGAGAATGTCCGCTACTTGAGCGTTTGTGGTAATTGGAAGAAGATGAGTGACACCCGCAAGCACTTTGTCTCGGACAGGATGACAATCTAATTCAATGTGCTTTGTGCGTTCGTGGAATATCGGATTGGCAGCAATGTGCAAGGCAGACTGATTGTCGCAAAAAAATTGCTACAGGCTTCGGATGATCAACATGTAAATCATGTAGTAAATATAACAACCATTGGGCCTCACAAATGCCATGAGCTAGAGCTCGATACTCGGCTTCGATTCACCGAGGAACGGAGATGATCGATTGCTTCTTGCTTTTCCACGAGATAAGGGAGTCGCCAAGGAAAAACAAAACCCGTGATGGATCTTCGTGTGTCGGGGCGGGCACCCCAATCGACCGCGTGAAACCCCGAGAGACAAATCGATTGTGCAGGGAAAAATAGACCGCCTTCAGTGCATTCTTGATGTATCGCAAAACTCGTGTGTCTTTGCCATGCAAGTGAATATCGGTAGGAGCATCCGTAAACCGACTCAACCGACTCACAAAGATAGCAAATATCGGGCGAGTATGTGTGAGGTAGAGCAGTTTTCCCATAAGTCTTCGATAGGTTGAAGAATCAGAAATAAAAGTACCAATATTTTTGCTAAGTTTGAGCTTTGGATCCATTGGAGTGGAACATGGCTTGCAAGCCAATAAGCCAGTATCTTGGAGCAAATCCAAAGAATATTTTTGTTGATAGAGAGAGATCCCCAGAGATGATCTAGCAATTTCAAATCCTAAGAAGTACTTCAAATCACCAATATCCTTGATGCTGAATTGGTGATCAAGTAATATCTTCATCCTTTGAATTTCAGCAAGATCATCACCTGCTAGAAGCAAGTCATCAACATATACCAATATAGCTGTGAATCCAGTAGGACCTTTCTTGGTAAATAAAGAATAATCAGCTCTTGATTGCACAAAACCAGAATGAATCAGGGTGTCAGTCAGCTTTGCATTCCACTGACGGCTGGCCTGTTTCAAGCCATATAAAGATTTTTGCAGTTTGCAAACTAGAGATGGGTCAAAAACCTTGAGGCCTGGAGGAACTTGCATATAGACATCTTTTAGTAAATCACCATGCAAGAAGGTCAAATGTTCACATCCAACTATGTAAAACCAAATGAATCTTTTGGAAGAAGCCAAGGAAAGTAGAAGTCCGACCGTGGTCATTTTGACCACCGGATGAATGTTTCAATATAATCCAGGCCTGCAGTTTGAGTGAATCCACGAGCTACCAATCGAGCTTTGTGTCTCTCTATAGTTCCATCAGCTCAATATTTAAGTTTGAAAAGCCATTTGTAGCTGACAGTGTTTTTATCGGGTGGCAGAGGGGCAAGTATCCAAGTTTTGTTATGATGAAGAGCCTGCTAGTTCAGATTCAATGGCTGCTCTCCATGATGGATATTGGATGGATTCATGATAAGTGGTAGGTTCAGTGGATGAAGATAAGGTGAGTGAAAAATGTCTATGAGAAGGGGATAATTTGTCATAAGATAAGTATTTGGATATTGGATATTGGTGGTAGTGTGAGTGGTGGTATGTGTTATCAGAGAGCAGTGATAATCCTGCAGGTATGTGGGTTTTCGTTTAGGTCTAATGGATTGTCTGGTGAGTGGTATAGAAAGTGGTTGATCTAGTGGTGCAGGGTGTAAGTCAGTATTGTGAAGTGGTGTTGGCTGGTTAGGCGTGGTGGGTAACGAGGTTAGCCAAGGATCAAAAGGTGTGGGATTTGGCATAGGACAACCAGTATTATCATCTCTGTCTATCATCTGAGATGAAAGGAAAAATCTCCTCATAAAATATGACATTTCTGGACAAGAATAACTCTCTGGACTTCAAGTCAAACAATAGGTATCCCTTAGTGCCAGGCTTGAACCCAATGTGAATACATTTTCTTGATCTGGAATCTAGTTTCTTTCTGTGACTGGGCAGTGTGGTTGCATAGCTGAGGCAACCAAACACTCTTAAAGATGCCAACTCTGGTAACTTCTTATGTAGAACTTGAAAGGGTGATCTGTTGTCAAGATAAGGAGTTAGTAACCGGTTGATCAAGTAAACTGCATGACTGACAACTTGTGTCCAAAAACATTTGGGAATATTGGATTGAAAAATCAGAGCCCGAGCTACATTCATGATATGTTGGTGTTTCCTTTCAACAATACCATTCTGTTGTGGTGTCTCCACACATGTGGTCTGATGTACAATTCCATTGTGACTATAGAACTCATGAAGCATAAACTCTCTTCCATTATCTGATCTGATAGACTTAACCTTGGCTTGAAACTGAGTGTCAGCTAGAGCAACAAAATTCATAATGAGAGCTGCAGTTTCTGATTTCAATTTCATGAAAAATATCCAGGTGTGTCTCGGTGTAGTCATCCACCACAGTTAAAAATTATCTCGTGGCCAAACATAGATGGCACTGAAACAGGGGCACCATATATCCATGTGAAGCAAATCAAATGGTGCACCAGTTTTAAATGTACTGAGAGGAAAAGACAATCTCTTCTGTTTTGCCATATGACAAATATCACAAGGATATGCATTTTTATTACAGTGAATGAAAGGGAAAAGTTTGTTCATCTGTAACATCCTGTCATGTGATGAATGACCTAATCTTATGTGCCATATGCAACATTTATGAGAATTGACAACATTTATAGAATGAAAACTAAAACAAGTTCCTGCCTTGCAGTTTAAAGTGTACAATCCATTCTTCAATCTAGTTGTACCAGTCTTCTTCAAGGTAAGTCTGTCTTGTATATGACAGGCATCACAATCGAAAATCAGCTCACAATTGCTTGTTTTAGTCATTCTAGAAACTGAGATTAGGTTGAAAGTAAATTGTGGTATGTATAGAACATCTGTAAGACATATGTCATCAGAAATCATAATAGATCCGGCTATATTGGTTGACACCTGAGATCCATCAGGCAATTTAATGAGAACTGGCCTTATCCTCTTGTGACATTGAAATAGAGTTAAAGAATGACACACATGATCTGGCCCCTGTGTCTATTATCCAGCTATCATGTTCAATAGTGTGTGAAACATTGCATAAAATACCTGATTTATCCAGTCTGAGTTACAATTTGGTTGGCATTGTGGCTTGTTCCGATTATCATCGCAAAGATTGCCAAGATGGCCTTATGTTGCTCAGGTGTGAAGCTCAGCTTTTCTCTTCTACATCATCTCTCTGCCTCATTGACCTCATAGATCTCATATCATCTTCTATTTCATCTTCCACCAAACAGTTATTTGCAGTATTATTTTTCTGAAAATAACCAGGTGGATAACCATGTTTCTTATAACATGTATCCACCATATGTCCATTTCTATTGCAGTAGGTACAAAACTTGTTACCTCTGCCTCTACCATTTCCATTTCTTCCACCAAAATATGTTCCTCTGCCACGATTAGCACTTCCTCTCCCTTTATAAGATCCATCATTTGTGTTTACTAACACTTTTGCTTCATCAAGAGGAATGTTCATCTGTCTTTCTCCTGTTGTATCAGTAGTGAAAAAGTTTCACTGATGTCTGGGAGAGGTTTCATAAGCATAATTTGTGATCTCACTGAAGAATATTGTTCATTTAGGCCTTTGAGAAATCTAATCACATAATCATTGTCTTTGTAGGTCTTAATAGTTGGAAGTAAATCACACGAGCAGCTTACTTGACACTTGCATGAAGGAATTGGTCTAAAATTGTCCAATTCTTGGCAAAGACCTTTCAAGTGAGTGAAATATTCAGTAATAGATGAATCACCTTGTTTGTGCATATAGATCTCTTCTTGTAAATCTGAAATTCTTCAAGATATCTCCTTCATAAAACCTCTTCTTGAGGTCTTTCCATACTTCATGAGCAGTCTCCATCCACAAGATACTCTTCTTGATGGATGGTTCAAGAGAATGCAAAATCCATGAGAAGACTAATTTGTTGCATCTGCACCAGATCTTGAAAAGAGGATCTGTGACTGCAGGTTTTGGCAGAGTGCCATCCACAAATTGTTCTTTATTCTTGGAACTCAATGCTACCATCATAGCACGTGACCAATCCTGATAGTTTGATCCATTCAACAACTCAGTGGCAAGAATCGCTCCTGGATTCTCATTTTGGATCATGTAATAAGGACTAGTGAAGTCTGTTGTTACATTCTGAGAAGAATTCGCATTTGCCATTGCAAAGAAAGCTTGATAACAGAAGAAGAAAAATCGCGATCTTGAACAGAAACAAAATCGAACAAGAACGAATCAACTCAACTTGAATTGAATTCAACAATCAATCAACGAATCAAGAGAAAGAAATCGAATCAGAGTAATTCACATCAAGAAGAATAAGAAGAGTAGCAGAGTAGGTTAGAGCCCTAGGAAAGGAGCTCGATACCATGTTGAAACTCATAACCAAGAACATCCGGATGATAAAAGAGAAGAAAAGATAGTTAAACTTGAAAGAAATGAGATAATGCTCATTCGTAAAAATAACAAAGAACAATTACACGCGTATATATATATGGCCAACTAAACTTTACTTAACTACCTCTAACTACCTTATGCTTCCTCTCAAATTTGTTGGATTAAATATATAACCATAATTAACTAATCCAGCAACAGAAATAAGTTAAGTAACAATGGGACTCACCTATAAATAGTACCAAATTATGCTTTTATTTTTTTTTAAGTGTATGTCCATTAACTAACTTCTTTACGTCGTTAACTATTTTTTTGTTCTTCGTTAATCAACTTTTTTCACGAATATAGAAATCATGTGATAAAATTTTGTGTCATTAATTAACTTATATACGTAATTAATCACTTTTTTTATTCTTCATTAATCAATTTTTTTCACGAGCATAGAAAAAAAATTAGTTAATGAAAAATAAAAAAGTGATTAATTACGTACAGAAGTTGATTAATGACACAAGATTTTATCACATGATTTTTATATTCGTAAAAAAAGTTGATTAACGAAGAACAAAAAAGTGATTAATAACGTAAAGAAGTTAGTCAATGGACATATACTAAAAAATAAAAAAATAAAAAATTAATTTAATACTGTTCACAAGTGAATCCCGTAAACAATACTGAGTATTAAAAATGATGTAATACTGTACAAGATAAGATGAACATTTTCCTTTGCCTTGGCACATCACGTCTCTGCTGCATACATTCTTGCATTAGTGTTTATGATATTTAATTGAAGTACGTCATGACTTCTGATTGTTTTAAATTATTATTGATTCTTTTTACTTCAAGTTTCGTAAATCAACGGCAGAATTTGAGTTTTATGCATAATATTTTTAGAGGGGTATTTAAAATATACACATTATGGTTTTTTTTCTTGGTAGCTGTAGCATATTGTGTTGAATCATGAGAGTTGAGTATTTGTAAAAGAATTCTAATATTCAAGTTAAATAATACACAAATAAAATTTATGTAATAAGATAATAGATATCTGATTAAGGTGACTTAACATAATATTTATAAAACGTGTTTAGAATTATAATGAGATTAGTATTTAGTGCAAGTATTTAGAATTTGTATCATGTTAGAGATTGTCTTCTTCTTATTATTGGAGATCTTTATAATATTGGAAAGCAAATATTGTAGTTATCAACTATTAGAGGTAGTTATGAGTCATATAATCTCGTAAAATCATGATTGGCAGTTAGGATACTGCGCAGATTTAGTGGTCTTGTTATTATGGCCCAATGCAGTAATCCGAGGTCCTGACAACTCATCATCAATGCTTGGCTGGGTACTCATGGCGAAGTCCGATGGTACGCATGCCGAGTCTGATCCTACTAGATGGGATCCCAGATCACGGTTAATAACAGTTGCTCATAGTTTAGTGCTTAGACGGAACTACTGAGTGTCAAGGTATATAAGTTTTAATGGGAGTACAAGGTGTGCGATGGACAAGGGAGTCATAGCTTTGATACCAAGTCTCGCGACGTCTTACACAGAGGACGAGGTCTGTTGTCAATTGTAAAGTACTTTTGGGGTTGGCATATATGGTCGGAATCCATCGTGGATTTTAGTCTATATTGTCATTCTGTTGTCTGAGGTTTGACTTTTGTTGTCCCCGTGAATAGATCACAGAGTCTTTTTCTTTTGCAGCATTGCTTTGTAATTCGTATTAGTCTGAACTTTCTTGGAAAAGAGAGAGCATTAAATGTGAATTTTACTATGCGATCGATTCTCCTTTCTAGGGGTCAATTGGAGCGCTTCATTCCCTTTATAAATAGGAAATGTTTGCGTTTGATGTTGACATTCCCTTTGCTTTGCACTTTTATTTGAGAATGATCCTTTTTCAGAGGATGGTCTCCCTTTCTTTCTCTATGTGCACATGGAGAACTTTGCCCTTTGCGAAGATCATCTTCTTATTCCTTCCAAAGTCTTTGAAGGTATTTGCTTTTATGCAACTGACTTCTTCGTTAGGAGCCTTTCTTTTTCGGCATAATGTCTAGATCGCCATGCATTTATGAGGCAGAAGTCTTTCTCTCCCAGAGTACGTGGGAGTGTTTGATCTACCCACTCTTGCTGGGGAGGAGTGAAGTTTCTGTCGCGGTGCATGGAGACATTCGAGGATGCTCCGTTCTTGTCTCTCTTCCTTCCTAAGCTATTTGGAGGCACTAGGACGATCTTCTAAATGCAGTCAAATATGCAAGAGGGACTATTGTTTTAGCTCTCTGTGCTTTGAAGCAACTCAGGGTGGTGCTGGTTTTTATTATCATCGTGAAGGAGGCAAGTAAGAAGAAGTGGGAAGGTAACAACCCAAATTATGGCAGCAATGTTCCGTTCCGATTTGCCAAAGTTCTTCAAAGCCTTATTAACAAGGAAAGACCAGTGCTGGTTTCGGAGGAACTGTGGATGTGACATGATCCATGATGCCGGTGATGATGATGTTGGTTCCCTTCCTCAGGTTCTCCAATGATCAATCTTTTTTGAACACTTTTGATTTCAATATTTTCCTTCCCTTTTGATGTATGCCGATGTATGGAATGAGAATTCACAATAAAAATTCTTTTCTTTCAAATTTTGTCTCGTGTCTTCTTTTTTCTGTTTCCTTTTTCCTATATTCGTGATGTGAATTAAAAGTTGCAACCCAAGTGCAGGTTGTTTCAAGTAATAAATTCTCGGGAGTCTGAGGTCAATTCACAGGGAATTGATGAAGAAAAATTCTTTGAGGTAAAAAAAAGATTTGTCACAAAAATAAAAATGATAAAAGTTGTTCACAAATGAAAAATGATTTACTTGGGTTAAGAGATCTACTCTTGGTAATAAATTAAAGACAAGATTATTTCTTTTTATAACTCAATTGAAATCCACACATAATGAAAGTTTCAATCGAAAAATACAACATTCAAAATTCATTTAAGATTATATATGTAATTATATTATGATTCTTTTAATTATCCACTAACACCAACACTTACAAATGAGCTCAAGAATTCATTGTGTCAATCTTTTGTCTACAATGAATCAAGATCTCCACTTTACAAGGATAGTTTCTAAATTAATTGGAAACAAAATACAACACATATAATGACTACTTGATAATACATCATTTAAGCACAAGAAAGAAATTAATCAAACCTTAATATAATACCAAAAGCTTCACCCTTTCACTCAAGCAAAATGAAAATTAGTTACTCATCAACAAGAAGAAAGAGATAATAAGAAAAAGATGAACATAATTTCAATTTAGAATAAAAAAAATTACAACATAACATAATAACATAATCTTGATCTTTAAGCTAAGATGATTAAAATGATCAGTCAATGCTCCCTTTTATAGAGTTTAAGGAGTACAAAATGACAATGAAGTTATTTAATGATGATAAATAAATGCCAAAGAAGTTATTTGATGATGATAAGTGAGTAAAAAATTATTTTGATCATTGTCTTCCCACTAGCACCAAATGATTTGGTGTTTATCTCATAGATGCCGTTAGAATTGAGAAAAATGATCTTCAAGAAAGTTGTAGATAAGAGTACTGTCTTCTGGTAAAATTTCAACTCCTAGAACCACCTACAGCCCGAGATATGACCCAATCACTGCACAATGTTCAGGCCCAACTACAGCTCCTTTATTTTGACTTCCAAGCCCAATATGACCTCCAAGACATCCGATCTGACTCTTGTGCTCTTCATGAACGTTGTAGAAAAATTTTCTTAACTTTCAAGTGGCATCAGTTTTAGTCCAAAATCTCTCATATAGCTCAATATATGGTCTGATGAGTGCGCATAGGTCAAGGTATCAGGTTCAGAATTCTAGATCTTGCTTTAACTCCAATTTAAATTATCTAAACATGTGATCTGGCTCTTGAGATCTTTATAAAAATTGTAGAGAATTGTCTTAGCTTTCTGACCAGAATCACAACAATTAGATATTTGTAACTTAAACTGAAAGATGCAATTAAGCAAATTCAGGTCAATTCAAGTAATAATTTCTTCAATTATCCAATTAAGTTCAATATCATAAAATGTGATAAAATTAACTTAATTAAGCCTAATTGAACCTTGAGAAGCCTAGTGAGAGGATTATAAAATGAATAAAATATATTGCTACCAAATTCTCCCACACTTAACTTTTGCACTCCCGGACAAAACACATAAGAAAAAAAACTAGAGAAGAAAGGAAAACGACACAAACTTAAAAGCTAAAAACTCTAAAAGACTCAATGAATCAAGAAGAGTAATCAGAGATTTAAGGGATCAAGGCATTAATGAAGTCACATTTCTTCACATCTTAAACCAACTAGTAAGGAAACTTCAGTTGAAAAGAATGAATAAAAAATGATAAATCCTCACAGGATTCACTCTCAATCCTTCAAGCGTTAAAAAAATAAATATTTTACTCAATTCAACTCATAAAAAAACTGCATTACCATAAGCTTGCTTATGTTCTACTTCTCCACTACTCAGAACACATGCACACACAAATCATAAGGACCTTATTTAAGGTTGTAATAAGGTCAAGGTAAAGTAAGGTAGTAATATATGGATTAGACAAGTTAAAACCAAAGAGAATAAAAGAGCGTGAGAGCTGAGCTCAATTAACAAGCATGAAAGTTCATCCTAACTCCACCTAATACAAATTCCTTTTACATATTCTTTTCAATTCCCTTTTTGCCTTGTTAGCCATTCTTTACACATTTTTTTAAATATAAATATACACATTTTTAATTAACCACTCTTTCCTTTTTCACCAACTATTTTTTACACACACCCCCACACTTATTCAAGAACTCATCCCATGACAAAGCTAATGTTCTCTTATTCCCTAAGGTCGGTAAGAACATGGTTTATCATTTAAGTCACATAATGAGCTAGAAATAAGGAATAATCAAATAAGCTCAAAGGAGTTAAGCAAAGGAAAATATGCAAGGTTAACTATTTGGTTAAAGTAGCTATTTCAAGAAAAATGCTTCAATCATGTTTATATATGCATGTGAAAATGTAGCCTAAAAAAGAATTAAAGCAAGTTCTAGAGTAACAATTCCATGAGTGAAAATCACACAAGAAAGAAAAGAAAGGTACAAATGTTCAATCTATTCATCAATAGGCTTAAAATCTCATAAGACATATTTCTATCATTTTCAATCCACTATTTCAACATTCATATCCAAGCATGTGATTTTTAAGAAAGAAGACAATTTATGCTATGATCCAAGAATCCATTTGCTACTTTTACACAAAATAATTACTTCATCAACTAAGATGCGTCTCAAGAATAAAATTACCTCCAAAGCAAAATTTACTCCTTACTCTGTCATCCTTAAGTGGTTTTACTACGAGTAAGTTTCTGACAATCATATCGATAAACATATTTCCCCAATTAAAATGCGTCTCAAGAGTAAAATTAATCTTTACTTTGTCATTCTTAATTGGTTTAGTAAGTTACTGACAATCATATCATACTTCTTAATTTTTTTTTTGATTAACTATCCTCCCTCCAACCAGATCATAACATTGTTCGTAATGTTAAAATATAGATGAGTAAATGATAAAAGATAGTACCTATTGTGGCAATTATTGAAAAGAGAGACCTGACACAATTTTATACAGAAACAAAGTACGATAAATAAAAACAAAGGTAAATGAAAGTTATAGATGAAATGTTAGATCTGGCTTTCTTTTCATGTTGCTTCCCTCACTGCTTCTTTTTGACCAATCTATCTGAGCTATTGCTGGATCAGGTTGATAAACAAAAGCTTCTAATTTATCAATCAACTCATTAATAGTGGAAGCAAAAATAAGAAGTAGTATTGCCGAAG
Source organism: Ormosia emarginata (assembly GCA_029884605.1). Taxonomy (NCBI): domain Eukaryota; kingdom Viridiplantae; phylum Streptophyta; class Magnoliopsida; order Fabales; family Fabaceae; genus Ormosia; species Ormosia emarginata. The sequence goes on along the minus strand of JAQQTP010000062.1, from coordinate 24,308,285 downwards.
GTGTGATAAATTTCTGTTCCACAATATGGTCAAGAAAAGATAACAAACCAGAAACAAATTATTAACATTCAACAAACTTATGGGTTTATAGTGGATGTTCAGTTGGGCCTAAGAGACAATTTGAAAAACTTCTTCCAAAGTATCAAAACCACCTAGTAAGACAATGAATGCATCAGAGTTTTCAAGCATTGTCTTTATTCGTTTATGCATAGATGATACTTGAAGTTCTTCTCCAATTGTCTTTCCAGTAATGTTCTTTTGAGTCAAAGCTCTAGGAATGATAACTAAAACCTGACTGCCTCCTAGAAATGCAGAGAGTGATACAACCCCCATTAACCTACAACAACCTCCCCCATATACAATATGAATATTTCTCGCAGGAAGTGTTCGACTAAGAATGCTTGATGCGTTTACAAACTCTAAACCCTTCCCATACCTAGACCCATTAAATACATATATATTTTTAAGGTTACGAATAGAAGGTCCTATTTCTATACTCACCATCCCTTTGAATGATTATGAGTTGGAAGAAATTGAAGAAAATGAAGTGTTTAAATAGGAAAAAGTAATGATAGCACCTATATGGATAGGTTGGCTGTTGTCAGAAAAGTTTGAAATTAAGAAACATTTTTTTTTGTTTTTGGTTTTTGTTTTTAACTTCAAGAAAACCATCAAGGTAAAAAAGTCTAGAAACCTCTGAAGGACTCTACTCAAAGGATCGTCTATCCAAAACCTTAATACAATAAAATCATATAAAGATAAAAGAAATATAATAACAAATGATGACATACTTTTATGTATAGTTTTCATGGCATATCTTTATACTGCGCGTCATGAGTGCATTAGTGGCATATTTTTGAGTTACGTGTCACCAGTGCAACATAAGAACTCCACAAGGATTACCGAAACTGGCAACAAGAACCTTTGAGTCCTTTCTGTCCTGCTTACGGAATAATAGTCATCTATCTTCTTACAAACCTAATTAAAAGCCTGTTTTCTAAGATGGTACTAGACCGCAGCCAGTCAGAACTCGCTATAGAGGCCTACTAATTAAAGTAAGTATATGGCTCAATAATAGTTTTATGTGCACTACAAAGATGGGACGATTCTATCTGTCCATCAGCGCTACAGAGCCTTGGTTCTAAGAATTGGGAATGTAGCACGTGGCTTTCTACAGAGCATGGCACGCGAACCTTATTTACGTACCGGTGTGCGAAGGCCTCCTCCTGAGAGTATGTACCAAGTACAACAGAAGTTTTGCCCTCTTTTTTTTTTCTTTTTGAAAAAGATGAAGAAAAAGAAGATAATATGTACATGTTGTTGTAGTTGTGGCTCACATCTTTCTCTGATTTTATGTCCAGAAATGGCTTAAACGCCTTCTATGAGTCAAGGATAAGCTTCCCATATAATTTTCTTATAAATTGGCAAACATGGTCTTTTATAGTCAGATTCCCAAGACTGTAATGTTTTTGTTTGTTCTTGAAAAGATTCCACAAGTTAAGAAGTTTACGATGCACATATCCACAAGAATGCATATCAAGAGTCAATAAGATATTATCTCATGACTCCTTACTCAGTCTATTCTTAATGAAAAAAATTTTATCTTCTCTGTTTGTGGAAACCATCCTTAAAGAACGACATCGCTTGTTACAATTCCATCGTGCACATTTGTGACATACTTATAACCTTTTTGCTCTTCTCCTTTTAGAATACGAACTTCTACCAATACCTGACATATATGAGTCAAATGAAATTGAAGACTTACCTGCTAAACGGACCTTTGCTTAGATTATCCAACATACATCTTCCGGCATAACCTTGTGCATTAACAGTCTCAATCTTTCACATCTAGTTTTGTAAATTTTTGTTAGAGCATTTTGAGGGAGGGAAGAACAATATTTTCTCAGGTTTGAGAGAATAACATCCATTTTAAAGGAGAAGGAATCAATTATTATGGAAAACTGAAAAACAAACTGACTTAAGAGCCATAGAGTACTGTTATCCGCCACTTAGCCGGGAACACAAAGATCTACAAAAAGAAAGCAACAAAATTAGAATAAATTCTTCTCATAACAAGGATTAGAAAGGGAAATGAATTCTACCTCAGCAACTTGGTTTTTCATAAATGGTTTGAATCTTTGTCCATTGACCTTAAACACATTACCATTCATAGGATTCTCAATGTCTATGGCCCCATAAGGATACACATGTTTGATAATAAAAGGACCAGTCCACCTAGATCTTAATTTTCCAAAGAATAGGTGAAAACGAGAATTATAAAGCAGAACTTTTTGACTAATTTTAAAATTTTTTCTCCAAATTGATTTGTCATGAAAAGCTTTTGTTCTATCTTTATAAATTTTTGAGTTGTCATATGTATCATTTCTCAATTCCTAAAGTTCATTTATTTGCAATTTGCGTAACTTGCAAGCATCATCAAGATTTAAATTGAAAGCTCTAATGACCAAAAATACTTTATGCTCCACTTCTACAGGCAAGTAACAAGATTTTTCATAGACTAACAGATAAGGTGACATGTCTAAAGATGTTTTGAAAGCAATACGGTACGCCCAAAGTGCATCGTTTAGTCTTAAAGACCAATCTTTACGATTTGGGTTAACTGTTTTTTTCAAAATTTGTTTAATCTCCTTATTGGCTAATTTTACTTGTTCACTTGTCTGAGGGTGATAAGGGGTAGCAATTTTGTGAGTAATATCATATTTCTTCATTAAAGATTCAAATAATTTATTACAAAAATATGTTCCCCCATCACTAATGATAGCTCGAGGGATTCCAAATCGACTCAAGACATTTTCCTTTAACAATTTAAGAATAGTTTTATGATCATTATGTCTACATGGAATTGCCTCAATCCATTTTGAGACATTATCAACTGCAACCAAAATATACACAAATCTAAATGAGGATAAAAATGGACCCATGAAATAGATTCCCTAATAATAAAAAATTTCAATGACAATGATAGAGTTCAGAAGTATCATATTTTATTTAGAAATGGAACCTAATTTCTGATAATTTTTGTAACTTTTGCAAAAGGTATAACTGTCATTAAATAAAATGGGCCAATAAAATCCACACTACAAGATTTTCGCAGCTCTTTAAAAAAAATGACCTCCACATGCTTCTGAGTGACAAAATTTAATGACTACCTACCTCACTGTTGGGTACACATCTGCGAAAGATTTGATCATGACAATATTTGAACAAATATGAGTTATCCCAATAAAAAAATTTCACCTTAGTAATTTTTTTTTCTGTCTTGGTGTGACCACTGAGACGACATCTTTCCTATTACAATAAAATTGACTATGTTATTAAACCAAGACATAAAATTGACAAAAAATAAAAATTTATCATAAAAATAATCATTGATAGGTGTGTTATCAAAAGGTGAGTCTGTTGTAAGTTTGGACAAATGATCTGCAACAATATTTTCGGCTCCTTTTTTGTCTTATTATGTTGTTGAATTCTTTAAGCAACAAGATCTACTGTATCAATCTAGGTTTGACATCTTGCTTAGACATTAAATATCTAATAACAACATGATCGGTGAAAACAACAGTAAAAGAACCAATTAAATAAGCTCAAAATTTGTCTAATGCAAAAATTACATCAAGTAATTCTTTTTCAATAGTGGTGTAATTCATTTGTGCACTATTTAAAATTCTACTTGCGTAACAAATCACATGAGACTTACATTCATTTCTTTGGCCTAAAACAACGTCAACAGCAAAATCACTAGCATCACACATCAACTCAAAATGCAAAGACCAATTAGGAGATTGCATGATAAGAGCATATGTCAAAAGATCAATTAATTTTTCAAAAGATTTTTGACATTCTTGAGTCCAATCAAATGGTGTATCTTTTATCAGAAAATTGCATAATGGTCTAGATATGACACTAAAGTCCTTAATGAATCTTCGATAGAATCATGTATGTCCTAAAAGGGAACGAACTTCTCTAACTGTTTTTAGAGAAGACAAATGAGTAATTAATTTAACTTTGTTCTTATCAACTTCAATTCCTTTAGAAGATATTACATGACTTAACACAATTCCTATGATAACCATGTAATGACATTTTTCCTAGTTTAAAATAAATATTTTTTTTTCGTATCTTTTAAAAACTTTATCTAAATTATTAAGACAATTTTCAAAAGAATTTTCAAAAACTGTTAGGTCATCCATGAAAACCTCTAAATAATGCTTAATCATGTCACTAAAAATACTTAACATGCATCTTTAGAAAAGTTGTCAAAGTATTACAAAGATCGAAAGACATTCTTCTATATGCAAAAATGTCAAAGGGGCACGTAAAAGTGATTTTTTCTTGATCTTCTAATGCAATTGGTATTTGATTATACCCCGAATAACCATCAAGAAAATAATAGTTGGGATGTCCTGCTACTCTTTTCAAAATTTGATCAAGAAATGGAAAGGGGAAATGATCTTTCCTAGTGGCTACATTTAATTTTTTAAAATCAATACACATATGCCAACTAGATGAGACTCACGTATGTATTAATTCACCTTTTTCATTTTCAGCCACTGTTATTCTAGATTTCTTAGGCATAACGTGTGTAGGACTTACCCACTGGCTATTGGAGATAAGATAAATAATTTCAACATCAAGTAATTTAAAAACTTCAACTCTAACTACCTCTTTTATATGTGAATTTAATCTTCTTTGAGGTTATTGTAATGTTTTATCATTATCCTCTAAATGTATTCTATGTGTACAAATTAATGGATTAATGTCTTTTAATATCCATTCAATTGCACTTTTATGCCTTTTAAGTACTTTTATCAATATACCTTCTTATTCTCCAGTAACAGTCGAGGAAATTACTATTGAAAAACTTTGTTCTTCTCCAAAAAATGTATACTCCAACTCAACAGGTGATGACTTTAGTTCCAGTGTGAGTATTTCTTTATGGACATTATCATTCATGAATTTTAACTCTTCAAATCTCGACTACCATCTCTTGTATTCCATTACTTGTGTACAATCAAGTAAAGAGTATATTTCAAAAATATCATCTTCTACTTGCGTACCTGAATCAAATGAATTAATTAAACAAACTTCTAATGGGTCAGAAAAATTCTCTTAGAAGATTATCTACAATAGCCTCAATCCCGTCAGCTTCCTCATTTTCATCATGAACTTCATGTAATTGCTTGCATATGTTGAAAACATTAAACTCCAGTGTCATGTTTCCAAATGTTAACTTTATCACTCAATTTCTACAATTTATCAAAGTATTAATGTTGCTAAAAATAAGCGACTTAAAATAACAGAAATTGACTTGCAACTATTAATCATAGGTTTAGTTTCTAAGACAATAAAATCCACAGGATATATAAATTTATCAACTTGTACTAATACATCTTCCACTATTCCTTTTAGAATTTTAATTGATCTATCAACAAGTAGAAGAGTTACAGAACACTACTAGAATTTTCAGATTTAGAGATAGAACAAACTCTATCTCTAAATGTGTAAAATTTCATCTCTAAATATTTAAAGATGGAATTAGAGATGAAAATTATTTTGTCTCTAAATCTAGCGTCTCTGATTGTTAGAGACGAAAAAATTATTCCGTCTCTAATTTAGAGATGAAGAAATTATTCTGTCTCTAATTTAGAGATGAAAAAATTATTCCGTCTCTAATTTAGAGACGAAAAAATTATTCTGTCTCTAATTTAGAGACAGAAAAATTTAATCTCTATTTCTGTCTTTAAATTAGAGATGAATTTTTTCATTTCTAAATCCGTTTCTAATATTTTAAAAAATATTTAAAAAAATTAAGCTTCTAGTTGGGATTTGCCACAACTAGATGCCTTCATTTTATAAAAAAAAATATTATTTTCCTATGCATATAATTATTCAAAATCAAAATTTACTAAAAATTACAATAAATTATTAATCATTATAATTATCCAACACTACAACAAAATTGGAAAATATTATAGTGGGCATATTTTATAGATGATATTTACATTGGAAAATATTATACATTCTCACCATACCAACAAACAACAGCCAAACAGCAACGATTAGAGCAAACATGAACCAATTTTACATGTTCCATAGTGTTGCAGCATGAACAGGCCAACCAATATAACACACGCAGAGGGAACGGGTACATCTGGAATAAATTAAGCAGAAAGTGAACAATAAATAAAACAATAATCAAACAGAACCGCAATTTGCAAGCAAAATACACCAAACTAAGAAAAAGTTTAACACCATGCTAGATGCTTTCTAGTAAAATATCAGATACACAATAAAGTAATGAAAATGATATATCTTGTGACACTCTTCATTCAGAGCATTGAAAGATGCGTCTGGCTCAAGTTAATTCCAACTCTAAAGTGGAAATAGGTAGCATGAACTAGACATTTCTGGAAATCCATCACATATAAATAATTAGACTAACCACCCGAGTTTGTTATAGAGATGACAAATTGACGATGCCAAATGCAGTAATGAAAATTTAATATTTACCAATTTAAGAATGGGGAAAGAAGAAAGAAGGATGTCTCTATGGATACAGTATGATCCTCAAGTAGGATGTATAGTGCTAAATGTCTAAATGAATTCTGCAAAACAAAACTGTGCTTACAGTGTTTACCATGCAAGAATTTCTGGAAAGCAATTAATTTTACCTTAACCTCATCAAAGATTGCATCAGGATGCAATTGAGGATCCATTATCAGGCAAACACTAGGATAAGCAAAACATAAAATTTGAAGTCTAAGTGGAAAACAAAGTCATGAGAAAAAAGAAAATGACAACAATATGAATGGCTAGAGATTCAGGGAATGCTTCAGACTCAGATCAGACGGAGCACACTAAGAATACGACCTCTCTAGACCCTACACTACAGCTATGCAGCAGTGCCAATAAATCAATCTTAGAAAATGATAGCTTCAAAATAGAGTGGCCAGTGACTTACCAAAATAAATACCATAGCTATTTAGGGAAGATTTATTATTTTTGAAAGAAAAAAATCAAAATTATGTGTTATATATGTGGCCACTGTTTTTATATAGGTTATAGAAATCATTTTAATGTAATAGTGGCGTAAAATTGTGATCATGTAAACTGGCCGATTAAGTACAAGATCAAATGAAAAACAGAATTAAATCTTAATATAGAAGTAAAGAACAGGGTTCTGCAGCACACACATATTTGCAAAGAATAGGGAAGATTCTCTATATTTTGCTGGGTGGAAAGCCTACAATGAAGACCCCTATGATGAATTAACTAACCCCTCCGGAGTTATACAAATGGCATTGTAGGTCCTTATCCTGAACAGATATGTTGAAGACAGAGTTCCCCACATAAAAAAGTTTCACCCAACCACCATGAATTAAGTTATAAATAAGAACCATTTCTATCCATCCATGAGTGCAAAATGCAATAGTATCATTCAATTTATGCAGAATGACAGGGATAGTATTTCCAACAGGATCAATGAAAATTACATGCTGATCTATATTTTGGCTGGAATCCTCATAAAGCAATGAGGGAATGACAACAAATTCTTGGAAAAAAAAGACAATAACATATAAAAGCTTTGTAAGGAATAAATGAATTAATTTCTTATTTGAAATACCTTGGAACGGTCCAACAACATGTAAAATCCCATGTATCTTTGAATTCCAGAAGAACTGCCACCAACTTCCATCCTTAAAGATAAGTGATCTTATGCAAAACAACCTACTAAACAGATTACTGCCAATTCAAAATGCATATATACCTACTAACATATAAGATATATTACATACCTTCCATTTAATTTCTCTTGCTATAATAACTATCATTTCAGAATCATGAACAGTAAGGTACACAAAGAATCAATAACATTAAAACATATATTGATCCTAATAGTATATAAGCAAGAATATGGAAATAAAGACTTGATAGATGTTATATAAGAAACCACTGAGAAAAGTCAAATAAACCTTTTTTTGCATAGTCTTATAAGAGACAATTAACCTACAATACATAGAGTCCACAACAAATCTTCACCTCAACCAAGAACTTCAATGCCGTTTCAGAATCAAACTGGTAACATTGCAACAAGTAATAAAAATAGACCATTGGATGCAAGTTATGGATTGAGGCCTGCAATGGGGGTAGGATTTTCTACCCAACAAAATGTGGGGAACTGTGTGAGGTAGGGGTGTCAGGTCGTCCATGGTGGGAGGATATGTCTTTCTGTGTATGTGACTGGAATTTGACAAGTCATATATTTTTTATTTATCTTTTAAGAATAATAAAGATTCCAGCACTGACAACAAGTGAAGAAAGAAAAGGGACTCGTATAATCCTATTATAAGAAATGAGAAATTTTTATAAAAATAGCAATATAAATTTTATAACTTAAAGCAATGGCATACAAATTGAGGCAATTGAAGCAGGAATTATTTGAATATTACCACTCATTTCAGCCACCTATTTAATGAGCAAAATCATTCACCAACAGAATAAGAATGCTAAGGATATGATAATCTGGAAAGCCCTTTAAGAACAGGAAAATCTAGAATGCCAAAACAAAACAGGAGAACCACGGTTTCCCACAACAAAAATGTTGGCTATATACATAGGGATCCATTGCTGGGTCATTTGAAATGACAAATGTGCATTCATTCAGTTGGGTCGTAAGCCAAACACAAATGACTAAGAGATGTACTTGCTAATAAGCTAAACCTTCATCTCACCTAGATGAAATATAACACTGGCAAGAAACATTGAATTGATGAAGCATTATTTCCATCCATCACAAGGGTCACTTTCTTTGATGATTTATGTATATATCTTCTTGCAATGAAGAAGGAGCAATTCATCATAGTGATCTATGCATGAACTTAAGAATAAGCTAAATAAGAAAGAATCAAGCCTACAGTTCTAATATGACTGTTTTCCCAATAGATAGAAACTAGTTTGTATGCAAATGCACATGGAAATTTTAAATACTCATAAATCAACAAGAGGACCTTCAAAACCCAAATATTAGTGTTTCGCATTACATCAAACTATGAGAAAAGTGTTTATCTTGAGATAAATCTCTTTGCCAAAAGTAGTGCAGAAGTGGAAGTGGAGATTGTTATTATTGATAGGCAATCAGAGTGGATAAAATGGGAGAGGATGAGTGTGAGTGTGAGTGTGAGTGCGATGTAGGAGGGTATTCGTAAAAGGAATAAGCACAAAATTCTCTCCCCAAATGCTAGTTAGGGTTTCCTAAAATCTATCGAGTCAATCACAAAAATAGGGAAATGGGAATATATATATATATATATATATATATATATATATATATATATATATAAATTGGCAGCAGCTTCGTGAATTGAACCCTACAATGCAATCAAAACCAAACCCATAAAACTTAAAAAAACTCAAGAGAGATCACAATCACAAGATGAAGAAGAAGAAAAAGGGTAAAAGAGAGAAACGTACCTGTCTCTAGGCTCGCCACTGGCGGTGATGAGCTTGTGAGAATCGAGGAGCATGATCTTGTCCTCATTGGACTTGTGGACGAGGAACGGTGAGAAAAATGGGTATGGAGGAAGACCAGGAAACAGTGAGAAAATAGTGGCGGGCGGCAAAGCTGAGAATGGTGGTGCATGGTTGGGTGAGATGGCTAAGTGAACGGCTGGGTGAAAAGGAAACGAAGGTTCTGGTCGAATTTGGGAACTAAGGGTTTCTAAAACAAGTTTTAATTTTGATGACATTAGAGACGGAAATACATTCCGTCTCTATCTTTTATAAAAAAATACTAATTAAACTATATAAATTAGTTAGAGACGGAATAGACATATAATTAAAGATAAAAAATTTAGAGAGAGATAAATTTTGTCTTTAAATTGTTTCTAAACATATTTGATTTTTTAAAACATCATATTGACTAATTAGAAACGATATTAGAGACGAAAAAATTTGAGACGGGTAAATTTTATTTCTAAATTTCACCTCTAAGCATATTTGACTTTTTGTTGATCAATTAGAGAAGAAATTAGAGATGAAAAATTTTGAGACAGATAAATTTCATCTCTAAATTCCGTATCTAAGTTTTAAATTTTATTTTCCCTCTCTAAATCATCAAATTCGTCTTTGTTTTCGTCTCTAAATTTTATCTCTAAATCAGAAATTTCTAGTAGTGGAAGTTAGTTTTAACTCACCCAGGTTGAGTTGCTGATAAACTGAATATGGAAGCAAGTTAACACTAGCACCAAGATCAAGTAAAGCTTGTTCAATTTTATGTTCTCCAATAATGCATGAAACCGTATGACAACCAGGGTTTTTATGTTTCAAAACATTATTGCTCTGAATAATGGAACTTACATGTTCAATCATAAAGGCCTTCATTTTCACATTTAATTTCCTTTTAATAGTGCATAAGTCCTTCAAAAATTTGGCATAAGAAGGAACCTGTTTGATAACATCTAACAACGAAATATTAACCTTCACTTGTTTAAAAATTTCAAAAATTTCAGTGTGGTGGTTCAATTTCCTTGAATTATTTAATGCATGAGGAAATGAGGGTGAAAGTGAGAGTTTAGTCTCATTTTGGCCAGATGGCTTATCAACCTCTTCCTTATTTTGGGAGATTGATTCATCATCTTTCTCACAAGGTTCATGAATTTCTTTTTCAATAACTTTGCCACTCCTAAGAGTTATTACTGAATTGACTTGATCTCTTTGTTGGTTTTCTGATCTACCCTCATTTAGACTATATTGACCTTTGGGAGTCGGTTGAGATTGAGAAGGAAATTTTCCTTTCTCTGAATGGTGAGTGCAGAAACAAATTTAGCAAGAGTTTCTTTTATGTTAATCATAGTTTGAATGTTTTGTTTATTAATGACCTCTTGCTTTTCTATCAATGCATGCAGTGTTCCTTCAAGAATTTTCTTATATGGTGGGACATAAGGTGCATATATCCTTGAGAATTTTGAGAGTCATGCTGTTCTTGAGGAGGCAGTGGTTGCATAAACTGTGTTTAATTATTATTCCTCCAACTGAAGTTTGGGTGATTTCTCCATTCCAGATTGTATGAATCTGAAAAAGAAGAAGTAAATGACGTTTTAAAATTATTCATTGCATTTACTTGCTCATACATAACTTCTTTAAAAACAGGTATCTTTAGACATTCATTTGTCGAATGTCCTAAGTCGTCACAAATACCACAAATTTCTTCATTTTGCACAGATTTGACTTCTTTCACTTTTCCTAATTCCATGGATTCAACCTTTCTATCCAAATTGGCGTACCTAGCATTTAGATCTTCTTCTTGACTAAGATAATATTTTCATTTACTAGCATTTGAGAGGTTATATCAAATTGAATTTTCAGAAGGATTATTATCATGCTAAGATTGAGAATTTTCAGTCAAATAGTTTAAATAATCTAAAGCTTCTTCAGGTTCTTAATCAAGAAACTCGCCATTACACATTGTTTCCACAAATTGTTTAGTTTCAAGTGTTAAACCTTTATAAAAGAAGTTTATAGTGTGCTTTTTTTCAAAACCATGATGTAGGCAAGAATTTAACAAATCTTTAAAACGTTCCCAACATTGAAAATATACTTCATTTAAATTTTGAGAAAAATTTTGGATTTGTCTTTTCAAAGCATTGGTTTTATGTGTTGGATTTTTTTTTAAAAAAACTCACTTTGCATTTCTTCCCATGTGCCAATTGATCTTGGTTTCAAAGCGTTAAATTAATTTTTTGCTTCATCTTTCAAAGAAAAAGGAAACAATTTAAGTTTAACAATTTTTTCAGTGTAATTTTGATCATTGAAAGCAATACAGACTTCCTTAAATTTTTTTAGATGTAAATATGAACTTTCAGATTCTAAACTATGAAAATTATGAAGTAAAGAAATCATACTCGACTTAAATCTAAAATTGTTAGCAATAAGTAGAAAGATAAAACATGATGGACTAGAATTTCAAGGTGGTTGCAAATATTCACGCATAGTTTGCAACGGTTGATTTTCATATTCATTATGTACACATTCATTTTTAGCTCGTGGTGGTTGATTTTCATGTTCATCATGTAAACCTTTATTTTTAGTTATTGTGTCAATTATGTGTGATTGTGATTCAAACAAATCAATATATAAAGTATAAGGATTAATTTTAACTAAACTACCAGAATTTGAACCACGATAGTAATTAAGCATAAATAAGTGGCTTAAAAAAAATAATGTACAAGTAGGCAGTATAAACTAGCCATTAAATATTAAGCATAAATAAATGACTTAAAATAAAAAATAATGTACAAGTTAGTAAGTCAAAAAGTAAAAATAAATGACATAAGTAAAAAAAAGTTAGTAAGCATAAATAAATGACATAAATAAAAAAAGTTAGAAAGTTAGTAAGTCAAAACGCGTAAATAAATAAGTTAGAAAACATAAATAAAAAAATAGCAAGTATAAATAAATGACATAAATAAAAAAGTTAGATAAAGTAAATAAATGACATAAATAAAAAAATTAAAAAATTAATAAGTTAGTAAGTTAGTTAGTAAGTTAGTAAATTAATAAATTAAAAAGTTGAAAGAGTAGAGGAAGAATATATCTGATGGTGAAGTTTACTTAAAGAAAGAGAACTTCAATAAATTAAAACTTTAAATCAAGTCCCCGACAATGACACCAAAAACTTGATGCAAATTAAAAGTTACAAACTCAAATGCAGGTTGTTTCAAGTAATAAATTTTCTGGAGTCCGAGGTCGATCCATAGGATATTGAGGAAGAAAAATTCTTTGAGGTAAAGAAAATATTTGTGACAAAAATAAAGATGATAAAAGTTATTCACAAATGAAAAAAGATTTACTTTGGTTAAGAGATCCACTTTTGGTAATAAATTAAAGACAAAGTTATTTTTTTTATAACTCAATTGAAATCTACACATAATGGAGATTCCAATCAGAAAATACAACATTCAAAGTTCATTTAAGATTATATATATAATTATATTATGATTCCTTTAATTATTCACTAACATCAACACTTATAAATGGGCTCAAGAATTCATTGTGCCAATCTCTTGTCTACAATGAATCAAGATCTCTACTTTATAAGGAGGGTTTCTAAATTGATTGGAAACAAAATACAACGTATATAATGACTACTTGATAATACATCATTTAAGCACAAGAAAGAAATTAATTAAACCTTAATATATTACTAAAAGCTTCACCATTTCACCTAAACAAAATGAAAATTAGTTACTCATGAACAAGAAGAAAGAAAGAGATAAGAAGAAAAAGATAAACATAACTTCAATTTAGAACAAAGAAAACTACAACATAACATAATAGCATAATCTTGATCTCTAAGCTAAGATGATCAGAATGATCAGCCAATGCTCCCTTTTATGGAGCTTAAGGAGTACAAAATGACAATGAAATTGTTTGATGATGATAAGTAAATGCCAAAGGAGTTGTTTGATGATGATAAGTGAGTGAAAAATTATTTTGATCCTTGTCTTCCCAATATCACCAAATGATTTGGTACTTATCTCATGGATGCCATCATAATTGAGCAAAATGATCTTCATGAAAGTTATAGATAAGGGTCTTAACTATCTTCTGGTAAAATTTTAGCTCCTAGAACCACCTACAGCCCGAGATATAGTCCAATCACTACACACTATTTAGGCCCAACTACAGCTCATTTGTTCTGACTTTCAAGCCCAATATGGTCTGATGAGTGAGCATAGCTCAAGCTGTCAAGTTTAGAACTCTAGATCTTGCTTCAAATCAAATTTAAATTATCCAAACGTGTGAACTGACTCTTGAGGTCTTCATGAAAATTGTAGAGAATTGTCTTAGCTTTCCAACAAGACTAGAATCACAACAATTAGATATTTGTAACTCAAATTATAGCTAATTTACTGAAAGATGCAATTAAGCAAATTAAGGCCAATTCAAGTAATAATTTCTTCAATGATCCAATTAAACTCAATATCATAAAATGTGACAAAACTAACTTAATTAAGCCTAATTGAACCTTAAGAAGCTTGGTGAGAGGATTATTAAATGAATAAAATATATTGCTATCAATCCACGCTGTTTATCTTTTATTGGGGAGAGTCTAACGCTCACCTGAATAGTAATGCTAAGTTGCCTCCAGCTTAGTACTTGGTTGATATAGCGAAGTGACAAGCTTGAATTCCTACCCCTGAGATCCTTATACCGAGTGGGGTTACGAATTTTAACTAGATCATTGATTGATATTTAATTTTTATGGGATAGCTAGAATCCGGACAAACTTTCCTTCATGTTATAGATGGATAGACCAGATATAGCCGGGGTCCGTAGAAAAAATCCATGATTCGTGGAAAAATTTTGGACTCTTGTTTACTAAGGTTGCGTGTCTCTTAGTTTGCTACGTAATCGTCCCTTTAAATGTTGTGATAACTATGAGGGCCACGTAGCAGGCTTCAGTTGGGAAGTCATGCTTAGTACTTCACACACTATGACGGGTAGTTTTTTAAAAACTAAGAGGTTGACAGACAAATCCTTTAACCGTCTTATCATTATAAATAAGGGTCGAGGATTTATCATCTTCATTTTACTATTTCTGAGCGTTTTGGTGGTTCGAAGGTTTCCTGGAGAGACTTCGCGCATTGTAGAGCCGTGAAGAGAAGAGCTTTTCAATCATTCTCGTTCCCTTCTTCGTCCAATTTTACCTTTCACACAAGGTTTGCCTTTTTCTGCCTCTATTTCCACTACAACAAAAAAAGAGCTTTAGCGGCAATAAATATGCCTTTTAGCGGCCATAAAAATTATCGCAAAAACTTTTACCGATAATTAATTATTTACCGTTACATCTAGTATCGGTAAAGGTTTTTTCGGTCATTATATAGAGTGCCGGTAAAGACCCTTTTTATGGCTAGTAAAAGTGACGCCTTTTTGCGACAATTATTTGTTAGCCATTGTAATGGTGTTTGTCCCTTTATTAGACCGTAAGTGCATGGGTCACATAAGTAATACATTTATAGAGTAAGAGATCGTTCCCTCGAAGATAATTGGCTTCCGATGATAAATATCAACCAATAGCTTAGCTAGTTCTATTCAAGAACATAAAAATTAGGAAAAATGCATAAAAACTAAATCTAAAGATTACAAAGCAATAAAGATAATGTTTAGAGTTTTAAGGAATCATTTTTCACCCTCTACTTCAACTAATGATATGCAATCCTCATAAGCAACATGAATGTATTAGTTAAGTTAGCTTGAGAATTTGATTTAGTTAAAAGCCTATGTCTAGGTCAATCAACCATGCTTTATTTACCTAATCCATTATGTTTTCATGAGAACTAGTGTAAACTCCACTCATTAAGATCAATTCTCAAACACCCGCTATGCATGACTAAGAGGTATATTTCTATCCCATTAGCGAATCAACTTATCCAAGGTAATTAAATGAAATCGAACATGCATCAACCATACTTATGATCTAAAATCCAAATTCTTATGTCTAGGTTCATTAGATTTCATCAAATCACTTAAAATCTTATCAAACAATCAAGAGCATTAAGATCCATATGATTGAACAAAACCAAACATCAATATATACTCAAAGAAGTACAAAATCATTAATATTCATAAAAAGATTCGAAGTTATCCTTAAATACAATTTAGCTACATCATGAAACACGAAAATCTATCATAAAAATCATGTTCATGGAAGATGGAAGAGAGAAAAGAGAAGGGAGAATGAAGGAAGCTCATGGATATAATCTTTGATGCTTGAATCTCCGTCCATGAAAAAGATGACCTCCAACCTTACTCCCTTTGGCTTCCTCTCAGCCTTTACCCGCAACTTCTCTAAAAATATAAAAGCTCTCTTTTAAAAATATAAGAAAATAGTATTTATAAGCTAAAAAAACAGAGTCATGCCACAACATTAATAAGTCTACGTCGCGGCGCATGTGTAAATTAGGTCACCACGCCGCGACATTGATATGCCTGTGCCACGGCGTTCAATTTTCGTAGCTCTCTATTTGATGCAGGGGATGTTCCATGCCACGACATTCATATGCCCACGCTGCGGCATGACAAATTGATTCTTGCACTTGACTTTCTCTTGTAATGTTTGTCGCGACCGGGATCGCGGCGGGAAATAAGCAACTCGCGTGAATTTTTAAAGATTAAAATATGGAGTCGCCACCAATTTTATTTAAATTTAGGAAAAATTGGAAAACCTTTTTGGAAAATGGTCTTTGGAACCAAATCGGATTCGGGAGTCGGTTATGGATAGGGAAGGGTGGAAACTTAATCCCACTGCACCTCTATCACACCCGTCCTGAGACGGTACCTTAAGTCAGTTGTGCAAAAATATTGATAATCTCAAATTTATTTATTTTACCCCTTTAAAAAAAAACATTGTAATTATTTTATTTTTATTTTTTTTTTTTTTTTTTTTTTTAAAAAGAAAAGAAAAAAAAACCAAATTGAGAAAATTTAATTTTTGATTTGTGACAGAATTGAAATTTCGCTCCTACGTACTTACTCAGTGTAATGAGGAACTCAAAGTCACGTAGTTCTGTAAAAAATGAGTGTGGGTTGGTTGTTTTTTTTTTTAATTTAACAAATGAATCATCAAGTTTTTGCAACTTAAATGATTACAAAAATTATAGGATTAACGGTACATCACAACTCAATTAACTCCTTTTACATTTAACAAAATATTTCAATTATTCTATATTTTTACTTTTGTAATTTTTTTATTTTTTTATTTTTTTATTTTTTAAATCATCACATTGTCACAACTCGATGATTATTGAAATTATAGAATTAACAAATTATCACAACTCGAGTTAATCCTATTTTATTTATTTATTTATTTTTTTTTAAAAAAATATTTCAATTATTCTACTTCCTTCACTTTTGCTATTTTTTATTTTATTGTTTTTTTGTTTTTTACTATTTTTTGTCTCATTTATTTACCCTTTTATATAAACAACTACTATGCTTGATTTCTTTTATTTTTTCTTTCTAGATCTTCTAACTTCATTTTTTTATTTAGTCATAATACACAACTTAAAACACACAAAAAAAAAAAACATCAAACAAGAACTAAACATTACACACATATAAATATCACTTATGTAACACAACACATATTAAAAAAAAAGAATCTATACATATATATATATATATATATATCATTTACGTAACTTTACGTAACACAACACACACAAAAAGAATCTAAATAACTAAAGAAGGAAAGAGAACTTTGGCCCATTAAAACTATCAAGGCAGACCCTGTATACTCCACACCAACACGTGAATTATTGCATGCACATGAGTGTTTATCATTCTTTTGTTTTTCTGGTTTAACATGAAGTGCATAAAACAAGAGAAAATGAAGAGCAGGGTAGAACTAACTGCTTTGGAGTTAATAGGTTCTACACCAGCACGTGAAGACAGGAGTCACGGTGGTGCGGCTTCAACAGTAGCAAAAAGGGAATGGAGACCCCGGTGGTAGCTGGTGGAGCAAGTGACTGGCTCGTATGGCTGCTACTTAGACGGAGGTGAGTGGAGTGGGTGCAAGATGGTGGGGAGTTTCACGTGAGAATGGTGCTACGGTTGCCTGTGGGTGAAGATGGAGAGGAGCTGCTTGTGGTCACGGTGGTGACGGTTAGGGGTAAATAGGTGTGAGTCACGTAGAGGGTGGAGTTTGGAGATGATGGTGGAAGGGTGATGTTGATTGAGGCCGTGAGTGATGATGGAGGGGTGAGTCACGTAGAGGGTGGCTACGGGTGAAATGGAAGATGGTTGTGGGTGATTACCGAGTTGACTCGGTAAGTTAAGGTGGTGGGGGCTTGGTTTTACGTGGTGGTTCTGAAGGTGGTTTCGGTTGGAGGTTGGTGGAAGTGGCTTTACGGGTGAAGGGTGAGTGAGGTTGGGTTGCTGTTTTGTGAAGGTGGTGGAGGGTGTTAGGTGGTAGAGGGAGATGGTTTATGAGTGAAGGTTGGTGGAGCTGCCTGGAGGCTTGCTGGGTTTGCTGTTTTTTCGTTTGAAGAGGGGATGGACGTTGGGTCCTTCACTGGCTTCACGGTGAGGGGCTGTTGGTGAAGTGAGAGTGGAAGATGCTAGCTTGGAGGTGAAGGTTGGTGTTACGTGGAGGGAGAATGGTGAAGATGGAGGTGAGGGTGGTGTGAGTTTGGAGGAGTGGCCACGGTTTTGGTTTGCAGGTTGGTTGGTGAAGGTTTGTGGAGATGAAGGATGGTTGTTTTGAAGGAGGGTGATGAGGTTGGGTGGAGGTGGTTACGTGGGAATGGAAGCTTGGATGGAGGTGAGGAAAGGGTGAGTGGAGAGTGAAGATCCAAAATGAAAGAAAAACCCCTGATGTTTTACGTGAATGCTTCTGCAAAACCCCCTTTTTGAAACCTTCAGGACGTGTGGTTTTTGTAGTAAATGTGAGAGTGAAAGTATATGTGGGGTGTGTGCTGGGTTGGAGGGAGATGGTGAGAAAATGAAAGTGAAGAAGGATGGTGATGATGGCTGCTTGTGTGAGGATGGAGAGGAGCTTGATGGTTATGGTGTTTATGTGTGAGAATGCAGTGTGTGAATGAGTGAGAAACGTGAGTGATGAAAGTGTGTGAATGAGTGAGAAACGTGAGTGATGAAAGTGTGTGAGTTGCTTGGAGAGTAAAGGGTGTTTGAAGTTGAGTTGTGGTAGAGCTTGAAGGATGGAGTGATGGTGAAACCGAGTTAACTCGGTGGATTAAGGTTAGTGGTGCAAGGTGGTGAGGGAAGATTGGTTGGGTTGTGGGAGATGAGTTGATGGAGGTGGTGGGTATTGAAGGAAGAAGAAGATGAAGGTTATGGAAGATAGGTGAGTATGGATGTTGGAAGGAAGTGTTTCTACGTGTTCAAGCCCCCTCGGAAAATGGAGTGGAGTGGTTTTATAGTGAAAATGAGAATGAATAGCACACTGATGTCCCTCCCTCCTTTTTCTACGTGAGTGCATATTTGTGAGAGTGAGAATGAGTGGTGCAAGTGAGTGAAAGTGTGAGTGGGACGTAAAATAAATGAGACAAAGAGAGTGGGTGTGTGTATTGTGTCTGTTGCTAAAAGAAATTAAATGAATAATGGAGTGGGTGAGAGTGAGTGGAAAAATGTAGAGGATATGCGTGTGTCTTTGTGAAGTGGAGAAATTGAGTCTTTGAGTGAATTGCTTTCTTTTTTTTTATTATACCATTTTTTGTTATTTTTTATTTTTATTATTTTTTATTTTTTGTTTTTTTTATATTTTCATTTTCTTGTTTCTTCTTATTATTTTTTTGTCTGGACAAAATTGAGTGTTCACAGTTGCCCCTCTTTACTTGTTTCTTATTAGATAATAAGAATAACCGTAGTTTTTCAAATTATCGTCGTAAGAAATGAGTAAAGATATGAACTTCAATTTTGTCCGGCAATGCAAAACAAGGCAAGAAATTGAAATGCATGAAGTCGATGCACTCAACAAAAATTTTAAAAAAGAATGGAGCCAATGCGCTCAACAGAAATTAAAAATGAACAGAAATTAAAAATGAATGGAGCTGATGCGCTCAACAGAAAATTAAAATGTATGGAGCCGATGCGCTCAACAGAAATTAAAAATGAACAGAAATTAAAAATGAATGGAGCTGATGCGCTCAACAGAAAATTAAAATGTATGGAGCCGATGCGCTCAACAGAAAATAAAAATGCATGGAGCCGATGCGCTCAACAGAAATTAAAATGCAAGGAGCCGATGCGCTCAACAGAAAATTAAAATGCATGGAGCCGATGCGCTCAACAGAATATAAAATGCATGGAGCCGATGCGCTCAAAATTAAATGACAATGGGAAAACCTGTGTCCCGAAATTTAAATGACAGAATTTAAATGACAATGGGCAAACCTGCGTCCCAAAATTTAAATGACAATGGGCAAACCTGTGTCCCGAAATTTAAATGACAACGAGCAAACCAAGCGCGTCCGAAAATTAAATGGCAATGGGCAAACCATGTGTCCCGAAAATTAAAAAGGCAATGGGCAAACTGTGTCCCTAAATTAAAAAGGCAATGGGCAAACTGTGTCCCGAAATTTAAATGATGAAATTTAAATGACAATGGGCAAACTCGTGTCCCGGAAATTTAAATGACAATGGGCAAACATGTGTCCCGAAATTAAAAAGGCAATGGGCAAACCTTGTCCCTAAAATTAAAAAGGCAATGGGCAAACTCGTGTCCCGAAATTTAAATGAAATTTAAATGACAATGGGCAAACTGTGTCCCTAAATTTAAATGACAATGGGCAAACTCAATGTCCCGAAATTAAAAAGGCAATGGGCAAACCTGTGTCCGAAATTAAATGGCAATGGGCAAACTGTGTCCCGAAAAATTAAATGGCAATGGGCAAACCTGTGTCCCTAAATTAAAAAGGCAATGGGCAAACCTGTGTCCCGAAAATTAAATGACAATGGGCAAACCTGTGTCCCGAAATTTAAATAACAATGGGCAAACCTGTGTCCCGAAAATTTAAATGACAGAATTTAAATGACAATGGGCAAACCTGTGTCCCGAAAATTAAATGGCAATGCAATGAGCCGATGCACTCAAAAAATTTAAAATGCATGGAGCCGATGCGCTCAAAGAATAAATGACAGGAGCCGATGCGCTCAAAATTAATGACAGGAATTTAAAATGCATGGAGCCGATGCGCTCAAAGAAATATGGAATTAAAATTTTTCTTTTCTCTCTTTTTATCTTCCCTTTTTCTTCAGAAAACCAATACGAACCAACAGCGGCCATGGAAAGCTTTGACCAATCAAACCCTTTGCCCACATGTTTTTCTTCATCAAATCCTTTGTCAGCTGAGACTCCCTTAGATTTTCTCATTTCTTTTTTCATTTTTCTGACCATCTTATTTTCCTTGGCAACACATCACAACCTGTATCTTGAATTATTGAGATCCTTTAATCTGAATTAATCATTGATGGATTGCTGCAAAATTGTCAGATCAAATTGTTGACCTTAAGTTTATTTTATTTGAGACATAAATTAATGAGTAAGCATGCATTCATGAATGGACAGAAATTTGTTGAATGAACAAACTTCCCTTTTATTATTTTGGTAATGTAATCGTACATGACTTTTGACAAGACACATACTTGAAAGACAAAAGAAAGATTGCAAGAAAAATAAAAACTTTGCCCCAAGATATTGGTTCCTTGTTCCTCATTCAATTGATTCACTTTGCAAATGCTTGACAACTCAATCACTGCTTCCTGTGATACCTCTTTCAACATGAATTCTCTTTAATTCCTCAAAAATTTTGCCCCAAGTATTGCCAATTCAATGCGAACAACTTGCCCAGTGTAACGATTGGACGCACATCAAAAATTGCCCCGATTTGGTGAATCCCTCTAAGAGTTTCGACCCACTTCCTTTGAGATTTTGCCTATTTATTTGTCCTAACTTTTGCTTAGACTGCCTTTTCGGGATTTCACCTAACGAACTTTTTTTTTCTTTTTTCGTTTTTCAATTGCTCTAACTTTTGCTTAGGTCGCCTTTCGGGTTTTCAACCTAACGAGCTTTTTCTCTTTTTTTTTTTGCATAGAATTTCTTGACAACATCGGTATTCACGGGCCTTGGCGATTCTTCTCCATCCATATTCTGCAAAATTAACGCTCCTCCGGAAAATGTACGCTTGACTATGTACGGGCCTTCATAATTCGGAGCCCATTTTCCTCTGGCGTCCTCTTGGTTAGGGAGAATCTTTTTCAAAACCAAATCCCACGAATGAATTCCACAGGGACGAACTTTCTTGTTGAAGGTTCGACCATTACTGCTTTGATACAATTGCCCATGACAAATAGTGCCAATCTCTTCTCTTCTATCATATTCAATTGCTCATACCGAGTCTTCACCCATTCAGATTCTTCTAACTCCGCTTCCATTAGAACTCTTGAGAAGGGATCTCGATTTCTATTGGAGAGATAGCCTCCATCCCATATACCAAAGAGAAAGGCGTTGCCCCAGTGCTTGATCGTATATTTGTACGATATGCATGCAGAGCATAGGGTAACATTTCATGCCAGTCTTTGTAGTTTACCACCATCTTAGCAACAATTTTCTTAACATTCTTATTTGCTGCTTCAACTGCTCCGTTCATCTGAGGCCTGTAAGGAGCTGAATTATGGTGCTTGATTTTGAAATTTTCACAGAACTTTTTAATCTCAGCACCATTGAGATTGGTACCATTATCTGTGATTATCCTTTCTGGAATTCCATATCTGCAGACAATATCCCTTTTGAGGAATCTCAAAAACACCTTTTGAGTGATGCTGGCATAAGAAGAAGCTTCTACCCACTTGGTGAAATAGTCAATCGCCACTAGGATGAAGCGATGACCATTGGAAGCTTTAGGATTAATGGGCCCGATGACATCTATTCCCCACATTGAGAAAGGCCAGGGAGACACCAAATTATGCAAAGGGAAAGGAGGTGTGTTGACTCGATCTGCATACATCTGGCATTTTTGACACTTCCGTACATAATCTATGCAGTCTGTTTCCATTGTGGACCAATAATAACCACTCCTTAGAATTTTCCGAGCCATCATATGACCATTAGCATGAGTTCCACAGATTCCTTCATGAACCTCAGTCATGATTACACGAGCTTCACAAGCATCCACGCATCTAAATAAAGTACCATCGTGACTCCTTTTATACAAAACCTCTCCATTCAAGAAAAAGGTCATCGCCAACCGACGGATAGTCTTCTTATTCATCTCACTTGCTCCCGTTGGGTATTCTCTATGCTGAATATACTGTTTGATATCATAATACCAAGGTTTACCATCTGGCTCGCTTTCCACATTAACACAATATGCAGGCTCACTGTGCATCTTCACTTGGATGGGTTGAACATTATTATGAATATCCAACTTGGTCATTACAGCTAAAGTGGCCAAGGCATCTGCAAACTGATTCTGGTCTCGGGTCAAATGGGAGAAGGTCACCTCCTCAAACTTCTCAACCAACTGGATTAAATACTTTTGATAAGGTATCAACTTCGGATCCTTGGTTTGCCATTCACCATTCACCTGATAAATGATGAGTGCTGAGTCTCCAAATACCTTTAACCGTTTGATCCCTAAGTCAATTGCAACTTGTAAACCATTAGCACAGGCCTCATATTCTGCAATATTATTGGTGCACTCAAATTCCAGCTTGATAGCGACTGGGTATTGTTTTCCAGTTGGTGAAACAACCACGGCTCCTATGCCATTGCCATGCATGTTAACCGCTCCATCAAAATACATCTTCCAGCCTGGTTCTTCTTCTTCTTCTCCTTCTTCCGCCATCAATATTTCTCCATCAGGGAACTCAGATGTCACTAGTTGTCCACCCTCCGAGAGGGTTTTCGACCGATGATCAAAGCAATCACACTTCCTTTGATGGATTTCCGAGTCATGTACTTGATATCAAATTCTGATAGCATCACTTGCCACTTTGAAACTCTTAATGAAATATGAGGACTTTCAAATATGTATTTTATGGGGTCTATTCGAGAGATCAACTATGTGGTGTAATAGAGCATATACTGTCGTAGCCGTTTTGAGGTCCATACCAGTGCACAACAAGTCTTCTCAATAGCCATGTAACGAGCTTCACAATCATTGAACTTCTTACTCAAATAGTAAATTGCTTGCTCTTTCTTTCCAGATTCATCATGTTGTCCCAGCATTGCCCCCATTGAGGTTGGTAATACAGTTAGGTGCAAAATTAAAGGGCAACCCGGTGTAGGGGGTACCAAAATAGGAGGATTCATTAAATAAGCCTTTATCTTGTCAAAAACTTCCTGACATTCTTCATCCCATTTGCCTGGTTGATGCTTCTTCAACAACTTGAATATAGGCTCACAGGTGCTGGTCAAGTTAGCAATGAATCTGGCAATGTAATTGAGTCTCCCGAGAAAACTTCGCACTTCACGCTCTGTCTTAGGGGCAGACATCTCTTGTATTGCCTTTGCTTTATCTGGATCCACCTTTATTCCTTCTCTGCTAACAATGAATCCAAGCAATTTCCCAGCTGATGCTCCAAAAACACATTTGGCAGGATTCAACCTCAACTTGTACTTTCTGAGTCTTTCAAACAGCTTACGTAGAACCGCCACATGACTTTCTCCTTCTTTAGACTTGGCCACTATATCATCTACGTACACTTCAATCTCCTTGTGCATCATGTCATGAAACAGTGCCACCATAGCACGTTGGTAAGTAGCCCCAGCATTCCTTAATCCAAATGGCATCACCGTGTAACAAAACGTTCCCCAAGGAGTAATGAAAGTGGTCTTTTCTTTGTCATTAACGTCCATGGGAATTTGATTGTACCCTGAGTATCCATCCATGAATGAGAACCTGTGATTCTTAGCAGTGTTATCAACCAGAACATCAATGTGAGGGAGTGGGAAATCATCCTTCGGGCTGGCCTTATTCAGATCTCTATAGTCCACACACATTCTGACTTTTCCATCTTTCTTAGGCACTGGCACGATATTAGCTACCCACTCTGGGTGTCTTGACACTTCCACAAACCCTGCTTCTAATTGCTTAGTTACTTCTTCCTTGATCTTCAGAGACATATCAGGATGCATCCTTCTCAATTTTTGTTTCTTTGCCTCAATATTCGGGTAGAGTGGGATTTTGTGCGATGCTATTTCTGGGTCTAACCCTGGCATATCCCGATAAGACCAAGCAAAAATATCCATATACTCTTTGAATAGTATAATCATCTCTTCAAACTTCGGGTTTTCCACTACCTTCAATTCTTTTTTCTCTTCCTCTGTCCCCATGTTAACCACCTCTGCTTCCTCGCCATTCAAGACAAATCCCTTCTCTGAGTACTCCAGTAATTTTGCAAAATTTTCAACAACTTCCTCCTCTTCTCCAGATTCAGGCTCTTCTTCATCAAACATCGCAAGAGAATCAATTGATGAGTTTTCGAAGTCCCTTTCATGAGGCAAACTTTCTACGAAACTCAGATCCCTGGAAAGCCATTTTGTGTGGAGTTGGAAAAGCAGAATAAAGCAGGAATGACAAAGAAAGAACACGATATGGTACAGAAATGTAAAAAGAAAAAATGGTAAATGCAAAAGGATAAGTCAGAAAGTGCAACGAAGGGAAATGCTGAATATTCATGCAAGTTCATTTAATCAATGTCTCAAATAACATAAACCATAAACTCAAAATATTTGCTCTAGACAATTACTTTGAATCAATCACATCAATAATTGGTTCAGATTTCCAGTTCTTCAGTGGCTCCTCATTAGCAATGGGACGGATTGCCTTGTGCTCTTCTTGGCTCTCTTCATGCAAAGCATTGATAGTGAGGTGGTATCGAGGGTGAATGGCCTCGTCAGGCATAATCACCTCGGCCGGTGCTGGGAATGTTTCCCTCAAATAGGGAATATACTTCGCTTTGCCCTTGTCATTCTTTCTTCCAAGAGTCATGCTCCTCATATACTCCTCCAGAGATACTTCGTACCCTATCCCAAACTTGTCTGACTTTCCTGGGAGTGACACTGGCGACCGAGTACCTTGCAGCTTTGATCCCAAACCCTTTCCTTCCTGGTATCCACTACTAGCCATGATCCGAGCAACCACCTGATTCACACTTGGTGTGAGAGATTCATCTTTACCGAGTCCGTTTCAACTACTTGAAACCGTGCCACAGGTTCTCCTCTTCCTTTTTTTGCACTCTCCACATATGGCACTTTGAAACTGGTTTTGACAGCATAATCTCTTCCTCTCCATGTATGGTGATGACCGACCCATTCTCAATATATTTAACACTTTGATGCAGGGTGGAAGGAACGGCACCAGCAGCATGGATCCATGGCCTCCCTAGTAACATGGTATAGCCAGGCTCCATATCCATGACTTGGAACAATACTTGAAAATTGCTTGGACCAATCTCTAGCAGCAACACTATCTCTCCCATGATGCCTCTTCTATTTCCATCAAAAGCTCGTACCACCATCTCCCGTGGCGACAGTTCATCCTCACTTATTGATAATGAGGTTAGGGTCGACCTGGGAATAATATTCAATGCAGACCCCCCGTCAATCAAAACCTTTGCAACTATGTACCCTTTGCATTTGAGGGTTATGTGCAAGGCTCGCGGGCTCTTCTCGGATTGAGAAATGATCTCTTCATCAGTAAATGTGATCATGTTAATGCGTTTCACGGGGTCCACCATGTTAACCACACTTTCGGGAGTAACATCGGGCTTCACATAAGCTTCATTTAGAATTTTTAGCAATGCCTTCCGATGCATCTCAGATGTCAAGATGAGTGACAAAAGAGATATCCTGGCCGGAGTCTTTTTTAACTGTTCCATCACATCATATTTACTCTGCTTCATTATCTTCAGGAACTCCTCTTCACCTTCTTTCTCTCTCTCGTCTTCTTTTGACATTTCCTCTCTGCTCCCTTCCTTAACAATTTTCTCCTTTTCTAACTCTCCTGGGCCGTAGCATCGCCCACTCCTTGTAATTCCTCCTACCTTGACTATATTAGTCACCAACTCCTCATCTTTGTGTACTTCAGCAATTTGAGCCTTCGAAGTCTCTTCCCCGACTCCTTTTGTCTCTACCTTGGTTTCATAATTCCATGGTACTGAATGAGTGTCATTATAAACAAATGGCATTGGCTTCTTGATTGTTACCACTACTTTCTCTGACGTCGAGACTTGGTTGAGAGGTGGCACCTTAAGCACAAAGCGTTCGATCACATTGACCTCTTCGGAGGAGGTTAACCCTTGTCTCGCATGTATTACTCCCAAAGTAAGCAACCCTTGGACTCGAACCTTGAAGTCCCAACAATTTTCAATATCATGTCCCATTCCCCCACAATGATAAGCACAATTCGACTCTGCATCATATTTTTCCTCTTTTTTCATCGTGGCGGCTGGTGCAGTGATATTGTAGCCAGCTTTCTTCAGCCCTTCGAATATCCTTGTCATCGGTGTACGCAAGCTCATGACACTTCTTATGGATGACCCTTCCACCTCTAAAGCATTCACCACATTCCCTCCACTATGATTAGGAATTGGGTTGTTAACAATACTGGGTCCAGCCTCTTCCTGGATATCAAGCTTCCCATAAGCAATTAACCTTCTTACTGCAGTCTTAAAGGACTCACAGTCTTCAATTGAATGCCCCGGAATATCCATGTGATACTTGCAAGTTGAGTTCGGGTTGTACCATGATGGAAATGGTGGCTCTAATGGGCGCACAGGAATTCCTGAAATAAGATGAGCATCAAACAACCTTTGGAATAGGTCTGCATTCGGAATGGATAACCTTGGAAAAGGGGGAAGGTTTTGAGGACGAAAGCGGCTTTGGTTTTGGAGGTCTGGGCGAGGTTGTGAGTGGTTTGGGTAATTCTGCGGGAGCGGTGGGTATCGGGTATAAGTTGGGCGAGTTGGTATATATGGTTGTGGCGAGGGACATTGTTAACTTGGAATTGTGGTGTTGGGGTGAAGTTTGTGGCTGGTATAACTTGGTGGGATGGATAATGAGGCAGTGGCAGTGTCTGGTATGGAAAATGAGGGTTGGGGTTGTATGATGGCTGATGACTTGGGCTATATCGCGGCCTGAAATTTTGTTGGGGCTGGATATAATTCACTTCAAGTTCCTTTTTCTTCGGCTGGAATCCTTTCTTGAAAGTAGTATTCTCTGTGCTACTCATGGGCAACTTCCTAGTTTTGGCCAATATTTCTATTCTTTCTCCAGAAGTTATTAAATCTGCAAAATCCTTATAGGCTGCTCCAGCCATCGTCCCAATAAAAGGATTTCCTAGGGTCCCCAAGAAATAGGAACACATCTTAGACAATGTTAATGGGGGCTGGACTTGAGCCGCCAATGCTCTCCACCTCTGCGCATATTGCTTGAATGGTTCTTCATTACCCTTCTGCATTGAACTCAACTGTTCTCGGGTTGGGGCTGCGTCCAGATTGAATTTGTCTTGATCCATAAATAAGTCACCAATTACGTCCAACGAGAGATCTTTGAGCGATCTAGCCGAAGATACCATTCTAGGGCGGGACACAGCAAAGACTCTCATGGAAGAAACCGATGAGGAACTTATCATCCCTAGACCAAACAGACCATCTTAGTCCCATAACTGATCAAATGGAAATGAGGATTGCCGCTCCCGTCATACTTCACAAAATCAGGAATCTTAAAGTTGTTGGGGATTTCTACATCCGTAGTAGGACATAACTCTTCTATCCTCAGAGGTCCATAAGCATTTGGGCCCTTTATTGCCTTGATTTGTTCCTCCATTTTCTCTATCCAATCTTCTTTCATTTTATCCTTCTCAGTTATGACATGACTATTCCCAGAACAAGGCATGGTCACGTGTCCTGGAATGGACACATGAGGTGGTTCCCAAGTAGGGCCTGCATAACCAGGGATTTCATTATGAGCGCCTTCCAAAGCGTGATACCCCTCCCCAATGGGCATGGCTATTGATGCTGTCTGAGGTGGTCGCTCATGGATTCCTGCAGCGATGCCTGAGGTTATGACTGGAAAGATCGGAGCAGTCACTGATGGCACATTTGCACCTGTTTCAACCCCATTTGCATTTCTATTTCCACTGATTAAGTGGAGAGACTCCCTTATATCTTGCAATATCGCTTCCAATCTCGCTTGGTTCTCTGACACCTCATTTATTCTCCCTGTCATTTCATCAACCTCCCTACTCAGGTTTCTTCCTGTCTCAGAATTATCAGCAGCCATCCTGGTCCGAGATCTGGTATTGTGAACTCGGATTAGATTGGTCTCTTCTTTCCTAGGCCGCGCAATGATTCCTGGACCAAATTGATTTATTAAAGAAAAAAAAGCACTTTAAATATAGAAAAAGAAAAAAAGAATTAACACTATTGTGAGGATGCTTGGCAATTGTGGGAAGATTTGCATGGTCATTCAATAGCAAAGTAGGATTCCTGATTTAGCATTAGCGGGTTCACTAATGATGCCCTCTTCAAACAATGCAATCATTCTTTCATCAAATACCAAGATTCCCGAAATTCCGCTAAAGGACAAATTGTCTCAGGGCAAAATACGGTTGATAACCTATTCAAGGGGGAATTCACCCCTCAATGAATAGTGCCTGAATGAAAAGCAGTAATCATCAACATTCGAAGCAAAATACTGCAACTGGTCATTCATTTTATTCCAAAATTAATCAATACAAGGTCTTAGTCTCCTCAAAGTATTACATCAATAATTTTGTTTTCTTCTTCCTAAGACCTTTAGCAAGACCTCGACAATACGTCATAAACTCGGCTATCTTCTGTGGTAGCCTTAGCAATGGATTCATACGAGTCTGAAGGTCTGCTTCATCAAAACGACTAACTAGTTGCGTAGTGTAATATTGCAAACTGTTAGACATGTCCTCATATTTTGTCATCCAATATTCCTTTCCAGCCCTTTCATTTTGAGCTACCCATTGCCATGCGCTTTCATTTTCTTCTTTTTGCAATCTTTGTCTCTGAGCTTCGAGTCTCCATCGCTCCTTTTCTCGCTCTAGTTCTTGAACTTTCAATTCCAAACGACTTGCTCTCTTATTTGCTTCTTTGAGTGAATTATAATATTCTCGCAACCAATACCTATCCTTGATCGGACGTCGTTTCATTTCAACGAGAGCCTCTTGTAAAGATTGCATCTTTTGGTCTTGTGCTCTAGTATTTAATTCCAATTCTTCTTTCATCTGCAGAATCTTCTTTATCGATTCTTCTTGAGCACTTACCTTCACTCGTAGCTCTTGGACTTCTAGAGTGGTCATGTTTGATTCCACCTCTTTTTTCTTTTCTTGCCCTTTTTACCGAGCTCGGGGCTTCAGCAACATCAGCTTGTGCATCCTTCAAGTCTTCAATCTTGTCGGCTAACTTCTGGCACCGACTTGAGTGAATGACGACCTTCAACTCAGCGGCTTCCTTCTCTTGTTCCAAAAACTGCATCTGCGCTTTCATCCTCTCTATCTGGGTGGTCATTTGAGATATAATCTGGGAATGATTTTCATCACTTGACACCGCCTGAGGGGTACTATTTTGAGCCCTTCTTGTTGCTCTCCATTGTAGGTACTCAGAAGTAGGAATTGCCACACGTTTTCCCAGTTCTTTCGCCCCTGCCCTATGAATATTTTTCCAAGCGTCCCTGACCTCATTTTCCTGCTTAGTAGTGCTTCCATCTTTCCCATATAAAAAGCTAAATCCTCTCAGTTGTGTCTCGTCAGGCACGTGCTGAGTCCATTGGAGCTGTCTAAGCACAAGGACCGGTGAGAACGATACACAACCTCTCACACCCATTAAAGGAATGTTAGAGAAGTCACCACAACTGAGCAATATCTCTCCCCCATGATACCATGAGCAAACCCATTTGAAAGAGTTTGATCCCATCTTCATGAACTCATCTTTCCATTCATGGGCTTTTTGCTGCTTGACTGGAATGCGACCAAAATTTCTTAGTGGATCAGGTAAGAGACCCAGGTGATTGTGTACATCCATGTGCGTCATGATCCAAACATACAACATGTGTGTGCAACATCGAATCATTCCCCCACCTTTTCTGTGGCAAATCTCCATGGTCAAGAAAGTGTCAGCGAGAATAGCAGGGATTGGATTTGCCCTATGATTCTCAAACTTGAAGAAGGCATCCATTGCCGCTTGATCCATTATATCTGAAGTGAATGGGAATAAGACTAATCCAAAGATGGTTAGTGCCAATGCCTTGTTAAAGAGATCCCATCTTCCTTGTTGCGCTAATATCTCAAGATGCGTTTCTAGGTAACTCTTCTTCAATCCTTGTGTTTCCCCTCTCTTTTCCATGCCTAACTGATTTGCCTGAACTCCTATGAGTTCTGCTATTTTTTCTTCTGACACGTAATATCCTTTATAAAGATAAACATTGGGGTACTTGCTCATTGAGAGTCTCAGCATGATGGCATATTCTTCTATGGTTGGTGCAATATCCAAGTCGGGCAGCTCAAAACATTTCAAAGAACAATTCCAAAACTGGGCTAGGCCACTCAAAACAGGTTCTTCCACAGGGATGCGTAACAAATCTATGATTTGTCCATAACTGTTTAAAAACTCTGATCGAGCCTTAGGAGTCATGTGTTGAGTAATGTCCCTTACACGCCTTAAATCACTGCCATTTACTGTAATCTTCATATTCCTTTTAAGATCCACTGCACTGCTGGTATTTCTCCTTTGGCGTATCTCGTCCATTACTTGCTATTGAATGAGTACTAATCCTTCCACTTTACCAAGTAAACTCACCCTATTGAAAGTAAACAAAGAATAACGTAAGCAAACTAGAAAAATGAAGAATACATCCTAAGGATACCCCTCATCGAGGTAACTCTAAAATGTACCCTAACACCCTACATGAAGAAATCCTTATAGGGTCGTAAACCCAAAGGATTATGCGTGATTTGCTGATGCATGCCCTCTTTATTTTTTCTTTATGCATGAGATTGACATGAAATTGTAAGATGATGCATTTTTTTTTTTGGGAATGTCATGCAAATGCAAGGCAATGCATGTTCTTTTTTTTTATTTTTCTTTTACTTGAGAAATGCTATGAATGTCATGATATGAAAATGCAAGATGAAACATTCTCCCTTTTTTTATGATGATTTTTTTAACAAATAGTGAATTATGTGAGAAATGCATAGACAAAGAAGAAATACGCTCCCTTTGTGTCCTAATCAGGTGAAACTTAAAGGTTGGATTTCCTCAAAGTCACAACTCTAATTTTGACTGTCACTATATTCTATCTACCAGTGCAAGATTTTTAGGACAGATCTAGACCTCTAAAAGTCATGGTCCCCAGATTGCCCATATCTCGAAAGACAAGGATCCAATTCATGAATTAATCACAAGTAGGGATAAACCCTCTCAATATGACTAGTCCATGATACCGGTAACAATCTGAGTGGTGTCCCAACCAATGTCAAGTGAGCGTGAAGCCCCTCAATAACAGAAGTCGAGACCCTCCTATTCCTTGGGTTCGCACGAGACTCGGGTATAGAGCCCCAAAAAAAAAAAGTGTGTGAGGTAAGTGGCGTGATGTGTGTGAGGAGCATACAAACCTGTGTACAATTAAAATTTTAAAAGACCAAAAAAAATACCCCCAACCTGCAAAAACATATATACAAAAGCCAGCCAAAGAATCATCTACCCTAGGGTTTCAACAATTAATCACAAAATATATACAAGTATATAAAAAAATATCTGACATAATGATTTCGAGATATTTACAAAATAAGATAAAATCTATTTACAAACAAATAAGAAAGCAAAAACAAGGACAAAAAGGGTAAAATGAATAAATAGAGATTATTATCAGTTTGCACAACTAAGAAAAAAACAGGCTTGACTCTCCAAGTTTCCCCAGTGGAGTCGCCATCTGTCGCGACCGGGATCGCGGCGGGAAATAAGCAACTCGCGTGAATTTTTAAAGATTAAAATATGGAGTCGCCACCAATTTTATTTAAATTTAGGAAAAATTGGAAAACCTTTTTGGAAAATGGTCTTTGGAACCAAATCGGATTCGGGAGTCGGTTATGGATAGGGAAGGGTGGAAACTTAATCCCACTGCACCCCTATCACACCCGTCCTGAGACGGTACCTTAAGTCAGTTGTGCAAAAATATTGATCATCTCAAATTTATTTATTTTACCCCTTTAAAAAAACATTGTAATTATTTTATTTTTATTTTTTATTATTTTTTATTTTTTTAAAAAGAAAAGAAAAAAAACCAAATTGAGAAAATTTAATTTTTGATTTGACAGAATTGAAATTCTGCTCCTACGTACCCTCAGGTGCAATGAGGAACTCAAAGTCACGTAGTTCTGTAAAAAATGAGTGTGGGTTGGTTGTTTTTTTTTAATTTAACAAATGAATCATCAAGCTGTTGCAACTTAAATGATTACAAAAATTATAGGATTAACGAGCTTACAACTCAATTAACTCCTTTTACATTTAACAAAATATTTCAATTATTCTATATTTTTACTTTTGTAATTTTTTTTATTTTTTATTTTTTTATTTTTAAATCATCACATTGTCACAACTCGGATGATTATTGAAATTATAGAATTAACAAATTATCACAACTCAGTTAATCCTATTTTATTTATTTATTTATTTTTTTTAAAAAAAATATTTCAATTATTCTACTTCCTTCACTTTTGCTATTTTTTATTTTATTGTTTTTTTGTTTTTTACTATTTTTCTTTGTCTCATTTATTTACCCTTTTATATAAACAACTACTATGCTTGATTTCTTTTATTTTTTCTTTCTAGATCTTCTAACTTCATTTTTTTATTTAGTCATAATACACAACTTAAAACACACAAAAAAAAAAAACATCAAACAAGAACTAAACATTACACACATATAAATATCACTTATGTAACACAACACATATTAAAAAAGAATCTATACATATATATATATATATATATATATATATATATATATATATATATATATATATATATCATTTACGTAACTTTACGTAACACAACACACACAAAAAGAATCTAAATAACTAAAGAAGGAAAGAGAACTTTGGCCCATTAAAACTATCAAGGCAGACCCTGTATACTCCACACCAACACGTGAATTATTGCATGCACATGAGTGTTTATCATTCTTTTGTTTTTCTAGTTTAACATGAAGTGCATAAAACAAGAGAAAATGAAGAGCAGGGTAGAACTAACTGCTTTGGAGTTAATAGGTTCTACACCAGCACGTGAAGACAGGAGTCACGGTGGTGCGGCTTCAACAGTAGCAAAAAGGGAATGGAGACCCCGGTGGTAGCTGGTGGAGCAAGTGACTGGCTCGTATGGCTGCTACTTAGACGGAGGTGAGTGGAGTGGGTGCAAGATGGTGGGGAGTTTCACGTGAGAATGGTGCTACGGTTGCCTGTGGGTGAAGATGGAGAGGAGCTGCTTGTGGTCACGGTGGTGACGGTTAGGGGTAAATAGGTGTGAGTCACGTAGAGGGTGGAGTTTGGAGATGATGGTGGAAGGGTGATGTTGATTGAGGCCGTGAGTGATGATGGAGGGGTGAGTCACGTAGAGGGTGGCTACGGGTGAAATGGAAGATGGTTGTGGGTGATTACCGAGTTGACTCGGTAAGTTAAGGTGGTGGGGGCTTGGTTTTACGTGGTGGTTCTGGTGGTTTCGGTTGGAGGTTGGTGGAAGTGGCTTTACGGGTGAAGGGTGAGTGAGGTTGGGTTGCTGTTTTGTGAAGGTGGTGGAGGGTGTTAGGTGGTAGAGGGAGATGGTTTATGAGTGAAGGTTGGTGGAGCTGCCTGGAGGCTTGCTGGGTTTCTTGTTTTTTCGTTTGAAGAGGGGATGGACGTTGGGTCCTTCACTGGCTTCACGGTGAGGGGCTGTTGGTGAAGTGAGAGTGGAAGATGCTAGCTTGGAGGTGAAGGTTGGTGTTACGTGGAGGGAGAATGGTGAAGATGGAGGTGAGGGCGTGGTGTGAGTTTGGAGGAGTGGCCACGGTTTTCTCGTTTGCGGGTTGGTTGGTGAAGGTTTGTGGAGATGAAGGATGGTTGTTTTGAAGGAGGGTGATGAGGTTGGGTGGAGGTGGTTACGTGGGAATGGAAGCTTGGATGGAGGTGAGGAAAGGGTGAGTGGAGAGTGAAGATCCAAAATGAAAGAAAAACCCCTGATGTTTTACGTGAATGCTCTGCAAAACCCCCTCTTGAAACCTTCAGGACGTGTGGTTTTTGTAGTAAATGTGAGAGTGAAAGTATATGTGGGGTGTGTGCTGGGTTGGAGGGAGATGGTGAGAAAATCAAAATGAAGAAGGATGGTGATGATGGCTGCTTGTGTGAGGATGGAGAGGAGCTTGATGGTTATGGTGTTTATGTGTGAGAATGCAGTGTGTGAATGAGTGAGAAACGTGAGTGATGAAAGTGTGTGAATGAGTGAGAAACGTGAGTGATGAAAGTGTGTGAGTTGCTTGGAGAGTAAAGGGTGTTTGAAGTTGAGTTGTGGTAGAGCTTGAAGGATGGAGTGATGGTGAAACTGAGTTAACTCAGTGGATTAAGGTTAGTGGTGCAAGGTGGTGAGGGAAGATTGGTTGGGTTGTGGGAGATGAGTTGATGGAGGTGGTGGGTATTGAAGGAAGAAGAAGATGAAGGTTATGGAAGATAGGTGAGTATGGATGTTGGAAGGAAGTGTTTCTACGTGTTGAAGCCCCCTCGGAAAATGGAGTGGAGTGGTTTTATAGTGAAAATGAGAATGAATAGCACACTGATGTCCCTCCCTCCTTTTTCTACGTGAGTGCATATTTGTGAGAGTGAGAATGAGTGGTGCAAGTGAGTGAAAGTGTGAGTGGGACGTAAAATAAATGAGACAAAGAGAGTGGGTGTGTGTATTGTGTCTGTTGCTAAAAGAAATTAAATGAATAATGGAGTGGGTGAGAGTGAGTGGAAAAATGCAGAGGATATGCGTGTGTGCTGTGAAGTGGAGAAATTGAGTGCTGAGTGAATTGCTTTCTTTTTTTTTTATTATACCCTTTTTTGTTATTTTTGATTTTTATTATTTTTTATTTTTTATTTTTTTTTTTTTTTTATATTTTCATTTTCTTGTTTCTTCTTATTATTTTTTGTCTGGACAAAATTGAGTGTTCACAATGTTAGTCCAAATCTTCTAAGTTTCACTTGGTTGGAGCCTTTCCTGTCATAGAGAAATTACCAATTCAATAATAAGTGCAAATGTACTCAATCTATCAAAGAATCGGAAACATTTTATCAGAATCATGATGGAAGACATCGAGATTGAATTAAATGAATATGAAGCTAAAGTCTTCTATTTATGCATCAAAACAAGGACTAAGCAATCAATATAGCACATATATGAGGCACAAATAACTACAAATTCTGAAGTTATCACACTCCAAACCTAGATTTTTGCTACTCTTCGAGCAAAATAAAGTACATTCATATAGATCAACTTGTTAACCTGCACTCACAACTTTTTAACATTCCACTTTCACTAAACTGAACTAGTGTATGATGATTGTGTGAATCCTCAAAGAATGCACCTGTCTCACAATCAGCTTCACACATACACAATCTTCATCATGGTAGCATTTGCAGTTTCCTTTTATACAAAATATATTTCCCACAATCATGCAAACAAAACTTCTTCAATTCAATTCATACTCACCCGAATGAGTTTATGAGCATACACATGGATAAAAATCAAAGAATCTATAAGATTGTATTCAACTCTCTTTCAACTAATGTAAATCATACACAATTGAGGATCAAAATGGTCTTTCATAGCTTATAATGAAGGCTAATGGTATGGGTTAAAGAACAAAAAGGAATGGATTTAACACAAACATTGAGAAAGATACACATATGATTTAAAGACTTGAGCATAAGTGAAACTGTCAGGGTATTTCAATTTTTTTTTTGAAAGATCAGAACAAGTAAGAATCATTCAATGCTTTTTATTTAACTTTTCTTCTTTCTTTTCTTTGCCTTGGTTGTCTCTTTTCTTTTCTTTTTTTCTTTTTACTAAGTAATGCTTCTCTTATTGCAGATGGTTCTTTCAAGTTCATCTTTGAATTTGATAACATAATACCCCTTATTACTGGACTTACTTTAAGAAATCATATAGTATGTAATCAACCAACAATGATGGTAAGATAAAGAATACAATGTTTTCACATGCATCTAGTATGGTTACATGGTATGGAATATGTAAGTATTGAAAAACATAAGGCCAAACATATATAAGGCTTCAAAGGGGACCTAAGGATATAATCATATCAGGGTAAGCTTTTAAGGCTTAATCAGTCCAAAAATGCCCTAATCATTTCCTCAGTCATGCACAAATTAGGATTTTGCCTTAAGAGAGTTCAAAAACAAGTTCAAGGATAACTGATCTTTCACATGTACAATCCATAAACTTTCTCTAAGCAAGAATTCTTATCATTTTCAAAGTTAAACAAGCATGCAAGTGGGAAACGCATTATGCTTAAAAAGAAACTAGATTGCTTCAGCATACTTCAAAGATTATATATGGATTCATAGAAATTTTAAGGCCAATTTGCATCCATGTCTATCATTGGACAATTATTTCACACTAGTTTTAACCATTATGACTTATGTTGTGAAAGGGAACGACAATTGTATTTTGAATGAGATTTTCATTAAATTTTTATCAAGATCTACGTTCCTATGGATACTATCAAAGCATATGTACTTATAAACATAAATAGTCTTATTAAAATACCAAACTATCATACTGAACTATCACAATAATACTATCATGCATGTACATCAAAATAGCAAGTTTTAAGACACCCTCAAACCTGAGGGAAGTAGTGTCTTCACTGTACAAAAAGAAACATGCAATATACTATAAAAGGAAATACAATGAAATGAATGTGCCCTGAATGCCATGAGGGCTAGATGGATGCCTACTTAGTGTCAGTATCCTCATCATCTGCATCCTCATCCTCTAGTATGGGCTGGGCCTCATCCTTTGCATCAGCCGGCTGGTGTGTAGTGACGGGTGGGTAGTCCTCCATGGGCAGCTGTAATCACTCCTCCATCCACCGCTGCGTCTGGATGGTATAAGACATCATGGCTGTCATCTAGGCTACCTGAGCCTCCATGTGTGCACGCTAGGTTGTATCATATATTGGCGCTATCCTAGGATCTGCTGGCGCTACCCTTAGCTCTGTTGGCACTGCCCTAGGCTCTGCTGGCACTTGCCTCGGTGCCCTCCTAGCTAGTGGAGGGGCTGGAGATACTCTTACCCTCTTAACGAAATAATCATTGAGTGATTATTTAACCTCTAATCACTCCTCATGGTCTTGCGACTGGACCATCTGCCGCAAGCACAACTGATGAATGAGTGAAGAAAAGAACAGACTCCTGCACTCCTTAGCCGCCGTCCTATTATGCTAGTGAATAATATGGGTGACATCTATGGCTCTATGCTCAAGAATAGCATAAATCAAGATCGCTTGATCTTGAGTCACTTCTGACAAGTTAGCAGAAAGCAGAATCCGCGTGCAAATAAAATGGTACCAGACTCGAGCCTCAAGTGTCAAACATGCTTGTGGGAAGAATCTAGCTTTGGCAATCTAGATGCTCAATGTCCATTGCACGGGCTGTGATGCAGGCGTGCAAATCTTAGCGGTAAAAATGGCGAGATCAATGCCCTCTGGGTTTAGTGTGAGAAAATGAGTGTACTCACAGACTAGCGGAGGAGCCGACAAGTTTAGTGCTGCCCTGATGACTGTAGCAAAATAGGAGACCTGTTGTCCCCGTACAACACTAGTAGTGGTGTTTGGGCCATTGATCTCGATCTTCACATAGAATTCGCGAAGTAATGGAAGCGCCGCGACCTCTGGATGTTGTGCAAATCTACCTCAGCGATGGTGGATGGTCCGATCAATATCCTCAAGGATGACCTCCTTGAAGAAAAATCATCGCTTTGCTATCACTGGTTTGGAAACCAGTGTGGCATACCGCTCAACAATCTCTGCGAAAATGAATCTTCCTTCGTCAAATGAAGGAAGAGGAGAGGGCTTCTAGTTTCGTTGGCTGAAGGAACCATGTTGCCTTTTAGGGCCCACTTTACCTGAAAAAGAATTGCAAACGGTCAAAATCAAGTAATTGGCAGTATTAAGCATAATAAAACTTGTAATTCTGGAAAATTCTAGAAAACTCAGGGCCACACGACGTGGCATTTATGCCTATGCCGCGACATTCATAGGCCACGCCGCGACATGCAAGCATATTCAACATAACGCTGCGGCATTCAACAGCTATGCCGCGACATTGATACAAATTCAAGCCAGTGCTGCAGCATTCAAAATTTACGTCGTGGCGCATATTCAACCTGAACCCAGAATTTACCCAAAACAAGACAAATCATGCACCCCAGGCAGAATAACTAAACCTAAACTAAATAAAAACATAAAAATACCTATCCTATAAAACATATTCATAATAAAAACAAGAAAATACACATTTAACGAAATTAAACTAAAAAAAACATAAAATAAAAAAAAAAAATTATAGGGTAGAGCATCATACCTTATATTGAAGCAGAAAAAGGAAGCTAGAAAGGTAGATAAAACAAAAACGAGAGGAAGAAGTTGGGAGGAAACAAAAAAAGGGTATAGCAAATGGGGGAAATAGGGGACGTATGAATTGTCGTGGCGTTTAACCCTAAAAGACACCAAGCTCCGCGCCGTGAATTTTGCAGTGCCGCGGCGCCCATTAACTCCTTCCTAAATTTAATTATTTAAATTAATACTATTTATTTTTAAATATTTAACTTTTTTTGTCGCAGCATAGACATTTATCACGCCACAACATTATATTCACTGACATTTGGCCAAATAAGGCATCACACCGCGACATAGACAAGTTTCACGCTGCGACGTGAGAGGTCGATTTGTAGAATTCTGCGACAACTTGAGTTTTGCCAGGACTTATAGCCAAAATAGGTCTCCAACACCTATAAAACACATCCAAACAGTCAAATAACAATTTGTATAACAAAAACTTAGTCAAACTACAAAATCAACATATTAACATATTAATGACTTAAAACATACTAAAACATAAAACTTGGGTTCCCTCCCAAGAAGGGCCTGTGTTATGGTCCAGACAAGACTTATTACTGGCATAGATAGGCGACTATTTAATACTTGATTAGAGGCCCGTTTGAGGGGTCGTGAGCTCCTTCAAAAGCCTCATATGATTATGGTCTTTTGCCATTTCATTTGTGCGTGAAACACAAAACACTAAAAACTCAAATTAAAATGAACTATACAAACTTGAATTAGAATTAAATAAGCTCGTTGTCAATATTAGTAATATGGAAATAAATCTGTTATCCCTAACAATGATGCCAAAAACTTGTTTGTCCCTTTATTAGGCTGCAAGTGCACTGGTCGCACCAATAATACAGTTATAGAGTAAGAGATCGTTCCCTTAAAAATAATTGGCTTCTAATGCTAAATATCAACTAATAGCTTAGCTAGTTCTATTTAAGAACATAAAAATTAGGAAAAATACATAAAAACTAAATCTAAAGACTACAAAGCAATAAAGATAATGTTTAGAGTTTTAAGGAATCCTTCTTCACCCTCTACTTCAACTAATGATATGCAATCTTCACAAGTAACATGAATGCATTAGTTAAGTTAGCTTGAGAATTTAATTTAATTAAAAGCCTATATCTAGGTCAATCAACCATGCTTTATTTGCCTAATCCACTATGTTTCTATGAGAACTAACGCAAGCTCTACTCATTAAGATCAATTCTCAAACACCAGCTATGCATGACTAATAGGTATATTTCTATCCCATTAGTGAATCAACTTATCCAAGCCAATTGAATGAAATCGAACATGTATCAACTATACGTATGATCTAAAATCTAAATTCTTATGTCTAGGTTTACTTAAAAGCTGATCAAACAATCAAAAGCATTAAGATCCATATGATTGAACAAAATCAAACATCAATATATACTCAAAGAAGTACAAAATCATTAATATTCATAGAAGGATTCGAAGTTATCCCTAAATACAACTTAACTACATCATGAAACACAAAAATCTATCACAAAAATCATGTTCATGGAAGATGGAAGAGGGAAAAGAGAAGGGAGAAAGAAAGAAGCTCATAGATATGATCTTTGATGCTTGAATCTCCTTCCATGAAGAAGATAGCCTCCAACCTTACTCCCTTTGGCTTCCTCTCGGCCTTTACGTGAAAACCTAGCCACAACTTCTCTAAAAATAGAAAAGCTCTCTTTTAAAAATATAAGAAAATAGTATTTATAGGCTTAGAAAATAGAGTCACGCCGCAATATTAACAAGTCTACGTCGCAGCGCGTGTGCAAATTAGGTCACCACGTTGCAAGATTGATATGTCTGTGCCGCGGCGTTCAATTTTCGTAGCTCTCTGTCTGATGCAGGGGATGCTTCATGCCGCAGTATTCATATGCCCACGCCGCGGCGTGACAAGCTGATCCTTGCACTTGGCTTTCTCTTGCAATGTTAGTCCAAATCTTCTAAGTTTCACTTGGTTGGAGCCGTTCTTGTCATAGAGAAATTACCAATTCAATAATAAGTGCAAATGTACTCAATCTATCAAAGAATCGAAAATATTTTCTTAGAATCATGATGGAAGACATCGAGATTGAATTATATGAATATGAAGCTAAAGTCTTCTATTCATGCATCAAAATAAGGACTAAGCAATCAATATAGCACAGATATGGGGCACAAGTAACTACAAATTGTGAAGTTATCAAATGGTCACTAAAACAGCCCTACATTTGGTTTTTTCATGTCTTTAGCGGCCTTTGTTATTGCCGATAAAGACTATTTTATTGTCGATAAAAAATATGCCTTTTACTGGCCATTGTAATGGCGGCTAAAATAGCATCGAATTTGCCTTTTTTTTTCATGTCTTTAATGACCTTTGTTATTATCTATAAAGACCATTTTATTGCAGGTAAAAAGTATGTCTTTTACTGAAAATTATAATCGCTGCTAAAACAACCCTATATTTACCTTTTTTCAATGTCTTTAACGGCCTTTGTTATTGCCAGTAAATACTAATTTTATTGTCGATAAAAAAATATTACTTTTATCGATAATTGTAATGGCCGCTAAAACAGTCCAAAGTTTACCTTTTTTCCATGTCTTTAATGACCTTTGTTATTGTCGGTAAAGACTCATTTTATTGCCAGTAAAAAACATGCCTTTTACTGACAATTATTATAGCTACTAAAAATGTTATCACTATTTGCTATTCAAAGTGTGATTTCAATGTCATTAACAAAAATTTTAGTGATAATAATATTTGCCCCTAAAGAACTTAAATCATAACATGCAAATATTCCTAAATACAACATACTAGAATTCATTCTAAAATGCAAAATATATTTCATTAAATCCGCAATAAAAAAGAACATACATAACTTTACAGTATCAAAAACAAAACATAAAAAGTATACCATCTAATAACTAGTGTCATTTTGAGTCTAATAACTAGTGTTATCAAATAGTCAAAGTACATGATAGTAGATAGTCCATAAACAAATCTTTAACTCTTGATTATAATGAAGTCTTTCACATGCGAGATTTCT
The DNA here is from genome assembly GCA_029884605.1 of Ormosia emarginata. Taxonomy (NCBI): domain Eukaryota; kingdom Viridiplantae; phylum Streptophyta; class Magnoliopsida; order Fabales; family Fabaceae; genus Ormosia; species Ormosia emarginata. The sequence goes on along the minus strand of JAQQTP010000062.1, from coordinate 24,266,024 downwards.
CAAAATTATTGTGTATGACATGCAATGATAAAATAAAAATAATGTGTCATTCAAATATAATTCATCAACCTTAGTTAGAAAATATAAAAGATCTTTGTATACATACATCAATATCATAATCATAAGTATATCTCATGAAAGAATTTAGTTTCTTAATCCATCAAATCCTACAGAACCATCAACTGACTTCATTAGAACTACAACATGTCTGCAAATACCACATCCTAGAGTTTCTAACGTAAAGACTATAGTAACAACATAAATATATAAGCTCAATATATACAATAGCCAGTTCAATAAGGATGCTTACTTATGAAAATGACTCCATATAAACAATAGAAACCAACAATGTAAATACAAGTATATAAACTTCTAAGGCTTACTAAGCCACTGATGCGAATTAAAAGTTCTAAACCCAAGTGCAAGTTGTTTCAAGTAGTAAATTCTCAGGAGTCCGAGGTCGATCCACAGGGAATTGATGAAGAAAAATTCTTTAAGGTAAGAAAAATATTTGTCACAACAATAAAGGTGATAAAGGTAGTTCACAAATGAAAAAGGATTTACTTGGGTTAAGAGATCTACTCTTGGTAATAAATTAAAGACAAGATTATTTCTTTTTATAACTCAATTCAAATCCACATATAAGAGAGGTTCCAATTGGAAAATACAATATTCAAAGTTCATTTAAGATTATATATGTAATTATATTATGATTCATTTAATTATCCACTAACACCATCACTTATAAATGAGCTCAAGAATTCATTGTGGAAACCTCTTGTCTACAATGAATCAAGATCTTCTCTTTACAAGGAGGGTTTCTAAATTGATTGGAAACAAAATACAACACATATAATGACCACTTGATAATTCCTCATTTAAGCACAAGAAAGAAATTAATCAAACCTTAATTTATTACCAAAAGCGTCACCCTTTCACCCAAGCAAAATAAAAATTAGTTACTCATGAACAAGAAGAAAGAAAGAGATAAGAAGAAAAAGATAAACATAACTTCAATGTAGAACAAAGAAAACTACAATAAGAGAAATAAATAACACAATAGTATAATATAAGCTAAGATCACCAAATGATCATCCAATGCTCCCTTTTATAGAGCTCAAGGAGTACAAAATGACAATGAAGTGGTTTAATGATGATAAGTAAATGTCAAAGGAGTTGTTTGATGAAGATAAGTGAGTGAAAATTATAGAGATTCTTGTCTTCAAAATGTTTCAGTTCTGAGCTCATGACATGCGTCATTTTCTTATTAAGTGGTATTCATAAGAGTTGTAGAGAATTGTCTTAGCTTTCCAAAGCCATCAGTTTCAGCTCAAAAGACCACCTACAGCTGGAGATATGACCCAATTACTGCACATTATTTAGGCCCACTTACAGCTCTTCTGTTCTAACTTCCAAGCTCAATATCACCTTTAAGACATCCGATCTGAATTTTGTATTCTTCATAAAAGTTATAGATTTGAGTCTTAACTTTCAAATGACACTAGTTTCATTCCAAAAGACCTCATATAGCCCAAGAGATAGCCCAATGAGTGCACAAAGGTCAAACTATCAGGTTTAGAACTCTAGATTTTGTTTCAACTCCAATTTGAGTTATCTAAACGTGTGTTCCAGATCTTGAGGTCTTATGAAAGTTGTAGAGAATTGTCTTAGCTTTCCAACAAGACTAGAATCACATCAAATTGATATTTGTAACTCAAATTATAGTTTGTTTACTGAAAGATGCAGAAAAACAAATTAAGGCCAAGTCAAACAATAATTTCTTTAATGATCCAATTTAACTCAATTTCATAAAATGTGACAAAACCAACTTAATTAAGCCTAATTGAACCTTAAAAAACCTAGTGAAAGGATTGTAAAATATATAAAATATATTATTATCAGCCATTATCCTCCAATTACATCACTGCATAGAAAATCCTACAATTGAAAATATGAGTCAGAGAGTGGTCGTGCATTCCTTTTTTTTGGAATGCACTTCTTTTTTCCTTCTTTAAATAGAAGAAGTCCGGTTATCATAGTTTTCAAGTATTTTCAATGGCATTGTCCCTTTGGAGCACCTCATCTATCGTGCCAAGCACAGCGGAGGTGTCCTTCTAAAGCTTAGACTTGGGAAGGCTTGGAGGCCAGTATATGGGCACTATTTTTTATGTTTGCCCCCTTTTGTGTCTAAATCTTTAAGTTAATTGATTCTGACAATTGCTCATCGGCCTCTGCGGGTGTCACCAGGAACTTAATGGCCAGAGGAAGAAAAAGGGGTAGGCCCTAAGCATCGACTTCCAAAGTCCAGGATATGGTTGACGAAGACCCTATCCGAGTTAGTCGTGGTCCCGAGTTAGTATACCCATAGGTTGGGGATGATACTTATGACCGAATATCTGGTTTCCAGCCTGGAGAAGCGCTTGATAAACTTAAGGGTTATTTGATGTTGATTGAAGAAGGTAGAATGGATTATGAATTCCAGATTCTCTCGCCGAAGAACGAGAGGGTGTGTTCTTCTTAGCAGGCTGGAGCACACCTTATGTTCTTGTACGAGGACTTTTTTTACACAGTTCGGACTCCGGCTTCCTTTTAATGATTTTTCGCTTGCTATTCTCTGCACTATTCAAGTTGTCCCGTCCAAATTCATCCCAATAGTTGGGCAAACATTCTTGCCTTTGAGAGAATTTGCTGATTACTTGGGTTGTGGTGTTTGGAAAGGGCGTTCTTCTATTTCCATGCTCGGTTTAGTTTGGGTGATAATGCCTATTCTCTCGGTCCAATCGAGGTAAGGTCAGAAAGTCTTTCTTCCCTACCAAGAAAGTTAAAAGGACTTTAAAGAGAAGTTATTCAAGTTATTGGCAGCCCCTGGCACTCGTCCCTTCTGGCTGAATAATGACGGGGAACCAAAATTTAGTCTGTATTGGACTTAGGGGATATGGAACATCCCTCTTAAACTTATTAAGAAAGAGAAGCACCATCTCGATGATGACGAGGTTGAGTGTGTTGAGTTCTTCGAAATGTGGGTTAACCAAGTTGGTTTGATTTCTTCGAGAGACATGCTGGGAACCTCCCATAATGAGACTCTTTTAGCTATTCTAGTAGTATAGTTCATTGTCCGCATTTAATTACATGCTCTTGATGTTGCATTCTTACATGTTTTCTCTATTTCCTGACTTTTTGTTTGTTTTGCAGTAAGTTTGGCTTTAATGGAGTCCGCAAGTGCTTTAGCAGTTCTTGAAACCTTAATAGCCAAAAAGACGGTTGGCTCTTTGAATGCCCCTGCGGTGATTGTTCCAGCTTCTCCACCTCCACCAACTAAGGTCCCAGTTATTGAGGGGGGAACCCGTTCAATTGGAAGACTCCCCCAAAAGACTGCTTGAAAGGCGAAAGAGAAAAGCTAAGGAGGGTCGAAGGCTGGTGATAGGGGTAAGAGGGTGGCTGCAGAGTCAAGGCCGACTGGATCGATTACCTTGTATTGTGAAAACTCGAATCCCAGGACCTTTATAGGCCGTAACATTCTTGACGACTGAGTGGTAGGCCACATTACTCTGTTTGATACAAAAGAGATTTTGTCTTCCTTTCAGACATATGCTCTCTGTATTATTGTTGAGTCTCGTTTCTTAGAGAGATACAATGATGACTACAACCAGCAAATGATCGAGAAGGTGTTGGCGATTGAGCGGGGTGCGTACATGGCCCTAAAGGCCAAAGAGGAGGCTTTGACGTCCAAGAATAATGTTGATGCTCAGGCCCAAGAGCTAGAAAAAGAGGTGGCTGCCTTAAAGGACAGCTTGAAGCATAAAGAAGCCAGCTTGGTGGGAATGCAGAGGGAGGTCACCATGGTCTAGGCTGATAACGAAAGCCTCCGTGCTTAGAACAAAAAACTTCAAGCTGGGACGACTTCTCTGCAAAGTGATGTCCAGTAACTCATCACTGTTTCCTTGAAAATTAGAATGAAGCAGTTTCAGAATATCGTTGACCAAGTCTAGCTCTTTAATCTCGGGGTGGCCTTGGCCTTGGATAAGTTGGATTCAAGGAAGATAATTCAAGATGGCTATCTCGTGAATCACAATGCTGCTCTTGAAGGCCAAAGTGTTGCTAAGGCTTCGCCCACCATCATTCAAGATTTAGATGTTGTTGAAGGCTCAACAAATGCTCCTTAGTTCCTGATTTTGCCCCTTGTGAAGGGTTTTTATTTTTTTGTTAAGACAATTCCCCGATGGACGGGGTGCTTTAATTTATTTTCTTTTGCTATTTGCTTTCGTTGTTCTTTTGCTTGTTTTCCATGGTCCATTTTGTGTTTAACACCCATTGTGTTGCTCTTCACAACCATATTATAGACTTAGGAATCTTTCTGATCAAAAGAGAGCTGTGGTTCGTGTCCTACGCCTATTACAGTTGAGCGCGTAGAGTTCCTTTTAAGATTTAGGCATAATTTAAAATTAGAACCTTAGCTTAGGGTATGATGTCCAAAACGTGTTGGCATTTAGGATCCCATATGACTTAAGTATAAAGTAGAAACCTTGTCTAGGATCTGTTACTAATCGCTTTGGTATTTAGGATCCCTCGTGACTTAAGTATAATGTAAAAACCTTGTCCAGTGTCCATCACCAATTGTTTTGGCGTTTAGGATCTCACGTGACTTTGGTATAATTTTATATGGTCCTTGGCCAAGGTCTTTTAATGTTTATGGCTTAGTGCTAGAATTTTCCTAAAACTTAGGATTTTTCTACTGCATAACATGTTTAACATAAGATAACTCACTGCAGGTACCATAATGGCGTGACACGAACATTTTCAAAGCTGTCTGTAGCCTTGAAGGTCCTTCTTGTCTTTCTAAATGTAAGCAGACGAATCAAAATCACTTTGATTTATTAAGTTGGCAAAAGACTAAGGTCCATACAAAGTTCTCCTATAATGATTGTGGCAGATCAAACATGAATTAAACTAAGAGACTAGGCCTTAGAAGACACTTAACTATAGTACTTTCTAAATTTTTTTGCGTTTCAGAAGTTCTTCACTGGCTTGTGTAACACCCTCCCTAGGGTATCACATTTCCGACTCCCAACTCATAATCTGAAAAGAAGTTCATAAAAGATTTGAGTTATAAAAGGTGGGTTTCAAAATTTCTTCTTGTGATAATATGAACTTACTGAAATCCATAAGTATTACTAAAAATATATTTAATACATAATATTGATACCAATTAATATTTAACAATTTAAAGAGAAATATAAAACTAACAGACTCTCTTTTTCACAGTAGCAAACCCATCACGGGTCCTACTTAATAGCACGGTACAACACTAAAGAGAAAACTTAACATACTTATTCCTTCTTGTATCCATCTTAATGCATTAGACATATGTTCCTTGTCAACATTGTACGCTGTCGAATTTGGAATGGTCATTCTTTGATGTTGTCTCCAAACTCAGAATATTTGTTACCCGTCATGTCTAAGACAACTCGTCCCATCTTCTACATAATTTTAACAACACAAGCCTAACCAAACAATATAACAAAGAGGTGAGATCACCTACGCCAATACCAACATAGTAGCACAGAGATAACACAAACAACATATCATTCAGATACATCATGCCATAATTATAATTATGACATCAACATTAATCAACTATCATCATCCAATCATTTATCAGTTCAAATATCATTTAATATTTACGATGATGCCTTCATCATTATCCAATTATCATTATCATCATCCAATATTTCTCAATTAGAAATATCACACAGATATGAATATTCATTATTTACGATAATGCCCTCAACATTATCCAGTTATCCAACAGTTCAATTATCATAACCAATACCCAATAATGATGTATATGTTATGCATGTGCACATAGACTCAATGTCCTACTCCATGGATGTTTTCAAAATTTCGAGAAGAATGCTCTACTTAATTGCCCAGCATAAACCCACAGACAATTGCCCAGCCTTAGTCCACAGACAATGCCCAGTTTAGCCCACAGACAATCTCCCAGTCATTAAAAAGAATCGTGTTATTGTCGGGTATCGTCAATGCGTTGCAACGGACTGCATCACCAAGTGACATATGGTCCAGCCTTAGCCCACAGACAAATATTCACTGGTCGACCGCCGCGCCTTGACGCCCCCAAGATCCATCATAGACCTCACTATCAATTCTCATTCCCTCTTCAACCACAAGGGTCACAATAGCATCAGCTATTAATTTTTGTTCAATTCAAAATCATTATATGCCTCAATGCATATTTTTCAATTCCATCATATGCTTCATTGCATATCTTTCCAATGCATAACCAATGCACCAATGCCAACCATAGACAAAATTCATCATTTCTAGTCCATCGGACCTTTCAAATGCATATATAATGCACCAAATACCAATCACAAGTATATCTCATAATTTCTCATATACATTTTATACAATGCACAAATATCTCAATGCAAGTCCAACCACAAGGGCCATTCTTTTCAATTTTATCAGTTCAATTTAATCATATGCCTTAACACTTATTTTTTCAATGCACATAAAATGCACCACTCTCAGTTCAAATTCACATTTTCATATTCAGGGTCCACACATTGGCCCAAAAGTAATCATACTGTATATTTAATCGTGAAAACATATTATCACATTTTCATAGTCGTGAAATACTTTTGTCGCATTTTCACAATTTCGCAATGTTTCTGTTGCATTGCTTTCAAGTCGCGTAACAATTTTCTATCATTTCTCAATCATTTAAAAATATTTCATCATTTTTCAATCACGTATTGATTTTTCAACGTTTTCTCAAACACGTAAAAATATTTATACGTTTCTCAAATCGCGTAGCAATTTTCCACCATTTTCATAATCGCGTAACTTAAAAATCATTCTTTTAAGTCGCGTAAACCATTTTCCATCATTTTCAAAATCACGTAAAAATATTCTCTCATTATTCAATCACATAGTGATTTTTCAACAATATTTCAATAGCGTAAAATATTTAAACGCTTTCCAAATCGCGTAGAAATATTTAAACATTTTTCAAATCGCGTAGCTTAAAAATCACATTTTTAAGATACGTACAACATTTTTCACCATTTTACAATCACGTAAAATATTCCAAACATTATTTTGGACTTTCAAACAAATCAATAACATTTCCATTATCAATTTTCACATTTCTCTTTTAAGAAATTTATTTCCTCAAAATAATATGACTTTTCATATTATTTTAACATTTTCTTACTTAAGAAAATTCTTTCCACAAATTCACAATTCCATTGAATTAAATCAATGTTTATAACTTTAAAAATTACTAACGCTCTCCAAAACCTAAAGAATGAGTCATACGTCAGTAAATTTTCAAATCAACATTATATTCTCCATTTTTCTCAAATCAATTCCAAAATCAATTCTCTTCAAAATAAATTGAGGTTCAAACACCTTCAACCTCTCTTTTCCGTTTACATACGAAAAATTTATTTCTCAAGTATTAAAACACTCTGATTCCCTTTCCGAAAATCCTTGTACTAAATCAATTATAGTTCCACTTGAAAAATCACTTTGTTTCATTAAAATCAAGGCATTACAGGCCTTCAAAACCGTGGACACGACCATTGAAATCATCAAAAACATTTTCCCTTCTAAGTCAATATGGTTTTACACAAACAAAACCATTAAAAATTCTTCATAAAAACCGTGAGCACTTGGTCTTCGAAATCAAATCATTTGTTCATTTTTCATTTTCACTTTCTTTGCAAATCCTTAAAATCAACATTGCTCTTTTCATCTAAAACTCATGATTAGTAAAATACTTAGAATCTTTTTGCTCAAAAATTTCCTTGAGGCCGTGTGTCTCTATGGTTCTTTGGAACCAAAATTGTTTTTCTTTTCATCATCAAATCATGGCATATATATACATATTTCATCATATATACCACAAGCATGCCATAATCAAAAGCAATAAATGGTGCAAATCATATAAAGCATGAACAAATAAATCAAACACATAAACACCCGCAAATAATTACATGACCATGGATATGAATCCTCACATGGATTCACCATCCATCAAATACCAAACCATCTCTCACCACCATACTTGGTTGGTGAGATGGATCTCCCTCTTACCTCTTGAAGATCCTCAAAAGCTCTTTGTTTTGCTTTTCTTTTCAAGTCCTTCACCACCAAGGGTTTCTTAAACACACAACAAAACATATATCTATTAGCATATCAAGCTTAACAAGAAGAACCATGGATCAAACATGGCTTAGAACATGAAAAAGAAGAGAATAAATGAAGTTTCCTTACACTTCACCTCAAATACCCTATAACTTCGATCTTGAAGAAAGTCCATGAAGATGAATGATTTAGAGAAAGTCTCCAACATGAAAGTTGCTTAGATTAAGGTAAGGATTCAAGAAATAAGGTTGGTTGAAATTAGAGAGTGATGGAAGACATATTTAGGGTGCTTGGCCGAACCATGCTAGAAGGAGAAAGAGAGAAAATTTTCTAAGAGCTTTAGGTTTTTGGAATGATCAAGAATGATCAATAATGAGTGATAATGGTCATGAAACACTTTTCTATGGTCTTAAGCCTCCAAAACCGTGCCCTCTCCAAGCATTCTCCTTAGAGTACAAAATAATCAATAATGATGCATAATTGACTAAAACACCAATAATATCTTCAAACTTTTTCCTTTAGCTCCACACAAGCACAAAAATCGTCCCTCTTCCATCCATGCATTCAACAAAGTTGTCATCTTTTTCAAGCCACCATTTAGAACCATTTAAGCCATTGATTAGATCAATGGTTAGGATTAAGGTAGACTTTTGATTAGAAGACTTAATCTAGGCCATTAGATCTTTCTCCTTGAAATCCTAGCCATTAGATGCATCTCCAAAAATGAAGGATCAAGATTACACCTTCTTACTTTTAATCCAAGGGTCATAATTAGTCATAGCCATTTTAGAAGACCAAATCTCCACCATCGATTAAATCCAAATCCAATGGTCATAAATGATCCATCTCCACCGTTGATTAAATCCAAATCCAATGGTCACAAATGGTCCTAGCCACTTTGTAAGACTAAATCTCCACCCTTTATCAAAATGTAAATCCAATGGTTATAAATGGTTATCGCCATTTTCTAAGACTAATTCTACACCGTTGATTAAATCGACGGTTGATATCAAAGTCTTCAATATTAGACTTGCTTCCTATTGGTCGTCAAAAGAATTAAACTTGCTTCCTATTGGTCTGTCAAAAGTTGTCATAACCACTATTATTGACTTAAGCAGTATAATTTCTATTTTTATCTGCTAAAACCCCATGAAAGAATATATTTACTGTATTTTTATCACCTGATAATTAAATATAGTACAAAACACAGAAATTTTTTTTTCTAAAACTATTTCCAGATTCAGGTTTAGTAAGAACCCCTGTCTCCGCCTCAACAGTACAAATTTTTCTATACGTAGAAAAATTTTCACGTTTTGGGTTCACCCTGAGCCCACGTAGGACCACTGGGGCTCACATACAGCCCAAAAATGATCAGATAACCATAAAAATTTATAATCATCCACAAAAATCACAAATATTAGAAAACGTATGAAAATCAAGTTAGATTGTTAAAAATAATTAACAGTCAAGAGAAATAAATACTTAAAGATTTTTTCTGATCCGAAAATTATCATTTTCTTGATACGGAGTAAATCACTCAAAACGATCAAATATGTTAACGGAATAATCAAAATAATTTTATAGCACGCAGAAATCACTAAACAGTGAAATTCTGTTAACTGTCAAAATTACTGTCAACTATTTAGGAAATTTGGGGTGTTACAGCTTGCCTGTTAATGTCTCCAAGGTACAAGCTCCTTTGCCAGTGCTAACCACAATGCAGTATGGTCCTTCCTAATTGGGGTCTAACTTCCATTGAGAGGCATTCCTTCCTCTGATATCAGCTCTGCGGAGAACTAGGTCGCCTGACTAGAATTTCCTTTGAATGACCTTTAGGTTATATCGGGCTACCGTCCTCTACTTGATGGCGGCGTCGCGTATGTGGGCAACATGTCTTCTTTCTTTTAGAAGATGTAGGTGTTTCTTGATTAACCTGGGGTTATTGTCAGGTGAAGAGTGTTGAAGATGTTAGTTAAGTTCCCCTATCTCCACCAGGATCATAGCCTCACATCCATAAGTAAGCTTGAAGGGAGTTTCACCCGTCGTGGAGTGGGGCCTACTCCGATAGGCCCATAGGACATGGTCTAATTATTCAACCTAATTTCCTTTGGCTTCGTCCAACCTTTTCTTTAGTCCGCGGATGATAACTCAGTTGACAGTTTCAACTTGTCCATTTGTCCGAGGGTTCTCCATAGCGCTGTAGTGATATTTAATTTTCAAACCAGTAAGCAACTCTTCAAATCCCTTATCTTTGAATTGTGTCCCGTTAACTATCACAATGGATTTCGGGATTCCAAACCTAGTAATGATATGGCGCCAAATGAATTTTTGGATTCAGACTGCGGTGATAGTGACTAGAGGCTCTACTTTAATCTATTTAGTAAAGTAATCTACGACTACCACTAACAATTTCAGTTGTATGGGTGCTTAAGGGAACAAACCCAAGATATCCATACCCCACTGGAAGAATGACTAGAGTACGAACGTTGTGAATAGTTCCTCAGGTGGAACATGATAATGGTCGGAGTGCCATTGGCATTTGTTGCATACATGAACATATGCAAGAGAGTCTGCTTCCATTGTTGACAATTAGTGTCTAGCCTTGAGTGCCTTTAAAGCCAAGGCTTTCCCTCCTAAGTGGTGTCCACAACTCCCTTCATGGACTTCAACCAGCACATATTTTGCTTCTTTTGACGTAAGGCATTTAAGGAGAGGCAAAGAAAATCCACATTGCTACAACTATTCATCATAAATGGTGTACTGAACCACAATTTTTACTAACTTGGAAGCTTCCTTGTGGTCCTCGGGACTGGCACCAGACTGTAAGTATTCCATTATTAGTGTAATCTAAGTGCACTCTTGTTCTTCTAGTTAGAATACGAATATGTCCATGATGGAAGGTTGCGAGAGGGTCTCCTAAATCACTGAACGATTGTTTCTCGGGCTTTTGGTGTTGACCAACTTGGATAGGAGGTCGACCCTTGAATTTTGTTCCCGGAGTATATGCTCCACCTTTACTATTTGGAAACTTTTGAGGAGCCTTTGTACTCTCACTAGGTATTTTTGTAGTAAATGCTCCCTAGCCTGATAATCACCTTGAATCTGGGAAGTCACAAGCTGAGAGTCGCTACAAAGTGTAATCTTTGTTGCTCCCAATTTTTTAGCCATAACCAATCTGGCGATACAAGCTTCATACTCTTCCTAGTTGTTCGAAGTGGGAAATTCAAATCTCAGTTAGTTTTCAATGGTTACTCCTTCGGAGCTTTCCAAGATTATCTTAGCGCCACTCCCCTTGGGGTTCGAGGGCCCATCTACGAATATGGTCCAGGATATTCCCTCGAAATCTTCAAGGTCCAAAGTAAGCTCAACAAGGAAATCTGAAAGTGCCTGTGCCTTGATTGCTAACCTAGGCTCGTACACAATTCTAAACTCGGAAAGCTCAATAGACCAGGAGATCATCCTTCCTGCTAGGTCTAGTTTATGTAGTATCTATCGGATAGGCTAGTCTGTCCTTACCACCATTAGATGGCATTGGAAGTACTGTCTGAGTTTTCTTACAGTGATGATGAGGGAAAATGTAACTTTTTCTATTTTATGATAGCGGAGTTTAGGACCTTGTAGTACTTTACTCACAAAATAAACTAGTTTCTGACCTCCAACCATTTCCCAGATAAGCACTGAACTTACGGCTTCCTCATGAACAATGAGGTATACATACAATGTTTCACCTGGGTCTGACCTTGTCAGAATGGAAGGAGAAGACAAGAGATTCTTCAAAGACATAAAGACATCCTTACACTCCTGAGTCGACTCAAAACCTCTCCATTTTTTTAACAACTTGAAGAGGGTAAGAGATTTATGAACAACTTTAGCAAGAAACCGTGTGAGGGTAATGATCTGTCCTATTAGTTGTTGTACCTCTTTGACGTTCTAAGGGCTATGCATGTTAAGTACCACCTAACATTTGTCTAGGTTAGCCTCGATTCCATGGTGAGTCAATATGAAGCCTAAGAATTTGCCAACCTGGACCCCAAATGTGCATTTCTCTAGATTAAGCCTCATGTTGTGCTTTCTCAATTGGGCAAACACTTCTTCGAGGTCCGAGGTATATGATCCAGATAATAGGGTCTTGATTATCATATCATCAATGTAGACTTCAAGCATTCTCCCACCTGATTTTCAAAAACTCTGTTCATCATTCTTTGGTATGTGGCTCATGCATTTTTCAAGCCAAAGGGCATTACCCTATAGTAGTAGCTCGCCCTTTCAATGATGAAAATAGTTTTATCTTCATCTCTGGGGTATATTGGAATTTGATTATACCCGGAGTAAGCGTCTAAGAAAGACAACAGCCGAAAGTTAGAAAACTTATCAACTGGTTTGTCAACTTTAGGGATGAGGTATGGATCTTTGGGGCAAGCCTTGTTCAGGTTCGTATAATCCACACACATCCTCCACTTTTCATTTGAATTTTTCACCAATATCACATTGGAGAGCCATGTGGTATATGAAATCTCCCTGATGAAGCTGGCATTGAGTAGTTCTTTGACTTGCTCCTCGATGATCGGTTGTCTCTCAGGGCTAACTTTTCTTTTCTTCTAGGAGACCGACCTCGCATCCAGTTTGATATATAAATGATCACAGATGAAAGCGGGGTTAAGCCCAGGCATATCAGATGATATCCATGAAAATTGTTCCTTGTTTTTTTGCAAAAGCTCTATAAGTTGGATCATTTCCTGTTCTTCTAGATTTATACCTATTTTGGTGACCTGATCGGACTTGTCACTGAGTTGCAGTAGAAGCAATTCTCCCTCTAACTGGGGTCTGGTACCCCAGATTTCCTTATGCACATCTAACTCGGTCATAAGGATGTTGACTTGATCTCGGGTCAAGCTAGATGTGCATGTTTTTGTTTTTCTAGGGGTCTTACATATTTTCAGACTTTCATTATAACATTTGCGCATTGCAATATGATCACCTTTGACTATAACCACCTCAATATTCTTATTGAAGAATTTCATGGCCTAGTGAACAGTAGATACTATAGCGACAATGTCATTCAATGTAGGATGACCCAAAATAATATTGTATGTTGATGGGCAATCCACAACTAGGAATCTCACTTTAACGGTTCTATACATTTTGTCATCACCCAAGGTTAAAAAGGTTTCAAAGTAACTTATTGGGGTAACCTTTTCCCCAGAGAAACTAATGAGTTCACCATCATAAGGTGTTAACATAGACAAAGGGAACTCCAATCTTTCAAAGGCATCCGTGAACATAATGTCTGCTGAGCTTCCTTGATCGATGAAGATACACTGGACTTCGATGTTAGATATTATTCTGGAAATAACTAGTGGATTATCGTAATCTCAGATAATATCGTTATAGTCTTTATCGAAAAAGGAAATAGGTGGTTCTTCCTTGTCTTCAACACGGGGTTTGCGTGTAGAGCTGGACACTCTCAAGACCGTAGTCCAGAGTGCTTTCTTTTGACAATTGTTAGGTAATCTCTGGCCTACAAAACCTCCAGAGATAGTACTAACAAGCCGATCTTTCCTGTTGCTCCCACCTTGAGTATCCTGGTTTCGATCCTGTTGATTTTTAGTATCATGGCAGGATAGAGTTCGGGATTTTTGGCGAGGCTATGGGTTCTTCTCCTCTGACGTGGAGTCGGACTTCGCCTCGGACTATGGCTTCTTCTCTGATCCCTCCATCTTCCACGACTCTCATTGTTTCGGAAGTGGCTAATATATTTTTACAACCATCCCTCCTTGATCAAGGACTCAATAACATCCCGGAGTTAGTAGTAATCTTTAGTTTCATGGCTATAGCTTTTATGCCATTTACAGTGTTTCGAATGGTCCTTTTTAGACTATTTTTTCAAATGTGGTGTCCTCTTAATATCCTAAAATTCAGTTTGAAGTACCTCCTTCAAAATCGTCTCTCATGGTGTGTTCAAAAGAGTGTAGTCAAAATATTTGGGCCGATGTTGTTCGCTCTTAGAGGAGCCACGAGGATAGTTAGAGTTATAGTGAATGAGTTCACATTTTTCCAAACTCTCTTTAGCCTTAGTAATCTCCTCCAGTTCGACATACTTATCGGAGCGTGAGTAAAGTTCCTTTAAAAGTCGTTGGCTTTTTTTTACCAAAGACTGGAAGAAGTCTGAATAAGTCCAGAGAATATGAAGGGCAATCCTATCATCTAAGTTTTTCACACCAACACAGGTGTTACTGAATCTCTTAATGTATTCGCGAAGGGATTTGTCACTCCCTTGCCGAATTCCAGAAAGAGAATTAACCAACTTAGGCCACTCCTTGGTAGTGGTATAATGTAGCAAGAAGCGTTGTCTGAGATCTTCTCATCCTGTAACGGATTTTGCTTGTAAGGCAACAAACTAACAGAGAATGCCTTTCTTTAAAAAGAGGGGGAAGGCGTGACACAACAATTATGGGGAATCCCCATGGGGCTGCATGGACTGAGTGTAAACGTCCAAGTGTTCCTAAGGGTCCTTTATCCCGTCATAAGGTTCCAAGTTCGTAGGAGGTTTGAAATTTCCTTGGACACTGTACGCCATTAATTCATCTGAGAATTTTGTTGTTGACGGCCGGGTTATTATTTCCAATAACCTCGACATCGTCACGCCAGGCTCTTTACCCGTTGTGGACCACATTCCGCCTTCCGTCATCATTCTTTGCCTGCATAGATCTTTTGAGATCCTCTAATTAATGATGTTATTCATCCAACTAACGTCGTTGGTCATTGATTAGTGCTGTTTGTTAGCACAATAATTCTTGAAGGATGTTCCTTGTCATTTCAGACTAGACATTATCCTCATAGTGGGACTCGTGATCCGCATCATTGTTCAAGGGCCCTAGGCGAGCATGCATAGGAATCATAGGCCCTTGATCAGCATTGTTAGCTCCTCCTCTAGGAAAAACAAGTCTGTCTCAAATAAAGACCCTTCGTGAAGGGTTAGGACTTTTGGTAGAAACTGAAGTCTCGTGTCCTTTGTTAAGAGTCTCAACGATAACACGTCAGCTCCTAGCGGTGGAGGTTTCAGCGTGCACTGGTGGTGGAATAGATAGAGGATCATGCTGTGCCGTTGGGCCTTGTCCTTGATCAGGGGCAGCGTGCACAACCCTTCTTTTCCTTAGGTGTTGTCTTGTGCTTACCATGGTTGAAGTAGGAATAGAAGTTTATCAGTTTCCCATAGACGATGCCAATGTTTTGAAGTGGATTCAGAGGGATACTTGAGATAGGCATGTTACGGTGGTTTCCTCCTTGCGCGACTACAATAGAACATCTTGAATCAGAGGGGTTGGGTGCCTGCAAAGGGATTCTAATGCTTATGTCAGGCAGTACACAAGTAGGGTTTATGCAGTGAGATAATAGATACCTGATTAGGGTGACTTAGCCTGGTATTTATAGAGCTTGAATAGAATCATAATGCGATCAATATTCAGTGCATGTATTTAAGATTCGTATCCTATTAGAGATTATCTTCCTCTTATTATTAGAAGAGATCTCTATAATATAGGAACGTAGATATTGTAGTTATCAACTATTAGAGGTAGTTATGAGTCCTATAATCTCGTAAGATCATAATTGACAGTTAGAATATTGCGCAGATTTAGTGATATTATTATGGCCTAATGCTGTAATCCAGAGTCCTGACAACTCGTCATCAAAGCTTGGCTGGATACTTATGGCGGACTTTGGTGGTACGCATGTCGGGTCTGATCCTACTTGACAGGATCCTAGATCATAGTTCAGAACAATATTGTTTATTTAAGATGGTATTATGTGAGATTTATTAATTATTAAAGTGATTAAATTTTTAAGTTGATTTAATTTTAAATTATATAAAATTATTTTTTTTAAATTATTTAAAGAATAGATACTATGAATGATATAATGACTATTTGTGTATGAATAAATAAAAAATGCTAGTAACACTTACTTTACTATTGATTTACCTCATTCACATGAAATGATTATTATGAGAGAGATACTAACATCACTTATATTTAGACCAATAGTAAAGTAAGTGTTAAAAGGAGTGTCTAAAAGAGTGTGTTATTAGCATTTCTTATGGGTAAATTGAAGTTCATTATTATAAAGCATTTATGGATCGTTCAAAGGTTGATTAGTTGCCCTTATAATAAATGGACATGAATGTTGGTAGAGTAAATGCACTATTAGTTTTATTTATATATCTAAAGATAATAAACATTTCTAATTAGTACATATATCATTACCAAATAATGTTAAATTTATTAGCATCATTATGTTTGTTGTTGTATGTTGATGTATCACCCAAAAGAGAACATTGATATGCATAGAATGCTTAAGTGATTTATTGTTTGAATCTATGTAATATATTAATTTATGACTCAAAATATTAATGTTAGACATGTGATCATTAAAGTATTTATCCCTATTTCTTTAAATTCGCTTGCTTCGTCTTTCTGGTTTTTAATAAGTTAAACTTCTCTAATTAATTAGAGTGAACAAGTTCAATTTCACCTCGATGTAATGGATTTTGATTTGGCATTCCAAGTTGAGAAATATGTTGTTATTACTTATGCTAGTAGCAACGAAGAGAAAGCCCATTATAAGGCTCGGGAAAGATCAAACAGACTGAGCTTGATGCTTATGCGAATAAGCATAACAAACAACATCAAGTTAGTTCTTCCCAAAACTGAAAGTGCTAAAGAATTCATGAGTTTTGTGGTAGAGCATTCTCAAACTGTTGACAAGTCTCTTACTAGGACATTAATAGGTATTTTAACTACCATGAAATTTGAAATGACAAATATTGCAACAAGGCTTAAGTCATTGGGAATAGAAGTGGATAAGAATTTCCTTATGCAGTTCATTCTGAACTCATTATCGTCTGAGTATGGTCCATTCCAAGTAAACTATAATACCATGAAAGATAAATGGAATGTGCATGAATTGCGTAGTATGTTAGTTCAGAAGGAAACCAAACTTAAGAATCAAGAAAATTACTCTATCCATTATGTGAAACATCAAAGAGCTAGATACTCTTTTAAGTTTGGTAATGAGTGTTTTAGTTTGTATAAGCATACCTATATGATTGGTTTTGATATATTTTGTGATGGTTTATATAAATTGAATCTTGATAATTTATATGTTGAAATTCTTATGACCTTGCATCATAATGTTAGCACTAAACATAATTTAGTGAATGAATATTCTGCTGACTTATGGCATAAACGTTTATGTCACATTTCCAAAGAAATAACGAAAAGGTTGGTAAAGAATGACATTCTTCCATATTTGGATTTCACTGACCTTAATATTTGTGTGGATTGCATTAAGGAAAAACAAACAAAACATAAAGAAAGGTGTCACGAGAAACACTCAATTCCTTGAAATTGTACACACTAATATATGTGAACCCTTTGATGTCAATTCTTTTAGTAAAGAAAAGTACTTTATCACCTTTAGTGATGATTATTCACATTATGGATATGTCTATTTACTGCATGAGAAATCTCAAGTAGTGAATACCTTGAAAATTTATGTAAATGAAGTTGAAAGGCAATTGGACAGAAAAGTGAAAATCGTGAGGTCAGATAGAGGTGGTGAGTATTATGGAAGACTTGATGAAACTGGACAACACCAAGGCCTATTTGCTAAGTTGCTAAAAAAATGTGGTATATGTGCTCAATACACAATGTCAGGTACACCATAACAAAATAGTGTATCAGAAAGGCGTAACCGATTCTTAATAGATATGATTAGGAGCATGTTAAGTAACACGTCTTTACCTTTTTCATTGTAGATGTATGTTTAAAAATTGCCTTGTATTTGTTGAACAAGATTCCTAGCAAGGCAGTTCCAAAAAGACACCTTATAAATTGTGGATAGGTAGGAAACCCAGTTTAAGGTACCTGCACGTTCGGGGATGCTAGGCAGAAATAAGAATCTATAATCCATATAAAAAGAATTTAGATGCAAGAACAATCAGTGGATATTTCATTGGATATCCAAAAAAGTCTAAAAGGTATAGATTTTGTTGTCCTACTCATAGTATAAGAATTGTTAAAACTGGAAATGTCCGGTTCATTGAGAATGGTGAGACCAGTGGGAGTGAAACTTCATGAAATGTGGAGATTAAGGAAGGTAGAGTACAAGTTCCTTTAACTTGTGCTCCTAGTTATGAAATTATTATTCCTTATGTTGTTAAACCACATAACAATTAAGAAGAACAACAAATTAATGATCCCGAGGTTAACAATGAACCTATAGTAGAACAACTATAAGAAATAACATTAAGAAGATCCTAAAGAGAAAGGAGATATGCTATTCCGAATGACTATATGGTGTATCTACAAGAGTCAGAAAATGACTTGGGAATTAATGACAATGATCTTATTTCGTTTTCACAAGCCATTAATAATGATAATGTTAATTAATGATTAGATGACATGAAAGATGAACTCAAATCAATGGAACATAATGGTATATGAGACCTTGTGGAATTACTTGAAGGGTACAAGAGAGTTAGGTGTAAATGAGTCGTTAAGACAAAGTATGACTCTAATGGCAACCTTGAACGCTACAAGACCCATCTTGTTGCCAAAGGTTTTACTTAAAAGTATGACATTGACTATAAGGAAACATTCTCACTAGTTTCCAAGAAAGAATCTTTCAGAATTATCATGGCATTAATAGCTCACTATGATCTAGAACTGCATCAAATGGATGTGAAAATTGTCTTTCTAAATAGAAATTTAGAGGAAGATGTTTATATGGATCAACCAATGAGGTTTTCAGTTGAAAGGAAAGAACACATGTTGTGTAAACATAAGAAATCAATATATGAACTTAAGCAAGCTTCTTGGCAATGGTATCTCAAGTTCAATGATACTATTATATCCTTTGTGTAACACCCTCCCTAGGGTATCACATTTTCGATTCCCGACTCATAATCTGAAAAGAAGTTCGCACAAAGTTTGAGTTATAAAATATGGGTTTTAAAATTTCTTTCTTGTTGAAACATAAACTTTCTAAAATTCATAAGTAATACGGAAAAACATATTGAAACAGACTCATATACAATACTGACACTAATTAATATTTAATAACTTAAAGAGAAATATAAAACTTACAAACTCTCTTTTTTTTTAACAGTAGTAACCCTATGACAGGTTCTACTTAATAGCACAATATAACATTAACATTAAAACTTAACATACTTATTCTTGTTGTGTATCCATCTTGTTGCATCAGACATCTGTTCTACATCTGTTCTTTGTAAACACTGCACACCTTCGAGTCCTGAATGTCCACTCCTTATTGTTGTCCCCAATCTAGAGTATCCATCGCCCGTTATGTCTAAGACAACTCGATCTTTCTATTATTTGATTTTAACATCTGAGATGAAAAAAACAACATAACAAAGAGGTGAGATCACCTATGCTAATACCAACATGTAAGCGACACGAGATAACACAAACAAATAATATCATACAAATATATCATGCCATCAACATTAATCAACTATCATCATCCAATCATTTATCAGTTCAATTATTATAAACAATAATTACGATAATGCCCTTATCATTGTCTAATTATCATCATCATCATCCAAGTTTTCAAAACAAATGTCATAGCCAATATTCCTCAATTAATATATCACACAGATATAAATGTCAGATTATGCATGTGCACAGAGACTCAGTTTTTCAAAAACAACTCCATGGAGGTTTTCAAAATTTCGAGGAGAATGCTCTTCGAATTGTCGACTTAACCCAAAGACAATCTTCCATTGTTGAAAAGAATCGTGTTCTTGTCGGGTATCGTCAATGCGTTGCAACAGCATCGCACGCTAAGTGACACAGGTACTCGCTACCGTCCACTTGATCGACCCTACCGACGCTCTCGCGCCCAAGATTCATCATAGACCTCACTTTATCAATTCTCATTCCCTCTTCAACCACAAGGGCCATATACAATGCATCGAATATATCCGCAGTCCAACCCCAAAGGGCCAAATCTTTTCAATTTCATTTGTTCAATGTATCATATGCCTCAATGCATATTTTTTCCCATTGCATGTATAATGCACCAAATCCAATCACAAGCATCTCTTTCCAATGCATATAAAATACACCAAATTATACTGTATTTTCAACAGCAAAAATCATGTTATCATATTTTCATAGTTATAAAACACTTTCGTCGTGTTTTCAAAATTGCGTAATATTTCTGTTTCATTTTCACAATTCCAAAACGTTTCTGTTACGTTTTCACGATTCCAAAAATGTTTATATTACGTTTTCAAAATATCGTAACACTTATGTTACGTTTTCAAAATTCTGAAACGTTTTTGTTATATTTTCACAATACCGTGACACTTCTGTTACGTTTTCACAATACAGTAACATTTCTATTACGTTTTCAAAATACCGCAACTCTTCTTTTGCACTTTTAAAACACGTACTAATTTTTTTAATGTTTTTCTTAATCACGTAAAAATATACGTTTCTCAAAATCGCATAGTATTTTTTTCACTGTTTCAAAATTGCGTAACTTAAAAATCATTCTTTTAAGTCGCATAAATCATTTTCTGTCATTCTCAAAATATTTAAAACACTTTTCAAATCACATAACGATTTTTCGCTATTTTCACAATCACGTAACAATAATTCATCACTTTTCCATCACGTAGTGATTTTTCAATAGTAATTCAGATTACGTAAAATATTTAAACGTAATTCAAATCGTGTAGAAATATTTTAACGTATTTAAAATCGCGAAGAAATATTTTTCCATATTACGTAACTTAAAAATCACATTTTTAAGATACGTAAATAATTTTTCACCACATTTCATTACGAGAAAATATTTCTTGACCTTTAAAAATTCCTTTTTAGCTTTTCTCAAAATAATATAACTTTACACTTCATTTAATATATTTTCTTACTCAAGAAAATATTTTTTGATTCAGCTTTTTACTCAAGAAATTCTTTTCAAAATATAATTCACAAAATCACTTTTTCATTGATGTAAATCAACGTTTCAAAACTTAACATTTTCTAACGTATTTCAAAACTTGAAAATAAGTTATACGTTAGTAAATTTTCAAAACACCATTATATTCTCCATTTTTCCCAAATCAATTCTAAAATCAATTCTCTTCAAAACAAATTAAGATTCAAACCCTTGCAACTTTTTTTTTTTTTCATTTTCATATGAAAGTTCATTTCTCAGTGATAAAATACTTTGATTTCCTTTCCAAAATCCTTATACTAAAACATTTTGTTCAAACATTTTGTTTCCACTTTAAAATTACTTTGTTTCATAAAAACCAAAATTATTCCAACCTCCAAAAATCGTAAAGTCTTTGGCCATTGAAGCCATCAAATATTTTTCTTCTAAATTGATATGGTTTTACACAAACAAAACCATTAAAAATTCTTTGTTTTCAAAACCGAAATACCGATGGTTATAAAAACCAAACTCATTTGTTCAAATTCATTTTTATTTTCCTTACAAATCCTTTTTCACTTTCTTTACAAATCCTTTTTCACTTTCTTTGCAAATCCTTAAAATTATCATTCTATTTTCATTTAAATCTCATGTTTAGTAAAACACTTAGAAACTTTTCACACAAAATAAATCAATAAAATCCTTCTAAAACCGTATTCATGTACTCTTTGAAAAATAAATTCTTTGTTTATTTTCCTTACTCTTCAAATCATCCATTTTCATCTTTCATGAAAATATTAATTTGTGAACACCTATTTTGAGGTGTCTTGTTCGAAATCCACCATGTTCTAAGTACTAAAAATCAATTCTTTTGTTCTTGAAAATTTTCAACATGAACCCTAATCAAGGGCATCAAAACCGTAGCTCTTCCTTGGCTATTGGAGCCAAAAATCAATTTCCTTTCCACCATCAAGTCATGGCATATACATATATATTTCATCATAAATAATATAAGTATACCATCAAAGCCATAAAAGCATGTATAGCATATCAAGCATATCATCAAAGCTATAAAATCATGCAAAGCATATCAAGCATAGAAAATTAATCAAAGCTCATAAACACCCACAAATTAATTACATGACCATGGATATGAATCCTCACATGGATTCCACATCCATCAAATAAAATACCATCTCTCACCACCATGCTTGGTTGGTGAGATGGATCTCCCTCTTACCTCTTGAAGATCCTCCAAAGCTTCTTGATTTGTTTCTTTTTCTAAGTCCTTCACCACCAAGGGCTTCTCAAATACAAAACAAAACACAAGTTAATTAACATATCAAGCTTGATTAAGAGGAACCATGGATCAAACATGGTTTAGATCATGAAAAAGAGAGAAGAAAATGAAGTTTCCTTATACTTCACCTCAAAAACCCAATAACTTTGATCTTGAAGAAACTCCTTGAAGATGAATGATTTAGAAGAAGTCTTCAATATGAAAGTTGCTTAGAATATCATGGAGATTCAAGATCTAAGGTTGGATGAAATTAAAAGAGCTTGGATGGTGATTTTAGGGTAGATAACCGAATGGTTTCTCTTGAAGCACAAAGATGAAATTTTTGATTTTTGATAGAAACTTGAAGCTTGGATTTGAAGTACTAGATGTTGGATTTTGAAGAAACCTTCAACATGAAAGTTGTTTAGAATAAGGTAAGGATTCAAGAAACTAGGTTGGATGAAATTTTTGAGTGATGGAGGGTGTTCTTAGGTGTCAAGACCGAACCATGCTAGAAGGAGAAGGAGAAAAAATTTTCTAAGAGCTTTTCTTGAAGGAAAGTTTCAAGAATGATGAAGTATGGTCAATAATGACCAAAGGTGACCAATATGGTCTTCAAATGCTCCTAAAATCAGACCAAAACCATGCCCCCCTTCATGCATTCTCCTTGAATGCAAACAAAGAAATAATGAAACAAAATTGACTAAAGCAAGTCATAATTGACATAAAGCATCAAATAATGTCATAAAGCTTTTTCTTTGTCTTCTAAATAAGCCAAAACCATCACCTTCTCTTCATAATGCATTCAATAAAGTTGTCTTCATTATTTGCCACCATTTGAAGCATTTCTAGCCATTGATTAATTCAATGGTTAGGATTTAGGTAGATTTTTAATTTTAGAAAGACTAAATCTGCCATCGGATTTTTCTCCTTTAAATTCTAAATTTTAGATGTGTCTCCAAAATTAAGGGTCAAGATTACTCCTTCAAATTTTAAATCCAAGGGTCATAATTAGTCTTTTCCATTTTAGAAGACCAAATCTCTACCCTTGATTAATTCTTCATCCAATGGTCATAAATGGTCTTTGTTACTTTTTAAGATTAAATCTCCACCCTTGATTTAATCTAAATCTAATGGTTATAAATGGTCTTTGTCATTTTTCAAGACCAATTCTACACCTTTGATTACATCTATGGTTGATATCAAAGCCTTCCTAACTAAGCTTATTCTCACATCATTGATTAAATCAATGGTTATTATCCAAGGCTTCTTTATTAAGTTTGTTTCTTAATCTTTGATTAAATCAATGGTTAATAATCAAACTAAGTATTCTCATCCAAGGGTATAAATCAAGTCAAGCTTTCTTTTGTTGACTACTTGAATATAATATTTGTATCCTACAAATAATATTTTTCTTGTATTTTTATCATCCGATAATTAAATACGATTACAAAACACAATCTGATAAAATTTTAAAAAGCTTTCCTGGATTCAAAGTTTAGTAAGATCCCCCGTCTCCGTCTAAAATCAGCACAATTTTTCTATGCGTAGAAAAATTTTTGCTTTCATGACCCACCGCCCCACGTAAGGTCACCTCGGCCCACATAGGACCACATGGGCCCACATACAGTAAAAAAAATATATAATCATCCACAAAAATCACAAAAATTAGAAAATGCACAAATATCAAATCAGATTACGTAAATTAATTACCTAACAGTAAAAATTAAATTACGTAAAGTTTTTTCCGGCCCGAAAATTTTTATTTTCCTGACACGGAGTAAATCATTCAAAACGATCAAATACATTGACGGAATAAACAAAATAATTTTACAGTGCACATAAATTACTAAATAGTAAAATTCTGTTAACTGTCAAAATTACTGTTTAAGAGATACAGAAATTTGGGGTGTTACACTTTGGATTTAAGGAAAACACTATTAATCAGTGCATATATCTAAAGGATAGTGAGAGTAAGTTTATCTTTCTGATTCTATATGTTGATGACATCTTACTTGTAACTAATGATCATGGTCTATTAAGTGAGACTAAGAAGTTTCTCTCTAATAACTTTGAAATGAAAGATATGGGAGAAGTAAACTATATGATTGGAATAGAAATATTCTGTGACAGATCACAAGGAACGAAGAATTACATGCTTACTTATAGAAAATATGTTCATCTTGAGGTGGTTGGATATTCAAATTCAGATTTTACTGGTTGTGTAGATATAAGAAAGTCCACATTTGATTATTTGTATCTTTAGTCGGAGGAACAATATCATGGAAGAGTGTGAAGTGATAATCACATATTTTATACATTAATAAACCTTCGCTTTAAGTCATTTACACTCTCCATGTACTTAATTGATTAAGCCTGGTTATGTTTTATAAGTTTGGACTCAAATTGGACTTAATTGATTTTTTTTAGCATGATTTGGGTCTTATACTATTTCTGTATTTCCACCATATCTTAAGTTTTAGATGTGTAAAAATTATGTATCTTATCTTGTAGGAAAGATAAGAGAGAGCTCTACAACTTTCATGAAGAGCTCCAGGTAAAATATGGACATCTAGAAGAGCTAAATGGGCTTGGAAGTCAGAAAACAGGTTTTGTGACTAGAACCTGAATAGTGTACAGTAATCAAAGCATAACTCGGGCTGTAGGAACTTTTTTGTGATGAAATTTAGAGATTTAAAAGTTAAGACCCATATCTACAATTTTTATGAGAACATAAGAGCTCATTCGGACAACTTGGAGGTGATATTGGGTCTGGAAATCAAAACAAAGGTGCTGAAACTGGGCCTGAAGAGTCTGTAGTAATTGGATCATATCTTGGGCTGTAGGACGAATTTTTAGATGATCTTGGTAGTATTGGAAAGCTGAGACAAAATGCTACAACTTTTATGAAGATCACATTGCTTCATTCTGATAGCATCAATGAGATCAACACTGAATGATTTCACAGACAAAGAATCTCAATAATTTTTCACTCACCATTTGACATTTTTCACTCATTCACCCATTCATCCATCTACTCTTAATCAGCCCCCTTGTCATTTTGTATCTCTAATCCTCTATAAAAGGCACCATTGGCTGATCATTTGGTGCTCTTGGTGTTAGGCTTAGTTTTTAGAAGTTATGGTTATGCTTGTTTATTATTTTTCTTTGTTGTAATTTTCTCTTGCTCTAAATTGAAGCTATGTTCATCTTTCTCTTCTTCTCTCTTTCTTTCTTTTTATCTATGAGTAACTAAATCTTCATCTTTCTTGGGTGAAAGAGTGAAGCTCTTGGTAATGAAATAAGGTTAGATTATTCTATTTCTTGTACTTAAATAACATATTATCAAATAGACATTATATGTGTTGTATTTTGTTTCCAATCAATTTAAAAACTTTCTTTGTATAATGGAGATCTTGATTTATTGTAGACAATAGGATTGGCACAGTGAATGCTTGAACTCATTTACAAATGTTAGTAAATAATTAAAGGAATCATAATATGATTGCATATATAATTGAATTTTGAATGTTATATTTTTCGATTGGAACCTCTGTTGTGTGAGGATTTCAATTGAGTTATAAAGAGAAATAATCTTGCCTTTAATTTATTACCAAGAGTGGATCTCCTAATCCAAGCAAGTTCTTAAATTCATTTGTGAACATCTTTTATTACTTTTGGTATTGTGACAAATCATTTTCTTTCCTCAATTAATTTTTCTTCATCAATTCCCTGTGCATCGACTTCGAACTCTCGAGAAATTTATTACTTGAAACAACCTGCCCTTGGCTTTAGATCTTTAAATCCCACAATCAAGTTTTTGGCGCCATTGCTGGGGACTTGATTTGAAGTTTTAATTTATTGAGGTTCTTATTCTTTAATAAAATCTATTCTCTCTTCTCCCTCACTGGAGCAAAAGATCGGCTTGCCGATTCTTCGGTTTCTTTACTAACTCTCTAACTTTCTAAATTCTAACTTACTAACTTGCTAACATACTAACATACTAACTTTTATATTTATGTCATTTATTTATGTTTACTAACTTTTAATTTATGCTCACTAACATTCATTTTCTGCACTCTAACTTTTAATTTACGTCATTTAATTTTTGCTATCTAACTTTTTAATTTCTATTATTTATTATTGCTTTCTAACATAATGAAATAATTGTTCTTCTTCTCTTCTCTTTCGCCGGCTCTGGTGGGGCTTTGCCTCTCTCCAGTTTTCATATTTTAAATTTATTTTCTACAATTTACTTTCTACACTTTATTTTATGTATTTTACTTTCTGCACTTCCTAACTTACTAATTATTAACTCTCTAGTTATCTAACTTTTTATTTTATCAGTTATCTAACTTTTTACTTGTTAATATTTATTGGGTGGTTAGTTTATACCATATCCTTGTTAATATTTAATGGCTGGTGTAAACTGTTGACTTGTACATTATTTTTTTTATTTTAAGTCATTTATTTATACTTAATTGATATCGTGATTTAAATTTTGGTCGTTTAATTAAAATTAATCCTAGTACTTTATATATTGATTTGTTTAAATCACAATCACACATAATTAACACAATGGCTGAAAATAAAAGTGTACATGATGAACATGAAAACCAACCGTTGCGAACCATGCATGAATATTTGCAACCATCTCGAAATTTTAGTCCATCATGCTTTATCTTTCCACTCAATGCCAATAATTTTAGATTCAAGCCAGGTATGATTTCTTTACTTCCAAATTTTCATGGGTTAGAATCTGAAAGCTCATATTTACATCTAAAGAATTTAAGGAAATATGTATTACTTTCAATGACCAAAATTGCACTGAAGAGATTGTTAAACTTAAATTGTTTTCTTTTTCTTTAAAAGATAAAGCAAAATCTTGGCTTAACACTTTGAAACTAAGATCAATTGGTACATGGCAAGAAATGCAAGGTGAGTTCTTAAAGAAATTTTTTCCAATACATAAAACCAATGCTATGAAAAGACAAATCCAAATTTTTTTCCAAAATTCAAATGAAGCATATTTTCAATGTTATGAATGGCTTAAAGATTTGTTAAATTCTTGCCCACATCATGGTTTTGAAAAATGACGCACTATAAGCTTCTTTTATGAAGGTTTAACACCTGAAACTAAATAATTTGTGAAAAGAATGTGCAATGGTGAGTTTCTTGATAAAGAACATGATGAAGCTTTAGACTATTTAAACCAGTTGGCTGAAAATTCTCAGTCTTGGTATAGTACTAACTCTTCTGAAAATTCAATTAGATCTAACCTTGCAAGTGCTAATAAAAGAAAATATCACCTTAGTCAAGAGGAAGATCTAAATGCAAGGTTTGCTAGTTTGGCTAGAAAAATTGAAGCAATGGAATTAGGAAAAGCAAAAGGAATCAAATCTGTGCAAAATGAAGAAATTTGTGACATTTGTGATGACTTAGGACACTCAATACATGAATGTCCTAATATTCCTGTTTTTAAAGAAGTTACATGAGCAAGTAAATGCAATGAATAATTTTAAAAAACCATTTACTTCTTCTTTTTTAGATACATACAATCCGGGATAGAGAAATCACCCGAATTTCAGTTGGAGGAATAATAATCGGTCACAATTCGTGTAACCACCACCTCCTCAGGCACAACAGGACTCTCAAAATTCTCAAGGATATGCACCTTATGTCCCACCATATAGAAAAAACCTTGAAGAAACACTGCATGCATTCATAAAAAAGCAAGAGGCCATTAATAAAAAAAAATAATCAAACCGTGAATGACATAAAAGAAACTCTTACTAAACTTTCTTCCGCACTCACCATTCACGAGAAAGGAAAATTTCCTTCTCAACCTTAACCAAATCCTAAAGGTCGGTACAGTCTAAATGAGAGGAGTTCAGAAAATCAACAAATAAATCAAGTCAAGTCAGTGATAACTCTTAGGAGTGGAAAGATTGTTGAAAAACAAATTCCTAAATCTTGTGAGAAAGAAGATGAACCAATTCCCCAAGAAAATGAATAAGTTGACCAAAAGGAGACCAAACTCTCGCCTTCATCCCTATTTCCTCAAGCATTGAATAATCAAAAGAAATTGGACCATCACACTGAAATTTTTGAAATTTTGAAATAAGTGAAGATCAATATTCGTCTGTTAGATGTTATCAAACAAATTCTTTGTTATGCCATATATTTGAAGGACTTGTGCACTGTTAAAAGGAAACTAAATGTGAAAAAGAAAGCATTTTTGGCTGAATAGGTAAACTCCATTCTTCAAAATAATAATGCTTTGAAATTTAAAGACCCTGGTTATCCTACAATTTCATGCATTATTGGAGAATATAAAATTGAAAAAGCTTTACTTGATCTTGGTGCTAGTGTCAATTTACTTCCATATTCAGTTTATCAGCAACTCAACTTGGGTCAGTTAAAACTAATTTCTGTAACTCTTCTACTTGCCGATAGATCAATTAAAATTCCAAGAGGAATAGTAGAAGATGTGTTGGATCAAGTTGATAAATTCATATATCTTGTGAATTTTACTATCTTGGATACTGAACCTATGGTTGATAGTTGCAAGTCAATTCCTGTTATTTTAGGCCGTCTATTTTTAGCAACATCTAATGCTTTGATAAATTGCAGAAATGGAGTGGTGAAGCTAACATTTGGAAACATGACACTGGAGCTCAATATTTTTAACATGTGCAAGTAACCACAAGAAGTCTTTGATGAAAAAAAAGAAGTTGAAGGAGTTGAAGTCATTATAGATGATCATCTTCAAACAAGGAGTTCTTCTGACCCATTAGACATTTGTTTAGTCAATTCATTTAAGTCAGACATGCAATTAGAATATGATAACTCTGAAATATGTTTTTTCCTTGATTGTACACAGGTAATGGAGTACATGGGATGGAAGCTAAGATTTGAATAGCTAAAACCCATGAATGATAATGCCAATGAAAAAGTATCCACACCAGAACTAAAGTCATTACCTGCTGGGTTGAAGTACAAATTTTTAGGAGAAGAACAAAACTTTCCAGTGGCAATTTCCTCGTCTCTTGCTAAAGAACAAGAAGGTATGTTAACAGAAGTACATAAAAGGCATAAAAGGCATAAAAGTATAATTGGATGAACATTAAAGGACATAAAAGGTATTAATCCATTAATTTGTACACATAGAATACATTTAGAGGATAATGCTAAAACTTCTCAACAACCTCAAAGAAGATTAAATCCACACATGAAAGAGGTAGTTAGAGCTGAAGTCCTTAAATTGCTTGATGTTAGAATTATCTATCCCATCTCTAATAGCCAATGAGTAAGCCCTACACAAGTTGTGCCTAAGAAATCTGGAATAACAGTGGTTGAAAATGATAAAGGTAAATTAATACCTACGCGAGTCTCATCTAGTTGGCGTATGTGTATTGATTTTAGAAAATTAAATGCTGCTACTAGGAAAGATCATTTTCCTTTGTCATTTCTTGATCAAATTCTAGAAAAGGTAGCAAGACATCCATACTACTGTTTTCTTTATGATTTTTCGGGTTATAATCAAATACCAATTGTATTCGAAGATCAAGAAAATATCACTTTTACATGTCTATTTGGTACTTTTGCATATAGAAGAATGCCTTTTGGCCTTTATAATGCTCCGGCAACATTCCAAAGATGCATGTTAAGCATTTTTAGTGACATGATTGAGCATTATTTAGAGGTTTTCTTGAATGACCTGACAATTTTTGGAGATTCTTTTGAAAATTGTCTTGATAATTTAGAAAAAGTTCTTAAAAGATGTGAAGAAAAAAGATTTGTGTTAAATTGAAAAAAAATGTCATTACATGGTTAACTCATTAATAGTATTAGGTCATGTGTTATCTATTAAAGGAATTGAAGTTGATAAGGCCAAAGTTGAATTAATTGCTCATTTGCCTTCCCCAAAAACAGTCAGAGAAGTTCATTCATTTTTAGGACATGCAGGATTTTACAAAAGATTCATTAAGGACTTTAGTGCTATATCTAGACCATTATGTAATCTTCTGTTGAAAGATGCACCATTTGATTGGACTCAAGAATGCCAAAAATCTTTTAAAAATTTAATTGGTCTTCTGACATCTGCTCCTATCATGCAATCTCCTGATTGGTCTTTGCCTTTTGAGTTGATGTGTGATGCTAGTGATTTGTTGTTGGCGTTGTTTTAGGCCAAAGAAAGGAAAGTAAACCTCATGTGATTTGTTACACAAGTAGAACTTTAAATAGTGCATAAATGAATTACACCACTACTGAAAAAGAACTACTTGATGTAATTTTTGCATTGGACAAATTTCGATTTTACTTAATTGGTTTTTCTATTGAGATTTTCATCGATCATGCTATTGTTAGATATTTGATGTCTAAGCAGGATGCCAAACCAAGATTGATACAGTGGATCTTGTTGCTTTAAGAATTCAACATCACAATAAAAGATAAGAAATGAGCTAAAAATGTTGTCGCTGATCATTTGTCTAGACTTACAATAGGCTCACCTTTTGATAGCACACCCATCAATGATTCTTTTCCCGATGAATTTTTATTTTCTGTCAATTCCATGCCTTGGTTTGCTAACATAGTCAACTTTCTTGTAACAGGAAAGATGCCGCCTCAATGGACGCACCAAAATAGGAAGAAAGTTTTGACAGAGGTGAAAATTTTTATTGGGATGACCCATACTTGTTCAAATATTGTTCTGACCACATCTTTCGGAGATGTATGCCCGATAATGAAGTAGGTAGT
This sequence comes from Ormosia emarginata, assembly GCA_029884605.1. Lineage (NCBI taxonomy): Eukaryota > Viridiplantae > Streptophyta > Magnoliopsida > Fabales > Fabaceae > Ormosia > Ormosia emarginata. Next base: position 24,234,844 of record JAQQTP010000062.1, on the reverse strand, counting down.
GTCATTAAATTTTGTCACTCAGAAGCATGTGGAGGTCATTTTTCTTCAAAGAAAACAACTACGAAAATCTTGCAGTGTGAATTTTATTGGCCTACTTTATTTAAGGACTGCTATATTTTTTACAAAAGTTGTGAAAATTGTCAAAAGATGGACTCAATTTCAAAAAGAAACATGATGCCTCTGAACCCCATCATTGAAATTTTTTATTGTTTGGAAATTGATTTCATGGGCCCATTTCCATCCTTATTTGGATTTGTGTATATTTTGGTTGTAGTTGATTATGTCTCAAAATGGATTGAGGCGATTTCATGCCGACACAATGATCATAAAACTATTCTCAAATTTTTAAAAGAAAATATCTTGTGTCGATTTGGAATCCCTCGGGCTATCATCAGTGATGGGGGAACACATTTTTGCAATAAACCATTTAAATCTTTAATGAAGAAATATGATATTACACACAAAATTGACACGTCTTATCACTCTCAGACAAGTGGACAGGTTGAATTGGCAAATAGGGAGATTAAACAAATTTTAGAAAAAATGGTTAACCTAAATTGTAAAGATTGGTCTTTAAGACTAAACGGTGCACTTTGTGCTTACCGTACTGCTTTTAAAACATCTTTGGGCATGTCATCCTATCGGTTAGTCTATGAAAAACCTTGTCACTTGCCTGTAGAATTGGAACATAAAGCATTTTGGGTCATTAAAGCTTTTAATCTAAATCTTGATGATGCTTGCAAGATACGAAAATTTCAATTAAATGAACTTGAGGAATTGAGAAATGATGCATATGAAAACTCAAAGATTTATAAAGTTAGAACAAAAACTTTTCATGACAAGATAATTTTGAGAAAATCTTTTGAAATTGGTCAAAAAATTCTGCTTTATAATTCTCGTCTGCACCTATTCCCTGGAAAATTGAGATCTAGGTGGAGTGATCTTTTTGTTGTCAAACATGTGTATCCTCATGAGGGTATAAATATTGAGAATCCTAAAAATGGTAATGTGTTCAAAGTCAATGGACAAAGACTCAAACTATTTCTGGAAAACTAAGTTGATGAAGTAGAATTCATCTCTCTTTCTGATCCTTGTTATGAATAGAATTTATTCGAATTTTGTTGCCTTGTTTTGGCAATTCTTTGTGCTACCAGTTAAGTAGCGGATAACGGTACTTCGTGATTCTCAAGTTGGTTTGTTTTTTAATTTCCCAAAATAACTGAATCCTTTTTCTCCTTTAAAATGGATGTCATTCTTTCAAACCTGAGAAAACATTTTCCTTCTCTCCCTCAAAATGCTCTGACAAAAATCTACAAAGTTAGATGTGAAAGATTAAGACTGTTAATGCACAAGAGTATGCCAAAAGAGGTGTGCTGGATAACTGAAGCAAAGGTCCGACTAGCATGTGAGTCTTCAATTTCATTTGACTCATACATGCTAGGTCTTGGAAGAAGTTCATATTCTAAAAAGAGAAGAGCAAAAAGGTTACAAGTCTGTCACAAATGTGCATGATGGAATTATAATAAGCGATGTTGTTCTTTGGGGATGATTTCTGCAAATAGAGAAGATATAATTTTCTTCATTAAGAATGAACTGAGTAAGGAGTTATTAGATGATATCTTATTGATTGTTGAGACGCATTCTTGTGGATTTGTGCATCGTGAACTTCTTAATTTGTGGAATCTCTTCAAGGATGAATAAAAACGCTACAGTCTTAGGAATTTGACTCTAAAAGACCCTGTTTGTCAATTTATAAGAAAATTGGATAGGAAGCTTATCCTCGACTCATAGAAGGCGTTACTAGACGTGAAACTAGAGACGGATATGAGCCATATCCACAACAATCTGTATATATTATCTTCATCTTCTTCATGTTTTCTTAAAAAAAATGTTTGAATAAGGGCGATCCGGAAGGAGTACCATGACTTTAATTAGTTGTGGAGCCCCAGCCTTTGGCTGACCCATCATTGACTCGGGTGGACCTTTGCACGCTAGTCCTTAAAAAAGGTTCATGTACCATGCTCTGTAGAAAACCACACCCCATAACCTAATGATTACCATCTAGGCACTGTAGAGTTGATGAACAGGCAGAAGTGTCTCATTTTGGTTATTAGTGAGAAGTAACTCGCGGCTGCCAAAGCGTATGAGGCATCTGAGCTTAATCCTCTCTTTTATTAGAAGGGGCTCTCAGCGCCCTGGGATGGGACATTCTGGATCTTAGACATTACGGGTTTCATATTTTAGCATCTTTATTGATGTTATGAGCCTAAGTATGAGCTCTCCAAGTTCTAGACTCAGGATGGAAACCCACAATGGTTTCTTCTTTCTCTTTTCTTCGAATAAATGGACATGAGTATCTACTGCACTGGTGACATGCAGTATAAAGATATGTCACTATTGCACTCATGACACGCAGTATAAAGATACGCCATGAAAATTGTACATAAAGGTATGTCATCATTTGCTATTATATTTCTTTTATCTTTGTATGATTTTGCTGTATTTTGATTTTGGACAGACGATCCTTTGAGCAGGGTCCTTCAGGGGTTTCTAGACTTCTTTACCTTGATGGTTTTCTTGAAGTAAAAAACAAAAAAAATAAAAAAAAAAAAAAAAAGATTATGTGTTTCTTAATTTCAAACTTTTCTGACAACAACCAACCTACCCTTATAGGTGCTATTATTTCCCTTTCCATTCTTTTTCCTATTTAAACACTTCATTTGCTCCACTTTCCTCTAACTCAGAATCATTCAGAGAGAAATGTGAGTATAGAGATGGAAGGTATTTCTGTTTGTCAACTTAAAAATATCTGTGTATTTTGTGGGTCTAAGTATGGAAAAGGTTTAGAGTTTGTAAACGTAACTACCACTCTTGATCGATCACTTGCTGCGAGAAAAATTCATCTTGTATATGGGGGAGGTTGCCTGGGTTAATGGGGGTTGTATCACTTACTGCATATATAAGAGGCAGTCAGGTTTTAGGTGTCATTCCTAGACCTTTAGCTCAATAGAACATCACTGGAAAGACAATTGGAGAGGAACTTAAGGTATCATCAATGCATGAACGAAAGAAGATAATGCTTGAAAACTTTGATGCATTCATTACCTTACCTGGTGATTTTGGTACCTTGGAAGAAGTTTTTCAAATTGTCTCTTAGGTCCAACTGAACATTCACCATAAACCTATAGGTTTGTTGAATGTAAATAATTTCTTTAATATTTTATTACTTTTTCTTGACCATGTTGTGGAACAGAAATTTATCACACATTTGGCAAGACAACTTCTTATCTCTGCTTCCACTATTGATGAGTTGATTGATAAATTAGAAGTTTTTGTTCATAAACCTGACCCAACAATAGCTCAGATAGATTGGTCAGCAGGAAGCAGTGAGGGAAGCAGGATGAAAAGAAAGCCAGATTTGACACTTCGTTTATAGCTTTCCTTTACTTTTGATTTTATTTATCGTATTTTGTTTCTGTTTAAATTTGTGTCAGATTTCTCTAACAGGTAATATCTTCTATCATTTACTCATCTATATTTTAACATTGAGGACAATGTTGTGATCTGGTTAGGGGGGAAGGATAGTTGACCCAAAAAAAAAATTCTTTTTTGGGAAGCATGATATGATTGTCATGGACTTACTAAACCAATGAATGATGGCAGACTAAGGAGTAATTTTACTCCTGAGTAAAGGAAGTATGTTTAGTGATATAACTGTCAGAAACCTATTCTTAGTAAAACCAATTAAGGATGGCAGAGTAAGGAGTAAATTTTGCCTTGGAGGTAAGTTTACTCTTGAGATGCATCTTAGTTGAGGAGATAATTATTTTGTGTAGAAGTAGCAAATGGATTCTTGAATCTTAGCATAAATTGTCTTCTTTCTTAAAAATCACAAGTTTGGATATGAATGTTGATATGGTGAATTGAGAATGATAGAAATATACCTTGTGAGATTTTGAGCCTATTGATAAATGAATTGAACATTTGTACCATTCTCTTCTTTCCTATGTGATTTTCACTCATGCAATTGTTACTCTAAAACTTGCTTTGATTCTTTTTTAGGCTACATTTTCACATACATATATAAATATGATTGAGGCATTTTGAAATAACTACTTTGACCAAATAACCATCCTTGTATATTTTCACTTGTGTAACCCCTTTGAGCTTATTTGACAATTCTTTATTTTTAGCTCATTACGTGCCTTCAAAAAAATAAAAAGAGAAAAAAAAGAAAAAAATGTTTTACCCAACCTTAAGGAATAAGAGAGCATTGACTTTGTTCTTGAATAAGTGTGGGGGTGTGTGTGCAAAAAGATCCAAAAAAAAAAGAAACTGACCACCATTGCAATCAAAGGATTATCAGATGTTAGAATAAAGGTGGATGCTTGGAAACAACAGGAAGAAAAGGAGAAGGTTCTAGTCTAACAATGAATTCAAGTCACCAATTTGGGATTGATCTTCAACAAAACATTAGTCAAATATTGGTGATTATCCTTTATGATGAATGTTCTCAAACATTTTCTCCACTCTAACTGTACCATAATGCTTTTTTATTCTCTTTGGTATTTATCTTCTCTTATCCCTATTATCCTCTCTCCTCTACCATGACCTCATTACAACCTTGAATAAAGTCCTCTTGATTTTTGTTTGCATGTGTTTTGAGTAGCGGAGAAGTAGAAGATAAGCAAGCTTATAGTAGTGCAATTGTTCATGGGTTAAATAGAGTGAAATACTTACCTTTTAAACACTTGAGAGATTAAGAGTGAATTCTGTGAGGATCTATCATTCTTGATTCATTCTTTTCAACTGAAGTTTCCTTGCTTGTTGGTTTGAAATGTGAAGAAATGTTACCTCATTAATGCTTTGATCCTTTGAATTTCTAGTTGCTCTTCTTGCTTCATCGAGTCTTTTAAGCTTTTGAGTCTATGTCATTTTTCTTTGTTTCCTAACTTTGGTCTTATGTGTTTTGCCCAGGAGTGCAAAAAGCTAAGCATGGGGAAATTTGATAATCACATATTTTATACATTAATAAACCCTCATTTTTATTAATTTACACTCTCTATGTACTTAATTGATTAAGCCTGGTTATGTTTTGTAAGTTTGGACTCAAATTGGACTTAATTGATTTTTTCAGTATTATTTGGGTCTTACACTGTTTCTGTATTTCTGTCATATCTTGAGTTCTAGATATGTAAAAATTATGTATCTTATCTTGTAGGAAAGATAAGAAAGAGCTCTACAACTTTCATGAGAGCTCCAGGTAAAATATGGACATCTAGAGGAGCTATATGGGCTTAGAAGTCAGAACACAGGTTTTGTGGCTGGAACCTGAACAGTGTGCAATAATCATAGCATAACTCAGGCTGTAAGAACTTTCTTGAGCTAAAATTTGGAGATTTGAAAGTTAAGACCCATATTTACAACTTTCATGAAGAATATAAGAGCTCATTCGGATAGCTTGGAGGTGCTATTGGGTCTGGAAGTCAAAACAGAGGTACTGAAATTAGGCCTGAATAGTCTGCAGTAATTGGGTCAATTCTTGGGCTGTATGATGAATTTTTGGATGATCTTGGTGGCATTGGAAAGTTGAGACAAAATTCTACAACTTTCATGTAGACCACATTGCTTTATTCTGATGGCATCCATAAGATTAGCACTGAATGATTTCATAGAGAAAGAATCTCAATAATTTTTCACTCACCAACTCACCATTTGGCATTTTCCATTCATTCACCCACTCATCCACCTACTCTTAATCAGCCCCTTGTCATTTTGTATCCCTAATCCTCTATAAAAGGCACCATTGGCTGATCATTTGGTGCTCTTGGTGTTAGGCTTAGTTTTTAGAAGTTATGGTTATGTTTGTTTATTGTTTTCCTTTGTTGTAATTTTCTCTTGCTCTAAATTGAAGCTATGTTCATCTTTCTCTTCTTCTCTCTTTCTTTCTTCTTATCTATAAGTAACTAAATCTTCATCTTGCTTGGGTGAAAGAGTGAAGCTCTTGGTAATGAAATAAGGTTAGATTATTTTATTTCTTGTGCTTAAATGATATATTATCAAATGAACATTATATGTGTTGTATTTTGTTTCTAATCAATTTAGAAACCTTCTTTGTATAATGGAGATCTTGATTTATTGTAGACAATAAGATTGGCACAGTGAATGCTTGAACTCATTTACAAATATTAGTAGATAATTAAAGGAATCATAATATGATTGCATATATAATTGAACTTTGAATGTTATATTTTTCGATTGGAACCTCTGTTATGTGTAGATTTCAATTGAGTTATAAAGAGAAATAATCTTGCCTTTAATTTATTACCAAGAGTGGATCTCCTAACCCAAATAAGTTCTTAAATTCATTTGTGAATATCTTTTATTACTTTTGGTATTGTGACAAATCTTTTTCTTTCCTCAATTAATTTTTCTTCATCAATTCCCTGTGGATCGACCTCGAACTCCCGAGAAATTTATTACTTGAAACAATCTGTATTTAGGTTTGCATCTTTAAATTCCGTAATCATGAAGCAATCATTTATTGTTGCATCCACCATGAAGCTAAATTTGTGGCATGCTTTGAGGTTATGGTTCAAGCTAAGTGGTTGTGGAACTTTATTTCAAGACTTGGAGTAGTCAATAATATTGTCAGGTTACTGAAAATTTATTGTGATAATTCTACAGTTGTCTTTTTTTCTAAAAATCACAAGTATTCTAAAGGTGCTAAACATATGGAATTGAAATACTTTACCATTGAAGAAGAAGTTCAGAAACATAGAGTGTCAATAGAGCACATTAGCACTGACTTTATGATTGCTGACCCTTTAACAAAAGGGTTACTGCCAAAAACATTTAGTGGGCATGTTAAAAGTATGAGCATTACTACCAAGTAGGCATTATTATAAATTATGTTAATGGTTATGTTTTATGTGCTTTGACACTTTGAGCTCATGAATGAATATGTTTCTATCTAACCTGTTTTTCAAGTTTGTATACATGATTGAATATGAATGATGATAACAAGTTCTATATTTAATAGAGACATTATTGTTGGACCAATTATGTACTTCCCATTTATAGGTCATGTCAAGGAAAAGACTAACTTTGTAGTACATTGAAGAGACTATGTCGATTAAATGATATACGACCGTCATGACTCGTGTTATTTTTTATACTTGGTCATAATGAATTATGTATCCAATGTAAAGAAGAGTTTGACTATATATATATGAATTTATATTATATTTTGATAGACTTATCAAACTATAAAGAAAGTAATGTCACATGAGCTAAGGGAGAGAATGTTAGATTAAATGTCTCATGTGATGGGCATATCACTTATTTTATTAGTTTGATAAGTAATTAAATTAAGTTAATAGGTTAAACTCTTATTGAGTAAAGGAAAAAGGTAGCTTTATAATTATAGTAATTGTCAACTTGATGGAAGTTAATAGTATTTAAGAAACAATTTCTACATTAAATTCAAGGTCCTGTTCCTAGCTGTAAAGGGTTTCTTCTTCCCTTATCATCACTAAATTATAAAAAGACAGAAAAGAAAGGCAAATGAATAGAAAGTGAGTTTTAGGATTTCTCTAACACTCTTGGAATATAGTTTGCTCTTTGTTCATGGATAAAGGTTAGTACCTTCACACATTCTTATTTGTGGGAATAATGAATTTTAAGATCTTTATATTTTAATGATAGTTTTTTGTATTAAGATTCTTAGGAAAACTACAAATTAACATCATTTGCACTGAGAGTTCATTAATTCCAGTTCTTGATTTAAGGATTTACTAAATAGTGCTTTACTGTGAGAGTTTGTGATGGTAAAGGGAACTCGACTCACACGTTAGGAGGAATGCAAGGAGGTTATAATGGGATTATAGCAGATTCACATATAATTCCAAAATTCATAACAATTCATGGGAGCTCAGATCGTAGACTTTCAAATATTTCAAGGTGTCATGGAGAAAAGAATGGCTATGATGGAGGCAGTGTTGAAGAGTATAGCCAGGGATTAGCAAAATGGTTCCAATAACAATGAGAATGGTGGAAAATTCATGAATGATAGTGCTAAGCATTCTGATTCAATTCTAGATTTGAATGTAGAAGATGACACTAGAATAAGATTCTGATTCCATAAATGAGTTAAGGTGGAAATGCCATTTTTTGATGATGAAGGAGTAGAGGAGTGGATTTTCAAAGCCAAGGAGTTTTTTTTTTTTAGATTTATGATGTGCCAATAGATCAGAGGATCAAGATTGCGTCATTTCACCTCACTGGCCCGACCTATGCTTGGTGTAGGTGGAATGAGATTAACCAGATCCAGTATACATGGGGAACCTTCTTGGAAGCCTTGCAAGTGAGATTTGGAACTAGCTTGTAGTTCCATGATCCAAAGATTGTGTGGAAAGAGTTGAAGTAAACAACAACAGTAGTTGAGTATCAAGCTCAATACGTGGAGCTATCTAATAAGGTAACAAGACAAACCAAATCCTAACCAGTAGCATTATTTGTTGTTGAATTGCATTATGATTTGAAGAATGAACTATTGCTAGCTAGACCAACATCATATATGCATGTTGTATCCTCTGCAAAGTTGCATGAGCAAAGGCAGGTAGCTTTGCAATTACTTGTGAGGTTAGCATCACCCAAGAGTTGGGGATCTAGTTACATTAGAAGTGGAAGTGGCTTAGGTCAAACCACTGAACTTAGTATTGCTAAACTTACTGGTTATAATTATACATCTAAGATACAATCAGGAGGTAGTGCCAGTAATTCTAAAAACTTGTTGGGCAACCCACAAGTGCACAAGTTGAACAAGTAATAGTGTAAGTGAAGAGTGTTGTGTCCTAAAGGATTGGGGTGTGTGAATATGTTACCAATTAGTTAATTACTTTAATTTGGCTTAAGTACCACAAAATTGAGAACAAGGAAAATTGTAATTAATAAAAGTATCTACACACAACACACCAAAACTAAAGAGATATCAATGGTTTGAAAAACCTAGGGGGTCTTTATTCACCTACTACTTCACTTGGATACATGCAATTTCCAAGAATTCATATTAATGCCTAGGTTTTGTTAGCCAATACTGTCTTTTAGTTAAATGCATATGTCTAGGTCAATTAAATGTGTCATTGCCTACCCCACTATATGTCCATAGTGATTTAGCATAATAACACTCATTAAGATTAAGTATTGAACACATGTTATGCAAGGCTAATGGGTAGGTGTCCATTTCATTGGCTAATCAACACACCAAACCCATGTAAGTGTGACTGAACAAACATCATCCATATCAAGTCCAAGTTTCCAAATCCTTATATCTAGTTCATTTGAAAACACCTATATCATGCAATTGATGATTAAGCAATTACAAGCATTAAGCATAAATATGAATGAATAAACCATAACATTAACGTAGAATATTATTCAAGATCCATAGTGGGATCTAAAATATCCTCTAGTTATAAATTCAAAAACCCATGAAAATCAAGGAACCCAAAACTACAAAGAGATTTATTTAAAGATAACAAGATTAAGGAAAATAGAGGAGGAGATAGAACTAGAGTGGATGAGTGATAATCACATATTTTATACATTAATAAACCCTCATTTTTATCATTTAGACTCTCTATGTACTTAATTGGTTGAGTTTGGTCATGTTTTGTAAGTTTGCCTCAAATTGGGCCTAATTGATTTTTTCTAGCATTAATGAGTTTTGACGTTGTTTCTGTATTTCAGCCATAACTTGAGTTTTAGATATCTAAAAATTATGCATTTTACCTTGTAGGAAAGCTGAGAGGAAGCTCTACAACTTTGATGAGAGCTTGGAATCTCAATCGGATGTCTAGTGGACCTAATTGGGCCTGGAAGTCAGAACACGAATTCAGAGACCCTTTGATATTATTTTGTGTATAACTTGAGTTATAGACCTCCAAATTGCATGGGGTTTAGGCCCAATTACTCATAATGGACCTAGCTTTGTAAATAATGGGATTCTAATGATGTCAGGCCAAAATAGGAGTTATTTTATAGTAGTGAAGCAGAAATCCGAGACTACTTCATTACACATTTTTCTTACCTTTTTCTCTAAAACTCTCTTCCTCTCCCTTCTCTCTAGATTTTTGTTTTCTTTCTTTTCTTTTTCGTTGTTCTCCCATTCTCATGGAGGACTAAACTTTTGTAATCAATTAGGAATTCTTGAAGAAATTATGGTTTGGATTCTTGAGATCTTGGTTCTATTTTTGTGTTGAATTGTATTTGGATTCCTTTTCTTCTTCTTCTTCTTCTTCTTCTTCTTCTTCTTCTTCTTCTTCTTCTTCTTCTTCTTCTTCTTCTTCTTCTTCTTCTTCTTCTTCTTCTTCTTCTTCTTCTTCTTCTTCTTCTTCTTCTTCTTCTCCTTCTTCTTCTTAATCTTGAATGCATGGATTTATGATTGATTGATCTGAATTAATCATGAATTTGAAGAGGTTAGGTTACTGATTTGTGCTTAGGTTAATTGAATTTGGTTATTAAATTATTCTTCTTCTTAATCTTGAATGCATGGATTTATGATTGATTGATCTGAATTAATCACAAATTTGTAGAGGTTAGGTTACTGATTTATACTTAGGTTAATTGAATTCGGTTATTAAATTAATATAGATCTAACATGAGTTGTGCGATTGCAAATTTGTATGTCAATTGTTAATTGAATTCTAGATGCTTATCTAGTATGAACTCTGGATTTGATGCAGAAATTTCAGTTGAATCCAAAATAACCATTCAAATGCACTTCAAATGTTTATTGAAAGATCTATGATGGAATCTACCCAATTTCGAATAGGTTTCTGAATTGATTGCTCTTTTAATTGAATTTCTCTCTTTAATTCTGTTATTTATATATTCTGAGTTCTCAAATCCATCTCCCCAACTTTAGCTTGATTTGATCAAATTGCATTTACAATCATTGAGAGACGATCTGGTGTTGTTTTCTATGCTACAAGCCGTAGGCATAACTTGGTTGCAATTTTGATTGAGTTTGGCACTTAGTCAATGAGCTTGTGGATTGAGTCTCCTCCTCTTCCTTGAGCCTTGATCTTCTATTTTGAGTGATTTCTCTCTAGCTTTGGATCTCACAAAAACTATAGCATCTCTCTCTGAGCATCTCTCTCTAATTTGGGGGGCTAAAACACAAAATAGGTATCTTATTACACAATATGGGTCTAAAAATACAAGAAAAAATACAGATCCAGGTTGATTAACCTCACCTAGGCCTGATTGAGCCAAGCCTAAGCATGGAAAAACTAGTACAAGTGGTGGTTATCTCCATGCTTAGGCCTGACTAAGCTGGGCCTAGGCGTGGAGCTCTCTTGTCTTTGAGCTCTCTATCAGCTACAAGGGCCATGCCTAGGTGTGGTCCTTTCTAGTCCAAAAATGCCTATCGACTGCCACTACTACGCCTGGGCATGGGCATGGCTTTCTAGACTAATCCTCATTAATTTTTTCCTTCTTCATACACTTAGATCTCGTAGTCTACTTGCTTGGTTGTTCTTATGGTCTATGATTTAGGCAATCCTGCAAAACAACACTAGAAGATTACATAAGGATCTCTAGTTTGTGAAGTAATTCAAATTTAAACATTAATGAACCTAATTATGACTAATTTGGATAAAAAAGGAATTGTAAGCTCAAAATCTCAAAAATGAGTATATAATCTATTAAAACCATGAAAAACTTGAACTACCAAATGAATTAACAACCTAAAGAGAAGGATAATAACTCCATTTCCTATAGTTATCAAAACCTAGCTATGAATAATTAGAATCCAAACTAGAATCCTTCGTTTAAAAGATTATATGCAACATAACTAAGGTAGAAAGGAGAAAAGAGATTGTGCTACTATTGTGATGAGAAGTACACACCCTCACATAGATGCAAGTCAACTTGCTTATTATACTAGAATTTTAGTTCAAAGCTAAAATATAATAATCCAAAATTCTTTGATCAATTTAATCTCAAATTATGACATGCACAAATAATATATATTAAGTCATACGATTACTTGGAAAAGATGATGATGAGGTAGTCATGATTGAAATGATCACGAACTGTGAAGGAAAGAAGAGTTATTCCTATCTTATAGTAGTCTCTCATGTGTTAGTGTCAATGAGACAACTGTACATATTAGAGTGGTTAGGAATAGGGGTCACTTCATATTTATATATCTATATCAGAGTAGGCTAAACCTACCGATCATAGTAAGTCCACACATAGGACCCAATAACAAAATCCACCTATGAGTAGTGCTTAGTAACAATAGGCCTAATAACAATATTGATAACAATTTGGACTAAAGAACATGCTCTAACAATTTTGATATCCAATTAATCTAGGTTTTATAAAATTGTAATATGATTTATGTTAGTCTAGATAAAATTATTCTAACATTCTCCCACTTGGACGACATAAGTCATATTATTTTATTTTAATAAGAAAATAATTCTCCAGATTAATCAAACAACATGTGACTACAATAAGATGTCAAAATCAAGCTATCATTCTCAACTAAAAGATCAAATACGAGACTATAAGCACCTCAATAATGTATAAATACTTGATAGGAGTACTGATATTATACATGCAAGATGCTCATATTTCGATAACCAAACAAAAGTGACATATGGGTAAATGGAAAGCACAACAAAATTGCACGTCAATATGTGATCAAAGTGCAACTCCCAACAAAATGGCTCAAGCATCTGACCAAGATGCTTGATGAGATTTAACAATATTATCTCATCACAACAACCAAATAAGACTGAGTCTAAAATGTCTCCACAATATGTCATAACATAAATAATATTGTGCAGAATAAAGATAATATTATTAGCATTGTATGGCAATGACAACAATAGTAATACAATCATTTAAGGTCTCACGACACAACCAATATGAGTACTACAAAACCATGAAACAAACTCTACTAATCCAAAAGATCAAAAAAGATCTCTCTTTGCAGCTTGCCAATGAGCCATATTAACTTTGCTTAAATATCTCCTAAGTATACTAACAACAAAGACAATACTATGATGTGTACAAACTTGAGCGTACATGATGCTGCTAACAACATAAGCATATAAGATCTTCTCTATTTCAATAGTTTGTTTATCATTAAGAGGACATCGAGAATTAAACAACCTCTAACCTTTTTGAAAATGTGAAGTACAGAAATTACAATATTTTATATTAAGTCAATTCAAAATCATTTAAATATAATCTTTTGAGACAATCCATGAATACCATGATATTTATCAAGGTGAATCTCAATTCTTAAAACGAAAGAGGCATCACTAAGAACCTTTTTGTCAAAATGTACTATCAACATCTACTCCATCTCATATACAAAATCAATATCATCAATAGCCTAAAGTATACCATAAATATATATAAGACAAGAACAATGAATTCATTCTCAATGATCTATTGATTAAATTTACATCTAAGTTGAAGCCATTTTATAAGACTAAATCTCTACCCTTGATTTAATTTCAATCCAACTTAATTGATGGTGGATATCCAAACCACCAATGTTAACTTAACGAAGATAGAATTTTATTTTTATCCGTTATATATTATATTTACCGTATTTTTATAACTAGCTATTTTCTAAAACTATTTCCAGATTCAAGTTTAGTAAGAAATAGGAATAGAATCATAATATAAAGAAACTTTTAAATTACTAAAGTGAACAAGTGGCTACAACTGTCCATAATAGAAACTAAAACCAAATTCCTTCTTATAGAAGGCACCTAAACAATGTTCTCTTAAAACTAAATAATGTTCAGTACATAACCTCTAAGAAATAACTCATATATGTTCTACTTTGACACTAGCACTATTTTCTACTTTGATCATCAACTCCCTTTCACTCGGTCTTCTCTTGCTTTTGAACTCCTTTCTTCTTCTTAAGCCAATTCTTAAAGTTCAAACAATCAGCTCATTAATACTCCACTCCTTTTTTAAGCATGGTAAGAAGTCATCCAAATATCAAAATTAGTCAGAAGTACTCAAACATTTGCCATGTTAGAAGAACCTCCCCTAACTCCACTTTCATGGACTTCAACTTGTTGTATTAGCTCACAAGCTCCATGACATGTTCACAAACACCAAAATCACCCTCATACTTAGTCTTTGTCAACATAGAGAGGTAATTGATCAAACTTCTTGAATTTATCACCAACAAACTTCATAAATTCCTTAGCATTATCAAATTCAGAAATGCTCTCTTTAATAATTTTATTCATACTATACTTCATGGTTTTCAAGCTAACTTTATTGGAATGAGTCCACCTTTCATGTTTCGTCCTAACTGTAGCGGAAGAAATATTTGTGGGATTCAGAGGCTCATCCTTAGTGAAAGCATAGTTTCACAAATCTTACCCAATCCTCATAATTTGTCTCATTTAGTTTTGTCAAAGCATTTGTTTGCTTAGAAATCGATATATTAAAGGGATTTTTTTTTCTTCAAGTAAATTAGTATTATAAAATTGAACAAATAACCACAATGGAGCTCTCATATATAGTTGTAATCCTGCCTAAGGATTCCGAATTATAACACATGAGTAGACTCTTACTAACATTAAAATCATGTCCATGAAGCAAGTACTAAGAGGATACTAAAAACTTTAAGAACACAACTTTTAATGCTTTTAACTAATCAATAGAAATTATATTAAAAATTATGCCATAAATCTAATACCGAGAGGATACTGAAAAGTCTAAGGATGCAACTTTTAATCCAGTTAACAATTACTAGGAATTATATAAATGAAGACAAACCGATAGGATAAATGCATCATTCAAACATAATCCCCAATGCAATATTATGACAACATTATTAACAAAATGACACATCAACATATTTGGTCCCATGAAGACGAGCTCACAATTATGCAAAGTGTCCCAAAGCAGTATCACAATCTTTAAAATATAAACTCTCATAATTAAAGTGCATAAAAAAATAACAAGATATGACAATATATAACATATTGTGTAACATTTTGTGTACAAAAGACATTGAAAATTATTTAAGTGATCAAACAATATTAAGTCTGAAAGTACAAAATATAAAAATACCAAGATATGTTCACAATCATGCATGAAAAATTTCATGTCAAAACTCAAGAGTATCATACAATTTTTAACATTATGCAATATTATATACACACAACATAGCATCAAAATTATTTAAATAATTAAATGACACTAAGTCCAAGAGTGTGCAATATATATGATCTATAGTAGCATCATAATAATGCACAAAAATTTTCAAGTCCAAAAATGGAGAGTATCACACATTTTTGACTATTTTAAATCTAAAAAATACAAATAAATAATCTTAGCCTTCAAAAATATAATTAAAATTTACAAAAAAATAATAGAGAATGTGTGAAGCATAGTGAAAAAAACAGAATTGAAAAAACACTTTTCTTCAATTCACACTCTCTTGCACTCTTCGAACATGAGAGTAGGCTGAGAAAAGACCAGCTTCTTCCCTACCCGAATTCTACAATTGGGTCGTTTGACCTAGTTCATGACTCAGTTCGTGGTGTGATGGGTCATTTGCGATATTTCTCTCATTTCTAATTCATTTTGCACGATCCTTATGCTGTTGGGTTCAGAATTTAGAGATCTATAAAAACCCCTCTATCAATTTTGAAATTTTTGCACAAAAAATTATGGTTGCTTGAGCTAAATCCGAAGGGGTTTTCATGGTGTTTTCACAATTTCTTCATTAATACACATAAGTTTTACGTGATATTTGTGTCTATGAATCTAGAAAAAAGAGATCTATGAAGAACCCCATACTAATTTGTATAATTGATCAATAAAATCTCCAAATCACAAAATTGGGATATGTTAGTGTTCTTTGTAGTTTTTCATGAAATTCTCTTTGAATTCTAATTCGTTTGATACAATCTATATGTCTTAAAACTCAGGAAATCCCAATCTAGAAAAGTCTTCACTTAATTTTTTGAAATGAATTAAACAAAAGAAATTTGAATTTCACAACAAAGTTTTTGGATTTCCTTATATTATGCCTCATACAAATCTTTTCCAAAAAATAAAATTGTCATCCATAATTAAGATTAAACTAGGTCTGATATCAATTGCTGGAATTTTAGTACAAAACTAAAACATAATAATCCCAAATTCCTTGATCAATTTAATCCCAAATTATGACATGTACAAATAATGTAAATTGAGTCATAGGGTTACTTGGAAAAGATGATGATGGGCAACCATGATTGAAGTGATCACGAAAAGTGAGGGAGAGAAGAGTTGTTACTATCCCACAGTAGTCGCATATGCGTCAATGTCAATGGAGGCAACCATATGTACTAGAATAGTTAGGAATATGTATCTCTTCTTGTATATATTTCTATATCACAGTGGGTTAAACCTACCCATCATAGTAAGCCTACACAACAAAACCCACTAATGAGCAGTGTTTAGTAACAATAGGTCCAATAACAAAACCTACTAATGAGCAGTGTTTAGTAACAATAGGTCAAATAACAATAAATCGCTATTTGAGCTAAACAACATGCTTTAATAATTTTGACATTCAATTAATTTAGATTTTTTAAAATTGTAATATGATTCATGTTTGTCCATATAAAATTATTCTAACATATTATTGGTAAGAGATGAAGATATGACAAAAATTTTATAGGAGTAGAATGGAAGTCTAGAGAAGGATGAGATTCCAGAATAGCAGGTGAATGAGGAAGAACTAATTCCTAAAATCAGTCTGAATGCCCTTGCTGGCGAGTATCGCCCTAGCACTCTCATATTACAGGGTTACCGTAAGGGGGAACATGGTCAAAATCTCGGTGGACAGTGGCAATGAACATAATTTCATCAAGGAAGTTATAGCAAAAAGGTTGGCAGTGACTAAAGAAGCAATAACGCCTTTTAAAGTGTATATTGGAAAAGGCAAATATTTGCTTTGTGAAGCTAAGAGTGAGCAGTTTTAGCTAGATTTTTTTATTTTTAACATGAATGGTGTAGACATGGTGCTACGCATACAATGGTTAGAGTCTTTGGACACCATTCAGACCAATTATAGAAGATTGAAAATGAATTTTTTAATTAAGGGACAGCAAGTAGGGCCATCAAAACGGATTATAATTGTCGAGTTAACTTGTCTAATCGCATAATTTATGCAATTTGGGCTACAAATTTTTGGACCAAAAAAAATGTGAATCAATTTGGACTGTTTCGTTTAACCTACAAGTTAAATAAGTCGACCTATTTAACTCATGGGCTGCTTGTTTTTTTATTTTTTATTTTTTATTTTTTTTGCAATTTTTTTTACCTAAATGAATTAATTTCTATTTATTTAATTGAGATTGGATTTGAAAGTTTTAAAATTTTATTTGTCCCTTGAAAAAGAACACTTCTATTTTAAATATTGGTGAAAAAATTAAAAAAAAAAAGTTTTGCAAGTTACTTGTTTTAACCTGCAAATTATGTGAGACGAGTTTGAAAACATGTGAAAAAAATATTTCATGGACTACAAGTTGGTGCGAAGAAAGTCATGTTGCTTTTTTTATAACCCGTTTAAACGCAATCCATTTTAGTCGTGAGCGGGCTTAACTGTGCGGGGCTAGTCCTATCAGCATGTCCACTTGCAAGAAGAAAGGGTCTTGGAACATAAACCTATCAACTCCAAAAACTCTTCAGAAATTGGTGGCCTTTGAAGCGGTAGCAACCTTGTATCACTTGCAAGTAGTGGCAGACCAGAAGGTTCCCAAGAGTGATAACTTAACCGCTGAAATTACACAAGTTCTGCAGAGGTATGCTGTGGTGCTCTAAGAACTGAAGCAACTACCTCCTCCAAGGGAAGTGGATCACAGTATTCACCTGTTGCTAGTGTCCAAGCCAGTGAGTGTCAGACCCTATAAATACCCCCATTTTCAAAAGGGTGAAATTGAGAGCTTAGTTGAAGAGATGCTGAATTCAAGGGTCATAAGGGATAGCCATAGTGCTTTATCTAGCCCAATGTTGTTGGTCAAGAAAAAGGATTGCAATTGGAGATTTTGCATTGACTACAGAGCACTTAACTCTATTACAATCATGGGCGAATTCCAAATCACAACCATTGAGAAAATTCTAGGTGAGCTACATGGGGTTGAGTACTTCTCCGACCTATAATTGAGATATGGATATCATTAAATAAGGATGAAGGAAAGCAGATATTCATAAAACTCAATCCTGAACTCACTTGGGGCATTATGAGTTCTTACTTCTAGGTGATGCCTTTTCGCCTCACTAATGCCCCATCGACTATCCAAGCAACCATGAATAAGGTCTTCAAGCCTTATTTAAGGAAACTTATTGTAATTTTCTTTGATAATATCCTTGTTTACAACAGTTTAAAGGATGATCATGTCAATCACCTAGAGCTCACATTCTCTGCCTTGGAGAGGAATCAACTATTTGCTGAGCTGTCAAAATGTTTGTTTTATCAAACAAAAATTTGATTACTTGGGGCATGTGATCAGCAGCAAGGGAGTGCATGCAGACCCAAAAAAGATTTCAACAATCATGGAATGGCCAAAGCCAAATTCTGTCAAGCAGCTGAGAGCAATATTGGGCCTCACTGGGTATTACAGGAGATTTGGGAAGAATTATGCCCATATAGCTGCTCCTTTAACTGATCTGCCGAAAAAAAAGGTCTTTCAATTGGACATTGGAAGCTGATCAAGCTTTTGAGAACTTGAGAAGGGTTATGTCCAGCACCTTTGTGTTAGCCCTCCTAGATTTCAAGCTTCTTTTTGTGGTAGAGACTGATGCATCACTTTTGGATATTGGTGCAGTTTTGACTCAGGCAGGGTACCCGATTGCATATTTCAGAAGAAGCTCAGCCCTAAACTCTCTTTGGCTTCTGCTTTTGTCAGAGAGCTCTCTGCTGTCACCTAAGCAGTTGGGAAGTGGAGGCACTATTTGTTAAGAAGGAAATTTAGTATTAAAAAAGGCTACCAAAGTCTGAACGGGCTCATGTCTTAGGTTGTGCAAACTTCTGAGCAACAATTCTACGTGACCAAGTTGCTAGGATATGATTTGGAAATCATTTACAGGCCTGGCAAGCATAAACCAGGTGGCAGATGGGCTATCCAGGCAGCTAGATACTCAGCAAAACTCCCAACTCATTACCCTATCTATATCCTTACTCTTCACTGAATTATGCTAATCAGATTGATCCAGAATTACTTCAGCTTCATCAACAGTTCAAGGAAGGTCCGCTAGATCCATCTTACATTGTGAAAGAAAATATGCTTCTATATCATAACAATTAACAAATACTGGATTCCTACACAAGGATCACTGAGACAGCAGATCCTAAAGGAATTCCATGGGTTACCTATGGCTGGACATTTAGGTGTGCTCAAAACCTTTAAGAATATTGTTGCCCTCTTTCTCAGGCAAATACTGAGGAAAGATGTGCATGACTCTATGCTTCATTGTGAAGTCCGTCACATGATCAAATATCTGACTGCCAAGCCCTAGGGGTTGCTACTACCCTTACCTTTGTCATCTAGACCCAGGGAGGAAATAAGCATGGATTTTGTTATGCGCCTTCCCAAATTAAGAGGGTACATCGCAGTCTTGTTGGTAGTTGGTTGTTCTATTAAGGTGGCTCATTTTTATGCCTTGAAACTTGGATTTTCTGCTAAAACTCTAGCAACAGTGCTAGCCATTCTAATCTCTTCTACTGGACATTATCCTCATCTTTTGTAATCTGTTACTTACCTGTTGTATATTTAGGAGCTGTAGATAGGAGTTTTTATCTCTTGTAAGTTGCTGCTTTTCTGTTATATATTTAGGAGTTATAGATAGCTTAGTTTTCTAATAAGAATCTTATCTTATTTAGTTTTGCTTATCTTTGTATATATATATATATATATCTACATTCACAGTAAATAAGAATTATCTAGTTTTCATCACTTTTACATGGTATCAACCTAAACACACACGATCCTTCGACTTTTCTTTTCTCATGGCTGCCTCTAATCAACTTGACTCCTCTTCACCTTATTTCCTTCATTCCTCTGATCAACCAGGACAGCCTCTAGTTGCTCAGCCTCTCAATGGTGACAATTACCCCACTTTGAGCCGAGTCATTACCATGGCTTTAGAGGCCAAACATAAGCTTGGTTTTATTGATGCTAGCATACCAAAACAAGAATCCAATTCTCCAAACCTTTTCATTGGGTCCGCTGCAATAGCATGGTTCAGTCTTGGCTTGTTCACTCCACTATTCCTACCATCCCTAATTCCATTCTTTGGATCAAAAGTGTGTGGGATATTTGGCTTGATCTTCTTGCTTGGTTCAATCAGAAAAATGCCCCTCGCATATTTGAGATTCGTTGTGCAATTTTGAATCTCTCTCAAGGCACCAACTCCATCTCTACTTATTACACGACCTTGAAGGCATATCGAGATGAACTTGACTCTTATTGCACTCTTTCAGCTTGTGCTTGTGATGTTATACCCAACTTCAATGACATTTATGCTACTGATCACCTCATGGATTTTTTGCAAGGATTGAATGATTCCTACACTTCTGTTCGTAGTCAAATCCTCCTCATGGAGTCTCTCCCATCAGTGCCTTAGGCCTATTCTCTCTTTTTACAGGAAGAATGCCAACGTTCCTTGTCTGACTCATGGCCTCTTGCTTTTGGAACAATCAGCATTGGCTGTTCAACAGTCTTCTTGTTCCTGTGGTGCGAAACCTCAATATCACTATACAATTTTTTATGCTGATGGCCACTCTGACAGTCGCTGCTACTCTAAGATTGGTTATCCCCCTTGGTGGAAACATAACATTTGTGGGCAAACCAAAGTAGTTAACAGGTGCCTGCAACAGTACCCCAGAGCATTTACTTTTCAACAACCTCAGCTTTGGTTTTCCTTTCTCCCATGGGCTGAGTATTTCTACAACTGTTCTTATCATTCCTCCATCAGTCAATCCATATTGTAACCCTACGAGGCCCTCTATGGTTTTCACCCTCCAGCCATCCCACAGTATTGGATCCTCTACAGAGGATGAACTCAATTCTATTCTGCTCAATAGAGAAGAACTCACTCTCACCTTGCAACATAATATTATGCAAAAGCAAAGTTTGGTCCTCCTAAAACTTTCATCCATACAGGCAGCAGTCATTGGCTAAGAGTTTTAGTTTCAAATTAGGCAACCCATATAAAGTGCTCGAGCATATTGACCCAGTTGCTTATAAATTGCAACTCCCTGAAGGAAGTAAAGTTCATCCAGTATTTTACGTATTCCTCCTGAAGGACTATCATGGCAAAGTCAAGCTGACATTCCCTCTCAACCTGATGACATCTCCCCAAAAGCAATGCTGCCTGCAGCTATTATTGACCAGAGAACCATTGTTGAGAATGGTCATTCAGGCATTCAGGTCCTTGTGGAATGGGAGGGAGCCCCTCATCATTATTGTGTAGTATGAGAGTAATACTCTCGTCCAGTAAAAAGTGACACGTGAGAATTGAATAACCATTGAAAAATAAAATATTATTAAATTAAATTTATACAGTTACAAAATTATTGAAAGTAATACTCTTAAAATGTATAAGTTTTCCTCATCAAGAGGTCTCCGCGGAAACATGGTCTGAACTGATCTCAGCCTTTCCTAGTCTCATCATTGGGGACATGGTTGTTTTCCTCGGCAGCGGGGGAGGGGATTTGATACAAACATTGAGCACATATCGGAAGAAAGTATCAACGAACCAGCAGAACAAGAAGAAAGAAGTAAGCGCGTCAAGGGAGCTCTCAAGTGGGTTAGAGACTTCTATGGCTAAACAAGCACCAACCTGACGTGGCTGGTAGTTACAAGGGTTAAAACTGTTGTAAATAAAGTAGTTAGGGTAGTTGATTTGCGGATAGTGAATGAATGTGTATAACAACACTACAACCATGAAGTGATAAAACATGAAACAATATTAAAACTCCGAATCCCTGGACATACATTATGGGTTCACATATTTAAGGATAAACTACAATAAAAGGTCGATTTTAGCAAGAGGATTAATACATCTTCACAAAATTACTTGGTTTAAGAGCTCTTAATGGATTGCCTAACTGTAGCCTCTAAAAATATGAACATCAAGCACTGCATCTTCTCTATTAATGAGCTCAAAGATACAAACATCTCCAGCTTGCAATTTACTTTCTTCAGCAAAAAGGGACCAACCAGCAGAGAAGGAGGCATGATAACGTGATGGATAATAAAGCACCTTTCCAGGCCACAACTTCTTTCCAAACTGTATCATCACATTCTTCTTCTTCTTTTGAAAATACTTTCTGACAAAGACAGTTGATATGCTCTGCATCATGTTATATTTTTCATCACCATCAGAACAAAGCTCAACAGTTTGTGAAAGTATAATAATACCTGAAAGCTTGCATGATGTAAAGTTTCCACACAGATATATGTCTGCTTAACTTAAACTTACTGGTTTGATTTTCTTCAGATAACTTTGCCTAATACTGATTATGAAAAAGGGATTTTCTGAGGTGAACTTCTTAGCTTCTTTCATATTTCCAGTTGTCCCAGGGCGCGGACTAATCAACAGTGAAGTTCTTTGAGTTGACTTCCCATCTGTGGCATGCCAACAATTCAACAAATCAGTTAGTTTTAGGATGCACTACTATGCAGCATTTTGAGGACAACCCCTAGTATTTTCTTCAAATATATTTCTGCAAATTGTGATTTTATATTCTGGATTTTTTTTAATCCAAGAAACAAGATTTTAAATTTCATTTCAACCACAAGATAAGAAACTATCTATTCATTAAGAGAACAAGGAAAAAACAAACAGAAGAAACTGTTCTTACAGTTACAAATAAAAAGCTAATTCATGACTATGCTTATATCTATCAAAAGCACACCAAGAATATCCATTAACATAGTAAGGCTTGATGGCAAGCATAAAAAATGGATTTTTTTATCTGAATTCTGTGGATCTGTTTAAAGCTTCAGTAATTTTAGTAGAAATTATCTGTTTCACTTTGGGGCATAAAGTGGTAAAAACTGCTCCATGCACATCCTCTGTGAAAATTTAAAGGCAGCCCAAGGACAAAATGGGTATGTTATCCATTTAACCTCAAAAAGTCAACCAAGACCACAAAATGAAAAGGATGACCTGAAATCTGATCATAAAATACATACCATCCAACTCTTGCTTGATGGATGCAATTATTGGCATCTCAAAGTTTGTCCCTTCAGATTGACTACCTTTAGTTTGGACATGCTGAAGCAAGTTTTGCGGATTGGGGCTACTTTCAACATCTCTAGTTGTGCCAGTTCTCAATTTCTTATGTGGTTGAGGAGATGACATTGGTGATTTCAGTCTTTTCTTCTGGCATGGAGATAGTTCACTCAAAATTTCAACTGAATCATCACTAATCTTGTCATGAAAAGGATATTCTATTTCAAGGGCACTCATGTCAAATATGTGTACCTCAAAATGAGAACTTCCCTCGTATTCAAACACTACCAAATGTCCATGATCCAGAGAGTAATATGTAGAAAATTCTTTCCAACCCTTTTGAAACCAAATCTCACCATCATTTTTAGTCCAGTATACCTTCCATTCAGTGCCATCTGGAGGCTTCAAAAACATTGGGTTTGATAGACCACCACCATATTTCCTTGTGAAATTCTTTGGGATCTTCTGCAAGGAACAAGCTGTCAGTATGCATCATGAAATTATTCACAAGCACAGCAGAGATGAATTGGGACATAAGCTCCACTTGTCTTATATTCCCTAATCAATTCAAATTCATGAATGGGACAAATGTGGGTATATTCAGGACCACATGCATGCTGACCCAGCAGTGATTGTTGCAAGCAGACAGTGCTCCAAAAAACCAACTTCCACTCCCCACTACCCTAAGAAGAAGTAGGAGAGGTAAAAACAAACCATGCATCTGCATGGCTCTATAATGTCCAGTGAGGCTGTGACTGCATTCTCTCCCTCACACTAAAAATCCCCAAAAAGAAAAGGAAAATATTAAAAAAAAAAAAAAGCAGAGAGCTACAAGTCCAGATATTTGATGTATTAGCTTATAATTCCTAATCGAATAGAGAAACACAGTGAAAAAAGGACATGAAGGTAAGAAAATGCTTACAAGATTTCCATGTTCAAGACTTTTTCTGAGAATAATCTTAAAGAAACGATTGCAACGGGAAGTCATGGATGTAGACACTGAAGATTTGATAGGCTCTTTTGTCTCTCAAAAGTTACTTTCCAATGCTCTCAAGAAAGTAAACCTCTTGAGATGCCTCGACATCTCACCTCAAACAAAATATATGGATGCGTGTTAATTTGATAAAATAATTGAAATTTAACTGAATAAAATAATATTGATAGGATATAATCAGAACGTGCATGCCTATACACATAGGTGTTCAGTGGGTTGAGTGAGTGTTTGGATTACAGTTGATAAACTTAAGTTTAGTTGAAAGTGTGTTTGTAAACTTAAGTTTGGTTAAAAGTAAGTTTGTAGTAATGTAATTTATATTTGGAAACTTTTATTTAAAAAGTAAGTTAGATCAAATTTTTATCTCAAATTTCAACACAAAAGCAAGAAAATTTTGCTTTTGGTGAACATACGTTGAAAGACTATTTTCCATTGAATAAAATGTCAGTTACAATTTGCCAAACAAAAAACACGTCGTTCAAGGTAGAACAAACTTACGTTTGAAGATTGCAACTGCAATCCAAACATGCTCTGAGTCTATTGATAGGATATAATTAGAACATGCTTGCTGGCACATAGAGGTGTTTAGTGGGTTGCGTTAATTCTCAAATTTGTAAATTTTGACTTAACTTAATTTATAAAATTAATGCGAGTTGAGTTGAATTTATGAGTTAGATTGGGTTGAAAAATAATTAAACTTGTAGTGTGTGTGATAGCAACATTAGAGTTAGCATGGGCCAAGACTTGATAAACTATGTGAGCCGCTCAAAGAGAATTATTCAGCAATCCATCCGTTTGAAGGACTTTGTTTGTGGGACCAAAGGAGCCAAGACTTAGGATTCCTTGCCTAAATTGTTATTTACTTCATTGTTATTTTCTTATTTTCGTTGTTATTTTCTGTTACATGAGTCATAGTACAAGTTGGTTATACCAAATGTGCTGGGAATAAATTCTGTTATAGATTCCTTTTTCTAGAAGCGCAGTAAGCCACTTATTGGCATTGGTGATTGTAATATTTAAGGCAAATGAATGAATGCAAAGGAGTACCGATTCAATATATTTCTCTTAGTAGATAGTAATAGGAGGTTTTCCTTGTCCTCTACAACAAGGCCCGTATCAATTGGTGCTTTCATTGATCATTCCTGCCATGACAGACACACCCACCTCATCACCTAGCCCTCTTAAAGTTGCCATACTGCACCTCACAGCACAGGTTGAGTCCATGGCTACCAAGATTACTTCTCTCGAATAATCTGCTTCTTCCCACCATTCACATTTCACTCTTAAGTGGGTCGGATTGGGTTAAGTTGAGTGAAAAAATATTCTCAACTCAACCGAACCCAACTCACTGCTCTAGTAAGCAAGTTGGGTCCAAAAATGCTACTAAACACACCCAACTCATCCAGTGAATACCCCTACATGTATATGTTCATGATATAATAATGTTAGAAGATGTCCGTGTTAGTAGGAAAATAAGAGTAAGGGACATGTTGGGAGAGTAGCGAGAGTTGGAGATATATAAGAAAAATAATAAAGTTTAATTCTTGTAAATTTTAATTTTCTTTCTCTTATTTTTTACTGTCTCAACTAGACCTCATTAAGAGAATATCTAAAAATCTTATTAGGAGATCCCTTATTAGGGGATCCTTTGGCCATGCCCATAGCTATATCCTAGGCCTTAAAAAAATTAATGTTATGAGATATTAGTTTTGGAGAATGCTGGTTGACACTAATCTAAATTTAATATATAATGTAGACTAATAAA
Source organism: Ormosia emarginata (assembly GCA_029884605.1). Classification (NCBI taxonomy): domain Eukaryota; kingdom Viridiplantae; phylum Streptophyta; class Magnoliopsida; order Fabales; family Fabaceae; genus Ormosia; species Ormosia emarginata. Next base: position 24,208,796 of record JAQQTP010000062.1, on the reverse strand, counting down.
ATTTTTAAATTGATTAGTTTATTGCCTTGATTTTTCTTATTTATAGATTGTAGTAATATATAATGTCAAAATTTAATTTTTGCATTCAATCTATTTTCAGAATATAAACTTTAGGATTTAATTGATATGCACAGTTAACATCTACTAATATTTTAACAAATCAGTATTTATATGTAAAACTCTCCTTAAAATGGTAACTCTATGATTTGAATTCCAGACATCATGTGGGATTGCAGTCCATTACTATTGTGCCCAACCACTGTTGGGTTTTAATTTTTATTATTTGAATAAATTAAATAATATCAAAACTTTATTAGTATGTGTGTGTTAGGATTAAATTTTACAAACTTAATTTTAAATAAATTTGATTTAAAAATTTTAATTTTGGGAAAAGTGAATTCAAAAGAAAAATTATGTTAAAGAAATTTAATACATTTGTATGTGTGCATTTGGGAGAAAAATATTGTTAAAGAATTTCAAACCTATAATCTATATTATATTTATTTAAGAAGTCATTACAAGAAAAGTTTTGACAAGTATCATTCATAAGTAGAGTTTTTTCCTTCCAAAACTTAAATGTTTCTATTTAAGAAAACTTTTTTTTTTTATTTTATTTAATAAAATTAAATTAGATAAATAATTTTTAAAATATTTTTTATTAATGTTTATATGGTACAGTTGTCAACCAATGTCCAATTAATTTTTTGGGAAACAAAATGTCTGAACTCAATTAAATGCATGGTAGTAAGACTTTTTAAAACTCATCTTTTGTAATTTTTATTAATGAAAAAAATGACAAAATTGAATTCCCAAAATCGCATCTCCAAACTTTCAAAAACCTATCTTTAGTGGTTATGTAGTGTGATTCGAAACGTCATATTTACTTCACCACTATTTCCTTCTTGATTGAATTTTAGCTGCTCCCCTCCCCCAATCCCCTTTGATACCTGCAGCTACTATCTCTATTTTCAATTTTAATTTTAATCACTTTTTTTTTAGTTGTCCCCATTCCCTCAAAACCATTATTCACTCTCATATCCTTTCTCTTTCCTTTATATACTTCAAAAACAAAGCTTCTCAAAGATGCCGATGACTCTTCTGTTTCCCCCAACCATATAGATTTTTCCGTTTAAAGAAACTTGATATCATTTCTCTTTTTTCTATGGGAACAAGAGAAGATTTGTGCTTCTTTTGACTTTTTTAAAGCACGCTTATTTACGTTTTCTCTTCCTCCTAGTCTTTTTCCCTGTATTTTCCTGCAACTCGTGATCTCCTCATTGGGTCCATCGTCGCATTCTCTGCGAGATGCAAGAGCCTGTTTTCGGTACAAAGAATGACCGGTGGCAACCTGAGATTGGCGTGTTGAATCGTGAACGCACTAGTCGTGATTGATCAAGTCCGAGAAGGTGCTCTGGTGAAGAACGATGAACTGAAGTATGGTTTTCAATTTTTTTTCTTCTAGAACCATCCAAATCTCTTTTTCTTCCATTTTTCTACTAAATTTCGTGTCCTTATATCATTCCCTTACATTTAAAGTTCCCATTTTGAAAATACCCACATAGTGATTTTCTATGTAAATTCCTGTTCTTTAGCATAAATTTTCATTTTGAGTGATTTTTTAGGAAGAATGTTGTATTTGAATAAACCAAGAGTTCAAAATACAGGTTTATATTTTTGGGTTGTGGGTCATGTTAGGTCATGTTTTGAATATGTTGTATTATCTTTATTCGAAGAATGTTGTATTTGATACATTTTAAGATTTGATAGCTTATATTGATTTTTCTTTTCTTTTGATTGGAACATAAGGTTTGAGAACTGAGAGAGAAAGAACACAAAAAAAGAAAAGCAAGGTTCATGAAGTCCCATCGAATGTATGTGACTGTGGTGATTTCAAACTAAACTCATATTTTTTGTTATGTGAACAAGTTTTAAAGTTAGTTTATATACACAAGATCTTTATTTTTCTTCTAGTTTTTCTCTTCTTCATCTGGTCTGTGAAATAAATGTTTGCTTACATTTTATGGTACAAAAACGAGCTTTGGACATCAGCCAAAGTATAGAAGTTTTTCAACTTTTTAGGTGTGAGAATTTGGCTTTGAAATGCAATTGTCGCCAATTGCTGTCAAATGTGATTTGAATCACTAACAATTGAGGGAATTTGTTGCTGAAGATTCAGTTTCATACATTGGTGAAGCTCTGACAATTTTGAGGAAAGAGGCCTGACTAGTCATATGTTACCTTTGCATCTTTGGCCAGTTCCATACCTCTGCATGAAGGGTAAATGTAATTGAAATTGAAAATAAATAAAATCTTGATTTTTTTGTAAGAAAAGCCTCAAATTTACGTCATCGCTGTTAAATGACTTTTACCTGTAAAGCCTCATACTTTTGTTGGCGTATAGCATATGCTAGGATGTGTTGTATATAGGTTTTGTACACTACTCAACATAATCAGAATTCATTTTTCACCTCAAGACAAAATTGTGAAATGGTATCATTGGTAGTAAATAAATAATATTAAGGGAAAAATTTTAAAAAATCCCTTATACTATACATGATGTGCACTTTGCTCTTGTTATTTCAAAAATGTACAAAAAGGACATATTATTTTGTGTTTTGTGTAAAGAAGTATAAAATAGTAACAGACGTTACATTTTGGATGAAAACGTGCACGTGCAATGCACGTGCACGTCTGAAAATTTGGCCGTCAAACGCGGTCTTCTTCTTCCTCTAGCCCAAGCCCTAGATCTCTAGAAACCTACACCCTTGCCTCCAAATGTGGTCTTCATCTTCCTCCCACCCACAAGCCCAGAACCGTGCAACCACCGTCCACACCATAGCCACCCAAACCTTGGATTGTCAGCCACCATCACTGTTGCCCTACCTTCACCACGCCACCCCTATTTCTCTGCCACGCTACAAAATAGGACCCTCAGAAACCCAAATCCACCTCGTGCGAACCACCACTATGCACCACCCGCGAGCCACTATGCTCTACCGTTCCAAACCAGTCGTGACCCATACTTCTAGATTCACTACCTACGAGCTCCGTCGCGTCATCCAGATCTACCATCGACTCCCCTATTGCAATGCTCCACCTCGCGCGAACCATCATCGTGCACCACCTGCGAGCCACCGTGCTCCACTGTTCCAAGCTAGTTGTGACCTATACGACCCATTGTCTAGAACCTGGTTCAGATCCGCAACCCACGAGCTCCATTGCATCACCCAAATCTGCATCGAGCTCAGTCGCATCGCCCAGATCTGCCATCCCGCGTTGCACCCATTGTTGAACTAAACCCAATTGTCTGAGTCTCAGCCGTGGTGGTGCGTGGATCTGGCTTGGGTGGCTAAGCCTTGCCATGGTGATGCAATGGTGTATGTTCTGGAGATCTAGGGTTTGGGCTTGAGGAAGAAGAAGACTGCGTTTGTGGGTCAATTTTTTAGACGTGCATGTGCGTTGCACGTTTCCATCCAAAATGTAACGTCTGTTACCATTTTAGAGTTCTTTGCACAAAACGTAAAGTAACAAGTCTTTTTTGCACATTTTTTAAGTAATAGGATCAAAGTGCACATCACGTATAGTATAAGGGTTTTTTTTTTTAAGTTTTCCCTAATATTGATTTCTGCATTGGTTTTTATTTTTGAAAAAAAAAAGTGTAATGCAGGGGAACAATTTGTTAGATTGTTTTAATACTCTTGCTCTTGATATTAATCTCATTGTCCTTATTCTCTATGTACTCAATTGGTAAGCCATAGAATGGTTGAGATTAATATTGGCTATTGCCTATGGTTAATTGGTTATAATGATTAGCTTATGTTTCCTACAACCCTAGCCAAACTTGGTCTCTCTCCCTCTCTTTATCTTTTCTTCTATATCCTTCCAGCAAGATTACCTTTAAAATATTTTTGAGTTATAACATTGTTTTATTATTTTAGTTAATTTGATGGTTTCTTCAAATGTACAACATTGGCTATACTGATATGTTTTTTATCATGCAAGGCAAAATAATTATATGCCACCTTTCTTATAAGGTAATTGCTGTCATGTGTAGAGACATTGAAATTATCATGTCTATGAACCTTTCCAAATGGACATCTTCAAATTGTGAATCACATAAAAGTCAAGGTTGAAGCAATTTTATTGTGTAATTTGAGATTTGCAGGTTAGTGATAAGTCATTTTTGAGAGTTTTTATTACAATCTTAATATAAGCATGCTGAGTTATCTCCAAGTTTTCTTATTTTTAGGGTTTGTGTTTGTAACAACTTCTATGTTAAAAATCAAGTATGTTTTTCTTGCTAACTTAATTTGTGCTCCTAATTTTATATAATTTTGTACAAGTACTGGATCTTGCTATGCAGTGAGCTTACAAAACAATCACATGTTTGCAAAGTTCAATGAACAGTTGCTTTAGCAGTAGTGATTTAGTGGCTTAATAATGGTAAATAGTTATCAATTGAACCTGTTTTTCTAAGGTTAATAAGGATCTTAAAAGGAAATATTAAGTGAATAATAAAGGCATGTAGTATTGATCATAAAATTAAGCTTTGATGGGTGGACCTTGCTCTCAACTTCAATGTTCAAGCTTTTTATCAATGGTTTATTCTCAGTTAAAATCTTTCTCTCATCTTCTAAAGACCACAACTTACAGTTGTCTAAAAGAGAGAGGCTTTGTACTAGAAGAATTGGAATCCCACAAACTTGCTGTTATTCACCCTTCCTTTTGAGATTATCAAGATATTATTAAAGTGTCTGATTGAGAATGTCATTCTTCAGCATCGCTTTAAGATTTTTACTCATTTGAGCAGCCAAAGTATTTCATTTGTTTTTAATTCCATTTTTCTTTACCAAATAAGTATTATAAACTTTTATAATTGAATGCAAATTAGAAATATGGAACCTATGAAAAGTTACAATTAGTGTTTCAAGGTTCAAGGAATACTTATTATGTAGGTGGTGGCGTTTGCGCTTACAACTAAAAAATATGGACATTTGATTGTTGGTTAATATGATTTTGCTAAAAAGTATATGAAACCCATATTAACTAGAAGGTTTCGATGATTTATTCTTTGAAAAATTACCAACCTTTTATGTTGATCAAACTCCAAATTTTTTTAAATTTTGTTTCCTTCACATATAATGACATGATAAAAAATATTATTTATGCTATTTATGTTAGAAATCTCATGTTAGAGATTGTAATAATATATAAGAGATACTTCATAGTCATTGTGCCCAATGTTAAAACTGATAATTATACATTCAATGGAATTACTTATATAAATTTTCATAAACATTAGCATGTTTCAAGGCTCTTGGGTTTGTCGAAGTTAATTTTATACTAGTCCACTACAATTTACCAGTATTTCCCCACTAACTTGATTTCTTTCACAACTGATACAAGGTGTGTTGAAGTGGTTGGTTGTTGAAGACATGAAGAGCTAGCATGTTGTATATGGTTCCTAAAGGGGTAGGAAGTTGATTTATCTTTGCATCCTTTTTTTTAAAAAAAAAATATTGAAAGTATTGATTCTTATAGTTATCTAGATTTTCTTGATTATATTAAGCCCATTTTGCCTTCATGTAGAGCCCATTTTGCCCATTTTTTTAGATTATGTTAAGTTTTATGATAAAACTTAGCTCAATTTATTTATGTTCATTATATTTATTTTATTAATTAACTATGATATATGTTTATTAATATTTTTTCTTCTACTTTCTTTTTAAAAAAAATGTATACATATTATAACTTGAATGGTAAAATAAATATAATGTATATAAAGAAATAAAACTAAGTTTTGTCCTAAGTGTTATATTTACATTGATGCCGAATTCCTTAAACATGATGGAAATATGAATATAAATTGTTTATATAAATATCAGTTCATTATTTTGCATTGCAAAGAAAAGGATTTCTATTTTTTTTAATTATTTTGTTATTAATAAAAAGATTCTTTATATTTTTTGACTCCCTAAAACCGTGCAGTGCATAGGTACTGATATAGTTTAAGCATAAGGATAAGCAGTTTGTATTGTTCTCATATTCACTTACTCGCATCTCATCTATTTTCTTTATTATTGGATAAATCAAGATCTTGAATATCACAAAAATGGTTAATTCAAGAATGGGGGGAAGTATCACAAATACTGAAGGAAGGCAAGTATAACATATCCAAGTAGAGAAGATTAAGAAAGAGTTTGAAGATCTTTATTTTGGATGAAAATGGCAATCTATGTTATATAACAAAAAATATTGTTTAAAAAAAAGTGTTTTAGAAGATTTAACTCTTAGTTAATTCTTTATTTTTAATCGTTTGTTTTTTGGTTCAACTTTCAATTTTTTTTAAAATTATATAATTTTAAAATTCAATTAATTGTTTTTCTTTTTGGCTGGTCATACTCGATTGATAATAGTTTCATTTTGCATTTAGAATTTAAAATAAAAAATATGAAATAGTAAGATTTTAGTATTTTTTTTCTCAATTATTGTCTTTTAGTTATATGCAGGGTCGACATAAAGATTACATTTTGATGTTTTTGTTCATTATTGTTATGAAGATTATATTTGATTTTTTTAATTATTGTTATTTATCTTTTATGTTTATTACTTATGGTATCAGACTTGATTATTTTTGTTAGTAAAATATTAATGAAGTAGTATAAGTTGATCTCAAACTTTATTATACGATTATCTATTATGTTTTCTTTTATTTATACTTAACATTTGTTGTTATAATTATTATTCACATTATTAGTTTTATATCAAATTGCAAATAATTTAAGAATTAGTTATATTTTTAATTTTAATTTGATAATAAAGATGTTTAAAATAAAAAGAAATTACTATCTCGTGCGTTGCACGGATTTAAAATACTAGCATATTCAAATAAAAACCAACTTCAAGAACTACTAAAAAAAAGGATAACTGTCGTCATCTCATGAAAAATTTTATCTTATGAAACTTTTTCCTCAACCAATTAGATTTAGGTCAATATCTCACTATTTTCTTTAAAAATGTCAACTATTGCTAATTAATATGCCTCAACCAATTATTGAACTAATCAATTTCGAGAATCAATTAATGTCTCAAATAGTTCAAACTTCTTCTTTCTTTGTGATGTCTCAAACAATTTAAATTTCTTCTTTTTTGTGATCATATTTAATTGAACCAACTAATATGATGAAATTATAAATTTAAAATAAAATATTAATTTCGTATTTCTCACACCTCAAAAAATTATTTTATTGAGTTTATATTTTTTTTAATTTCATATTTTTAAATTTTATTAATTTTAGGAGAAAAAAACTAATTTAAAATTCCTTTTATTAACTACTACTTTAATTACCTATACATTTTTCAATCTTTTATCTCTTCATCTTTTTTTTTAAATTTTTAATTTAAGTTTTTATTTTATTTATGAATTTTAATTACCTATACAATCACCCAAAACTGAAAGCTCTTAATTTGTTGAATCCTTTCCTCTCCCGTTTTACTTTGTTGAACCCAAAACTCTACAAAGATGGTGATGTACATATTAAAACATAAGAGATTCAATATACAAGTTTGGATTGTTGTCTTGCAGCAGGTTGGGATCGATCTCTCAAGTCTGGAGCACCGAGCGGTGCATGTGTTGAAGCCAAAGGTGGGGGTTAAGGAGGACTCAGTTCACGTTATTTTCCAAGTGAGACTCTCATCCCAAATGTTTGATTCCCTAGAAAATATTCAAGATGCAAAATGAGAGTTTCAATTTTGTTGTCTCCTGTTTATTGCATTATGCCATTTCTTCTTAGATTTCCCTCTCCTCCACTACCATTACACTATTCCCTTCTCAGCACACAATGCCATTTCGGTAAGTTCTTACTCTCTTTTGTAAATCTCTCTTCTTCTATCTCATAATTCTGATGCACACTTCTCTGCCTTGCACACTTCCATTTTTTTTAAATTTTTTTTTCTATAATGTGTTACAACAAGCGCTCCAAGGTTTTGTGATTTGCATCTTAGGTTCTGCTGTTTCTAGGTTATTGCTATGCGCATTTCACTCAGTTATCACTGCTGAACCTTCTTCTAAAAGTGTTTCAATGTGTTTCTTTCTCCTTGCAGCACACTTTTTTGTTTTTCTTATTTTTACTTCAAAATTAGTCTTCATTTACTCTGTGAATCCTATTTAGGTGGATTTCATATTTGTTCTATGATTGGTTTATGTGAATTTTTCTTCTTTTTATGTATTGTTCATGGTATTTTTCCATCTTTGCCCTGTCCCCAAATATTGTATCACGTGAAATCTCTATGGAATTCATTTATGATCATGGTACTGCCCATTTCAATTTCTGTAAGTTGTTTTTTTCTTTGAAGTTAATTAAGCTTTAGGCTAATGGGTGCTTTTTGTGATCTAGGTTTTTGTATGTTAATTATGTAACATGATCCTACAAGCGTCCATGATTCTTCATGGAAGGTAAGATCCTGACTGCCAACTATTTTAAATAACTGCTTTTTCCTTGATTTTTTGCCTTTCGGTTGCTGAGAAAAAGTTGCTTGAAAGGAAAAATAAAACATTGCTAGATATAGGTAGTGATTTTTTCTGTTCTTATATGTATGTGTTTTAGGCATTTGATATAATGCCTCTATTGATGTTTACAGCTACCCAGTTGGTTATGTTTGTTGAGGTATTTGTGGGTGGCTACCCTCGTGGTTCTAATTTTGAAATGATAAAAGTTAAGTAGAACCCAATTAAAGGTATTGCAAAATAGGATACTAAACAACATGATCTCCGTTGTATTGCCCTTAAAGGATTTTTTGTCAAAGTGAAAGTCAATTGTGGCAAGCCAGTCAATTGGACCAATAAATCTATATGATATCAACATTATTTCTTCATTTATGTAGATTGCAGGCTTTAAGATCGACATGGAGAAATGGATAGGAGCATATGACTGCATAAAAACAAAAGTAAGTTAACCCAATTTGCTCTTTATATGCTACTTCATATGTTATCATGTTATTTTGATTGACATGCATGAGATTGTTTACAAACTCAATCTAATCATGTTATTTGATTTGCTTAAACTGTTTGGATTTATTTTGAGATTTTGAATTTTCACTCAATTTTCTTATATTTCAGATTTGTGGTAACTTTTTTCCTTGTTATATATTTTTTTATAATTACTAGAGTTACAGGCTCTAAAAAACTCTCCAAACTAGAGAGGAGCAAGAACAAAATGTAAACATGGGAGATCAGAGAACAAGCAGGATTACATAAAACAACAAAACAAAGATCAAGAACAAAACCAAGAAACCTATTGGTTTTCACAATTAGCCCAAGAAGCTGCTTTATGCTTAAAGTTTCGTTTTTGGTGAGCAAAATGTAGGTCCTTGAAACTCCTCTTAATAGGTTGGAACCTGTTCCCAAGAAAATGCAGACGCCAGGGAACATTCTTCTCGTCACCCACCCAAGATACTGCAGGTAGAGATTTAGACACAATCAAAATCGGGTAATGTAACAACCAAGATTTTTGAAGAGAAACTTCAAGAACAAAGATGAAGGCTTGGAAAACTGCTTCAATATCATCACAAAAGTCCATAGATTTAGCACATACACTCCAAGACTTTCCAGACATGTCCTTAAGAATGCCACTAATAACAATCTTTCTCATATTACTTCTTACGGAGTCTTGTAAGATCCACTTGAAAACACCCATAGACAGAATGAACCAACTAATATTTTTCTGACTTGTTACATAAGTAGGTTGCCATCGCCTTACTTCTTGCAAATTAGACACCATCAAATCTGGAAAGAAAGGAAAAACAGAACACCACCCCTTAATCCAATACCCAAGTCTCATTTTAACTTTTTTTCCTGTTATAAATGTGGTTTATTGAGATTTTGAATTTCCACACATAATTTTCTTATGCTTTATAGTTTATGCATTGCAGCTGCCTTATTTTGAATGCTGAAAGGATGTATTTTTATTTTTTATTTTTTCAACAATAGTTTACAGGTATTGGTAAATAATAGAATGTGAGATATTTAACTATGAGCTTTTAAATTTTTATGGCATATTTGGAATCAAATATTTTTTGTTTTTGTATTTAACAGTTATTTGTAATTTTTATCCATTATTTCTAAACTTGACTGTCATTCAAGATTTAATGGATATGTTTCAAATTGTCTTAAAAGATATTTAAGACTCTAAAGCTATAACTTTAATTGAATGAGTTGACTAGACATGTCCATATTTTTTTAGGCATATTTTGTAGTTAAATTACTTAAATAGATAGGAGTTATATTTCTCAGTTATATATAAATTACTAGGGTTTTAAAGGATAAATACTCTTTCAAAATTGCTGAACCAGTTCCCAATAATTATGAAAATACCCAAGACTTTGCTATAATTTGATGAAGCAAAACATAAAGGGACGTTGCATTGATTCATCAAGCAATGTATAGAGTTAGGTTTGTTTTGTTTACCTTTAATTTGATTTTTGCCAATGTTGAGTTTTATTTTTATTACTTCTAAGTTTTGATTTCAATAAAGAATAAGATGTTCATGTTTTGAATTAATAGCAACAGAGGTCTATTTAGTACTCTAGAGCTGTATTTCTTATAGAATAGGATATATAGAGCTTTGTATATTTAGTTTTATTCAAGTTTTGTTGTTTAATAGATAGAAGTCTATTTCTTTAAGTTTAATTTAAGTTTATGGGGTTTTATAGGATGATCATTATCAACAAACTTCAATATGTTGAAATAAAGAGGATTTGTAGAACTTGGTTTTAACAAAGTGAAATTGGAAATTTGTATTTTTTATGAATTATTATTCATTGGTTGTATAACTATAATATATTTTTCTTTATGTATTTATATTAAAATTATGATTCAATGGTTTTTTATGTAGCTCTCAATGAGGGGAATTTTTTCTTCTGGTAATAAATTTATCTATTCGTTTGGTTTTAATACAGAAATATTATCGAAGTAGAAGTGTGTCTTTAACAAAGAAATTATGAATTTGATATCCAAATTAGAAAATAGTTCATCCATATCTTTATAAATTGTTTGCCTGATTGAAAAATCTCAGAAGTTATGTTGGACCCAATTGAGTATTTAAGAATTGAATTTTCTAATATCAATTTGGTAATGGAAAATTAGCAAATGGTTTCTTCAAATGGTTTTTTAGTACTTCAATTTGGCTGCTCATGATTTTACTTTAAAGTCTAACTAAGGATGATACTATTTCTTTGCCTTGACATATTTCATCAACTTGATGATTATGAAAACTGAGTTTACTAGATGAGAATCATGTTGGGTCCATTTCTCTAAATGAGAGTATTCAGAATTTTGAGTTCCTAAGCTCCACTACTACAAGCTTTAAGATGATCGAAACTCAGTAGATTCAGTGATGATAGAATTCTAAGTTGCTTTGGTTGAAGACAATAATCTTCTAATTTAAATATGTGCCTTTTATCGATTAACTTGATGACTATGTCAACCCAATAAAGGCTTCATGAGTATGTATATGGTAATCTACATTGCAATCATGTTAACGTTTTTGTCAATTTTCCATGCCATTGAAACCAATACACCTTTTTAGACATGTTCATGTAATAAAGAAAGCTTCAACTCTTACTATTGTTGGATCTGAAGGCTTAGATATGCGCAAGGATTAAAGGCTGCTTTTGCAGTAAAATTATTTCGTGCAATTTTTTTATATGAATAATTGTAATCTTTTTTGTGAAATTAAATGGCAAGGAAACATCTGGTGTCAACTGTTTTACCATTTACATTGCTAGAATTGAAGATTTTCCTTAAAACATAAACAAATTAAATAAAATATTATTTATATTTTAAGAACAATAATTAGTAAATAAAGTCTTTATGAAATTATTGAAGAAAGATTTGTATTTATCACGGTTTTTTTTCACTTTTTAAATATAGTTATTTTTTAATAAGTTGAAAGATTCGAAGAAAGAACTAAGAATATTATCGTATTTGTCTTTTTATTATTTGTTGGAACTGTGCTAAAGTTTTTTATCATGTTTGAATTGAAATAAAAATAATAAACTCATCCTTATAAAGTTCTTAAACTCTTTTCTAATATTTTTATTTTAAAACTGAAAATAACTATTTTAAATTATAATTTCAAGCTTCAAATTAATCATTATTTAAATTTGAATTTTATTTATATTATTTTAAAGCCATTGTGTTTTTTGTTGTTAAATAATTTCTTTTACTTATTATTATTATTATTATTATTATTATTATTATTATTATTATTATTATTTGAATTTCTTTTAATTTGAATTGTGTTTTTATTTATGCTACGAATCAATTAAAGTTATGAATATGGTTAAATATGATTTTCTAAGAAGACTAAAAATTACCCATTACTATTTTTAACTTACATTATTATTATTATGATTATTATTATGATGATGATTATTTATGCTTCGAATCAATTAAACTTATGAATATTGTTAAATATGATTTTCTAGGAGGACTAAAAATTACCCATTACTATTTTTAACTTACATTTAGGAATTTTAAGTTAAAAAGTTGTCATTAATTTTTTTGGGATTTGTTTCATTATAATTATTTTTTTTAAATTAAAAAAATAAGACATGCTCATAGAACATGTTGTTTGTGTTTATTAATATTTAAGTTTTTTTTTTTAATTTACATAACACAGGATTGATAACTCTATGTGAAGACGTGTTGATATTTATATGAGATTGAACAATTTACAAGAAAAAAATATTAAAATGGACTAAAGCTTGATTTATTATTAGAAAACTAATTTAATTTGTTCTATTTTTAAATTATTACTTTTATTCACACACAAATACAGATGCAAATAATATTTAAAAACCTTTGTGTGTATCATATGGGAGTAAAATTTTACATAAACTGATAATAATATTAATTGAATGCAATTATAATTAATAAAAAACAAAATCCATTAATGAATATTCAAGTATTTTTATATTTCCATTTTTTAGGGTTAAAAACTTTACATAAAAACATTAAATGTTTACATTTATGAGTATACATCTTTTTTTTTTTTTTGAACAATTATTTTTTAATACAAGAAGATAAAATGTCAAGACTAAAATTTTTATATTGTTATATATTTTTTATATAATAAAAAATTTTAATTTCTTATTACAAGTTTTGCTTATTACCTTCCATTATTATTTATACATTTTCCAATTTAATGATAGGTAAAAAAGTTTTTAGTTGCAGGTTTTAAGGATTGTTCATGTTGTATTAGAAATAAAGATAACTTATATCATTCCATGTACTTTTGTAAACGAACTTTTTATACAATAAACATTTTTTTATTATAATTTTTTTCTTTGATGGTTACAATATTTTTGAATTGTGGGCCTTAAGAGCTAATCATGATGCACTTAAAATGAAAATACCATATAATGTCTCATGTGTTATTGACTTCTTGCAAAAATAACTTTTTGTACATTATAAAAAAAAAGTGTACATCTATAAAAAAATATAAGAAATGTTTATGTAATTATTTCTATTTATATTTAAATTTTTGTTATATGTTTGATTCTTTTTTTATATATATTTATTCCTTAGATCTAAAAATATTTTTTTATTTATATATCAAATAATAATTTTTTTAATGTAGCATTAAGTGACATTACTTCTCTTCTTCTTTTAGGTGGAAGAACAACTCATTTAAAATTCTTAAGTTCATTCTCTCTCATTGAAGAGTCCAGTTGCAATATTAAGCAAGGAAACTTTAAGGTAGAACTGCTCTCTCATACAAGTCTAATTATTTGGGATAAAGCTCCAATGATAAGGAAATGAGCTTTTAAGGCTCTTGATAGAAATATGCGAGATATTATGAAAATTTTTAATGAAATTTATAGTGACCAACCTTTTGGAGGGAAAGTTGTTGTTCATGGAGGATATTTAAGGCAAATATTACCAGTTATTTCTAAAGACAACAGAGAAGACATTGTCATGGCAACTGTTAGTTTGTCAAAGTTGTGGAATCAATGCAAGGTTTTAACATTGACTAAGAACATGAGATTACAATCAAGATCCAATATGTTAAATTTTGAGGAGATTAAGTCTTTTGCAGAATGGATTATTAAAGTTGTGGATCGTGAATTAGGAAGTGACAATGATGGGGATGCTGAGATTGAAATCCTAGATGATCTATTGATATTGAAATCAGACAACCATATTGCAGACATTGTTGATTTTGCTTATCCTAATTTGATTGAAAACATGAAAGATTTTAAGTTTTTTGAGGATATATAGAGCAATTCTTGCATCAACTCTTGAAGTTGTGTAACAAGTTAATGAATTCATTCTTTCTGGTGTCCCTACAGAAGCTAAGGAGTATCTTAGTTCATATTCTATCTCAGTAGCAGATGAAAATGTTGGAATTGAAACAAAATGATTTACAATTGAATTTCTAAATGAGATCAAGTGTTCTGGCATGCCAAATCATAGAATTACTCTTGAAAATGGAGTTCATGTAATGCTCCTTCGAAATATTGATCAAGCAGCAGGTCTTTGTAATAGGACGAGATTGATTGTTGATGAGTTGGGAAAGAATGTTATTGGAGCAACAAAAGTAACAAGGAAGCAAATTGATGAGAAAATTTATATTTCTCAAATGAATTTGATACCATCAGATCTTGGAATGCCAATAAAATTCCAAAGAAGACAATTTTCTTTAACTGTTTGTTTTGCAATGATTATTAACAAAAGTCAAGGGCAAACCCTCTCACATGTTGGATTATTTTTACCAAGGCCTGTTTTTACACATGGCCAATTGTATGTAACAGTTTCAAGAGTCAAAGCAATAAGTGGTTTGAAAATTCTTATTTTAGACGGCCATGGTAATTTATGTCAAACAACGAAGAATGTTGTCTACAAACAAGTTTTTCAAAAGATTCGAGTATAAGGTAAATCAATTATTGAATTAATGTTACTTATTGGTTAATTTTCAATTTATTTTCATCATTCCAAATGTATTTCTCTAATTCATATTTACTTTCTTCACTTGCAGTTGTGATTGAATCTATCATATTTATCAATTTAAAAACATATATTTCAATTTTTAATATTATCAAATCTTCATTTTTGTATTCATTAAGTCACTTAATATTACATTTTACATGTATCTTTAACATACATAACTTTTTTTTAATCACCTTGTGCATCACACGGGTCAAAATCCTAGTGGACAATGTCAACGAGCATAATTTCATCAAGGAAGCTATAGCAAAAAGGCTGGCAGTGACTAAAGAAGCAATAACACCCTTTAAGGTGTATATTGGAAATGGCGAATATTTGCTTTGTGAAACTAAGAGTGAGCAGTTACAGATTTTTATATAGGGTTATGAGTTTTAGCTAGATTTTTTCATTTTTAACATGAATGGTGCAGACATAGTGCTAGGCATACAACGGTTGGAGTCTTTGGACACCATTCAGACCAATTATAAAAGATTGACAATGAATTTTTCAATTAGGGGATAGCAAGTAGGGCAATCAAAATGGACTACAATTGTCTGGCCAACTCGTCTAATCGTGTAATTTATGCACTTTGGACTACAAATATTTTGACCCAAAAAAATATGAACCAATTTGGACTACTCTGCTTAACCTACAAGTTAAATAGGTTGACCCATTTAACTCGCAAGTTGCTCGCTTTTTTATTTTTATTTTTTTTGTAAATTTTTTACCTAAATGAATTAATTTCTATTTATTTAATTGAGATTGGATTTGAAAGTTTTAAAATTTTATTGCCTCCTAAAAAAAAGAGCACTTCTATTTTAAATATTGGTGAAAAAATAAAAAAAAAAGTTTTGCAAGTTACCTGTTTTAACTCGCAAGCTATGTGAGGCGAGTTTGAAAACATGTGAAAAAAATATTTCACGGACCACCCATTTAAGCTTACAAGTTAATGCAACGAAAGTCAAGTTACTTTTTTTACAACCCGTTTAAACGCAGTCCATTTTAGTCGTGAGCAGACTTAACTGTGCTGGGCTAGCCCATTAGATAGCCCTATCAGCAAGTCCACTTGCAAGGAGAAAGGGTCTTGTAACCTAATCCTATCAACTCCAAAAACTCTTTAGAAATTGGTGGTCTCTGAAGTGGTAGCAACCTTGTATCACTCGCAAGTAGTAGCAGACCAGAAGGTTCCCAAGAGTGATAACTTAACAACTGACATTACACAGGTTCTGCAGAGGTATGCTGTGGTGTTCTAAGAACTGAAGGAACTACCTCCTCCAAGGGAAGTGGATCACAGTATTCACCTATTGCTAGGGTCCAAACCAGTGAGTGTCAGATCCTATAAATACCCCCATTTTCAAAAGAGTGAAATTGAGAGATTAGTTGAAGAGATGCTGAATTCAGGGGTCATAAGGGATAGCCACAGTGCTTTATCTGGCCCAATATTGTTGGTCAAAAAAAAGGATTGCAATTGGAAATTTTGCATTGACTACAGAGCACTTAACTCTATTACAGTCATGGGCGAATTCCCAATCACAACCATTGAGAAAATTCTAGGTGAGCTACATGGGGTTGAGTACTTCTCCAACCTATAATTGAGATATGGATATCACCAAATAAGGATGAGGAAAGCAGATATGCATAAAACTCAATTCTAAACTCACTTGAGGCATTATGAGTTCTTAGTGATGCCTTTTCGCCTCACTAATGCCCCATCCACTATCCAAGCAACCATGAATAAGGTCTTCAAGCCTTATTTAAGGAAACTTATTGTAATTTTCTTTGATGATATCCTTGTTTACAACAGTTTAAAGGATGAACATGTCAATCACCTAGAGCTCACATTCTCTGCCTTGGAGAGGAATCAACTATTTGCTAAGCTGTCAAAATGTTTGTTTTATCAAACACAAATTTGATTACTTGGGCCATGTGATCAGCAGCAAGGGTGTGCATGCAGACCCAAAAAAGATTTCAATAATCATGGAATGGCCAAAGCCAAATTCTGTCATGCAGCTGAGAGCAATATTGGGCCTCACTGGGTATTACAGGAGATTTGGGAAGAATTATGCCCATATAGCTGCTCCTTTAACTGATCTACTGAAAAAAAGGGCTTTCAATTGGACATTGGAAGCTAATCAAGCTTTTGAGAACTTGAGAAGGGCTATGTCTAGCACCTTTGTGTTAGGCCTCCTAGATTTCAAACTTCTTTTTGAGGTAGAGACTGATGCATCACTTTTGGATATTGGTGCAGTTTTGACTCAGGCAGGGTACCCGATTGCATATTTCAGAAGAAGCTCAGCCCTAAACTCTCTTTGGCTTCTGCTTTTGTCAGAGAGCTCTATGCTGTCACCTAAGCAGTTGAGAAGTGGAGGCACTATTTGGTAAGAAGGAAATTTAGTATTAAAAAAGGCCACCAAAGTCTGAACGAGCTCATGTCTCAGGTTGTGCAAACTTCTGAGCATCAATTCTACATGACTCAAGTTGCTAGGATATGATTTTGAAATCATTTACAGGCCTGGCAAGCATAACCAGGTGGCAGATGGGCTGTCCAGGCAACTAGATACGCAGCAAAACTCCCAACTCATTACCCTATCTATATCCTTACTCTTCAGTGCAGTGCCATCTCTTCACTGAATTATGCTAATCAGATTGATCCAGAATTACTTCAGCTTCATCAACAGATCAAGGAAGGTCCACTAGATCCATCTTACATTGTGAAAGAAAATATGCTTCTTATCGTAACAATTAACAAATACTGGATTCCTACAAAAGGATCACTGAGACTGCATGACTTTGTGCTTCATTGTGAAGTCTGTCACATGATCAAATATCTGACTGCCAAGCCCTAGGGGTTGCTACTACCGTCACCTATACCATCTAGACCCCGGGAGGAAATAAGCATGGATTTTGTTATGCGCCTTCCCAAATCAAAAGGGTACATTGCAGTCTTCGTTGGTAGTTGATTGTTTTACTAAGGTGGCTCATTTTTATGCCTTGAAACTTGAATTTTCTGCTAAAACTCTAGCAACAGTCTTCTTTCACTCCATGGGCAGATTACATGGGTTTCTCAAGGTGATAGTTTCTGATCGAGACCCCTTATTCCTTGGTAGATTTTGGAGACAACTGTTGGCTCATAGAAGTACCACCCTCCATTTAAGCTCAGCTTATCACCAATAGAGTGGTGGGCAAACAAAAGTAGTTAACAGGTGCTTGCAACAGTACCTTCAAGCATTCACTTTCCAACAACCTCAGCTTTGGTTTTCCTTTCTCCCATGGGCTGAGTATTTCTACAACTGTTCTTATCATTCCTCGATCAGTCAATCCATATTGTATCCCTATGAGGCCCTCTATGGTTTTCACCCTCAAGCCATCCCACAGTGTTGGATCCTCTACAGAGGATGAAGTCAATTCTATTCTGCTCAATCGAGAAGAACTCAATCTCACCTTGCAACATAATATTCTGCAAAAGTAAAGTTTTGTCCTCTTAAAACTTCATCCATACAAGCAGCAGTCATTGGCTAAGAGGTTTAGCTTCAAATTAGCCAACCCATATAAAGTGCTCGAGCATATTGAGCCAGTTGCTTATAAATTGCAACTCCCTGACGGAAGTAAAGTTCATCCAGTATTTTACGTATTCCTCCTGAAGGACTATCATGGCCAAGTCCAGCTGACATTCCCTCTCTACCTGATGACATCTCCCCAAAACCAATGCCGCCTGCAGCTATTATTGACCAGAGAACCATTGTTGAAAATGGTCAATCAAACTCAGGTCGTTGTGGAATGGGAGGGAGTCCCTCATTATTATTGTGTAGTCTGAGAGTAATACTCTTGTCTAATAAAAAATGACACGTGAGAATTAAATAACCATATACATGTTAAATTGAAAAATAAAATATTATTAAATTAAATTTGAACGATTACAAAATTATTGGGAATATGATAGAAAGAGGTTAGGGAAATTGAATTCCTTCAGTGAAAAAGGAAAGCCTAAGGGATGAGAGAGAATAATTTTTTGCCTTAATTTTCGCTTCCTTTCTCATTTTCCCATTCCATTATATATGTAACTGATTACAATTTTTTTTTCCCATGATTTCAGGATCAGGAGACAATTGTCCTCCTTTACAATTTCTTTTCATAAAGTAAAATAACAACCCAACTAATTACTATTTCGGAACATTCCTCATAGCTGCTGCTTACTAAGCTTCTGTCAAGATAATGGGCTGGCATTTTGATAGTTCTTTTGGGCTTAATATTAGCAACAGGTGGCCCAAAGTCTTCAGCTTTCACCCCTTGGACTGGATCGTTTGTATCATTACTTCCCTCCCCAAATTGGATCTTGTCCTCAAGATCGAAGTCAAGATGTTTTTGAAGAAAAATGGACTTGAGTTCCCAAGTGGCTTCCTCGACAGCTTGTCCTTCCCATTGAACTAAAACTTCATCCTCTTCCCCATGTTTACTGGTGCGACGGCGGAGAGCTAAAATAGCTTTCGATTTGGGTACGGCAGCGGCGACCACAGCTGGAGAAGGCAGAGGGGTGGTCTGCGAAGTGGGTTAACCATGGCAAGGCTTCAATAGAGAGACATGAAACACTGGGTGGATGCGGGCGGTGGCTGGCAGCTCCAGTTCATAGGCTACTGGGCCGATACAACGGAGGATGCGGAAGGGGCCATAAAACCGCTTGGCCAGCTTCTGAGAAACTCGAGCATGCACTGAAACTTGGCGGTATGGCTGCAATTTTAAATATACCCATTGTCCTTCCATAAAGCTTGTCTTTTCTCTTTGCATTTGCTAACTGGACCATCCTATTTCGAGCTCTGATCAGATTAGCTTTTAAAAGTTTCAAAATTCGGGCTCTTTGTGTTAGGGTTTCATCCAAAGAACCAACTTTTGAAGATCCAGGCGTGTAAGGGGAGATCGATGGAGGAGCTCTCCCATATAGGGCTTCAAAAGGGGTCATTCCAATGGCCGAGTAAAAAGATGAATTGTACCAATATTCAGCCAAAGGAAGAAACTGAGCCCATGGATGAGGTTCCTTACTAACAAAACAGCGCAGGTATGTCTCTAAACATCGATTCAAGACCTCTGTTTGTCCATCTGTTTGGGGGTGGTAAGAGCTACTAAACGCCAAAGTTGTGCCCAAAGCCTAAAATAAAGCTTTCCAGAGCTTACTGACAAAAACCTTATCGCGATCACTGACTATTGTTTTGGTGCCCCATGCACCTTGTATATTTCAGCCAAAAAGATTGAAGCCAAAGAAGATGCTGTGAAGTTGGTGGGCAAGGAGATAAAGTGAGCAAACTTGGTGAGTCTGTCCACCACTACCCAGATTGCAGTTTTGCTCGACGAGGTGGGCAGATTCGTGATGAAGTTCATCGAAATCTCCTCCCAAACTTGGCTCGGAATGGGTAAGGGTTGTAGTGTACCATAAGGAGCATGAGTGTTATATTTGTTATATTGGCAAACTGCGCACTTATTAACAAAATGCTTGACATCCTGATGCATTCCTGCCCAATAAAATGTAGCAGATAATCTGGAAAGTATGGCTTTGATCCCTGAATGCCCTCCAAGGGGAGAAGAATGGAATTCTTCCAACAATGCTGTGATGAGCCCGAATTCTTTAGGTACAAAGATCCTGTCTTGAAAATAAAGGAGACCCCCTTTATAAGTGAACTTTTGTTGCATCGCTGGATCAGTTTGTACTTTGCTCACTAATTTCTGACCAACAGGACTGGTGGCATAAAACTGCTGCAATTGAGCAAACAATGGAAAGGAAGGGGAGCTAATGGCACAAAACTTAGCCGTAGGGGCAGGGTCAGGTACCCGGGTCAAAGCATCGGCAACAACATTTTCCTTGCCAGGTTTGTAATGTATTTCATAGTTGTACGCCATAAGTTTTGTTAGCCATTTCTATTGCTCTGGCGTCTGTATAGTTTGGGTCATAAGGCTCTTCAAGCTTTTGTGATCCGTATGGATTCGGAAAGTGTTTCCCAATAGGTACTGCCTCCATTTTTTTACTGCTTCAGTGAGAGCATACAACTCTCTTACATAAGTAGAGGCTGCACTTAAACGAGGGCTTAATTTCTTGCTATAGAAAGCAATTGGGTGATTTTTCTGTGATAAGACTGCCCCTATGGCGATGCCTGAAGCATCGGTAGTCACATCAAAAGGAATTGAGAAATCAGGTAAAGCTAAAACTGGAAGGCATACCATTGCTGTTTTTAGCTCCTGAAAAGCTTGGGCAGCCGCATCAAACCATCCAAAAGTGGGGGCTCTCAACAAATCAGTTAGGTGTCCTGCTATAGTAGCATAGTGTCAAACAAAACGCCTGTAAAATCCAGTTAGGCCTAGGAAAGCTCGCAGTCCAGTAAAAGAAGTTGGGGGAGGCCAATCCCAAATGGCCTGCAACTTAGAAGGGTCGGCCTGGACACCATGTCCTGTGATAATATGGCCAAGATAGTCTACTGATCTGACACCAAAACTACATTTAGATAGTTTAGCATAGAATTGATGTGAGACCAATAAACTAAGAATAGTATCAACATGCAGTAAATGAGCCTTCCAAGTAGGACTATAAATCAAAATATCATCAAAAAATACCAATACAAATTTGCGGAGATAAGGGCGAAGAAGATCATTCATGGCCGCCTGGAACGTAGAAGGGGCGTTAATAAACCCGAAAGGCATAACCAGGAACTCATAATGACCATCAAATGTCCGAAAGCCTGTTTTCGGAATATCCTCTTGAGCCAACCTGATTTGGTGATAACCTGACCTTAGGTCAATCTTTGAGAAATATGAAGCCCCATTAAGTTCATCAAGTAGCTCATCAATTGTTGGGATTGGAAAACAGTCTCGAACCGTGATAGCATTTAAGGCGCAATAATCCACACAAAAGCGCCAAGTACCATCCTTCTTTTTCACTAATAAAACGGGTGAGAAGTAAAGGCTAGTGCTAGGGCGAATTATGCCCTCTTTTAACATATCCGCAATTAGTTGTGTCATGGCTTCTTTTTGAAAGTGTGGGTAACGGTAAGGCTTGATGTTGATGGCTTGGGAGTCGGGTAAGAGGTGAATATGGTGGTCGTGGGGGCGGTTTGGGGGTAGGCCATGTGGAGTGGAAAAGACTTTGGCATGGTTGTGGAGTGTAGGTAGTAAATCAGGGTGGGCAGCATCTAGGAGAGCTTGGTCGTCTATGGATAAGTTGTTGGAAGGGTCACTGGAATGTAGATCAGTGGGGAAGGTAGTGGGTAGCATGGTGATGGTATGTAGGGTGGCAATGGAATTTGTGTGTAGCATTCGGGTTAATTGGTGAAAAGAGGCATGGGATAATGAGTTTGAGCTTGACCCTGTAATGGTAACTAAGTGTCCTTGGTAGTAAAATTGCATAGATGGTACTGAAAAATCTGAGACAAAAGGTCCTAGCATTTGCAACCATTGAACACCTAGAACCGCATCTGCACCCTGAATTGGTAAAAGGAAGAATGGGATATTCAGAGTATGTTTGTGTATGGTAACAGGGACATGTGGGCAGGAACCACAACATTCCAACTTAGCTCCATTTCGCACCATGACAGAGAATGAGGCCAATGGTTCCACTCTCAGGCCAAGAAAATTAGCAATACGGGATTGCAAAATATTGTGAGAACTCCCTGTGTCCACCAACACAGATATTTGTTGGCCTTGGATAGTGGTAGGAAACCTAAGTGTGCGAGGTGAGGGTTGGCCAGTAAAGGCCTGGAGGGAAAGGTGAAAGTTATCAGTATGGTGAGATGGGGGTGGAGTGTCTTGGGGTTTTGGTTGGGTAGGCAATATCATAGTAGGAAGAGGTGGTGATTCTGTGACCAAATAAAAGTCATCTAGTGATGGTTCAGTGGGGGAATCAGTGACAGGTTCATCAGTGAGTAGGAGTAGAAATTGTTTGGATTTACAGCGATGACCGGTATGATATCGCTCATCACAGTTGTAACACAACCCTTTAATTTTTCTGGCGTGCATCTCAGAGGGGCATAAATAACGAATAGGAATGGAGTTGGGTTTTTGTGTGGGAGCAGGAAAGGTTAATCGGTTTGGTGGTGGGGGGTAACAAGGGTGTTGTAGGTTGGGGTAAGGCAGGTTAAGACGGTTTGGGGTAATAGGTCCGAGATGAGCTAGGGTGGGAAGGCCGCGACGCCTGCAGCTTGGACTCCACAAGCTTAGCAAGGCCGATTGCGTGGTGGATTGTAGTAGGCTGTAGCACCGCCAGTTCATGTTGAATTTCTGGTTGGAGCCCAGAAATGAAGCAATCTAGGATGGCCAATTGTGGTAGACCCACCACACGGTTGCAAAGCTTTTCAAATTCATGCTAGTAATCTGCAACTGAGGTGGTCTGGCGTAGCTTGAAAAGAGCCTGTTGATGATTCTCAAAGGATGAAGGCCCAAACCGGAGCTCCAAAGCCTTGGTAAATTCTGGCCAAGAGGATAGTTGCCCATTATGATGCATCCATTGATACCACCCCAAAGCATCACCTGTCATGTAACAAGAAATGTGGGGCAAACGGTGTGGAGCAGGGATGGCATAATGCTCAAAAAACTGAGTAGCTTGAAACACCCAATCTAATGGATTTGTGCCATCAAAGGGTTGTAGAATTAGTTTGGGAGGTTTTAGGGTGGGTGGTGGAGGAGGGGGTGGTGGTAGGCTGGCTGTGTTGATATGGTCAAGTTGGTGTTGTAAGGTTTGGAAGGTTTGAAGGTAAGAGTCATGGCGGTGGTTCAGGTCAGTACGGATGTCAGCCAAGGCGGTGGTCAGGGCGTGGATGGAGTCCTGCAACTGGTTGATATCATTAGACCTGGTCATGAAGAGTAGGAACGAGAGCACCAAATGATAGAAAGAGGTTAGGGAAATTGAATTCCTTCAGTGAAGAAGGAAAGCCAAAGGGATGAGAGAGAATAATTTTTTGCCTTAATTTTCGCTTCCTTTCTCATTTTCCCATTCCATTATATATGTAATTGATTACAATTCTTTTTTTTTTCTATGATTTCAGGATCAGGAGACAACTGTCCTTCTTTACAATTTCTTTTCATAAAGTAAAATAACAACCTAACTAATTACTATTCCGGAACATTCCTCATAGTGCCGCTACTTACTAGCTTCACCAAGATAACGGGCTGGCATTTTGATAGTTCTTTTGGGCTTAATATTAGCAACAGGTGGCCCGAAGTCTTCAGCTTTCACCCCTTGGACTAGACCGTTTGTATCAGAATAATATTCTTAAAATATGTAAGAATTTTTCATCATCAAGAGGCCCGTTGGGAAACATGGTCTGAGCTGATTTCAGCCTTTCCTAGTCTCATTGTTGAGGACAGGGTTGTTTTCCGCGGCTGGCGGGGGAGGGGGCTTGATACAAACATTGAGCACATATCGGAAGAAAGTATCAATGAACCAGCAGAACAACAAGAAGCGCGTCAAGGGAGCTCTCAAGTGGGTTAAAGACTTTTATGGCTACACAAGCACCAACTTGACGTGGCTGGTAGTTGCAGGGGTTAAAACTGTTGTAACTAAAGTGGTTAGGGTAGTTGATTTGCAGATAGTGAATGAATGTGTATAACAACACTACAACCATGAAGTGATAAAACATGAAACAATATTAAAACTCTGAATCCCTGGACATACATTATGGGTTCACATATTTAAGGACAATAAAAGGTCGATTTTAGCAAGAGGATTGATACATCTTCACAAAATTACTTGATTTAAGAGCTCTTAATGGATTGCCTAACTGTAGCCTCTAAAAATATGAACATCAAGCACTGCATCTTCTCTATTAATGAGCTCAAAGATACAAACATCTCCAGCTTGCAATTTACTTTCTTCAGTAAAAAGGGACCAACCAGCGGAGAAGGAGGCATGATAACTTGATGGATAATAGAGCACCTTTGCAGGCCACAACTTCTTTCCAAACTGTATCATCACATTCTTCTTCTTCTTTTTAAAATGCTTTCTGACAAAGACACTTGATATGCGCTGCATCATGTTATATTTTTCATCACCATCAGAACAGAGCTTAACAGATTGTGAAAGTATAATAATACCTGGAAGCTTGCATGATATAAAGTTTCCACATAGATAAATGTCTGCTTAACTTAAACTTACTGGTTTGATTCTCTCCAGATAACTTTGCCTAATATTGATTATGAAAAAGGGATTTTCTGAGGTGAACTTCTTAGCTTCTTTCATATTTCCAGTTGTCCCTGTGCGCGGACTAATCAACAGTGAAGTTCTTTGTGTTGACTTCCCATCTGTGGCATGCCAACAATTCAACAAATCAGTTAGTTTTAGGATGCACTACTATGCAGCATTTTGAGGACAACCCCTAGTATTTTCTTCAAATATATTTCTGCAAATTGTGATGTTATATTCTGGATTTTTTTTAATCCAAGAACCAAGATTTTAAATTTCATTTCAACCACAAGATAAGAAACTATCTATTCATTAAGAGAACAAGGAAAAAACAAACAGAAGAAACTGTTCTTGCAGTTACAAATAAAAAGCTAATTCATGACTATGCTTATATCTATCAAAAGCTCACCAAGAATATCCATTAACATAGTAAGGCTTGATGGCAAGCATAAAAAATGGATTTTTATATCTGAATGCTGTGGATCTGTTTAAAGATTCAGTAATTTTAGTAGAAATTATCTGTTCCACTTTGGGGCATAAAGTGGTAAAAACTGCTCCAGCTTCCATGCATATTCTCTGTGAAAATTTAAAGGCAGCCCGAGGACAAAATGGGTATGTTATCCATTTAACCTCAAAAAGTCAAGTAAGACCACAAAATGAATAGGATGACCTGAAATCTGATCATAAAATACATACCATCCAACTCTTGCTTGATGGATGCAATTATTGGCATCTCAAAGTTTGTCCCTTCAGATTGACTACCTTTAGTTTGGAAATGCTGAAACAAGTTTTGCGGATTGGGGCTACTTTCAACATCGCTAGTTGTGCGAGTTCTCAATTTCTTATGTGGTTGAGGAGATGACATTGGTGATTTCAGTCTTTTCTTCTGGCATGGAGATAGTTCACTCAAAATTTCAACTGAATCATCACTAATCTGGTCATGAAAAGGATATTCTATTTCAAGGGCACTCATGTCAAATATGTGTACCTCAAAATGAGAAGTTCCCTCGTATTAAAACACTACCAATGCCCATGATCCAGAGAGTAATATGTAGCAAATTCTTTCCAACCCTTTTGAAACCAAATCTCACCATCATTTTTAGTCCAATATACCTTCCATTCAGTGCCATCTGGAGGCTTCAGAAACATTGGGTTTGATAGACCACCACCATATTTCCTTGTGAAATTCTTTGGGATCTTCTACAAAGAACAAGCTGTTAGTATGCATCATGAAATTATTCACAACCACAGCAGAGATGAATTGGGACATAAGCTCCACTTGTCTTATATTCCCTAATCAATTCAAATTCATGAATGGGACAAATGTGGGTATATTCAGGACCACATGCATGCTGACCCAGCAGTGATTGTTGCAAGCAGACAGTGCTCCAAAAAAACCAACTTCCACTCCCCACTACCCTAAGACGAAGTAGGAAAGGTAAAAACAAACCATGCATCTGCATGCCTCTATGGTGTCCAGTGAGGCTGTGACAGCGTTCTCTCCGTCACAGTAAAAATCGCCAAAAAGAATAGGATAATAATAATAATAATAATAATAATAATAATAATAATAATAATAATTCAGAGAGCTACAAGTCCAGATATTTGATGTATTAGCTTATAATTCCTAATCGAATAGAGAAACAGTGAAAAAAGGAGATGAAGGTAAGAAAATGCTTACAAGATTTCCATGTTCAAGGCTTTTTCTGAGAATAATCTTAAAGAAACGATTGCAGCGGGAAGTTATGGATGTTGACACTGAAGACTTGAGAGGCTCTTTTGTCTCTCAAGAGTTACTTTCCACTGCTCTCAAGAAAGGAAACCTCCTGAGATGCCTCGACGTCTCACCTCAAACAAAATATATGGATGCGTGTTAATTTGATAAAATTATTGAAATTTAACTGAATAAAATAATATTGATCGGATTTAATTAGAACATGCATGCTTGTATATAAGTTCATGATATAATAATGGTAGAAGATGTCCGCGTTGGGAGGTAAATAAGAGTAATGGACACGTTGGGAGAGTAGTAAGTAAAAGTATCCAACGAGTTGGGTTGACTCACAAACTCACAGGTTTTAACTCAACCTAATTCATAAAATACAGGTTGAATTGATTTCGCGGATTGGGTCAGATTAAAAAATGTTCAACTCATAGTAAATGAGTCGGATAACGGGTTAGAACACTTTTAACTCGCACAACTCAACCCACCCATGGTCTTTTTTTTTTTTTTTGTAAAATCAATTTAACACCCACCACTCCCATTTCAATTCCCAAATCCACCATCATGTATCCCCCCATACGGTGACACACCCACTGCTTCTTCTTTCCCTTCACAGTTCACACTTTGTCTACGTCAAAGCCTCTAAGCGTCCCCCTCCTGGCCCTCCACACTTTGCGTCTGCAGTGTCGGTGTCCAAATCGTACGACTATAGCTTCCATCCTGCTTTAGATCTGGTTTGTTGTGTCGTTTCCTTGCTTGAGAACGTGATTCGCACTCATCTTCCCTTTTTGCTATTAAGATCCTTGAGAAGAGCAAGATCATTGGCCTCAATAACGCTGATCAAGTCTGGTTCAGATACTACCTTGCCATTATTGGCTTCTTCTTATTTCTATATATTTCTTTCTCTTTTTAGTCTTTGATTTTCACTAATAGGAAAAAGTTTCCCAACTTGGAAAAACTATATGTCCTCCTATAGCTGGGGTTCATTTTAATAAATCTTGATTCAAATGCAATGTTATGAGTTTTCAAATGCAATGGAAGTTAGTGTGGCGTTATGGGTGAGCTCACTAGATGGAACAGAGGGCATTGGAGATTATGGCCTGTGGATTCAAGTTCAAATGAGTAGAATTCAACCACAAGGGGCTTTAGCTTATAGAAGAAAAGAGATCAATTTCCTTCAAAAGAAAAAAAAAGGGTATATTCATGTTATTATCATATAAATTCATAATTCATATAAGAACTGTGAGGAGATTTCTTTTTCTTTCTCCTCATTTTTGTGTTGTTTCAATCAAGTTTAAGTGTAGACATTGTGATGTCACTCTCAAAGTGAACAAAGAAAATAAGTTTATAAGACTCTCGACGCATCTAAGTGATAGTTATGTTGAAATACCAATGGATCATTTAGATGATAAAGGGTATATGAAAAAAATAGAGAGTGAAACAATGATTATGTTAATATATATGACATGCGTGATGATATTTGTAACACCCTAAATTTCCGTATCTCTTAAACAGTAATTTTGACAGTTAACGGAATTTTACTGTTTCGTAATTTCTGTCTTTATTCCGTCAACGTATTTGATCGTTTTAAGTGATTTACTCCGTGTCAAGAAAATAAAAATTTTCGGGTCGGGAAAAACTTTACGTAATTTAATTTTTACCGTTAGTTAATTATTTTACGTAATCTGATTTGATATTTGTGCATTTTATAAATTTTGTGATTTTATGGATAATTTTAAAATTTTTTCTACGTCTGTGGGCCCCTATGTGGGCCCCCAGGTGACCTTACGTGGGCCCCTCAAGCAAAAAAATTTTCTACGCATGAAAAATTTGTCTTGTTTAGGCCTTACTAAACTCCAATCAGGAAACAGCTTTTAAAAATTTTCTTCAGTATTTTATACTATATTTAATTATCGGATGATAAAAATATAGAAAAATATTATTTGTAGGATCAAGAATAAATATTATCCGCAGAATCAAAGAGAATTGACTTGATTTATACCCTTGATGAGAATACTTAGTTTAAATATTAACCATTGATTTAATCAAAGGTTAAGAAACAAACTTAATAAAGAAGTTCCTATTGATTTAATCAATGGTGTGAGAATAAGCTTTTGTTAGGAAGCTTTGATATCAACCATAGATGTAATCAAAGGTGTAGAATTGGTCTTGAAAAGTGACAAAGACCATTTATAACCATTGGATTTAGATTAAATCAAGGGTGGAGATTTAATCTTAAAAAGTAACAAAGCCATTTATGACGCATTGGATGAAGAATTAATCAAGTGAGAGATTTGGTCGTAATTAGAACCTTGGATTAAAAAGTTAGAAGAAGTAATCTTGTGCCCTTAATTTTGGAGACACATCTAAGGGCTAATTTAAAGGAGAAAAATCCATCTTAGTCTTCAAAATTAAAAGTCTATTTTCCTAACCATCAAGTAATCATTTAGAGATCTTCAAATAATGGATAGAAAAGATGACAATATGATTTAATGCATGCGAGGAGGGGACGGTTTTGGCTTGTTAGAAGACAAAGAAAAAAAATTCAAATACATTAATTTGGTGCTTTATGTCATTGTTATAAGTCTTGATCAATGTTTCACGATCAACTTTTTTCATTTTTCCATCACACTCCACGGCTATGCATCAATTTTGGAAGACACAAAATAATACTTGGTCATCTTCTAACCATAATTGAAGACTTTAACAATTATGCTACATTATTCTTTTTTTCTTCCTTAGGAAATTTCTTGGAAGGGGACTTTAATTCATTTCCTATCATTCTTTTCTCTCTTCACTCTATAGGAGGAAGGGGTCAAAAAGCATTTCATTCATTTTAGTTTCTCCAAAAAGCCTTGAACATTTTCTCCATCCTCCTATGAGCTAGTTTCGAAATCTCTCCAAGAAGCACCTTCCATCATTTTTAATTTCATCCAACCTTATTTCTTGAATCCTTACATCATTCTAAGAACATCTCTAGTTATGATTTTTTCCAAAATCATTCATCTTGATCTTCAAATCCAAGCTTCAAGTTTCTATCAAAAATCAAAAATTTCATCTTTGTTCTTCAAAATACACCATTCGGTTATCTACCCTAAAATCACCATCCAATCTCTTTTAATTTCATCCAACCATAGATTTTGAATCTACATGATGTTCTAAGCAACTTTCATGTTGAAGATTTTCTCTAAATCATTCATCTTCATGGACTTTCTTCAAGATCAAAGTTATTGGATTTTTGAGGTGAAGTATAAGGAAACTTCATTTTCTTCTCTCTTTTTCATGATCTAAACCATGTTTGATCCATGGTTCCTCTTAATCAAACTCGAAATGTTAATTAACTTGTGTTTTGTTTTGTATTTGAGAAGCCCTTGGTGGTAAGACTTGGAAAAAGAAACAAATCAAGTTTGGAGGATCTTCAAGAGTAGAGGAGATCCATCTCACCAACCAAGCATGGTGGTGAGAGATGGTATTTTATTTGATGGATGTGGAATCCATGTGAGGATTCATATCCATGGTCATGTAATTAATTTGTGGGTGTTTATGAGCTTTGATTAATTTTCTATGCTTGATATGCTTTGCATGATTTTATAGCTTTGATGATATGCTTGATATCTTTATACATGCTTTTATGGCTTTGATGGTATGCTTATATTATTTATGATGAAATATATATATGTATATGCCATGATTGATGGTGGAAAGGAAATTGATTTTTGGCTCCAATAACCAAGGAAGAATTCTACGGTTTTGATGCTCTTGATTAGGGTTCATGTTGAAAATTTTCAAGAACAAAAGAATTGATTTTTGAGTACTTAGAATACATGGTGGATTTCGAACAAGACATCTCAAAATAGGTGTTCACAAAATTAATATTTTCTTGAATGATTTAAGGAAAATAAACAAAGAATTTATTTTTCAAAGAGTACATGAATATGGTTTTAGAAGGATTTTTATTGATTTATTTTATGTAAAAAGTTTCTAAGTGTTTTACTAAACATGAGATTTAAATGAAAATAGTAATGATAATTTTAAGGATTTGTAAAGAAAGTGAAAAAGGATTTGTAAGGAAAGTAAAAATGAATTTGAACAAATGGGTTTGGTTTTTATGACCATCGGTATTTCGGTTTTGAAAACAAAGAATTTTTAATGGTTTTGTGTAAAACCATATCAATTTAGAAGAAAAATATTTGATGGCTTCAATGGCCAAAGACTCTACGATTTTTAGAGGTTGGAATAATTTTGGTTTTATGAAACAAAGTAATTGTAAAGTGGAAACAAAATGTTTGAACAAAATGTTTTAGTATAAGGATTTTGGAAAGGGAATCAAAGTATTTTATCACTTGAGAAATGAACTTTCATATGAAAATGAAAAAGAAAAGTTGCAAGGGTTTGAATCTTAATTTGTTTTGAAGAGAATTGATTTGGGAAAAATGGAGAATATAATGGTGTTTTGAAAATTTACTTAACGATAACTTATTTCCAGTTTTGAAATATGTTAAAAATGTTAAGTTTTGAAACGTTGATTTACATCAATGGAAAAGTGATTTTGTGAATTATATTTTGAAAAAGAATTTCTTGAGTAAAGAATCTGTGAAAAAATATTTTCTTGAGTAAGAAAATATATTAAATGAAGTATAAAGTTATATTATTTTGAGAAAAGTTAAAAGAAATTTTTAAAAGTCAAGAAATATTTTCGTAATGAAATTGTGGTGAAAAATTATTTACGATCTTAAAAACGTGATTTTTAAGTTACGTGATATGGAAAAATATTTCTATGTGATTTTAAATACGTTGAAATATTTATACGCGATTTGAATTTACATTTAAATATTTTATGTGATTTGAACTGCTGTTGATAAATTACTACGTGATTGAATAGCGATAGAATATTTTTTTATGCGATTGTGAAAATGGGGGAAAATTGTTATGAGATTTGGAAAGTGTTTTAAATATTTTGAGAATGATAGAAAATGATTTACGTGACGTAAAAGAATGATTTTTAAGTTACGCGATTGTGAAACAGTGAAAAAATACTTTGCGATTTGAGAAACGTATGTTTTTACGCAAGTGAGAAAAACATTAAAAATTAGTACGTGGTTTAAAAGTGCAACAGAAGAGTTGCAACATTTTGAAAACGTAACAGAAATATTATGAAATTTTGTAAACGTAACAGTAGTGTTACGGTATTGTAAAAACATAATAAAAATGTTTTGGAATTTTAAAAACGTAACAAAAGTGTTACGGTATTGTGAAAATATAAAAGAAGTGTTATGGTATTGTGAAAACATAAAAAACGTTTTTGGATTGTGAAAACGTAATGTAAATGTTACGCGATTGTGAAAATACGGTAAAAGTGTTTTACAACTATGAAAACGTGATAACATGATTTTCCAACTTGTTGAACCAGGTTCCATACATACACCGTTTGTGTGAAAAATGACATATTTGTTCTCGTGATTGGATTTGGTGCATTATACATGCATTGGAATGGTCCGATGAGAATTTGGATATGACCGAGTGCCTAGGAGAAAAACACCTCTTGAGTGGGTGCGATATGCGTAGTGTAGGTCACTTGTTGACCTTGGGGGCATCGGGTGCGGGTTGCTTACGGGGTGGTTGGTTTTCTTCCCGTAGGTTAGACCGATGCAACACACCGATGATCTCGACCGAGACACTATTCTTAATCAAGATCCGATAAAGATCGTCGTGTATGTCTTAGATGTGCAAAAATTGAAATGAGAATTAAAGCACGTGGTCTGGAGGCACGTGGTATCGGTGTCTTTTCGATCATTTCTCCGACCGAGTTTTAGCTCCATGGAGTAGAAATCGAGTCTTGTGTACATGCATAATCCTAACATTTATATCTATGTGACATATTAATTGAGGAATATTGGCTAACAATTGTTTTGAATACTTGGATGATGATGATATAATTAGGACATTATCGTAATTGTTGTTTATGATAATTGAATTGATAAATGATTTGATGATGATAGTTGATTAATATTGAATATATTATTGGAAGTTTGGTATGATATCCTCCGTATGATATTCTTGCTTGTGTTATCTCTCTTTTCGCCATGTTGGTATTGGTGTAGGTGATCTCACCTCTTTGTTATGTTGTTTTCGTATTGTTAAAATTAAACGGTAGAAAGAATGAGTTGTCTTAGACATAACGAGAATGAATACTTTGAGATGGACAACAAAGGAGTGGACATTCGGGACTCGAAGGTGTACGGTGTTGACAAAGGACAAATGTAGAACGGATGTCCGATGCAACAAGATGAATCATAATAAGTATGTTAAGTTTTAACATTAGTGTTGTACCGTCTATTAAGTAGGACCCGTCATGGGGTTTGCTTCTTTGTTAAAAAAAAGAGTCTCATTAGTTTTATATTTCTCTTTAAGTTGTTAAATATTAATTGGTGTCAATATTGTATATGAATCTGTTTCAATATATGTTTTTCAAGATTACATATGAATTTCAATAAGTTTATATTTCAACAGAAAGAAATTTGTAAACCCACGTTTTTAACTCAAACCTTTTATGAAAACATTTTCGACATTATGAGTGTGAATGGACATGCTACCCTAGGGAGGGTGTTACAATATTGACTTCGATTGGTTAGACTAATTTGTTGTTTAAGTTATGATTAGTTTTGTTTAATTTATTCCAAACTTAGTAAGACTTGTTAGTTATTAATTTATTATGCACTTATTGACTTATGGTGTTTAGTTTATTTGAGACTGATACTCATGATATTAATTTGTTATATTTTATATTTTGACTTTATTTTCAGGAATTTTTTTATTTTAAAAAAATATCTGACCAACGGGTTCGACCCAACCCAACCCACTCTTGAGCGGGTCGGGTTGGGTTGGGTCGAGTGAAAAAAATATCTTGAGCGGGTCGAGTCGGGTCGAGCGAAAAAATCTCTTGAACGGGTCGGGTCCAAAATTGACACTGAACCCACCTAACCTAAACCACGGACACCGTAAGCAGTAAGAGTTGGAGATGTATTAGAAAAGTAACAAAGTTTAATTCTTGTAAATTTTAAATTTTTTTCTCTTATTTTCTACTCTCTCAACTAGATCTCATTAAGAGACCATTTGAAAATCTTATTAGGGGATCTTTCCGCCATGGTCATAGTTATCTCCTAGGCCTTAAAAAATTAATGTTATGAGATATTGATTTTGGAGAATGCTCGTTCACATTAATCTAAATTTAATATATAATGTGGACTAATAAATTTTTTAAATTGATTAGTTTATTACCTTAATTTTTCTTATTTATATATTGTAGTAATGTATAATGTCAAAATTTAATTTACTAATGTTTTGATAAATGCTTTGCCAACATCTACTAATGTTTTGATAAATCAGAATTTATATGTAATTTTTTTTTCTTAAAGTGACGACTCTATGATTTGAACCCCTGACATTGCTTGGAATTGTAGTCCATTGCCACTGTGCCCAATCAGTATTGGGTTTTAATTTTTATTATTTAAATAAGTAAAATAATATCAAGACATTATTAGTATGTGTGTGTTAGAATTAAATTTTACTAACTTAATTTTAAATAAATTTGATTTTAAAAATTTAATTTTGGGGAAAATGAATTCAAAAGAATTTTGGGAGAAAAATCTTGTTAAAGAATTTTGATAAAATAGTTTAGAGTTACCCTGAACTTTCACTTTTTTACAAATCACCACCATAAACCTAAAAATCTTTATAATTAATCCCTAAACTTAAACTAATGACTCAATAAAGTATTCTATTAACCATCAGTTAAATTACTAACGGATATGTCACGTGGCATCATCCTACCTATCTATGTTCATTAAATCTGGACTCTTGATTTTTTTATTCATTAAAACCTCATTTTTATTATATTTTACTCTTAACAAATTAAATAAAAAACTAAATTATTTTAAAACAAAAAATGAAATTAAAAAAATGAAATTATTTTTTAATTATATTTTGTTCTTTTCCCTCATTTTTTGTTTTAAAATAATTTGGTTTTTTTATTTAATTTGTTAAAAGTAAAATATAATTAAAAAAAAAAGGTTTTAATGAATAAAAAAATAACAATCCAAATTTAATGAACTTGGATAGGTAAGATGATGCCACGTGACATCACCGATAGTGATTTAACAAATGGTTAATGGAAGGATTTATTGGGTCATTAGTTAAAATTTAGAGATTAATTATGAAGATTTTTAAGTTTATGGTGGTGATTTATAAAATAGTGAAAGTTTAGGGTGACTCTATATTCTTTTCCTTAAAAAGTAAAACCAACTTTACTAAGTACAAAAAAAAAAAGGACAAGTGTCATCACCTCATGAAAAGTTTTTCTGCCCACATTTCCAAGGACATTTTCATCTTATGAAACTTATGAATCAACCAATCAGATTTATGCTAATATCTCACTATTTTCCTTAAAGATGTCAACTATTACCAATGCCTCAACCAATCATTGAACCAATCAGCTTAAAGAATCCATGAATGCCTCAAACAATTCAATCTTCCTCTTTCTTTGTAATGTCTCAAATAATTCAAATTTCTTCTTTTTTTGTGATCATATTTAATTGAACCAACTAATATGATAAAATTATAAATTTAAAGAAATATTAATTTTCTATTTCCCACACCCCATAAAATTATTTTATTGAATTTATACTTTTATATTTTCATATTTTTAAAATTTTATTCATTTTAGGAGGAAAAAAGCTAATTCAAAATTCTTTTTATTAACTACTTTGCTTTAATTACTTACACTTTTCTCAATATTTTATCTCTTCATCTTTATTTTGAATTTTAAATTTGAATTTTTATTTTATTTATGAATTTTAATTACCTATACAAATTTCTACTTCTTTGGTTTTACTCTCTCTATTTCTATCACCCAAAACCAGAAGCTCCTAATTTGTTGAATCCTCTCCTCCCCTGTTTTACTTTGTTGAACCCAAAACTTGACAAAGATGGTGATGGACATATTAAAACAGAAGAGATTTGATATACAAGTCTAGATTGTTGTATAGCAGCAGGTTGGGATCGATCTCTCAAGCTCGGAACACCGAGCGGTGTAGGTGTTGAAGCGGAAGGTGGGCAGTTAAGCAGGACTCAAACCATATTATTTGTCGGGTGAGATTCTCATCCCAAATGTTTGATTTCCTAAAAATATTCAAGATGAAAAATGAGAGTTTCGATGTTGTTGCCTCCTGTTTGTTGCGTTATACCCTTTCTTCCAAGATTTCCCTTTCCTCCACCACCATTACACATTTCCCTTCTTAACACGCGATGCCATTTCGGTAAGTTCTTACTCTTTTTTGCTAATCTCTCTTCCTTTATCTCCTAATTCCGATTCATACCTCTCTATCTTACACACTTCTATTTTTTATTTTATTTTTTCTATAATGTGTTATAACAAGCACTCCAAGGTTTTGTGATTTGCTGCATCTTAGGTTGTGTTGTTTTTGGGCTATTGCTGCTTTTCACTCAGTTATCACTATTGAACATTCTCCTAAAAGTGCTTTGATGTGTTTCTTTCTCCTTGCAATATCCTTTTTTATTTTTTGTTTTTCTTATTTTTACTTCAAAATCAGCCTTCATATACTCTGTGAATCCTATTTGGGTAGATTTTGTAACACCTCTAAAAATAATAAAAATATAAATACCCTAATAAAATAATATTACAACTCTTAAAACTAAATAAAAAAAATTATTTGAATAAAAGCTGTTTTATTTGAATAATCAATTAGTTATTCGAATAAACTCATTTCTGTGTAAACGAAAACACACTACTTTATTCGAATAGAAATTCTTTTATTTGAATAAATAGATTGATATGAACATGTAAACAAAATGAATTATTCGAATAACAACCTTGTTATTTGAATAAAGTAGTTGATATCAAAAAAAATTGAAAACCACGTTAGAGTGTAACTAAACGAAGAACTAAGTTTTCATTTCTCTTTGGTCTTCAATTTCCATGGTTCCAAAGAAACCAAATGATGAAGTAAGCTTGATGAGGAAAGCAAGACAAGTGTCATGAAGGGAACTCTTAGAAGGAAGAAGCAATTATTACAGACAACAAATGGCAAAGAAAAGAATGAAACAAGTAGAAAAAGATGAATTCAAACACACTAAAAAATCTGGTGGAGCATGACCAAGAATAATGACAAGTGCTCAAACATTAAATGAAGATGAACTAAGCATATCAGCTGAGACATGTGTCATTAGGGAAAGCTCATGGAGTCAAGCTAATGATTACATGAAGTAAATGAATGGAACATGAGGTAAGAATTAAGTTAAACACGTAGTAGTTGCAGAAGATAATTCTGGAAATAAAAACTTGATTTTTTTGAAGATTATTCACGGATTGACAACAAAACATTCCAACCTCATACCTTACATCATTTCTAAGGTAAGATAAACCCAAATTTGGCTCTATAAATACCTCTTCTCCATCCCCAATTTTATCAGAAAGCACTCACCTAAGCTCATAACACACTCAAGCTCTATTTCTGTGACTCACCTATTTCACCTTCAACCACTCTTTCTACCCATTTCAATTCTGAAAAATAGGTAGGAATTAGCAAAAACTCACTCTTTCTTCTTTATTTCTTCTACCTATATCATTTAATCCATTCCTTGCATCCATTTTCGTTGCTTTGTTTTTAAACTTGAAGAAAGAATAGAAAAAATGGCCTTCACTGGATTTTACAATGTGATTTTTGACTATTTTATTTGAATAAATTTGGATTTATTCAAATAAACCTTGCCAAAAATACTTCCAGTGTTGTTTTTCTAAAAGATTTATTTTAATAAAATTCTTGTTATTCAAATAAAAGATTTATTCTGATAAAATTCTTGTTATTCGAATAAAAGATTTATTGTAATAAAATTTTCGTTATTCAAATAAAATTTGACAGAATGCTAAAAAATGAGTTTTGCTAAAAAATGAGTTTTTGAAAAGATTTGTCCAATTAAACTTTATATTATTCGAATAAACTTCCTTCAAACCAAATTTTGAACGCAAATCATTTTCTTTATCATTCTTTTGACATACTTTACTCTTTTAACTTCTTCATTATTTTAAAATCTTATAAATTATTGTTCTAGGTCAATTTTGATTCTTTAATAGTATTTCTATTTCTTTACATTATTTATACTATATTAATATCTACTTTGATATAAGTTATTTTTATGGAGAAAATATTTTTCTAATATCATCCCATGGATTAAAAATAAATCAATGTGCAAAGAAAAAAGAATTATTGTGGTTATGATGAGAGGATTAAGAGACACCTTAATCAAATTTATTATTGTGACTATGATGAGAGGTTCAAGGGACACATTGGTCAAATTATTATAACCATAATGAGAGGATTAAGGGACACATTAATCATTAATAATGATTGTGGGCATGATGAGAGGATTAAGAGATGTTTTAATCAAATTATTGTGATCATAATGAGAGCATTGAGAGACGCTCTAATAAAGAGAAATATGCACATTTAGTTGAGAGTATTGAAATGGGATAACAATAATGATGATGCTGAAGATAATTATAAAAATGATAAGAAGAAAAATTTGAGAAACTTACTCTTTCATTAAGTTACTTATCTTTATCTTGAACTATTAACTCATTCTTATTATGTTATTAATTTCTTTTCAAATTTATTATTTATTGTTGGTTTGTCTATTTAATTTTTGTTGGACTCTTAGATATGGTATTAGAAATAGAGAATTATAAAGAATGGAAAATATTAGTTTTTACTCTTTCCTACTGAGATTGTATCTTACTCCTTTGTGGTTTAACATTTTAGATAATGCCAACAATTAGAGTTATGATTGATTTTCGTGTTGAGCAAACATATATGCTCGAGCTTGGCAATTATGTGTTTACAGTTACTTTTGAAGGCCTTTTTCTGATAATTCTACTCTTCGATGAGTAGATACTGAAGGAAAATAATATCTGTACATATGTAAATAATGACACCTAGAGAAGGCTTTTGCAAGCCTCATTTTTGTTTAATAGGTGATTAACTTAAATAATATTATGTATGTATGTAACTAACTCTAGAATGATGTGTCCTCAAAACCCATGTAAAATATTGTACATATGAACTAATAAAATATCAGTAGTTTTTATGTCACGTGTTGTTTGAATAGGATATTAATACACACACACAAACACACACACACACACACACACACACACACACACACACACACAGTATCAAAATAAGAAAATAATTAAAATTAGAATAGGACGTTACATGTTAGAAAATAATTAAAATTAGAATAGGACATTACATTTTAGTATCAGAGCAGAGTCTTAGGCAAAGTGGTTAGGAAACCATTATTGCTTTCTAATCAAATAAGTAAGTTGTTGCGGGAGAAAGATGTCTCACAGGTGGAATAACGCAAATCCTCATCCTGAAGATAGAGTTGATAGAATGATGGACACACTCGCAGAAATCGCAACAGCAATGCAAGAACAAACAACTATAACCAATCAATTTTCCCAATAGCTGCAACCAAATAGAGGCTCAAAACCAAAAGTTCTTACAGTAAACCTGAATTTTCAAGGATTATGGGAATTCTGAAAAGCTAATCCACCAACCTTTAAGGGAGAATATGACCCGACAGCCACAGAAAACAGGCTCATGGAGCTAGAAAAGATATTCACTGTCCTAGGGTGTACTGACACATAATGAGTCAACTTTGCCACGTATATGTTGTCTGGAGAAGCAGAACATTGGTGGCAAAGAGCCATAAGACTTTTAGAAAACCCAGATAGACTTATCACCTAGGAGATTTTCTAAACTGCTTTTCTAGATAAGTATTTTCCTACCAGTGTTCAGGACGAGAAAGAATTAGAATTTCTACAATTACGACAAGGAAGTATGACGATTGGACAATATGTAGCAAAATTTGAGGAACTACCAAAATTCTCCTCTTATCTTCAGCTTCATAATAATGAAGAATGGAATGCTGTAAAAAACTGAATCGAGTTTGAGAACAGAAATAAAAAATGAGGAGTAAGCTGGAGATTAGATAGTATTCTACACTAGTTAATAAGTATATAATTATGGATAGAGATCTTTTGGAGAATAAAGTTGAGGAGGAAAGATAATTCCAACTTAAGTGTAAAAGAGAAAATAATGGAAGGAGCGCTGTAAATAATAAG
This sequence comes from Ormosia emarginata, assembly GCA_029884605.1. NCBI lineage: Eukaryota > Viridiplantae > Streptophyta > Magnoliopsida > Fabales > Fabaceae > Ormosia > Ormosia emarginata. The sequence continues at coordinate 24,168,733 of JAQQTP010000062.1, read as the reverse complement.
TTCAGGCTAAATATAAACAAGGGAAAATAGGTCCAACCTAAAGTAAATTGTCCAAAATGCGAAAAGCCACATGAAGATAGATCATGCCTGTTTGGACAACATGTATGCTATACTTGTGGAAAACCTAAACATATATTTAAGGATTGTAGAATTGGTAATAAAAGAAATCCTTCGACAGCACCACAAGTTAAAAACCCTCAGACAAAGCCACAAGTCCCATGAAGGGTCTTTGCCCTTAGCAGTCATGAAGGAGAATAATCTCCAAAACTGATAACAGGTCAGTGTCTCATAAACAATACTTTTTTAATGGTATTATATGATTCTGGAGCCACACATTCTTTTATATCCAATGATTGTGTGAAAAATCTAGACTTACCTGTGACTGAGTTGTCTTATGATTTATTAGTAACCACTCTTACTAGAAGTCGAGTTTAAACCTCTTATGCATGCCTAAATTGCCCTATCCTTGTTAAAAATAAACCTTTTGTTGCAAACTTAATTTGTTTACCTTTGCAAAAAACTTGATGTTATCTTAAGAATGGATTGGTTGTCCTCTAATCATGTGATCCTAAATTGTATTTATAAAACTGTTTCTTTTCCTTCACTCCTTGATAAAGAAAAATCTAAGTGTACCTTTTTATCTGCTAATCAAGTTAATAGGGCTATAATGGAAAAAGTCCAAGAATACATTCTCCAACAAAGACTGTGTTGAAAGACTTGAAGTAAACAACAACAAGAGCTGAGTACCAAGCTCAATATGTGGAGCTATCCAACCAGGTAACAAAACTAACTGAATCCTAGCTAGTAGCATTATTTGTTGTTGAATTGCATGATGATTAGAAGTATCAACTTTTGCTAGCTAGACCTACATCATATGTGCATGTTGTATCCTCTACAAAGTTGCATTAGTAAAGGCAAGTAGCTTTACAATTACCTGTGAGGTCAGCATCACCCAAGGGTTAGGGATCTAGCAACATTAGAAGTTGAAATGGCTTGGGTCAAACCATTGCACTTAGTAGTGCTAAACTTACTAGTAACAATTACACATCTAAGATACAATTAGGAGGTAGTGCTAGTAGTTCTAAAAACTTGTTAGGCAACTTACAAGTGCACCGGTTGAACAAGTAATAATGTAAGTGAAGAGTGTTGTGTCCTAAGGGATTGGGGTGAATGAATGTGTTACCAATTAGTTATTACTTTAATCGAGCTTAAGTACCACAAAATTGAGAACAATACAAATTGCAATTAATGAAAGTATCCACACATAACACACCAAAACTAAAGAGATATCAATGGTTTAAAAAACCTAAGGAGTCTTTCTTCACCTATTATTTCACTTGGATACATGCAATTTCTAGGAATTCATATTAATGCCTAGGTTTTGTTAGCCAATACTCTCTTTTAGTTAAAAGTCTATATCTTAGTCAATTAAACATGTGTACGTCATTACCTACCCCACTATATGTCCATAGACAATTAGCACAATAACACTCATTAAGATTAAGTATCAAACACATGTTATACAAGGCTAATGGGTAGGTGTCCATCCCATTGGCTAATCAACACACCAAACCTATGCAAGTGTGACTGAATAAACATCATTCATATCAAGTCTAAGTTTCCAAATCCTTATATCTAGTTCATTTGAAAACACCTATATCATGCAATTGGTAATCAAGCAATTACAAGCATTAAGCATATATATGAATGAATAAACCATAACATTAACATAGAATATTATTCAAGATTTATAGTGGGATATAAAAGATCCTCTAGTTACAAATTCAGAAACCCATGAAAATCAAGGAACCCAAAACTACAAAGAGATTTATTCAAAGATAACAAGATTAAGGAAAATAGAGGAGGAGATAGAACTAGAGTGGATAAGTTTGTGGATTGAGTCTCATCCTCCTCCTTGAACTTTAATTTTGAGTGATTTCTCTTTAGCTTTGGATCTCACAAAAACCAGAGCATCTCTCTCTAATTTGGGGCTAAAACACAAAATAAGTATCTTATTACACACTATGGATCTAAAAATACAAGAAAAAATACAGATCCAAGTCAATTAACCTCACTTAGGCCTAATGGAGCCAAGCCTAAGCATGGAAAAACTAGTACAAGTGGTGTGGTTATCTCTATGCTTAGGCCTGATTGAGCTGGGCCTAGACGTGGAGCTCTCTAGTCTTTGAGCACTCTATCAGCTGCAAGAGTTGTGCCTAGGCCTGGTCCTCTCTAGTCCAAAAACACCTATTAGCTGCCACTACCACGCCTTGGCATGAGCACGGCTTTCTAGTCCAATCCTCATTAATTTATTCCTTCTTCATACACTTAGATCTCCTAGTCTACTTGCTTGGCTATTCTTATGGTCTATGATTTAGGTAATCCTACAAAACAACACTAGAAGATTACATAAGGATCTCTAGTTTGTTAAGCAATTCAAATTTAAACATTAAAGAACCAAATTATAGGATAAAAAGGAATTGTAAGCTCAAAATCTTCAAATGAGTATATAATCTTTTAAAACCATGAAAAACTTGAACTAGTAACAACCCAAAGAGAAGGATAATAACTCCATTTCCTAGAGTTATCAAAATCCTAGCTATGAATAATTAGAATCCAAACCAGAATCCTTCATTTAGAAGATCATCTGCAACATAACTAAGGCAGAAAAGAGAAAAAAGGATTGCTCTACTATTGTGATGAGAAGTACACACTCTCACATAGATGTAAATCAACTTGCTTATTATACTAGAATTTTAGTTCAAAACTAAAATATAATAATCCAAAATTCTTTAATCAATTTAACCCCAAATTATGGCATGCACAAATAATATAAATTGAGTCATACGATTATCTAGAAAAGATGATGATGAGGTAGTCATGATTGAAATGATCACGAACAGTGAGGGAGAAAAGAGCTATCCATATCCCATAATAGTCCCTCATGCGTTAGTATCAATGAGGCAACTGTATGCACTAGAGTGGTTAGGAATAGGGGTCTCTCTATATGTATATATCTATATCAAAGTGGGCTAAACCTACCCATCATAGTAAGCTCATACATAGGACCCAATAACAAAACTCATCTATGAGTAATGCTTAATAACAATAGGCTCAATAACAATATTAATCACAATTTGGGCTAAACAACATGCTCTAACAATTTTGACATCAAATTAATCTAAGTTTTATAAAATTGTAATATGATTTATGTTAGTCCAGATAAAATTATTCTAACATTCTTCCGCTTAGACGACATAAGTCATATTACTTTAGTTTAATAAGAAAATAATTATTCAGATTAATCAAACAACATGTGGTTACAATAAGATGTCAAAATCAAGCTATCACTCTTAACTAAAAGATCAAATACAAGACTATAAGCACCTCAACAATGTAGAAAATCATACTCAATAGGAGTACTGATATCATACATGCAAGATGCTCATATCCTGATGACCAAACAAAAGTGGCATATGGGTAAATTGGAAAGTACAACAAAATTACATGTCAATATGTAATCAAAGTGTAACTACTAACAAAATAGCTCAAGCATTTGCCTAAAATGCTTTATGAGATTTAACAATATTATTTCATCACAACAACCAAATAAGACTGGGTCCAAAATATCTCTACAATATGTCATAACATAAATAATATTGTGCAAAATAAAGATAATATTATTAGTATTGCATGGCAATATCAACAATAGTAACACAATCATTTAAGGTCTCAAGACACAACAAATATGAGTTCACTACAAAACCATGAAACAAACTCTCACTAATCCAAAAGATAAAAAAAAAAGATCTCTCTTTGTAGCTTGCTAATGAGCCATATTAACTTTGCTTATGTATCTCTAAAGTATACTAACAACAAAGATAATACCATGATGTGTACAAACTTAAGCGTACATAATGCTGCTAACAACGAAAGCATATGAGATCTTCTCCATTTCAATAGTTTGTTTATCATTAAGAAAACATTGAGAATTAAACAGCCTCTCATCTTTTTGAATATGTGAAGTACAAAGATTACAATATTTTATATTAAGTCTATTCAAAATCATTTCAATATAATCATCTGAGACAATTCACGAATACCATGATATTTATCAAGGTGAATCTCAATTCTTAAAACGAAATAGACATCACGAAGAACTTTTTTATATTAAAATGTACTGTCAACATCTACTCCATCTTATTTATGTGGATTATAAGTTACAAACCTAAGTGCAGGTTGTCTCAAGTAATAAATTTCTTGGGAGTCCGAGATCGATCCACAGGAAATTGATGAAGAAAAATTCTTTGAGATAAGAAAATGCTTTGTCACAATAATAACGATGCTAAAAGTTGTTCACAAATGAAAAATGATTTACTTGGGTTAGGGGATCCACTCTTAGTAATAAATTAAAAACAAGATTAATTTTTTTTATAACTCAATTGAAATCCACACACAATAGAGGTTCCAATTGGAAAATAAAACATTCAAAGTCTATTTAGAATTATATACGTAGTTATATTATGGTTCCTTTAATTATTTACTAACACCAATACTTGTAAATGAGTTCAAGCATTCATTGTGTCAAACTACTTGTCTACAATGAATCAAGAACTCCACTTTAGAAGGAGGGTTTTTAAATTAATTGAAAATAAAATATAACACATATAATGACCACTTGATAATATATCATCTAAGCACAAGAAAGAAATTAATCTAACCTTATTTTATTACCAAAAGCTTCACCTTTTTACCTAAGCAAGATGAAAATTAGTTACCCATGAGCAAGAAGAAAGAAAAAGAGAAGAAGAAGAAGATGATGATGATCATAACTTCTATTTACAACAAAAGAAAATTACAACAAGTAAATAACATAATATCATGATCTTGATCTAAAACTAAGATTACCCTAATAGGCAGCCAAGGCTACCTTTTATAGAGCATTATAAGCAAAATATGACAATGAGTGGGACAATGAGTGGGTGGATAATTAAGGAGTGAGTAGATGATTAAGTGGATGATTAAGGAGTACGTAGATGATTGCAAAAAATGCTTGCCTTCACTTGCATAAAATAATTTGGTGTCAAACTCGTGCTTGCCGACAGAATCTTGAAAAGTAGCCTTCATGAAAGTTGTAGGCCTTTGTCTTGGCTATCAAATGCCCACTTAATCATCCAATTTGGCCTCCTACAGCCCAAGATATGACTCAATCATTGCAACTGCTCAGGCCTAATTTTAGCTCATTTGTTATGACTTACAAGCCCAATATGACCTATTAGACCTCAGAATATCGAAACGTATTCTTCATGAAAGTTGTAGATTTGGGTCTTAACTATCAACTATCGAAATTTCAGCCCATTATCATTCCTACAGCCTGAGATATGGCATGATGAGTACACAGAGGTTAAGCAGTCAGGATCAGCACTCTAGTTCTTGCTTCAACTCTAATTTGAGTTATCCAAGCTTGAGTTATCCAAGCTTGTGATATGGCTCTTGAGGTCTTCATGAAAGTTGTAGCGAATTGTATTAGTTTTCCTACAAGACCAAAATCACATCAATCATACATATGTAACTCAAATTATAGCCAATTTACTGAACACTATCGAAGAGATAAATTCAGGCTAATTCATGTAATAATTCTTTCGATAATCCAATTAGGTCCAATATCATAGAATGTGACAAAACTAACTTAATTAAACCTAATTGAACCTTAATAAGCCCAATGAGAGGGTTATAAAATGTATAAAATATATTATTATTAAATTCTCCCATACTTAGCTTTTGCACTTCTAGGCAAAACACATAAGAGCAAAGCTAAGGAACAAAGAAAAACAATATAGACTCAAAAACTAAAAACTAAAAAAGACTCAATTTCCAATGATATTCAAGAATGCAAAAGTTTATAAACAAGAAGAGTAACTAAAGATTCAAGGGATCAAAACATTCATGAGGTGACATTTTTTTTTGTATCTCAAATCAACAAGTAAGGAAACTTCAGTTGAAAAACATGAATCAAGAATGATAGATCATCACAGAATTCACTCTTAATCTCTCAAGTGTTTAAAAGGTAAGTATTTCACTCTGTTTAACCTATGAACAATTGCACTACCATAAGCTTGCTTATCTTCTACTTCTTCTATACTCAAAACACATGCACAAAAAAATCAAGAGGACTTTATTCAAGGTTGTAATGGGGTCATGGTAAAGGAGAGAGGATAATATGGATATGACAAGATAAATACCAAAGAGAATAGAAGAACATTATGGTACAGTTAGAGTGAAGAAGATGTTTGAGAACATTCATCATAAATGACAATGACCAATATTTGACTAATGTTTTGTTGAAGATCAATGCCAAATTGGTAGGTTGAATTCATTGTTAGGTTTGAACCTTCTCCTTCTCTTTCTGTTGTTTCTAAGCATCCACCTTCATTCTAGGTGTGGATATGTCACTTAGTGTATCAGGAGATTCTGATAATCCTTTGATTGCAGCGATGGTCAGCTTTTTTTTTTTTGAACATTTTGCACACACACCCCCACACTTGTTCAAGAACAAGGCCAATGCTCTCTTATTCCCTAAGGTTGGGTAAAAACATGTTTTTTTAAAGGCACATAATGAGAAAAAATAAGGAATGGTCAAATAAGCTCAAAGGGGTTACACAAGGGAAAATGTGCAAGGATGACTATTTGGTCAAAGTAGCTTTTTCAAAATACCTCAATCATTTTTATGTTTGCATGTGAAAATGTAGCCTAAAAAAGAATCAAAGTGAGTTCTAGAGTAACAATTCCATGAGTGAAAAAATTACACAAAAAAGAAGAGAATGTTATGGATATTCAATCCATTCATCAATAGGCTCAAAATCTCACAAGACATATATCTATCATTCTCAATTTATCAATTCAACATCTATAACCAAGCATTTGAAATTTAAGACAGAAGACAATTTATGCCAAGATCTAAGAATCCATTTGCTACTTCTTCACAAAATAATTATTTCCTCAACTAAGATGCGTCTCAAGAGTAAACTTACCTCGAAAGGCATAAATTACTCCTTACTCTGCCTTTCTTAATTGGTTTTACTACGAGTAGGTTTCTGACAATTATATCAATAAACATACTTTTCCAATTAAGATGCGTCTCAAGAGTAAAATTACTCCTTACTCTGTCATCCTTAATTGGTTTAGTAAATTGCTAACAATCATATCATACTTTTCATTTTTTTTTATCAATTATCAAACTATCCTTCCCCCCAACTAGATCATAACATTGTCCACAATGTTAAAATATAAATGAGTAAAGGATATAAGATAGTACCTGTTAAAGAAATCTGAACAAATTTAAACAGAAATAAAGTACGATAAATAAAATCAAAGATAAAGGAAAGTTATAGATGAAGTATTAGATCTAACTTTCTTTTCATGCTGCTTCCCTCACTGCTTCCTTCTGATCAATCTATCTGAGTTATTGCTAGACCAGGTTTATAAACAAAAGCTTCTAATTTATTAATCAACTCATCAATAGTGAAAGCAGAGATAAGAAGTTGTCTTGCCGAAGGTGTGATAAATTTCTGTTCCACAGCTTTGTCAAGAAAAAAATAACAAAAGATCAAAGAAATTATTTACATTTAACAAACCTATAGGTTTATGGTGGATGTTCAGTTTGGCCTAAGAGACAATTTGAAAAACTTCTTCCAAAGTACTAAAACCACCTGGTACAGCAATGAATGCATCAGAGTTGTCAAGCATTGTCTTCATTCGTTCATGCATAGATGATACCTTAAGTTCCTCCCTAATTATCTTTCTAGTGATGTTCTGTTGAGTTAAAGGTTCAGGAATGACACCTAAAACCTGACTACCTCCTATATATGCGGCAAGTGATATAGTCCCCATTAACCCATGACAACCTTCCCTATATACAATATGAATATTCCTTGCAGCAAGTGTTCGACCAAGAGTGTTTGCTGCGTTTACAAACTTTAAACTGTGAATGCTTATGTCATGAAGCATATCAAATAAGTTTTTGATGATAACAAAGCCAAGAGAAGAAAACCAAGATCAAAAGAAAAGACCAAGATCAAAAGAAAAGTTCAAGATCAAAAGAAAAGATCAAGACCAAGAGAAGAAGACCAAGATCAAAAGAGGTATATTAGATATAGGTCTTAGAACATCAATGTGAAATGCTCTCAAGGTATCTCAATTATATTCAAATGGTTTTTCAAAGATCTTATAAATCAACATGGTTTTCAAAAGTTCATATTTCAAAGAAATGTTGATTTCAATCTTGGATTATGGTAAACATTTGTAAATCTTGTTTGTCCAAGTACCCAAATGATAAAAATGGCCTAGAGACTTAATTGGGATTGAAAAAATGTGTTCAAAGTGGAAAGTAATCGATTACACACTCTTGGTAATCGATTACAAGCAAGTCGAGGACTTGTAATCGATTGTAATCCATGTAATCGATTACCATGTTCCCGTAAATCCAAGAACACGATCAAAAAGTTAGATGTAATCGATTACATCAATATTGTAATCGATTACCAAAAAGTCAGAGGGCGTGTAATCGATTACACAAGTCTTATAATCGATTACCACAAACCCAAAAAGCCAAGAACACGTTTTAACTGTCATGTAATCGATTACCAGAACCCTATAATTGATTACCAGTATTCTGACAGTGCTTAACGGCTCTATTTGGTACATTTAATGATGCCCATTAAAGCCCCTAACGGCTCTTTTGTTCCAATAACTTATAAATACTCATCTTGGGGCATCATTTGTGGTTGAACAACACTTGAGAAACATCTTTCAATCACTATAATCCGAAATTCATCCTTAAATCACTTTTGCTCTGTTTTTGTATATATTGTTGAGATATTCTTGAAGAGCATTATAGGGCTTCAATTTGTATCATCTACTCTTGTGAGAGTTTTTATTTCATAAACACTTTGATTCTTTGTAAAGGGGGTGAGGCATCCCTCTAGAGAAAAGAGAGTGAGGTATCTCTCTAGGTTTGTAAAGGGTGAGGTATCCCTTGTTGAAGGTGAGGCATCCTTCAAAGGTTGTAAAGAGGGTGAGGTATCCTCTAGTGAAAAGGGTGAGGCATCCCTGGTTTGAGGCTCAAGCTCAAGGGTGAGGCATCCCAAGGAGTTGAGTGCTCTTTTGTGTAAAGGTTTTCAAGCACCCGTTCAAGCTTGAAGTTTAGTGAAAAATCTCGAGTGGTTTGCTTAAGGACTGGACGTAGATCACAAGTGGATTGGTGATCGAACCAGGATAAATCTTGTGTTTGTTCCTCTCAACTCTATCTCTTTACTTTGTGCTTTAACTATATTTGCTTAAGTTGAGTTCGATATTTTGCTTTGCTTGAATTCTTTCTATCTTGAGTTGTTTATTTGTGAGTGAAGTATTCAATCTTGTTTATCTATTCACTTCAATCATCCAATAGCTTCAACGAAAATTGTTAATCAAATGTTTTGCGAAAGATTTACGAAAATATTTTACATACTCAATTCACCCCCTCTTGAGTATTGAGGCCACTTGGTAACAAGTGGTATCAGAGCTAGGCTCTTGTGTAAAGAGCTTAGCCTTCAAGAGAAAGTGATGGCCTCTTCAAATGATTTTTATGAAAGTTCTTATCTTTATAGACCTCCCTTTTTCAATGGGGATGGGTATGCTTATTGGAAAGAAAGAATGAAAATTTTTATTGAAGCTATTGACTTGGATGTGTGGGATGCTATTGAAAATGGTCCTTTTGTCCCCACACAAGTTGTAAATGGTGTAAGGATTAATACACCAAGAAGTGAATGGACGAATGATGATAAAAAGAGGTCCAATATAATTTGAGAGCCAAAAACATCATTACCACTTTGCTTTGGGGTATGATGAGTTTTTAGAGTCTCAAATTGTAAATCTGCCCAAGAAATGTGGGACACCTTACAAGTAACTCATGAGGGTACTAGTGAAGTGAAAAGATCAAGGATAAATACGCTCACTCATGAGTATGAACTTTTTAGAATGAACCAACATGAAAGCATTCAAGAAATGCAAAAACGTTTTACACATATTATAAATCATCTTGCTTCATTGGGAAAGACTTTTCCTAATGAAGATTTTATTAACAAAGTGTTGAGATGTTTGAGCAGGGATTGGCAACCTAAAGTGACGGCTATTTCGGAATCAAGAAAACTAGCAACAATGACACTAGCCACACTTTTGGCAAGCTTCAAGAACATGAATTGGAATTGAATAGACTCAACCAAAATGAGGAGCTTGACAAGAAAAAGAAGGGAATTGCTCTCAAGGCCACCTCCTCTTTGATCAATGATGATGATGATGATGGAGATGGCTTGAAATTAGTGAAGAGAATCTTGGCCTACTAGTAAAGAAGTTTGGAAGATTCTTCAAAAAGAATAGAGTTCAAGGAAGACCTCCCTTTCCCTCAAAGAATGCCTATCACAAAGGGGAAGGAACCTCAACCACTCCTAAATGCTATGAATGTGGAGAATTGGGACATATGAAGATGGAGTGCCCAATCTATCAAAGGAAAGTGGAGAAGTATGAAAAAAGGTACTCAAAGGAAAAGAAAGAAAGAAGAGCCTACATAGCTTGGGATGATAATGACATGGATTCAACCGATAGTTCGGACAATGAGGAAGCCAATCTATGTTTCGTGGCTAGAGGAGAAGAGGAAGATGAAGACGACATGGAGGTAACATCCTCAAATTTTGAATCTAATTCTTCTCCTTCCTATGATGAATTGCAAGATGCATTTGAAGAATTGCATAATGAATCTATGAGACTTGCAAAACTTGTTTCATCATCCAAGAAAACAATTTCCTCTTTTGAAAACAAAATCTCTATTTTAAACAAGGAAATTGAGGAACTTAAAATTGAAAATGAAACTCTTGGACTCATTGATGCAAATTCCTCATGCTTAACATGTTCTTTACGTGATAATGCATCTACATCCTTTTCTTGCTCATCATGCAAAACTTTTGAAAAGGAAATTGAAGATTTAAAAATACTCTTTCAAAATTTACCCTTGGAAGAGATAATTTGAACATATTGCTTGGGAATAAAAATGTGTGTTTCAAAAGGCTGGTTTAGGGTACAATCCCAAAAATCAACAAAAACTTTACAAGAATTTCTTTGTTCCCTCAAATTCATCAACAAGTCCTTTTATAAAATGTTTTCATTGTGGCAAGAAAGGACATAGTGCATCAACTTGTAATGTAAGGAAGAATATCAATAACAAGATTGGAACTAAAATGGTTTGGGTTCCCAAAGGCACCTTGCCTAACACTAACACACAAGGACCCAAGAGAAATTTGGGTACCAAAATCCAAAAATTGAAGTGTGTTGTAGGTGTGCTTGAAAGCCAAGAATGGACTTTGGAATATCAAAAGTGGTCACTTAAAGCACAAGATCGAATTTACTCCAAGTTCTCTTCCTTTTCTCCAAGAAGCTTGGACTTGCAATCTTTGGATAAGTGGAGATATGTTTTTATGCTTTAACTTGTTTTAAAATTGTATTTCTCTAAGCTTTATATCTTGAAAATATCTTTATATACAATAATATGCTTGATAGGTTCTTTTCTTGTTTGAAATTACATATTTGATATAAAACATCTTTGAACTTGGCATATTGGATCAATCATGCATCTAAACTCTTATAATACAATTTTGATGCATAATTTTCTGCAAAATCATGCATAACTTGTCACTTGTATGGCACAATGTCACAATCTTCCGCATAATCTCATTTTTGCTGCATAAAATGCACCTTTTCTACACAATGTATGATTTTAAATGTATAATCTGCTTTCTTTCTAATTTTTTGCTTTTATATAATGTGCTATTGTGATGCATAACATGCTACCTTGCTGTATAATCATGACACTCTTTGCTGCATATCATGATGGTTCTTGATCATATTTGAATCCAATACTGACTTGAGCGTTGGAGATTCCCCTTAAGTTATTTTGCAGGTACTACATTATGCCAAAGATCCTCAAAAAGCTCAAAAACTTCACCAATCCATCAAAATGATGTAATTCTTGGTAAAAATAACAAATTTGCATAATTATGTGTTTTGGATCACAATCTATCTAGATTATATGCATACATGATGTTTGAAATTGTTTTGGAATACTTTGGAACAAATTTGAAAGGTTTAAAATTGATCTTTTTCTGTTCAAAATGCAAAATCTGAGTTTTAGCAAATTGGTAATCGATTACAATACCTTTGTAATCGATTATAAGGGCTCTGCCAAGCGTTCCAAGCTAAGTCAAAAAGCAGGTAATCGATTACACCTCCAATGTAATCGATTACAACAATTCCAGAAGGCATGTAATCGATTACACCACATATGTAATCGATTACCAGGAATCCAGAACATGCGTAATCAATTACACACGCATTGTAATCGATTACACAGGCTTTAAAAATGAGTTTCAGTGCGCAAAAAGCCATATTTCCTTTGTTACTCACATTTTCTCTTAGTATGTGCTTAATAATCAATGAAATGAAACATCTTTTGCCCTTGTGAACTCATTTATTATTATTTGCTCATGAATTTGGTACAATGACTAACCTCTATGGATCCAAAATTGGTGGATACCAAAGAAAGTTCTTTGAATTGAGTTGTAGGGTGACTATTTACTCAAGCATACATTGAAGTGAAATACAACTACGTCACTTGAGGTTGGAAAAATTTGAAATGGTCCAAGTTCTCCAAGAATGATGAAAATATAAAAGGAATGGCATGGAGAACCACAACATTCTCAAGGAGCCTTGAGGCATGGAAGTTGGAATCACCTACAAAAACTCAAAGAATACACTTTTGGTGACATCAATCTCTTATCCTCTTCTATGCTTTAAATTGAATATCATGTGATATTTGGAGAAGTAGAGAGTTGTTTTTACATGTCTTACATGATCATTGTTTGCCCCAAAATGCTTATATATGTTTTGATGATGATCATGTCTTTCTTGACAAACTTGAATCTTGCTTTGAAAATGCTTAAACTATGCTTTTGGATTCAAGTGCATATATCATTCTTTTGTTCTTGTTAAAGCTAAAATTGCATGGTTGATAATGTGGTACATGTTTTACATTGTATATCAACCTAAATTATGCTTGTAAATAAGTTTAAATGATATTTGATGCTAACTCATGTTTTAAAGAACTTTTGAAATATAGTCATCAAATATTGAAATGTCAAGCATATGTGGATAAATGAGAAATATTGAAGGAAGAAGAACATGAGGAGACTTTCTTCAAGTGAAATGAAATGAAATACTCAATGGAAGAAAGTACAAACTCAAAGGATAAATAAATGAAGAACATTCTAAAGAAGTATCACTCTCTCAATAAGTATCTCTATCCCTAAGCTATTGTGGTATTCTATATGTTATGGATTGTATGATATTTGTTGATAAATTGATCTTAAATGATTTGATGTTTTCCTTACATGAGAAGTATGCTTCGCATTGACAAAGTGCCTAATTGGATATTAACTTGCTATTTTTTGTCATTGCATATAGGGTGGATGATATTAGTACTATATATTCTTTGATCCCTATAGTATATTTCCTCAATGTGAATGTTTGATTTCTTAGTGGTATAAAACCTATGAGAATTTTGCTCTTGTATATGACTCTGAATTCTATTGGTATAAATGATAATTATTATCTACGATTTCTTTTTCATATGCATTTGCTATTGGCATCCCAAATTGTTATGCTAAATCATTCATACTCTGATATTGATCCTGCTGGGCTGAAATGTTTATACAATGCTAAATGCTTATGTTGTTTTTGATAATGCCAACGGGGGAGAGATTAGTGAAATATGTTGCATGTGTAATGGGAGCTTTGTGCTTTTACATGAAAATCATTTATCCTATCTCATGCATACATTACGGGGAGAGTTGCGCTTAATCTCGATAGATAAATGAATGCAAATATTTCTCTATTTTCAATGTTTATTTTGTCATCATAAAAAAGGGGAGAATGTGAATGCTTATGTCATGAAGCATATCAAATAAGTTTTTGATGATAACAAAGCCAAGAGAAGAAAACCAAGATCAAAAGAAAAGACCAAGATCAAAAGAAAAGTTCAAGATCAAAAGAAAAGATCAAGACCAAGAGAAGAAGACCAAGATCAAAAGAGGTATATTAGATATAGGTCTTAGAACATCAATGTGAAATGCTCTCAAGGTATCTCAATTATATTCAAATGGTTTTTCAAAGATCTTATAAATCAACATGGTTTTCAAAAGTTCATATTTCAAAGAAATGTTGATTTCAATCTTGGATTTAAACATTTGTAAATCTTGTTTTGTCCAAGTACCCAAATGATAAAAATGGCCTAGAGACTTAATTGGGATTGAAAAAATGTGTTCAAAGTGGAAAGTAATCGATTACACACTCTTGGTAATCGATTATAAGCAAGTCAGAGGACTTGTAATCGATTACATGTAATCCATGTAATCGATTACCATGTTCTCGAAATCCAAGAACACGATCAAAAAGGCCATGTAATCGATTACATCAATATTGTAATCGATTACAAAAGTCGAGAGGCGTGTAATCGATTACACAAGTCTTGTAATCGATTACCACAAACCCAAAAAGCCAAGAACACGTTTTAACATCATGTAATCGATTATCGTAACCCCGTAATCGATTACACAATGATTCCGACAAAGCTTAACGCTATATTTGGTACATTTAATGATGCCCATTAAAGCCCCCAACGGCTCTTTTGTTCCAATAACTTATAAATACTCATCTTGGGGCATCATTTGTGGTTGAACAACACTTGAGAAACATCTTTCAATCACTATAATCCGAAATTCATCCTTAAATCATTTTTGCTCTGTTTTTGTATATATTGTTGAGATATTCTTGAAGAGCATTATAGGGCTTCAATTTGTATCATCTACTCTTGTGAGAGTTTTTATTTCATAAACACTTTGATTCTTTGTAAAGGGGTTGCATCCTCTAGAAAAAAGAGTGAGGTATCTCTCTAGGTTTGTAAAGGGTGAGGTATCCCTTGTTGAAGGTGAGGCATCCTTCAAAGGTTGTAAAGAGGGTGAGATATCCCTCTGAGTGAAAAGGTGAGGCATCCCTGGTTTGAGGCTCAAGCTCAAGGGTGAGGCATCCTAAGGAGTTGAGTGCTCTTTTGTAAAGGTTTTCAAGCACCCGCTCAAGCTTGAAATTCAAGCTTGAAGTTTAGTGAAAAATCTCGAGTGGTTTGCTTGAGGACTGGACGTAGATCACAAGTGGATTGGTGATCGAACCAGGATAAATCTTGTGTTTGTTCCTCTCAACTCTCAACTCTATCTCTTTACTTTGTGCTTTAACTATATTTGCTTAAGTTGAGTTCGATATTTTGCTTTGCTTGAATTCTTTCTATCTTGAGTTGTTTATTTGTGAGTGAAGTATTCAATCTCGTTTATCTATTCACTTCAATCATCCAATAGCTTCAACGAAAATTGTTAATCAAACGTTTTGCGAAAGATTTACGAAAATATTTTACATACTCAATTCACCCCCCTCTTGAGTATTGAGGCCACTTGGTAACATAAACCCTTCCCATACCTAGACCCACAAAATACACAGATATTTTTAAGTCGACGAACAGAAACTCCTTCCATTTATATACTCATATTCCCTTTGAATGATTCTGAGTTAAAGGAAAGTGGAGAAAATGAAGTGTTTAAATAGGAAAAAAATGGAAAAAGTAATAATAGCACCTATAAGGGTAGGTTAGCTGTTGTTAGAAAAGTTTAAAATTAAGAAATAAAGAATCTTTTTTTTTTGAACTTAAGAAAACCATCAGGGTAAAGAAGTCTAGAAATCTCTGAAGGACCTTGCTCAAAGGATCGTCTGTCCAAAATCAAAATACAACAAAATCATATAAAGATAAAAGAAATATAATAACAAATGATGACATACCTTTATGTACAATTTTTATAGCGTATCTTTATACTGCACATCATGAGTACAGTAGTGGCATATCTTTGAGTTGCGTGTCACCAGTGCAACATATGAACTCCACATAGATTTCTGAACCGACAACAAGAACCTTTGAGTTCTTTCCGTCCCACTTGCGGAATAATAACCTTCTGTCTTTCTGCAAACCTAATTAAAGGCCTGTATTCTAAGAAGATGGTACCTGACCGCAGCCAGTCAGAACATACCATAGAAGTCTATTAATTAAAGTAAGTATATGGCTCAGTAATAGTTTTCGTTCACTATAAAGACGAGATGATTCTTTCTGTCCATCAGCGCTACAGACCCTTGGTTTCAAGAACTGAGAATGTAGAACATGGCTCTCTACAGAGCATGGTACATGAACCTTATTTAAGGACCGGCGTGCAAAGGTCTACCCGAGTCAATGACAGGTCAGCCAAAGGCTGGGGCTCCACAACTAAGTAAAGTCATGATACTCCTTCCGGAACGCCCTTGTTCAATTTTTTTTTAAAAAAAAGAAGAAGAAGAACAAGATAATATATACATGTTGTTGTGATTGTGGCTCACATCTTCCTCTGGTTTTATGTCCAGTAACGACTTAAACACCTTTTATGAGTCGATGATAAGCTTCCCATCCAATTTTCTTATAAATTGGCAAACAGGATCTTTTAGAGTTAGATTCCTAAGACTATAATGTTTTTGTTCGTCCTTGAAGAGATTCCACAAATTAAGAAGTTCACAATGCACAAATCCATAAGAATGCATCTCAAGAGTCAATAAGATATCATCTAATGGCTCCTTACTTAGTCCATTCTTAATGAAAAATATTTTATCTTCTCGGTTTGTGAAAATCATTCACAAAGAACGACATCGCTCGTTACAATTCCATCATGTACATTTGTGACAGACTTGTAACCTTTTTACTCTTCTCCTTTTAGAATACAAACTTCTACCAAGATCTGACATGTATAAGTCAAATGAAATTAAAGACTCATTTGCTAGACGGACCTTTGCTTTAATTATCTAATGTACATCTTCTGGCATACCCTTGTGTATTAACAGTCTCAATCTTTCATATCTAGTTTTATAGATTTTTGTCAGAACATTTTGAGGGAGGGAAGAAAAATATTTTCTTAAATTTGAGAGAAAGACATCATTTTAAAGGAGAAGGATTCAGTTATTATGAAAAACTAAAAACAAACTGACTCGAGACCCACGGAGTACTGTTATCCGCCACTTAACCGGGAACACAAAGAACTGCAAAAAGAAGGCAACAAAATTAAAATAAATTCTATTCATAACAAGGATTAGAAAGATAGATGAATTCTACCTCATCAACTTGATTTTCCAGAAATAGTTTGAGTCTTTGTCCATTGACTTTAAACACATTACCATTCCTAGGATTCTCAATGTCTATGGTCCCATGAGGATACATATGTTTGACAACAAAAGGAGCACTTCACCTAGATCTCAATTTTCCAGGAAATAGATACAGACGAGAATTATAAAGCAAAACTTTTTGACCAAGTTCAAAAGATTTTCTCAAAATTGACTTCTCATGAAAAGCTTTTGCTCTAACTTTATAAATCTTTGAGTTTTCATATGCATCATTTCTCAATTCCTCAAGTTCATTTAATTACAATTTACATATCTTACAAGCATTATTAAGGTTTCAGTTGAAAGCTTTAATGACCCAAAATGCTTTATGTTCCAATTCCACAAGCAAGTGACAAAGTTTTCCATGGACTAACTGATAAGGTGACATACCCAAAGATGTTTTAAAAGTAGTATGGTAAGCTCAAAGTGTATCGTTTAGTCTTAAAGACTAATTTTTATGATTTGGGTTAACCGTTTTTTCTAAAATTTGTTTAATCTCCCTATTTGCTAATTCAACTTGTCCATTTGTCTGAGGGTGATAAGGGGTGGCAATTTTGTGTGTAATACCATATTTCTTCATTAAAGATTCAAATAGCTTATTGCAAAAATGCGTTCCCCCATCACTGATGATAGCTCGAGAGATTCCAAATCGACACAAGACATTTTTTTTTTTAATTTGAGAACAATTTTATGATCATTGTATCGGCATAGAATCGCCTCAATCCATTTTGAGACATAATCAATTACAACCAAAATATACACAAATCTAAATGAGGATAGAAATGAGCCCATGAAATCAATTCCTCAACAATAAAAAATTTTAATAACAAGGATAGGGTTCAGAGGCATCATTTTTCTTTTTGACATGGAGCCTAATTTTCTGACAGTTTTCACAACTTTTGCAAAAAGTATAGCAATCCTAAAATAAAGTGAGCCAATAAAATTCGCACTGCAAGATTTTTTTAGTTGTTTTATTTGAAGAAAAGTGACATCCACATGCTTCTGAGTGACAAAATTTAATGACACTTCCTACCTCACTATCGGGCACACATCTCCGAAAGATTTGGTCAGGACAATATTTGAACAAGTATGAATCATCCCAATAAAAAATTTTCACCTCTGTCAAAAATTTCTTTCTATCTTGGTGCTTCCATTGAGGCAACATCTTTCCTGTTACAAGAAAGTTGACAATGTTAGCAAACCAAGGCATGGAATTGACAAAAAATAAAAATTCATCAGGAAAAGAATCATTGATAAGTGCGTTATCAAAAGGTGAGCTGGTTGTAAGTTTGGACAAATGATCTACGACAACATTTTCGGCTCCTTTCTTATCTTTTATTGTGATGTTGAATTCTTGAAGCAACAAGATCTACCGTATCAATCTTGGTTCGGCATCCTGCTTAGACATCAAATATTTAATAGCAGCATGATCGGTGAAAATTACAATAGAAGAACTAATTAAATAAGATTATAATTTGTCAGTACAAATATTACAGCAAGTAGTTCTTTTTCAGTAGTGGTGTAATTCATTTGTGCACTATTTAAAGTTCTACTTGCGTAACAAATCAGATGAGACTTACATTCCTTTCTTTGGCCTAAAACAACGCCCACAATAAAATCACTAGCATCACACATTAACTTAAAAGGCAAAGACCAATCAGGAGATTGCATGATAGGAATAGATGTCAGAAGACCAATTGATTTTTCAAAAGATTTTTGACATTCTTGAATCCAATCAAATGATGCATCTTTAAACAGAAGATTACATAATGATCTAGATATGATACTAAAGTCCTTAATGAATCTTCTGTAAAATCCTGCATGTCCTAAAAATGATCGAACTTCTCTGACTATTTTTGGGGAAGGCAAATGAGCAATTAATTCAACTTTGGCCATATCAACTTCAATTCCTTTAGAAGATATCACATGACCTAATACTATTCCTAAAGTAACCATGTAATGACATTTTTCCTAGTTTAGCATAAATTATTTTTCTTCATATCTTTTAAGAACTTGTTCTAAATTATCAAGACAATTTTGAAATGAATTTTCAAAAACTGTTAGGTCATCCATGAAAACCTCTAAATAATGCTCAATCATGTCACTAAAAATACTTAGCATGCATATTTGGAATGTTACCGGAGCGTTACAAAGGCCAAAAGACATTCTTCTATATGCAAAAGTACTAAAGGGGCATGTAGAAATGGTTTTTTCTTGATACTCCAATGCAATTGGTATTTGATTATAACTTGAATAACAATCAAGAAAACAATAGTATGAATGTCCTGCTACCCTTTTCAGAATTTGATCAAGAAATGGCAAGGGAAAATGATCTTTCCTAATAGCGGCATTTAATTTTCTAAAATCAATATACCTACGCTAACTGGATAACACTCGCATAGGTATTAATTCACCTTTTTTATTTTCAACTACTGTTATTCCAGATTTCTTAGGCACAACTTGTGTAGGGTTTATGTAACACCCTCCCTAGGGTATCACATTTTCGACTCCCGACTCATAATCTAAAAAGAAGTTCGCACAAAGTTTGAGTTATAAAATATGGGTTTTAAAATTTCTTTTTCATTAAACATAAACTTTCTGAAATTCATAAGTAATACAGAAAAACATATTGAAACAGACTCATATACAATACTGACACCAATTAATATTTCACAATTTAAATAGAAATATAAAATTAATGTGACTTTTTTTTTTTAACAAGAAGAAACCCCATAACGGGTCCTACTTAATAAGACGCAGACAACACTAAATAAGTTAAAACTTAACATACTTATTTTGTTGTGTATCTATCTTATTGCATCAGGCATCTGTTCTACATCTGTTCTTTGTCAATATTGCACACCTTCGAGTCCTGAATGTCCACTCCTTATTGTTGTCACCAATCTCAGAGTATCCATTGCCCGTTATATCTAAGACAACTCGATCCTTCTATTATTTTGTTTTAACAAGATGCATAAAGAAACCACATAACAAAGAGGTGAGATCACCTATGCCAATACTAACATGGTAGCATGAGATAACACAAACTAATAATATCATACAGTGATATCATACCAAACTTCTAATAATATATTCAATATTAATCAACTATCATCATCCAATCATATATCAATCCAAGTATTCAAAACAAATTGTCATAGCCAATATTCCTCAATTAATATATCACACGTATATAAATGTCGACATGCATGTGCACAAAGACTCGCTTTTTCAAAAACAACTCCATGGAGGTTTTCACAATTTCGAGGAGAATGCTCACAATTGTCACCTTAGCCCAAAGAGAATCTTCCGCTATTGAAAAGAATCGTGTTCTTGTTGAGTATCACAATGCATTGCAACGGATCGCACGCTGTGACACAGGGTACTCGCTACCGTCCACTTGGTCGACCGCCGCGCTGACGCCCCAAGATCTATCATAGACCTCACTATCAATTCTCATTCCCTTTCAACCACTAAAATATATACAATGCACGAATATATCCGCAAGTTCCAACCCCAAAGGGCCAAATCTTTTCAATTTCATTTGTTCAATGTATCATATGCCTCAACGCATATTTTTTTCCAATGCATGTATAATGCACCAAATCCAATCACAAGCATATCTTTCCAATGCATATAAAATGTACCAAATTATACTATATTTTCAATGAAGAAAAATCATGTTATCACATTTTCATAGTTATAAAACACTTTCGTCAGCGTGTTTTCAAAATTGCGTAATATTTCCGCTTCATTTTCACAATTCCAAAACGTTTACATTGCTTTCACAATTCCAAAATGTTTATATTAAGTTTTCAAAATATCGTAACGCTTATGTTACGTTTCAAAATTCTTAAACGTTTACGTTTATATTTTCACAATACCGCGACACTTCAAGTACGTTTTCACAATACATTAACATTTTTGTTACGCTTTCAAAATATCGCAACTCTTCACATTTGACTTTTAAAACACGTATTAATTTTTTAACGTTTTTTCTTAATCGCGTAAAAATATACGTTTCTCAAAATCGCATAGTATTTTTTCATCAAGCTTCAAAATCGCATAACTTAAAAATCATTCTTTTAAGTTGCATAAATCATTTTCCGTCATTCTCAAAATATTTAAAACACTTTCCAAATCACATAACGATTTTCCACTATTTTCACAATCACGTAAAAATAATTCATCACTTTTCCATCTCGTAGTGATTTTTCAATAGTAATTCAGATTGCGTAAAATATTTAAACGTAATTCAAATCGCGTAGAAATATTTTAACGTATTTAAAATCGCGTAGAAATATTTTACGGTATTTCCAAACACTTAGAAATATTTTACTGTATTTCAAACCACTTACTTTAAAATTACGTTTTTAAGATACATAAATAATTTTTTTCACCACAATTTCATTACAGAAAATATTTCTTGACCTTTAAAAAATTCCTTTTCAATTTTTCTCAAAATAATATAACTTTATACTTCATTTAATATATTTTCTTACTCAAGAAAATATTTTTCCACAGTTCTTTACTCAAGAAATTATTTTTCAAAATATAATTTACAAAATCACTTTTTTCCAATGATATAAATCAACGTTTCAAAAGTTTAAGAATTTCCTAACGTACTACAAAACTCAAAAATCAATTATACGTCAGTAAATTTTTAAAACACCATTATATTCTCTATTTTTCTCAAATTAATTTTAAAATCAATTCTTCAAAATAAATTGAAGTTCAAACATGTTCAACCTCTCTTTGTCTTTTGTTTACAAAATTCTCTCAAGTGATAAAAACACTTTGATTCCCTTTCCAAATTCCTTGTATTAAATCAAGTTACGTTTTTACTTTTAAAAAAATCACTTTGTTCATAAAAATCAAGACATTACAAGCCTTCAAAAACGTAGAAATGGCTATTGAAACCATCAAATGTTTTTCCTTCTAAATTGATATAGTTTTACACAAACAAAACCCTTAAAAATCCTTTACAAAAACATAAGACTCATAGTCGTTGAAAATCAAATCATTTGTTCATTTTCAATTTTTCACTTTCTTTGCAAATCCACTTTCACTTTCTTTACAAATCCTTTTTCACTTTCTTTACAAATCCTTTTTCACTTTCTTTGCAAATCCTTAAAATCATCATTGCTATTTTCATTTAAATCTCATGTTTAGTAAAACACTTAGAAACTTTTCACACAAAATAAATCAATAAAAATCCTTCTAAAACCGTATTCATGTACTATTTGAAAAATAAATTCTTTGTTTATTTTCCTTACTCTTCAAATCATCCATTTTCATCTTTCATGAAAATATTAATTTGTGAACACCTATTTTGAGGTGTCTTGTTCTAAATCCACCATGTTCTAAGTACTCAAAAATCAATTCTTTTGTTCTTGAAAATTTTCAACATGAACCCTAATCAAGGGCATCAAAATCGTAGCTCTTCCTTGGCTATTGGAGCCAAAAATCAATTTCCTTTCCACCATCAAGTCATGGCATATACATATATATTTCATCATAAATAATATAAGCATACCATCAAAGTCATAAAAGCATGTATAGCATATCAAGCATATCATCAAAGCTATAAAATCATGCAAAGCATATCAAGCATAAAAAATTAATCAAAGCTCATAAACACCCACACATTAATTACATGACCATGGATATGAATCCTCACATGGATTCCACATCCATCAAATAAAATACCATCTCTCACCACCACGCTTGGTTGGTGAGATGAATCTCCTTCTTACCTCTTGAAGATCCTCAAAAACTCCTTGTTTTGCTTCTTTTTCTAAGTCCTTCATCACCAAGAGCTTCTCAAATACAAAACAAAATACATAAAAATTAGTATACTAAGCTTGATTAAGAGGAACCATGAATCAAACATGGTTTAGATCATGAAAAAGAAGAGAAGAAATGAAGTTTCCTTATACTTCACCTCAAAAACCCAATAACATGGATCTTGAAGAAACTCCTTAAAGATGAATGATTTAAAAAAAGTCTCTAGCATGAAAGTTGCTTAGAATATCATGTAGATTCAAGATCTAAGGTTGGATGAAATTAAAAGAGCTTGGATGGTGATTTTAGGGGTTTTGACCCAATGATATCTCTTGAAGAACAAAGATGAAATTTTTTATTTTTGATAGAAACTTCAAGCTTGGATTTGAAGATCAAGATGAATGATTTTGGAAAAACTCATAACTTGAGATGTTCTTAGAATGATGTTTAGGTTTAGAAAATCAAGTTGGATGAAATTTTTGAGTGATGGAAGGTGTTCTTGGAGGGCTTGGCCGAAATCTAGAGAAGAAAGGAGATGGAGAGAAAATTTTCTAAGTTTCCTTCTTGAAAATGAATCAATGAAGACCAAGAAAGACAATAATGACTAAAGCATGCAATTATGGTCTTCCAAACTCCTTCATGCAGCACCAAAACCGTGCCCCCCTTCAAGCATTCTCCTTGGAGTGCAAAAATCAAAAGTAAGCCATTATGATGTCTAACTTGACCAAGACATGCAAAAATGACATAAAGCTTGTCTCTTTGTCTTCTAAACACTCCAAAACCATCGCCTTCTCTTCATAATGCATTCAATAAAGTTGTCTTCATTATTTGCCACCATTTGAAGCATTTCTAGCCATTGATTAATTCAATGGTTAGGATTTAGGTAGATTTTTAATTTTAGAAGACTAAATCTAGGCCATTGGATTTTTCTCCTTTAAATTCTAGCCATTAGATGTGTCTCCAAAATAAAGGGTCAAGATTAATCCTTCAAACTTTTAATCCAAGGGTTCTAATTAGTCTTAACCATTTTAGAAGACTAAATCTCCACCCTTGATTAATTCTTCATCTAATGGTCATAAATGGTCTTTGTTACTTTTTAAGATTAAATCTCCACCCTTGATTTAATCTAAATCCAATGGTTATAAATGGTCTTTGTCATTTTTCAAGACCAATTCTACACCTTTGATTACATCTATGGTTGATATCAAAGCCTTCTTCCTAACTAAGCTTATTCTCACACCATTGATTAAATCAATGGTTATTATCCAAGCTTTCTTTATTAAGTTTGTTTCTTAACCTTTGATTAAATCAATGGTTAATATTCAAACTAAGTATTCTCATCCAAGGGTATAAATCAGTCAAGCTCTCTTTGTTGACTACGCAAAGATAATATTTATTCTTGTATCCTACAAATAATATTTTTACTTGTATTTTTATCATCCGATAATTAAATATAGTATAAAATACGATGACAAAAATTTTCTAAAACTATTTTCAGATTCGGGTTTAGTAAGATCCCCTGCTCCGTTAAAATCAAACGGTACAAATTTTTCTATGCGTAGAAAAATTTTTGCTTTCTTGAGGACTCACCGGGCCCATATGATATGGCCACCAGGCCCACATACACTCCCTGGGCCCATAATCAGTAAAAAAATTCATAATCATCCACAAAAATCACAAAAATTATAAAATGCACAAATATCAAATCAGATTACGTAAAATAATTACCTAACGGTAAAAATTAAATTACGTAAAGTTTTCTCCGATTTCCGAAAATTTTTATTTTCCGGATTACGTGTAGTAAATCACTCAAAAAGATCAAATACGTTGACGGAATAAACAAAATAATTTTACAGTGCACAAAAATTACTAAACAGTAAAATTCTATTAACTGTCAAAATTACTGTTTAAGAGATACAGAAATTTTGGGATGTTACAGTTTACTCATTGGCTATTAGAGATAGGATAGATAATTTCAACATCAAGCAATTTAAGGACTTCAGCTCTAACTACCTTTTTCATGTGTGGATTTAATCTTCTTTGAGGTTGTTGAGATGTTTTAGCATTATCCTCTAAATGTATTCTATATATGTACATATTAATAGATTAATGCCTTTTATGTCATTTAATGTCCATCCAATTGCACTTTTATGCCTTTTAAGTACTTCTATTAACATACCTTCCTATTCTTCAGTAAGGGACGAGGAAATTACCACTGGAAAGTTTTGCTCTTCTCCCAAAAATGTGTACTTCAACCCAACAGATAATAGCTTTAGTTCCAGTGTGGATGCTTCTTCATGGGTATTATCATTCATGGGTTTTAGCTTTTTAAATCTTGGCTTCCATCCCTTGTACTCCATTACCCGTGTACAATCAAGCAAAAAGCATATTTCAAAGATATCATCATCTAATTGCATGCTTGAATCAAATGAATTGACTAAACAAATTTCTAATGGGT
Organism: Ormosia emarginata; assembly: GCA_029884605.1. Classification (NCBI taxonomy): domain Eukaryota; kingdom Viridiplantae; phylum Streptophyta; class Magnoliopsida; order Fabales; family Fabaceae; genus Ormosia; species Ormosia emarginata. Next base: position 24,143,133 of record JAQQTP010000062.1, on the reverse strand, counting down.
CAGAAGAACTTCTTGTTTGAAGATGATCATCTACGATGGCTTCAATTCCTTCAACTTCTCATTTTCATCAAAGACTTCATGTGGTTGCTTGCACATGTTAAAAACATTGAGCTCTAGTGTCATATTTCTAAATGTTAGCTTCACCACTCCATTTCTACAATTTATCAAAGCATTAGAAGATGCTAAAAATGGATGGCCTAAAATAACAAGAATTGGCTTGCAACTATCAACCATAGGTTCAATATCCAAGACAATAAAATCCACAGGATATATGAATTTATCAACTTGTACTAACACATCTTCTACTATTCCTCTTAGAATTTTAATTGATCTATCGACAAGTAGAAGAGTTACAAAAGTTAGTTTTAACTCACTCAAGTTGAGTTGCTGATAAACTGAATATGGAAGCAAATTGACACTAACACCAAGATCAAGTAAAACTTTTTCAATTTTATGTTCTCCAATAATGTATGAAACTGTATGACAACCAATGTCTTTATATTTCAACGCATTATTATTCTGAATAATGGAGCTTGCCTATTCAGCCAAAAAGGCTTTCTTTTTCACATTTAGTTTCCTTTTAACAGTGCACAAGTCTTTCAAATATTTGGCATAAGAAGGAATTTATTTGATAGCATCTAATAGAGGAATATTGGCTTTCACTTGTTTCAAAATTTCAAAAATTTCAATGTTATGGTTTAATTTCCTTGAATTATTTAATGCTTGAGGAAATGAGGGTGCAAGTAATAGTTTGGTCTCTTTTTGGTTAACTTCTTCATTTTCTTAGGGGATTGGTTCATTATCTCTCTCACAAGGTTCGAGAATTTGTTTTTCAATAACCTTTCCACTCCTAAGAGTTATCACTGACTTGACTTAATCTATTTGTTGGTTTTCTGAACAACCATCATTTAGACTGTACTGACCCTTGGGATTTGGTTGAGGTTGAGAAGGAAATTTTCCTTTCTTGTGAATGGTAAATGCAGAAGAAAGTTTAGCAAGAGTTTCTTTTATGTCAATTATGGTTTGATTGTTTTGTTTATTAATGGTCTCTTGCTTTTCTATGAATGCATGAAGTGTTTCTTCAAGGTTTTTCCTATATGGTGGGACATAAGATGCATATCCTTGAGAATTTTGAGAGTCATGTTGTGCCTGGGAAGGTGGTGGTTGAACGAATTGTGACTGATTATTATTCATCCAGCTGAAGTTCGAGTGCCGAATTATATGAATCTAAAAAAGAAGAAGTAAATGGCTTTTTAAAATTATTCATTGCATTTACTTGCTCATGTATAACTTTTTTAAAAATAAGAATCTTAGAACATTCATGTGTTGAGTGTCCTAAGCCATCACAAATGCTACAAATTTCTTCATTTTGCTCAGATTTGATTTCTTTTGCTTTTCCTAATTCCATGGTTTCAACCTTTCTAGCCAAACTGGCAAACCTAGCATTTTGATCTTCATACTAAGGTAGTATTTTCCTTTACTTGCAAGATTAGATCTAATTGAATTTTCAGAAATATTAGTACCATGCCAAGATTGAGAATTTTTAGCTAACTGGTTTAAATAGTCTAAAGTTTCATCAGGTTCTTTATCAAGAAACTCACCATTGCACATTGTTTCCATAAATTGTTTGGTTTTAGGTGTTAAACATTCATAAAAGAAGCTTATACTGCGCCATTTTTTAAAATCATGATGTGAGCAAGAATTTAATGGTGTGGTGTGGATTGTGAATTAAAATTGAGATTAAAAACAAAATTTAGTTGTCAAGTTCCACCAAAAATATATGAAACATTGCAACCAGTTGTAGTCAGTAAGGGTTGATCCACATAGAACTAAGTCAATTAACACTATAGATTGATTCCTAATTTAAACTCTCAAAAACAACAAATAATAAAAAGGGGTTTTGTTTATTAAAACTAAAAATAGAAATTGAATTTAAAGTAATAACAGTAAACACGATTTGAATTACCAATTTAAAGGACAATGGTTAAGAGATGGAAACCACCGCTAGATTTATATGATTATGTTAATTTATATTCCCTTTATACCAATATAACTAATTATGCTTTTATGTGATTGTGAGATAATTCTCCTGTTTTCCTTAAGTTTTGCTTAATTCAGCAACCGTTCAAATCAAATCCTAATCATTAGTTATTTGTAAAGCTACCGCTCTTACACGTACCTAATGATTGCATTAAGAACTAGACAATCAATCACACTAAGATCTAATCACATACCAAGATTAAATTACTTATATCATATGTCTTACTAGTCCTACCACCGCAACTGCGCGTAGCAATCATAGTTTTACCACTTTTAAAATTAGCAGAAAGTATAAAGACCTTTATACCAAATTAAGATCAGAAACACTCAATTGAATTGATATAAAGAGATATGCAAGGTTCACATAATCAAAACTAGGGTTTCATCTTCCCTTAACTAAATAAGAAAATTAGCCGCAAATGGCAAATTCAAAATCAAAAAAAGAATTAAAGAAAAACATCATTTAGAATAAAAGAAGAAAAGAAAACTAAAGATCAAACTAGTTTTTAAGGTTTGAGGTTGATTGATCTTTGATTGCTCGAACCTGAGTCTCCAATATTTGATCGAATCCTCCTCTTGCTTGCTCTTCGTATTCTCTTTAGTAACTTGATGGCTTCCGGTCCAGAGATATGTTTTAAGGACCCTAGGCAATCTTATTTATAGCTTTTGATACCTAGCTCCTTGTCCAAATTCAAAACTGATTTCCTGATGCGACGATACGGGCTGTGTCATTTGACACGACCTATCTCGTGTCAGGGTCTGTCAGTATAATTTCAGCAAAATTGGAAGTCAGAGAGGAACACAGCCTACCCTGTCTGAGGACACGGGTCGTGTTATTTGTTGTTGCCCAGAACTGAGAATATGTGACATGCCAGAGAAGAACACGGCCTACCCTGTGTCTAAGGACACGGGTCGTGTCTTCTAGTTTCTTTATTCTTGGTCTTTTCTCCTTGAGGGCTCCATCATTCAACGATTTCCTGCAAAGCATAACTTAATTAATGATCGCTTATAATCACATTTAAGTATAGTTTCACAATAAAAATCTAATTAAGCTTGAAATCTAGAAACTAGTTAAATGTTAACAATTAAGCACAAGTGGAGTCCAATTAAGTCAGACTTAAAGCATTTAGAGTGTAGAAATTATCGACAAATCATTTAACAAGTCTTCAAACCATTCCTAATATTGAAAATATGTTTCATTTGAATTTTGAAAAAAAAATTGGATTTGTCTTTTCATAGCATTAGTTTTATGTGTTAGAAAAAATTTCTTTAAGAACTCACCTTGCATTTCTTGTCATGTGCCAATTGATTTTGGTTTCAAAGTGTTAAGTCAACTTTTTGCTTTATCTTTTAAAGAAAAATGAAACAATTTAAGTTTAATAATCTCTTCAGTGCAATTTTGGTCATTGAAAGTAATACATACTTCCTCAAATTCTTTTAGATATAAATATGGGCTTTCATATTCTAAACCATGAAAATTAGGAAGTAAAAAAATTATATCTGACTTAAATATAAAATTATTGGCATTGAGTGGAAGATAAAGCATGATAGACTAGAATTTCGAGATGGTTGCAAATATTCACGCATGGTTCGCAACGATTGATTTTCATGTTCATCATGTACACTTTCATTTTCAGTCATTATGTTAATTGTGTGTGATTGTGATTCAAACAAATCAATATATAAAGTATCAGGATTAATTTTAACCAAACAACCAGAATTTGAATCACAATACTAATTAAGCATAAATAAATGACTTAAAATAGAAAAAATAATGTACAAGTCAGTGGTTTACACTAGCCATTGAAATATTAACAATAAATAAATGACATAAATAAAAAAAATGTACAAGTTATTAAGTTAGAAAACAAAAATAAATAACATAAATAAACAAGTTAGTAAGTTAGTAAATCAGAAAGCAAAAGTAAATGACATAGATAAAAAAGTTAGTAAGCATAAATAAATGACATAAATAAATAAGTTAGTTAGTAAGTCAGTCGGTTAATAAGTTAGAAAGTTAGAAAGTTAAAAAATTAGAAAGATAGTAAAGAAACTCAAGGACCGGTAAGCCGATCTTTTGCTTCGGTGAGGGAGAAGAGAGAAAAGATTTTATTAAAGAAAAAAAAAACCTCAATAAATTAAAACTTCAAATCAAGTTCCCAGCAACAGTGCCAAAAACTTGATGCAGATTATAAGTTGCAAACCCAAGTGCAAGTTGTCTCAAGTAATAAATTTCTCAGGAGTCCGAGGTCGATCTACAGGGAATTGATGAAGAAAAAATCTTTGAAGTAAGAAAAGGCTTTGTCACAACAATAACGATGCTAAAAGTTAGTCACAAATGAAAAATGATTTACTTGGGTTAGGAGATCTACTCTTAGTAATAAATTAAAGACAAGATTAATTTTTTTTATAACTCAATTGAAATCTACGTACAACGGAGGTTCTAATTATAAAATAAAACATTCAAAGTCCATTTAGAATTATATACGTAGTTATATTATAGTTCCTTTAATTATTTACTAAAACTAACATTTATAAATAAGTTCAAGCATTCATTGTGCCAAACCACTTGTCTACAATGAATCAAGAACTTCACTTTACAAGAAGGGATTTTAAATTAATTGGAAACAAAATACAACATATATAATGACCACTTGATAATATATCATTTAAGCACATGAAAGAAATTAATCTAATCTTATTTTATTACCAAAAGCTTCACCCCTTCACCCAAGCAAGATGAAAATTAGTTACCCATAAGCAAGAAGAAATAAAAGAAGAAGAAGAAGAAGATGATGATCATAACTTCTATTTACAATAAGTAAATAACATAATAGCATGATCTTGATCTAAAACCAAGATTACCCTAATAGGCAGCCAAGGCTACCTTTTATAGAGAATTACAAGCAAAATATGACAATGAGTAGGACAATGAGTGGGTGGATAATTAAGGAGTGGGTGGATGATTAAGTGGATGATTAAGGAGTATGTGGATGACTGCAAAAAATGCTTGCCTTCACTTGCATAAAATAATTTGGTGTCAAACTCGTGCTTGCTGATAGAATCTTGGAAAGTGGCCTTCATGAAAGTTGTAAGCTTTTGTCTTGGCTATCAAATTCCCACTTGAACCATCCAATATGGCCTCCTATAGCCTAACATATGACCCAATCATTGCAACAGCTCAAGCCCAATTTTAGCTTCTTTGTTTTGACTTGCAAGCCAAATATGACCCACTAGACCTTAGAATGTCGAAAAGTGTTCTTCATGAAAGTTGTAGATTTAGGTCTTAACTATCAACTATGAAAGTTTCAGCCTATTATCATTCTTACAACCTGAGATATGGCCTGATGAGTACACAGAGGTCAAACTGTCAGGATCAATACTCTAGTTCTTGCTTCAACTTCAATTTGAGTTATCCAAGCTTGTGATATAGCTCTTGAGGTCTCATGAAAGTTGTAGGAAATTATCTTACCTTTCTTACAAGACTAAAATCACATCAATCATATATATGTAACTCAAATTATAGTCAATTTACTAACACTATCGAAGAGATAAATTAAGGCTAATTCATGCAATAATTCTTTCAATGATCCAATTAGGTCCAATATCATAGAATGTGACAAAACTAACTTAATTAAACCTAATTGAACTTTAAGAAGCCCAGTGAGAAGGTTATAAAATGTATAAAATATATTGTTATCACTTATATACAAAATCAATATCATCCTTAGCCTAAAGTATACCATAAATACATATAAGACAAGAACAATGATTTCGCTCTCACTATTTGTGAACTATCAGAACTAGCTATGGTCTCCTAAAAAAATAGGATTAGAATCCTAATATAAATAAACTTTTAAATTTCTAAAGTGAACAAGTGGCTACAACTATCCATAATAGAAATTAAAACTAAATTCCTTCTTATAGAAGGTACCTAAACAATGTTCTCTTAAAACTAAATAATGTTCAATATATAACTAGCACTATTTTCTACTTTGATTATCAACTCCCCTTCACTTGGTCTTCTCTTGCTTTTGAACTCCTTTCTTTTTCTTAAGCCAATTCTTAAACTTCAAACAGTCAACTCATCAATATTCCACTCCTTTTTTAAGCATGGTAAGAAGTCCTCCAAATATCAAAATTAGTCAAAAGTACTCACACACTTGCCATGTTAGAAGAACCTCCCCTAACTCCACTTTCATGGACTTCAACTTGTTATACTAGTTCACAAGTTTCATGACATATTCACAAACACCAAAATCACCCTCATATTTGGTCTTTGTCAACATAGAGAGGTAATTTATCAAACTTTGTGAATTTATTACCAACAAACTTAATAAATTCCTTAGCATTATCAAATTTAGAAATGCTCTCTTTAATTGCTTTATTCAACTATACTTCATGGTTATCAAGATAACTTTATTGGTATGAGCCCACCTTTCATGTTTCATCCTAACTGTAGCGAAAGAAATATCTGTGGGCTTTGGAGGCTCATCCTTAGTGAAAGCATCATCAATATTCGAGAATACTAGAAATAGTTTCACAGATCTTACCCCAGTCCTCATAATTTGTCCCATTTAGTTTTGTCAAAGCATTTATTTACTTGAAAATCGATATATTGAAGGGAGATTTTTTTTCTTCAAGTACATTAGTATTATAAAATTGAACAAATAACCACAATGGAGCTCTCATATATAGTTGTAATCCCGCATAAGGATCTTGAATTATAACATATAAGTAGACTCTCACTAATATTAAAATCATGTCCATGAAGCTAGTACTAAGAGGATACTAAAAACCCTAAGAACGCAACCTTTAATGCTTTTAACTAATAAATAAAAATTATATTAAAAATTATGCCCTAAAACTAATACCGAGAGGATATTGAAAACTCTAAGGACATAACTTTTAATATAGTTAACAAATCACTAGGAATTATATTAATGAAGACAAACTAATATGGTAAGTGTATCATTCAAACATAATCTCCAATGCAACATGATGGTAACATTATTGACAGAATGACATCTCAACATAATTGGTCACACGAAGGTGAGCTCACAATCATGCAAAGTGTTCCAAAGTAGTATCACAATCTTTAAAACATAAACTCTCAGAATTAAATTGCATAAAGAAATAACCAGATTTGACAATATACAACATATTGCGTAACATTTTGTGTACAAAAGACATTGAAAATTATTTAAGTGATCAAACAATATGAAGTCTAAAAGTACAAAATATAAAAATACCAAGATATTTTCACAATCATGCACAAAAAATTTCATATCAAAACTCAAGAGCATAATACAATTTTTAACATTATGCAATATTATATACACACAACATAGCATCAAAATTATTTAAATAATTAAATGACAATAAGTCCAAGAAATGTGCAAGATATATGATCTATAGTAGCATCATAATAGTGTACAAAAAATTTCAAGTCCAAAAGTGGAGAGTATCACACATTTTTTACTATTTTAAATATAAAAAATACAAATAAATAATCTTAATCTTCAAAAATATAATTAAAATTTACCAAAAAATAATAGAAAACGTCTGTATCCACATTTTTGCACGATTCTTATGCCGATGGATTCAGAATTTAGAGATCTACAAAACCCTTGTATCAATTTTGAAATTTTTGCACAAAAAATTATGGGTTGTTTGAGCTAAATCTGAAGGGATTTTCATGGTGTTTTCATAATTTTTTCATTAATACGCATAAGTTTTACGTGATATTTGTGTTAATGAATCTAGAAAAATGAGATCTGTGAAAAACCCTACACTAATTTATATAATTGATCAATAAAATCTTCAAATCACAAAATTGAGATCTGTTAGTGTTCTTTGCGGTTTTTTACGACACTTTCTTCGGATTATATTCAGTTTGATACAATTTATACGTCGTAAAACTCAAGAAATCCCAATCTAGAAAAGCCTTCACTTAATTTTTTGAAATTGATTAAATAAAAGAAATTTGAATTTCACAACAAGGTTTTTGGATTTCCTTATATTTATGCCTTATACAAATCTTTTCTAAAAAATAAAAATTGCTAGCCATAATTAAGATTAAACTGGATTTGATACCAATTATTGAAATTTTAGTTCAAAACTAAAATATAAGGATCCAAAATTCCTTGATCAATTTAATCCCAAATTATGGCATGCACAAATAATATAGATTGAGTCATAGGGTTACTTGGAAAAGATGATGATAGGCAGCCATGATTGAAGTGATCACGAAAAGTGAGGCAGAGAAGAGTTATTCTTATTCCACAGTAGTCGATTTTGAATGGTTAGGAATATGAGTCTCTCCCTATGTATATATCTATATCAGAGTGGGTTAAACCTACCCATCATAGTAAGCCTACACATAGGGCCCAATAACAAAATCCACCGATGAGCAGTACTTAGTAACAATAGGCCCAATAATAAAATTGATCATAATTTGAGCTAAACAACATGCTTTAATAATTTTGACATCCAATTAATTTAGATTGTATAAAATTGTAATATAATTGACATACAATTTTTAATATTATCAAATCTTCATTTTTGTATTCATTAAGTCACTTAATATTACATTTTACATGCATCTTTAACATACATAACTTTTTTACAATCACCTAAGCATCACACTTGGTCAAAATCTCGGTGGACAATGACAACGAGCATAATTTTAGCAAGGAAGCTATAGCAAAAAGGTTGGCAATGACTAAAGAAGCAATAACACCTTTTAAGGTGTATATTGGAAATTGTGAATATTTGCTTTGTGAAGCTATGAGTAGTTATAGATTTTTATATAGGGTTATGAGTTTTAGCTATATTTTTTCATTTTTAACATGAATGGTGTAGCCATAGTGTTAGGCATACAATGGTTGGAGTCTTTGGACACCATTCAGACTAATTATAGAAGATTGACAATGGATTTTTCAATTAGGGAACAACAAGTAGGGCTATTAAAACGGATTATAATTGTCGAGCCAGCTCGTCTAATCGCATAATTTATACAATTTGGGCTATAAATTTTTTGAACAAAAAAAATGTAAACCAATTTGGACTGCTCAATGTAACTCACAAGTTAAATAGGTTGACCCATTTAACTCGTAGGTTGCTCGCTTTTTTATTTTTATTTTTTTTGTAAATTTTTTACCTAAATGAATTAATTTCTATTTATTTAATTGAGATTGGATTTGAAAGTTTTAAAATTTTATTGCCTCCTAAAAAAAAGAGCACTTCTATTTTATATATTGGTGAAAAAATAAAAAAAAAAGTTTTGCAAGTTACCTGTTTTAACTCGCAAGCTATGTGCGGCGAGTTTGAAAACATGTGAAAAAAATATTTCACGAACCACCCATTTAAGCTTACAAGTTAATGCAACGAAAGTCAAGTTACTTTTTTTACAACCCGTTTAAACGTAGTCCATTTTAGTCGTGAGCAGACTTAACTGTGCTGGGCTAGCCCGTTAGATAGCCCTATCAGCAAGTCCACTTGCAAGGAGAAAGGGTCTTGTAACCTAATCCTATCAACTCCAAAAACTCTTTAGAAATTGGTGGTCTCTGAAGTGGTAGCAACCTTGTATCACTTGCAAGTAGTAGCAGACCAGAAGGTTCCCAATAGTGATAACTTAACAACTGACATTACACAGGTTCTGCAGAGGTATGCTGTGGTGTTCTAAGAACTGAAGGAACTACCTCCTCCAAGGGAAGTGGATCACAGTATTCACCTATTGCTAGGGTCCAAACCAGTGAGTGTCAGATCCTATAAATACCCCCATTTTCAAAAGAGTGAAATTGAGAGATTAGTTGAAGAGATGCTGAATTCAGGGGTCATAAGGGATAGCCACAGTGCTTTATCTAGCCCAATATTGTTGGTCAAGAAAAAGGATTGCAATTGGAGATTTTGCATTGACTACAGAGCACTTAACTCTATTACAGTCATGGGCGAATTCCCAATCACAACCATTGAGAAAATTCTAGGTGAGCTACATGGGGTTGAGTACTTCTCCAACCTATAATTGAGATATGGATATCACCAAATAAGGATGAGGAAAGCAGATATGCATAAAACTCAATTCTAAACTCACTTGAGGCATTATGAGTTCTTAGTGATGCCTTTTCGCCTCATTAATGCCCCATCCACTATCCAAGCAACCATGAATAAGGTCTTCAAGCCTTATTTAAGGAAACTTATTGTAATTTTCTTTGATGATATCCTTGTTTACAACAGTTTAAAGGATGAACATGTCAATCACCTAGAGCTCACATTCTCTGCCTTGGAGAGGAATCAACTATTTGCTAAGCTGTCAGAATGTTGTTTTATCAAACACAAATTTGATTACTTGGGGCATGTGATCAGCAGCAAGGGAGTGCATGCAGACCCAAAAAAGATTTCAACAATCATGGAATGGCCAAAGCCAAATTCTGTCAAGCAGCTGAGAGCAATATTGGGCATCACTGGGTATTACAGGAGATTTGTGAATAATTATGCCCATATAGCTGCTCCTTTAACTGATCTGCTAAAAAAAATGGTCTTTCAATTGCACATTGGAAGTTGATCAAGCTTTTGAGAACTTGAGAAGGCCTCCAGCACTTTTGTGTTAGCCCTTCTAGATTTCAAGCTTCTTTTTGTGGTAGACTGATGCATCCTTTTGGATATTGGTGCAGTTTTGACTCAGGCAAGGTACCCGATTGCACATTTCAGAAGAAGCTCAGCCCTAAACTCTCTTTGGCTTCTGCTTTTGTCAGAGTGCTCTATGCTGTCACCTAGGCAGTTGGGAAGTGGAGACACTATTAGTTAAGAAGGACAATTAGTATTAATAAAGGCCACCAAAGTCTGAACGGGCTCATGTGTCAGGTTGTGCAAACGTCTGAGCAACAATTCTACGTGACCAAGTTGCTAGGGCATGATTTTGAAATCATTTACAGGCCTGGCAAGCATAACCAGGTGGGAGATGGGTTGTCAAGGCAACTAGATACTCGGCAAAACTCCCAACACATTACCCTATCTATATCCTTACTCTTCTGTGCAGTGCCATCTCTTCACTGAATTATGCTAATCAGATTGATCCAGAATTGCTTCAGCTTCATCAACAGTTCAAGGAAGGTCCGCTAGATCCATCTTACATTGTTAAAGAAAATACGCTTCTATATCATAACAATTAACAAATACCGGATTCCTACACAAGGATCACCGAGACAGCAGATCCTAAAGGAATTCCATGGGTTACCTATGGCTGGACAATTAGGTGTGCTCAAAACCTTTAAGAATATTGTTGCCCTCTTTCTCAGGCCAATACTGAGGAAAGATGTGCATGACTTTGCGCTTCGTTGTGAAGTTCGTTACATGATCAAATATCTGATTGCCAAGCCCTAGGGGTTGCAACTACCCTTATCTATACCATCTAGAGCCTGGGAGGAAATAAGCATGGGTTTTGTTGTGCGCCTTACCAAATCAAAAGGCTACATTGTAGTCTTGTTGGTAGTTGATTGTTTTACTAAGGTGGCTCATTTTTATGCCTTGAAACTTTGGATTTTCTGCTAAAACTCTAGCAACAGTCTTCATTCACTCAGTGGGCATATTACAAGGGTTTCTCAAGGTGATAGTTTCTGATTGAGACCCCTTATTCCTTAGTAGATTTTGGAGACAACTGTTGGCTCATAGTAGTACCACCCTCAATTTCAACTCAGTTTATCACCAACAGAGTGATGGCAAACCAAAGTAGTTAACAGGTGCCTGCAACAGTACCTCAGAGCATTCACTTTCCAACAACCTCAACTTTGGTTTTCCTTTCTCCCATGGGCTGAGTATTTCTACAACTGTTCTTATTATTCCTCGATCAGTCAATCCATATGTATCCTTATGAGGCCCTCTATGGTTTTCACCCTCCAGCCATCCCACAGCGTTAGATCCTCTACAGAGGATGAAGTCAATTCTATTCTGCTCAATCGAGAAGAACTCAATCTCACCTTGCAACATAATATTCTACAAAAGTAAAGTTTTGTCCTCTTAAAACTTCATCCATACAAGCAGCAGTCATTGGCTAAGAGGTTTAGCTTCAAATTAGCCAACCCATCTAAAGTGCTCGAGCATATTGACCCAGTTGCTTATAAATTGCAACTCCTTGGAGGAAGTAAAGTTCATCCAGTATTTTACGTATTCCTCCTGAAGGACTATCATGGCTAAGTCCAGCTGATATTCCCTCTCTACCTGATGACATCTCCCCAAAGCCAATGCTGCCAGCAGCTTTTATTGACCAGAGAACTATCAGTAGTGGGTAAAAATTGTTTTTAGTTATTTCTATTTTAGCCCTTTGTTATAGGGTTAAGACTTGTATAAATAGCATATATGCTATCATTGTAAAATAACTTGATCTTCAATACAAATCATTACTATTCATTCAGATTATGATTTATATTCTTTTCCTTCGATACCAACATGGTATCAGAGCTCAATTGTGAGCTCTGGTTTCATTCTTCATCTTTCATCAATTTCATACTTGAAGCTTCTTCAATTCCCTATCATCTTTCCTAAAGCTCACCTTTCTCTTGAATCAACTTTCTGTCTTCAAAGAAATGTCGAACCAGAGCTTCCAAGATTTTGCAACCAATCCTCTAAACCCTTACTATGTGCATGCTAATGAGAACCCATCCTTAGTTCTCGTGAACCCAGTTCTTGATGGTAAAAATTACCATACTTGGGCTCAATCGATGAAGGTTGTCTTACAAACCAAGAACAAGATCAGATTTGTTGATGGCACCATTAAGCCTCCTGGAAAAACCGATCCTTTGTATGAAGCATGGAATCGCTGCAACAGTGTTGTCCTTTCTTGGATACAACATTCCATTTCTCAATCGGTCCTCAAATCTGTTTTGTGGATGGATCGTGCATCAGAAGTATGGAAAAATCTTCAAGATAGATTTGCTCAAGAAGACATCTTCAGAATTGCTGACATTCAAGAAGACATTTGCAAATTTCAGCAAGGTAATTTAGATGTTTCTGATTATTATACTGAATTGAAATCTATGTGGGATGAGCTTGAAAATTTCAGGCCCCTCCCAACATGCAATTGTGATATTCCATGCCCCTGTGGAGGATTTGACAAAGTCCAAAAGTATAGGGATCAAGATTATACAATTCGCTTTTTAATGGGGCTCAATGATCAATATTCACGTGTTAGATCCCAAATTATGTTGATGCATCCATTACCTGTTGTAACTAAGGCCTTCTCCTTGGTTATACAACAAGAAAGACAAATGAATTTACCTATAATAGCTAACAACACACTGGATTCTAAGGCTCTTGCCTTTAATACAAATCAATCCAGTGGAGGATCAAAGAAAGGAGGTTATTCCAACAGAGGTAGAGGTAGGAGCAATCCTGGCAGAGGTCAAAATTCTAAATACTGCACTAATTATTCCAATACCAACCACACTATAGATATCTGTTATTTTCTCCATGGTTTTCCTCCTGGATATCAGACAAAGAACAACACAAGTAAAGCTATCAATTCTGCTAGAATTGACCAACAAGACAAGCAGATTTCAGATTCTTCCAAACTAGGTTTTAACCTAACCCAGGATCAATATCAAGGCATTCTTGAATTGTTACAACAATCAAGAAGCTCCAGCAGTGGTTGTAATCACACTGCCAATTCTATCCTCACAAGCCCTCTTACTTTCAACCATAATTCTAATACAACAAAACCTTCTGTCATTGGTAAGTTTCCTCATTTATGGATCTTAGACATCGAAGCAACAGATCACATTACTTTTGATTTGCAAAACTTGATTAACTATCATCATATTCCTCCTGTTTATATTACTTTGCCTGATGATACCCAAATTACATCCACTATCACAGGGAAAGTTCATCTTTTTCCTTCTTTAACTTTGCATAATGTTCTCTATGTTCCAAAATTTCATGTCAATTTGATTTCTGTCACTAAAATTCTTAGACAGAACAAATGTCACTTGCTTCTTTATACTGATTCTTGTTCTATCTTGCAGAATTACCCTAGGAAAACGATTGGTATAGCTAGATTCCAAGATGGACTGTATGTCTTGCAACATCCAACCTCACTTGAACATGCTACTCACAATCCAGCTCCTGAGTGTCATTCTGCCACAAAGACTAGGGATAATTCTCTACTTTGGCATCATAGATTAGGACATATATCTCATTCTAGACATAAGTGTATATCAACACTTTTTCCCTTTATTCCTTATCACAATAATATTTCACCTTGTGACATTTGCCATTATTCTAAACAAAAGAAATTGCCTCATTTCAGTAGTTCTACTAATTCTACTGCTATTTTTAATATCTTGCATGCTGACATTTGGAGCCCCTACTCTCAAACTTCTATTTCCGGTCATAGGTATTTCTTGACCTTAGTTGATGATTTTAGTCATTTCACTTGGATTATTCTAATAAAAACCAAAGCTGAAACCAAAAATCATATTTTACATTTCATTACATATATAGAAACTCAATTTAACACCAAACTTAAATGTTTTAGAAGTGATAATGGCTTGGAATTCATTATGCTAGATTTCTTTTTAAGTAAAGGAATCATTCATCAAAGGACTTGTGTGGAAACCCCTCAACAAAATGGTGTGGCTGAGAGGAAACACCAACACATCCTTAATGTTGCCCGAGCCTTATCCTTTCAAGCCAATTTACCTTCAAATTCTTGGCACTTAGCCATTCAACATGCTGTTCACGAAATAAACAGAATACCTAGTCCTATACTTCAAGAAAAATGTCCTTATGAGCTATTATATCAACAACCACCTTCCTTGCTTCACCTCAGAGTCTTTGGTTGTCTTAGCTATGCTTCTACTTTACAAGCTCATAGAACAAAGTTTCAATCCAGGGCCATAAAGGCCATTTTTCTTGGATATAGAGAAGGAACAAAAGGCTTTCTTCTGTATGATATTAAATCTCACATTTTCTTGTTTTAAGAAATGTTATTTTCTATGAAACCACCTTTCATTTTCACAATTCTATCTCTGCATCAAAAACTGGTGCATCTATTTCACAAAATGAACTCACTGGTACTCATATTCCTACTACAATACACAACATTGATGATGCACCTGACCCTGTTGATGCACCTAATCCTGATGCTACCAATGATCCAACTGCACTTACACCAGATGCCACAAATATGACATCTGAACAAGCTGATGCACCTACTGATGCACCTATAAGACAATCTGCAAGGATCAGAACCAGACCTAGTTATTTGGAAGATTACCATTGCAGTCTTTCTTCCAAGACTTCTAAAACAAATTTTTCAAGTTCCTCTTCCCATCCTCTTTCTTCTGTTCTTTCTTATGATCAATGTTCTTCTTCCTTCAAAAACTTCTGCTTAAACACTATCATTCATACTAAACCTAAGACTTATGCACATGCCTCTAAATCAGAATGCTGGCAACAAGCCATGCAATCTGAATTAGATGCCCTAAACATTAATCAAACTTGGTCCATTGTTGACCTACCTAATGGTAAAGTACCTATAGGATGTAAATAGATTTATAAGATTAAATATCTTTCTGATGGTTCTATAGAAAGATACAAAACAAGATTAGTGGCTAAAAGATATAATCAAATGGAAGGAGTGGACTATTTTGATATTTTTTCTCCTATTGCTAAATTGACAACTGTTAGAACACTCCTTGCCTTAGCTACCACTAAATCTTGGTTTCTTGAACAATGTGATGTTAATAATGCTTTCCTTCATGGAGATTTACATGAGGAAGTCTATATGACTCTTCCTCCTGGACACATTTATGATACTTCTTCTAAAACTACCAAGGTTTGTAAATTGCACAAATCTATATATGGCCTCAAACAGGCTAGTAGACAATGGTATGCCAAACTATCTAATGCTTTAATTTCTATTAGTTATACATAATCTACAGCTGATCATTCTCTTCTTGTTAAACATTCAACTTCTGTTTTTACTGCTTTATTAGTCTATGTCGATGACATAGTTCTTGCAGGGAATTCCATCCATGAAATTGCTTCTGTTAAACATTTTCTTAACACACAATTCAAGATTAAAGACCTTGGATCTCTTAGATACTTCCTCAGGCTTGAAATTGCTCGATCCAATGAAGGCATTTTCCTCAATCAAAGGAAGTATGCTTTAGAACTTCTTGAAGATAGTGGTTTCTTAGCAGCCAAACCCGCTTCTACTCCATTCACTCCTTCTACCAAATTGACAAGTGATTCGGGTATTCCTTATTCTGATGATTATGCTTATCGAAGGCTTATAGGCAAGCTCTTATATCTTACCACCACTAGGACAGATATTGCCTTCGCTGTTCAACAGCTTAGTCAATATGTTTCCAAACCTTTAGAACAACATTATCATGCTGCCACAAGAGTCCTTCGTTACATAAAGGCATCCCCTTCAACAGGTATTTTCTATCCCTCTTCAAATTCTATGAAACTAATGGGTTTTGTTGATTTAGATTGGGCGTGCTGCGTGGAAACTCGAAGATCCATCACTGTCTATTGCGTCTTCCTTGGATCCTCACTCATTTCATGGAAATTCAAAAAGCAAAATACAGTCTCGCGTTCATCTTCAGAAGCATAATATAGGGCTTTAGCAAGCCTCACATGTGAAGTTCAATGGCTTCATTTTCTTTTTCAAGACCTTCATATTACCTTCCCTCAACCAACTTCAATCTACTGTGATAATAAATCCGCAATCCACTTGGCACACAATCCAACTTTTCATGAACGATCCAAATACATTGAGATCGACTGTCATGTTATTCGCCAAAAGCTTCAAACTGGGCTCATTCATCTTATGTTTATACCTTCCAAGTCTCAAATTGTGGATGTATTCACAAAGCCGCTGCACACTACTTCTTTCAATGATTTTGTCTCTAAGTTAGGACTTAGAAATATTCACCGCCCACCTTGAGGGGGGTATCAGTAGTGGGTAATAACTATTTTTAGTTATTTCTGTTTTAGCCCTTTTTCTGTTATAGGGTTAAGACTTGTATAAATAGCATATATGCTATCATTATAAAATAACTTGATCTTCAATACAATTCATTACTATTCATTTATATTATGATTTCTATTCTTTTCCTTCGATACCAAGAAGAAGGTCCTTGCGAAATGGGAGGGAGCCCCTCATCATTATTGTGTAGTTTGAGAGTAACACTCTCGACGAGTAAAAAATGACACATGAGAATTGAATAACTATACACCTGTTGAATTGAAAAATAAAATATTATTAAATTAAATTTAAACGGTTACAAAATTATTGAGATTAATACTCTTAAAATGTAAAAAAAAATTTCCTCAAGAGACCTGTGGGTAAACATGGTCTCAACTGATTTCAGCCTTTTCTAGTCTCATCGTTGAGGACATGGTTGTTAACATGGTTGTTTTCCGCGGTAACATTGAGCACATATCGGAAGAAAGTATCAAGGAACCAGCAGAACAAGGAAGAAGTAAGCGCATCAAGGGAGCTCCCAAGTGGGTTAGAGACTTTTATGGCTAAATAAGCACCAACCTGACGTGGCTGGTAGTTACAGGGGTTAAAACTGTTGTAACTAAAGTGGTTAGGGTAGTTGATTTGCAGATAGTGAATGAGTGTGTATAACAACACGACAACCATGAAGTGATAAAACATGAAACAATATTAAAACTCTGAATCCCTGGACATACATTATTGGTTCACATATTTAAGGACAATAAAAGGTCGATTTTAGCAAGAGGATTGATACATCTTCACAAAATTACTTGGTTTAAGAGCTCTTCATGGATTGCCTAACTGTAGCCTCTAAAAATATGAACATCAAGCACTGCATCTTCTCTATTAATGAGCTCAAAGATACAAACATCTCCAGCTTGCAATTTACTTTCTTCAGCAAAAAGGGACCAACCAGTGGAGAAGGAGGCATGATAACTTGATGGATAATTGAGCACCTTTGCAGGCCACAACTTCTTTCCAAACTGTATCATCACATTCTTCTTCTTCTTCTTTTTAAAATACTTTCTCACAAAGACAGTTGATATGCTCTGCATCATGTTATATTGTCATCACCATCAGAACAGAGCTTAACAGTTTGTGAAAGTATAATAATACCAGGAAGTTTCCATGATATAAAGTTTCCATACAGATAAATGTCTGCTTAACTTAAACTTACTGGTTTGACTCTCTCCAGATAACTTTGCCTAATATTGATTATGAAAAAGGGATTGTCTGAGGTGAACTTCTTAGCTTCTTTAATATTTCCAGTTGTCCCAGGGCGCCGACTAATCAACAGTGAAGTTCTTTGAGTTGACTTCCCATCTGTGGCATGCCAACAATTCAACAAATCAGTTAGTTTTAGGATGCACTACTATGCAGCATTTTGAGGACAATCCCTTGTATTTTCTTCAAATAAATTTCTTCCAATTGTGATGTTATATTCTGGATTTTTTTTAATCCAAGAACCAAGATTTTAAATTTCATTTCAACCACAAGATAAGAAACTATCTATTCATTAAGAGAACAAGGAAAAAACAAACAGAAGAAACTGTTCTTACAGTTACAAATAAAAAGCTAATTCATGACCATGCTTATATCTATCTAAAGCTCACCAAGAATATCAATTAACATAGTAAGGCTTGATGGCAAGCATAAAAAATGGATTTTTATATCTGAATGTTGTGGATCTGTTTAAAGCTTCAGTAATTTTAGTAGAAATTATATGTTCCACTTTGGGGTATAAAGTGGTAAAAACTGCTCCAGCATATCCTCTGTGAAAATTTAAACGCAGCCCAAGGACAAAATGGGTATGTTATCCATTTAACCTCAAAAAGTCAAGTAAGACCACAAAATGAAAAGGATGACCTGAAATCTGATCATAAAATACATACCATCCAACTCTTGCTTGATGGATGAAATTATTGGCATCTCAAAGTTTGTCCCTTCAGATTGACTACCTTTAGTTTGGACATGCTGAAGCAAGTTTTGCGGATTGGGGCTACTTTCAACATCTCTAGTTGTGCCAGTTCTCAATTTCTTATGTGGTTGAGGAGATGACATTGGTGATTTCAGTCTTTTCTTCTGACATGGAGATAGTTCACTCAAAATTTCAACTGAATCATCACTAATCTGGTCATGAAAAGGATATTCTATTTCAAGGGCACTCATGTCAAATATGTGTACCTCAAAATGAGAAGTTCCCTCGTATTCAAACACTACCAAATGTCCATGATCCAGAGAGTAATATGTAGCAAATTCTTTCCAACCTTTTTGAAACCAAATCTCACCATCATTTTTAGTCCAATATACCTTCCATTCAGTGCCATCTGGAGGCTTCAGAAACATTGGGTTTGACAGACCACCACCATATTTCCTTGTGAAATTCTTAGGGATCTTCTGCAAAGAACAAGCTGTTAGTATGCATCATGAAATTATTCACAAGCATAGCAGAGATGAATTGGGACATGAGCTCCACTTGTCTTATATTCCCTAATCAATTCAAATTCATGAAGGGGACAAATGTTGGTATATTCAGGACCACATGCATGCTGGCCCAGCAGTGATTGTTGCAAGTAGACAGTGCTCCAAAAAACCAACTTCCACTCCCCACTACCCTAAGAAGAAGTAGGAAAGGTAAAAACAAACTATGCATCTGCATGGCTCTATAGTGTCCAGCGATGCTGTGACAACATTCTCTCCCTCGCAGTAAAAATCCCCAAAAAGAAAAGGAAAATAATAATTAAAAAAAAAAAGCAGAGAGCTACAAGTCCAGATATTTGATGTATTAGCTTATAATTCCTAATCGAATAGAGAAACACAATGAAAAAAGGAGATGAAGGTAAGAAAATGCTTACAAGATTTCCATGTTCAAGACTTTTTCTGAGAATAATCTTAAAGAAACGATTACAACAGGAAGTCATGGATGTTGACACCGAAGACTTGAGAGGCTCTTTTGTCTCTCAAAAATTACTTTCCACTGCTCTCAAGAAAGAAAGTCTCTTGAGATACCTCGACATGTCACCTCAAACAAAATATATGGATGCGTGTTAATTTGATAAAGTAATTGAAATTTAACTTAATAAAATAATATTAATAGGATATAATCAGAACATACATGCCTATATACAGGGGTAAGAAGTTCATCTCTTGTTATAATAAAAATAGGATCACATCATATTTTATATCTCATTATTTATTTTGAATGATAAAAGATTTAAATAAAAATTTTAAATAAATGAATAGTAAAATATAGAATAAAATCTTATCATATTTTTATTAGAACAAAAGAAGATCTTGATTCTATATTCGGGTGTCTATTGGTCGAATTTATTGATAAGATATAATCAGAACATGCATGCTTGTATATGAGGGTGTCCAGTGGATTAAGTTGACTTATAAATTTGTAATTTTTTATTAAACTTAATTCATAAAATATGAGCTAGGTTAAGTTGAGTTGGATTAAAAAATATTTTAACTCATAGTATGTGAGTTGTGTAATGTGTTAGGAGATAGGTTGGATTAAAAAATATTTTAATCCGTAATGTGTGGGTCAAGTAGTGAGTTGGAATACGTCCAGCTCGCACAAACTCAACTCAGTCACATTTCTTTCTAATAAAAAGTCATTTAAATGATAAAGAGTATATGAAAAAAAAAGGGTGAAGTTAATGATTATGTCAATACATATGACATACGTGATGATATTGACTTTGATTTGTTAGACTAATTTGTTATTTGAGTTATGACTAGATTTGTTTAGTTTATTTCAGACTTAATAAGACTTGTTAGTTATTAATTTGTTATGCATTTATTGACTTATGGTGTTTAATTTATTTGATATTAATATTTATTATGTTTAATTAAGGTTGATTAAGACTTATGATACTAATTTGTTAGATAGAGACATATTATGTTCGAGATTGAGACTTATGGTGTTAATTTATTAGATTTTGTATTTTGTCTTTTTTTTAAAGAATTTCTTTTTTTAAAAAAAATGTCATACCCACGGGTTTGACTTAATTTAACATACTCTTGAACAAGTTGGGTCCAAAAATATTGCTGAACTTACTCAATTCACCTAGCAGACACCCCTACCTATATGTGTTCATGATATAATAATGTTAGAAGATGTCCATGTCGGTAGACAAATAAGTGTAAGGGACATGTTGGTAGAGTAACGAGAGTTAGAAACATATAAGAAAAGTAATAAAGTTTAATTCTTGTAAATTTTAATTTCCTTTCTCTTTTTTTTTTTGCTCTCTCAACTAGACCCCATTAAGAGACCATCTAAAAGTTTTATTAGAGGATCCCTTATTTGAGGATCCTTTCGCCCTGCCATAACTATGTCCTAGGCCTTAAAAAAATTAATGTTAGGAGATATTGGTTTTGGAGAATGCTGGTTCTCACTAATCTAAATTTAATATATAATGTAGATTAATAAACTTCTTAAATTGATTAGTTTATTGCATTGATTTTTTTTTATTTATAAATTCTAGTAATGTATAATGTCAAAATTTAATTTTTGCATTCGATCTATGTTCAGAATATAAACTTTACAATTTAATTGATATACACTGTTAACATCTATTAATATTTTAACAAATTAATATTTATATGTAAAAGTCTCCTTAAAGTATCAACTCTATGATTTGAATTCGTGACATCATATGGGATTGCAGTCCATTACTATTGTGCCCAACCACTATTGGCTTTTAATTTTTATTATTTAAATAAATAAAATAATATAAAAACATTATGAGTATGTGTGTGTTAGAATAAATTTTACAAACTTAATTTTAAATAAATTTGATTTAAAAAATTTAATTTTGGGAAAAGTTAATTCAAAAGAAAAATTATGTTAAAGAAGGTTAATACATTTGTATGTGTCAAATCTATAATATATACAAAGTAAAACTAGCTTCGAGAACCACTAAAAAAAAAGGACAGATGTCATCATCTCATAAAAAGTTTTCTTGCCTAAATTTTCAAGGACATTTTTATCTTATGAAACTTTTGCCTCAACCAATCAGATTTAGGCCAATATCTCACTCTTTTATTTAAAGATGTCAACTATTGCTACATAATATGCCTCAACTAATTATTGCACCAATCAGCTTTAAGAATCAGTTAATGCCTGAAACAGTTCAAACTTCCTCTTTCTTTGTGATGCCTCAAACAATTCAAATTTCTTCTTTTTTTGTGATCATATCTAATTGAACCAACTAATATGATGAAATTAGAAATTTAAAATAAAATATTAATTTCATATTTCCCACACCCTATAAAATTATTTTATTGAATTTATATTTTTTTTGAATTTTTTATTTTTAAAATTTTATTCATTTTAGGAGAAAAAAAACTAATTCAAAATTCTTTTTATTAACTACTGGTTTCATTACCTCCACATTTCTCAATCTTTCATCTCTTCATTTTTTTTGAATTTTAAATTTTAATTATATTTATGGATTTTAATTACCTATACAATCATCCAAAACTAAAAGCTCTTAATTTCTTGAATCTTCTCCTCTCCTGTTTTACTCTGCTGAACCCAAAACTCGACAAAGATGGTAATGAACATATTGAAATAGAAGAGATTCGATATACAAGTTTGGATTGTTGTCTTGCAACAGGTTGGGATCGATCTCTCAGGCTCGGAGCATCGAGTAGTGCATGTGTTGAAGCTGAAGGTAGGGGTTAAGGAGGACTCAGGTCGTGTTATTTGTCAAGTGAGACTCTCATCCCAAATGTTTAATTCCTTAGAAATATTCAAGATGGAAAATGAGAGTTTCGATTTCGTTGCCTCCTGTTTGTTGCATTATGCCCTTTCTTCTTAGATTTCCTTTTCCTCCACTGCCATTACATTTTTCCCTTCTCGGCACACGTTGTCATTTCGGTAAGTTTTTACTCTCTTTTGCTAGTCTCTCTTCTTCTATCTTCTAATTTCGATTCACACCTCTCTGCCTTACACACTTCTATTCTTTTTTTTTTTTTATAATGTGTTACCACAAACGCTCCAAGGTTTTGTGATTTGCTGCATCTTATGTTCTACTGTTTTTGGGTTACTGCATCTTATCATTGATGAATCTTCTCCTAGAGGTGCTTCAATGTGTTTCTTTCTCCTTGCAACACCCTTTTTTGTTTTTTGTTTTTCTTATTTTTACTTCAAAATTAGTCTTCATGTTTACTCTGTGAATCCTATTTGGGTGGATTTCGTATTTATTCTGTGATTGATTTATGTGAATTTTTCTTCTTTTTATGTATTGTTCATGGTATTTTTCCTTCTTTACCCTGTCCCCAAATATTGTATCATGTGAAATCTCTATGGTATTCATTTATGATCATGGTACTGCCCATTTCAACTTTTGTAAGTGTTTTTTTTTCTTTGAAGTTAATTAAGCTTTAGGCTAATGGGTGCTTTTTGTGATCTGGGTTTTTGCATGTTAATTATGCAACATGATCCTACAAGCGTCCATGTTAATTATATGTGTTGTGTATGGGTTCTTTTTTGTGATTTTTTCTGTTCTTCTCATCGATTGTTAAAATGTCTTCCATCCGAGTTGTTCTTGGTTTAACAGTCAGTCTTAATTTAGAGGTTGAGCAGATAGATGTAAAAACTACTTTCCTTCATGGTGATTTGGAGGAGGAGATTTACATGGAGCAACTTGAGAATTTTGTGGTAAAGGGTAAAGAAAATTATATCTGCAAGTTTAAGAAAAGTTTGTATAGCTTGAAACAAGCCCTGAGGAAATGATACAAGAAGTTTGAGTCTGTTATGATTCAGTAGGGATTCAAGAAGACTACTTTTAATCATTGTGTGTTTGTACAGAAATTTTATGATAATGAATTTATCATTTTATTTCTCTATGTTGATGATATGTTGATTGTTGGTCATAATTCTTTTAAAATTGACAGGTAGAAAAAGGAGCTTAATAAGTCTTTTGCAATGAAAGACTTAGGACCAACAAGACATATTTTCAGCATGCAGATTACTTGTGATAGAATGGCCAAGAAATTGTGGTTATCTCAAAAGAAGTACATTGAGAAAGTGCTTCAATGGTTTTACATGGATAAGGCTAAAATTGTAAGCACACCTCTTGCTTTACATTCTAGGCTTAACCCTAGACAAACTCCTTCTAGTGATGAAGAGAAAGAAGACATGCAACATGTTTCTTATGCATTTCCAGTAGGAAATTTGATGTATGCAATGATTTGTACAATGTCTGATATATCTCATGCAGTTGGTATGGTTAGTCATTTTCTTTCCAATCCTGGTAGAGAGCATTAGAAAACTGTGAAGTGGATATTGAGATATCTTTAGAGAACTTCTAGTTTGAAGCACTATTTTAGAATTGAGAAACTTGTTCTTTGTGGTTATACAAATTCAGACTTGGCAAGGGATGTTGATTCTATAAAGTCTACTTCTGGCTATTTGATTACCTTTGTAGGAGGAGCTGTGACTTGGCAATCTAGGTTGCAAAAGTGTGTTGCATTGTCTACTACTGAGACTGAGTTCATTGCAATTATTGATGTAACACTCCTTTTTGGGAGGAAACGTCACATTATCAAACATAAATGCGGAAAATAAAATTTTTCGGAATTAAGACCCGGTTCATTTTAATTAAGATTTATTTGTCCAATTCATTAGTACGTGAGTAAAAAGGCAGTATATATATATTTTTTATTATTAATTTTTTGTTCGTTAATCAATAAAACGGAGTGACGAAATATGAATAACAATAAAGTGTAATACGTAAAGTGAAACTCACATTAGAACCACATGCATATATATATATATATATATATATATATATATATATATATATATATATATATATATATATATATATAAATGTCAACTGTGTTTTAGATACAAGCCTGGAATTTCTAAAAAGCAAAACTATACCTACCTAAAGGATCATACATATACATCCCAAAGATATCAGAATATACAGCCCAGCAAAAATAAAACATCAGACCCTCAAAATAAAATATTGGCAGCCATCAGTAGCTACCAGTAATGTCAGTCCCTCAGAGGAGGAGGGACCATATTAGGATCCTCAGCGGGGTCCTCCTCATCCGAGGAAACCTCCATCAAAACCACAGAACCACGGGCAGGAGCCCGAGCGATGGAATCAAAAGAGTCCTACTGCGAGGTGTAGTAACGGTCACCCCACATCTCCCGGATGGGCAGATAAAACTCCAAGCGTAGGCTAACGTAGCAGGTAAAGATCGGCATCTCATGACGTCTCCAGGCTAGAGAAATCGACACGTCTCCCAGATAGACGCAACGGTCGGAACTCAAGTTGATGTGCCAACACTCTGGCCCCCCAAGGAAGGTCAGACGCACATCACCCAGAAATCCGCGCATGCGTACCTCCATGCTCCACAGTAGGTGCTAGTCTTGATCAGGCCAGAAGCCGGGGAAATCGGGAGCTCCAACCTCCTTGTCGTCTTCTTCGATAGATACAATATACGCACAGGTAGCAAATAATAGAAATACAGAAAAGAGGTAAGACATCCTACCATCATTACCAATTATAGTAGCCAGAAACCAATACGGTGCATCACACCCACATAGCATTCCCAAAAATAATAACAATAATAATAGGCAGTAAATACAATCAGAAATCAGGTAGACAGTTCCAGGCAGTCATTCATCATAATAAAAAATAAACAGTTCAAAATTCACACAAGGCAATAATTATCAGATGGTATGACATCTCATGATGCATATGCACACAGTACTCAATTTCCTACTCCATGGAGCTAGACACAAACAGTCGGAGAGAAAGATCAGGAGACACATCTACAACTCGGCTGCCGCGGCCAAAGTGCTATAACTCAATAGTTTTTCACGTGCACATTCGGGCATTGTACAGACAGTCTACGCTAGATCACGATATAGGACAGTGTCTCGGTCCGGATCGTCGGTGCGTTTGCATCGGTTCGCCCCACGGACAAGAGAGCTACCAACTGCCCATTGCAAGGTACCCGCACCCCGACGCCCCCAAGGTCGTAACATGACCTACACTAGTCTACTCGCACCCGCACTAAGGTGTGTTCAATCTCCTAGGCAACTTGGCCTTACAACAGTCCACAGGACACTCACAATGCATAAGACTCTATGTATGAACATGTATGGTCATCATCACATACTATTCCATAACATGCCACAATTGGCTAAAGTAAGCATCAACACATCATTGGTCACTCACATGGACCCGTAACATCATAATGTTTAAATCAAATAAGGTAATACATTTTTAAGGTCCACTATGAATTCTCATTTAAGATTTACCTCCCTTACAAGATCCTTCACCAAATGTGTTTCCACAATTAATTCAATTTTCTAATGTAATTTATTCTCATACACTTAGAAGGTTATCCTAAGGTCTCAAAGTCTCACACTCTCTTGCTCTTACCCTAATTGAATTTATCTTAAGTTTTATGACAAGTTTCATTCTTGGTTCCTTAGAATTTATGAATCTTCAATTGTATTTAATTCTTACAATTTGCTAATTTTCTAATCCCTTACCTATGATTTAATCATTTAATTTTCTAAGTCCTAAGGTTACTAAAATTTGCATAATTAGGTCCTAAAACGCCCTAGAGGCCGTGGCCTCCCTAAAGGATTAAATTCCCAATTTTTCCATACCATTGATTTTTATATCACATACTTGATTAATTTAGACAATCACTTGTTATAATTTGTTCACAAAGAAACTCCTAATTTTTGCCCCAAAACCATGGCCTTCCAAGAGGAATTCTCAAATCATTTTATTCCATTTCAAGTCTTCTAATCCATTCCTATATACCCATAGACATCAACAATCAATCTAATGGCACAAACCAAGAAAAATCAACATGCAAACATACTAGTCATACAATCAAAGAATAACCCTCATTAGGGTTTTCTCACAATCAACCACAAACAAGGTTCCTAGGTGTTAATAGAGGTTGAGGAGGAGTGTCTTCCTCTTACCAAGGTGAAGAAATCAAGAGAAACCTCCAAGAAACTCCTTGCAAATTCGGATTGGGTGCCACCAAAACCCTAGAAATTTCAACTTGGTTAAAATAGCACAAAGGCTTGAAAAATGAAGTGTGGATGGTCACAAAGAGGACCTTGAAAACGAAAATGAAGAGAGGGAGTGAAGAGTCAAGAAACTTACCCAAAAACCCTAAGCTTGAAGCTTGAAGAAAATGTTGAAAATGGTGGATTTTCAAAATGACACAAGCAAGAGAAATGTTTAGGAGATGGAGAGGATTAAGAAAATGGTGTTAGTTGAAAATTTTGTAAAGGATGAGGGGGAGAGGGGCTGCTGCCGTGGTGCTCCTAGAGAGAAGGAGGAGAAAACTAAAATGAAGAAGATGAGTGGAAGTAGAGAGAGAAAGGGCTTTAGGTGAACTTTTGAAATTGAGTGATAGGATTAATTAATTGAAACAAAAGTAATTCTCCCCCCAAAATGAGTGCTCCAGCCATGCATGAAGAGAGAGAAAGGGGAAGGTGGCTGCATTTGCATGGGGAAAGAGGGAGAGGAAATTTTCAAGAAGCTTCCTCTAAGCTTACAAGAGAAGCTTCGCACGTTTCACGATAAAGTGAAAGTAAGGTTGTCTCTGTAACACCCACCGTAGGGTGCTACATTTATTATACTTTATTACCAAATTACCCCAAGTTATAAAATATGATGTAATAATAAAATAAGAGTTATAAAATTTTTTTTTTTCCCAAATTTTTGAAGCATAACAATAAAATAAACTTAGCGGAAAATAAAACTATTATACATCATCACGCATAATATACATCATTATACATATTACACAAGTCTTTGTCGGGTTTATTTAATTACAGACCATTTCTTGAAACAACAAACACACTTAAATAATTACAGACATTATTTATATCAGAGTTCAAACATGCCCAAGTTTAACTAAGCAGAAGACCCCTCAGATGGGTCCTCCTCGGGTTCCTCAGCAGGTAGGAATCCGTTATGACGAGTAGCCCTACGAACAGGTGTCCGGGCTGACGACACTATGCTGATTTCCGTTGGGACATAATTTCTTGTGTCCCAATGTCGCCTGATATGCAACGGAAATTCAACATGAACAAAGATAGTCACACAGAAAAACGGATCTCCACGATACAACCTACTAATACTAACAGTCAGGTACCCCTCATAAATAAGTCCTCGCTCATCTGGACTTGTCCTCCACTCTCTAGCTCCTCCGTGAAACTGTAAACGTACATATCCGAAGAAACTAGCTCCCGTTGACATGTTGTCGAACTCATGGTTCCTGGATGTGAGAAGTAATTCCTCTTCTCCTTCTAGTACCGTATCTTTCTCAACGTCTTTACCCAATATAAATACAATAAACAGATAAACATACAAAGAGGTGAGATCACCTACACCATTACCAAGCATGATAGCACAGAGATAATACAAACAACATGTTATGCAAAAATATCATATCATGATCACAATTATGGCATCATCATAATGTAAAAATAATTACCATCATCACTTGTTCAAACCACAAATAATTACAAGAATGCTACCACATATGTATATGTTAAATTCATGCATGTGAACATAGACTCAATGTCCTACTCCATGGAGCTAATACTCAAGTCGGAGAAATTGATCGAAAAGATCCGCCGGTATCTCGTGCCTCGACCAAGTGCTATAATTATATCTTGCACATCTAAGACATACACGACGGTCTTTGTCGATCTTGATTAAAAATAGTGTCTCGGTCCGGATCATCGGTGTGTTGCATCGGTCTAACTCACGGTGCGTAAGAGCTACCAACCGCCCATTGCGAGCAACCCGCACCCCGATGCCCCAAGGTCAACCAACCACGGTGACCTACACTACGCATATCGCACCCACTCAAGAGGTGTACGTTTCTCCCCAGGCAATTAGCCATATTCATCCGTTGGACCATTTTCAATGCATGTGTAATGCACCAATTACCAACCAAAGGTAAATCACATAATTTCTCATTCCAGATTCAGATCATCAATGTTTTTCGTCGTAAAATGGATTAATGCCAATTACAGTAAAAAACTTCTCAATTTCTTATACAAGATTCATATATTGTTTTTAACTATAAGGTTTACAGTATAATTAATCAAGTTAAATCACATAACTATGTTTTTCTCATTCGCAAAATATTTTCGTTACGTTTTTTCCACGTACAAGAATGATTTGTAACATTTTTTTCGCTTACATTTTAAAAATCACAAAACTATTTTCATCACTGTATTCTAAATTACATAAAAATGATCTTTATTTTTAAAATGTATAGCAATGTTTCCACAATATTTAGATCGTGTAAAATATTTAAACGCTTACAAATCGCGTAGGAATAATTTAACGTTTTTTTCAAATCGCGTAACTTAAAAATTACATTTTTGAGTTACGTAAATCGCTTTTTCACCATTTTTACCCTTCACAAAATATTTCTTGACTTTAAAAATATTATTTTGAACATTTCTCATAAAAATATAATTTCTTACGTTATTTTCTTTCTATTCTAAATCAAAAATCCCTTCCGTACTATATTTTCTAAAAAATCACTTTTTTATTGATTTAATCTTACCAAATCATATTTAATTGATTTAATTACTATTTAAATTTCCTAACATTTTCCAAAACCCAATACTTAAATTCTACGTTAGAAATTTTAAGTTACAACGCTTCCTTTTATATTTCTAAATCATTTCTAAACATTAAATCAAATTTTATGTTTAAGTTACAAACGTTTTTTTTATATTTCTAAATCACTTCTAAAAAATTAATTCTTCTTAAGATAATTTAAAGTTCAACACTTAAATTTCTTTCCAAAATCCTTATTTGAAAATTCTTATATTTTGTTGCATCAAAACATTTTTTTCTAAATTATCAAAACCTTATAGATGGTCATTGGAACCATGAAATATTTTTCTTCTAACTTAAACAAATTTCATTCTTGTTTCTACACAAAATAAATTCATGAAAATACTACTTAAAAATCATGTACACTCATTTTAGAAAACAAACCCTCTTGTTTATTTTCTTTACTTCTCTAATCTTTCAATTTTACCATTTATGAAAATATCATTTTTGTGAATACTAATTTAATTGGTGTCTTGGCTGAAATTTATTTAGTTCAAGGACTAAAAATCAACTTCATTGTTCTTGAAAAATTTCAATAAAAACCCTAAACTTGGAAGCTCAAAACCGTGACCTCCTCCATGGCCTTTGGAGCCAAAATTTTGTTTATTTCAACATACATCCATCATAATATATTTAACATATCTCATCATGCATATCATAAGCTTATCATATAAGCAATTAAAAATTATACTAAGCATGCAAACACAAGTAAATCATGCAAAATATATCAAGCATAAGCAAAAATAATTAAAGCACATAACACACACACAAATTATTACATGACCATGGATAGGAATCCTCACATGGATTCACCATCCATCAAATATAAAACCTTCCCTCACCACCATGCTTGGTTGGTGAGATGAATCTCCTCTTACCTCTTGAAGAACCACCAAAGAGCTTGTTGCTTTGTCTTTGGAGCAAGATCTCCACCAATACAAGTTCTTAAACATGAAACAAATACAAGAAAAATAGTATATCAAGCTTGAACAAGAAGAACCATGGATCAAACATGGTTTAGAACATGAAAAAGAAAAGAATAAATGAAGTTTTCTTACACTTCACCAACAAAAGCTCTAGAACTTGATCTTAGTAAAAGTCCTTCAAGATGGAAGAATTAGAACTGGTGTGAACTACAAAGGTTCTTAGAATGATGAAAGGATTCAAGAAACTAGGTTGTATGAAATTAAAAAGTGATGGAGGAGTGAGTTGAGGTGCTTGGCGAATGGTGTGTTTTTGGGAGAGAAATGAAGTTTGCTTTGGTTTGGTCTTGAAACTTAAGTGAAATAAGTGAAGGTGTGATAATGTGAAGTGTCAAAATGAGTTATTTGGCCATTTGGACAATGCATGGCCGTAGCATGCATTAGAGAGAAATGGAAAGTGAAGTTTGACAAACATAAGCATTAATGATCAATAGGAATTTGGCTTTGACACTTTGTCTTGAGATACTAGTTCTTTTTTTTCTTTGGCTTAAAAGCTCTACACTAAATTGTCTCCTTTCCTCCTTGCTTCTTCAAACCGTCCCCCTCCCCTCCATACACTCAAAATGTGCCAAATTACAAAGCCATCACTATAAGTCATCCTAACCATTGATTAAAAGAATGGTTTGGATTTAAATTAAACTAGGTTTGGAAATTTAGAAGTTTGCCCGTTTTAGATGGAAGACTTCATTTTGGAGCCATTGGATCATTTTTGGCTTGCAATCCTAACCATTGAATATGTCTCCAAAATGAAGGGTCAAGATTACATCTTCAAACTTTATATCCAAGGGTCCAAAATGGTTGTAATCATTTTTGATGACTAATTCTCCACCATTGATCTAAATCCAAATCCAATGGTCATTAATGATCCATCTCCACCATTGATTAATTTTACATCCAAGGGTTGATAATGGTCATAGCCATTTAGAAGATTAAATCCCTACCCTTGATTTAATTTCAATCCAACGGTTATAATTGATCCTATTTATTTTTAAGATCAAATCTCCAATTTAATTAAATCAAGATTAAATGTCTAACTCAGTAATTAAATTAATAGTGGATATCCAAACCACTAATGTTATCTTAATAATATTTTAATAATATAGAATTTTATTTTTATCCATTATAACCTCACAAAAATATAATTAATTTTCTTCGTATTTTTATCGTCTGATAATTAAATACAAGATCAAAATACAAGATAAAGAAATTTTCTAAAATCAAGTTTGATTCGGTTTAGTAAGATCCCCTGTCTCCGTCTAAACAGTACAAATTTTTCTATACGTAGAAAAATTTTCCATTTTGCGGGACCCACCTGGGCCCACGTATACCTCGTGGGGCCCACAAACAGTAAAAATTCCAAAATCACACATAAAATCATAAAAATTACAAAACTCACAAATATCAAATCAGATTACGTAAATTAATTAAGACTAAACAAAAAATTAATTTACGTAGATTTTTCCTACTTCAAAATTATTATTTTCTCGACACGGAAAGCAAATTACTCAAAACGATCAAATATGCAGACGAATAATATTCCAAATAGCTTTTACAAGATTTACGTAAAATCACTAAACAAGTAGAATTACAATCCTTGTCAAGATTATTGTTTAATACATAGGAAGTTTGGGGTGTTACGCCTCCTAATTAATTAAGCAGTTCTCTGAAGAATCCTGCATATGTCCCAAGATACTGTTTGCACTAACACGATAAATATTTACACTTTTGGTCAGTGCATCGGTATTATTTTTCTCCCAAAGGTAGAAGAGTCACAGATGATGAAAATAATATTTTATTGTCCATCGATGATTTTACGGTTCGCGATTTCATTTATCGGGTAAAAATCTCGAAAAACGTAAACTTCGTAAATTGTGTCTGGCCTCGGGTTTAGTAAGATCCCCCATCGACAAGTCCACAATTTAGAGTTTACCAATCACAGGAAAGATATTGCATCTTCCCGGGTCGACTCGGTGCGCACGCAAATCGAAGAATATATTAAAATATTCGACGTTTCCGAAAAATTCTCAGAAAATTCTCAAAAATTACAAATATTATAAAACGACTATCCGTCTCATCATTTTCCAAATTTTTGAAGCATTACAGTCGTTTTTCTGACTCTGCTCAATATACATGTAAAACGAGAAATATATTAAAATATTCGTCGTTTCTGAAAAATTTCAAAAAAATTCACATAATTTACAAATATTAGAAAGTGACTATTCATGACAAAATAAATGATTTCTGGAGCGTTACACTAACATCAGCAAGTCTCAACTTAGTGTGCACGTAAAATGAAAAATATATTAAAATATTCATCGTTTCCGAAAAATTTCAGAAAAATCCTTAAAAATCAAGAATATTATAAAATGATCATTGATGATTAAACAAACACTTTTCGGGGTGTTACAATTGAGGCTTGTAAAGAGTTGCTTTGGATGAAAAATTTTGTGCATGAACTTAGTTTTACTCAGTAGAGGTATGTTTTGTTTTATGATAGTCCGAGTGCTATCCATCTTGGCAAAAATCATACGTTCCATGGTAGATCTAAGCATATTGATGTAAGGTATCATTGGATATATGATGTTTTGGACTCTAAGTTGCTGGAGCTTGAGAAAATTCATACTGATAATAATGGTTCAGACATGTTAACAAAGACTCTACCGAGAAAGAAATTTGAAGATTGTTATTTGGTTGTCGGTTTGACATTTGCCGCTACTTGAGTTGGAGGGGGAGTTTGTTGTGTGTGGGACCAACTAAGTGGGTCCATGCCATAAAGTAAAAAAAAAAAAGAATAAGTGGTGTGTGTTTTTAAGGAGCACGTGAGTGAGAGAAAAATGGAATTTCAAATTTTAGCATTTTTTCTTTTCTTTGTTGGAGTAGCGCCGTCATTGAGAGAGAGAAGGAGAAAAGTTTTGTGAGCTGATCTTATGTATTCAGATCGAGTGCTCATTTGTGGTCTAATCAGATGATTTTTCTGTATGTTGTTCCTTGCACTGTGAGCTTCTACTTGTACGGTTAGAATTTTATTTCTCCATCTTCACTTGTTAGACTGTTTGTACCCCTTTGTGGGTTTTTAACTTTGTTGTTTTGTTGATTTTCACTTTGTTAGTAGTGAGTATGAGCTGTTATGATATCCTTATTTGTTGAAAGACACTTTGTTGTACTCATTGATTTGTTATAGTGGAGATTTTTTTGGACTAAGTCCCGTAATTTTACCTTTCACATTGTTGGGGTTTTTTACATTAAAATTTTGTGTGTGTGTGTGTGTTTTTTTTTGTTTATTTGTTTTTGTGCATTTTTTGATATATTTTTTTGTGGATATTTTAGTTAGTTGTATAGTTTGGTTCTTGCAGGTTCTTTCAAGTTGAAAATGTTTTATTGTCAAATTGTGTGCTGTTACTTTCGTTATGTATGCATTCCTTTCTTTCTCAACAACAACATATGTGTTTTAGGCATTTGATATAATGCCTCTGTTGATGTTTACAACTACCCATTTAGTTATGTTTGTTGAGGTATTTGTGGGTGACAACCCTCATGGTTCCAATTTTGAAATGATCAAAGTTAAGTAGAAACTAATTAAAGATATTGCAAAATAGGGTACGTACTAAACTACATGATCTTCGTTGTATTGCCTTTACAGGATTTTTTTGTCAAAATGAAAGTCAATTGTGGCACGCTAGTCAATTGGACCAATAAATCTATATGATATCAACATTATTTCTTTATTTATGTAGATTGCAGGCTTTAAGATCGACATAGAGAAATGGATAGGAGCATATGACTGCATAAAAACAAAAGTAAGTTAACCCAATTTTCTCTTTATATTGTACTTCATATGTTATCATGTTATTTGACCAACATGCATGAGATTGTTTACAAACTCAATCTAATCATGTTATTTGATTTGCTTAAATTATTTGGATTTATTTTGAGATTTTGAATTTTCACTCATAATTTTCTTATCTTTTAGATTTGTCATAACTTTTTTTCCTGTCATAAATGTAGTATTTGAGATTTTGAATTTCCACTCATAGTTTTCTTATACTATGTAGTTTATGCATTACTGCTGCCTTATTTTGATGTTGAAAGGATGAATAGTTTTTTTTTTTCAATAATAGTTTACAGGTATTAATAGATAGTACAGTGTGAGATATTTAACTATGAGATTTCAGCTTTATATGGCATATTTGGAATCAAATATTTTTTGTTTTTGTATTTAACAGTTATTTGTAATTTTTATCCATTATTTCTAAGCTTGACTGTCATTCAAGATTTAATGGATATTTTTCAAATTGTTCTAAAAGATATTTAAGACTCTAAAGCTATAACTCTTATTGAATGGGTTGAATAGACATGTTTATATTTTTTTAAGCATATTTTGTAGTTAAAATTACTTAAATAGACAGGAGTTATATTTCTCAGTTATATATAAATTACTAGGGTTTTGAAGGACAACTACTCTTTCAAAATTGCTGAACCAGTTCCCAATAATTATGAAAATATCCAAGACTTTGCTGTAATTTGATAAAGCAAAAAATAAAGGGACGTTACAATGATTCATAAAGCAATGTATAGAGTTAGGTTTGTTTTGTTTACCTTTAATTTGCTTTTTGCCAATGCTGAGTTTTATTTTTATTTCTTCTAAGTTTTGATTTCAATAAAGAATAAGATGCTCATGTTTTGAATTAATAGAAACAGAGGTCTATTTAGTACTTTAGAGCTGTATTTCTTATAGAATAGGATAAATAGAGCTTTGTATATTAAGTTTTATTCAAGTTTTGTTGCTTAATAGATAGAAGTCTATTTCTTTAAGTTTAATTTAAGTTTATGGGGTTTTATAGGATGATCATCATCAACAAACTTCAATATGTTGAAATAAAGAGGATTTGTAGAGCTTGGTTTTAACAAAGTGAAATTGCAAATTTGTATTTTTTATGAATTATTATTCATTGGTTGTGTAACTGTAATATACTTTTCTTTATGTATTTATATTAAAATTTAGATTCGATGATTTTTTATGTAGCTCTCAATGAGGGGGAATTTTTTCTTTTGTTAATAAATCTATCTATTCATTTGGTTTTAATACAGAAATATTGTCGAAGTAGAAGTGTGTCTTTAACAAAGAAAATGAATTTGATATCCAAATTAAAAAATAATTCATCCATATCTTCATAAATTGTTTGCCTGATTTAAAAATCTCAGAAGTTATGTTGGACCCAATTGAGTATTTAAGAATTGAATTTTCTAATATCAATTTGGTAAAGGAGAATTAGCAAGTGGTTTCTTATAATTAGTACTTCAATTTGGCTGCTCATGGTTTTACTTTAAAGTCTAACTAAGGATGATACCATTTCTTTGCTCTTTCAACTTGATGATTATGAAGACTGAGTTCACCATATAAGAATCATGTTGGGTCCATTTCTCTAAATGAGAGTATTCAGAATTCTGGGTTCCTAAGCTCTACTATTTCAAGCTTTAGGATGATAGAAACTCAACAGAAGCACTGATGATAGAATTCTAGGTTGCTTTGGTCGATGACAATAATCTTCTAATTTAAATGTGCCTTTTATCGATAAACTTGATGACTATGTCAACCCAATAAAAGCTTCATGAGTATGTATATGGTAAACAATCATGTTAACGTTTGTGTCAATTTTCCATGCCATTAAACCAATACACCTTTTTAGACATGTTCATGTAATAAAGAAAGCTTCAACTCTTACTATTGTTGGATCTGAAGGGTTAGATATGCGCAAGGATTAAAGGCTGCTTTTGCATTTAAATTAATTTGTGCACTTTTTTTTATATTAATAGTTGTAATCCTTTTTGTGAAATTAAATGACAAGGAAACATCTGGTGTTAATTATTTTACCATTTACATTGCTTAGAATTGAAGATTTACCTTAAAACATAAACAAATTAAATAAAATATTATTTATATTTTAAGAACAATAATTAGTAAATAAAGTCTTTATGAAATTATTGAAGAAATATTTCTATTTATAACGTTTTTTTTTTCACTTTTTAAATATAGTTATTTTTCAATAAGTTGAAAGATTCGAAGAAAGAACTAAGAATATTATTGTATTTGTCTTTTTATTATTTGTTGGAACTACTGTGCTAAAGTTTTATCATGTTTGAATTGAAATAAAAATAATAAACTCATCCTTATAAAGTTCTTAAACTCTTTTCTAATATTTTGATTTTAAAACTGAAAATAAATATTTTAAATTTGGAATTGGAAATAATTTCAAGCTTCATATTAGTCATTATTTTAATTTGAATTTTATTTATATTTTTTAAAGCCATTTTGTTTTTTGTTGTTAAAGAATTTCTTTTACTAAAGGTATTATTATTATTATTATTATTATTATTATTATTATTATTATTATTATTATTATTATTATTTATGCTACTAATCAATTAAAGTTATGAATATGGTTAAATATGATTTTCTAAGAAAATTCAAAATCATCCATTACTTTTTTTAACTTACATTTAGGAATTTTAAGTTAAAAAGTTGTCATTCATTTTTTTGGGATTTGTTTCATTATAATTAATTATTTTTAAAATTAAAAAATAAGAAACACTCATAAATTTACAAAAAAAATATTAAAATAGATTGAAGCTTGACTTATTATTAGAAGATTAATTTAATTTGTTATATTTTTAAATTATTACTTTTATTCACACATGGATACCGATACAAATATATTTAAAAACCTTAGTGTGTGCATCATATGGGAGTAATTTTTTTTCATAAACTGATGATAATATTAATTGAATGTAATTATAATTAATAAACAACAAAATCGATTAATGAATATTCAAGTATTTTTATATTTCCATTTTTGAGGGTTAAAAACTTTACATAAAAACATTAAATATTTACATCTATGAGTATACATATTTCTTTTTGGTTGAACAATTATTTTTTAGTACAAGAAGGCAAAATGTCAAGACAAAAATTTTTATATTGTTATTTTTTTTATATAATAAAAAATTTCAAGTTCTTATTAAAAGTTTTGCCTATTACCTTCCATTATTATTTATACATTTTCTTTCTTAATGATAGGTAAAAAAGATTTTTAATTGCAGGTTTTAAGGATTGTTCATGTTGTATTAAAAATAAAGATACCTCATATCATTTCATGTACTTTTGCAAAAGAACTTTTTATACAATAAATATTTTTTATTATATTTTTTTCATTGATGGTTACAGCCATGATTCACTTAAAATGAAAATACCATATAACGTCTCATGTGTTATTGACTTCTTGCAAAAATAACTTTTTGTACAAAAATATAAGAAATGTTTATGTAATTATTTCTATTTATATTTAATTTTTTGTTATATGTTTGATTCTTTTTTTTTTATTATTTATACCTTAGATCTAAAAATAGTTTATTATTCATATATCAAATAATAATTTTTTTAATGTAGCATTGAGTGACATTGCTTTTCTTCTTCTTTCAGGTGGAAGAATAGCTCATTCAAAATTCTCAATTTCATTCTCTCTCATTGAAGCATTCACTTGCAATATTACACAATGAAGCTTTAAGGTAGAACTGCTTTCTCATACAAGTCTAATTATTTGGGATAAAGCCCAAATGATAAGGAAATGAGCTTTTGAGGCTCTTGATAGAATTATATGAGATATTATGAGATTTTCTAATGAGATATTATGAAATTTTCTAATGAAATTTATAGTAACCAACCTTTTGTAAGGAAATTTGTTGTTCATAGAGGTAATTTCAATAAAATATTACAAGTTATTCCTAAAGACAACATAGAAGACATTGTCATGGCAATTGTTAATTCGTCAAAGTTGTGGATTCAATGCAAAGTTTTAACAATGACTAAGAACATGAGATTATAATCAAGATCTAATATGTTAAATTTTGAGGAGGTTAAGTCTTTTGCAGAATGGATTATTAAAGTTGGGGATGGTGAATTAGGAAGTGACAATGACAGGGAAGCTGAGATTGAAATCCTAGATGATCTATTGATATTGAAATCAGGCAACCATACATATTGTAGACATTGTTGATTTTACTTATCTCAATTTGATTGAAAATATGAAAGATTTTAAGTTTTTTTTAGGATAGAGTAATTCTTGCACCAACTCTTGAAGTTGTGGAGCAAGTTAATGAATTCATTCTTGTGAATGGCAGTGGTCTTGGTTTTGATGATCAACAAACAAGAAAGCAATCAAGTATAAAAGATCAATTCCCAAGGTTTTTCAAGATTAGCTAATAGGACTTAGATCATATGTAAAGGTATAATGGACTCATACAACAACTCATTTCTTGTTTCAAAACTCATCTTTAAAATGGCTTTGCATAATCATGTTTTCATCTTGTGAAAAGTGTGAGTAAAATGCTTTTAGAAAGTTTAGAAAGATTTTAGATATTCTTGGTTGAGAATTTATTTGAAAATCCTATGTTTCTAAGCAAGTCATAACAGGTTATGGATTTCTTATAACGGGTTATAGATTTCCCATAACAGGTTATGGATTTCCTATAACAGGTTATGAGGCCAAATATGAAGTGCACCAATATGAATTTTTAAAGGGTCATAATTGATTATGAACAAACTCATAATATGTTATGAAATGATCCATAATCGATTATACCTATTTCATAATAGGTTATATGTTATCACAAGACGTTTGTTATTTGTTTCTAATGCTCCATAATTGATTATGCCAATATTATAACAGATTATGAAATACTCCATAATTGATTATGAAAAACCCATAATAGGTTATGAAGCTTGATAAATGCTCAGGATGTCGTCTTTGCAAGCCGTAACCGATTATGGTTATGCCATAACAGGTTATAGGCAATGACAGAACACTTTCCCAACGGCTCTTTCAAGAGCATTTAATGCCCCCAACTACTTCTAATGTCTCTTAAATGTTATGGGCTATAAATGAAAGTATTTGGGCATTGATTATAAGTTGGAAAACATTTTGAAAAACATCCTTGAGCATTAAATACAAGTTTTCTCATCATTTTCATAATACACTTTATTTTGAACTTCAAAGTATGAATCCTTAATACCATAGTTCTTCAATTTGTATTATCTGCTCTAGAGAGAGTTTCTTTAATCTAAATCTTGTATAATCTATAAAGAGAGGGTGAGATATCCCTCAAAACAGTTAGGAAGAGGTATCCATTGAATATAGAGGGTCAAGCACAAGGGTGAAGAATTCCAAGGTGTGTTGAGTGCTTCAAATTTGCAAAGGTTGTCAAGCACTTGATTTCAAGCTTGAAGATATAGTGGAAATATCGAGTGGTTACTTGAGGACTCGACGTAACCTACAAGTGGATTGGTGGCTGAATCAGGATAAAACTTGATGTTTGTTTTCCTAACTTAACTTATTTATATTGTGCACTGTTTTATTGATTTACTTGAAAACTATCTCCCTTGTTTAGTTCATTTGAGTGCAATTTCTTTCTATCTCATTCATTCATTCATTTCTATCGATTAATAGCTTTAACGAAAATTAGTAATCAAATGTTTTATTAAAGATTTGCGAAAAGTTTTTCTAAACTTAATTCACCTCCATCTTGAGTTTTTAGGTCACTTGGTAACGATTCTTTCTAGTATCCCTATAGAAGCTAAGGAGTATCTCAGTTCAAATTCTATCTCAGTAGTTGATAAAGATGTTGGAATTAAAGTAGAATGATTTACAATTGAATTTTTGAATGAGAACAAGTGTTCTGACATGTCAAATCATAGAATTACTCTTAAAAAAAGGAGTTCATGTAATGTTCCTTAGAAATATTGATCAAGCAGTAGATCTTTGTAATAAGATGAGATTGATTGTTGATGAGTTGGGAAAGAATGTTATTGGAGCAACAAAAGTAACAGAGATGCAAATTAGT
This sequence comes from Ormosia emarginata, assembly GCA_029884605.1. Lineage (NCBI taxonomy): Eukaryota > Viridiplantae > Streptophyta > Magnoliopsida > Fabales > Fabaceae > Ormosia > Ormosia emarginata. Next base: position 24,102,553 of record JAQQTP010000062.1, on the reverse strand, counting down.
GAGAATATTTATATTCCTCGAATGAATTTGATACTATCAGATCTTGGAATGCCAATAAAATTTCAAAGAAGACAATTTCCTTTAACTGTTTGTTTTGTAATGATTATTAACAAAAGTCAAGGGCAAATCCTTTCACATATTGGATTATTCTTACCAATGCCTGTTTTTACACATGACCAATCGTATGTAACAGTTTCAAGAGTTAAAGTAAAAAGCAGTTTGAAAATTCTTATTTCAAACGACCATGGTAATTTATGTTAAATAATTAAGAATGTTGTTTACAAAGAAGTTTTTCAAAATATTCAAACATAAGATGAATTAATTATTGAATAAATGTTACTTATTAGTTAATTTTCAATTTATTTTCATTATTCCAAATATATTTCTCTAATTCATATTTACTTTCTTTGCTTACAAGTGTGATTGATTATGTTATATTTATCAATTCATAAACATATATTTTAGTTTTTTAGTAGTATTAAATTTTTATTTTTTATCCAGTAAATCACTTAATATTATATTATATACGTATCTTTAACATACATAACCTTCTTTTAATCACGTCCTACGTTATTGCACGAGACAATTGCAAGGGTAGAAAATACCAAACATAAATAGTTGCCACCATTTGGACATATTTGACATTAAGTTATATCTGGACATATTTGTATGCAGTTTAATTAATTTATTTTTTAATAAAAAAACCCTAATTTATTTTTTAAAATTAAAAATTAAATTATATTTAAAACACAAAATAAAAAAAAATGTTCACATCTGTATATATATATACCCTGTGTCAAGAATTTTAAGCCCTATTCCTGCGAGTGAGACTCCTTCCCAAGGCAAGCTCACCTTTCAGGATGATAACGTATCTCCTTCCCTCAAATGCCACGTGTTATTGCTCCTATATACTCAGCCTTGGGTTGTAAATAAGCTTGCTTTTCTACGTTGCTGCCTTTAACGAACACCGCGTGATCTCACTATTGGGTTGGGAGGAGCTGGCTTCATGGATCAAAGGGGCTGCTTTGGTAGGAAGCTAGTTTGGGAAAAACACCAAGCTGGAATTCTCTAGGTTTTTGACCGAGGAAAATTGTTTTTGGAGGAGTTGACAGAAGAGTCTCTGGTTTGTCATTTATGGTCTTTATCACCAATGTGTGTTCACCACTTTAATGTTAAAAAAGTAAAACATTTTCTTCACTAAATTAGTAGTCTTCGATATTGCATCTTTTGATAGCTATGTAATTTGAATGTCTTTATCCTTTTGAAATTTGAATATCTGTGTACCATTTTGTTTCATTTCGGAGAAGTCTCCATTTCTTCTAAGAACTCATTCCCCCTTTATACACTTCTACAAATAATAGAGCTAAGAACGAGTCATTCACTTATTTAATTAGGGAGTCTAGAGAACCAATCTCAGAACCCTCCAAATTCAATTAAAGAAGCAACAATAATAACAACAACGAAGCCTTTTCCCATTAGGTGGGGTTGGCTACATGAATCAAACGACGCCATTGTGTCTTATCATGAACCAAGTCTTCAGAAAAGCCATTCAAATCTAGATCTTTTTTAACTGTTTCACCTATAGTCTTTCTTGATTTTCCTCTACCTCTAGCTATTGGACTATTCTCCACCTGATCTACTCTTCTTACAGGGGCTTCTAAGGGTCTTCTCCTTACATGTTCAAACCAGCTAAGGTGAGATTCTCCCATCTTTTCCACAATAGGTGCTACCCCTACTTTCTCTCTAATGCATTCATTCCTAATCCTATCTTTTGCAACATCCTCATCTCCGCGACACGATCTTGTGCTCTTGTTGGCTTTTTACCGCCCAATATTCAGTACCATACAACATTGCGGGCCTTATAGCCTTATAATGTGCGGTAAAATTTACCCTTAAGCTTGAGAGGCACTTTCCTATCACAAATAACTCCTGAAGACACTCTCCATTTCATCCATTCAGCTTGAATTCTATGGTTTACATCTCCTTCTATCTCTCCATCATTTTGTATGATGGATCCAAGATACTTAAACTGTGTAATTTGTGATATGGTATGATCTCCAATTTTTACTGCTAAGCTAGCATTAACCTGTTTTTTACTGAACTTACATTCCATATACTCCGTCTTACTCCTTGTTCTTCCAAAGCCCGTCTCCATAACTCTAGCTTCCCATTTATTTCTTCTCTCGACTCTCCAACTAAGACTATATCATCTGCAAAAAGCATGCATTGTGGCAAAAAGATAAGGACTCAAAGTGACCCTTAGTGCAATCCCATTGTTATAGGGAACTCTTCTCTTGTTCTCACACTAGTTTTAACTCATCATACATATTTTGGATTACTCGAATATAGGCAATACGAACTTTTTCTTCTCCAAAGCCTTCCACAAGACCTCTCTCGGTACCCTATCGTAGGCTTTTTCCAGATCAATGAAAATCATGTATAGGTCTTTTTGCTTCTTCTGATACCGCTCCGTCAATCTTCGTAGAAGATAGATTGCTTCCATAGTTGACCTCCCAGGCATAAAACCAAATTGATTCTTTGAAATATGAGTCTCTTGTCTTAGTCTCCTTTCAATGACTCTTTCCCATAACTTCATGGTATGACTCATGAGCTTAATCCCTCCGTAATTTACACGCTCCCTTATTCTTATAAATAGGGATTAAAGTCTTATTCTTATAAATAGGGATTAAAGTGCTTCTCCTCCATTCATTTGCATTTTCTTAGACCTCAATATCTCGTTAAACAGTTTTGTAAGCCAGCTTATACCTTTATCTCCTAGGCACTTCCATATCTCAATAGGTATATTATCCAGTCCGACTGCTTTTCCATTATCCATCCTCTTCAATGCTTCTTTTGCCTTAAACTCCCGAATTCTACGATAAAATGTTTTATTTTGGTCTTCCTTTCTAGTGTTTAGAATGTCTGAGTCCCCTAATGCCCCGTGTTCCTCATTAAATAACTTGTGAAAATAACCCTTCCATCGATCATTGATGTCTTGTTCCGTGACCAAGACTTTACCCTCTTCATTCTTAATGCATTTCACTTGATCCAGGTCTCTTGTCTTCCTTTCCCTACTTTTAGCAAGCTTGTAGATATACCTTTCTCCGTCTTTGATACCCAACGATTGATATAACTCATTAAACACTTTAGCTTTCGCCTCACTCACCGTCTTCTTAGTATCTTTTTTAGCTGCCTTATATTTTTTCCAATTTTCATCATTTTTACACGCGTGCCAAGCTTTATAGCATTCCCTTTTAACCTTAACCTTATCTTGTACACTTGTGTCCCACCACCAAGATTCTTTATCCTTGGGTCCAAAGCCCCTTGATTTACCAAGTGTCTCTTTTGCTACATTCCTAATCCCTTTAGCCATCTTGTTCCACATATCATTAGCACTCCCTTGTACTTCCCAAATCTCTTCCTCCATAATCCTCCTCTGAAAGAGCATTTGTTTTTCGCCCTTTAGTTGCCACCATTTGATTGTCTCGACAGTTTCTCCTTACTCTCATCTTAACTCGTACATCCATAACCAAAACCCTGTGTTGGGTAGTCAAGCTCTCTCCAGGGATGACTTTGCAATCCATGCAAATCTTTCTATTGGATTTCCTTAAAAGAAAGAAATCAATTTGAGAGAAAGAACCCCCGCTTCTATATGTGATAAGATGTTCTTCCCGCTTCCTAAAACAAGTGTTAGCTATTGTAAGATCAAACGCTACCGAAAAATCTAGAATCGTTTCGCCCTCTGCATTAACTACTCCTAGACCATAACCCCCATGCAAACCCTCATACCCCCTAGATTCACTCCCCACATGACCATTTAGGTCCCCACCTAGAAAAATCTTCTCTCCCAAAGGTATTCTCTGCACTAAACCTTCTAAATCCTCCCAAAATTTAATCTTGTAATGCTTGTCTAACCCTACTTGGGGTACATACGCACTGATAACATTAAAAGTCTCCTGTTCCACAACAAACTTCAAAGCTATAATCCTATCTCCAAGTCTTGTCATATCCACAACATTATTCTTCCAATTCTTATCTACTATTATACCTACCCCGTTTTTAGATTTTATCTTACCAGTGTACCAAAGCTTGAAACCCGAAGTGTCGAGTTCCTTTGCCTTTTCTCCAACCCACTTAGTTTCTTGTAGGCACATAAAATTAATCCTCCTCCTAATCATGGTGTCAACTATTTCCATTGATTTACCTGTAAGATAAAGTTGGGAGGCCCAGAAACTGTTTGATGAAATGTCGTATAGGAAAGTAGTTATTTAGAAATCAGAGAATGAAAGCCAATCCACGAGGTATTATGGCATTTTCCTCGAAGCTCCGTCATGTGTTAATTGTAATTACATTTGTCTTCGTAACATATAAAGGTGGGTTTGGCATGGTGTTCTGTCTTTGATGATAACCATTTGTATTAACTAACTATTAGATGATATGATTGGGGGAAGAACACTTTTATTCATGTTGCAATTAGACTACATAAGTTTTATCACTCTATTTCCTTATTACATGCTTATATTCTTCCCCTTCCTCTTTAAAATGTCTTTAATTTATAAGTTTAAAAAATTCGAATTTTAAAAGTTTCAATTCGAATATTTGTTTCAAATTCGTAATGGTTACCTATTCACATTAGAATCATCGTATTTGTTTCCATAGCATTATAATGACCTTGTTTTGAATAACAATTCTTATAGTTTTGTTTATGGTAGTAACAGTTCAGTGCTTTGTTAAGAATAGGAGTGATAAGCAAATCTTTATGTAGGCATTTCATACAAGAGTTGCTAAAGTAAGCATTAGGAGATTTATTGCACTATCTTATGGTTTTGTTTATTACAGTAACAGTTCAGTGGTTTGCAATTTGCGAAGAAAAGGTTTTGAATCTGACTCTCTGGGTGAGGTGAAGGGATATTATTTTGATTCTCAGGTCCTCTTCATGTGTCCAGTGTTTTGAGAAGGTGAGCCAGACATCCATTGTTTATTGAAGGTGAGCATCTCTCCCTTTCTATATTTCACTGCCTACCCTGCTACCCATTAGTATATCGCTTGCCTTATACTGTGTATTTGGACTATGGACTTGGTCCACCCAAATCTATTTCTGATTTTCTCCTCTTTGTTATTGTCACTTCTCAACATCTTGCATATTTGGTTTTACTCATGATTTGGCATTTGTATTTCAGTTTAAATTTTTATGTTTGCCAATTAATGCTCTATTATTAGGTAATAAAATGACTAGAGATTGTATTCATGCATGGTAACAATTTTTTGCAAATGATTACCTTTAAATTTGATTTTGTCCAAAAGGGTGGTCCCAGTTGTTCGCCCAAGTGTGCATGCCAATATAGATAATGTTATTGACTACAATGACAGTTTAGAGGTTGATTAAAATTCATGTTAATTTCCTTGATTCAATACTGATTTTGAAATTGCATACCCTTTAAGTATTCAGGTCTCAAATAAGCTAGAATGTGGCATCCTAGATTAGCTAAGTACTCGTTATTGGTGACTATGTTCCAATCTCTCCTTCTAGGGATTGTGTTAATGAGTACTATTTTCTTTAGGAATGTCAATCTAGCTATTCTCTTCACAAACAATAAGTATATGCAATTAATTGTGGTTGATCTAGCATACCTTTTTGGTCTAACGATAATAATAATGTTACACAAGTGATATCAGGTATTAATTTATCATTTTTCTTTAGCTTCTTTAGAAGTGCTTTAATTTCTTGAACATCACTGACTTATCCTCATGAAGGTTTTCTACTGCTGTGAGTGTTATTTTAACTTTCTTCATTCTTGTCATTACTTTAGGTGTTGCCATTGGAAGTGTATGGCAATTGATGGTGGTTTCACAAACTCGACCTCTTATTATATAAGTGGACTCTCTCTTGGAATCTTCCTTGGTTTCCAGGCAAATTTAGAGGTCAAGGTCACAATATTCAGTATTATGGTTCTTTTCTTTTGCACCAAAGGCTCTCTCTCTCTCTCTCTCTTTTAATGTTTATATAATAATGTTACTAAAGTTCAAACTTAGACCTCCTATTAACCACTCAAATTCTTTCTATTAATTCACTTTTATTAACTAGGCTTCTTTTATTTATCAATTATAAGTTAAAAAAACAGTTATGGGCTAATAGTATCTCTAATCTATCTTTTATGATTTTCTTTTCTAGCAAAGTTTTGGGTAATTATTGTATTTGCGACTATAGGTTTAAGGGGAGGCGCAATGTGTGGCAAGAACCTTCAAATATTATTCCTCTTATTGGTAATTGGAAAGACCAATTGGACCAAAGAGATCAATAAGCAAAAAATTAAGTTGCGAAGGAACATTCCATCACACGTTAGTTACAAATTCCGTCACAAAATTTAGTTGCAAAGGAAATATTTTGTCACAATTTTGCTCATTGCGATTTCCTTAAATTCTATCATAAATTTGAGACGGAATAAATAATATATTTTTTAGTTTTTTTGTTTTAGAAAAATGAGTGACAAAATTTTAAAATTAAATCAAGTCACATTGTGCATTGCTTTGGAGGGTGAAAATACAAATTTGGTCCCATAGAATTTATGATAAATTTTTGTTGCAAATTTGCGACGAAATTAGATCTTTAATAGTCCATCTCAATATTTTGTTATGTTTAGTTGCGATGGAATATTTAACTCAAAAATTTCGTTGCAATTTTATTTTATTTTTTTTAATTTTTAATTATCCGATAAACCAGATTGTCTTGGTACAGCTCAAGATATATAAATATCATTAAAATGCTCAAAATGTGGTTCAACCAAATATCTAATATAATTCTTAAACAATTGTAATTCTCTCCAAATATCATACGAAATATAAGTTAAAATCTTCATCAAAACATAAAAAAGGTTCTACTAATCATGGTACTCATCATCCATAATGACATCATATTGGCCATCATTGTGGGCATGATTTGCAGCATCACCCCTAGGATGATCATCTCCATCCAAACCCATGTCATCTAAATCTATGTTCATATGCCTAGCAATTATACCCATAATTCGATTTTGGCAAGCAATAACCTGATTGATGGTTTGTTACTGCTTTGCAATCGTTTCCCTCAATTTGGCCTCAACCTCAGCACTCATACCATGGACAATATCACTATAGTTAGCGTTTTGTTGTGTTTTAGAAGTCGAGGCAGCATCACGTTATGACATCTTACATGGTACCGAAGCAACAAGGATAAGACGGCGCTTGTGTGTCTTCTCTTGTCTGATAACTTAGATGATACCCTCAAATTAAAACCAGATTGGTCTAATTCTTATTTCCAAATTCCTAAATTTGCCTATTCGTTTAAACTGAATTGCTTCATTCCTTCTTGAATTAATTTAAACACATAGGTAATGCCTTCTTAATAACTTAGCCGATAGCTAATTCTCAAACTAGAAGTGTGTAATTGTTTCTCTGTTCTATGATATACTCAAGAATATACTTTCAAATCTAAAGTATATTACACAAACTTATCAAATAATAAGTACATTCACAACTTGGCATCGAAGAACTACATAAGTTCTGTATAAATAGGTTTCAATAAGACTGTCCAATGAGACTCCAACATCCATACTCAGTCAATTTTCAATTCCTATACCACAACCATAACTAGCATCTAATAAAGTATATAAATCATAGAATCTAAAAACAACACCGTAAAAAGGGAGAAAATCAGAAAATTCTCGGTAGATAGTGCACAATTTAAAAGTAGTAGTAAATATGGTATTTCTAGGGGTACCGAGTACCCAAAATATTTTCTCTTTTTTGGTTCACATCAAGCAAAATACACATATCATGTTAGGATGCAATGCTCAAGAAAAATCATGATGAATGCAAATGCCAATGTAAGTCACAGTTTCTCAATTTATCCATTTCTTTATCTTTTGCTTAATCCCCTAAGGAAATTACTTTATCCTCTAATCCGGGAGGGAATTATGCTTCCTCAACCTTTTCTTTATCGGAAAGGAATTACTCGTCCTCAACCTTTTCTAGGTAATAGTCTGCTTGCTAGACATGAGCTCACTCTCTGTGGCCGTACATTGCTACACAGAAACTATCCCTGGCAAGGTGATTTGTTCATTCCTTGCCTCTAGTAAAAAATAAGTAAGGGTTCCTTTATTTTCGTGAAAAGGTGGAGGTAAAGAAATTAATTCACAAAAGTATAATGCGTTTTGGAACTTAGAATATAGGCATACTTACAGGTAAATCAATGGAAATAGTTGATACAATGATTAAGAGGAGGATTAAGTTTATGTGCCTACAAGAAACTAAGTGGGTTGGAGAAAAAGCAAAAGAACTCAACACTTTAGGTTTTAAGCTTTGGTACATCGACAAGGTAAAATCTAGAAATGGGGTAGGCATAATAGTAGATAAGAATTGGAAAAAAAAAATGTTGTGGATGTGAGAAAGCTTGGAGATAGGATCATAGCTTTGAAGTTTGTTGTAGAACAATAGACTTTTAATGTTATCAGTACATATGCATCCCAAGTAAGGTTAGACGAGCACTACAAGATAAAATTTTGGGAGGATTTAGAAGGTTTAATTCAGGGAATACCTTTAGGAGAGAAGATTATTCTAGGAGGGGACCTAAATGGTCATGTGAGGAGTGAATCTAAGGGTATGAGGGTTTGCATGGGGGGTATAGTCTAGGAGTAACTAATGTTGAGGGCAAAAGGATTCTAGATTTTTCGGTAGCTTTTGATTTTACAATAGCTAACATTTGTTTTAGGAAGCAGGAAGAGCATCTTATCACGTACAGAAGCGGGAGTTCTTGCTTTCAAATTGATTATTTTCTAATAAGGAAATCATATAGAAAGCTTTGTATGGATTGCAAAGTCATCCCTAGAGAGAGCTTGACTAACCAACACAAGGTTTTGGTTATGGATGTACGGGTTAATATGAGAATAAGGAGAAATTGTCGAGATAGAGTCCCAAGGATCAAATTGTGGCAACTAAAGGGAGAAAAACAAATACTCTTTCAGAGAAGGATTATGGAGAAAGAAATTTGGGAGGTACAAGGGAGTGCAAATGATATGTGGGACGAGATGACTAAAAGGATTAAGAAGGTAGCAAAAGAGACACTAGGTGAATTAAGAGGCTTTGGACCCAAGGATAAAGAATCTTGGTGGTGGGATACAAGTGTTCAAGATAAGGTTAAGATTGAAAGGAAATGTTATAAAGCTTGGCACGCGTGTAAAAACGATAAAAATTGAGAAAAATATAAGATAGTTAAAAAAGATACTAAGAAGGTGGTAAGCGAGACAAAAACTAAATCGTTCAATGGGTTATATCAGTCTTTGAACAGCAAAGACAGAGAAAGGAATATTTGCAAGCTTACTAAAAGTAGGAAAATGAAGACAAAGGACTTAGATAAAGTGAAATGCATTAGGGATGAAGATGGTAAAGTCTTGGTTACGGAACAAGACATCAAGGATCGATGGAAGAGTTATTTTCACAAGTTATTTAATGAGGGACATGGGACTTTAGGGGACTCAGACATTCTAAACACTAGAGAAGAGGACCAAAATAAAACCTTTTATCGTAGAATTCAAGAGTTCGAGGTAAAATTAGCTTTGAAGAGGATGGATATTGGAAAAGCGGTCGGACTAGATAATATACCTATCGAGGTGTGGAAGTACTTAGGAGAGAAAGGTATAAGCTGACTCACAAAGTTGTTTAACGAGATAATGAGATATAAGAAAATGCCAAATAAATAGAGAAAAAGAACTTTAATTCCTATTTATAAAAATAAGAGAGATATACAAAATTGTACAAATTACAGAGGGATTAAGCTCATGAGTTATACCATGAAATTATGGGAAAGAGTGATTGAACGAAGATTAAGACATGAGACTCATATTTCAGAGAATCAATTCGGTTTTATGCCTGAGAGGTCAACCATGAAAGCAATCTATCTTCTACGAAGATTGATGGAGAGATATCGGAGGAAGCAAAAAGACCTACACATGATTTTCATTGACCTAGAAAAAACTTACGATAGGGTACCGAGAGAGGTCTTGTAGAAGGTTCTGGAAAAGAAATGAGTTCATATCGCTTATATTTGAACAATCCAAGATATGTATGATGGAGTGAAAACTAGTGTGAGAACACAAGATGGGGTTACAGAAGATTTCCCTATAACTATAGGACTGCACCAAGGGTTAACTTCGAGTCAATATCTTTTTAGCTTGATCTTGGATGTGCTTACTGTTCATATCCAAGAGTCGGTGCCATAATGCATACTTTTTGTAGATGATATAGCCTTAGTTAGAGAGTCGAGAGAGGAAACAAATGGGAAGCTAGAGCTGTGGAGACGAGTTTTGGAAAAACATGACTTTTGTCTAAGCAGGAGTAAGACGCGAGTATATGGAATGTAAGTTCAGTAAGAAGCGTGCTAATACTAGCTTAGCAGTAAAAATTAGAGACCACACCATACTACAAATCACACGGTTTAAGTATCTTGGATTTACCATTCAAAATAATGGAGAGATAGAGGGAGATGTAAACCACATGATTCAAGCTGAATGGATGAAATAAATGAGTGCTTCAGGAGTGATTTGTGATAGAAAAGTGTCTCTCAAGTTTAAGGGTAAATTTTACTTGACGGTTATAAGGCACATGATGTTGTATGGTACTGAATATTGGGCAGTAAAAAGCTAGTAAGAGTATAAGATCAGTGTCGCGGAGATGAGGATGTTGTGCTGGATGTGTGGTCATACAAGACAAGATTGGATTAAGAATGAATGCATTAGAGAGAAAGCATGAGTAGCACCTATTGTGGAACATATGGTAGAACCTTACCTTAGGTGGTTTGGACATGTAAGGAGAAGACCCTTAGAAGCCCCGGTAAGAAGAGTAGATCAGGTGGAGGATAGTCTAATAGCTAGAGGTAGAGGAAGACCAAGAAAGACTATAAGTGAAACAATTAAAAAAAATTAGATTTGAATGACATTTCTGAAGACTTGGTTTATGATAGGGCACAATGGCGTCGTTTGATTCATGTAGTTGACCCCACCTAGTGGGAAAAAGCTTGATTGTTGTTATTGTTGTTGTTGTTGTTATTGTTGTTTGCCTCTAGTAAGATACTCTCTTACCTAAACACTTGGGATAAACACATTCTTTACATTAAATTCTCACGAGCATCAACAATGCACAAACATTTTATCAGGATCATGTTATTACAATGCACTTTACTAATTTCTCAAAAGTAGATAACACCATATGACATGGAAGGATCTATATAAATTTACTACAAAGTACGGTTTATAATATGATTACTTTAGCCATAACGAAATTTCATACCCAAGATAAACATCATTAGAACTCATAATGTGCACATTTATATATTTACTCTTTGTATCTTGGCACATAACCTCTCTATTTGCATTCTCATGCTCAATTTTGTTCACGTACAATTCAAATAATTTCCAGCACATAATAACATGTATAGAAGACTTAATACAACATAATTTCTATTGGGTATACCCTTATCTTTCTATCTACATAGAAATTCAAAGGGATTAAAGCATTTAACACTCATTATTTCCTCTATTGCCAGAAACAATTTGACAATAGTCTAATTACTTTTATTTTAAGGAGAACAAAATCTTCACCAAGTGCTAAAATCATAATTTCAGAATGGCCACAAGTATAAAAAATTATCAAACCCCATCTAGATTAGACCATCATAGGAGAACATTATCTCAATCCCTCTCTTTACTACTTAAAAATCCTCATGTTGATTCACATGTACAACATGTTATTAATAAATTTCCCATTTAGTCAAAACAAGGCAATGTTGCCTCCTTGGCCACTCCCCTCAAAATAACAACACATATATCTATTGGACAACTTTAAACAATAACAACAGGGCAGCAACTCAATACTTGCATTTCCTATCTAAACTTAACAACAACCTACAACATATGACAATATGGGCATCATAATTTTCACCATAATAACACAACAATCATAATGGCCTTCATATAGCCATTCAATCAACAATTTTATGTTGTTCCTATCATTTTCCAACACCACAAATTAAGTTCAATGGTTCTAGTTGACGTTTAAGAAATTAACTATTATTTACCCTATTTCCATGGCCCACCCCGTACCAACTAGGTTCCAGCTCACACAATCATATTTTTCCTAATTTCAACCCATTTTAATTGATGACCCTGTCAAGCAAAACAAAAAGAAAGTCGAGTCATGCCACACCTTGTTGAAACTGAACCCATGGCTACTCTTAACTCATGCAAATCCATCCTTTTCAAGTAAAATAAGATTTGATTCCTTTAGTTACACTAGGACAACATTTGAAATTATATTTTTGGGAGTTTAAGTCTTGACCCACCAAGACCTACCACCCCCATCTCAACCAGCCACCCCAATTGAGTCTTAATGTTCATATATAACCATATTAACAATAAGCTTTCATGACATAGCAAAAGAATCATCAAACCAAGTATGAGTTTTGACGCCTAGCTCTCAATTTCCAACGGAAAGATGGGGGATGGAGATGAAACTTGTGTGGTTGTATAGCCTAAAGGTTGTTGAACAAATTCCTCTTCTACAACAGAGTGAGATCTCCACTCTACGGTGGACATACAAAGGCAGGAAACCACAATTTCTTCCCTTCTCTCCCTCAACCCATAGCTCCTTCTCTCTTTATCTCTCTCTCTTTCTCAATATTTGACTTTGTTTTTGTTTTTAAGGTTTTGTTTGGATTGGTGGTAAAGGATAAAATTAGATGGGATGGGATAAATTGAGATATGATTCTATTGTTTAGGTTTTTGAAATTAGGATGAGAAGGAATGATATTGGGAGGGATCCATTCCATCCCATATCACTCTATACCATACTTTTTGTCCCCCACAAAATCAGGGATATACGTTGGGATGAGTTAATATTTTATTAATTTAGATATAAAATTACCTTATTATCCCTAACCTAAAATTAATTGGATGAAAGAACACTGACTTTTCCATTCTTCTGTGCGCTCTGCCTCTCCTCACTCTTCTGAGCGCTCTGTCTCTCTGCCTAGCTACTTTCTCCAGTCAAGTAAGTACAAATGAAAAACCCTTTCTCTAGTTTTTTCTTTTTTTTTTCTTCTTATTCTTGCAACATGGGTGGTCTAAAAAAAAAAAAAAGCTCATGCTGCCTTTTGTGTGCATACTGGTAGGAGGCTTATGATAGTCTTAAAAAAAACCAAAATTGATATAATTTTTAAGACAAAAAAATATTTAGTTAATATAAGTAATAGACAATAATTGAAAATATTCCTAATAATTTTTTTGTTAAAAATAATTGAAGCTTAATTTGTTTAAGAGAAAAATAAATAAATAAAATTTGATATATAAGCTCATGGGTGGTTTCCAAAAAAAAGAAGAAAAGCTTATGATGCCATTTGCGTGCATACTAGAAGGAGGCTCATGATAGTCTAAAAAAAATCACTAGAATTGATATAATTTTTAAGATAAAAAAATTTAATTAATAGATAATAATTGAAAATATTCCTAATAATTTTTTAGTTAAAAATAATTGAAGTTTAATGTGTTTGAGATAAGGGTAATATGAGAACAAAAAATTTATAATGCTTACTATTTCATCTCCTTCCATTAGTATTTTCAAATAAGGGAATGCCAGCTTTTTCCTATTCCATCCTTAATGTCCAAATAATGGGATGAGATTTTAATTTTATTCTATCTCATTTCATCTTATTTCATCCCATTTCTTTCACCATTTGTATCCAAACAAAGCCTAAGTAATTGGATGTTTTCTCTAATTAAGTTTGGGTTCCACTAGGAGTCATGTATTTATACGTCATATTTTACTATTATAAACATAAGTTGCCAACTTTTCTATGTTTTATTGTTTGTCCTCTAGTAATATATATATATATATATATATATATATATATATATATATATATATATATATATATATAATATATATATACACTAGAGGAGATGTGAATTGAGTTTATAAAAACTTTTCACAAATCTTTCAAAAAATTCTTGATTACTAATTTTCGTTGAAATTATTTATTGATAGAAATGAATGAATGGATAAGATAGAAAAATATTTCTCATCAATGAACCAACTAAGACAGAAATATTCAAGCAAGCAAATAAACCAATGCACAAATATAAAGAGAAGGGTTTAGAGAATCAAACACAATAGTTTATCCTGGTTCAACCACCAATCCACTTGTGACCTACGTCAAGTCCTCAAGCAATCACTTGAGATTTTTTACTATATTTTCAAGTTTCAATAAGTGCTTGACAACCTTTACAAATTGGAATACTCAATACTTTAGGATACCTCACCCTTTGTACTTGAGTCTTTTTAAACAAGTGATGCCTCGCCTTTTACAAAACAATTAAGTTTGATAAAATGAAACTCTCACAAGAGTAATTAATACAAATTGAAGCTCTAGAATGCTCTTCAAAGATATCTCAAGTGATTTTCAGAAAAACAGAACAAGAAGGATTTCAAGGATTGATTCACGTATTAAAGTGTTAGAAATATGTTCCAAGTTGAAAGTCAGCTTTTTTTAAGCCCCAACTTAAGTATTTATAAATATTTTGATCAATGGAGTCATTGGGGGCTTTAATGCCCAATATTTAATACACCTAATATAGTCGTTGGGCAAAGTCAGACATGTTGTAATCGATTACACAATGCCTGTAATCGATTACATGACAATTTTGAACGTGTTCTTGACTTTCTGGGTAGGATGTAATCGATTACCAGCCTTGTGTAATCGATTACATGGTCTCTGCTAGACTTGTAATCAATTACATCCTTGATTAATTGATTACATAATTGTTTTGAACGTGTTCTTAGCTTTCTGGGCAGGATGTAATCGATTACAACCTCAGTGTAATTGATTACAAGGCTTTTGCTATGCTTGTAATCAATTACATGCTCAATGTAATTGATTACAAGGCCTCTGTTTAGCTTATAATCGATTACAGCACATGTGTAATCGATTACCTTACCTTTTGAACACATTTTGCAAGCCTAATTAAGTATACAAGCCATTCTTAACTTAGAGAAACTTGAATTTGACAAGATTAACATGTGTTTTACAAAATCTAAGATTGAAATCAACATTTCTATAAAATATGAACTTTGAATTTCAAGTTGATTTAAAAAGATCTTGAAAAACTATTTGGAAATTATTGAGATACCTTGAGAGCATTTCACATTGATATTCTAAGACTGTTGGCCTATATCCAATATACCTCTTTTGATCTTGGTTTTCTTCTTTTGTTCTTAATTTTTTCTTTTGATCTTGACCTTCATCTTGGCTTTGTTATCATTAAAAATTCATTTGACATGCTTCAAGATATAAGCATTCATAATATATGCTCCAACTTGACAACTCTTACACTATAATTCTAAAGAAATTAATTAAGCTTCCTATTCTCAAATAGTTAGATAAAAACTATAATTTTATATAAATTACTAAAATAATTAATTAATTATTATTTACTTGAATAGATAATAATGGTATTAAATTGAGGATCTTATAAATAAATAGTTTTCTTAAAATGATAACTTGGGTATTAAATTAAACAGAGATGTAGTATAAATATGTAAGCAATACAAACGTCAGACTATTTGCTACTTTTAGTAGTCATCTAGCTAAGCTAGAAGGGATAATATTACAATTCTCCTCTCCTTTTAAAAATCTTTCCCTTAAAATTTGTTTACTTGAAGAAAGCAACTCTGGATAATCTTTATAATGTTTCCTATTTGATATTTTTGGTTATACGCGTATCATAGTTTAGAGTTGTGTCAGATTCCGAGTAGGTGATAGCCTTAAGTCTTTAAAATTGTGCCTAGTACACGTTTACAAACAAGATTCTACTAATATTCAATCTTTCACTTCCCTTGTTTCTTTAGTGCACACACACTTATCCTAACAAATCTCAATGCACACACTTATTTTAAATGTGTTTTTATCCTGATAGGAAATCCTAAAAATCATGGGATTTGATATAGTTTCTTTCCTTTTCTATTTAGATCATATGTGTATATATAACCCATGTATATGTACCATCTGAATCAATATATATACAGTTTCGCTAAGCACTTTTTCGGTTGGATTTCATTGCCAACGAATCCTTGAACCCTTCATCACCATCGATCTTCATCGCCGAACCCAAGCCCTTGAACCCCTCATCACAATCGTCCTTCATCGTTGAACCTTGAACCTTCATCGGCGTCCTTATTCTACCAGAGCCGCCGACTTTTGTTGCCGAACTTTGAACCTTTATCGACGTCCTTATTCTACCAGAGCCACCAACTTTTGTTGTTGTTTCCCACCATCTCTGTTTCGCTATTCCTACTTCAGGCCTTCATTGCTATTTTCTATGTCTGCTAGTTGGGCTTTATCTCTCATAATGTCAACCGAGTGAGAGGTTTCCAGTGCAACTCAATCAGTGGAAGATGCTCGATCACAAACCCCTAGTGAACTGTAGAACATTCAGTCTGCATATAGGCTAAATGGGAAAAATTACCTTAAGTGGTTCCAACTAGTTCGCACCATCCTAAAAAGAAAAAGGAAGCTGAGTCATCTCTTGGGTACTAGACCTAAGCCAAGTGATCTCAAGTTTGAAGCATGAGATGAAGAAGACTTGATGATTATGGCGTGGTTGTGGAATTCAATGACTCTGGAGATTAGTGACACATGCATGTTTCTAGACACTGCAAATGATATCTAGGATGCGGTTGAGCAAACTTATTCCAAGGTCAGAGATGTTGCTCAAGTATATGAGGTTAAGGTAAAGACAGTGGCTGCAAAACAGGGAAACAAGTCTGTTACTGAGTATGCCAATCAACTGAAATCCGTGTGGCTAGAGTTATATCACTATAGACTGATAAAAACTAAATGTTTTAAGGATGCAACAATGCTAAAGGATTTCATTGAGCAAGATTGTGTCTATAACTTCCTTGTTGGGCCGAATCCAGAATTTGATCAAGTGAGGATTCAGATTCTTAGCAAATCCACGGTTCCCTCCTTTAATGAAGTTGTGTCTATAATTCGAAATGAGGAAAGTAGGAGAGAGCTTATGCTTAAACCAAAAATCAACGAAAATTCAGTCATAGTGGCTCGCAGTTCCAACAAGCTAGAGGCAAAGTTGGAGAAGATATTATCCTTAGAAGGATGAAAACCCAGTCAGTCAAAAAGTCAGAACCGGGATGACTTGTGGTGCACTTACTATACTAAGGCATGTCATACCCGTGAACGGTGTTGGAAGCTTCATGGAAAGCCCCCAAGTCGAGAATGAGGGCAAAAAGGGGAACCATTACACAATAGTGGGAAAGCCAATGTTGTTGTTGTGTCATAGTGTCAATCATCCTAACCAGAACCCAGTAGTTTCAATCCAGAGGAAATTGAGCGAGTGAGATCACTTTTAAATAGCCTTGAGAAGCCCTTAGGTACTTGTTCTTGGACTTATTCAGGTAAATTGCATTTTTTCGTTGGATTAAATGTCTCAGGGTACAACGTTTACCAACTCCTGCATTATGGATTTAGGAGCCACAGACCATATGACCAATACCCCCAAAATATTTTTCACCTATTCCCTATGCCTAAACAGTAAGAAAATATCCATAGCTGATGGTTCCTTGACCAATGTAGTTGGTATAAGAGATGTCCAACTAAGCCCCCTAGTGACCTTAAAAAATGTTCTTCATGTCCTTAAACTGTCTACAAATTTGGTTTTTGTTCATAAATTAACTAAAGATTTATCTTACAATATGGTTTTCTATAATGATTATTGTGTTTTTCAGGACAAGGATTCAGGGAAGATGATTGGACGTGCTAGGGAACATGATGACCTCTACCTCATTGAAGCTCTATGATAGTTAAACATAACCAAGGGAAGACTTGGACATCTATATTCCTTTATCTGAACTTCTTTCAACCAATAAAAACAAAATTTGGCTTGCTCATCGCAGACTTGGACATCCATCCTTCATCATTATTAAGAGTCTTTTTCCCTCCTTGTTTAAAGGTCTTGATGTTGAACATTTTCATTGTGATATATGTGAACTTGCCAAACATAAGCGTGTAACCTTTCCAATTAGTAATACAAGAAGTTTTGTTCCTTATTTCTCTCATTCACAGTGATGTTTGAGGTCCCACTTCTATTCTTAATGTCTCTAGAGCAAGATGGTTTATGTCTTTCATTGATGATTGTACTCATGTTACTTAGATTTTTTTGCTCAAACATAAATTTAATATTAGTATTGTTCTCCTAAATTTTTGTTCCATGATTAAAAATCAGTTTAGGGTGAGTATTAAGCGATTCAGGTCCGATAATGCTAGGGACTATTTCAATCAAACTCTTATGCATTTTTTTTCCAAAAAAAAAAGGAATAATACATGATTCATCCTGTGTTCATACCTCACAACAAAATGGGCTAACAAAGCGGAAAAATGGTCACCTTCTTGAAAAAAACCTAAGCCTTACTGTTCTAGAGCAATGTCCCTAAGTTCTTTTGGGGAGAAGCTGTTCTAATAGCTACTCATCTTATAAATCGCTTACCTACTAGAGTTCTGAGATTCAAGAGTTCGATAGATGTCCTTTCTACTTTCTATCTCGATCTACACACTACCAATAATCTTGTCCCTAAGATTTTTGGATGTGTCATTTGTCCATGTTCATAGTCAAAACAAGAGGAAACTTGATCCAAGGGCTCTAAAATGTGTCTTTGTGGGCTATTCTTCGACTTAGAAAGGGTACAAATGTTATCACCCTCCATCTAGAAAATTATATGTGTCTATGGACATTATATTCAGTGAAGAAGAGCCCTATTGTAAGCATCCTTATTTTCAGGAGGAGAAGTCAATGAGAGAAGATAAGGAAGATTTTCTACTTGACTTGTCCTTACTTCCTGTGTCTAATGGTTCTTCTCCTGACCTTCCTGACCCTAATTCTTCTCTTGAAATCACTGCTAAAATTGTGCCTGAAACCATTCCTGATCCTGTACAACCTGTGTCCAAAACCATTCTTGACCCAGTAGTAGAGTCTGCTCTTGAGAGTGTGATGTATGGCAAAGACAAGGTGTTTAAAAGAAGGAAGATGACTGTTCTTGAACCTGTATAGGCCCAAGAGTCCAACTTGGAGCCTTTGAATGAGGATATAGTTTCTAACCCTGCATTACAAGATGAAATTGAATTTAATGTGGATAGTGATGACCAAAATCTTCCTATAACCATTAGAAAATGAACTAGAGAGTGCACAAAACAGTCACTATACCCACTTGCACACTTCTTGTCCTTTGAGAAATTCTCACCATTCCATAAAGCCTTCCTTGTGAGCCTAAATATCATTATCATCCCTACCATCCCACCCGAGGCTTTGTCTAATGAAAAATGGAAACAAATCATGAATGAGGAGATGAAGGCATTGGAAAAGAATAAAACTTGTGAGCTAGTGCAGTTACCGGTAAGGAAGAAAATTGTTAGATGTAAATGAGTGTATACTGTGAAATATAAAGCAGATAGGTCCATAGAGAGATATAAGGCATAATTGGTAGCCAAAGGGTATACCCAAACTTATGGAATTGATTATTAGGAGACTTTTGTACCAGTTGCAAAGATGAATATAGTTCAGGTATTATTGGCATTGAAAACTAATTATGGTTGGGATTTACAACAGTTTTATGTCAAGAACACTTTCTTGCATGGATCTAGAAGAAAAAATCTACATGGAGATTCCACTGGGATATGGGAAGAATTTGCATACTAATACTGTGTGTAAGTTGAAAAAAGCCTTGTATGGCCTCAAGTAATCACCACGAGCGTGATTTGTAAGGTTTTCTTGAATTATGTTGGCTATGGGGTACAAACAAAGCCAAGGGAATCACATATTGTTTATTAAACACTCTCCTTCAAGGGGAGTTATAGCTTTCTTGGTGTATGTTGATGACATAATTGTGACAGGAGATGATGTTAAGGAGAAACAAATTCTGAGTCAATGCTTAGCTAAGGAGTTAGAAATTAAAGCATTAGGAAGGTTGAAATACTTTTATGGAATTGAGGTTGCTCATTCTAGGCAGGGTATATTTATCTCCCAACAAAAGTATGTTATAGATCTCCTAAAAAAAACATGCCATACAACATGCAAACCAGCAAGTACCCATATGAATCCTAATATGAAACTTGGGCAAGTAGAGGAAGATGTTATAGTTGATAGAGAAATGTATCAGTATTTGGTGGGAAGACTTATTTATCTATCTCATACATGACCAAACCAAACATAGCATATTCAATAAGTATGATTAACCAATTCATGCATAGTCTGAAAGAATCTCATTTGCGAGCAGCATATCGATTATTAAAGTATCTTAAGGGAACATTAGGAAAAGACATTTTATTTAAGAGAAATGGAGGTGTGGTACTTGAGGCATATACTGATGCTGACTATGCTAAATCACCAGTGGATAGAAGATCAACCACAGGATATTGCACTTTTTTTGGAGGAAATCTGGTGACTTAGAGAAGTAAAAAATAGAATGTGGTAGCACGATCTAATGTGGAGGTAGAATTCAGAGCTCTGACCTAAGGTATGTGTAAAATACTATGGTTAAAGATTATTTTTGAAGATTTGAAGATCAAGTGGGATGGACTGATGAGACTTTACTATGATAACAAGTCTGCAATTAATATAACTCATAATCCGATACAACATAATTGAACAAAGCATATTGAGGTTGAC
The DNA here is from genome assembly GCA_029884605.1 of Ormosia emarginata. Classification (NCBI taxonomy): domain Eukaryota; kingdom Viridiplantae; phylum Streptophyta; class Magnoliopsida; order Fabales; family Fabaceae; genus Ormosia; species Ormosia emarginata. Next base: position 24,081,797 of record JAQQTP010000062.1, on the reverse strand, counting down.
GGACATTTTATCAAATAAAAACTGAAAAGTGGTTTAATTTGTACACCTTATGTATCTACACAAGGTCAACTTGCTGAAGTACTTACTAAAGAGTTGAGCAGTCTAGTATTTCAGATGATTGTATCCAAGTTAAGAATGGAGAATGCATATTCACCAGCTTGAGGGGAAGTGTGGACAACTGCGTTGTTAGTTTAGTAAAGTTTTTGTAATATAATTATCCTAGGATTTAGTTTATTTTAAATGTGTTTTTGTCTTGATAGGAAATCCCAAAAATCATGGGATTTGATATAGTTTCTTTCCTTTTTTGTTTAGATCATAGGTGTATATATAACTCATGTATGTGTATGATTTGAATCAATATATATACAATTTTCATATTTTTCAAATTTTGAGAGAGATTATGTTTCATTAACAAGTCGATTTGAAATAAGGAAAACAAATTTAAATTCGATTTAGCCTTGAAAGTCAAGATTGTTGAGACCATAATTGTGCTTGAAAGGGTCGATTTTTCACGATTAAACTAGCAATACATCATAGCTCTTAAAATTTTGAAATTTTACATTGGGTTATCTTTATCCTATATCTTCCAAATGACATAAACCTCGCTTCATTTAGTTTAGTATAATTATGGTTATTCAACAAAGTACATAGGCTGTAATAGGGCAGCTCATTATTTTATTAGAATTTGACGCAACTTTAATGTAAACTGGGAGTGCATGAAGAATGCAAATTCCTTAAAATTTTTACTTTGTATAATCTTACATATTAGCTTCAAAACACCATTGGTCTCATATATTTTGGACTTCAAAGTAAAAAGTTATACAATTTGGTTTATAAGGTGCCATTACCCTATTTTTTGCAAAATTTATCTCAACTTTACACAAGGACTAGGAATGTTTGAGAAGTGTGAAAATTGTGAAAGTTTTACCACAATATTCTCCATATCTTATCTTTTAAAAGCAACAAGTTTCAAATAAAAGGGATTCTCGCAGCCTAAGTTATGTAGCCAAGATTGCAGGTTGTTAAGTTTCTATTTTCTACAGAATAGGTGCCAACTTGGCATGAAAAATGGTACTACTTAGGAAGTGCCTAATTTATGAGATTCTTGCCCTTATATATCCTAGAACTTAGATTTCAAATGCCACTAGTTTTGTGAATTTAGAGATACAACAACCAAAGTTATGTAACTAAGTTTACAGACTGTCAGCATTAGTAAAATCATTGTGATTATGTAGCCATAGGCATCTTAACGAATTGAATTTATGAGGTGGCTGAATGGCCTTGAGTTATCTCAATAATTAGCTATCACATTCACTAACTACCTTATATTCTTATCATGGTTTCCAATTCTAGCAACAAGATTCTGTTTTAACATCCATGAGTCTCGACCATTCTAGGCCTTACACTCAAATTTCATGCCGCATTAGCTCAAGTTTCTTACTAATTAGTTATAAGTTCAATAATACCTTAAGCTATTACTTAGGTGCACCTATATATACATTTTCATATAAAAGTGTCAATTAACAAATCAAAGAAAACAGGACAGCGACCATCCTTCACTTTTTAGACCAACTTAGCACATACATATAGCCTATTCATGTTCATGAATCTTGTCTATAGTATCAACTATGTGTTATTGTGCTCATTCAAGGTTCTCCTTAATTTTCCTTGCTCACCACATTTTTCACCAAAACAGAATCAGTTTAGTAATAAATTAAATTCATAACAGAATGTTCAACTTGTAAGTGACTTCATCTAAAGAAAAAAAAATTCAAATTCATGTCCTTACACATGAAGGTGCCAGCAACAAGATTACATAGTACCCTTCCACCCCTTTCGGTTTCAACTCTAACATCATTAAATAAAACTTTGATTTCTAGTTTTCAATTGATCAAAAACAGAACAGAACTTCCAAGATTTACCATCTATTACATATAGCAGCAAATTATGGAGTTTATCCCCATTTTTCATGACATGTATCAACTCTAAGATGATAAAAAGAAAAGAAAAAAACAAAATCAGTTCAACATGCATGTATTCTACCTCTTCTTTTCCATCCAAAATCATGACTAGCCGAAGGTATACTCATGAAACAACCAAATTCAGTCTCACTATAAGAACATAAAGGATTTCCATCTAAAGCTCAATCCATCAAAATTAATAATATCAAGGGAAGAGAAAGCATGCAAGGTCAAAATCAAGGATGACTTCCATACTCCAAAACAGAACCTAGGCCTTTCGGCCTTTCCCCCTTCCCCTTTGTTCAATAGCACAACAAAACCAAGCCTTTAAATCATGATACTAGAAATTAAAAGAAACAACTAATCATGCAAGGAAAGAAATAGGTTTGAAAGTGAAGAGTCTTGCTCCCCTGCAAAAGAACGTGCAACAACTCATCTAGCAAGAATTTTGGGTCCTGAAACTCACCCAATAGTGTCATAATTTATAGTAGCACATAACACTAAGAATTTTCTCACACAAACAAGTATAAAAGAGCAAACTTTAGGAAAACCCCTTACCTAACAATACTATTGTGAATCTACCCGTCTATTCTTACTAAGCTAGGATGAACTGCTCTGATACAACAACTGTGACATCCTACCTGGTACTGAAGCAACAAGTGTAAGACGTCACTTGTGTGTCTTCTATTGTTCGATAACTCAAGTGATACCCTCAAATTAAAACCAGATTGGTATAATTCTTACTTCCAAATTCCTAAATTTACCTAATAGTTTAAATTGAAATGCTTTATTCCTTCTTGAATTCATTTAAACATATATGTAATGCCTTGTTGCTAACTTAGCTAATGTCTAATTCTCAAATAAGAAGTGTGTAATTGTTTCTTTATTCTTTGTTATACTCGAGGATATACTTACAAATGTAAAATGTATTATACAAACATATCAAATAATAACTACATTCACAACTCAGCATCAAAGAACTGCATAAGTTCTGTACAAATAAGTTATAATAAAACTATCCTATAAGACTCCTTCCACATCCATAGGTAATTCAGTCAATCTTTAGTTCCTGCACCACAATCACAACTGATATACAATAAAGCACAGAAATCACAAAATTTGAAAACACCATAGTAAACGACGTGTGAATCAGAAAATTCTCACTAGATAGCTCACGGTTTAAAAGTAGTAGTAAACATCGTGTTTCTGGAGGTATCAAGTACCCAAAACATTTTCTCTTTTCTAGTTCACATCAACCAAAATACATCATGTAAGGATACAATGCTCAAGAAAAACCATGATGAATGCAAATGCCAATTAAAGTCACAGTTTCTCAATTCATCCATTTATTTATCTTATGTGTAATCCCTTGAGGAAATTACTTTATCCTCTAATTTGGGAGGGAATTAATTATCCTCAACCTTTTCTGAGTGATAGTTTGCTTTTTAGACATGAGCTCACTATCCGTGGCTGTACTTCACCTCCCAGAAACTATCCCTAACAAGGTGATTTACTCATTCTTTGCCTCTAGTAAGATACTCTCTTACCTAAACTCTTACGATAAGCACATTCTTTACATTAAATTCTCAAAAGTATCAACAATGCACAATCCAATTAAACATTTCATTAGGATTACGTTATCACAATGCACTTTACCAATTTCTCAAAAGTAGATAGTGCCATATGACATGGAAGGATCCATATAAATTTTACTACTAAGTATAGCCTATGATATGATTATGTTAGCCATAACAAAATTTCATACCTAAGATAAACATCATTAGAACTCATAATGTTCACATTTATATATTTAATCTTCTATCTCGGAACATAACCTCTCTAGTTGCATTCTCATGCTCAATTTTGCTCATGTACAATTTGGACAATTTTTAGCACATAATAACATGTATAAAAGACTCCATGCAACATCATTTCTATTGGGTATACCGTTCTCTTTCTATCTACATAGAGATTTGAAGGGTTTAAAGCATATAGCACTCATTATTTGCTCTATTGCCAGAAACAATTTGATAAGAGTCTAATTACTGCACTTGTTTTATTTTAAGGAGAACAAAATCTTCACAAAGTGCTGAAATCATAATTTTAGAATGGTCACAAGTATAAAAAATTATCAAACCCCACCTAGATTGGACTATCATATAAGAACATTTTCTCAATCCCTTTCTTTACTACTTTGAAATCCTCATGTTAATTCACATGTATAGCATGTTATTAATAAATTTCCTATTTAGTCAAAACTGGTAGTGTTGCCTCCTTGGCCACTCCCCTCAAAATAATAACACATATATCTATTGGACAGCTTTAAACAATAACAATAGGGCAGCAACTCAAAACTAGCAATTCCTATCCAAACTCAACAACATCCTACAACATATGACTCTATGAGCATCGGAATTTTCACCATAACAACGCAACTATCATACATTAAGCCATTCAATCAACAATTTTATGCTGTTCTTAGCATTTTCCAATACCACAAATTTAGTCCAAGGGCTCCAGTTGACATTTAAGAAATTAACTATTATTTATCTCATTTCCATGACTCACCCCGTAGCCAACTAGGTTCTAGCCCACAGAATCAGATTTTTCCTAATTTCAACCAATTTCAATTCATGACCTTGTCAAGCAAAACAAAAGGAAAGTTGAGTCATCCCACCCCATGACTACTCTCAACTCTTATGCAAATCCATCTTTTGTAAAACAGGATCCAATTCCTTTAGCTACATTAGGACAACATTTAAAATTAGAATTTTGGGAGTTCCAGTCTCAGCCTACCAAAACCTGCGACCCCTCTCTCAACCAACCACCCCAATTGAGTCTTAATGCTCATAGATAACCATATTAACAATAAGCTTTCAAGACATAACAAAAGAATCATCAAACCAAGTATGAGTTTTGACGCCTAGCTCTCAGTTTCCAACGGAAAGATGGGGGATGGAGATGAAACTTATGTGGTTGTATAGCCTGAAGTTTATCGAACAAATTCATCTTCTATAGCAGAGTGAGATATCTCCACTCTATGGTGGACATGTGAACGTTGGAAAATGTAGCTTCTTCCATTCTCTCCCGCAACTCGTCGCTCCCTCTCTCTCGCTATCTCACTCTATTTCTGTTTGTAAGTGATTGTGTTGCGTGGGTGAAAATGAAAGGGAAAGTAAATGTTAAATTGGGTGAGGGGGTTCTTGTGGGCTAAGGAGTGGGGTGTGGGTGTTTTCTCTAATTGAGTTTGGGTGAGTCATGTATTTATACGTCACATTTTGCTCTTATAAGTATAGGTTGCCAACTTTTCTATGTTTTATTGCATGTCTTTTTTCATTCAAATATGCTACAACTCGACAAGTCAACAACTGCTGCTCTATAATTCTAAAGAAATTAATTAAGCTTCCTATTCTCAAATAATTTGATCAAAACTCTAATTTTATATAAATTGCTTAAATTAATAATTAATTATTATTTACTTGCACAAATAATAGTGGTATTAAATTGAGGATGTTATAAATAAATAATTTTCTTTTAAAATAATAAATTGGGTACTAAGTTAAACAGAGAAGTAGTTCAAACATATAAGCAATACAAATGTCAAACTACTCACTACTCTTAGTAGTCATCTAGTTAAGTTGGGAAGGAGGATGTTACACACACATTCTTCTATCAAAACTAAGACCATAAATTCTGCCCTTAGTATTTCTCCCCCCCAGTTGCTTGGATCATAAGGGCAATAATCAATTGGTTTCAATTGACTACAACCAGCATCATTGCTAGTCCTAACAACTTGTGATTGAGATTCAGCCTATGAACATAGTTCTTCAAAACTTTCATATAAAAAGAAAACATACAATCAATCAAAATTTAATACATTTATGTACTTTATCTATATAATTAAAATTATAAAACAAATTAATACTCACATATGTTTTATCCTATCTCTCATTCGCAAAAGTCTCTAACCTTTCTTAACGTGACACTTTTTGAATAGCTCACCCTTGTATGGCAATCTTTCTAAAGTGTGGGCCTATACTTGTTTGAAAAAATTAAAACATTAAGAATATAATTGTTAAAATACATTAGAATATTTTAAATATAGTTGTATATCATATATATATGCTAGAATCAATTAGGATCAATTAAGATTGTAGCTATCAGAATTGTATTACTGTAATTAATTGTAATTAATATTAACATCTATATATAGAGATGATGTAGGGTCTAATTAGACACACAATTCAACAATAATCTATTCTTCTTCAAGTTGGTATCAGAGCGGGTTTCAACCTGTCTCTGTCTAAATCTTAATTCGTTGCGCCCACTACACATCAAAAAATTTTCCTTCCTCAAGGTGACTCAATTCCGGTGAGCCCTCATTGTCGTGCCTCATTCCGGCAAAATTTCTCTCACTACTGTGCCTTTTTTTGGCAGATTTTCGGGTGACATCACTTTCTGATGACCGTTTGACTTGCAGATTTGGGTGCGAGACCCACTGCATTAGAATCGCACTATCCTGATTGTCCAGATCCTGAAAATCATGCCGTCGTTCGCTTGACCATGCGCCGCCACTCTCCGTTGCACTAGAATCCACACGTCGGCACGTGAGAGAGCGAGGGAGCTTTTTCTGACACTGTTCTTCCATAGACTTGGACGAAATTCACTATAGAAGATGTCCCAAGCCTTTTTAAGTTTCATCTTGGCTGTTTCTATGGAGTTTTATATCATAAGTGCCTCTATCACTGTATTTTTGGGGCATTTTGCTGTGTTCCCTTGCTGCAATTTGTTGATTCTAGACCTGCCCAGTCCTTTTTGGACCATTCCAGGTGTTTCTTTTATTTTTTTAGTCATCTTACTTTGTTTTCTCACAATGGGTGATGTTGTCTCAGGCATTTCAGGATACTCATCTGCTTCTTCTAATTCCAAAAGGCCCATCGTGTTGACTAACATCAGTGTTCCGTCAATTACAAGTAAAAAATTGACCGGGTTAGCCACTTACAAATCTTGGGCGACTTCTCTAAAGGTTTGGTTTGTAGGACAAAGGTAGTAAGAATATCTTACCACAAAAGTTGCAGATGTCCTACAAGCTAATCTTTTTAAATGGAAGAAGCTTGATGCACAACTTCTAGGTGTCCTCTGGCAGTCCATTGATCATGAGATCGTGGATCTTTTCCAACCATTCAAAACTTGCTATGAGATGTGGAAAGAAGCCCAAGACTGCTACAATAACGACATACAACGTCTCTACTCTATTGTCTCTAGTATGATGATCTTGTGCAAGCAACAAGATACTCATATGGAATCCTTCCTTGGTAAGTCCCATTCATTGATGCAAGAATTTGCTACCATGATGCCTCACACTAAAGATCAGTCTGAGCACAAGAAGCAACATGAATGGTTCTTTATGGTTTTATCCTCTCTACCCTTCCACCAGAATTGGAGAATGTTCGCCAACAAATCTTAACTAGTGCTGATAGTCTTATATTGTCTCAAACCTTTCAATGATTGTTAAATATCTCTGATATGGTACCACTAGCACCTACTTCTGCAACCATACTAGAGTCTGTTGCTCTTGTCTCCCAAGTTAATAACTCTGGTAGTGGTCGTGGACGTAGTCATGGTGGCAACATGCCACGTTGCTCTTTTTGTAATAAGTTAGGGCATTTGGAGGAATGTTGTTGGGTGAAACATGGTAAACCAATATCCACCAATTTTGCTCAGATTGAATCATCATTATCCACCTCCAACGTGACCATTCCTAATGCAGATTATGAGGTCTTCCTCCGCTTTAAGGCATCTTCATAGGTTTTGGTTGAACAAACTAGTAATTCCACTGCCTGTTTACCTGAATCATCTCTTAGACCATGGATAATTGACTTTGATACTTATGATCACCTCTGTGGCGATAAGGATATTCTCACCTATCTTACCTAATCCACTAAATTACCCTCTATTACTCTTGCTAATGGAACCAAAACTGTTGTCACTAGTATTGGCCAAGCTCGACCATGTCCCTTTCTACCCTTAACATATGTTCTTTATGTACCTAACTGACCTTCCAATTTGATATTTGTTAGTCAATTAGTTCATGCCCTTAATTATTCCATTACCTTTACTAAACACTTTGTTCTTGTGTAGGATTAGGGTACATGGAGGACAATTGGAGTCAGTCGTGAGTCACAAGGACTTAACCATCTTATTGTACTTAGTTCTCCAGTGGCATGTACCATGATAGATTCTCCTAACCTCATTCATAGTCGTCTTGGATGTCCAAGTCTTTTTAAGATCCAAAAGATGATTCCTCACTTGTCTAGTTTACAGTCTTTAGATTGTGAGTCTTGTAAAAAAAGGAAGCACTCCCGTGAATCTTTTCCTGATCGAGTCAATAAAAGAGCTGATTCAACCTTCTCCCTTGTTCATTCAGATATGTCGGGATTTTAAGAAAGTTAGGATTTGGTTTTTATCTTTAGAATAAGTTAGGGAAACCAATTTCCTATGTTTTAGGAGAGAATTAATCAATCACTGATTTTTTTTTTGTTTTTTAAGATTTAACTTCTGTTCTCTCTTCCTCTATATATTCTGTTAGAAAATTATTTGAGATATATGAAAGCATACGAGAACCAACGTGTTCTCTTATTCTTTTTTTTATTTCTCTATATTCTTCTACACGGTATCAAGAGCTTTAAGGTTCTAATCATGAGCTTTAAGGTCGCTATGATTGGCTCCAGTTCGACCCCTTCAGATGCTAGCAGTGGTGTGACGACTTCGGCGGGAAGAAATCAGCAGCTGGCGGGAGTCTCTATGTTTGAGAACTCTTTGTAGATTACTATTCATAAATTGAATGGAAAGAATTACCTTAAATGGTCTCAGTCCGTGCGCTTGGTGATCGACGGCAAGGGGAAACTCGATTATTTGAATGGTGAAGTGAAAACACCAACCATCATCGATCCAAAATACTGGCAATGGCGTTCCGAAAACTCAATGGTCACGGGGTGGTTAATCAACTTTATGGATCTGGTGATTGGAAAACCCTTCATGTTCTTGCCCATGACTTGCGATGTGTGGGAAGCCATAAGGGAGACCTATTCCGATCTAGACAATCGCTACCAATTGTTTGAATTGAACACCCGAATGTGGAAGATGTAGTAAAGGGCATGTGAAGTGACAATGTATTATAATGAGATGATGACTGTTTGGCAGGAGATGGATTTCTTTGATGATGAAACATGGGAGAGTCCGAATAACAATGCTCAGTATAAGAAGAAGAAATAAAGAAGCTGGGTGTTTGTCTTCTTGGTATGATTGAATAAGGATCTTGATGAAGTAAGAGGTTGCATCTTAGGACAAAAACATTTGCCAACCATCAGAGAAGTCTTCTCAGAGGTGCATAGAGAAAAAGCCCGGAGGCAAGTGATGATGCATCCTAATGAAATAAAAATAGATAATAAGGGATCAGCTCTTGTGGTCTGTGGTGCAAATGTAGCCTTAGACGGAGAAAAGTGAGGAGGAAAGCAGAGGCCTTGGTGTGAACATTGTAGAAGACCGTGGTATACTTGGGAAACCTACTGGAAACTAAATGGTAAACCAGTGAATCCCAAGAAAAACATGAGTGGTGATCACAATTCAGGGGGAGCTGTCAGGGTTTTTCAAGTAAATAATTTGGAACCAGGGTAGCAATCATCCTCAAAATCTTTTCCCTTCACAAAAGAACAAATAGAGCATTTATATAAAATGTTTCAATCTCAATCTTTAGGAAACTCTAATCCATCTTGTTCTTTAGCTCTTTCAGGTAATTTCTTTCCTGCAACTATTGCTTGTACAAAATCTAATGGCTCCTGGATATTAGATTCAGGTGCCACTGATCAATGACCAGCATTTTGCTATTTTTTTTCTTCATATACTCCTTGTACAGGGAATCAAAAGGTACAAATTGCAGACGGTTCCTTTGCCACTGGTGCTGGAAAAGGAACTGTACCTATTTCCTCTTCTCTAACCCTTAACAATATTCTGCTTGTCCCTCATCTATCCTATAATCTCATATTTGTTAGTAAATTAACCTTTGATCATAACTATCAAGCTAATTTTTGGTCCTCCTATTGTGAATTTTAGGATTTAACCTCGGGGAAGATGATTGGGGTGCTAAACAGGATGGTGGCCTCTACTTTCTTCATCAAGGATTGACCTTTAGAAGGCAAGACCAACAGACTTGTTTCAATTCTATTTCTATACCTAGTGACAGTGAAATTATATTATGACATGATCGTTTAGGACATCCTAATTTTTAATATTTAAAGCATTTGTTTCCAAAGTTATTTATGAATAAAAATCATTTGTCTTTTTGGTGTGAATCTTGTGAATTAGCAAAACACTACCATGCTGTGTTTCCATCTCAACCATATAAAAAATCTGAACCATTTACCATGATTCACAGTGATGTTTGGGGTCCCTCTAGAGTGGCAAACTTTTTTGGAAAATGATGGTTCATTACTTTTATTAATGATCATACTAGGGTCACTTGGGTTTTTCTTTTGAAAGACAAATCTGATGTTGAAAATGTGTTCAAAATTTTTTATAATATGGTTAAAACACAATTTTAGACTCAGATTAAAATTTTTCAAAGTGATAATGGAAAGGAGTTTTTTAACCATGTGTTACGGAGTGTTTTTTTTTTTACTGAGAAAGGAATTATTCACCAAAGTTCATGTAATAATACATCTCAACAAAATAGGGTGACTGAAAGAAAGAACAAAAATCTCTTAGAAGTCACTAGAGCTTTAAGTTTTAGAACTAAAGTTCCTAAGTATCTATGGGGAGATGCTGTTTTAACACCCACTTACTTGATTAATAGACTTCCTACACAGATTTTAGGCTTTCAAACTCCTTTACAGGTTTTTATGAATTATTTCCCACATACTTGGCTTACAACAAATATTCCCTTAAAAGTTTTTGGCAGTGTGGCTTTTGTTCATAATCATGACCCAAAACGCTCAAAACTTGATCCAAAGATACATAAATGTATTTTTGTTGGATATCTTCTACTCAAAGAGGTTACAAATGTTTTGATCCTGTTTTGAAAAAAAAATGTTTACTTCTATGGATGTTACTTTCTTTGAAGGAACTCCATACTACAACAATTCCTATCTTCAGGAGAGCAACACTAGTGAAGATGATTTTCTTGATGGTTCTGATTTAATTTTTGACTTAAATGTTGAGAATGGAAATGATGAATTAAATGAATTAAATGTTGAAAATGATGAATCCTCTAATATTCAAATGCCATCTCAAAATGGAAATGCTGAAACTATAGGGATGTGTGCGAAATAGTTTAAAGGTCTTGTTTAAAGGAATATCAACAGAAAAGAAGAGGCACTATTTCAGAGCATCACCAAGAATCTAATCACAATTTGGATCATGATAATTCTTCATAGACTTCCGAAAATAATACTCTAGGTATTTCTAAGTCACATTCTTCAAGTCAACTTGATCTTCCCATTGCTCTTAAGAAAAATGTTAGGTCTTGTACAAAACATCTTTTGTCAAATTTTTTATCCTACAATAATCTTTTAACTTCATATTGTGCCTTTATCTCACAAGTGTCTGGTGTAGCTATTCCTAATAATATCCAGGAGGCTCTAAGTGTTTCTGAGTGGAGAGAAACTGTTCTTGAGGAAATGAAAGCTCTAGAGAAGAATACTACTTGGGAAAAAGCAGATCTACCATGTGGGAAGACAACTATTGGTTGTAAGTGGGTTTTCACCATAAAATACAACTCAGAAGGATCCTTGGAAAGGTACAAGGCTCGTCAAGTAACTAAAGGCTTTACTCGTCCATTGTCCAAGGCGTTAAACATTAATAATTCACCATGAAACTTTGTAAAAATCTCAATTAAATTTAAAAGCGCTATTAATTTTAGATTTAAAATATGCATCAAGAAACATATATTAAATAGAATGGCAGTAAATTTTTCAAGAAATTACCATCTTTCCCACCGACAACACTCGCTCCAAAGCCCGCACGGTTGAGACAAAGAGAAAATTATTATGTAGTGGATTACTCTGAGACATTTTCCCATGTGGTAAAACTAAATACAGTTCGAGTACTTTTATTAGTTGTAGCTAATCTTGATTAGCCTCTGAATTAGTTAGATGTGGAGAATGCTTTTTTGAATGGAGATTTGGAAGAAGAAGTATATATGAAGCCTCCACCTGGTTTCTCTGAAAAATTTGGAGGTATGCAAGCTAAAAAAATCTTTATACGGGCTCAAACAGTTTCCCAAAACATGATTTGAAAGATTCACAAGATTTGTTAAAGGCCAAGGATATAGTCAAGGACAATCTGATCATACTCTTTTTATGAAGAGTTCCACCAAGGACAAAGTTTCAGTTTTGATTGTCTACGTGGATGACATAATCTTGACTGGAGATGATATAGAAGAGATGAGTAGACTTAAGCAAAGCCTAGCTAAGGAATTGATTCACGGAGTTTAAAAGAAGCACGTCGGATGAAAGATGACCGGTTTTCTTGTCCATGGGGCAGATTAAAGACTTAGGCCAACTAAGGTACTTTCTTGGAATGGAAGTGGCAAGATCAAAAAAGGGCATAGTAGTGTCACAACGGAAGTACATTCTTGATCTCTTGAAAGAAACTGGAATGAGTGGTTGTAAACCTTCAGATACTCCAATAGAAGTAAATTCTAAGCTTAGAGAAGTCAAAGATGGTGTTCCTGTTGACACGAGAAGATATCAAAGGTTGGTTGAGAGATTGAGTTACTTATCACACACCCGTCCTGACATTGCTTTTGTTGTAAGCATGGTGAGCCAATTTATGCATTCCCCTTATGAAGTTCATCTTGAAGCTGTGTATCGAATCCTTCGGTATCTAAAAGGCACACTAGGTAAAGGACTCTTCTTCAAGAAAAATGATAAGAGAGGAGTTGAGGTGTATATCGACGCTGATTGGGAAGGATATACTACAGATAGAAGGTCAACTTCCGGGTATTGCACGTTTCTATAGGGTAATTTAGTCACTTGGAGGAGTAAGAAGTAGAGTGTTGTTGCTAGAAGTAATGTTGACGCTGAATTTAGAGCAATGACTTAAGGAATTTGTGAAGTTCTTTGGCTAAAAAGAGTTTTAGAAGAACTTAAGAGACCTGTGAGTTTTCTTATGAAGTTGTATTGTAATAACAAGGCAGCTATCAGCATTGCTCATAACCCGGTACTACATGATAGGACAAAACATATTGAGATAGATAGACATTTCATAAAGAAAAAATTTGAAGAGGGAATAATTTGCACTCCATTTGTACCTACTTCATAACAAGTGGCAGACATGCTGACTAAGGGGCTGTTAAGACAACCATTTGGACTTCAAGTTAGTAAGTTGGACATGATAGATATCTTTGCACCAACTTAAGGGGGAGTGTCGGTATTTTAGGAAAGTTAGGATTTGGTTTTTATCTTTAGAATAAGTTAGGGAAACATATTTTCTATGTTTTAGGAGTGAATAAATCAATCCTTGATTTTTTTGTTTTTTAGGATTTGACTTCTGTTCTCTCTTCCTCTATATATTCTATTAAAACATTATTTGAGATATATGAAAGCATACGAGAACCAACGTGTTCTTTACTTCTCTTCTTATTTCTCCATATTCTTCTACAAGATATATGAGGACTTAGTCGTGTTAGTTCGAGTTTAAGATTTCAATATTTTGTAACCTTTATTGATGATTATTCCCATTGCACTTGGGTCTTTTTAATGAAAAATCGTTATGAATTATTTTCAATATTTCTAAAGTTTTGTGCTGAAAATTCATACTTAGTTTGGGAAAACTATCCATATTCTGCATAGTGACAATGCACTTGAATATATGTCTTCTAATTTTTAGGAATTCATGGCTAAACATGGTATCTTGCATTAAACAACTCGTCTTCGTACTCCACAACAAAATGGAGTGGTTGAACGCAAAAATTGACATTTAATTGAAACAACCAGGACTTTACTCTTACATATGAATGTTCTAATCCGTTTTTGGGGGGATGTTGTTTTTACATCTTGTTATTTGATAAATCACATGCCTTCCTCTATTCTAAATGACCAAGTCCTATACACTATATTATTTCTTGATACATCTATTTATCCTTTGTCTCCTCATGTGTTTAGTTGTACTTATTTTGTCCACAATGTTATTCAAGGAAAAGAGAAGCTTACTGCCAAAACCTTTAAGTGTCTTTTCCTTGGATACTCTCGTCTTAAAAAAAAAGGTATTGTTGCTACTCTCTCGATTTAAGTCGTTATATTGTGTCTACTGATTTTAACTTTTTCGACCAACAACCTTTTTGTTCTTTACCTGCAGATACTTCTCAGGTAAACATAATCCTTCATGTTCCTATCTACAGTCCTCTTTTTGATTCCAGTAGTAATCCTACTCTTGTTCTTACTCCGATGCTTGCCCATGGTCCTTCTTGTCCACTAGTTACTTTTCAACGCCAACCACGATCGCCTACTGGTGCTAACCCTGTTCTAGAGGAAGTTCTAGACGGCTCACCACATTTGTTAGTCGTTCCCTCTGCCTTGGTTCCTACATTAGTTGTAACCCTCATTTGATTTATACATTTCTTAGTTATTACTGTCTTTCTTCACAACATTACACCTTTGTTTCGACTCTATCTTCTATTTCCATTCCTAAAATCATAGGTGAAGCATTGTCTCATTCAAGTTGGCGCCATAAGAGCTAGTTCCTGAATTAGCAGACAAATTTATTGTTGGTTGCAAATGGATGTTGACTGTTAAAATTGGTCTAGATGACTCCATTGATCGATTAAAGGCTCATTTAGTCATCAAAGGCTACACTGAGATCTTTGGTCTTGATTATAGCGACACCTTCTCTCCAATTGCTAAGATTGCCTCTGTACATCTTTTCCTCGTCATGGCAACTATTCGCCATTGGCCTATTTACTAGCCGGACTTAAATAATGTCTTCTTACATGATGATTTACAGGAGGAGGTTTATATGGAGTAGCTGCCTGACTTTGTTGCTTAAGGGGAGTCTGGATTGATGTACAAACTTTGCAAGTCCTTGTATGGCCTAAAATAGTCCCCTCGGACTTGGTTTGGCCGATTCAGTGTAGTTGTTCAGGCCTTTGACATGATTCACAGTGAAGCCAATCATGTTGTTTTCTATCAACATCAATCTCCTAATCAATGCATCTACCTTGTGGTTTATGTGGATGACATTGTCATTACTGGAAATGACCAAGTTGGCATTAAATAATTAAAGCAACATTTATTTACTCATTTTCAAACCAAAGACCTTAGTAAGCTCTGTTATTTTCTAGGTATCGAGGTGGCACAATCTAGACATGACATTTCTATCTCCTAGAGGAAATATGCCTTAGATATCTTGGAAGAAACTAGTATGGTAGGGTACAAACCCATTGATACACCCATGGATCCTAGAAACATGATACCCTAAAAGCAACGAGTGACCATGATAAGTAAGAAAGTTAGTGCAGGCGTTAGCCTCCCTATAAGAGTGATTCCAATTGATCTCATTGAAGTTGCCAGCAAAACGAGAAATAGCTTGAATAATGCTAAAACAAGCATGACTAGGAAGACAACACAATTGCACCATTTGAATAACAGTAGAAGAATCAGAGTCAACCACAACATGCCTCAATCCTAACTTAATAGCAAGTTGCAAGCCATAGAAGATAGCCTAAAGCTCTGCATGGGTAATGGTACATCTGCCCATATTACAAGAGAAATAAGAAATATAACCAGTAACCTCATTCTATAGAATACCATCGCAAGTAGCATTTGAACCATTCGTGTTAACCTTCATCTAATGCAATGGAGGGGGCGCTAAATGACAGTAACAAAGGAAGACCCCATATGCTACATCTTACTAGAGAGGTTAAACATAGGCAAGTACACTCCTTTACAATGGTGCAAAATAAAAGCACGAATAGCTAAAGAAGAGTCCAACTCCACCCAACGGTTCCTACTATACTAAGTAGAGTCTAGAGCAACAAGAAACATCAAGTACCAACCAATATCCAGCTCCATGCTTATCTCTCGCACAAGAAACTCTTCAAGTCAAGCCATAAGATCCAATGAAAAGAATCGAGCTGAACAAGAAGAAGGTAGCAGACTACGCCAAATCACAACCACCTTGAGACAGTCCTAAAGAGCATGCTCTAATGATTGTGAAGCAATACCACACACACGAAAAATTTTAGAGGCACTAAAATGCCTAACATACCTGACGTGATTAGTAAGAAGAGCCTGGTAGGCAATAACTTAGATAAAGGAACGATCCCATTGGAGAACTTCCTAGTGCCAAATTTTCGTGAAAAAGGAGCTATGAGCATGCAACGTTTGGTTTGCGATCAGCTTAGAAGCAGATCAGAGGGAAGTGATGCACGAATACAGGTACGAGTATCCGGTACGATACATAAATGGTACGAGAATACAATAATTTCTTAAAAATTAGAATACGGGTACAATAGGATACGACATAACATATATATAAGAAATCATAAAACATGTCATTTTAAATAACTCAAAGTATTAAGTATCAGCATATAAATCATAAAAAAAATCCAAAGTACAAAATAAATAGTTTCATCAAATACTAAAGTCATTATTGAAAATTAAACTATTCATTATATGCGGATAATAACTGCTTCTCTAACTCTAGTTCATCAAGTGATAAGGATGCAACCTCAAGGCTTTCAGCACCATCAAATGGTACCCATTCATCTCCAGCGAGATCCCACATTTTGCTCTTTCCACTATTATACTTTTTGCTCTTCCTAAACAAAAGATGAAGATTTCTATGTACATAAACTAAATCTTCAGCCTTTTTAGGATTAATCTTGTTTCTTTTCATGGAGTGAATGAAAAAGTAAGTGCTCCAATTTTGTTCACAATATGATGATGAGCTTGGTTGTCTAAGAAGCTTCAAGGCAATGCCTTGGAGTAATGAGGCTCCAGAACCATAAGTTATCCACCACTCTTTTGGCTCCAAAACAGCTCTATTCACTCAAGAATCTTGAAGACTGAATTCATCTAGCTCTCTAGAGAATTTTGAAAACTCTCTTGTTACCTCTCTTCTTTCATTAGGATCACTAAAATATCTACTTCAGCACTTTTGTCTTTCATGAAAATCTCATGATCTCTATGTGGAGGAACTCTATTTGGTCCTTGTTAAAGCCATTATTGACTATAATACCTATTTAAAAAAAAAGAAAACTTAACTAATATTAATACCATAAATGCAACAAATTAAATTTTAAAAAATAAAATTAAAAAGGAATCATTTGAATTTACCTATGATTTAGTGAATGTGCTAAACAATGCAAGGGTGTGCAACTTTTTGTCTACCGATCAATAAGAATTTGATAAACAACACCATAGAAGGACAATGTCCCTCTTTCTTTGACCCTTTCATGGTAAAATATTATGATCTTCACTTGCCTCAATCATTGAGTCCCACATATCATAAATCAAGTGAAGTGTAGGCTTATTAGTATCACGCAATCAAAGTATATCACAAATAGGCCTTGTGAAAGAATATAATCCATCTTGTCCCACCAAGAATCATAAAGAATAATTACTTTCACATGTGTTTCCTTTTCAACATCATCCTCCCTATAGGTGTTCCACTTCTCACTAATAACCATATTTTGGAGACCATGTTTTGATGAGCCTTAGTCTTTTCAACATGACTATTATGGAAGCAAACCTTGTCTCGACAATAGAAAGTAGTTTCAAAGTCACAAACTCACTGAATATGGTAAGCCTCATAGAATGGTTCATGCTTAAATTTCTAATAAACATAACATCATCACGAATTAAAGTGATCTAATGGCATCAACAACCTCATTCTTCTTTGTGTTTCTTGCTGCACAGATATTTTTCAGAGCAAGATTGAGTGTGTGCACCACACAAGGAGTCCAAAAATATATGAGGATAGTCATTTTAAATAAGTCTAGCTACCTTACACACAAGGGCATTATCAATGATAATTTGGACAACTTTTTTTGGTCCAACCTCTTCAATAGTGGATTTAATTAGGCTTGCTATGTAATTCTTATCTTTTATCTCCTCAGAACCATCAATGACCTTTAAAAATATAGGACCTTCATCTGAATCAACCATAAAATTAATCAATGACCTCCTTTGTACATCAATCCATCCATCAGTTACTATACTTATTCCATTTTCACTCCAAGTCCCTTTGATTGGTTCAAGTAATATCTCAACATTTGCCATTTCCTTTTGTAATAATGTAGTTCTTAGAGAATTCTGACTAGGAGGAATAAAACTAGGATTATAATTATTTGCTGTAAACTGATATGAACTAATGTAATAAGGATTGCACGCAAGATTGAAGGGCAAACAGACAAAATAAAATATCCTACCAATTTCAGACTTAAGTTGCTCTCTACCTCTAGCATTGAAAGCTCTATCTAAAGGGTTACATGCCCTTATTTTATTTCGTTACACAGGTTGTGATCATTGTTGAAATAAGTTATCAATAATAGATGTAGGAGGAAGGGGATCATTTCTTGATTCTTCAGCACACTCAACAACTTCTTTATTTTAGCTAAGTATTTGTCATTCATCTTTGTACATCTATCAATTTTAACACCAGTAAGTCTAAGCAAATGAGCCTTGACTCTAGTATATGAACCATAATAATGGTTCTGACAAAAGTTACATACCCATCCTCTATTTCCACCACCCGCAGGAGCAGAGACTTCATCTCTTATGATATAAGCCCAAAGAGGAGTAACTATTTTTTGCTTGTCATCAACAACAAATTTACTAATTATGTTGTTAGAACTGTTATTAGACTCAGACATGTTTAGAGATTGATCTAAAAAGATAAAAATAAAAAACTGTTAGAAACTAAAAATTAAACCCAAAAATTATAATTTATAAAATTAATCAATATCATAAAATTAAAGTCACATATTAAAACTTATCAGTCATAAAATTTTTAAACATTAAAAAGTATAATTTAAAAAAAAGAGTCATGATAAAAATTTAAAAAAATTAATAATTTCAAAATATTGAGTCAATTAAAAAGTTAAAAGCTTTCCAATCATAATTAAATTGCTAGTTCCAAAACGTGAGTAAACTTGAAAGTTTTCATTTTCAGTCAATCCATTACCATGTGACAGAGTGAAAACTGAAAAGTAAAGACTTTAATATTAATAAAAGAAAAGATAAGTGGCTTAAAGGCTTAAAGCCACCAGCAACTAAAAAGTTACTAAAAACGAAAAAGTTATAAGTAAAAAAAACTCATCATAAACATTTAAAAAATTATTAGTTCCAAAACATTGAATCAATAATCATAATTAAATTGCTACTTCCAAAATCCAAAATGTGAGTAAACTTGAAAGCTTTTCATTTTCAGTCAATCCATTATCGTGTGAAAGTGTGAAAACTGAAAAGTAAAGACTTTAATATTAATAAAAGAAAAGATAAGTGGCTTAAAGGCTTAAAGCCATCAGCAACTAACGTTTGAGCTTCACGTGTTATACATGAAAAGTGCAAAAGAAAGTCTAACAAATAGTTTTGAACCTTTGGGCGCTCATCGTAAAGTCTTTGTTTTGAGGAAACACCGAAACAGTAACATAGTGAGAGAGCTTCGAGCAGGGAGACTAAGAAAGCTTCGAGTAGAGAGAGATGAGATGAGTTTCAATGTTGCAACGAGTTACTCCACAACGTGTCACGAACACACGCGCAACAAAGGTCAGAGAGTCACCGAAAAAGTTGCTGTCACATATTAGAGGAGGCCACAGATCTAGAAAACTATGGGTGAATGAGTGTTTTTGACTTAAAATATAGGGCAAATGTGAGTTAAATAGGTTAAATCTATTAGATAAGTTTAGTTTAAAAAAATCTCAAATTTTTTGAATTGATTGGATTCACCGCCATTTACGTGTTTCTGGTCGTTTTAGGGTGTTTCGGAGCATTTTGGAACGTGTTCGAAAAAAAAAAGAGTTGTCTGTACGTTTTCTAGCAATCCCTATGCGTCTCTACTTTCAGTTTGTAGAGCCGTATCGGTGCTTCATAACTTGATGGTATTGCTCGTAGTTTGACTATAGGGTATAATAGGTTTCTTGGAGAGTTGCAACATAAACTCTGGAAGGAATATGAGGAGGTTTTGTTTCTAGAAATTTTGTGGTTTCAGAAATATAGGTACAAATGGTTGGAGTATAGTGATAAAAACACGAAGTATTTTCATGCTACCATGATTTTCCGTAGGAAGAAGAACCGGATTGAGGCCATGCAGAATGACGTGGGTGATTGGGTGGTTGATCGAGATCTCCTGCGTAATATGGCTATTGATTTTTATGCTTCTTTATATCATGATGGTGATCCTCATGTTACTTTCCCTCTCAGCGGTTGTTTTCCAGAGTTGGCTAATGTGGAATATGATATGCTGGGGGCTTATGTTAATATGGTTGAAATCAGGAAGGCTTTGTTTGATATGGGTAGTTTGAAGGCTCCGGCAGACGATGGCTTGCAGGCTATTTTCTTTCAAAATCAATGGGAAGTAATGGAAGATTCTTTAGTTCACCTTGTTCAGGACATCTTTCACTAGCCTATACTTGTCCAAGGTATTAATCAAACCCTCTTATCTTTGATTCCTAATATAGAGGCTCCAATTAATTTTAAGCAGATGCGGCCGATTAGCCTTTGCAATGTGTCTTACAAGATTATTACTAAAGTCCTTGCAAATCGTTTAAAAGGAGTTATGAGTGAGTTGGTGACTCCTATGCAGAGTAATTTTGTGCCCGAGCAGCATAGCTCAGATAACGTTATTATTGTTCAAGAGGCTATTCATTCTGCAGAACAATAGTGGTAGAAAAGGTTTCATAGCTATTAAAATTGATTTAGAAAAATCATATGATAAATTGAAGTGGAGTTTTGTTAGAGATACTTTGGAGGATACTGAAATCTTAGAGAGTATAATTAATCTTATTTAGCATTGCATTTCTTCTCCTTCTATGAGAACTATTTGGAATGGAGAATGTACAAATGGTTTTGAGCCCATTCGGGGAATTTGACAGGGGGACCTCTTATACCCATATCTGTTTGTACCGCATGTTATTAATGTTGCAATCGAGAGTGGGTCCTGGATTCCTATCAAGTTAAGTAAGGATGGCTCTCCGCTCTCCCGTCTTTGTTTCGCTGATGACCTTATTCTTTTCTCAGAAGCTTCTATTGATCAAGCGCAAGTGATTCAGGACTGTCTTGCACGAGTTCAGGCCAAAAAGTGATTGATGAGAAAACTAGAATTTTTTTCTCTAGTAATATTCATAAATGTAGACGGGAAGAAATCAGTAACTTGTTGGGTTTTCTCGTACGTCTGATTTGGTTAAGTATTTAGGAGTTCCTATTTTGCATGGGAAGTCTTCTACTAGCACTTATCACTATATCTTGGATAAAGCTTCTCAACGATTGAGTTCTTGGAAGACCCGTAATCTCTCCCTTGCGGGTCGTATAACTTTGGCGAGCTCAGTTCTTTCTGCTCTTCCAAGTTATGTCATGCAAACTACCACTCTCCCTGCTCAGGTTTGAAAGAAGCTGGACAAGCACCGTAGGTCTTTCATCCGGGGGTTCTTCTACAGAAAAGAGGAAAGTTCACCTTGTTAACTGGGTCCAAGTTTGTAAACTGAAACTGTGGTGGGCTCGGGTTTCGTCAGACTAGCCTAGTTAACTCGGATTGCATGACGAAGTTTGGGTGGAATTTGATCCAAAATAAAGATGAGCTTTGGGCGTAGGTCGTTCGCAAAAAATATACGTTTGGGAATGATGTTATTCCCATCATTAGAACACATCAAAATGGTTCAAACCTTTGGTTTGGGGTTTACAAAAATTGGGATAATGTTAGACAAAATTTATCTTGGCGCATTGGTGATAGGAGACGTGTTAGTTTCTAGCATGATCGCTGGGTTTGAAGGGAACCGTCCCTTGATGTGGATTAATACATTTTCCATGCCACATGTTAACTTGGATGAATCTGTTCAAGATTATAATTTACCTGATGGGAGTTGGAATGTTGCTAAACTTCGTCAGGTCCTCCCTCATGATATTTGTAATAAGGTTGTTATTCTTAGACCTCATCCTCTTGGTGCCTTCGATGATGAGGTGGCTTGGGGCTTTTCTCCACATGGCAAGTTTTCCCTCTGGCTATGAAATACTAGTACAGTTCTCAGGCTGCCGTATCGATGTTCGATATGTACTAAAAATAGAGACGCGTACAGATCACCAGAAAATATACAGACAACTCCTTTATTTTTTTTTCGAACATGTTCCAAAACGTCCCGAAACGTTCCAAAATAGCTAGAAACACTTAAATGGTCGGTTAATCAAATCAATCCAAAAAATTTGAATTTTTTTTAGACTAAACTTATCCAATAGATTCAGCCTATTTAATGTTGACTCAGAATAATATAATTGCATTTCAGTGTATTTTACAGCAGAACCTTGACTGAATATATATATACTGTAAGGAATAAATATGTTAGACCTATACAGCTGAACTAAGCACTATATAAGGCAAGAAAAAATATAGCCTATGGATCAGGGATTTACACCAACAGAATAGCAACTAATTTCTCCTAAATATTAGCTAATTACAGGGGAAACAACTCACACTAACACTCCCCCTCAAATTGGTAAGTAGATATTTCTAATACCCAACTTGTCTAGTGAGCTATGAAAGATTTTACTTGAGACAACTTTTGTCAACATATCTGCAAGTTGATCTTCAGATTTGACAAAAGGAAATTTGATGATTTTTTCCTCAAGATTTTGTTTGATAAAATGTCTATCCACCTCAATATGCTTAGTACGATCATGCTGAATAGGATTATGAGAAATCTCAATTGCTGCCTTGTTATCGCAAAATAGCTTCATTTCTGTTTTAGGTTCAAAACCAATCTCAATTAACAATCTTTTTAACCATAGCAATTCGCAAAGGCCCTTAGACATTCCTCGAAATTCTGCTTCAGCACTAGATAGAGCCACAACCTTTTGCTTTTTACTTCTCCATGTAACTAGATTACCACCAACAAAGGTGAAGTACCCGGACGTGGACTTTCTATCAGACAAAGTACCTGCCCAATCTACATCTGTATAACCTTCCACATTTAGATGATTATTCATAGAGAACATAAGTCCTCTGCCAGGAGCATATTTTAGATAGCGGAGTATCCTAATCACCGCATCCATATGGGCTTCACTTGGATTTGCATATATTGACTTGCGACGTTGATTGCATATGCTATATCAGGACAAGTATGTGACAAATAGATTAATTTGCCTACCAACCTTTGGTACTGTTCTTTATTTGTTACTACTGAATCACTATTTGCCCCAAATTTTTGGTTTTGGATAGTTGGTGTATCAACTGGCTTACAATCAAGCATTCCAACTTCAGATAATAGATCTAATACATACTTCCTTTGGGAAATGAATATACCTTCATTTGATCTGGCTACTTCTATTCCAAGAAAGTATTTTATCCTCCTAGGTTCTTCATTTCAAATTCAATGCCAAGTTGTCTTTGAATTTTGGAGATCTCCTCAATATCATCACCTGTAATAATCATATCATCAACATAGATTATTAAAGCAGTAACCTTTCCTTTTCGATGTTTCAAGAAAAGTGTATGATCAGAGTTGCTCTGTTGGAACCCATATTTTTTCATAGCCAAGCTGAATCGTCCAAAGCAAGCACGTGGTGATTATTTCAATCCATATAAAGCCCATTGCAACCTGCATACATTCCTATCACCAGATGACACGGTATAGCCTGGTGGAATGTCCATATATACTTCTTCCTCAAGGTCTCCATGAAGAAAAGTGCTCTTCACATCAAATTGGTGTAATGGTCAGTCTAAATTTGCAGCAAGAGATAACAAGACTCTAACTGTATTCAACTTTGCCACTAGTGAAAAAGTCTCCTGGTAGTCTATGCCATAAGTTTGTGTATATCCCTTGGCCACTAACCTCGCCTTATACCTCTCTATAGACCCATCAGCTTTGTATTTCACAGAAAAAACCCACTTGCAACCTACAGTCTTCTTCCCATTGGGCAATAGGACTAGGTTCCATGTGTTATTCTTTAGTAATGCTTCCATCTCTTCTTGAATTGCTCGAGACCAATTTGGATCTGATAATGGCTCATGCACTCCTAGTGGAATATGACAGGAAGACAGCTTGTGTGCAAAGGCTTTTAGTGGTTCAGATAGTCCCTTAGTGGTAACATAATTAGCAATTGGATATCTTGATCCCTTCCCTCCAATGTCTGGTGAATAACGGTCAGGGGGTTTACCCCTATTATGCCTGAAAGGTAATTGATAACTGGTAGTAGTATCCAAATTATTATTATAAACTAGTTCAGGAGAGCTTACCTCATGGACATCCTCAAGAGTGTCATTGTTGCGTGCACAAGAAAGAGGGGGACTGCTCACATAATTTTCATCATTAGCTGCATTATTATTCACACGGGTAGCATCATTACCAGCATCATCCTCAGTAAAACCTGCACCATCATCCTCGGTTACATCCATCAATGCATCATAGCCAGTATTCTCTACACCATCATCCTTGGTTGCGTTAATACTAGCATCATCCACCAATGCACCGTGGCCAATATTATCTCTTTCTTGGCAAACTCACCACTTCAAGCCTTCACTCCATGTCTCCCCCTAAAGATGAGAAGTGATGGGTGAGGAAGAGTAGTAATGTTCAGTTTCGAGGAACATTGCATCCATCATGGTGTAATAGCATTTGGTGGTCAAGTCATAGCAGCGATAGCCTTTTGTGTTAGTGGCATATCCCAGAAACACGCACATCACAGCACACGGGTCAAGTTTGGTTCGGTGGTTTTTATGTAAGTGGACAAACACAACGCATCCAAACACCCAAGGAGAAATGAGTGAGCTAGAAGGCAAGGTAAAGTGATTTGACAGAGCCTGTAAAGGAGTTTTAAATTCCAATACCTTTGATGGCATTCTATTTAGCAAATGAACTGCAGTGCCAACTGCATCCTCCCAATGTCTGTTGGGTATGCTGGTTCCAATCAGTAAGGCTCTGGAAGTCTCTAAAATATGTCGGTTCTTGCGTTCAGCCACTCCATTTTGCTGCGGAGTCTGAGGGCATGAGGTTTCATGTAGGAGGCCATGGACTTGGAAGTAAGCTTGAAACTGTTTATTTACATACTCTCCCCCATTATCTGATCTCAAAATTCTAACACTTGCTGAGAACTGATTTCTGATCATAGCATGAAAGACACAAAACACATCAAAAACTTCATTCTTATGCTTTAAAAAATATAACTAGGTCATGCGAGTATAGTCATCGATGAAAGTCACAAACCAACGATTACCCGATGCATTGTTAATGGGAGATGGGCCCCAGACATCAGTATGAACCAAAGCAAAGGGAATGTCACTTTTATTTGAATTGACTGAAAACGGTACATGATGGCTTTTAGCTAAGATACATGTATCACAATTAAAAATTGATTTGTCCAAGCCTGAAAATAATTGAGGAAGCAAATGTTTCATGTAGCCAAATGAAGGATGTCCTAGACGGCAATGCCATAGCCAGATCGATTTTTCCTTGGTTCCACCTAAGTGTCACACATTAAGAGCTCTGCTTGAGTTGAAGTCTTCCTTGTAGTATAGACCCCTTCTCTTAGTACCATGCCTAATGATCTCCTTGGTGAGGATGTCCTGAAAAAGACAAAATTTTGGATACATTAGAGCTACACAATTCAAATCTTTAATAGCTTGTCCCACTTATATGAGTTTATTTGAGAGGGATGGAACTAATAAAGTATTGCATAAGGAGATAGAGGGTGATAATGCTACAGTTCCAGCCCCAATCATTGGGTATGTAACCCCATTAGCATTGATAATGCTAGTCTGTCTCGGTGTACTATTTGTTGTGAGGTCATTTTTACAAAAGGTCATATAGTCCGTTGCCCCTGAATCCACTATCCAGCCATTGTCCTTGTCATGGTATGAAGTGAGCAGAGCACAACTATTGTTACCTTGTTCATTGGGAGTATTTGTTGGCTCACTGTCATACTCAACATGTGAAACTAGAGACAATTGTGGTTCTGCACTAGCAAGAGCCACTCGTCCCGAGCCACCTGCAGCGTCTTTCTGTTTCTTTGCCTTCAATTCGTGCCACCATTCTGGATAGCCATGCAACTTGAAGCATGTGTCACGAGTGTGCTTTTTGTTTCCACAATGTGAGCATCCACCCCCATCGATTTCTTGGCCTTTGGTCTTTGTACTCAATTTTCCTCTATTTGAAGATGCAGTTCCACCCTTTGTCATTTGTAGAGTATTTGATTGTTGCAAGCCCCTAATTCCTTTGGTTGTCATAACTGCTGAGATTGTAGTGTCTGAGCCTATTAACATCACTGTTTGTCGGTTCTCCAGTCTGCGGACATGTGCATAAGCTTGTTCAACAGTTGGGAATGGCTTTATCTGAAGAACATCACTCCTTATCTTGTCAAGCCTGTCATCTACCCTATCAAGAAAGGTGTACACTCTATCTTCCTGTAAAAGAGTATTATATTTTTGTATATCAGCAGTATAGTCCATTGGGTTTGGGCGTCTAAAATCGATTTCTCACCACAAGCCTTGGAGATTATTGTAGTATGACTCAATAGATCCCCCAGCTTGTTTCATGCTATTTACTTGTCTATTCAAGGCATATACTTGGGAAGTGTCAGAACCATCAAGTAGGTTACAGTAATTGAATCCCATACTTGTTTGGCTGTTGAAAAATGAATAAAATTGCTAACCAGATTTGGGTCCATAAAATTGATTAACCATTCTTTGACTACAACATTTTATGTTCTCCACCTTCTAAAGGTGGGATCTGTTGGTCCAGGTTGGGGAATATCTCCATTTATGTACCCCAACTTGTCCTTTCCTGAGATATACATCTTAACCACTTGAGACCATAAAGCATAATTGGTACCATCGAGCTTGATACCAATTAGTGCAGCAGAAGGTTCGTTCAAGGCTAGCCATCAGTATTTGGGTCTGGTTTTGGGTCAAAACCTGGGTCATCTTTGTTGCCAAGGTTTCAATGAGGTTTGTTGGAGAGACAACAAGTTGCTTTTGCTCTGCCAAGGTCGTTCAAGGCATCTTCCTCGGATCGTCGCTCTGATACCACGTTGACTCAGAATAATATAATTGCATTTCAGTGTATTTTACAGCAGAACCCTGACTGAATATATATATACAGTAAGGAATAAATATGTTAGACCTATACAGCTGGACTAAGCACTATATAACGCAAGAAAAAATATAGCCTATGGATCAGGGATTTACACCAACAGAACAACAACTAATTTCTCCTAAATATTAGCTAATTACAGGGGAAATAGCTCACGCCAACATTTAACTCACCTTAGCCATATATTTTGAGTTGAAAAACACCCATCCTATGGTTTTCTAGATCTAAGGCCTCTTTCTCTAATCTGCGACTGCAACTTTTTTGCTGACTCTCCAACCTTCGTCTCCGACCTCTACTGTCCGTGACACGCTGCGGAGTAGCTACCTACAGCACTGAAGCTCATCTCGTCTCTCCCTACTCGAAGCTCTCTCAGTCTCCCTGCTCGAAGCTCTCTCACTCTGTTACTATTTCAGTGTTTCTTCAAAACAGAGACTTTACAGTGGAAGCCCAAAAGTTCAAAACTATTTGTTAGACTTTGCTTTGCACTTTTAGGTACAACATGTGATGCTCAAACGTTAGGTGCTAATAGTTTTAAGCCTTTAAGCTACTTATCTTTTCTTTTATTAATATTAAAGTCTTTACTTTTCAGTTTTCACTCTATCACACAGTAATGGATTTCCTGAAAATGAAAAGCTTTCAAGTTTACTCACATTTTGGATTTTGGAAGTAGCAATTTAATTATGATTATTGATTCAATGTTTTGGAACTAATAATTTTTTAAATGTTTATGATGAGTTTTTTTTACTTATAACTTTTTCGTTTTTAGTAACTTTTTAGTTGCTGGTGGCTTTAAGCCTTTAAGCCACTTATCTTTTCTTTTATTAATATTAAAGTCTTTACTTTTCGCCACTCTGTCCCATGGTAATGGATTAACTAAAAACGAAAAGCTTTCAAGTTTACTCACGTTTTGGAACTATCAATTTAATTATGATTGGAAAGCTTTTAATTTCTTAACCGACTCAATGTTTTGGAACTATTAGTTTTTAAAATTTTTATCGTGACTTTTTTTTTAATTATAATTTTTAATGTTTAAAAATTTTATGATTGATAAGTTTTAATATGTGACTTTAATTTTATGATATTGATTAATTTTATAAATTATAATTTTTGGGTTTAATTTTTAGTTTCTAACAATTTTTTATTTTTATCTTTTTAGATCAATCTCTAAGAATGCCTGAGTCTAATAACAGTTCTAACAACATAATTAGTAAATTTGCTGTTGATGACAAGCAAAAAATAGTTACTCCTCTTTGGGCTTATTGATAATCACATATTTTATTCATTAAGAAACCCTCATTATTAGTCATTTACACTCTTCATGTACTTAATTGACTGAATTTGATTATGTTTTGTAAGTTTGAACTCGAATCGGACTTAATTGATTTTTCAGCATTATTCGAGTCTTACACTGTTTCTGTATTTTGGCCATATCTTGAGTTCTAAATGTCTGATAATTATGAATTTTACCTTGTAGGAAAGATAAAAGAGAGCTCTACAACTTTGATGAAGAGCTCGAAGTCAAATTCAGACATCTAGTGGAGCTAATTGGGCATGGAAATCAGAATACGGGATTTGTGAACTGGAACCCGAACAGTGTGTAGTAACCAGAACATAATTCGAGTTTGGGTTTATAGAATGGGCTGAAAATTGGTGATCTGAAAGTTAAGACCCATATGTACAACTTTCATGACAAACACAAAACTTGATTCGGGCTCCTTGATGGAGATATTGGGTCTGAAAGTCAAAACAGAGGTGCTGAAACTGGTCATGAGCAGTCTGTAGTAATTGGGTCATATCTTGGGCTGTAGGACGAATTTTTGGGTGCTTCCAGAGCCATTGGAAAGCTTAGACAATTTCCTAGAACTTTCATGAAGACCATTTGGCTCAAAAATGACGAAATCAATGAGTTCAGCAATGAATACTTTCGGAGACAAGGAAGCTCACCTACCAAGTTCACCTACCAAGCTCACCTACCAAGTTCACCTACCAAGCTCACCTACTAATTCCACCTACTAATCTCATCTACCCATCTACTACTACTCTGAATCCTCTATAAAAGGAAGCATGAGGAGAGCTCTAAACACAACATACACTTGGTGTTAGAAATAGCTTTTCATAGTTCTTGTATATTTTTCCTTCATTGTAATGGAGAGCTAAGTCACTTCTAGTCAATTCGGGACTCTTGAAGAGATTGTGGCTTGGATTCTTGAGACCTTAGTTATGTAATGTATTTGATTTATATTTGAATTCCTCTTCTCTTCTTCTTCTTCTCTTGATCTTGAATGCATGAATGGTGATTCTTTATGTTTGATCGATTTGATCTTGGTTTAAGATTAAGTATCGTGATGAAATTTAGAACTGATTGATCTGAACTAATCACGTAATTGAAGAGGTTAGGTTACTTGATTGGTACCTAGGTTAATTGAATTCGGTGCTTAAATTGATATATATCTACATGAATGGTGCGATTGCAGATTTATGTTTATTACTTGTCAATTGAATTACGGACGATTGTCTAGTATGAATTACGGATCGATCTTTGAGATCTCGGTTAGATCCAAGTTAACCATTCAAATGTGCTTCAAATGTTTGTTGAAAGGTCTATGATTGAATCCACCCAATCTCGGATAGATTTCTGAATTGACTGTTTTTCTAATTGTTATTTCTCTTTAAATCTTGTCACTGCGATCTTTGAACCATCAAAACCCCGTTTTTCTAACTTTCACTTGATTTGATCAAATTGCATCTACGATCCTTGAGGAGACGATCCGGTGTTGTTCACTATACTACAAGTTTAGGTAATAACTTCGGTTATAATTTTGATTGAGTTCGGCGCTCGTCACTTATATCATAAGAGATGAAGTCTCTGCTCCTGCGAGTGGTGGAAATAGAGGATGGGTATGTAACTTTTGTCAGAACCATTATTATGGTTCATATACTAGAGTCAAGGCTCATTTGCTTAGACTTACTGGTGTTAAAATTGATAGATGTCCAAAGATGAATGACAAATACTTAGCTAAAATAAAGAAGTTGTTGAGTGTGCTGAAGAATCAAGAAATGATCCCCTTCTTCCTACATCTATTATTGATAACTTATTTCAACAATGATCACAACCTGTGTAACGAAATAAAAGAAGGGCATGTAACCCTTTAGATAGAGTTTTCAATGCTAGAGGTAGAGAGCAACTTAAGTCTGAAATTGGTAGGATATTTTATTCTATCAGTTTGTTCTTCAATCTTGCACTCAATCCTTATTACATAAGTTCATACTAATTTGCTGCAAATAATTCTATTGCTGGTTTTCTTTCTCCTGGTTACAATTCTCTAACAACTACATTGTTACAAAGGTAAAAGGAAAATGTTGAGAGATTACTTGAACCAATCAAAGGGACTTGGAGTGAAAATAGAATAAGTATAGTAACTGATGGATGGACTGATGCACAAAGGAGACCACTGATTAATTTTATGACCACTTCAGATGGAGGTCCTATATTTTTAAAGGCCATTGATGGTTTGAAGGAGATAAAAGATAAGAATTACATAGCAGACCTTATTAAATCCACTATTGAAGAGGTTGGACCAAAAAAAGTTATCTAAATTATCACTGATAATGCTCCTGTGTGTAAGGCAGCTAGACTTCTTATTAAAAATGATTATTGAAGAGGTTGGACCAAAAAAAGTTATCTAAATTATCACTAATAATACCCCTATGTGTAAGGCAACTAGACTTATTGAAAATGACTATCCTCATATTTTTTGGACTCCTTGCGTGATTCACACGCTCAATCTTGCTTTGAAAAATATCTGCGCTATTAGAAACATAGAGAAGAATGATGTTGTTTATGAGGAATACCATTTGATCACTTTAGTTCGTGATGATGCTATGTTTATTAGAAATTTTGTCAGGAACCATTCTATGAGGCTTACCATATTCAATGAATTTGTGACTTTAAAACTACTTTCAATTGTCGAGACAAGGTTTGCTTCCACAATAGTCATGTCAAAAAGACCAAGGATTATCAAACATGGTCTCCAAAATATGGTTATTAGTGAGAAGTGGAACACCTATAGGGAGGATGATGTTGGAAATGCAACACATGTGAAAGCAATTATTCTTGATGATTCTTGGTGGGACAAGGTGAATTATATTCTTTCTTTCACAAGGCCTATTTGTGATATGCTTCGATTGTGTGATAGTGATAAGCCTACACTTCACTTTATTTATGATATGTGGGATCAATGATTGAGCAAGTGAAGACCATAATATTCTACCATGAAAGGGTCAAAGAAGGAGGGATATCATCCTTCTATAGTGTTGTTTATCAAATTCTTATTGATCGGTGGACAAAAAGTTGCACACCCTTGTATTGCTTAGCACATTCACTAAATCCTAGGTAAATACAAATGATTCTTTTTTAATTTAATTTGTTGCATTTATGCATTAATATTAGTTAAGTTTTTTTCAATATTAAATAGGTATTATACTCAGCAATGACTGTGGCGTCCTGGCGCCGACGAGGGCGGGGAGTGGTCGTCGGTGCTAAGAGAAAGCATCAATGAGCGGCTCCTGGCTAGCTTCTAGGTGAAGGGTCTCATGAATGAATTGAATACGCACCAGAATGAGAGAGATTCAGAGACTGTGCAGGTATGAGACTGCATAGTTGATGATGACTTAAAGGATAAATTAGGCGTAGCCATATCAACAAGTTGTAACTTCTTTTCGGGAGCCTAGAACATAAGAACTCCGTGGTTAAGCGTGCTTGATGTAACGCCCTAATTTTTAGAAAATATTCTGAATGTACTGTTTTCTGTTTTTCATGCCTTTGTATGAATGACCGCTGTGTCCCTATTTTTCTGTTCTCGATTTTTGTATGAAAACAATTACGATAATACAGGTTCAAATTTTATTTGATCGTTTTACGTAATTTGTTTGAGACGGAAAAATAAAAATTTTTCTCGAACTACTGTATTAATTTTTCTGAAAGATATACAGCTATATATAATCTTCTTGGATATTTTATTTGAACGTTTTGGATGATTACCTACGTTGTGGGAAAAAATGGGAAAATGACCGTTACGTCCCGAACGTCTTGTTTTATTTGTTTTTGTCTGTTTTTAATTGTTTTCTTCTTGATTTAATGCACGAAAATACTGTACGTAATTTTATATGGACTTTTTGTGTGATTTGCTCGGCGGGAAAATAATATTTTCCTGGGCCGGGAAAATCTTATTTTATTATTTAGAATTGGGGGATCTTACTTAACCCGATTCTGAATGAGACTAAAAATAATCTTTTAATTTTTAGGATTTAAGCTGTCAAATAAAATAATTTTATATTATTATAATATTATTTTATTAGTCGATATAATTTAGTGACAATGGACCGGAAATATTTTGCGGGACCCACAATGCGAAACGGTTGGATCGGTAGCTTAATTAATTACCGTAAGCTGTAGAACTTTCCGAAACAGTGACTCGGCTAGTGACTCAGTGAGCATTTAATACTGTTGTGTGACTCAAAGATGTGAGTCACCGGGAACCAACCAATGGGAATCAAGCTTGCTCACCAAGGCTTGATCTTGGCCTTTGATTCATCCAATGGCTTGGATGAAGCCAAGCAAGGTGCCCACCTTGCACCTCACTTGAAGTCCACGGCCAAGAGGCCTTAGGAGACCTAAAATCACTTTCTCCTTCATCACTTTTCTCTCTTCTCTCTCATCAAAACCCTAGCCACCATTCTTGTCCATTTTCTTCACCATTTTCGGCCAAGACACTAACTATACCATCCAACCATCCAAAAATTTTTCTAACCAAGTTTCCTTAATCTAAACACTATTCTAAGAACCTTTGTAGTTGGGAGTTTCTTCAAATTCTTCCATCTAGGGCTTGGAAACCAACCTTGAAAGTTTTACCTAGAAGGTGAAATTTCATGCTTTTCTTTTCTCTCTTCTTTTTCAAAGTTCTAAGCCATGATTTTTCCATGGTTTAGCTTCTTTTTCATGGTTAGTAACATGTAGATTTTGTTTGAGATTTCTAGGTATTTTTGGTGGTGAAAACCGTGACCTAGGAGGTGTGAAAGCAAGCCTTTTGTCTTCATTTAAGGTAAGAGGAAGACAATTCTTATCATCTCTTGATGGTGGTAAGAAGATGGAGCCATTTGTGATGTTTGTAGAATCCATAAGGATTCGGTGGTCATGTGTTAATTATGTGTGTATTTGTTAATTTTTGTGGTTGCTAGTAGTTTATGTGGTAATTGTTATTAGCTTTCTTGTTTGATGATTGTAATAATTTTTCATGTCTATTAGCTTTTGAAAGCATGTCTACAAGCTTTAATTTAGGTTGTATGTGTTAGAAAATATTTTTGCATGTGTTAGAAATATAATGCATGTGTTAGAATTGTATGATAAAGTATAGGATGTGAATAACATGTGTAAATTAGCATGAGTGTTCCAAAGAACACATCCAATAGCTCACGGCAATGACAAAGTGTGAGGACCAAAATGTTCTCTTCATTTTTCCTAAAGTACAACTTAATTAATTAGGAGAAATAAGAAGGTTTCAAGTTGTTTTGATCAAAGAAAAGGAATTTAGAAATCAAATGGTAAAGATTTAGTAAATTTTGGGCCAACATGCCTAAAGGATTTATTTGATTTAAAATCATTACTTTATAACATGATTTAATGAACTTAAATAAGATAATACCTTTGACATGATTTAGAAATCAAATGAAAAAGTTTTACAAAATTCGGCCAACATGCCACTATAGGTAATCATGATTTCTAAAACTTGATTCTAAACCTTTTTCAATTAAAAAGAAACAATACAAGTTAAGAAGAAATTTTCTATAATGATTTTTGAAGGGACCAATTGATTAGAAGTAAGTCTAAAGGATTAAAAGTTCATAATTTTATCATTAGAAAGGAAATACAGTAATGTTAAGAAATTTTCTAACATATAGCTCACTTTTGGTTTTGAAGCATGTTAGAGATTTCAAAAAGAATTAAATGAAATGGTTAAAAATTAGGTAAATGGAAATTTTATGGATAAATTAGGAAACCATTATTATGATATTCTAAACAAAATACTGTCAATTTTTAGTAAAAATGAACCAATAAGATAGCAAAAATATCTAAAAGGCAATTATGCGGTATGAAAAATTATTCTACGTATTTTAAATGTACTAAATACTATTTCTGTTTGTTTAAACAGTAATTTTAAAGGCATTTGAATAAGAAAATGATTTAAAAATCCTACGCGATTGAGAAAACGTATTAAAAATGCTACGCGATTTTAAAAACGAGAAAAATATCTTTACCCGATTTTTAAACTTTTGTAAAAACGACGAGATTTCAAAAACGCGATAAAATTTCTACGCGATTGACCGTTACCATATTTATTTTTCGTTGTCGGGAAAATGTGAACCCGTCTGAGGCTTTTGAGGTTATTTATTTGTCGGGAAAAAGTGAACCCGTCTGTGCTTTTTTGCCATTGAGGGCATATTTTTATCTTGAGGGCATTTTCGTAATTTCATATATTTGGAATTATGTTTTGTCTTTATACCAATTTTTGGTGTTTTGGTTGACGAGGCGAATCACATCGTGTTGTCGATGCGATAAAAGTAATGTGGTTCATTGTTCTAATGAACTTGGAGACTTTAGTGTACGGGATTCCATATGTGGACGGTTGGTAGCTCCATTGGGCCGTGGTAAACCGATAGCACACTAATGTACTCGACATTCACTATATTTAATCGAGGTTTGTAAAGTCTAGTAGTACATTGCCTATAGTGCCACAACGGAAACCGTGAACTATACTACGCTGGATGGTGGATTCCCGTCTGCCGTAGGCTATTGACGCAACGTGTGACCGCGTAATAGTTGGTTGGGCAGCCGTGGTACTAATAGATTTTGCAAGTCATTCTCTCGATATCTGTCTTGGGTTTAGCTCCATGGAGTAGGGTTGTGTTTTGGTGTATTTGATTATATCTTGGATAATATTCCATTTTCTCTATTTATCTTTATCGGTAATATCTTGGATGTTTTTACATTTTCTCTATTTATATTTATCGATAATTCTTATGTTAGTTGTCCATTTCTTATCTTATTTTATCTGTGAGATTGATTTATCTATGTGGTTTTCTTTATTTGTGTTATATCGTGATGTTACGAAACACTAGGATATCTAATATGTACTCTATTTCATTTATTATTCTTGTTATAGTTTTTTTTTGTATTGTATGAACTGTATAGTTGTTAATTGTCATCTTCTTATTGGCCATGTTGTGATGATTTTATGTTGTCTTACCTCTTTATTGTATGTGTCTCTTGTCTGTTTATTTTATGCGGTAAAGAGTTTGAAGAGGAAGAAGAGGAACAGTCTCTTGAGATCGTGTACCCTGAGGAAGAGGAAGGTCAGCAAGCAGACGATCAGTTTTACGATCAAGAACCATCCGATCATCCATATCCTCTGGATTGATTGTGTGGGATGGCGACGCCAGCATTTTTGGGATTCATAGAGCTGGTATTTCATGGAGGTGATCTGGCTTGGCATTTACGAGGAGATCGTGCTTATGTTACATATGCGGGACGTATGGCCGTGATTTTACGTCATCGGTTTGATGGAGAGCCCATTATGACTACGACGTTATTTACGCACTTAGAGTTACCCTTATCCATTAGGCGTTATTGGGGTCTTGAAAACCACGAGCCTAGTGAGATAAGCATCGTATCGACTGCGCGATCCCGTTATCGCCGTGTGTCGAGACATCCGGATATCTATCTCCCAGATGATCATTTTCGGTAGAGAGTGATCCATCGAGGATTAGATAACCATGATGTTTTTTTTTTAGGGCGCGTCGGCGTATGATTTATATATATTAACTCTTTTATTACTTTCTTTCTTGTTTTTTGTTTAAATAGTTGTAGTCTTAGTTGTAAATTATTTGTACAATTTATAACTTAACCATATGTATATTATTAGTGATGATGTTTTTTTTATTTCGTATTTTCGCATTATCTTTTTATTACATATTTACGTCTATCAGGAATTATTTTACAACCCGTAATAATATTTAACAAATGTTCCGCAACTTGGGTAGATTTTATTTCTATTTATTTTATTTTCTTTTATGTGTGACATCCTCAAAAGGGGTGTTACATTAGTTGTATCGAGCCCAGTTAGAGTCTTTTGGGGTTGTGGTTGGGTCTGTTTTTGTTTGTCTTTGTGTGATTCTCTGTGATCTTTGTGATTTATATTCTTTCGGAAATATCTAGAAGGATGTATCTAACTTTGTTTTGTTATGTTTGAAGAAAGAAGATGGCTGGTAGAGGCGGAGGGACGTGCTAACGTAAATCGTGATGAGGACCCGATGTTGGTTCTTCTTGAGGCTATGCGGCGGATGGTGAAGTGATTACTCGAAAAATTTGAGAGCGACCAACACAAAGATGCTACGGTGATGCCCTAAATTTATCTGAATTTAGGCGCCATAATCCGCCACAATTTAGAGGCGAGGTGGATCCGGAGAAAGCGAGTCGGTGGATGCAAGATTTAGAGAGAATCTTTGAGGGGATGAGATGCACGAGATGAAAAGAAAGTAACTTATCTTTGTCTTCATGCTTTGAGAGGAGATGCGAGAACATTGGTGGAGAGGAATCCGCCGAGTGTTGCAAGTGAAGGGACTGAGATTACATAGGAAGTATTTTCTAATACTTTTCTGGATAAATATTTTCCTGCAAGTGCTAGGCATGCCAAGGAAATGGAATTTCTTGGTTTGCGACAGGGGAATATGACGGTGAATGAGTATGCCACAAAATTTGAGAATTTGTCTCAATTCTCAGATTATGCTCAGACACGACAAGATGATGTGTGGAGATGCAGGAAATTTGAATCAGGTTTAAGGGTGGAACTGAAACGAGGAGTGGTATCTTTGAGGATGACTCAGTTTCATGCTTTGGTGGATGCGTGTGCTCGACTTGAGGAGTTGGAGCCATCTAGAGATCAGAGGAATCGGAATTTTGGACCGACAAGGTTCCAGAGAGGTGGAGGTAGTAATGCAAATCGGTTTCAGCGTAAGCCGTATACCAGGCCAACAGGAAGTCAATCTCAACGACCATCTGTTAGTGGAAGTGCAAGTGGTAGTGGAGCTGGACAGAGGGTGGCGTTTACGCCAACATGTTTTAAGTGCGGGAAGAAAGGTCATATTTCTCCCGAGTGTACAGTTAAAGGTACAGTTTGTTTCAATTGTA
Source organism: Ormosia emarginata (assembly GCA_029884605.1). NCBI lineage: Eukaryota > Viridiplantae > Streptophyta > Magnoliopsida > Fabales > Fabaceae > Ormosia > Ormosia emarginata. The sequence continues at coordinate 24,044,302 of JAQQTP010000062.1, read as the reverse complement.
AGCAACACGGGCACATATCAAAGGATTGTCCACAGTAGGAGAGAAAACCATTTGTTCGGTATGTTAAAGCTAATCGGCGAGAAATGCGAAGTACTCAACCGAGATCGGAGGACGAGTGTATACAATGATGGGATCTGAGATTTCTAAGTCGATGATCTTATTCGGGAGAAGGAGACATTGGAGGTAATCTTTTAAGCCGTATTGTATGATTACGGAGCTACACATTCCTTTATTGCATATGATTGTGTAGAAAGGTTGAAGTTGCCTATGTCTTCTCGAATGTTATGTTGAATGTATCTACGCCAACCGCTAAACCCGTAGTTACTTCTAAGATCTGTTTGGATTGTCCTATTGTTGTGAAGGGCCGTTTGTTTTTGGTCGATTTGATTTGTTTGCCTCTCATTGAGATAGATGTAATCTTAGGGATGGATTTGGTTATGTTCTAACCATATCCTCATAGATTGTGCAAAGAAAACTATAGTTTTTCCTAAGGAAGAAGAGTCTGGATTCTTAACCGCTTCTTTGTTAAGGTCAAGTCTTTGTTGAGAAATGGAGCGCGAGGGATATACGGTATTGTCATCTCTAGAAGTTAAGAATGAGAAGGATGTGAATACTATTCCTGTTGTCAACGATTTTCGGATGTTTTCCGAAGATGTACACAGTTTACTGCTTTGAGCGGGAGATCAAGTTCTCAATTGATTTAGTACAGGGAACAGGTCCTATCTCAATGCACCATATCGTATGTCGCCGGTAGAGTTGGAGGAGTTGAAAAAGCAATTGGTGGAAGCTGACAGAGAAAGAATTTGTACGACCTAGCGTTTCCCCATGGGGTGCACCCGATACTTTTGGTCAAGAAGAAGGATGGAACGTCACGACTTTGTGTGGACTATCGGCGGTTGAACAAGGTGACTATCAAGAATAAATATCCGCTTCCAAGAATCGACGATTTGATGGATCAATTGAGAGGAGGCTGTGATATTTTCCAAGATAGATCTGCGATCGGGTTATCACCCGGTTCGTGTAAGAGGGAAGACGTGCCGAAAACTCGCTTTTGAACTCGTTATGGACATTATGAGTATCAAGTAATGCCATTCGGGGTGACAAATGCTCTGCCATATTTATGGATTATATGAACAGGATATTTCGTCCGTATCTAGACAGATTTGTCGTTGTCTTTATCGATGACATTCGATCTATTCTAGATCGAGGAAGAGCATCTTGAACATCGAAAGTTGTTCTTGATTTTGAGGAGAAGCGGTATGTATGCGAAATTGGCTAAGTGTGAGTTCTGGTTGGAAGAAGTTCAATTTCTTGGTCACGTAATTTCTAAAGAAGGTATTGCGGTGGACCCATCGAAAGTGGAGACTGTTTTACGGTGGGAGAGATCTAAGACGATGAAAGTTTGAAGTTTTGTTGGACTTCTTGGTTATTATCGGAGATTTATCGAAGGTTTTCCAAGGTTGTTGGACCACTTACACAATCGACGAGGAAAAGTCAAGCTTTTGAATGGACGGAAGAGCGTGAAGCCGGTTTTCAAGAGTTGAAGAAGAGGTTAACAAGCTGCACCGGTGTTGATCCTACCATCGACGAAATCTTTCGATGTGTATTGTGACGCTTCTTATCAAGGACTAGGATGCGTGTTGATGCAAGATCGGAACGTGGTGGCATATGCTTCTCGACAATTAAAGGTTCATGAAAAGAATTATCCTACGCATGATTTGGAATTGGCTGCGGTAGTTTTTGCTTTGAAGATATGAAGACACTTTCTCTATGGAGCAACGTTCAACATCTTCGGTGATCACAAGAGTTTGAAGTACTTGTACGACCGAAGGAGCTGAATATGAGGCAGCGAAGATGGTTAGAATTTACGAACGATTACGATTTTCGGCTTTTGTACCACCCTGGTAAGGCGAATGTCGTGGCCGATGCCTTGAGCGGGAAGATTATTAGTGTTTACGTGCTAATGATTAAAGAAAAGGAGCTCATTGAGCAGTTTAGAGATGAATGGTCATTTGTTGAGTTGAAACGGGGAAGATCTGTATTAGCATGGTTACTATCTCGAGCGAGTGATGGAAGACATAAAGGAAAAGCAAAATGCCGATAAATTTTTGCAAGGAATAAAGGAGCAAATGAAACGAGGCGAGACACTAGAGTTCAAAGAAGGAACCGATGGAATTACGAGATTTCGGGGTAGAGTCTGTGTTCCTCGTAGCAAGAACGAGAAGATATATTGTGAAACATGCCCATACTAGTCTATTGAGTATGCATCCGGGTATAACAAAGATGTATCAAGACTTGAAAAAGTTATTCGGTGGCATGGAATGAAGGGTGATGTGGTTAGATGCGTGTCAACTTGCCTAGTTTGTCAAAAATCGAAAGTTGAACACCAAAGACCAGTGGGATGTTGCAACCATTATCGATTCTAGAATGGAAATGGACGACATTTCTATGGATTTCGTTCTTGGTTTGCCAAAGACAAGAAGAGGTCATGATGCAATATGGGTTATAGTCGATAGACTTACGAAATCAGCTCATTTCTTACCAATCAATATTAAATATTCATTGGAAAGATTAACCCAGTTGTACATCGACGAGATTGTCAGATTACATGGAGTGCCTATATGTATAGTTTCGACGGAGATCCAAGGTTTACGTCAAGATTTTGGCGAAGTCTGCAAGCAAGCTATGGGAACCAAGTTACGGCGAGTTCGGCGTATCATCCGCATGGTGACGGTCGAGACGAGAGAGAACTATACGATCCTTGGAGGATTTATTGCGGGCTTGTGTTTTGGAACAACGGGGAAGTTGGGATGAATTTTTATCTTTGATAGAATTCACCTACAACAATAGTTTTCACGCAAGCATCGGAATGGCACCTTATGAAGCATTGTATGGAAGACGATGTCGAACGCCGCTATCTTTGGTATCGGGATGGGGAAAGTATGAGTATTGGACCGGAACTTGTACAACGGACTACGGATAAAGTCAAGATGATACAAGAGAAGATGAGGACGGCGCAAAGCGGACAAAGAGTTACGCGGATAAACGAAGACGACCTCTTGAGTTTGAGGAGGGTGAGCATGTGTTTACGAGAGTTACTCCTACGGCGGTGTCGGAAGAGTGATTAAGTCTAAGAAGCTTACTCCTAAATTCATTGGACCATATCGAGTTATCCGACGTATTAGTCTGTAGCATATCGAGTTGCTTTGCCGCCTTTTCTATCCAATTTGCACGACGTGTTTCATGTGTCTCGATTACGGAAGTATATACTAGATCCGACACATGTTATACAGTCGATGACGTGCGATTAAAGGAGAATTTGACTTACGAAACTTTACCTGTCAGGATAGAGGACAGAAAGGTAAAGCGACTTCGAGGAAGATGATCGAGCTAGTGAAAGTCATATGGAATGATATGACGGGTGAAGCTACTTGGGAACTGGAAGATAAAATGAAGGATCAGTATCCTCATTTGTTTGGATGAACATCGAATTTCGAGGACGAAATTTTTATTTGTTGGGGAGAGTTGTAACGCCCCAATTTTTAGAAAATATTCTGAATGTACTGTTTTCTGTTTTTCATGCTTTTGTATGAATGACCGTTGTGTCCCTATTTTTCTGTTCTCGATTTCTGTATGAAAACAATTACGATAATACTGGTTCAAATTTTATTTGATCGTTTTACGTAATTTGTTTCGAGACGGAAAAATAAAAATTTTTCTCGAACTCTTGTATTAATTTTTTTCGAAAGATATACAGACTATATAATCTTCTTTGGATATTTTATTTGAACGTTTTGGATGATTACCTACGTTGTAGGAAAAAATGGGAAAATGACCGTTACGTCCCGAACGTCTTGTTTTATTTGTTTTTGTCTGTTTTTAATTGTTTTCTTCTTGATTTAATGCCTGAAAATACTTGTCTGTAATTTTATATGGACTTTTTGTGTGATTTGCTCGGCGGAAAATAATATTTTCCGGGCTAGGAAAATCTTATTTTATTATTTAGAATTGGGGATCTTACTTAACTTGGGTCTGAATGAGATTAAAAATAATCTTTTAATTTTTAGGATTTAAGCTCACAAATAAAATAATTTTATATTATTATAATATTATTTTATTAGTCGGTATAATTTAGTGACATGATGGACCCGGAAATATTTTGCGGGACCCACAATTAGCGAAACAGTTGGATCGGTAGCTTAATTAATTACCGTAAGCTGTAGAACTTTCCGAACAGTGACTCGGCTAGTGACTCGTGAGCATTTATCTGTTGTGTGACTCAGCATGTGAGTCACTGGGAACCAACCAATGGGAATCAAGCTTGCTCACCAAGGCTTGATCTTGGCCTTTGATTCATCCAATGGCTTGGATGAAGCCAAGCAAGGTGCCCACCTTGCACCTCACTTGAAGTCCACGGCCAAGAGGCCTTAGGAGACCTAAAATCACTTTCTCCTTCATCACTTTTCTCTCTTCTCTCTCATCAAAACCCTAGCCACCATTCTTGTCCATTTTCTTCACCATTTTCGGCCAAGACACTAACTATACCATCCAACCATCCAAAAATTTTTCTAACCAAGTTTCCTTAACCTAAACACTATTCTAAGAACCTTTGTAGTTGGGAGTTTCTTCAAATTCTTCCATCTAGGGCTTGGAAACCAACCTTGAAAGTTTTACCTAGAAGGTGAAATTTCATGCTTTTCTTTTCTCTCTTCTTTTTCAAAGTTCTAAGCCATGATTTTTCCATGGTTTAGCTTCTTTTTCATGGTTAGTAACATGTAGATTTTGTTTGAGATTTCTAGGTATTTTTGGTGGTGAAAACCGTGACCTAGGAGGTGTGAAAGCAAGCCTTTTGTCTTCATTTAAGGTAAGAGGAAGACAATTCTTATCATCTCTTGATGGTGGTAAGAAGATGGAGCCATTTGTGATGTTTGTAGAATCCATAAGGATTCGGTGGTCATGTGTTAATTATGTGTGTATTTGTTAATTTTTGTGGTTGCTAGTAGTTTATGTGGTAATTGTTATTAGCTTTCTTGTTTGATGATTGTAATAATTTTTCATGTCTATTAGCTTTTGAAAGCATGTCTACAAGCTTTAATTTAGGTTGTATGTGTTAGAAAATATTTTTGCATGTGTTAGAAATATAATGCATGTGTTAGAATTGTATGATAAAGTATAGGATGTGAATAACATGTGTAAATTAGCATGAGTGTTCCAAAGAACACATCCAATAGCTCACGGCAATGACAAAGTGTGAGGACCAAAATGTTCTCTTCATTTTTCCTAAAGTACAACTTAATTAATTAGGAGAAATAAGAAGGTTTCAAGTTGTTTTGATCAAAGAAAAGGAATTTAGAAATCAAATGGTAAAGATTTAGTAAATTTTGGGCCAACATGCCTAAAGGATTTATTTGATTTAAAATCATTACTTTATAACATGATTTAATGAACTTAGATAAGATAATACCTTTGACATGATTTAGAAATCAAATGAAAAAGTTTTACAAAATTCGGCCAACATGCCACTATAGGTAATCATGATTTCTAAAACTTGATTCTAAACCTTTTTCAATTAAAAAGAAACAATACAAGTTAAGAAGAAATTTTCTATAATGATTTTTGAAGGGACCAATTGATTAGAAGTAAGTCTAAAGGATTAAAAGTTCATAATTTTATCATTAGAAAGGAAATACAGTAATGTTAAGAAATTTTCTAACATATAGCTCACTTTTGGTTTTGAAGCATGTTAGAGATTTCAAAAAGAATTAAATGAAATGGTTAAAAATTAGGTAAATGGAAATTTTATGGATAAATTAGGAAACCATTATTATGATATTCTAAACAAAATCTTGTCAATTTTTAGTAAAAATGAACCAATAAGATAGCAAAAATATCTAAAAGGCAAGATATGCGGTATGAAAAATTATTCTACGTATTTTAAATGTACTAAATACTATTTCGTTTGTTTAAACAGTAATTTTAAAGGCATTTGAATAAGAAAATGATTTAAAAATCCTACGCGATTGAGAAAACGTATTAAAAATGCTACGCGATTTTAAAAACGAGAAAAATATCTTTACCCGATTTTTAAACGTTTGTAAAAACGACGAGATTTCAAAAACGCGATAAAATTTCTACGCGATTGACCGTTACCATATTTATTTTTCGGCTGTCGGGAAAATGTGAACCCGTCTGAGGCTTTTGAGGTTATTTATTTGTCGGGAAAAAGTGAACCGTCGGGCTTTTTGCCATTGAGGGCATATTTTTATCTTGAGGGCATTTTCGTAATTTCATATATTTGGAATTATGTTTTGTCTTTATACCAATTTTTGGTGTTTTGGTTGACGAGACGAATCACATCGTGTTGTCGATGCGATAAAAGTAATGTGGTTCATTGTTCTAATGAACTTGGAGACTTTAGTGTACGGGATTCCATATGTGACGAGTTGGTAGCTCCATTGGGCCGTGGTAAACCGATAGCACACTAATGTACTCGACATTCACTATATTTAATCGAGGTTTGTAAAGTCTAGTAGTACATTGCCTATAGTGCCACAACGGAAACCGTGAACTATACTACGCTGGATGGTGGATTCCCAGTCTGGTAGGCTATTGACGCAACGTGTGACCGCCAGCGTAATAGTTGGTTGGGCAGCCGTGGTACTAATAGATTTTGCAAGTCATTCTCTCGATATCTGTTTGGGTTTAGCTCCATGGAGTAGGGTTGTGTTTTGGTGTATTTGATTATATCTTGGATAATATTCCATTTTCTCTATTTATCTTTATCGGTAATATCTTGGATGTTTTTACATTTTCTCTATTTATATTTATCGATAATTCTTATGTTAGTTGTCCATTTCTTATCTTATTTTATCTGTGAGATTGATTTATCTATGTGGTTTTCTTTATTTGTGTTATATACGTGATGTTCGAAACACTAGGATATCTAATATGTACTCTATTTCATTTATTATTCTTGTTATAGTTTTTTTTTTGTATTGTATGAACGTATAGTTGTTAATTGTCATCTTCTTATTGGCCATGTTGTGATGATTTTATGTTGTCTTACCTCTTTATTGTATGTGTCTCTTGTCTGTTTATTTTATGCGGTAAAGAGTTTGAAGAGGAAGAAGAGGAACAGTCTCTTGAGATCGTGTACCCTGAGGAAGAGGAAGGTCAGCAAGCGGACGATCGGTTTACGATCAAGAACCATCCGATCATCCATATCCTCTGGATTGATTGTGTGGGATAGCGACGCCTTGACATTTTTGGGATTCATAGAGCTGGTATTTCATGGAGGTGATCGGCTTGGCATTTACGAGGAGATCGTGCTTACATTACATATGCGGGACGTATGGCCGTGATTTTACGTCATCGGTTTGATGGAGAGCCCATTATGACTACGACGTTATTTACGCACTTAGAGTTACCCTTATCCATTAGGCGTTATTGGGGTCTTTGAAAACCCCGAGCCTAGTGAGATAAGCATCGTATCATTGCCGCGATCCCGTTATCGCCGTGTGTCGAGACATCAGGGATATCTATCTCCCGATGATCATTTTCGGTAGAGAGTGATCCATCGAGGATTAGATAACCATGATGTTTTTTTTTTTTGCGTCGGATATGTATATTAACTCTTTTATTGCTTTCTTTCTTGTTTTTGTTTAAATAGTTGTAGTCTTAGTTGTAAATTATTTGTACAATTTATAACTTAACCATATGTATATTATTAGTGATGATGTTTTTTTTATTTCGTATTTTCGCATTATCTTTTTATTACATATTTAAATATCGGGAATTATTTTACAACCCGTAATAATATTTAACAAATGTTCCGCAACTTGGGTAGATTTTATTTCTATTTATTTTATTTTCTTTTATGTGTGACATCCTTAAAAGGGGTGTTACACTTGACTTGGAGCAATTGTGGGATGAGTGACCTCCTGGGAAGTTTCCCAGGAGGCGTGTGAGTGAGGACAAAACACGCTAAAAAGACCGTGTTGGTTTGTGAAGACGCTCATCAATCCTACAAGTAGCCCTGGGGCGTTACAGATGGTATCAGAGCCGGGACCTATCCCAGTACGGTGTAGTTCGGGGATGAACTAAGCGGAAGTTGGTGGGCATGTGCCTTCCTGAGGCCGACGAGGGCGGGAAGTAGTCACCGGTGCTAAGAGAAAGCATCAATGAACGGCTCTTGGCAGTCTTCTAGGTGAAGGGTCCCATGAATGAACTGAATACGCACTAGAATGAGAGGGATTCAGAGACTGTGCATGTATGAGATTGCATAGTTAAGGATGACTTAAAGGAATTGATTAGGCATAACCATATCAACAAGTTGCAACTTCTTTTCGGGAGCCTAGAACATAAGAACTCCATGGTTAAGCATGCTTGACCTGGAGCAATTGTAGGATAGGTGACCTCCTGGGAAGTTTCCTATGATGTGTGTGAGTGAGGACAAAACATGCTAAAAAAACCCGTGTTGGTTTGTGGAGACACTCATCAATCTTGCAGGTAGTCTAGGGGCGTTACAATGACTTCAACATGGACCAAATAGAGTTCCTCCACATAGAGATCATGAGATTTTCATGAAAGACAAAAGTGCTGAAGTAGATATTTTAGTGATCCTAATGAAAGAAGAGAGGTAACAAGAGAGTTTTCTAAGTTCTCTGGAGAGCTAGAAGAATTCGGCCTTCAAGATTCTTTAGCGGATAGAGCTCTTTTAGAGTCAAAAGAGTGGTGGATAACTTATGGTTCTGGAGCCTCATTACTCTAAGGCATTGCCTTGAAACTTCTTGGACAATCGAGCTCATCATCATGTTGTGAACAGAATTGGAGCACCTACTCTTTCATTCACTCCATGAAGAGAAAAAAGATTAATCCTGAAAGGGATGAAGATTTAGTATATGTACATACAAATCTTCGTCTTTTGTCTAGGAAAAGCGAAAAGTATAATAATGGAGAAAGCAAAATGTGGAATCTCGCTGGAGATGAATGGGTGTCGTTTGATGGTACTGAAAGCCTTGAAGTTGCATCCTTATCACTTGATGAACTGGAGTTAGAGAAGCAGTTATTATCTATGGATAATGAATAGTTTAATTTTCAACAATGACTTTAGTATTTGATGAAATTATATTTATTTTGTACTATGAATTTTTTTTATGATTTATCTGCTGATACTTAATACTTTGAGTTACTTAAAATGACATGTTTTATGATTTCTTATATATATGTTATGTTGTATTTTATCATACCCGTATCCTATTTTTTAAGAAATTGTTGTATTCTCATACCATACCCATATCATACCGGATATGCATACCCATATTCGTTCATCATTGCCATCAAGTCTATAAAGCACAATCTACTTTCTATGAATAATATGACCAAAGATGTTCTTGTTCCAAGATTTTATGGCATCAGTAAAATTAGAAACATTCTCTTGCCAACTAGAACTTTGTTTCCAATTTTCTTTCACCACTTGGCTAAACCCATCATGAGTAAGCCAAGCTGCAAAGAAATGAAATGGCCCATTCCCACGGTTCACCATATTCCCAGGCTAAAATTGCACCCAAGGAGGCACGTGATCAAACTTAAACTTAGGCAGATGAAAAACAGAAGCATGTTGAAAACGAAGCCTCCAATCTTCATTAACAACTGTTCTATCCAACCTCTCTCTAAGATTCCCCATAAACCAAGTGAACGGTGAACCTTTAAAGCCAATATCTGAAAGGTTACAGTCTTGTAAACAATACTGGAAATCAAGGCAACCTCGATTAAGACCATCAAACTCCACCACTCTTTTCAGAACTTAACAGAAAAGAGTTGAAGTCACCTATAACTCCCCATGGACCAGTGACCGAGCTAGCAAGACTCCTTAAACCATCCCAAAGTAAACAACGAGAAGTTGGCTAAGGGGCTACAATAACTACAGTAAGCAACAAAGGATCCTCCCTCTATCATTGCACAAAGAGATGAACATTCTATGACAATCTTCATCTAGAATCTTCACCTGCCAATTACCAGTGTCCTAAAGACACCAGATCCTACCAGAATGCCCCTAAGCATCACTGATATACGACCCTCCTAACTGATCTTTCAATTATCTCCATATCTTGAGTGTCATATGTTTGATCTAATTGGACTTCATATGTGTTTAATTATTAACTTTTAGCTAAGTTTCTGGATATGAAGTTTAATCAGATTTTTATTGTGAAACTTTGCTTAAGTATGTTTATAAGCACTCATAATTGCATTGTGTTTTTTAGGAGATCAATATCACCCCTAGAAGCAAAGAAAAAAGGTTGAATTTGAAGAAAGTGAGTGACACGACCCGTGTCATCTAACATGGGGTGGGCCGTGTCCTTTTCTGGATCTTCAACATGGACCTGACCAACAACACGGCCCATGTCATATGACACGAGTTAGGCCGTGTACGTCTCTGTCTTCATAAGAGGATCCAGTTTTGAGCATTGACCATAAACACGGCCTGTGTCATATGACACGGGGTGGGCCGTATTTCCCTCTGACTTGCACTTTATTTGAATTTGTGTTACTAGAACCTAACACGGGGTAGGCCGTGTCATACGACACGGCCCGTGTAACATCCCGAAAAATATCTGTTTAAGTATAAATGATCATTTTATATTATTCTTGATTTTTAGGAATTTTTCTGGAATTTTTCGGAAACGATGAATATTTTAACATATTCCTCGTTTTGCACGAATATTGAGCGGAGTCAGGAAAATGACTGTAATGCTTCAAAAATTAGAAAATTATATGACGAGTAGTCGTTTTATAATATTTGCAATTTTTGAGAATTTTTTGGGAATTTTCCGGAAACGTCGAATATTTTAGTATATTTCTCATTTTGCGTGCGCACTGAATAGAACCGGAGAAACGCGATATTTTCTCCGCGAACCTTGGACTATGGACATGTCGACGGGGGATCTTACTAAATCCGAGACTTGACATAGTTTACGAGGTTTCACAATTTTTGAAAAATTTTAACAGATAAAACAAACTAATACTGCGAAAAATTTATCTGTCAGATTAATTAAATACTGACTTCTGTCAACTGTAACTATTATCCATTGGATAATAGTGTGTAATAAAAATCCTATCACATTATCCCAATACAATCTACTTTATGTCTAATCCATTCACTTTAATTCAAATTTAATGTTAAATAATCAAAGCTTCTTTGAGAAGCTTTGACCAAACAATGACCAAATGACCCTTGGCTTCCAAGAGAAGCCAACACTCTCCCTCTCTCCTCTCTCTATGCACGGCTGGAGCAGCCCATGCAAGGGGGAAAATTGCATTTCATTAATTTAATTTACTACACTTTAATTCATAATTTCTCAAAACACTTTCTCTCTCTACCCTTTCTTCTTCTTTCTCCATTTTTCTTCTCCTTCTTCTCTCCTCTCCAAGGCTACGGCCAGCCCTCCCTCTCCCCACTCAACCTTCACAAAAATTTTAACCAAGCACATTTTCTTAATCCTCTCATCATTCTAAACATCTTTTCTTCTTGGAGTTTCTTGAAAATCCATCATCTTCAACACTTTCTCCAAGCTTCAAGTCTTGAGCTTTTTGGGTAAGTTTCAAGACCTCTCTTCCTTTCTCTTCATTTTCGTGGTTATGGTCTCCTTGGTGACCATCCATGCTTCATTTTTCAAGCATTGGTATTGATTTAACAAAGTTGAAAATTTCTAGGGCTTGGTGGAGCTCGAAATCCGAAAATCTACAAGAAGATTCCTTGGTGTTTCTTTTGTTCTCTTCATTTAGGTAAGAGGAAGACACTCCTCCTCAACCTCTCTTAGCATCTAGGAACTTTGATTTTGCCATTTGTGGAAAAACCCTAATGAGGGTTATTCTTTAATTTCGTAATTAGTATGCTTGTGTGTTGATTTTATTTTGTTTATGCTATTGGATTGGTTTGTTGTATTTAATGGTATATTGGATTGGATTTTGTGATTGAAAATGGAAGAAAAATATTTGAGAACCCTTCTTGGAGGGCCACGGTTTTAGGCTAGAATTTAGGTAAATTTGTGATTAAATTGTAACTAGCATAAGACTTAAATTGATCAATGGATAAAATGGAATTGAATGGAAGAAAAATTTGGAATGGAAATTCCTAGGGAGGCTACAGTTTTAGGCCAAGAAATTAGGATTCTTGGTGAGCTAATTTAACAAGTGAGCAATTAAATGAATTAAGAGAATGACATGTAATGTGATGACTTGAAAAGATTTGGAAATGAAACCCTTGTGAGGCCACGACCTCTAAGGCCTTTTGGGGCATAATGTTGTGACTTTGGTAACTTGGAAGCATGAGCAATTAGGTAATTAGAAACCTATGTAATGAGTTGGATAATAAATAAATCGGAAGAATTTAACATAATTAAAGATTATGTAAATTTTAAAGGACTAAGAATGTGATTGTCATAAAACTTAAGGTACTTCCAAGTGAGTGAAGAACAAGAGAGTGTGAGGTCTAAGAGCTTAAATAATTTACAAGTTAGAAATTAAATTACCTTGGGAGATTTAATTAATTGTGCAAATTGGATTGGATATGAACCTTAAAAAGGGAAACAAATTCTAAGATAGAATTCATAATGGACCTAAAAATGCACCAATTGATTTGATCCCTATGTCGTAAAGTTATGGGTCCATGTGATTGATTTAATCCTTATGTTGTAAAGTTATGGGTCCATGTGAGTGACCATTTGTATATTGATGCTTATATTGGCCATTGTGGCATATTATGGAATTGTATGAGATTGTGAATCATACATGTTCATGCATAGAGTCTTATGCATTGTGAATGTCCTTGTGGACTATTGTAAGGCCAAGTTGCCTAGGAGATTGAACACACTTTTGTGCGGGTGCGAGTAGACTAGTGTGGGTCTTGTTATGACCTTGGGGACGTCGGGGTGCGGGTCCTTCACAATGGGTAGTTGGTAGCTCCTCTGCCCGTGGGGCAAACTGATGCAAATGCACTGACGATCTGGACTTGACACTGTCCTATATCGTGATCGAGCGCGGACTGTCTGTACAATGCCTGTTGTGCACGTGAAAATTATTGATGAATAGCACTTTGGCCGCGACAGCCGAGTTACAGACACGTCTCCTGATCTTTCTCTCCGACTGTTTGAGTCTAGCTCCATAGAGTAGGAATTCATGAAAGCATGCATGTGTATCATGATATATTCTGTCATTATAAATCATTATTTTCCATAACTATGACTTGTTTGATCATTACTGCAATGAATGTCTGCCTGAAACTGCTTATCTAATTACTGTTGAATTTACTGTTTATTATTTGGACATACTGTTCTTGAATTGCTACTTGGGCGCGTTGTGCCGTTTTGTTTCTAGCTGCTATAATTAGTAATGATGGTAGGATGTCTTACCTCTTCCTTGTATCTCCATTACTTGCTGTATGTGCATGTACTGTGTTGATTGAAGACGACGGTAAGGAGACGGAAGATCCCAAGTTTCCTGGCTTCTGGCCTGAACAAGATTAGTTTCTACTGAGGCGATGGCGGCACGCATGCGCGGATTTCTAGGTGATGTGTGTCTGACCTTCCTCGGAGGGCCAGAGTGCTGGCATGTCAACTTGAGTTCTGATCGTTGCATCTACATGGGTGACGTGTCGATTGCTTTGGCCTGGAGACGTCATGAGGCGCCAATTCTTACCTGCCACCTCAGCCTACATCTGGAGTTTTATCTGCCCATTAGGGAGATGTGGGGTGACCGTTATTACACCCCACAGGAGGATTCTTTTGACTCTACTGCTCGGGCTCCTGCCCGGGGTTCCGTGGTTCCCATGGAGGTTTCCTCTGAAGAGGAGGATCCTGCTGAGGACCCGGATACGGTCCCTCCTCATCTGAGGGACTGATTTTACTGGTAGCTACTGATGGCTACCGGTATTTTATTTTGGGAGCCTGATGTATTATTTTTGGTGGGCTGTATATTTTGATATCTCTGGGGTATATTTGTATAATCCTTTGGGGCAGGTATAGTTTTGCTTTTTGGATATTTCAAGCTTGTATCTGAGTATAATTGATGTCAGCACATTATATATATACCTATATGCATGTTATTCAGATGTGAATTTTGTCTACTATTTTATTCTTTACCATCATTTATATTCCGCATTGTTAAAATGATTATAAAAAAAAATATACTGCTATTTTTGCTCACGTACTTAAGCATCGAACAAGTTAAACTTAAACTAATGAACCAGGTCTTGATTTGTTAAAACTTTACTTTTTCGCATTTTCTTTTATTTGACAATGTGACGTACCCTCCCAAAAAGGGGTGTTACAGCCCGTGTCGTCGCATCAGAACGTTAGATACGAATTCTAATGATGTGTTAGGTATCCAAAGTTATAAATAGGGTTGCCTGGGGCTTCAAAAGGGAGTCTGGACTGGAGAACCGTTAAGGGACTAAGGAGAAGACTAAGAACAAGGGAGAAGGAGATTAGATCAAAGATTGGAGTCTCGGGTTTGAGCAATCGGAGATCAATCATTCCTAACCTTTGGAAACTAGTTTGATCTTTAGTTTTCTTCTGCACTTCTATTCTTGACAATGTTTTTCTTCTGTTATTCTTTTGGTTTTGAATTTGCCATGTGTGGCCCGTTTTCTTATATGGTTAAGGGAACATAAAACCCTAGTTTTGATTATGTGATTCTTGCATATTTCTTTATATCAATACAATTGTGTTTTTATTCATATGTTTTTGTTCTTAATTTGGTGTAAATGTTTTTATATTCTTTTCCAATTTCAAAAGTGGTAAAACTAGGATTGCTATGCGCGGTTGCGGTGGTAGAACTAGTGAGACATATGATCTAAGTAATTTAATCCTGATGTGTGATTGGATCTTAGTGTGATTGATTTTCTAAATCTTAATGCAATCAATAGGTAGGTGTAAGAGCAGTTGCTTTACAAATAACTATTGATTAGGGATTAATTTGAGCGGTTGCTGAATTAATCAAAACTTAAGGAAAACAGGAAATTAATCTCACAATCACATAAAAAATAATTGATCATGTTGGTATAAAGGATATGTGGGCTAACATAATCATATAAATCTAGTGGTAGATTCCATCTCTTAACTATTGTCTTTTAATTGATTTTCCAAATCATATTTATTGTTTTTGTTTTGGATTCAATTTCTGTTTTTAATTTTAACAAACAAAACCCCCGTTTTATTGTTTACTATTTTTGAGTGTTTAAATTAGGATTCAAATTATAGTGTTAATTAAATTAGTTCTCTGTAGATCGACCCTTGCTAACTACAACTGGTTGCAAGATTTTTATTTTTGGTGGAACTTGACAACTGATTTTCATTCTAAATTTTAATCACAATCCACACCACACCAAATTTTGGCGTCGTTGCCGGGGAACTAATTGTTCAATTGCGCTATTAGTTTGTTTCCTATTTTTTACTCTGTTTTTGTTTCAGTTTTTAATTCTTTTCTTCCTCCTTTCTGACTATTTTGCAGGTGTTCATGTCCAGTGGTGACGTAAACAAGCAATTGAGGAATCTAAGGCATTATTTTGAACAAGTCAGCTCACAGTTTCCTCTTCAATTCACACCTGCTGACGTCGAAGCTGCCTGCCACATAGATCTATCAAATTCTGAGATATCTGAGGAGACACCTGAAGAAGTGGTGATAGCAGAATCTACTCTCAAGACATTGTAACGCACCAATTTTTAGAAAATATTTTGAATGTATTGTTTGCTGTTTTTCATGCTTTTGTGTGAATGACCGCTGTGTCCCTATTTTACTGTTCTCGATTTTTGTATGAAAACAATTACGATAATACAGGCTCAAATTTTATTTGATCGTTTTACGTAATTTGCTTCGAGACGGTAAAATAAATTTTTTTCTGAGCTACTGTTTTAATTTTTCTGAAAGATATACAACTATATAATACTGCTGGATATTTTATTTGAACGTTTTGGACGATTAGCTACGTTGTGGAAA
Organism: Ormosia emarginata; assembly: GCA_029884605.1. Lineage (NCBI taxonomy): Eukaryota > Viridiplantae > Streptophyta > Magnoliopsida > Fabales > Fabaceae > Ormosia > Ormosia emarginata. The sequence continues at coordinate 24,028,309 of JAQQTP010000062.1, read as the reverse complement.
AAAATGAGAAAATGACCGTTACGTCCCGAACGTCTTGTTTTATTTTTTTTCTGTTTTTAATTGTTTTCTTCTTGATTTAATGTCCGATAATACTGTCCTGTGATTTTATATGGACTTTTTGTGTGATTTGCTCCGAGGCAGAAAATAATATTTTTCCTGGCCGGAAAATCTTATTTTATTATTTAGAATTGGGGATCTTACTTAACCCGATTGAATGAGACTAAAAATAATCTTTTAATTTTTAGGATTTAATCACAAATAAAATAATTTTATATTATTATATTATTATTTTATTAGTCGGATAATTTAGTGACAGATGGACCCGAAAATATTTTGCGGGACCCACAATTAGCGAACAGTTAGATCGGTAGCTTAATTAATCACCGTTAGCGGTAGAACTTTCCGAAACAGTGACTCAACTGAGTGACTTAGCAGAAAATTAAATGCACTGGGTGATTAGGCTTGTGAGTCACCATGAGCCAACCAATAGGAATCAAGCTTGTTCACCAAGGCTTGATCTTGACCATTGATTCATCCAAAGGCTTGGATGAAGCCAAGCAAAGGTCCACCTTGCAAGCCCACTTGAGTGCTACGGCCAAGGGCTTTGGAAGACCATTCTCCACTTTGATTTTCATGCATTTCTCTCTTCTCTCTCTTCCAAAGAAAACCTAGCCACCATTGTTGTTCATTTCTCCTACCATTCGGCCAAGAGCTATACTTGACCATCCAACCATCCAAAAATTTTTCTAACCAAGTTTTCTTAACCTAAACACTATTCTAAGAACCTTTCTAGTTGGGAGTTTCTTCAAAATCTTCCATTTAGGGCTTGGAAACCAACCTTGAAAATTTTACCTAGAAGGTGAAATATCATGTTTATCCTTTCTCTCTTCTTTTTCAAAGTTCTAAGCCATGATTTCTCCATGGTTTAGCTTCTTTTTCATGGTTAGTAACATGTAAATTTTGTTTGAGATTTCTAGGTATTTTTGAAGGTGAAAACCGAACCCTAGGAGGTGTGAAAGCATATCATTTGTCTTCATTTAAGGTAAGAGGAAGACAATTCTTATCATCCCTTGGTGGTGGTAAGAAGATGGAATGTTTGTAGAATCCATAAGGATTCGGTGGTGGTGTGTTTGTTGATGTGTATTTGTTAATTTTTGTAGTTGCTAGTAGTTTATGTGATGTATGTTAGTAGCTTTCTTGTTTGATGATTGTAATAATTTTGCATGTCTATTAGCTTTTGAATGCATGTCTATAAGCTTTAATTTAGGTTTTATGTGTTAGAAATATTTTGCATATGTTAGAAATATAATGCATGTGTTAGAATTGTATGATAAGGTATAGGATGTGAATAACATGTGTAAATTTGCATGAGTGTTCCAAAGAACACATTCACTAGTTCACGGCAATGACTAAGTTAGAGGACCAAAATGTTCTCTTGATTTTTCCTAAAGTGTAACTTAATTAACCTAGGAGAATCAAGAAAGTTTCAAATTGATTTGATCAAAGAAAATGCATTTAGAAATCAAATGGTAAAGACTTAGTATTTTGGGCCAACATGCCTAAAGGAGTAATTTAACTCCTACTAACTATTTTCTAATATGATTTAATGAACTTAGACAATATAATACATTTGATATGATTTGAAAGGTGAAAGATATTTTAGAAATCAAATGAAAGGGTTTTACGAAATTTGGCCAACATGCCACTATAGGTAATCATGATTTCTAAAACTTGATTCCAAACCTTTTTCAATTAAAAAGAGACAATACAAGTTAAAAAGAAATTTTCTATAATGATTTTTGAAGAAACAAGTTGATTAGAAGTAAGTTTAAAGGGTTAAAATTCATAATTTTATCATTAGGAAGGAAATACAGTAATGTTGAGAAATTTTCTAACATATAGCTCACTTTAGGTTTTGAAGCATGTTAGAAAATTTTCAAAAAGAAATTAAAATGATATGGTTAAAAATTAGGTAAATAGAAAATTTTATGGAAAATTTAGGAAACCATTATTATGAGTTTATAAACAAAATGCTGTCAATTTTTAGTAAAAATGAACCTATAAGATAGTAGAAATATCCAAAAGACAGTATACGGTATGAAAAATTATTGTACGTAATTTAAATGTACTAAATATTATTTCCGTTTGTTTAAACAGTAATTTTAAAGGCATTCGAATAAGAAAATGATTTAAAAATTCTACGCGATTGAGAAAACGTATTAAAAATGCTACGCGATTTTAAAAACAGAAAAATATCTTTACGCGATTTAAAAACATTTGTAAAAAAAATGACGGAATTATGAAAACGCGATAAAATTTCTACGCGATTGACCGCTACCGTATTTATTTTATCTTTGTCGGAAAATGTGAACCGTACGCATGATTATTTTTGAGAATCTTTCATTGTCGGGAAAATGTGAACCCGTCATGATTATTTTTGAGGATCTTTCGGTTGTCGGGAAAATGTGAACCCGTCTGTGCTTTTGAGACTATATCTGCTGTCGGGAAAATGAGAACCCGTATAGGCTTTCTATTTATCTGTTATGTGTGCCAAATTTTTGGTGGATTAGTTGACGAGACGAATCACATCGTATTGTCGATGCGATAAACGTAGTGTGGTTCATTGTTCTAATGAACTTGGAGACTTTAGTGTACGGGATCCCACATGTGGATAGTTGGTAGCTCCGCTGGGCCGTGGTAAACCAATAGCACACTATGGTACTCGACACGCACTATATTTAATCGAGATTTGTGAAATCTAGTAGTACATTTGCCTGTAGTGCCACAACGTGAGACCGTGAACTACACCACGCCCGGATGATGGATTCTCGTGTCGTGGGGCTATAGACGCAACGTGTGACAAATAAGCAATAGTTGGTGGGGCAGCCGTGGTACTAATAGATTTTACGAATCATTCTGCTCTCTGATACTTGTGTTTTCTTTAGCTCCATGAAGTAGGGTTTTGTCATATTGTTTATTTATCTCTATGTCTATTTATTTCCATCTTATCTATTTATTGTTTATCTCGTATTTTATTTGTTTATTTTATCCGGTTCTTGTTACTATATTTGGTTATTATATCTTATCTGTTTATTCTTATCTTTCTTATTTTATCTGTGATGTTTGTTTATTTTATCTGATTCTTGTTACTATATTTAGTTATTATATCTTATCTGTTTATTCTTATCTTTCTTATTTTATCTCGTGATGTTTTATCTGTGATGTGATATATTGTTATGATATCTAAATCTTACTCTAATATGTTATTCTTTCTGTTATAGTATTTTGTATTGCATGAACTGTATATATGTTGTTTGTCGTCTTCTTATTGGCCATGTTGTGATGATTTTATGTTGTCTTACCTCTTTGTTATATGTATTTTCTGTTTATTTATTTTACGCGGTAAAGACTTCGAGGAAGAGGATCAGCCTATTGAGATCTTGTACCCCGAGGAGGAGGAAGATCAGCAAGCGGACGATCAGTTTGACGATCAAGAACCATCCGATCATCCATATCCCTTGGATTGATTGTGAGGGATGGCAGCTCCAGGATTTTTGGGGTTCGTAGAGCTGGTATTTCATGGGAGTTCTCTGGCTTGGCATTTACGAGGCGATCGTGATTCTGTGACGTATGCAGGACGTGTGACCGTGATTCTACGTCAACGTTTTGATGGAGAGCCGTCGTCATGACTACAACACTTTTTCTCGCATTTAGAGTTACCCTTATCCATTAGGCGTCACTGGGGTGCTTGAAAACCCCGAGCCTAGTGAGATAAGCATCGTATCGACCGCGCGATCCCGTTATCCCCGTTTGTCGAGACATCCGGATATCTATCTCCTGATGATCATTTTCATGCTGAGAGTGATCCATCAGAGGATTAGATAACCGTGATGTTTTTTTTTTGGGCGCGTCAGCGTATGTCTGTATATATTAACTCTTTTATTGCTTTCTTTACTGTTTTTGTTTAAATATTTGTAGTCTTAGTTGTGAATTACTTGTACAGCTTATAACTTAAATCATATGTATATTATTAGTGGTGATGTTTTTTTTATTTCGGATTTCCGCATGATTTTTTTTATATCATATTTCTGTTTATCAGGAATTATTTTACAACCCGTAATAGTATGTAATAAACGTTTCACAACTTGGGTAGACCTTATTTCTATTTCTTTTATTTTCTTTTATGTGTGACATCCTCCAAAGGGGGGTTACAGACATTGGGTGCTCCAAACGTAGATCAACAACCTCTATGCATAGAAATTCCAATAAATGAGGAGGCATTTGAGTTGAAGTTTGGTTTGATTCATCTTTTGCCATCTTTCAATGGATTAGTCGAAGAGGACCCCAACAAGCACTTGAAGGAGATCCATGTTGTAACACCCCAAATTTCCGTATCTCTTAAACAGTAATTTTGACAGTTAACAGAATTTTGCTGTTTAGTAATTTCTGTGCACTGTAAAATTATTTTGATTATTCCGTCAGTGTATTTGATCGTTTTGAGTGATTTACTCCGTGTCAGGAAAATAAAAATTTTAGGGCCGGAGAAAACTTTACGTAATTTAATTTTTACCGTTAGGTAATTATTTTACGTAATCTGATTTGATGTTTGTGTGTTTTCTAATATTTGTGATTTTTGTGGATGATTATGAATTTTTTTACTGTTTGTGGGCCCAGGGGGTGTATGTGGGCCCAGGTGGCCATACGTGGGCCCAGGTGGGTCCCGCAAAGTAAAAATTTTTCTACGCATAGAAAAATTTGTACTGTTTAGACGGAGACAGGGGATCTTACTAAACCTGAATCCGGAGACAGTTTTAGAAAATTTTATTGCACTGTGTTTTGTACTGTATTTATTTATCGGGCGATAAAAATACAGTAAATATATTTTTTCGTGGGGTTTTAGCAGATAAAAATAGAAATTATATTGTTTAAGTCAACATTGGTGGTTTGGATATCCACCATTGATTTAATTAATGATGGAGACTTGATCTTGATTTAATCAACGGTGTAGGATAAGTTTAATAAAATGGCTATGACCATTTATAACCATTGGATTTGGATTTAATCAATGGTAGAGATTTGGTCTTGTAAAGTGACAAAGACCATTTATAACCATTGGATTTAGAAGTGATCAAGGGTGGAAAATTGGTCTTGTAAAGTAACAAGGACCATTTATGACCATTTGATTAAGATTTAATCAATGGTGAATATTTAGTCTTAAAAATTGATAAAGACTAATTATGACCCTTGGATTAAAAGTTTGAAGGAGCAATCTTGACCCTTAATTTTGGAGACACATCTAATGGCTTAGATTTAAAGGAGAAAGATCCAATGGCCTAGATTAAGTCTTCTAAAATCAAAAGTCTACCTAAATCCTAACCATTGAATTAATCAATGGCTAGAAATGCTCCAAATGGTGGCTAATTATTATGGTCATTAATTAAATGCACAAGGAGAAGCATGCATGGAAGGGGATAGTTTTGGATTGTTTAGGAGACAAAGAAACAAAACTTTATGACCATTATTACTTGTCATGGTCAATATTACATCATTCTTGACCATTATTGCTTTGTTTGCTTCCTTAGGAGAATGCTTGGAGGGGGGGCACGGTTTTGAGAGGCCTTAAGGCCATAGAAAAAGTTTGAAGACCATTATTGCCATCCTTGGTCATCATTAAACATTTTCAGGAAGCTAAGTTACCAAGTTTTCTCTCCATTTCTCTTCTCCAAGCAAGTTTCGGTCAAGCACCTTAGAACCATCATCCAAATTTCTATCATTTCATCCAACTTGATTTTCTAAACCTAAACACCATTCTAAGAACATCTCTAGTTATGAGTTTTTCCAAAATCATTCATCTTGAGCTTCAAATCCAAGCTTCAAGTTTCTATCAAAAATCAAAAATTCCATCTTTGTGTTTCAAGAGAAACCATTCGGTCAAGACACTCAAAACCACCATCCAATCTCTTTTAATTTCATCCAACCATAGATCTTGAATTTACATGATGTTCTAAGCAACTTTCATGTTAGAGATTTTCTCTAAATCATTCATCTTCATGGACTTTCTTCAAGATCAAAGTTATTGGGTTTTTGAGGTGAAGTGTAAGGAAACTTCATTTCTTCTTTCTTTTTCATGATCTAAACCATGTTTGATCCATGGTTCCTCTTAATCAAGCTTAGTATACTAATTTTTATGTATTTTATTTTGTATTTGAGAAGCCCTTGGTGATGAAGGACTTGGAAAAAGAAGCAAAATAAGGAGTTTTTGAGGATCTTCAAGAGGTAAGAGGGAGATCCATCTCACTAACCAAGCATGGTGGTGAGAGATGGTCTTATATTTGATGGGTGTTGAATCCATGTGAGGATTCATATCCATAGTCATGTAATAATTTATATGTGTTTATGAGCTTTGATTAATTGTATATGCTTAATATGCTTTGCATGAGTTTATGATTTTGATGGTATGCTTATACTATGCATGATGATAATATAACATGCTTTTAATATATATATATTATGTATGTATGTGTATGCCATGATTTGATGATGGAAAAAAAATTAATTTTAGTCCCAATGGCCAAGGAAGAGCTACGGTTTTGATGCCCTTGATTAGGGTTCATGTTGAAATTTTTCAAGAACAAGGGAATTAATTTTTGATCCCTAGAACATGATGAATTTCGGTTAAGACACCTCAAGATAGGTGTTCACAAAATTAATATTTTCTTGAATGATGAAAATGGATGTTTAGAAAAAGCAAGGAAAATAAATAAAGAGTTTATTTTTCGAAGAGTACATGAACACGGTTTTAGAAGGATTTTTATTGATTTATTTTGTGTAAAAAGTTTCTAGGTGTTTTACTAAACATGAGATTTAAATGAAAATAGCAATGATGATTTTAAGGATTTGCAAAGAAAGTGAAAAAGAATTTGTAAAGAAAGTGAAAATGGATTTGCAAAGAAAGTGAAAAAATGGAAATGAACAAATGATTTGATTTTCAAAGACTATGAGTCTTACGTTTTTGTAAAGGATTTTTAATGGTTTTGTTTGTGAAAAACCATATCAATTTAGAAGGAAAAATATTTGATGGTTTCAAAAGTCATGTCCATATTTTTGAAGGCTTGTAATGCCTTAATTTTTATGAACAAAGTGATTTTCAAAGTGAAAACGTAACTTGATTTAATACAAAGAATTTGGAAAGGGAATCAGAGTGTTTTATCACTTGAGAGAATAGAAATTTTTGTAACGGAAAACAAAGAGGGGTTGAAAACGTTTGAACTTCAATTTATTTTGAAGAAGGTTGTGTTTAGAAATGATTTGGGAAAAATGAAGAATATAATGGTATTTTGAAAATTTACTAACGTATAACTTATTTTCGAGTTTTGAAATACGTTAGAAAATGTTAAGTTTTGAAACGTTGATTTATATCAATGGAAAAGTGATTTTTGTGGATTATATTTTGGAAAAAGATTTTCTTGAGTAAGAAAATGTGAAAAAATGAAATACAAAGTTATATTATTTTGAGAAAAGTTGAAAGGAATTTTTTATGGTTAAGAAATATTTTCTCGTAATAAAATTGTGATAAAAAATGTTTTACATATCTTAAAAATGATTTGAAATACAGTAAAATATTTCTACGTGATTTGAAAAATGTTTAAATATTTCTACGCGATTTGGAAAGTGTTTAAATATTTTACGAGACTGAAATATTGTTGAAAAATCACTACGTGATTTGAATAGTGATAGAATATTTTTACGTGATTGTGAAAATGACAGAAAATCGTTATGTGATTTGGAAAGTGTTTTAAATATTTTGAGAATAATGGAAAATGATTTACGCGACTTAAAAGAATGATTTTTAAGTTACGTGATTTTGAAATAGTGGAAAAATATTATGCGATTTGAGAAACGTATATTTTTACGTGATTGAGAAAAATGTTGAAAAATTAGTACGTGGTTTAAAAGTGTAACTGAAGAGTTGCGGTATTTTGAAAACATAATAAAAACATTTTGGAATTTTAAAAACGTAACAGAAGTGTTACGGTATTGTGAAAATATAACTAAAACGCTTTGGAATTGTGAAAACGTAACAGAAATGTTACGCGATTGTGAAAACACGACAAAAGTGTTTTATGACCATAAGAGCATAATAACATGATGATTACTGTTGAACCAGTGTCCATACATTGTTTGTGAAAAACAACGAGTTTTGCCTGTTATTGGCACGTGGTGCATTTTAGATGCATTGGGGAAAAAAAATATATATGTTTGAGGCATATGATTTAATTGAACAAATGAATTTGAAAAGAATGGCCCTTATGATTGGACTTGCACTGATATATTCGTGCATTGTATAAACTATATATGAGAAATTATGAGATATACCTGTGATTGGTATTTGGTGCATTATACATGCATTGGAATGGTTCGATGAGGACTGGATATGGCTGATTGCCTAGGAGAAACACACCTCTTGAGTGGGTACGATATGCGTAGTGTAAGTCACTTGTTGACCTTGGGGGCATCGGGGTGCGGGTTGCTTACACGGGTGGTTGGTCGCGCTTCTTCCCGTAGGTTAGACCGATGCAACACACCGATGATCCTGACCGAGATACTATTCTTATTCAAGATCTGATAAAGACTGTCGTGTATATGCTAGATCTGCAAAATCAAAATGAGGATTATAGCACGTGGTTTGAGGCATGTGGTACCGACAGATCTTTTCGATCATTTCTCCGACCTGAGTTTAGCTCCATAGAGTAGGAAATCGAGTCTTGTGTACATGCATAATTTGAACACTTATATCTGTATGATATATTAATTGAGGAATATTGGCTATGACAACTGTTTGGAATACTTGGATTGATATATGATTGGATGATGATAGTTGATTAATATTGAATATATTATTGGAAGTTTGGTATGATATCCCTGTATGATATTGTTGTTTGTGTTATCTCTGTGCTGTCATGTTGGTATTGGCGTAGGTGATCTCACCTCTTTGTTATGTTGTTTTGCTGTGTCTGTACTGTTAAAATCAAATAATAGAAGGATCGAGTTGTCTTAGACATAACGGGCGATGGATACTCAGAGATTGATGAAAACATTAAAGAGTGGCTGTCTCAAGTTCGAAGGTGTTCTGAGTAGACAAGGAGTAGAGTTCTGATGCAACAAGCTGGATACAAGATAAGGAATGAGTATGTTAAGTTTTATCGTTAGTGTTATACCGTGCTATTTAGTAGGACCCGTCATGGGATTTGCTACTGTAAAAAAAAAAGAGTCTGTTAATTTTATATTTCTCTTTAAATTATGAAATATTAATTGGTGTCAATATTGTATATTAATCAGTTTAAATATATTTTCAGTAATACTTATGAATTTTAGTAAGTTTATGTTTCAGTAAAGAAAGAAATTTTAAAACCCATCTTTTTATAACTCAAACCTTGTGTGAACTTCTTTACAGATTTTGAGTCGGGAGTCAGACATGTGATACCCTAGGGAGGGTGTTACACATGTGGTGTGCTCTAGCATGAAGCTTGCAAGAATTCCAGTGGATCAAGTCAAGCTAAGGGCATTCCCATTCTCTTTGAAAGATTCTGCAAAGGAGTGACCATACTACTTGCCACCCAGATCTATCTAAACATGGCAGGATATGGCTCGAGCTTTCCTAGACAGATATTTCCCTGCCTCAAAGGTTGCAACCATCTGAAAAGAAATTTGCGTCGTCCAGCAAAGGCATGAGGAATCACTTCATGATTACTGGGAGCGGTTTAAGAGGCTATGTGCTAGTTGCACTCAGCATCAAATTAGTGAACAACTTTTGATTCAGTACTTCTATGAGGGTTTGCTAGTTATGGACCGCAACATGATTGATGCTGCTAGTGGAGGAGCTTTGGTTGATAAGACTCCTCAAGAGGCTCGGAATTTAATCTCTAGGATGGCTGCTAACACTTAATAATTTTTCACTCGAAATGATACTGGAGTGAGAGCAGTCAAAGAGGTAGAAACGGCCGGTCTGTAACAACAAATGACCCAATTGACTGCCATGGTTCAGTAGTTAATGGACAATGGAAAAGTAGCGATGAATGCTTGCGGGATTTGTTGCTCTTTAGGACATCCCATTGATATGTGTCCCACTTTTCAAAAAGACACAAATGAGGAGGTAAAAGTAGTAGGGAGATATTCTGGACCTTCTTACAACTATGACCCCTACTCGAACACATATAATCCGGGGTGGAAGGATCATCCCAACTTGAGCTATGGAAAGCAGCCCCAGAATTAACCTCCAACCTATGGACCTCTAGGATTTCAGCAGAGGCAAGCATTTTTTCCTCCGAGGCATCAACAAGTTCAAGCTCCTAGGCAACCTGAGCCTTCACTAGAGGAGTTGGTGAAGCAAATGGCCACTAATAATATTTAGTTTTAGCAAGAGATAAGGGCCATTATTCATAACTTACAGAACCAAGTGGGGCAACTGGGCACAAAGATCAACAAGGTTCAGAGCTAACTTTTCGGGAGACTTCCCTCATAACCAGAGGTAAATCCGAGGAAAAATGTGAGTGTTGTTACTTTGTCTAGTAGAAAGAGGTTAGATGAACTTCCATCTCTCCCACAAGCTACTAAAGAGAAAGAGCAAGAGCCTAAGGAGGTAAATGAAGAGGGGCAACACTCCAAGGCCCCCAAGGTAAGTATCCCTGAACTACATCCTAGGCAGATCACTAAGGCTCCATTCCTTAGTCGGCTAGTTAAGAGCAAGAAAGATGAGGGTGAAAAGGATAAAGATGTTCTTGAGACTTTCAGGAAAGTGGAAGTCAATATTCCTTTGCTGGATGCAATTAAGTAAATCCCAAAATATGTCAAGTTTCTTAAGGAAGTATGCACCCAGAGGAGGCGGTTGAAGGGTGATGAGAGAATTAATATGAACCAAAATGTTTCAGCCCTCATTCAGCCTATGCCTCAGAAATGCAAAGATCCAGGGACTTTTACCATTCCATGTGTTATAAGCAATTATAGATTTGAGCATGCTATGCTAGATTTAGGTTCTTCTATTAATATAATGCCTATGTCTATTTTTAACTCTCATGGACTTGGCCCTTTGCACTCTACAGGTGTAGTGATTCAGTTAGCTAATAGGAGCAATACATGTCCAGCTGGGTTGATTGAAGATGTGTTAGTGAAGGTTGATGAACTAATCTTTCCTGCAGATTTCTATGTTTTGGAGATGGAAGGGGAGTCCCCATCCAACAAGGTTCCACTCATTTTAGGGAGGCCATTTCTCAAAACAGCGATGACCAAAATAGATGTACATGCAGGAACTCTATCCATGGAGTTTGGAGACTCAATTGTTCAGTATAATATTTTTGATGCTATGAAGCATCCTATGGAGGAGCATTCTGTTTTGCATATTGATGTACTTGCTGAATTAGTTGAGGAAACTCATGATGAATTGTGTGCTGAATTTCCTGATCTTATTGGTTTCAATGATTCTATCCTTAGCAATGCATGTACTGATTGTGATGGTGATATGACTTGTGCTATTTGTGCTGAGATTTTTGCATACTTGAGAACTAATGATTCTGTTCATGTAGCAGCTAATTATATTGAAGGATCTATCAATAATGTTCACGACATAATTACAGAATCTAAGACACAAAGGGCGATGGAGCTGAAGTCGTTATCCGAACATTGGAAGTATGCATACTCAGTGAATGATAAACAACTTTCTTTGTTCGTGACCAAGAACCTCCTCGCTGAACAGGAGGAGAGATTGCTACAAATTTCGAGGGGGCATAAGAAAGCTTGGGATCCCGTTGATAGCGCTTTAGTGAATTCCATAGCAATTAAGGAGAACCAATGGGACCCCAGTGGAAGCTTTTATGCAACTTCAAGCATAAGTTGGTCATTACATTTCAAGCAATGGGACCTTGGTGGAAGCCTCCTCATTTGATAAGGATGTTTCTTCTCTTTTTTTTTTATTTTACTTGTCCTGGATTAATTGATGATTATTTGTTTTTTGAGCTTTACATTGAGGACAATATAGAATTTAAGTGTGAGGGAGGAGTTTAGATTCTATTTTTTGTTTTAATTTTTATTTAATTTTGTTTTTGAAAAAAAGTGTGTTTTTGATTGATTTTCAATGATGTTTTGGGATTTGTGAAGTTTATGAGTTTGAAGCAATTGAAATTCAAGGGTATGATTTATAAATTTTCTTTCATCTTGAATTTGACATGCTTGGTTTTGGATGTTTGATTAATGGATTGAGATTGATAGATGCATACCTTGTGAGATTTTGAGCCTATTGATAGATGAATTTAGCATTTATGCCATTCTCTTTTTTCTTGTGTGATTTTTACTCATGTCATTTGATCACTCTAGAACTTGCTTTGATTTTTTTTTTTTAAGTTAGATTTTCACTTGTATGTATGAACATAATTGAGGCATTCTTTCTTGATTAACTACTTTGACCAAATAGCTAACCTTGCATCATTTTCCTTTGATTAACTCATTGAGCCTATTTGCCTATCCTTTGTCTTAGCTCATTATATGCTTTACTTGAAAAATCATGTTTTTACCTTACTTTAGGGAATGACAGAATATTAGTTCATTTTCATTAGAGGAGCTCTTTTGCTTGTAGGTAATGTATAGTACAAGTGTGGGGGTTGTGCAAATTGATATGCAATATGCAAAGTGTTGGTTGAAAAGAAAAAAATTGCAAAGAAAAAGAATAAATATAAGAAAAGTTGTAAAAGAAAAGAAAGAAAAAAGAAAAGAATATGTGAAGAGAATGTGCATTATATAGAATTGGGAAAAAAAATTCATGCTTATTACTTGTTAATTGAGTTCCTTCCCAATATTCTTTTATTCTCTTTGATACTTATCTTGCCATATCCACATTATTTCCTTCCCTTACCTTGGCCCCATTACAACCTTGAATAAAGTCCTCTTGATTTTTGTATACATGTATTTGAGTGGTGGATAAGTAGAAGATAAACAAGCTTATGATAGTGTATTTTTCATGGGTTGAATTAAATGAAATACTTACCTTGTAAACACTTGAGAGATTGAGAGTGTATCTTGTGATGATTTATCATTCTTGATTCATGTTTTTCAAATTGAAGATACCTTACTTGTTAGTTTGAGATGTGAAGATTTGTTATCTCTTGAATGTTTTGGCCCACTGAATCTTTTCTTACTCTTCTTGCTTACAAATTTTTGCCTTTCTTGAATATCATTGGAAATTGAGTCTTTTAAAAATTTTAGTTTTGTTTTTGTTTTTCTTTGTTCCCTGGTTCGATCTTATATTTTGCCCAAGAGTACAAAAGGCTAAGTGTGTGGGTATTTGATCTGTCGATTATTTCCATATCTTAAGTGTCATATGTTTGATCTAATTGGACTTCATATGTGCTGAATTGTTAACTTTTAGCTAAGTTTCTGGATATGAAGTTTAATCAGATTTTTATTGTGAAACTATGCTTAAGTATGTTTATAAGCACTCATAATTGCATTGTGTTTTTCAGGAGATCAATATCACCCCTAGAAGCAAAGAAAGAAAGTTGAATTTGAAGAAAATGAGTGATACGGCCCGTGTCATCTAACACGGGATGGGCCATGTCCTTTTATGGATCTTCAACATGGACCTAACCAACAACACGGCCTGTGTCATATGACACAGGTTAGGCCGTGTACGTCTCTATCTTCATAAGAGGATCTAGTTTTGAGCATTGACCATAAACACGGCCCGTGTCATATGACACGGGGTTGGCCGTATTTCCCTCTAACTTGCACTTTATTTGAATTTGTGTTACCAGAACCTAACAGGGGTCGCATCAGAACATTAGATACGAATTCTAATGATGTGTTACGTATCCAAAGTTATAAATAGGGTTGCCTGGGGTTTCAAAAGGGAGTTTGGACTGGAAAACCGTCAAGGGACTAAGGAGAAGACCAAGAACAAGGGAGAAGAAGATTGGATCAAAGATTGGAGTCTCGAGTTCGAGCAATCGAAGATTAATCATTCCCAACCTTTGGAAACTAGTTTGATTTTTAGTTTTCTTCTACAATTCTATTCTTGACAATGTTTTTCTTCTGTTATTCTTTAGGTTTTGAATTTGCCATGTGTGGCTAGTTTTTTTATATGGTTAAGGGAAGATAAAACCCTAGTTTTGATTATGTGATTCTTGCATATTTCTTTATGTCAATACAATTGTGTTTTTATTCATATAAAAGTTTTTATACTCTTTGCCAATTTTGAAAGTGGTAAAACTAGGATTGATATGCGCGGTTGCGGTGGTAGGACTAGTGAGACATATGATCTAAGTAATTTAATCCTAGTGTATGACTGGATCTTAGTGTGATTGGTTTTCTAAATCTTAATGCAATCAATAGGTAGGTGTAAGAGCGATTACTTTACAAATAATTATTGATTAGAGATTGATTTGAGCGGTTGTTGAATTAATCAAAACTTAAGGAAAACATGGAATTAATCTCACAATCATATAAAAACATAATTAATCATGTTGGTATAAATGATATGTGGGCTAGCATAATCATATAAATCTAGTAGTAGATTCTATCTCTTAACCATTATTTTTTTTTTTCAAATCATATTTACTGTTTTTGTTTTGGATTCAATTTCTGTTTTTTATTTTAACAAACAAAATTCTCGTTTTATTGTTTACTGTTTTTGAGTGTTTAAATTAGGATTCAAATTATAATATTAATTGAATTAATTCTCTGTAGATCGATCCTTGCTAACTACAACTGATTGCAAGGTTTTTATTTTTGGTAAAACTTAACAATTAATTTTTATTCTAAATTTTAATCACAATTCACACCACACCACACCACTAACCCAAACTTCTTAACAATATTTTTTGCACAATCCCCACTTGTGTGCTTCTTCATCAAGAAAATCAGAGAAGCATCATACTTACAACGTAGGTCCTTAATAAGACCAGAAAAACTGCAAGCCCCTGTACCTCTACAGTTCCAACAGAGAATATTCATTACAACCATAAGTAGAGAGGGAAGTCGAATAGACTTATTGACCAATAGGGTGATGACCCCCATTCACCTGCAAACCTGTAGCCAACAAGCTACTATCCATATTGTCCTGACACAACCCCGATCCAACATGTTGCAAGATCGTATCCTTGTCAAGTGGTTTAGGAGGAGTTTGATAAACCTAAACTTCTGAATGGAACTTGTTCAAAGATTCCATAACACCCATATTGTCGTTCACCACGTGCTGAGAAACTATATCAGCACCCCTCTTGCTAGCCTGGAACGCCTCCCATTCCTATTTCTGTGCATTCTTAAAAGCTTGGAGGTAAGCAAAGTTTATGGCGTACTCTCAATATCCCATTGCTGTCTTTGAGCCTGGCTTGGCCTATTAGAACCTTCAGTATTAGGAGCTGACAAATTATTGTGGCTTATTAGAACGAGAAAGCTGAATTTTATGAGGCTAACTATAATTTTTCATCGAAATTTTGTCGCGTTATTTTTTATAAACTACTTTTTATATCACATCATCACGTTATTTTTTTATACTACTATTTACATCACATTATTTTCTGTTAAAATAAATATTTACATATTAATATTTTTATATTTTTTTTTACTTGATCATAACTATTAAGATATAATTTAAAAAAATAATATAAAAAAATTACTTGAAATAAACATTTTCCTATTTTTCTCTCCATTAGCATTCTTAGCCACCTGCTGTTTCCTTTCCTTGGGCACACCACGTGGTTGAACCATCTCCTTAGTATTTGACCCCACAACATTAACAATCCCACGATTAGCCTCTTGAGAATCTCTCTCTTCATTATCCAGGATTTGGAATCTGGATCCACCTTTTCGAAACTGACCACTATCCTTCTCTTCCCGGATATCATGTTCCCTGACATATTTGGAAATAGCAACCCCAACATTCTTTCCTTCTGTATGGTTCACAAATTTGCGTCTAGAAGGCCGTTTAACCAACATCCACGGCCCAAAAATAGGGTCATTTGAAATCTTATGCTCAGGTGGCTGATATCTCCGCTTCCTGTAATCTCGCATCATCTCCCACAATCATAGTCGCGAGAGTGGTGAGTGTCGAACTCAATTAAAATTATAATTGAGTTATATTTATCACTTGTAGTATAAGAAATAATACTGTATCGCCTCTCAAAGATTATAAATGTAATTTGATCAGCAAGTTAAAATTGAGAAAGGAATTTGAGAACATAGAATATGTAAATAACATAATTAAAGTGAGAAATTCAATTAAAAGAGTAATCAATTCAGAAATCTATCAAAAATTAGGTTGATTCAATCATAGATCATTCATCGAACATTTGAATTACATTTGAATGGTTAATTTAGATTTAATTGAAATCTCTGCATCAAATCCAGAATTCAAACTAGATAATTATTTAGAATTCAATTAATAATTGATACACAAATTTACAATCGCACAATTTATGTTAGATCTATGTTAATTTGATCTCCGAATTCAATTAACCTAGACACACATCAGTAACATAACCTTTGTAAATTTGTGATTAATTCAGATCAATCAATCTTAAATTTATCACAATTCTCAATTTTAAATCAAGACCCAATCAGATCAAACATAAATAAAATCACAATTCATGCATTCAAGATTAAGAAGAAGAAGAAGAGGAATCCAAATGCAATTCGAACACAAAAACAAAACTAAGATCTCAAGAATCCAAACCACAATTTCTTCAAGAATATCTGAATTGATTACAGAAGTTTAGCTATCCATAGTTATCACATGAAGGAGCTTGAGGAAGAAGGAAGAAGAAGAGAGAAAGATCTAGAGAGAATGTGAGAAGTATAGAATGAAAATGTGTCTCGAATTTTTGCTCTCACACCCTATAACTAACCCCTAATTTGGCCTTACGTCATTAAAAACCTGATGGGTACAAAGTTAGGTCAATTATGAGAAATTTGGCTCAAACCCCATGTTAATTGGAGGTCTACAACTCAAGTTATGGACAAATCATTCTAAAAAAGTCTTTGATTTCGTTGGTCGACTTCAAGAGATGAAAACTTCGTCTAAACATCGTAGTTTGGAAAAATGGTCTCATATGAATTGGAGATGTATGTCTTAGCTTTCAAATGCCACTGGTTTCAAGCTCATATCACATCTACAACCCAAGTTATGCCCTGATTAGTGCACATTGTTCGGGTTCCACTGACAGAACTCGTGTTGACTTTCAAGCCCAATTAGCTCCACTAGATGTCTGATTTAGCTCTGAAGCTCTCATGAAAGTTGTAGAGCTTTTTCTCATATTTCTTACAAGGTAAGTGATCTTTTGATTATTTCTATATCTTGAGTGTCTTATGATTGATCTAATTGGACTTCATGTGTGTTTAGTTGTTAACTTTTAGCTAAGTTTCTGGATATGAAGTTTAATCTGATTTTTATTGTGAAACTATGCTTAAGTATGTTTATAAGCACTCATAATTGCATTGTGTTTTTCAGGAGATCAATATCACCCCTAGAAGCAAAGAAAGATGGAGGAATTTAAAGAAAGTAAGTGACACGGCCCGTGTCATATGACACGGGGTGGACCGTGTCCTTCTTTGGATTTTCAACATGGACCTGACCAACAACACGACCCGTTTCATTTAACACGGGGTGGGCCGTGTTTCTCTTTGACTTGCAAAACACTTGAATTTATGTTACCAAAACCTGACACGGGGTAGGCCGTGTCAAACGACACGGCCTGTGTCATCGCATCAGAACATCAGATTTGAATTTTAATGATGCACAAGGTTTCAAAAGTTATAAATAGGGTTGCCTAGGGTCCTAAAAAGAGAGTCTAGAGTGGGGGAACTGTCAGGAGGTTGAGGAGAAGACCAAGAACAAGGGAAAAGGAGATTGGATCGAAGATTGGAGTCTCGGGTTCGAGCAATTGGAGATCAATCATCCCCAACCTTTGAAAACTAGTTTGATCTTTAGTTTTCTTCTGCACTTCTATTCTTGACAATGTTTTTCTTCTGTTATTCTTTTGATTTTGAATTTGCCATGTGTGGCTAGTTTTCTTATATGGTTAAGGGAAGATGAAACCCTAGTTTTGATTATGCGATTCTTGCATATTTCTTTATGTCAATACAATTGTGTTTTTATTCATATGTTTCTGTTCTTAATTTGATATAAAGGTTTTTATACCCTTTGCCAATTTTGAAAGTGGTAAAACTAGGATTGCTATGCGCGGTTGCGGTGGTAGAACTAGTGAGGCATATGATCTAAGTAATTTAATCTCGGTGTGAGATTGAATCTTAGTGTGATTGGTTTTCTAAATCTTAATGCAATCAATAAGTAGGTGTAAGAGCGGTTGCTTTACAAATAACTATTGATTAGAGATTGATTTGAGTGGTTGCTGAATTAACCAAAACTTAAGGAAAACAGAGATTCAATTTTTGTTTTTAATTTTAACAATCAAAATCCCCATTTTATTGTTTACTGTTTTTGAGTGTTTAAATTAGGATTCAAATTATAGTGTTAATTGAATTAGTTCTCTGTGGATCGATCCTTGCTAACTACAACTAGTTGCAAGGTTATCATTTTTGGTGGAACTTGGCAACTGATTTTCATTCTAAATTTTAATCACAATCCCACACCACACTAGTAAGATACATAATTTTTAAATATCTAAAAACTCAAGATATGACCGAAATAAAGAAATAGTGTAAAATCTCAATAATGCTGGAAAAGATCAATTAAGCCCAATTTGAGTCCAAACTTACAAAACATGAACAAATTCAATCAATTAAGTACATAGAGAGTGTAAATGACTAAAAATGAGGGTTTATTAATATATAAAATATGTGATTATCAGGGAGCCACTGTCTTCTCCTCTCCATCAACCTCGGCCATCTTCATAGATTCTAATGCATTAGGGATTTGAGCAACAGGGTCATAAGGAATACTACAAGCACCAGCCCGATGACCATACTTCCCATAAGAGAAGTGAACAAGATGCAAACCTTCATACTCTACCTGCAACTCATGAGTTAGAACTTTCACCTTAGGAACCAACTTCTTTCGAAGACCTATTTCAACACAAATACGTGCGAATCAACGTCAAGAAAGCACTGAAGTACACTCATCCATTTTTAGCATCATGCCTAGTGAAGAGACTAGATGCGAGAGGAACTTCTGGTTATACACTTCAATGGGTAAGTTCGAAACTCTGACCCAAACCACAATCTTCCTTATTTCATCATCACCAGCCCTGAACATTGGCCTTCGCCGCTGAACAATAAGACAGTGATAAGCCACCATGGAAAGCCCTTCAAAAAGGGTATGTTTGTAATCCTCAAAACTAGCAAACTCCATAAGGAAGTAGTCACTATTAAGATCAATGATCTTAAGGGACCTTTTTTTTTTCCAAGCCTTCTGCAGACGAGCTCCAATAAGCCAAATCTGACTCTTTTTCCTAACACCTTGACAATGAGAGTTTGGTGCCATGGCTTGCACCATTCCTCATACTCATAATGAGAAATACCAACTAACAGGCATGGATCAAACTGTTGGGTACCAGAGTTATGGAAACAATATCACACAGTTAAAATAGAGTTGAGAAAATAGAAACTAACACATAATATTTATCGTGAAAAATCCTCTAATGGTGATGAGGGAAAAACCGCGGGTAAGAATAGAAGGTTTTCACTATGTGGAAGAAAATTACAGCTTCTATCTAATTACAAGGAGAGAACAATAACACCATATCTTGAAATAGGATAATACACCTCTCTTTAAAATAGGAGAAAATTGTAAAAGACAAGAAGGAAAAACTCTTGGGAGAAATAATGATTTTTCTCTCTGGAATGAGATGATTAAAACTGAATGGAGGAGGTCCTATTTATAGAGGAAGGACCTTCCCCTTTAAGCTACTCTAGAGAAGGAAGAGGGAGAGTTTTTCTCCTTTTTACCTACTACTCAACTACCTTTTGTTTCTTTTTCAAATCCACTGAAAATGAGCCACTTTCTTTGACTTTCAAATGCCACAAAGTGGCTTTTACATTCATAATCTCCCACTAACTTTTGTGAGTTTTCAAAACCTTTCTCATCTTGTCAGTTTCATGCTGCCTACGTTTCTGATAAGCCATAAGAGGACCAATACCATTTAAACTTGTCAGAGTTGATTAGTTTTGTCATAACATCTGCTAGGTTCTCTTTGGTATGAATCTTTTGTATATTCTCACTCCCTTCTTCTACTACTTCTCGAACAAAATGATATTAAACTCCTATGTGCTTTATCCTGGAATGGAAGGCTAGATTCCTTGCAATGTGCAAGGTATTCTGACTGTCACAATACAAAGAAATCTTTTGTTGCTTGTGCTCGAGTTCCTCCATTAACCTTTTAATCCAAATTGCTTCCTTGCATGCTTGCGTAACTGCCATACATCCATCTTCTGTAGTAGATAAAGCTACAATAGTCTGTAACTTTGATAACCAACTCACAACTCCTCCTGCAAGTGTAAACACATAACCTGTAGTAGATTTCTTTTTATCAAGATCACCTGCAAAATCAGAATCAACATATCCCCTAACAACAAACTCTGATCCTCCAAAAACATAATGCAACACCTGAGGTCCCTTTAATGTATCTTAGGATCATCTTAACAGTATTCCAATGCTCTTTATCAGGATTTTTCATAAATCAACTGACTGTACCAATTGCTTGTGCAATATCAGGTCTGGTACAAATCATAGCATACATAATACTTCCCACTGCTTATGCATACGGTACTCGAGACATTTTCATCCTTACTGCTTCACTGCTAGGACTTATACTTGAGGATAATTTGTAATTGATAGGAAGTGGGGTAGTGACTGGATTACAATCTTGCATATTGAAGCGCTGCAATATTTTCTTCTGGGAAAGCCAAACCTTCCTATCTTTTCTGTCTCAATGAATTTGCATCCTTAAAATCTTGTTTGCTGGTCCTAAGTCTTTCATATCAAACTCCCTAACCAACTGTGCCTTCAATTCTTGGACTTGATCTTTGTTGGGGCCTATCACCAACATGTCATCCACGTACAATAGCAAGATGATAAAATCATCGTCACCAAACTTTTTGTAATATGTACAATGGTCTGAATTCAGTTTGTTGTATTTTAAGCTAATAATGAAGGAATCAAATCTCTTGTACCAACACCTTGGCGGCTGCTTTAGACCATACAGAGATTTAGTTAACTTGCAAACCAAGTTTTCCTTGCCTTTTTCTTCAAAACCTTCTAGTTAGAGCATATATATCTCTTCTTCTAGTTCTCCATGAAGAAAAGTTGTTTTCACATCTAGTTATTCAAGATGTAAATCAAATGCAACACACATAACCAAGACTACTCTGATAGTGGTAAGTCTGTCAACTGGAGAGAATATCTCATTAAAATCAATACCTTCTTTCTGAGCATACCCTTTGACTACCAACCTTGCACGATATTGTTCCACTTGATCGTTGTCATCTCTTTTGATCTTATAGACCCATTTGTTACTAATGGATTTTCGTCTCTTTGGAAGTTCAACAAGTTCCCATGTCTTGTTTCTATGTAGAGCTTCCATTTCTTCTTGCATTGCTGCCATCCACAGAGAAGCTTCTGAGCTACTCACCGCCTCCTGAAAGGTTAATGGCTCTCCTTCTTCTGTTAGAAGACAATATGCATCGTGGCTTAGCATATAGTCTGAGTGCCTTGATGGTGCTCTTATCTGGCGCATTGATCGTCAAACTTATGTATCATTGGCCTCATATGGTTCTTATTCCTCGTGCTCTGGTTCTTGTTCTGCTTCAGAGGAATCTTCTTCTCCAGTTTTTCCATCTATCTGCACTGTAATAGTCTCTTTCAAAGTGTTGTTATCTTCTTGTTTACTTTGCAGTTCATTTTCTACAAATATCACATCTCTGCTAATAATAACCTTGCAGGCAGTGGGATCCCATAGGCGATACCCCTTAACACTATCAGCATAACCCAAGAATATGCATTTCTTGGATTTTGGATCCAGCTTTGTTCTTTCTTGAGAATTGTACATCACATATACAGGACATCCGAACACATGAAGAGAAGAATAATCTGTTGGCTTATCATTTCATGTCTCCATTGGTGTCTTTAAACCAATTGCAGTTGATGATGACTGATTTCTCACGTAAGAAGTGGTTTTGACTGCTTCTGCCCTAAAAAACTTAGCTAGACTTGCAGTTTGCAACATATCTCTTGTCCTTTATAGGAGAGTTCTATTCATCCACCATGTTACACCATTCTGCTGAGGTGTGTGTGCAACTGTAAACTGCCTTTAAATACCTTATTGCTTGTAAAATGCGAGAAAATTGCCATCTGTATATTCTCCTCCATTGTTTGTTCTCAAGCACTTAATCCTTTTTTCGGATTCAAGTTCTACTCTTGCTTTGAAGTCCTTAAAGATTGGAAACACATCTTACTTCTTCTTGATTGGGTACACCCATAATCTCATGGAGTAATCATCAATGAATGATACAAAATATTTAGCTCCTTCTAGGGATATTTCTAGTGACTCCCACACATCAGAATGAATCAAGTCCAGTATGTGCTTGCTTCTAGTAGTTGATCTATCAAACTTTAATCTATGTTGCTTGCTTGTAACATAGTACTCACAAAAAGTTAAGTTTACTGATTTGGGCCCAGGAAGGAGATCACGTTCCATGAGAATCTTCAAGCCACGTTCCAACATGTGGCCTAATTTGTGATGCCACATTATCGTTGATTCTTCATGGCCTGCTGATACAATTGATGCAGCTACCTTTTGTAGTGCATCTCCCACAAGCATGTATAGATTTGCCGTGATCTTTTCAGCTTTCATCACCACAAGAGCACCTCTAACCACCTTCAAGATCCTATCTTCAATATGGGTCTTGCACCTGAGGCCATCCAATTGCTCAATAGATAATAAATTCTTTTTTAAACCCTTCACATGTCGTATTCCTCGAATTATGTAAACTGAACCATCGTGTAATTTTATTTTGATAGTACTAACTCCAGCAATCTTCGAGTCATGATCATTTCCCATGAACACAGATCCTTCTGAGATAGATTCATAAGCACTAAATCAGTCTCGTTGTGAAGTCATGTGCCATGTTGCTCCTGAATCCATTAACCAAACATCAGTGAGCTATTTTCCACCTTTAGATCTAATTGCTGCTTCACTATACAAGATTTATCCATCATCAGAGATACTAGCAACACATCCTAGAGAGGCTGTTGCTTCAGGAGCTTTTTTTGTATTTTTCTTGTTGTGCCAACAATCTTTCTTCAAGTGCCCTCTCATGCCACAAAGGTAGCATTTGAAGTTCTTCGTTCTTCATTCTTCATGACTTTGATCTACTCTGATTTCAGCTCCCACTAAAGCCACGTTCTGTTGATCTTCCTCTCGTCATCGACAAAGCCTCTGCTTGCTTTGAGTTTTCTAATCTATCTTCCTTGTTCTTTCGCCTAGATTCTTCTTCAAGAATAATGGCAGCAATATCATTAAATCGAAGATTATCAGCAACATTATTATTTGTCATGTTGATGATGAGCTGGTCATAAGAGTCAGGTAAACTTTGAAGTAGAAGTTCTGCACGTTCATTTTTTACCATGTTGTAATCTGATGTGGTGAATTGGGAAAATAACATGTTCAGATTATTGATGTGATCCGTTACCGCCATGGATTCACTCATTCAAAGAGTACAAAGCCTCCTTTTTAAGAATATATGGTTGTGAAGTGACTTGACCTCGTATAATTTGGTGAGTACATCCAAAATCTCCTTTGTCGTCTTCTTTTCTGCAATACTTGACAAAATTGAATCTGCCAAAGCTAAATGCACGTTGCTAACAGCATTGTCATCCATCTCCTTCCACACTGCCTTCATTTACTACTAAGCAATTATTCTTCCTTAAGATTTCCTTTATCTTTAGTTTCCATAAAGAGAAATTACTCCCATTGAACCTCTCAATCTTAAATTTTACTGCCATGGTATTGACAACAATATGTTTCTCAACTGGACCGGCTTACTCTATTTCATCATGAATAGTACCATATACGTGAACAGTATTGTATATATATATCATATCGAGACAACCTCTTATATGTTAACAATACAACAAAAGTATACAACCACAAGTATGAATAGTAACCCCTAATGTGAATAGTACCAATAACCAATGACTCTGATACCATTGTTGGGTACTAGAGTTATAGAAACAATATCACATAGCTAAAATAGAGTTGAGAAAATAGGAACTGACACACAATATTTAACGTGACAAACCCTCTAATGGTGATGAGGGAAAAACCACAAGTAATAATAGAAGGTTTTCACTATATGAAAAAAATTTACATCTTCTCTATAATTACAAGGAGAGAACAATAACACCCTCTCTTGAAATAAGAGAATACACCTATCTTTAAAATAAGAGAAAATTATAAGAGATAAGAAGGAAAAACTCTAAGGAGAAATAATGATTTTTCTCTCTGGAATGGGATGATTAAAACTGAATGAAGGAGGTCTTATTTATAGAGGAAGGACCTCCCCCTTTGAGATACTCCAGAGAAAGAAAAGGGAGAGTTTTTCTCCTCTTCACCTACTGCTTAACTACCTTCTGTTTCTTTTTCAAATCCACCGAAAACAAGCCAATTTCTTAGACTTCCAAATGCCACAAAGTGGCTTTTATGTTCACACAAATTGCTCCTCATCATGACCGCCATCATCCTCCATGAAATTTTCAAAACGACTCTCCTCAATTTTTTCTTGGATAATCTCCAATATCATGGCCATTTCCTCATGCACATTCTTGTTCATAAGCTTATCTTTATATGAGGAACTGAGGACATTTTCCTGTCCCTCAACTCCATAAACAACTTCATGTTCACAGCCTTCCATATTCTCACCATCCGCCTGGCATGGTGTAGCCTCAACTATTTCCACTGCCATTGGGGTGATCTCCTCACCACCATCCTCCCTCGTCTTAACTTTTTTCATACTTCTAGCCACCAATTCTGCTTCCTCTGTCGTTAGAGGCACTCCAACGTTCTCTCCTTCACCTTTTGCTCTCCCAGTCATTTTTTTAGTTAATATAGAATATAAATATATAGCAAGTAACAAGTATATATTTCTTGTCATTCCTTAAACCACAATTTCTTGATTTTGTCATTACAACATTTCTAATTGTTGTAAGGGCAATCAAACATAGATTTAATTACTTTGACTATGTCTTTATTTGCATTATCATCTGGATAAAAATTATAAATTTTTAACAAATAAATTACATTAGTAAATATATATATATATATATATATATATATATATATATATATATATATATATATATATATATATATATATAACTTTACAATTCCTATAATTGAATAACTTTACTTACCATCCTTTTAAAGGATAAATCCAAATATTGTTATTTGTAAGATCCTTTTAAGGGGGTTTTCAAATGGGACAAAATTATAGCTCAAAAGCCCTTTTATTGCTTAACAATTCATAATTTATTTTGATGATAAGAACTATGTTAAAAATATAGTTTGAATCTTCTCATAACTTGATTCATTTAGACTTAATTTGTGTAGAGTGTTTTTTGTGTTATTAGGCTTTTCATGACTAAAACAAAGTGTAAAGAAGCCTTCTAGTCATCTAAAATGACTTGAGAAGATTAAATTTTGACTTGAGAAAGTTCTAAGTCTTGAGAAGCTTCTTGAAGAACATGAGAAGTTCATTGCGAAAAGGTCCTAAGAAGATTGAAAGATTGTGCAAAACAGAACTCCTTCAAGTGATTACTTCATTGGAAGAAGCTCAAACCACCTTTACCATTAAGAAGAATGAAGATTTATCACTAAGATGGTGAGGATTAAAGTTCAGAAGGTTGAAGACTTTAGGCATGAAAAGGTTAGGTGAGAAAGCTGGTGAGAAAGTGCTCGAGAAACTTCAAGTTGAGAAGACTTAGTGAGAAGGTAGACTTTGAGAAGGTTTCTGGAGAACTTTCTCACCTTAAAGATGAATGTTGATGTGTCCAAGAAAAGGACAAACTAATGGTCATATGCAACCAGCCAGTACAACCATCGTTTGGAGAGCCCAATAGTCATATTTCGAAGCCTATATAAGAGATCATGCCTGAAGATCATTAAGAGATGGATGAAGACGATGATGAAGATGATCCCCTCAGGTTGATTGAAGACATCCTTTCTAGGAAGACTTTATTATCTTAAAAATCTCTTCCTCCAACTGCCTATTCTGAAGTTGAAGTCCAGAGTGTCTCTTCTACTAAGTGATAATTACGGTTTTTAACGTATTAATTATCCACATAATTACCTTATTAATAATGTCCAGGTTGTAATTAAGTGATCTTAGCACCTATTTTAATCATTGGGATGAATTGGGCTTTAAAGCAATTTAATCATTAATTTTCGGATTTTAATGCATATTTACATTGGTTGAGTATTTTGGCCATAACTTGAGTTGTAGATCTCTGATTTTAATATTCTTTATATGCTAGGAAAGATGAGAAAAATATCTACAAGTTTTGTGAAATGTCAAATTGGAAGATTCGGGCATTTAGGTGGTCAAAAACAGCCTTGAAGTTGGTCTAGCGGCGCTGTTATGAATTTCTGGACATACCTTCACCATTTTGGGCATATCTCACTCATTTCAAGCCCAAATTAAGCATATGAGCACTCCTTGGAAAGCTTATTTCAAAGGTTATCTGATGGGATTAAGCTTAATTCAAAGTTGTGATAGAAATCCAGACTGAAGAGAAGGCAGAAAAGTGGAAATTAGGTGGAAGAATTATTAGCAAAAGTGGTTGAACCACTTTCATGATGGAGTTGCTGGACATGATAGAGTTGGTGGATATGATGGAGTAGGTGTACATAATGGAGAAGGTGAGAGACATGCTTTAATGATGGAGTTGGTGGACATGATGGAGTTGGTGGACATGATAGAGTTGGTGGATATGATGGAGTAGGTGTACATAACGGAGAAGGTGGGAGACATGCTTTAATGATGGAGTTGGTGGACATAATGGAGAAGGTGGTTGAACCACTTTAATGATGGAGTTGGTGAACATAATGGAGAAGGTGGTTGAACCACTTTCATAATGGAGTAGGTGGAGGATGACAATATGTATTGTATTATAGGAGCTTTGCATTCATATATTTAAGGAGGGTGTTAGTCTTAGTTGGGGGACGGGCTTCTCCTCCTCTCCTCCTCTCCTTCCTCCTTCAGATTCTTCTTTTAACATAGTTTTTCATATTTCTTAATGGTTTCCTTCATTGTAATGGAGGGCTAAGTTACTTCTAGTCAATTTGGGACTCTTGAAGATATTGTGGTTTGGATTCTTGAGACCTTGGTTATGTAATGTATTTGATTTATATTTGAATTCTTCTTCTTCTTCTTCTTCTTCTTCTTCTTCTTTTCTTGATCTTGAATATATGAATGGTGATTCTGTTCATGTTTTCTTCTGATTTGATCTTGATTTAAAATTAAGATTTGTGATGAAACTTAGAACTGATTGATCTAAATTAATCACATTAAAGATTGAGATTTGTGATGAAACTTAGAACAATCCTTGATCTAAACTAATCACGTAATTGAAGAGGTTAGGTTACTACAAGATTGGTGCCTAGGTTAATTGAATTCGATGCTTAAATTGACATATATCTACATGAATGGTGCGATTAAGAAGATTGTGTTTATCACTTGTCAATTGAATTCGAGATTGTCTAGTATGAATTAGGTGAGTCTAATCTTTGTGAGAAAGTCTTAGATCCAAGTTAACCATTCAAATGTGTTTCAAGTGTTTGTTGAAAGGTTTATGATTGAATCCACCCAATCTCGAATAGATTTCTCAATTGAAAAGTTTTCTAATTGTTATTTCTCTTTAAATCTTGTCACCGACATCCTTGAACCATCAAAACCCCCTTTTCTAACTTAACTTAATTTGATCAAATTGAATTTATGATCCTTGAAGACGATGATGAAGATGATCCCTCGGTGTTGTTCACTATGCTATAAGCTTAGGTAATAACTTCGGTTATAATTTTGACTGAGTTCGGCGCTCATCACTAAGCAATTGAAAGAGTTCGCTGTCTTGTTGAACCTTGGGTTGGATCAGCTAATGGCCACTAAAGATAACAAATAGAAGATGGCCAGTCTCCTCGATCAACTTGGTCAAAACAAGCAACTTCTGAATTCATATACTTAGAAAATTGTTCTAGAGCTCAAAAGCCTATTAGAAGACTTAATGACCAAGCCTCCTAATTTCGAGAGGGCCATTGCTAATCATCAACAACTCCTGGACAAAAAAGGAAAACTCATGAAGGAAGTTTCCAAGGCTAAAAAACAATGCTTGAAGGTATCCATTGTTATTTTGATTACCCAACAACGTATAAATCAAAATAAAGAGAAGATTGTTGAGCTCGAAGGTCAACTAAAAAAGCTTAAATGACAACAGGAAGAGCTTCGAGCTGTTCTTGGTGGCTTCACAACCTAAGAACAAGAACTGAAAAAGGACTACAAAAAATAGGTTATCGAAAGTAGGGAAGTTATGTTAGCAATCAAAACTTCAACTCCTACTTTTGAGAAAACTTTAACAGAAAAGAAGAGAGCAGAAGAGACTTAAAGATCTCTCTAATCTTACTTCGAACATTTTTAGTTTTTAGAACCTTTTTTTTCTGGGAGTTGTGTAATTGGCATTGATTCAAGAAATTGGTTTTGATGATTACAAACAAGAAAGGATAGATGTGCATTGATCAAGCTCCAAGAATATTCAAGAATAACATATAGGGCTTAGATATTGTGTTAAGGTATTTAGGATTTACTCTAAGCTCATTCAAATAGTTTTTCACTTGACTTAAATGGCTTTGAAAAATCATGTTTTAAACTTGTGAAAAATTGGTTTATGTTTGAGCCAAAATATTTTTAATGGTATAACAAGTTAGTGACTTGATCAAGAGCAAAATACTCAATGTTTTTCAAGAGCTCCTAACCAGTTAGGGACTCCACCTAATTGGTTATTCATCAAGTCAGAACTTGTTTTTGTAAATATCCTAATCAATTAGGAACTTTGGCTAATTGGTTATTTATCAAGAAAGAGGCATTGCCCCTTCATTTATAATGGTGCTAACCGATTAGAGATTTGGGCTAATTGGTTAGTGTGATTTATGGAAGAAATGTGAATTGGTTTTTATGATT
This sequence comes from Ormosia emarginata, assembly GCA_029884605.1. Taxonomy (NCBI): domain Eukaryota; kingdom Viridiplantae; phylum Streptophyta; class Magnoliopsida; order Fabales; family Fabaceae; genus Ormosia; species Ormosia emarginata. The sequence goes on along the minus strand of JAQQTP010000062.1, from coordinate 23,999,086 downwards.
TCCTAACCAATTAGTGCTTTAACTAATTGGTTAGTATCATTTTTAAAACAAAGCCACGTGAACCACTTTTCTAAATGCCTAACCGATTAGGCAAGTCTTCTGATTGGTTATTCTATTAAACAAAGGCCCTGGAACTCATTTACTAAATAGCCTAACCGATTAGGACTCCTCCCTAATTGGTTATCTAGGAAACCACTGAACACGTTCAACGGCTCTTTCATAGAGCATTAAATGTTTCCATCCACCCCCAACGACTCTTAATTGTATTTGGCTATAACTCTAAGTTGTTGGGCATTTATGAAGGTTAGACAATCAATCTGAAAAACATTCTCAAGCATTGAACTCACATTTTCTCTATCTCTTCAATCATACTCTGTTTTGAGCTTTAGTAGAGTGAATTCTTTATACTCATAAGCTTCAATTTGTATTATCCACTCTTGTGAGAGTTTCCATTCATCTATACTTTGTTGATTCTGAAAAGAGGGTGAGACATCCCTCAAAGGATTATAAGGGTGAGGTATCCCTTTGTTATTGAGACTCAAGCATAAAGGGTGAGGCATCCCAAGGTGTGTTGAGTGCTCCATCTTATAAAGGTTGTCAAACACTTATTTGAAGCTTGAAGATATAGTGGAAATCTCGGGTGTTTACTTGAGGACTGGACGTAGACCACAAGTGGATTAATGGTTGAACCAGGATAAAGCTTTGTGTTTGTCTTCCTAAACTCATATCCTTTACTTTTTGTACTGTTTTATTGAAGATCTTGCATTCTATCTTGCGTGATTGATTTACTTGTGCGTGTAAGCCTTCTATTCTCTTTATTCATTCAATTTTAATAAACAATAGCTTCAACAAAAATTGAGAATCTAGTGTTTTGTAAAAGAATTACAAACTTGTTTTACAAACTCAATTCACCTCCCTCTTGAGTATTGAGGCCACTTGGTAACAAGTGGTATCAGAGCTAGACTATTGTATAAAGAGCTTAGCCGCTTCAAGAGAAAAGATGGCTTCAAATGATTTTTCTAGTGAAAGTTCTTCTATAAATAGACCTCCTTTTTTCAATGGGGATGATTATGCATATTGGAAAGAAAGGATGAAGATTTTTATTGAAGCTATTGATATTGATGTGTGGGATGCTGTTGAAAATGGCTGTTTTGTTCCCACACATCTAGTTAATGGTGTTAGAACAAATACACCAAGAAATAAATAGACTGATGATGACAAGAAAAATGTCCAATATAACTTGAGAGCCAAGAATATCATCACTACTTCTTTAGGGTATGATGAATTTTTTAGGGTGTTAAATTGTAAGACTGCTCAAGAAATGTAGGATACATTGCAAGTAACCCATGGGGGCACAAGTGATGAGAAAAGATCTAGAATAAATACACTCGCCCATAAATATGAATTTTTTAGAATGAACCAAGGGAAAAACATTTAAGAAATGAAAAAATGATTTACTCATATAATTAATCATCTTGCTTCATTAGGAAAAACTTTTGCCAATGAAGATCTTATTAACAAAGTTTTGAGATGCTTAAGTAGGAATTGGCAACCCAAGATGACGGCCATATCGGAATCAAGAAATCTAGCCACAATGACTTTGGCCACTCTCTTTGGAAAGCTTCAAGAGTATGAGTTGGTGCTAAATATATTAAGTCAAAATGAGGAGCAAGATAAGAAGAAAAAGGGGATTGCTCTCAAAGCTACTTCTTCCTCAATTGAATATGAAGATGAAGATGATGGAAATGATCTTGACAATATTGAAATGAATTAAGAAAATTTCAACCTCCTTGTGAAGAAGTTTGGAAGATTTCTTAAGAAAAAAGGAAATAAAAAAAGACCTCTTTTTCCTCCTAAGAAGTCATATAAAAAAGGAGAAAGAACTTCATCTACTCTAACTTACTATGAATGTGAAAAATCGGGACACATGAAGATGAAATATTCAGTTTATCAAAAGAAGATGGAGAAATTTGAAAAGAAGTCCTTCAAGGAAAGAAAAGGAAGAAGAGCATACATTGCATGAGAAGACAATGATATGGATTCCACTAATGATTCGGAGGATGAGGAAGCCCATCTTAGCCATATGGCAAATGGAGATGAAGAAGAAGAAAGTGAAACCGAGGTAAGCTCATCTAATCTTGAACTTTCTCCTTCATATAATGAATTGCAAGATGCATTTCAAGAGTTACATGATGAATCCATGAGGCTCACTAAAATAGTTTTAACTTCCAACAAAATAATCTCTTTAATGACTAACAAAATTTCTATTTTAACTAAGGAGATTGAAGAACTCAAAGTTGAAAATGAGACTCTTGAACTTGTTGATGCTAACTCATCATGCATGATTTGTTCTTTACATGATAATGTACCCACATCCTCATCTTCTTCATGTAAAGCATTTGAAAATGAAATTCAGGACTTGAAAAATACTTTTGCAAAATTTACATTGGGAAGGGACAATTTGAATATGTTACTAGGAAAACAAATATGTGTTTTTCAAAAAGTTAGTTTGGGATATAATCCAAATAACCATAAAAAATCTTACAATAACTTTTTTGTTCCCTCTAGAACATCAAGTAGCCCCTTTATCAAATGCTTTCATTGTGGAAAGAAAGGATATAGTGCATCTATATGTAATGCTAGAAAGAAAAGAAACACCAAAGTTAGAACTAAAATGGTTTGGGATTCCTAAGGGCACCTTGACTATTTCTAACACACAAGGACCCAAGACAATTTGTGGACAAAATGTTAAAACTTGAATATATGTTGTAGGTGTGCTTGAAGTCTAAAAGCTCAAGTTGGTACCTTCCAAGCATATGACCGGTGATGGCTCCAAGTTTTCCTTCCTTGTCCCTAAGAAGAGTGGTCACGTGACTCATGGTGACAACAACAAAGGAAAGATTCTTGGAGTTAGTAAAGTTGGAAAGATTCCTTCATTATCCATCGATAATGTGTTGCTTGTTGAAGGACTCAAACATAACTTGCTTAGTATTAGTCAATTGTGTGAAAGGGAGAATAGAGTAATATTTGATTCTAATTGTTGCATAATTGAAGGAAATGATGATAAACATGTTAAGTTTATTGGTCATAGGGTCAATAATATATATATGATTAGCCTTGATGACATTTTCTCAAATGATGCTAAATGCTTTATGACTAAAGAAAATGATTCATGGTCATGACATAGAAAAATTGCTCATATTCACATGGATCAATTAAACAAATTGGTTTCTAAAGAATTAGTAGTTGGTATTCCAAAGCTCAAATTTGAAAAAGATAAAATTTGTGATGCATGTCAAAAGGAAAAATAAGTAAATGTCTCTTTTAAAGCTAAAAATGTGGTTTCAACTTCTAGACCTCTACAACTTTTATACATAGATCTTTTTGGTCCCTCTAAAACTATGAGCTTTGGCGGGAATTACTATGCCTTAGTGATTGTGGATGATTTTCTTAGGTTTACATGGACATTATTTTTGTCTCAAAAAAATGATGTTTTTCAATCTTTCAAAAAGCTTGCCAAAGTTATCCAAAATGAAAAAAGTTTTTGTATTGCATCCATAAGAAGTGACCATGGTGGTGAATTTGAAAACCATGAATTTGGAACCTTTTGTGATGAACTTGGCATTGAGCATAATTTTTTGGCCCCTAGAACACCACAATAAAATGGTGTTGTAAAAAGAAAAAATCGATCTTTAGAAGAAATGGCAAGAACTATGCTCAATGAGGCCAACCTTCCTAAGTATTTTTGGGCGGATGCGGTTAACACCGCTTGTTATGTTATGAATAGGGCTTTGATAAGACCAATTTTAAAGAAAATCCCCTATGAATTGTACAAGGGAAGGAAGCCAAATGTTTCACATTTTCATGTCTTTGGATATAAATGCTTTGTTTTAAATAATGGAAAGGATAACTTGGGAAAGTTTGATGCAAAATCTGATGAGGGAATATTTCTTAGCTATTCTATACATAGTAAGGCCTTTAGAGTTTACAATAAACGAACTATGACCATAGAAGAGTCCATACATGTTGCATTTGATGAAACTAATCCAAATGAGTTGAGAAAGGAATTTATTGATGATGTTATAGAAATTTTGGCAAGGACTCACCTAGAAAATCAAGAAAAAGAAGTCAAGAAGCAAGAAGAAAGCCCATATGGTTCCCCAAGAAAAGAGAACTCTCAAATCATGGATCTTCCTAAGGAATGGAGAACATCAAGATATCATCCTCTTGACAAAGTGATAGGTGATGTATCAAAAAGGGTAATTACTCGCAAAACTCTTAGAGATGCATGTAATCATATAGCTTTTGTCTCTCAAGTTGAACCTAAAGACATAAATGAGGCCATTAATGATGAACATTAGATCTTGGCCATGCAAGATGAACTAAACCAATTTGAGAGGAATCAAGTTTGGGAATTAGTACCAAGGCCTAATGATCATCCTATAATTGGCACCAAATGGGTCTTTAGGAACAAACTTGATGAAACAGGCTTAATAATAAGAAACAAAGCTAGGCTCATAGCTAAGGGTTATAATCAAGAAGAAGGCATAGATTATGAAGAAACTTATGCTCCCGTAGCTAGATTAGAAGCCATTAGAATGCTACTTGCATATGCATGCATCATAGATTTTAAGCTCTTTCAAATGAATGTCAAAAGGGCCTTTTTAAATGGTTTCATACAAGAAGAAGTGTATGTGGATCAACCTCCTAATTTTGAAAACTTTGAATTGCCCAACCATGTTTTTAAACTTAAAAAGGCCTTGTATAGCTTAAAACAAGCTCCTAGAGCTTGGTATGAAAGGTTGAACAAGTTTCTTTTGGAAAATGGCTTTTCTAGAGGAAAGGTTGACATTACACTTTTCATCAAGCATAAAAAGTATGACATTCTTCTTGTTCAAATATATGTTAATGATATCATATTTGGTGCTACTAATGACTCTCTTTGTAAAGAATTTGCTAATATTATGCAAAGTGAGTTTGAGATGTCCATGATGGGTAAGCTTAACTTCTTCCTTGGTCTTCAAATCAAGCAAACAAGGGATAGAACTTTCATAAGTCAATCCAAATATTGCAAGGAGTTGCTCAAGAAGTTTGGAATGGAAGGAGGCAAACAAATGGCTACACCAATGGGCACTTCTTGTTATTTGGACAAGGATGAAGGAGGTAAATCAGTAGAAATTACAAAATATAGAGGTATGATTGGCTCACTCCTTTATATTACTGCTAGTAGGCCTGATATCATGTTTGGTGTATGCATGTGTACTAAATATCAAGCAAATCCTAAAGAATCACACTTATGTGCTGTAAAACGAATTATGAAATATCTAATAGGCACTTCACAAATGGGATTGTGGTACCCTAAGGGTGCCTCTTGTAGCCTAATTGGTTATTCCGATTCCGATTTTGCTGGATGCAAAATGGATAGGAAGAGCACTAGTGGGACATGCCACTTGCTTGGAAGCTCACTAGTTTCTTGGCATATCAAGAAACAAAATAGTGTGGCATTGTCAACAACTGAAGCTGGATATGTTGCAGCTAGAAGTTGTTGTGTTCAAATCCTTTGGATGAAACAACAACTTCTAGACTATAATCTTGAGCCGGATCACATTCTTATAAGGTGTGATAACACAAGTACAATCAATTTGTCTAAAAATCCCATTTTGCACTCTAGGACCAAGCATATTGAGATTAGGCATCATTTCATAAGGGATCATGTTCATAAAGGTGATTGCTTGCTTGAATTTGTTGAAACCACTAAGCAACTAGCTAATATCTCCACTAAACCATTAAACAAAGAAGCATTCTTCAATATAAAAAGAGAACTTGGTATATTGGATCAATCATGCATCTAATTTTGCTGCATAATTGGTCATTTGTTGCACTATATGGCTGCATAATTATCTTACCTTGAATTATTATTGAATCTAATACTGACTTGAGCGTTGGAGTTTCCCCCAAGTTTGTTTTGCAGGTACTTGATCCATGCTTAAGTTCCCCAAATTCCCAATCTCAAGCTCTTAATGAAGAAAATTGCTTCTAGTACTTTTGAGGGAGAAGAATCAATTTTTAAGGTGGGATCTCTGAAGATTTTCTGGTTTTGGAAGTGGAATAATCTATTAAGAAAAGGAAATAATCTATTTTGTGAACTTGGAACAAGTTTGGCACATTGGAACTTCTCTCTGGCAAGTCATGATAACCAATTAAGAGCTCTTGCTAATCTGTTATGAGAAGAAAGTAACCAATTAGAGACTCCTTGGATAAGTAATTATACTTTCTGTCAAGGCAATTAATTGGTTAGAGAAGTACCTAACCTATTATTCACAAAGTCAGAGGATGGTGGTCTTTCATTCCATGAAGATAACCAATTACAAGACCTCTCTAACCAATTATAGAGGTGTTTTGAAGCTCCTGGAGACCACAAATAATCTGTTAGGAGATTTTCCTAATATGTTATTGAAGCAAACAGAGGCTCCATATATTTGAGGTCCTTGAAAATAATTTGTTAAGTGTACCCCCTAATCGATTAGTCAATGTCACAGAAGCTTCACATTATAAATTTCCTTCATCCTAATCGATTAGTGTCATGCTCTAATCGATTATTTGAGCTTACAGAGAGCTCATTATTCTGATTTTAAAATGAGCTAATCGATTAGCTCACTCCCCTAAATCAATTATTTCCTCAACCCGTGAGCACTCTGTTTTGTTTACACTCCCACTAACCGATTAACAAAACCCATAACCGGTTACCCACCCACTTAAAACAGCCACCCACATCTTCTTCCTCATTCATGAAACCCTCCCCTATTTCACCATTATCATCTTTGTCATTTCCCCTCTCACATCCACTCACTCCAACTCCTCACATTCTCCAAATCCAACCATAATCCTCCATTAAAACACCATTTCCATCACATTCCATCACTTTCCTTCATTTTTCATTGATTAGAATCTCTATTCTCTTCCATACTTTCACCTTCCTTTCATCCTTTCTCTCTCCTAAACTGAGCCCTTACCTCCATTTTCATCCATGGCAAGCAGCTCTTTACACCCCAAAAGGGCACGAACCAAAAATGCATCAGTACCTAATGAACCTCCAGCCTCTGAATTTGAGTTTGACCTTCCTCTTAGCTTGGACCACAGAAAATTCTTTTCTCACAAGAAGCAAATGCACAAATACAAGTTGGAGTTTCAATCTAGGAATATCATCCAGCCTAAGCACATGGACTGAGAATTCTTTATTCAAGAAGGTTTCACACTTCTCATCGAACTCTTAGAATATCATGGCCTGAAAGCCTTTGTCCCTGCTCCAAGTAAGTACTACTATCTTGAAGCTACTAAAGTATACTTCTGCAATATGAGTATTTCGGGTAGCAACTTAATTTCTGATGTCAAAAGGCATAGGATAGTAGTAACTCCTAATCATTGGAATACTCTATTTGTACTTACTCATACTGGGGAGAGATTTACAATGGATAGTCATAGGACTTGGGAATGTTTTAATAAAAGTGAGGCTCTTGCAAGCATGCTTCGACCTGATATCTATATTGGAGACAAGAAAAGTTTCACTGTTGGCTACTTGAATCCACAAGACCGACTTTTTCATTATATTGTGACACATATTCTAGCTCCACGGGCTAACAATTATGCCTTGGTGGAAGAAGAAGACATTTTCTTAATGTGGGCAATGAAACAGAGGCTACTTATCAATTGACCATTTTTCATCATGAACTACATGATGAAGGCCAAGGATAAGATAATGATGGACCTTCCCTATGCTCTGGTTATTGCAAAAATCTTGGATCAATACAAGCTTAGTCTTCATGAAGATGATGTGATTGATCTAGTTGGCCACAACAAATTTGGTCTAGCCTCTTTCAACCGCATGCAACTCAAGAAGGTAGATGGTGTATGGGTTTATGGGAGAAGACAAGATGCACCACAAGCAGCAGAAGAACCTGATGAGCCTATGGAAGAAGCTCATGCCACAAATGAAGACCATATCCTAGAAGCCATTGTAACCATGCAAGTGAGTATTGAAGCTCGGATAGCAAGTTTTCAAACATATCAAGAACATAGCAACACTGTCATCTATGATCACCTGAATGCTATGGAAGATCGCTTGGATAGGCTTGAGCGCCATTTTCCACAGCCTGAAGATCATGGGACTTAGGCATGGAGCATTTCACTTTCTTTATTATGCTTATGCTAATCTAATCTTATTGTTTATCTTTTGAGTCTGCTGATTGCTTATTGCTAAACATTAGTCTGACTTTGCTACTTTTTGGTATGACTTGAACAATGCTTTGCCATGATTAATCTCTTGATATGCATATACTTTGATCTCATTGCTGGTTCATTATTGAATATTAATGGTTTTGTGCTTAAGAAAATGGTGTTACTTCTCACCTTTGCGGAAAAGCTCTTTTTGATTATGACAAAAAAGGGAGAAGGTTTTTGGCTTGAATGCCATTGAGAAAAGCAAGGTAAATTGCCAAAAGGTATATTTGTTAGATGAATAAAATGATCTTAGGATTCCAAAACTAAGGGGGAGCTGTGCATCTCTGATATTATCACCTCTTGAAAAACAGAGGGGGAGTAAGTCTCTAACACCTTTTGTGAATTCTATTTTTTTTAACTAACCTTTTCTCAATAGTTGTTGTCATCATCAAAAAGGGGGAGAATGTAATTGGCATTGATTCAAGAAATTGGTTTTGATGATTACAAACAAGAAAGGATGGATGTGCATTGATCAAGCTCCAAGAATATTCAAGAATAACATATAGGGCTTAGATATTGTGTTAAGGTATTTAGGATTCACTCTAAGCTCATTCAAATGGTTTTTCACTTGACTTAAATGGCTTTGCAAAATCATGTTTTAAACTTGTGAAAAAATGGTTTATGTTTGAGCCAAAATGTTTTTAGTGGTATAACAAATTAGTGACTTGATCAAGAGCAAAATACTCAATGTTTTTCAAGAGCTCCTAACCAGTTAGGGACTCCACCTAATTGGTTATTCATCAAGTCAGAACCTATTTTTGTAAATGTCCTAATCGATTAGGAACTTTGGCTAATTAGTTATTTATCAAGATAGAGGCATTGCCTCTTCATTTATAATGGTGCTAACCAATTAGAGGTTTAGGCTAATTAGTTAGTATGATTTCTGGAAGAAACGTGAATTGGTTTTTATGATGTCCTAACCGATTAGTGCTTTTACTAATTGGTTAGTATCCTTTTTAAAAACAAAGCCATGTGAACCACTTTTCTAAATGCCTAACCGATTAGCCAAGTATGCTAATTTGTTATTCTATTAAACATAGGCCCTGGAACTCATTTACTAAATAGCCTAATCGATTAGGACTCCTCCCTAATTGGTTATCTGGGAAACCAGTGAACACGTTCAATGACTCTTTCACAGAGCATTAAATGTTTCCAACCACCCTAACGACTCTTAATTGTATTTGGCTATAAAACTAAGTTGTTGGGCATTTATGAAGGTTAGACAATTAATCTGAAAAACATTCTCAAGCATTGAACTCACGTTTTCTCTATCTCTTCAATCATACTCTGTTTTGAGCTTTAGTTTAGTGAATTCTTGATACCCATAAGCTTCAATTTATATTATCCACTTTTGTGAGAGTTTCCATTCATCTATACTTTGTTTATTATGAAAAGAGGATGAGGTATCCCAAGGTGTGTTGAGTGCTCCATCTTGTAAAGGTTGTCAAGCACTTGTTTGAAGCTTGAAAATATAGTGGAAATCTCGGGTGTTTACTTGAGGACTCGACGTAGACCACAAGTGGACTAGTGGTTGAACCAGGATAAAGCTTTGTGTTTGTCTTCCTAAACTCATCTCCTTTACTTTGTGTACTGTTTTATTGAATATCTTGCATTCTATCTTGCTTGATTGATTTACTTGTACGTGTAAGCCCTCTATTCGCTCTATTCATTCAATTCTAACAAACAATAGTTTCAAGAAAAATTGAGAATTAAGTATTTTGCAAAAGAATTACGAACTTATTTTACAAACTCAATTCACCCTCCTATTGAGTATTAAAGCCACTTAGTAACAAGCTGTATTTACATCAAGTCATCAACAATGTTTATTTAATATGGAATATTTATTTCATGGATTGTTGGCCTATACTGCTTTATATATTTGCCATTAATTGAAGCAATTCTTTCATTAGAACTATATTTATAATCGAATAAGCGTTCTTAGAAAATACTTTTTCGATTCAATATGGTCCTTCCCAATTTGGAGACCATTTTCCAAATAACTTTGATCTTTTTTCGATGGACAAAATAACCTTCATACTAAATCATCTAAGTTAAACTCCTTTTTTCTTGACTCGAATATCATAGAATTTTGCAATTCTTTCTTTCTGTCAAATTAAATTTTCAAGAGCAATAAACCTTTCTTCATTTAAGTTATTTAATTCATCAAACATTGAATCCTAATATCTTGTTTTGGAATTTTGTCTTGACATTATAATCTAACTGATTGAAGGTTAATTTCAATTGGCAAAACTACCTCGTGACTATATACCAGATGGTAAGGTGTAGTACAAATTGTCTCTTTAGGAGAATTTCAATAAACCCACAAAACTTGGGTTAATGTTTCATGCCAACTTCTTGACTTTCGACCAATATGCTTTTTTATTAATTCAGTTAGGGTTTTATTATTTACTTCAACCTGCCCATTAGCTAGAGCATAATAGGGAGTCGAAGTAATTAATTTAATATTCTTTGATTTAACAAACTCAGTTATATATCGACCAATAAAAATAGTTCCTTGATCAGTAGTCAAGGTTTGAGGAATACCAAACCTATATATAATGTTTTCTTCGATAAAATTGATTATATCCTGTTGAGTGACATCTTTCAATGAGATGGCTTCGACCCACTTTGTAAAATAATCAACAACAACTAATATATACTTCTTCCCCTTGGAGAATGGGGAATGAATCTGTCCTATCAAATCGAGTGTACATCCTCAAAATGGCCAAGACTTAATTATTGAATACAATTAACTAGAAGGAACATGTTAGATGTTCTCATACCTCTGACATTCTTCAGAAGACTTAGCACCACGAGTACTTCTGCCTAACATAACCAACAAGGTTGCCACACCTTGGCGAGGTTCGAGGAATATAAGGTCCGAAGAGGATCAGTTATTCCAATATTCATACATGATAGCCTAATAGGGGAATCCACTTGACCATCATCTAAGGTGAAGGAGCGTATTCAAAGGTCTTCACCCGTACCCTTATAGGCCTGACCTTAATCAGGGGAATCCACTTTCCATCTTTCAAGGTCAAGGAATGCATTCAAGAATCTTCACTCATACCCATATGACCTGACCTTAACCCATAAACCAACTAGGTTTGTAGAGGTTAAGTTTAGCCGACCGTAGCCCGGGACTGTGGACTCCACACCAAGAGGCTTCCATGTCACTTTAACCTAAAGTTCGACTGTCAACTATTTCTAAACGAACCTGACCATTGAGATCGAGCTTTGGGCTTATCTCGGTCAGGCAAAACGAGTGTTCATCAAACTAAATGAACCCGACCACTGAGATCGAGCTTTGGACTCATCTCGACTGATAAAATGAGTGTTTGTCATTAAGACAATAGAAAGTAGAATATTCAAAAAAGCAAATTTATTATTATTCACATTCCAAGCATCATCAACTTTATAAGAAGGACTTATAAACTACTCACATGCAATAGTGCCTACTTGAAAGAAGCCAATAAGGTAGTCTGGTAAGATGATGGTAATGATCAAGCACCGACCACGACCACCTTAATTGTTCCTCAAGATGCAAGCGCCCATCTCCTCCCTCTTGATCAACATGAGGAGAAGGCTTCACAATCTCACGCAATCCCTTGCGCATCTAAGGCATGGTGAGTACCTTCGGTGAGAGTCAAGAGGGCGGAGGAGGGAGAGTAGCAAAACCTCTCCACGCCTCACAAGAATTAGGACAAAAGCCATGAACCTTTCCAACATGAGTAAGATCGTGTTTTGCTATTGCATACGCCTAGAAATAAAGGCTTCTGCAACTTGGAGACGCATCGACCAAGTCACATAGAGCAATTACTTGGTCCTCACTGAGTCATTATGCCTAGAGAGAAAGACCTCTACCAAAAAAATATGCAGGAAAAAAAGGAACACCTTTAAGAATTTGAGAAAGAAACGAAAGATGATTTTCAAAAGAGACATGCCCTCAACACACTCACAAGAAGCAAAAAGGGCCTCCCTCTGAAAAAGACATAGCTTCATATAGAGCTAGAAAGCGAAAGAAAAGAACATGTGACAACCTCACTGCAAACATTCCCTATTTATAAATGGAGTAATGCGCTCTAATTGGTTCCCAAAAAGGTGAACCAATTGCATATTCAGAGTCACGTTTAATTGTTCCTCCCCTGTGATTGGCCATAAGGGCAACAGACAGTAGAAAAATGGAGCAGAAAACTGTTATTGCCTTTAAAGCGATTTTAATTCCCAATAAATTTAAAGCAACAGTTTCCAAGCAAGTACAGACTGCTACAAATTGTAGAGTAAAGGTTGCTAAAAGCACATATGAACCTTAAGAGTAATCAAGTCCCTACCCTCCTTCAAGTAGCAATCAACATAAAGATTATAGAGGAACACATTGGACATCGACCTACGATTACGGGCAACGGATCCCAACCTTTATGGGATTTTGCACCCCAACTCATTAAGTTTCTAAATGATAAGTCATAAATATCATACCACGGATCCCAACGAGGATGCAGATTCCAAAATACTTCAACAATCCAAAGCCTTGCCACTGAGGTCAAGCGTTGGACCTATCTTGGTAGACTGCACTAGCAAATTGCTGAGCACAATACAAATATTGAGATTGAGCATTGGACTCATCTCAACTTTACAAAGGCAAAAATTCAACTAAGTATAAAAGAGGCACGGAGATTGAGCGTTGGACTTATCTCGACGAAAGCAAAAAGACACCAGTATGAAGAAATACTATCAAGATTAAAGGAAGGACACCCAAGGTCGAGATTCATCAATATCCATCAATAAAACCCCACACAGGGCAAAAAACAAAAGATAGGTGTTAAAAGTTGGGGCTTGAATCCTCAGATGTCCTCGGCCAACTCGATCTCGGTCACCTTGGCCACCGCAACCCCAACCTTTTCCTTTCAATTGAACACTAATATCTCACAAATTGTACATGGGGGCAACTTATTATATTTCCTGAATAGTAAAATGATGACATAAGTAGGATGATCCAACTCAGATCCTGGTCTTACTTATTTACCTCGAGAAACATATAATGACACACCACGGACCTCGACCATCTAAAAAAAAAATTGTGAGATCCGACATTAACACTATGACTAGGATCCCTTTGTCCATTATGCGACGTGTGCTCCTATCAGACTCGAATATCTTGACACTTAGTTGTCTCATCAAAGTGCCAAGTTGTGGGCAACTATTCTGGACCGGGTTATGGGTCCATAAATCTATAGCAATATAACTTGCTAGGGTGGTGCCTAGACGTTATACACACGGCGCTGGGTCCATAAATAACTATAGCACCTATAACTCATTGCTAGGCGACCCTAGGAATTACCTCTCTTATTGTGAAAAGTAACTACAAGATAGGCGATGTATATCTTATAATAAAAGAAAACTAGATTTTTCTTTATCTCTTCTAATGAGACTTTTTCTTTTTTTTTTTTTTAGAAAAGAGTAGAGACCAAAATATTGAGAAGATATAAATTGACTTGGCTTATATTTACTAGGCATAACTTCCTCAACTGAAATCAATTCTAATCATGCCCCACATAAATAGGGAAATAATGACAATGAATAACGATCTCCACAATTCCAGGTAACAACATTCAATACGCACTAAATGCTTAAATTCTTTACATCCTAAAACGCTCATATATATGCACTCAGCAAGGTGAAAAAGGTAGGACCTAATTTCTAATACACACACTATCCTCCTTACACACGTACTGACTTGAATGTTGAAGTTTCTTTTGCAGGTACTTACGCCTTCGCTCCATTGTCATTGCTGCTACATTATGGAAGAATCTACCATCTCTTACCTTCTCAACTAACCCACAATTATGAACAAATATAAAGATAAATATGTTTTGCATTAGACAGCTCATACATGAATTTCAATGATGTCGACCCGTGTAGGTAGTCATATATAGCCTAGCGAAAGAATTACCTCTCTCTTATTGTGAAAAGTAACTACAAGATAGGATAATGGAGTTGTGATGATTTTATTTTTTAATTATCGATGTATATCTTATAATAAAAGAAAACTAGATTTTTTTTTATCTTTTCTAATGAGACTTTTTTCTTTTTTTATTTTTGTTAGAAAAGAGTAGAGACCAAAATATTGAGAAGATATAAAACTAATTGACTTGGACTTAAAAGCGAAATACTAATGTGGCTAACTAGCACGTCTCAATCCAAAAGATTAGGGTAGTAAGTTTATAAGTTTATTTACTTATAAAATTCTTATTTTGTCCATATTTTTTTTAATTCATATATATACTTAAAACTCATACTTGAATTCACAATTATCTTTCCATTAAGTGCAAGTTCACATGAAAGGACATCACACACAAAAGACACTTACTCTCGAGTCGAGTAATGGGTCAACAGTCCTGCCCAAAGTTAGATCTTTTCTTTAATAATCAATTCTGATACCACATGTTAGGGAAGATGAGAGCACAAAATACTAAGGAGATATAAAACCAATGGACTTAAAGCGGAACACCTAAGTGAGTCAACGTCACATTTCAACCCAAAATCTTTCAACAATAAATTTATGTATTCATTCACTTATAAAATTCTTACTTTATCTATTTTTATCACTTCCATGAAGACAAATCTTGGGGTCACCACTAAGATGCATTTCGTGGGAAGAACCTCAAATATTGCACCACTGGTAATTCCTATCGGAGAAGGGTATCGTTCGTTAGAGGATACTCAAAATGAGGTTCATGGTAACGCTGAGTTCACACGGAAACAATTGCATGTGTCCATCCTAGTGTCAACGGGATTTACTGCTTAGCTGGTCATGTAGCTATTCAAAATGATAAAGTGAAGGAAGAATGGATTAAAAAGATGGAAGAACAAATCAAAGCAATCAAGGGTCCTAGCACCTATGGTCCCCTTGGGGTAGAAGATTGTGCCCTACTGGTAACATTATCATCCCAAAAGATTTTAAGGTTCCAGAATTCGACAAATAAGATGGGAGCACCAACCTCTTTTTTCCACCTAAAAACATATATTGCCAAAATGTCAATTTGGTCAAAGGACTGGAAGTTCCTTGTCAGCTTCTTTCATGAAAGCTTGATTGGGCCTACTTTGGAATGACCACTACAAAACACGAGCTAAATTGCGGTGATTTTTTTACAATTTGCGGTTGTTTTTAACCCCCACAAATTAAATTACAGCAGTTTTAAAAAATACTGCATTTACATTCGCCATAATTTATTGCGGCAATTTTTAAGCGACTCTCACAACAGTGATTAATTTGCGGCGGTTTAAAATCCCCACAATTTGTGGCAATTTTTTTAAAAAAATTTATGGCAGTGTTTAACCTCCACTATCTATTTGCCTAATTTTGTTTACAAAAAAATTGCAGAGGTTGAAAATCGCCGCTATTTGATTGTTGTAAACAACGTTTTTGACTTTCTTGTTCATTTGATGAATTTTTTTTAAAAAAAGATTTGCTCCATATTTAATTTTTAATTCTAATAACATTTAGGATGCACAATCAAAGCAATTAATTGTATAAAACTGCTGATATAAATGTGAATTAAATTGCATTAAAAATATTCATAGTAACATAAACCACACAAGTTTGAATCCATAATAAGCTAAATAAATTCATCCCTTGTAACCTAAACTTACAACTTAAAATCCTTAATAACCTAAAGTAGTGCCACAATAAATGAAAATAAAAAATCAACACTAAATATATTATTGGTGGTTTATGTTGCTACCACTAGATGATCTTCTTGCATCCAATAGCGTAGTGGGTTCACTTGAAGCATCACCTAGCTGAAATAGTAAAAAACATTTGGTAAGAAACTACAAAGAGATAAATAAAATCATGAAGTAATGAATCAATATGCACAATAGTAATGAAAAGCAATGGGCCCCACGGTCTGCTTAATTTGAAAGCAAATAATGGCAATAAAGAATTGAATAAAGGAATTAAAGCCCATTGTAGTCAAAGTAAAACAGTGTGCACAACCAAAAGTAAAACAAAATTGCTCTATGGTATAAATTGTGCATTCATTCTAATACTTCAAGTTTTTCATCTCAGTATTCAAGCTTTAAACAAAATATTCAAAACTGAGACAACAACTTCTTTATACCAATCCCATGCATTTCATGTCCACTATGAACCCTATTAATTACACAAGGCATATGACATTGTTCAAAGAAATTATGCAAACCAAATACTCGTAATCGATCCATAAAGATCCCTGATGAACAAAGACTCAATTCTAAGATCTCTATAATAACAAGCTTTAAATCCTAGATAACTAACAACTAACAATACCCAGAAATAACAAGCCTACACCCAATCATGAACAATCAAAACCAAGAACAAGGTATCTCAACTTTGACTTGACTTCAGGCAAGCTCCTAGGCTTTTCAAGTATTTGATTTGAATGGTGATGGGAAAATTAGTGTTGAGGAATTGATAAGAGAGCAATATGCTTCCATAATTCATAAATATCATCTTTTTTTAAAAAGAAAACATTAAATGCATTTAATAGAGCTCCTATAACTTATCCTACAATAATTAGGATCATAATCCAAATACTGTAAGGATTAAAACTCTACTAACTCTATAAGGGAGGCTTAAACACTAAAATAAAGCCTATTCATCGCTACCTTAACATAAACCCAAGCCTAATTACAACCTAAGACAAAAAAATATGAGAGTTACTAAAGTAACGATGGACTGAAAATATACAATAAAAGTAACAACATACTAAACCATCTTGGAGAGCTAAAATATAAAATAAACCAAAATATTGATATAATTTGGCATTTAAATTTAGGCTTTCTTGATGCTAACCATCTTTCATCAACCAGAAGAGACAAAACCAGGAAGATAGTAGTCAGAGAAGGTTTAATTTTTTGGTGGAAAAAAAGTTTAGTGGGTGGCGAGGTTGACTAATCCCAGGTCAGGTACGCCACAAGACTCACTGAGGGCTTATAGTAGTACCTACAAATGACCTATCAATGAAGGACCACTAAAAGGGATTGAACCCAATACCTATGAGTCGGCGTTGTTCAATGTTACCAACTGAGCCAGCACTCATTGATGCCTTTAGATAATGTTAAATGTAATCCTAGTTCCTTATAAAAGTAAACCAGATGTCTGCCAGCCTGGTCAGGCTTGACATAATCATGGTTTTGTTTAGAGAAACAGCAGTACAAATTCCAGTAGCATCATTTATTTCATATGACCTACTCTCGCCAAAACCCATTGTGCTCAATCTAAGCTCTAATAAAGCGGCAACCTTTTACTTATTATATATTCTTCTACACATATACAAGACAAAAGTACTATGAGGCTATGAGCACCATCTAATTCAACAAAAGTAGATATTCATTTACAAGTAGTTTGTTGGTAAGTTAGGAGAAACACAATCAGAAGTTGCAAACTAATATAACTAAGTTATAGCAAAACAAGCAATGAAATGAGCATAAAGAAGGACACATTGGTATTACAGCAAGAGGACCTAGGCATCATCTGTGTGTTAGGAACTTAGGATAGAGGAGGATAACTTGTTCAGTGTTTCTGAAGTTTGTGTCTTCCTTAAATATTTAGTTTTTTTTTTGCTTCTCATTTTTTTAGGGGGATGCTAAATATATAGTTTGGTTAAATGTATCAACCTTTGTTAGTAACGGCATTCATGTTCTAATACAAATAGGGTGAATTGTCTTTGATTTCTAGTAGTGGTGTTCTCTCACACTTTATTAGAATCCTGAATAGAAAGCTGCTACTAAGAAATACCGTAACTATGATCAGAATCAGAGGTAAAATGAAATCAGAAAACAAACTTTAAGAATAGATATAATAGAACTAAAACAACCATGACATAAAATTTGAGGGAGCTGGTTAACTTTTAAAATTAAAAAGTAATTCCTAAGCACAAAATTAGAAATAGTTCTTAAGCTACCAATGTTGAGTTTCCCATTCTATACTTTTATCCCCTGAAGGACTAATGTCCCTTTTAGTTTTTGTTCTGTCAAGCCTTTTATTCTTGTGATGTAATTACTATCAATTGTTGGACTAAATATCTAAATATGATAATCAGTTTGAACTATTCACTTTCAATAGTAAAATTAAATATTGTACTTAGAATGAACATGAACAGTGAATGAAGCTTAGAATAGAGAACCATACCAGACAATGGCGGTCAGGAACTAGATGGAGCTTTGATCACTGAGAGGGAATCAGTGAGAGTGAGAGGAATAGAGAGTGATAGGAACAAGAACAATCATAGATTTAGGCAAAGATCGTGTGTGGCGCGGCTGTGCAAGGTATATTTGGGTTCATGATGGTGCGCGTGTGGATCTGGGTTCGTGATGGTGACGTTTGCAGTTCTAGTGGTGCATTTGCACAGTTGCCAGTGATGAGAACACAAGGTGTAGAGGATGCAGAAGGAGAGACGTTCAGACCAACGACGGTGGGGAGGTGGAGTGGTTTCCAGCTAGTGAGAGACGACGAACGGCAGAGTGGAGGTGGGTTGACCAGGAATCGAGGGCCTTCGCACCAGATCCTACAACATCTCAAATGGTGGAGCGATTTCACAGCAGTGGTGAGAGGGAGAGCACGAGGCAGAGTGAAAGGGAGGCAAAAAAATAGAAGGAATATAAAATCAACCTTTTTTTAATTTGGGGGGTTTAATAACCTCCACTAAAAGGCAAAAAAACTCCTACAATTTTTGTTAATTTGTGGAGTTTGTTAACCCCCGCAAAAAAACTGCCGCAATTTAGCGCATTTTTTTTGTAGTGAGTGTATCCAACAAGACCTCTCCAAAATCTCTTTTTAGGATGACTGGACAAACTTGTTTATGGGACAATATTGGTTCAACCTGAAAATAGTCACAACTTGGGAACAATTGAGCTCAATGTAAAAAGGAAATAAAGAATCTTTCAAACAATATGCACAAAGGTGAAGAGCCTTGGTAGCTCAAGTTCAACTCCCACTGACACTATTCGATATGTGTTCATGTTTTTTGGGAACCCTGGGAAATCCTTTTATGGGAGCAATGGTCAGAGCAACCTACAAAGATTTTGCTGACTTGATCATTGCGGGAGAAAAAATCGAGATTTTAGCCAAGGCTAGGAAGTTGTCAGTGAGTAATACAGAGGATAGCGCCCCTAAGTGGGCATTCCAACCGAAAAAGAAAGAACCTGAAGTGAATTATATCCACTTTAACCTTAACTATATCAAACACTTACACTTCCTTATTACCCACCCCACCAAATTGTGCCAGCCACAAACATCACCCCAAGTCCATAATTCTAAATCAATAATGTTCCCACACCACAATTATACATACCAACTCGGCTAACTTATACCCAATATCCACCTATATCTTTGCAAAATTACTCAAGCCACCCACTACCTCGGCCAAACTTCCAAAATCAAGGTTGCTTACGTCCCCAAAACCTACCCCTTTTCCCAAGAGTATCCATTTCAAATGCAGACTTATTCCAAAGACTATTTGATGCTCACCTCATTTCTGAAAATCATGTACGTCCCCTATAACCACTATTCTCAACATGGTATAACCCGAATTTAACTTGCATATATCACATGGATATCCCAGGGCACTTAATTAAAGATTGTGAATCTTTCAAGACTACAATAAGGAAGCTAACTGCTTATGGGAAGTTTGACATTCAAGAAGTGGTTGGACCAAATATTGTCAATAACCCAATTCCTAATCATTATGGAAGGAATGAGGTAAATGCATTGGAGATGGAAGGATCACCTATAAGAAAGCTCATGAGCTTGCATATGCTAATAGCTGAAATATTCGAGGGTTTGAAGAAAATAGGTTATATTATCACTGCACCGGCTGTAATGATGAAGAAAGATGAGAAGCAAGATGAAGAGTCAAGTTGTGCTTATCATTATGGAGGAATATGACATGATATCGAGAACTATTGGGACTTTAAGGTTCGAATCCAAGAATTACTTGCTTCAGAGGCAATATAATCTGGACAAGAGGTAACTTCCTTTGAAGAAGTCAATGTAGAGATGGAGGAAAGAATGAGGAGTATAACTCTAAGAAAAGAAAATGATGCAGCATATTCCTCACTTGAGGAAAACATTCCCAACACCAGTCAAAATAATCATCTCTGAAGAAGCCATTTGTCCCTGATGCCATGCATTGCATGAAGAAAGCCTAGAAGAGTGCAAGGTAATCTGTCCTTTTACTGATGAGGAGCCATTAAAGAACTGACAATCTGAACCAACGATTGATGTGATTGTTTCCAAGTAATTATTTGGTTATACTGAACTAAGTAGATATCTAAGATCGGCTATGTTTTGAGCTTATATTTATATTATTTGAGACATTAACTAAATAAAGTTGCATGTTTATTCAACATTTGCCCATGTTACACTTTTGGCTCTTCCTTTTGCATTTATCAGTTTTCTTTGTTACATTTCTGTATAATGTCTTGTTGTTGGTCCATTTATATAATTCTTGCTTTGTTATTCCAGCTCTATTTTGTTTTCCCAACTCCACACAAATTACTTTCCAAGGATTTGAGTCTTCTAAAAAGTTTGCCTCATGAAGGGGACCTTGGAAACACAACAATTGATTCTACTGCGATGTTTGATGAAGAAGACCCTGGATATGGTGAAGAGGAAGAATTTGTCAATTTTTTTTTACAAAATTACTAAAATATTCAGAGGAGAGATTTGACTTGAATAACGAGATAGCAGAAGTGATCAACATGAATGTTGAGGAAAGAAGCAAAAGTTAAAGAGGATGCATCTTGATATGTCCCTGAATATTGATGACAATGTATTTTATGCATTTTATAATCCTCTCACTAGGCTTCTTAAGGTTCAATTTGGCTTAATTAAGTTGATTTTGTCACATTTTATGAAATTAAGCTTAATTGGATCATTGAAGAAATTATTGCTTAAATTATCATTAATTTGGGTGATTGCATTCTTAAGTAAAGTGGCCACAACTTGAGTTATAATTATCTGATTAATGTGATTCTGGTCTTGTTAGAAAGTTTAGATAAATCTCTAATAACTATTCACTTGATAGTAAGAGCCACATTGATAGCAATATATTTCATTCATTGTATAACCTTCTTACTTGGCTTTTTCAATAAACTGGTTATAATTTGAGTTACAAATATCCGATGGATGTGATTTTGGTCTTGTTTTTAAGCTAAGATAAATTTTTACAACTTTCATGAAGGCCTCAAGACCAGAAACACATGTTTGGATAACTCAAATTGGAGTTGAAGCAAAATCTAGTGTTTTGAACCTGACAACTTGACCTTTATACACTCATTAGACTATATCTCAGGCTATTGGAGTTCAATAATTCTCACATTTTTACAGTGGAAGGTTAAGACCCATATCTACAACTTTTATGAAGAACACAAAAGCTAGTTCGGATTCCTTGAAGGTGATATTGGGCTTAGAAGTCAGAACAGAGGTGCTGATGTTGGGCCTGACCCATGAGCAGTAATTGGGCCATATCTTGGGCTGTGGTTATTGGATTTAGCTAAACTTGGTGTCTCTGGAAAGCTGAGACAATGTGCTAGAACTTTCATGAAGACCACTTGACTCAAAAATGACGCATGCCATGAGTTCAGAAGGGAAACATTTCGGAGACAAGAATCCACCCACCATTCATCTCTTTTAGCATTTTGTTCTCATCATCCATCATCTCTTTTGGCTATTTGTACTCTTCTAATTCTATAAAAAGAGGCAATGGCTGATCATTTGGGGGTGTTAGCTTAGTGTTAGTCTAGATTTTACTTTCATGTTTGTATGTTAATTGCTTCCTTTGTTGTAATTTTCTCTTGTTCTTAATTGAAGTTATGTTCATCTTTCTCTTCTTCTCTCTTTCTTTCTTCTTGTCTATGAGTAACTAAATCTTCATCTTGCTTGGGTGAAAAGGTGAAGCTCTTGGTAATAAGTTAAGGTTAGATTAATTTCTTTCTTGTGCTTTAAATGATATATTTTTATGTGATCTTTATATGAGTTGTATGTTGTTTCCAATTAATTTAGAAACTCTTCTTGTATAATAAATATCTTGATCCATTGTAGACAATAAGATTGACACAGTGGATGCTTTTGACGATTTACAAGTATTGGTAGATAGTTATTGGAACCATTATATGATTACATGCTAGAACTTTGAATGTTAAATCTTCCGATTGGAATCTTCATTATGCATGATTTCAATTGAGTTATAAAACGAAATAATCTTGTTTTTAATTTATTACCAAGAGTATATCTCCTAACCCAAGCAAATATTTTTCATCTGTGAACAACTTATATTATTTTTAGTATTGTGACAAATATTCTCTCAGACCTCAAATAATTTTCTCTTCATCAATTCCTCAATGATCGACCTCGGACTCGAGAATTTACTACTTGAAACAACCCAGTACTTGGGTTTGAAATCGTATAATTATATCCTATCAAGTTTTTGGCGCCGTTGCTTGGTGTTGATTTAAAGTTCTAATATATTGAGGTTCTCTTTCGTAAGTAAATTTCATTATCGTATATTCTTCCTTTACTCTTTTCATTTTTATTTATCTATTTACTAATTTACTAACTAACTTACTAACTAACTTATTAACTAACTTTTATATTTACGTCATTTATTTACGTTTTTTTTATTTTTTTTATTTTCTTTTTTATTTTTTATTTTATTTTATTTTTATTTACGTTTTCTACTTTATTATTATTATTATTATTATTATTATTATTACTATTATTATTATTATTTACGCTTTTCGCTTACTAACTATCTAACTTTTAAATTAATGTCATTTATTTTCTGCAATCTAACTTTTAAATTTTGTCATTTATTTTCTGCAATTTAACTTTTAAATTACATCATTTATTTTCCGCATCTAACTTTTAAATTCTCATCATTTATTTTTCCAATCTAACTTTTAAATTCTCGTTTTTATTTTTCCGCAATCTAACTTAATGAAATAATTTTTCTTCTTCTCTTCTCTTTCGCCGGCTTTGTGGGGCTCTGCCACTCTCCTAGGTTTTCATATTTTAAATTTACTTTCTGCACTTTATTTTACTCAGTATTTTATTTTTCGCACTTTATTTTTTGCATTTTATTTTCTCGTATATTATTAACTCTCTAACTATCTAATTTTTATTTTATTTTATCAGTTATTTAACTTTTTAATTATTAATATATATATATATATACACACTTTTGGGTAGTTGGTTTATACCACATCCTTCTTAATATTTAACGGCCGATTTATACTGGCTACTTGTACATTTTTTTTATTTTATGTCACTTATTTATGCTTAATTGGTATCGCGATTGAAATTCTGGTCGTTTGGTTAAAATTAATCCAAGTAACTTATATATTGATTTATTTGAATCACAATCACACACAATTAACACAATGGCTGAATTTGAAGGTGCACATGTTGAACATGATAATCAAACACAACAAACTGAAATTCTATGCGTGCTTATTTGCAACCACCTCGAAATTCTAGTCCATCATGTTTTATCTTTCCACTTACTGCTAATAATGTTAGATTTAAGCCGAGTATGATATCTTTACTTCCTAATTTTCATGGTTTAGAAAATGAAAGCCCATATTTACATCTAAAAGAATTTGAAGAAGTCTGTATTGCTTTCAATGATCAAAATTGCACTGAAGAGATTGTTAAGCTTAAATTGTTTCCTTTTTCTTTGAAAGATAAAGCAAAAACTTGGCTTAACGCTTTGAAACCAAGATCAATTGGCACATAGCAAGAAATGCAAAGTGAGTTTCTAAAGAAATTTTTTCCAACACATAAAACCAACGCTTTGAAAAGACAAATCCAAATTTTTTTCCAAAATTCAAATGAAGTGTATTTTCAAAGTTGGGAACGTTTTAAAGATTTGTTAAATTCTTGCCCACATCATGGTTTTGAAAAATGGTGGACTATAAGCTTCTTTTATGAAGGTTTAACACCTGAAACTAAACAATTTGTAGAAACGATGTGTAATGGCGAGTTTCTTGATAAAGAACCCGAAGAAGCTTTAGATTATTTAAACCATTTGGCTGAAAATTCTCAATCTTGGCATGGTACTAATCTTTCTGAAAATTCAATTAGATATAACCTTGCAAATGCAGGAAAAGGAAAATACCATCTTAGTCAAGAAGAAGATCTAAATGCAAAGTATGCTAGTTTGGCTAGAAAGGTTGAATCCATGGAATTAGGCAAAGTAAAAGAAGTCAAATTTGTGCAAAATGAAAAAATTTGTAGCATTTGTGATGAATTAGGACACTCGACAAATGAATGTCCTAATATTCCTGTTTTTAAAGAAGTTGTGCATGAGCAAGTAAATACAATGAACAATTTTAAAAAGTCATTCACCTCTTCTTTTTCAAATTCTTACAATCCAGGATGGAGAAATCACCCGAACTTCAGTTGGAGGAATAATAATCAAGCACAATTTATGCAACCACCGCCTCCTCAGGAACAACAAGATTCTCAAAATTCTCAAGAATATGCACCTTATGTCCCACCATATAGGAAAAACCTTGAAGGAACATTGAGTGCATTCATAGAAAAGCAAGAGGCCATCAATAAACCAAACACTCAAACCATGATTGACATAAAAGACACTCTTTCCAAGCTTACTTATGCACTCACCATTCACAAGAAAGGAAAATTTCCTTCTCAACCTCAACCGAATCCCAAAGGTCAATATAGTCTAAATGAGGGTAGTTCAGAAAACTAACAAATAAATCAAGTCAATTCTGTGATAACTCTTAGGAGTGGAAAAGTTGTTGAAAAAGAAATTTCTGAACCTTGTGAGAAAGATGGTGAATTAATTCCCTAAGATAAGGAAGAGGTTGATAAGTCATCTGGCCAAAATGAAACCAAACTCTCATCTCCTCCACTTCCATTTCCTCAAGCATTAAGCAAACCAAAGAAATTGGACCACCAAACTGAAATTTTTGAAATTCTTAAACAAGTGAAGGTCAATATTCCGTTGTTAGATACTATCAAACACTTTCCTTCTTATGCCAAATTTTTGAAAGACTTATGCACTGTTAAAAGAAAATTAAATGTGAAAAAGAAAGCCTTTTTGACCGAGCAGGTAAGTTTCATTATTCAAAGCAATAATGTTTTGAAACATAAAGACCCTGGTTGTCCTACGATTTCATGCATTATTGGAGAACATATAATTGAACAAGCTTCACTTGATCTTGGTGCTAGTGTTAATTTGCTTCCATATTCAGTTTATCAACAACTCAATCTGGGTGAGTTAAAACCAACTTCTGTAACTCTTCTCCTTGCTGATAGATCAATTAAAATTCCAAAAGGAATAGTGGAAGATGTGTTGGTACAAGTTGATAAATTCATTTATCCTGTGGATTTTATTGTCTTGAAACTGAACCTATGATTAATTGTTCCAAGTCAATTCCTATTATTTTAGGTCGTCCATTTTTAGCAACATCCAATGCTTTGATAAATTGTAGAAATGGATTGATGAAGTTAACATTTGGAAACATGACACTTGAGCTTAATGTTTTCAATTTATGCAAGCAACCACATGAAGTCAATGATGAAAATGAAGAAGCTGACGGGATTGAGGCCATTGTAGATGATCATCTTCTAAAAGGGAGTTCTTCTGACCCATTAGAAGTTTGTTTAATTAATTCATTTGATTCAGGTATGCAAGTAGATGGTGATATTTCTAAAATATGTTCTTTGCTTGATTGTACACAAGCAATGGAATATAAGGGATGGAAGCCGAGATTCGAAGAGTTACAACCCATGAATGATAATATTCATGAAGAAGTACCCACACTGGAACTTAAGCCATTACCTTCTGGGTTGAAGTACACATTTTTGGGAGAAGACCAAAGCTTTCCAGTAGTAATTTCATCAATCTTTACTGAAGAACAAGAAGGTATGTTGATAGAAGTACTTAAAAGGCATAAAAGTGCAATTGGATGGACATTAACAGATATAAAAGGCATTAATCCATTAATTTGTACACATAGAATACATTTAGAGGATAATGCTGAAACATCACAATAACCTCAAAGAAGATTAAATCCACATATGAAAGAGGTAGTTAGGGCTGAAGTTCTAAAATTACTTGATGTTGGAATTATTTACCCTATTTTTGATAGCCAGTGGGTATGCCCTACACAAGTTGTGCCTAAGAAATCTTGAATAACAGTGGTTGAAAATGAAAAAGGTGAGTTAATACTTACGCGAGTTTCATGTAGTTGGCGTATGTGTATCGATTTTAGAAAATTAAATACAGCCACTAGGAAAGATCATTTCGCCTTACCATTTCTTGATCAAATTCTGCAAAGAGTAGCAGGACATCCCTACTATTGTTTTCTTGATGGTTATTTAGGGTATAATCAAATACCAATTGCATTAGAGGATCAAGAAAAGACTACTTTTACGTGTCCCTTTGGCACTTTTGCATATAGACGAATGCCTTTCGGTCTTTGTAATGCTCCGGCAACTTTTCAAAGATGCATGCTAAGTATTTTTGGTGACATGATTGAGCATTATTTAGAGGTTTTCATGGATGATCTGATAGTTTTTAGAAATTCTTTTGAAAATTGTCTTGATAATTTGGATAAAGTTCTTAAAAGATGTGAAGAAAAAGGATTTGTTTTAAATTGGGAAAAATGTCATTATATGGTTACTTCAAGAATCGTGTTAGGTCATGTTATATCTTCTGAAAGAATTGAAGTTGATAAGGCCAAAGTTGAATTAATTGCTCATTTGCCTTCCCCAAAAACAGTCAGAGAAGTTCGTTCCTTTTTAGGACATGTAGGATTTTATCGAAGATTCATTAAGGACTTTAGTGTCATATCTAGACCATTATGCAATCTTCTAATAAAAGATGCACCATTTGATTGGACTCAAGAATGCCAAAAATTTTTTGAAAAATTAATTGGTCGTCTAACATAGGCTCCTATCATGCAATCCCCTGACTGGGTTTTTACCTTTTGAATTAATGTGTGATGTAAGTGATTTTGCTGTTGGCGCTATTTTAGGCCAAAGAAAGGAAGGTAAGCCTCATGTGATTTGTTACGCAAGTAGAACTTTAAATAGTACACAAATGAATTACACCACTACTGAAAAAGAACTACTTGCTGTAATTTTTGCATTGGACAAATTTTGAGCTCATTTAATTAGTTCTTCTACTGTTGTTTTCACTGATCATGTTGCTGTTAGATATTTAATGTCTAAGCAGGATGCCAAACCTAGGTTGATATGGTGGATCTTGTTGCTTCAAGAATTCAACATCACAATAAAAGATAAGAAAGGAGCTGAAAATGTTGTCGCAGATCATTTGTCCAGACTTACAACAGGCTCATCTTTTGATAGCATACCTATCAATGATTCTTTTCCTGATAAGTTTTTATTTTCTGTCAATTCCATGCCTTGGTTTGCGAACATAGTCAATTTTCTTGTAACAGGAAAGATGCCGCCTCAATGGTCACATCAAGACAGAAAAAAAATTTTGACTGAGGTGAAAAATTTTTATTGGGATGACCCATATTTGTTCAAATATTCTCCTGATCAAATCTTTTGGAGATGTGTACCCGACAATGAGGTAGATAGTGTCATTAAATTTAGTCACTCAGAAGCATGTGAAGGTCATTTTTCTTCAAAGAAAATACCTGCGAAAATCTTGTAGTGTGGATTTTATTAGCCCACTTTATTTAAAGACAGCCATACCTTTTGCAAAAGTTAAAAATTGTCAAAAATTAGGGTCCATTTCTAAAAGAAATATGATGCCTCTGAACCCTATCCTTGTCATTGAAATTTTTGATTGTTGGGGAATTGATTTCATGGGTCAATTTTCATCCTCATTTGGATATGTGTATATTTTGGTTGCAGTTGATTATGTCTCAAAATGGATTGAGGCGATTCTATGTTGACAAAATGATCATAAAACTATTCTCAAATTTTTAAAAGAAAATATCTTAAGTCGATTTGGAATCCCTCGAGCTATCATCAGTGATGGGGGAACACATTTTTGTAATAAACCATTTGAATCTTTAATGAAGAAATATGGTATTACCCATAAAGTTGCTACCCCTTATCACCCTCAGACAAGTGGACAAGTAGAATTAGCAAATAGGGAAATTAAACAAATTTTAGAAAAAATAGTTAACCTAAATCGTAAAATTGGTCTTTAAGACTAAACGATGCACTTTGGGCTTACCGTACTGCTTTTAAAATATCTTTAGGCATGTCACCCTATCAGTTAGTCTATGGAAAACCTTGTCACTTGCCTGTAGAATTGGAGCATAAAGCATTTTGGGCCATTAAAGCTTTCAATTTAAATCTTGATGATGCTTGCAAGTTACGTAAATTGCAAATAAATGAACTTGAGGAATTAAGAAATGATGCATATGAAAACTCAAAAATTTATAAAGAAAGAACAAAAGCTTTTCATGACAAATCTATTTTGAGGAAATCTTTTGAAATTGGTTAAAAAGTTCTGCTTTATAATTCTCGTCTTCACCTATTCCCTGGAAAATTGAGATCTAGGTGGACTGGTCCTTTTATTGTCAAACATGTATATCCTTATGGGGCAATAGACATTGAGAATCCTAGGAATGGTAATGTGTCTAAGGTCAATGGACAAAGACTTAAACCATTTCTAGAAAATTAAGCTGCTGAGGTAGAATTCATTTCCCTTTCTGATCCTTGTTATGTGAAAAATTTACTCTAATTTTGTAGCTTTATTTTGTTGTGTAGCTCTTTAGCTCCCTGGTAAAATGGCAGATGATGATACTCTGTGACTCTCAAGTCAGTTTGCTCTCTTTCAGTTTCCCAAAATAACTGATTTCTTCTTCTTCAAAATGGATATCATTCTCTCAAACCTAAGAAAATATTTTCCTTCTCTTCCTCAAAATGTTCTAACAAAAATTTACAAGGCTAGATGTGAAAGATTGAGATTGTTAATGCACAAAGGTATACTAGAAGATTTACGTTGGATAATCGAAGCAAAGGTCCGATTAGCAGGTGAGTCTTCAATTTCATTTGACTCATACATGCCAGGTCTTGGTAGAAGTTCATATTCTAAAAGGAGAAGAGCAAAAAGATTACAAGTCTGTCACATATGTGGACGATGGAATTGTAACAAGCGATGTCGTTCTTTGGGGATGGTTTCCAAAAACAGAGAAGATAAAATTTTCTTCATTAAGAATGGACTGAGTAAGGAGTCATTAGATGATATCTTATTGACTCTTGATACGTATTCTTGTGGTCTTGTGCATCGTGAACTTCTTAATTTGTGGAATCTCTTCAAGGATGAACAAAAGCAATACAGTCTTGGGAATCTGACTCTAAAAGACCCTGTTTGCCAATTTATAAGAAAATTGGATGGGAAGCTTATCATCGACTCATAGAAGGCGTTTAAGCCGTTTCTGGACGTGAAACCAGAGGCAGATATGAGCTACATCCACAACAACATGTACATATTTTCTTCTTCTTCTTCTTCTTCTTCTTCTTCTTCTTCTTCTTCTTCTTCTTCTTCTTCTTCTTCTTCTTCTTCATGTTAAAAAAAAAAAATAAAGAAAAAAAGTATGTATACATCTTGAGTTTGGCTTTGGTAACACACAACGTGAATGGGGAAATGCATGCATCCTGATCCAGCCTTCTTAATTGAAAAACAAAGAAGGTAGATTGTATCCCACATGTGAGGCAGCCAGTCGTATTATGGCCACTTGTCCCTTTTAGGAGCCCTATGTTGCGCTGGTCTTGAATGGGTCTAATACTGGTCAACAATGCTTTGGCACAAAGCCGAAAGAGCAGACTACCTCCATCCCAATCTCAAGTGAGTATACACCCATCTTTCATCAGGTTTCTAACAACTTAAAAAAAAAAGAGGGCGAAACTACGGTTGTACTTAGTCTTTAATTAGATTAGGAGCCCCGGGCGGATGCCCGTCCTGTCATAGACTCAGGAGGAGACCTTCACACGCCAGTATGTAAATAAAGTTTATGTGCCATGCTCTGTAGAGAGCCGTGTGCTACATTCCCAGTTCTTGGAACCAAGGCTCTATAGCGTTGATGGACAGAAAGAAGCGTCCCGTCTTTACAGTGAACGGAAACTGTTATCTAAGCTATATACTTACTTTAATTAGTAGGTCTCTATGGCGAGTTCTGACCGACTGCAGTCAAGTACCATCTTCTTAGAATACAGGTCTTTAATTAGGTTTGCAGGAAGATAGAGGGTCTACATTCTTCCGTAAACATGACGGAAAGGATTCAAAGGTTCTTGTTGTCGGTTCAAGCAATCCTTGTGGAATTCATATGTTGCACTGGTGACACGCAACTCAAATACATGCCACTACTGCATTCATGACACGCAGTATAAAGATACACCATGAAAACTGTACATACAGGTATGTCTTTATTTATTATTATATTTCTTTTATCTTTGTATGATTTTGTTGTATTTTGATTTTTGGACAGACGATCCTTTGAGCAGGGTCCTTCAGGAGTTTCTAGACTTCTTTACCCTGATGGTTTTCTTGAAGTTAAAAAAAAATTAAAATAGGGAAAAAAATAAAAAAAGAAAAAAAAGATTCTGTTTTTTATTTTCAAACTTTTCTAACAATAGCCAATCTACCCATATAGGTGCTATGATTACTTTTTCCCTTCTTTTCCCTATTTAAACACTTCATTCTCTTCACTTTCCTCCAACTCATAATCATTCAGAGGGAAGGTGAAATTATGGGACCTCCTGTTCGTAACATTAAAAATGTCTGTGTTTTTTGTGGGTCAAGTTATGGGAAGGGTTTAGAGTTTGTAAGTGTAGCAAGCGCTCTTGGTCAAACACTTGCTGCAAGGAATATTCATGTTGTATATGAGGGTGGTTGTCGTGGGTTAATGGGGGCTGTATCACTCTCTGTATTTCTAGGAGGCAGTCAGGTTTTAGGTGTCATTCCTAAACCTTTAGCTCAAAATAACATTATAGGAAAGACAGTTAGAGAAGAAATTCAGGTATCATCTATGCATAGCCGAATAAAAACAATGCTTGACAACTCTGATGCATTCATTGCCTTACCAGGTGGTTTTGGTACTTTGGAAGAAATTTTTCAAATTGTCTCTTGGGCCCAACTGAACATCCACCATAAACCCATTGGTTTATTGAATGTTAATAATTTCTTTAATCTTTTGTTATTTTTTCTTGACAAAGCTGTGGAACAGAAATTTATCACTCCTTCGGCAAGAAAACTTCTTATCTCTGCCTCCACTATTAATGAGCTCATTGATAAATTAGAAGCTTTCGAGTATGAACCTGATAAAGTGCTTGCTCAGATAGATTGGTCATCAGGAAGCAGTGCGGGAAGTAGCATGCAAAGGAAGCCAGATCTGACACTTCATCTTTAATGGGTTTGATTTTATTTATCGTCATTTGTTTCTGGTTTAAATTTGTGTCAGATTTCTCCAGCAGGTAATATCTTCTATCCTTTACTCATCTATATTTTAACATTGCGGACAATGTTGTGATCTGGTTGGAGGGAAGGATAAAGATAGTTAAATAGTTAAAAAAAGTAGGAAAGTATGATATGATTTTTATGAACTTGCTAAACCAATGAATATTGGCAGAGTAAGGAGTAATTTTACTCCTGAGATGCATTTTAGTTGAAGAAAGTATGTTTAGTAAGATGACTGTCAGAAACCTACAACAAAACCAATTAAGGATGGCAGAGTAAGGAGAAAATTTTACCCTTAAGGTAATTTTACTCTTGAGACGCATCTTAGTTGAAAGAAAAAATGGTTTTAGAAGTAGCAAAAAGCATATCTTGGGTCATAGCATAAATTTTCTTCTTTCTTATAAATCACGTGCTTGGATATGAATGTTGAATTGATGGATTGAGAATGATAGAAATATGCCTTGTGAGATTTTGAGCCTATTGATGAATGGATTGAACATTTGTACCATTCTCTTCTTTCTTGTGTGATTTTCACTTGTGAAATTGTTACTCTAGAACTTGCTTTGATTCTTTTTGAGGTTGTATTTTCACATGCATACATAAATATGATTGAGGCATTTTAAAATAGCTACTTTGACCAAATAGTCATCCTTGTATATTTTCCCTTGTGTAACCCCTTTGAACTTATTTGACCAGTTCTTGTTTTTAGTTCATTACGTGCCTTTAAAAAAAAAGAAAAAAAAGAAACATGTTTTTACCTGACCTTAGGGAATAAGAGAGCATTGACTTTGTTCTTAAACAAGTGTGGGGGTGTGTGTGTGTAAAAAAAAGGGGAAAAAAAGGAAAAAGAAAACGAAAAAAAGAAAGAAAAAAAAAAAAAAAGAAAAGAAAAGAAAGAAAGAGCTGACCATCTGATACACTATGTGACATATCTATATCTAGAATAAAGATAGATGTTTGGAAACAACAGGAAGAGAAGGAGAAGGTTTATGCCTAACAATGAATTCAACTCATCAATTTGGGATTAATCTTCAACAAAACTTTAGTAAAATATTAGTCATTGTCCTTATTGATGAATGTTCTCAAATATCTTTTCCACTCTAACTGTACCATAATGCTCTTTTATTCTCTTTGTATTTATCTTCTTATATCCATATTATCCCTCCTTCTTTACCTTGACCCCATTACAACTTTGAATAAAGTCCTCTTGATTTTTGTGTGCATATGTTCTGAGTAGTAGAGAAGTAGAAGATAAGCAAGCTTATGATAGTGCAATTTTTCATGGGTTGAAGTGAGTGAAATACTTACCTTTTTAATGCTTGAAAGATTAAGAGTGAATCTTGTAAGGATCTATCATTCTTGATTCGTTCTTTTTAACTGAAGTTTCCTTGCTTGTTGGTTTGAGATGTGAAGAAATATTACCTAAAAAAAAATGCTTTGTTCCCTTGAATGACTGGTTGCTCTTCTTGTTTTATTAAATCTTTTAGAATTTTTAGCTTTTGAGTCTGTGTCATTTTTCTTTGTTCCTTAGTTTTTTATGTGTTTTGCCTGGGAGTGCAAAAGTTTAGTGTGGGGGAATTTGATAACAATGTATTTTATGCATTTTATAATCCTCTCACTAGGCTTCTTAAGGTTCAATTTGGCTTAATTAAGTTGATTTTGTCACATTTTAAGAAATTAAGCTTAATTGGATCATTGAAGAAATTATTGCTTAAATTATCATTAATTTGGGTGATAGCATTCTTAAGTAAAGTGGCCATAACTTGAGTTGTAATTATCTGATTAATGTGATTCTGATCTTGTTAGAAAGTTTAGATAAATCTCTAATAACTATTCACTTGATAGCAAGAGACACATTGATATCAATATATTTCATTCATTGTATAACCTTCTTACTTGGCTTTTTCAATAAACTGGCTATAATTTGAGTTACAAATATCCGATGGATGTGATTTTGGTCTTGTTTTTAAGCTAAGATAAATTTCTACAACTTTCATGAAGGCCTCAAGACCAGAAACACATGTTTGGATAACTCAAACTGGAGTTGAAGCAAAATCTAGTGTTTTGAACCTGACAACTTGACCTTTATACACTCATTAGGCTATAACTCAGGCTATTGGAGTTCAATAATTCTGAAATTTTGACAGTGGAAGGTTAAGACCCATATCTACAACTTTCATGAAGAATACAAAAGCTAGTTCGGATTCCTTGAAGGTGATATTAGGCTTAGAAGTCAGAACAGAGGTGGTGACATTGGACCTGACCCATGAGCAGTAATTGGGCCATATCTTGGGCTGTGGTTATTGGATTTAGCTAAACTTGGTGTCTCTGGAAAGCTGAGACAATGTGCTAGAACTTTCATGAAGACCACTTGACTCAAAAATGACGTATGCCATGAGTTCAGAAGGGAAATATTTTGGAGACAAGAATCCACCCATTATTCATCTCTTTTAGCATTTTGCTCTCATCATCCTTCATCTCTTTTGGCTATTTGTACTCTTCTAATTCTATAAAAAGAGGCAGTGGCTGATCATTTGGGGGTGTTAGCTTAGTGTTAGTCTAGATTTTACTTTCATGTTTGTATATTAATTGTTCCCTTTGTTGTAATTTTCTCTTGTTCTTAATTGAAGTTATGTTTACCTTTCTCTTCTTCTCTCTTTCTTTCTTCTTGTCTATGAGTAACTAAATCTTCATCTTGCTTGGGTGAAAAGGTGAAGCTCTTGGTAATAAGTTAAGATTAGATTAATTTTTTTCTTGTGCTTTAAATGATATATTTTTATGTGATCTTTATATGAGTTGTATGTTGTTTCTAATTAATTTAGAAACTCTTCTTGTATAATAAATATCTTGATCCATTGTAGACAATAGAATTGGCATAGTGGATGCTTTTGACGATTTACAAGTATTGGTAGATAGTTATTGGAACCATTATATGATTACATGATAGAACTTTGAATGTTAAATCTTCCGATTGGAATCTTCATTATGCTTGATTTCAATTGAGTTATAAAATGAAATAATCTTGTTTTTAATTTATTACCAAGAGTAGATCTCCTAACCCAAGCAAATCTTTTTCATCTGTGAACAAATTATATTATTTTTAGTATTGTGACAAATATTCTCGGTACCTCAAATAATTTTCTCTTCATCAATTC
This sequence comes from Ormosia emarginata, assembly GCA_029884605.1. Lineage (NCBI taxonomy): Eukaryota > Viridiplantae > Streptophyta > Magnoliopsida > Fabales > Fabaceae > Ormosia > Ormosia emarginata. The sequence continues at coordinate 23,964,201 of JAQQTP010000062.1, read as the reverse complement.
CCTGTGGATTGACCTCGAACTCCCGAGAATTTACTACTTGAAATAACCTGCACTTGGGTTTGAAACTGTATAATTATATCCCATCAAAGATCAAGGAAGAAGTCCCCAAGCAATTAGAAGTAGGATGTTTGAAAAGGAGCAAATAAGTAATCACTTGGTATGTACCGTCTTTTGTCTCAAAATTAAAATTTTGAAAATAAACAACCATGATTTGAAAATAAAGATTGACCATCTTTCTCAATCCTTTACATAATTTTATCATCTTTATCCTTTGTTACCCTTTTTGAGCTTGAAAAATTTCTTCAAACAACTTTGGACAAGGATCACCCCTCCTCTACACTAGGGGTTAGCATAAAGTAAAAAGGGTTGATTTCTATGAAAAATAAAGGAAAGAAGAAAAAAAGAAGGAAAGAAAAAAAGAAAGAAAAATAAAAAGATGAAATGACTCATAGCAAAGACAAATGATAAAGTAAAAAAGGAAAATACAAAAGTGAGCAAAAAGTGCTAGTGCTCTTGATAATGCCTAAAGGCAATAGACAAAGCTTACTAAGGATCCTTGGTCCTATTCAACCCTTAAACACTTGTTTGAGTCTTATATCATTCCTTTCATAATCCTTAACCTTGGCCACGTTACAAGCCTAAAAAAGTCTTTGCTGCCATTTTTGTTAACTTTAATTTTGAGACATGATAACTTCAGAAAATAAAGTTAATTCACTCAAATTTGATTGTATTTGAGCATGTTATCCCTAAGTTTTCAAGGTCATAAGTTCAATATTTGCATGACTTTGGTGAATTAAGCTTGTTGATTCAATTGATTTATAATTGAATCTTTGAAGATCTTGTTTATCGAAGTTGGATGAATTGTGATTTGATGGACTTTATCATTGTTTTGATATAGGTATTCAAGATGAGAAAGGCCTTGGAAGGGATGAGGAAAGTGAAGAGAGGCTCAAAGTGTGAAGAAATCATCAAGGGAAGGTGCTGCCAACCCACGCCTAGGCTTGGCAAATCCACGCCTAGGCTTGGCAAATCCACGCCTAGGCGTGGCCCTTGCAGTTTCTCAGGGATTAGAAGCAGAGACATCCACGACTAGGCGTGGTTAATTCACGCCTAGGCATGGCAAACTCAATTTTTCAGGGTGATTCAGACAGAGACCTCCACACCTAGGCGTGGTAAAGTCAAGCCTAGGCGTGGCAAGCAGAGGCCAGGCACATGATTCATAACCACGCCTAGGCGTGGGTAAAATCCTGGCACACGAATTTTACCCTTATATTTTGATTTTTGGGAGGATGAAGGCAGTTTTTCTTGAGTTCTAACCTAGCCACGAATTCCAGAGAGTAAGTGAGAGGAGGAGGAACACACTTGGATTGAAGGTGACTAAAGGAAGAATCAAGAAGAAAGAGGAAGATCAAGCTTGGAATCTCTCCATTTTTGTTCATTCTTTCCCCTTTCTCTCTTGATTTGTAACTTGATGAATCATTTGATTACATTTGTTTTCTTCTCCTTGATAATGTGTAACTAAACTCTAATCTAGGGGCTCTCTAGGATCTTGCTATGGATTTGATTAATTTGTAATTAGTTGAGTATCCTTTTAATGAAATTGGTTTTGTTCATCCATATCTATGCTTAGTGTTTGTTATTGATTGGCCATCAATTGCAGGATTTTTAATATTTCAATTGAACTAGAAATAGGGTGTTGTGAATATGGATATGGTATGGTTGATGTATGTTTAACTAAGGGGATGGACACATACCTTTTGGTCATGCATGGCAAGTGTTTGATAATTGGCCTCAATGAGTGATTCTTATGTTGCTTCACATGGACACATAGTGGAATAGCTAGGTTTCACATGGGTAATTGTCCTAGACATAGGCTCTTATCTATTGATGATTATTAGTCAACATATATCAATTCATTGATAGATGCTTGTTAATTACAATTAATCATTGAAGTAGCAAGTGAATAGGGACCCCTAGGCTTTAATCATTCTCATCTTCTCTTGTGGAATTGGTGTTTGGTGTTTTCTTATTTTGTTTCCTTTAAGTTGTTATTTTAATTGCAACCCACTCTCTTTCGTTTGCTTGGATAAAAATTTGTGAATATTAGCTAAGTTTAACATTCTTCTAATTATTCAATCCTTTGGGACACGATACTCTAACTCTCCTTTATATTACTTGTCGACCCGTGCGCTTGCGGATTTACGGACCAATAAGACAAAAGGTTCATGCTCTTCTGAGTTTTCAATTCCTTGCTCATAAAAAAAAATAAAAAAATAAATAAAACAGGACCTGAAACTCCTAGAAGGGTTCACCAAACTGGGGCAATTTTTATTTGTGTTTGATTGGCTATACTGAGGCAATTTTTATTTGCGTTCGATTGGTCACACTGGGGCAATTTTATTTGCATTCAATTGGCTATACTAGGGCAAAATTTCTGAAAGATTAAGGAGAAGATGTGTTGAATGAAGTAGCAACAAAGACAGTGATTGAATTATCAAGCAGTTGCAATGAATCAATTGAATGAGGGACAACGAACCAATAATGGGGCAAATTTTTATAAAATCCTTGCAACTTTCTTTTGTTTCTATGCTTTTATTTTTCAAGTATGTGTCTTACTAAAAGTTCATGTACGATTAGATTGCCAGAGTAATGAAAGGAAGTTTGTTCATTCAATGAATTTCTATCCATTCATGAAAACATGTTTACTCATTAAGTTATGTCTCAAATGAGATAAATTTAAGGTCAGTAGTTTGATTTGACAATTCTATAACAATCCTTCAATGATTGAGTTAGATTATAAGATCTCAGTAGCTCAAAGCATGGATTGTAATGCAGTTTTTGTTGGGAATTATTATAATACTAGCCACGCAAGCTTTTGTTGCCAAGAAGAAAAGGGGGTCAAAGTAATAAAAAAATAGAGAAGAGGATGAAGAAAGAAAAAGAGCAAGTCAAGAGGATTTCAAGCCAACCAAAGGGTCTGATGAAGAAAAACACATGAACAAGGGTTTGATTGGTCAAAACTTTCCATAGTTGTCACTGGTTCAAATGATTTTTAAGAGAAAAAAAAAGAGAGAAAAGAAAAGAAAGAAAAAAGAGAAAAAAGAAAGGAGAGAAAAAGATAGAGAAGAATATCTTAAGTCCATGTCTTACTTGCACACATGGTTTCATGTCATTTTGAGCGCGTTAGCTTCTTGCATTTCATATTCATGAGTGCATCGGCTCCATGCATTTTGAGCGCATCAGTTTTATGTATTTTGAGCGCCTCGACTCCATGCATTTTTAAGTTCTTTTGAGCGCATCAACTCCATGCATTTTGAGCGCATCAGCTCCATATATTTTGAATGTATTGGCTCCATGCATTTTGAGTGCCTCGACTCCTTGTATTTTTAATTTCTTTTGAGCACATCGACTCCATGCATTTTGAGCGCATCAGCTCCATGCATTTTAAGCGTATTGACTCCATGCATTTCGAGTGCATCGGCTCTATGCATTTTGAGCGTATCGACTCCATGCATTTTAAGCGCATTGACTCTATGCATTTTAAATTCTTTTGAGCGCATTGGCTGTAATATCCTTAAAAATATTAAATAAAGATAATAACATCCCTAAATAAGATAGGATCATTGAATAAATACAATAGTATATTTAAATAAAGAAGCGAAAACACTAGAAAATGGCAAAAACTCAACATTGAACCAGAAATGGAAACTTTGTTTTCATTCAATTTCTTTTCCATTTGATTTTCAACTAGACCAGTTCCAATGAAACTAGATGGTGAGACAAGAATTAATGAAGTAATAATAAGATCATCTGAAACTTGGCTGAATGGAAGAACAAGTGTATACGCAATAAATGCATGGTGAAGTTAGCAAATAACATTTGCAGAGACAAATGTCGTTACAGGGAAACTTATGAAACATGGCAATAATTGATAGTAACTAGATGGCAAGCCATGACCATTCCAACCCCAAAAAATTCTGGATTAAATGGTGATGAGGCATAGTTTAAGGGAAGACAAGTGTTATAGGAAAAGATTTATTTTGAAGAATGAATCCCATTTGGACAGTTGCACCACCCTAACACCATCCTTACATCATTCTTCTTACATAAGGCAAGCCCCCCCAGCTCCATAAATACCTCGTTTACCTCTTAATCTCATCACAACTCACCTTCAGCCAACTCCTAAAACCTAAAGTTCTATTTTCCAGCCACACTAACTTCACCATCTTCAACCTCACCATTATTAATCCGAATTTTGAAAGCTAGGTAGGAATTAGCAAAAGCTCACTCTTTTTTTTCTTCTACCCATACCTCCTAGTCCATTTCTTTGCATCCACAGTCATTTGAATAATTTTTGAAATGATTTTCGATTTGAAACAGGAACAATTTTTGAATTGAAATCGAAATAATTTTTTATTTGAAATTGGAAAAAAAAACTTATTCGAAATCGGAACAATTTTCAATTCGAAATCGGAACAATTTTTAATTTTAATTAGAAACAATTTTTGATTTGAAATCGGAATAATTTTTTATTTGAAATTGGAACAATTTTCAATTCAAAATTGGAACAACTTTTTGTCAAATTACTATTTCTTATTAATAAAAGAAAATTTCTATTTTTTACAATGTTGATATCCACTTTGATATAAGTCATTTTTGTGATAACAAAATATTTTTGTAATATCATCCTATGGATAAAATGAATCAATGTCCAAAAGAGTATTATTACCGCCGTGAAGAGAGGATTAAGGGACCTTAATCAAATTTATTATTGTGACCATGATGAGAGGATTAATGGAGGCCTTGGTCAAATTATTGTGACCATGATGAGAGGATTAAGGGACATCTTGATCATTTTTAATGATTATGGTCATGATGAGAGGATTGGGAGACACCCTAATCAAATTATTGTGGTCATGATAAGAGCATTGAGGGACGCCCTAATGAAGAGAAAGAGGCACATTTGATTAAGAATATTGAAATGGAATGATAAAGAAATAATGGAAAGAAGATTTTGAGTAATGATGTGAAAAGAATATTCAGTTACTTATTATATGATGTTATAGATTGCTTATTTATTCGTTTATATTATTCTGTATTAATTAATCTTTCTTATGCTAATTATTTATCTTTCAATTTATTTTACTGTTTAGTTAGTTGGACTCTCAATTATGGTTTTAGAAATAGAGAATAGAAAAGTGGATGGTAAATGTATATTTGTTTTTGAATTTTTCTACTGAGATTTTTTTTATCTCACTCTTTTTGTGGTATAATGTTTCAGAGAATGCCAATTGTCAGAGTTCTCATTGATTTCTGTGTTGAACAAGTTTATATGCCAAATTTAGGAGACTGTGTTTTCTGTGACTTTGGAAGATCTGTTTCTGATCATACTACTCTTTGATGAGTAGTTAAAAGAAGAAAGTACCTTTGTAAATATGTAAAAATGTAAAAAATGATGTAAGAGCACCTTGAAGGCTTTCGTAAAGCCTAATTTTGTGAAATCGGTGCCTAACTAAAAGATTGTTATGTATGTATACACGTAACTTTTGAAGGGATTTAATCCCTTAATGTATAATATCTTATAAATTAATGTGAAATGTAGTAGTTTGTTTTGTAACGTATTTTGAGATTTTAAACTTTTAATATTAATAAAATTAGAGTAGGATGTTACATTTTAGTATCAGAGCAGAGTCCTAGGCAAAGTAGTTTAGGAAACCATTATTGCTTTCTAACAAACTAAGAGAGTCGTTGCAGGAAAAGATGTCTCATAGGCGAAATAACATGAATCCTTACCCTGAAGATAGAGTAGAAAGAATGATGGATACACTCGCAGAAATTACTACAACTATGCAAGAACAGACAACTGCAACCAATCAATTTTTTCAGCATATCCAAGTAAACGGAGGTCAGAAACAAGGTGCTCTTGCGGAAAATCCTAATTTTGAAGGACTGTCTGAATTTCGGAAAGTGAATCCTTTAGTTTTTAAAGGAGAATACGACCCTATTGCTGTAGAAAATTGGTTAATGGAATTAGAAAATATTTTCACTATCTTGGGATGCATTGACCCCCAAAAAGTAAATTTTGCTATATACATGTTATTTGGAGAAGCAGAACACTGGTAGCGTGGAGTGTAACGTCCCGAAAATTAGTATTTTATTTGTTTTGGTCGATTCTGAATTAATTTGAATAATCCGACTCGACTTCTGTGAATTTTATGATTTATGTGATTTTTAAGAATTTTTGAGAGTTTTTACGTTTTTGATTATTTTAATATTAATTTGAGCGGTATGTATATAAGCCTCCGTATTTTATTTCTTTCTCTCAATCCTTAATTATTTTTACTAATTTGATTTGATTTTCATGAGTTTCACAATTAATATGATTTTTGTGAATTTTTGTGATATTTCGGATATTTTGAATATTTTAATATATTTTAGATATTTTAAGATATTTTGAATATTTTATTATATTTTAGATATTTTGAGATATTTTTAAGATATTTTAGGATATTTTGAGATATTTTGAATATTATATTATATTTTTGATATTTTGATATATTTTGAATATTTAATATATTTCTGATATTTTGGGCTGTATGTAGGCCGGGGCAGGCCCGGAAAAATAAAAAAATTTTATTGGCCAAAAAGCTTTGTACTGTTGATTCGGAGCCGGGGGAACTTACTAAACCCGAAACCGGAAACAGTTTTTGAAGTTTTATTTTCCTGCGATTTTATTTGACAAATAAAATCGGGGTATGTTTTATTATTCATTGGAAGATATTTTTCTTGAAAAATATCTAGTGGATGATTCCAGACGCAAGCCTAGTCACTCATTCTAGAATGTTCTAGATGATGACTCATCGTTGGTGACTCACCTAGGTGACTAGCCTAGTGACTCACATGTTCCAGACTGTTCTAGAAGACGCATCGTCAGCGCGCCTAGTCATCGAATGCTTTACACGTGGACCAATGAGGAGCTGGTCAATATTGGTGACTGTGACTCATCACGAAGGGCCAATAGAAACTCGACACGTGGCGTGACACCTCAGCACTTGTGACTCAGCAGATTCTAGAAGGTTCCAGAAGCGGTGACTCGCCCTGTGACTCACCGCAGTGAGTCACTTGTTCCAGAAGCTTCCTTGACGACTCACCATGCTGACTCAGCGCTATGACTCACCATTAGTGACTCAGTTGATGACTCGTCATGCTGACTCAGCCAGTGACTCAGCGCTGTGACTAGTCATGCTGACTCAGCCAGTGACTCAGCACTGTGACTCGCCATGCTGACTCACCTATTCTAGGAAATATCTCCGCTGACTCATCGTAGTGAGTCACATATTCTAGAAACTTCTCTTTGATGACTCGCTTTGTGACTCATAAAGGGCAATCAGTAGAAAATGATCAACAATAGTTACTACCCAACTGGAGCAAGGTAAAAATATATGTATATTTTATTACCCATTGGACAATAGATACTGGCTTTATAAACAGTAATTATTGTTCATTGGTTAAAGTATATTAGAAAATATACAGTGTGCACTAATAGAAATTGGTCAACAAAAATAGCAACCAATAGGAATCAAGTTAGTAAATATTCAACCAATAAAAATTGGTCAAGAATAATAGCTTGGCTCTTTAAGGACCAATAGGAAATAAGCTATTAAACAAATTTGGACTTCTTGAAATTTGTTGGTTCTACGGTGAAGGAGGAGAGCAAATTGCTCTAAATAGCCAATTCACTTTGTGAAATTCACGTAGAAGAGCCTAAGTGAAACAAATAAAGACTAGTCAATATTGATGGCTATTCTTTGTTGTGTTCTACGGCCAAGCAAAAAAAATTTTGTAAGGCAAATATTATAATTCAATTCTTACCATCTTTCATTAATTAACCAAGTAAGACAAAGTCAATTTTGGTGGCTTCTCTCCATGTGTTTCTACGGCAATGTGAGCTTTAGGAAGGCAATTGTTACAATTCAATTCATTCTTATTTCTCTATGCATTTACGACCATGCATAGTAAAAGGAAACAAGTTTAATTTCAATTTCCTAAAGCTAGTCAATTTTGATGGCTCTCCATTTGGTTTCCTACGGCTATGCATAGTAAATAGGAGACTTTGTTTCATTTAATCAAAGTCTTCACCTTTTCTCCAAAGCTCTGAAATTTTCTTTCTCCTTTTCTTCTCCAACCTCACGGCCTCCACCTCCAACCCATCATTCACTCTTCTATAATTCTAAATTACCTTATATCTTGCTTCCTTACTTCATCTCAAGCTACTTTGTAGTTAAAACCTAAGCTTGAATTATCCATTTTCTATCTTGTTCTTCAAAACTCAAGTTTGAAGCCTTGAAGAAACTCTTGGTGGAGAAAGTTTACTTGAAGGAGGTATACGCGGAGCTTTGGAGGTTTCTTCAAGAGGTAAGAGGGAGATTACCCTCATCAGCCATGTGTTGGTGGTGAGGAATGAATGTGTTTGTAGTGAAGAATCCATAAGGATTCATTCACTTGGTTGTTTATCGTTTTTCCTAATTGTGTTTGATTTTGTGTGCAAGCATGTCTATAGTTTTAAAATATATAGTATGTGTTTTATGATTGCTTTGATATTTTGTATGTGTTTTGTGATTGCTTTAATATATGGTATGTGTTTATAGATGCATGATAATTATTATAAAATGTGAATAGCATGTAAGGTTTGTATGAGTGTTCCAAAGAACACAAATCCAAGGCTCACGGCCTCAACACAAAATGGGAACCAAAATGTTCTCAACAATTTTCTAAAAGAGTGATTTAATTAACTTAGGAAAAATTGACAAGATACAAATTGATTTTGAACAAGAAAATGAATTTAAAGATCAAATGGCAAGATTTAGTGTAGTTCGGCCAACATGCCAAAACCAAGTGTTTATGAATTCTAAAGTTGTTTTTTTAAAACAAAGAGAATTAATAAATACTAAAAAGAATTTTATTACAATGAGTTTTCAGGAATAAAAATGATTGGATTAAGTTTAAGTAGTTAAAACTAAGGATTTTATCATTTATAAGAAAATACAGTAGCTTTTGTAAAATTTCTAACGTAGAGCTCACTTTGTGTTTTGAAGCACGTTAGTAGTTTTCAAAAGTGTAATTAATTGGTTGTAATAAAAAACAAAAGGATTTTTAACAGAAAACTTAGAAAATCATTGTTATACATTTTCTAAACAAAATACTGTTAATTTTTGTTAAAAATAAACAAATAAGATAGAAAAGATATCCAATATAATGTATACGATATGAAAAATATTCTACGTAGTTCAAATGTATTAAATATTATTTTTGTTTATTTGAATAGTGATTTTTAAGGAATTCAGACAAGAAAATGATTTAAAAATCTTACGCGATTGAGAAAACGTTTGAAAAACTCTACGCGAATTCAAAAACAGCAAAATATATTTACGTGATTTAAAAATGTTTGTAAAAACGACAGAATTGTGAAAATGTGATAAAATTTCTACGCGATTAATTGGAACAGCAAATTTTTACTGTCGGGCCAAAGTGGTGGACTCGGATATGTTGAGATACAGATACTGTCAAGTGGGACGTACTGTAACATCCCAACTTTTGGGTAAAAGACCGTTGTGTCCCTATTTTACTGTTTCTTATTTTTCGTATGAAATACAGAAAAATAATATTGTTTGTTATTTTATTTGGTCATTTTACATAATTTGTTTCGATCTGATAAAATAAAAATTTTATCAAATTCTTGTTTTAAATTTTTACGTATGAAAAACGGATGTATAATCTTGTCTAGTATTTTATATAATCGTTTTTACGTATTTTTCTTCAAGACAGTTGAAATAAAATTTTTCTTGAATCTGCTTTGTTTTAATTTTTTCTGGTTGATATACAGACAAATAATCTGTCTATAATTTTATTTGAACGTTTTGCATGATTAGCTACGTTGTGGGAAAAAATTGGGAAAATGACCGTTACGTCCCGAACGTGCTGTTTGTGCTGTTTTTGCTGTTTTTAATTGTTTTCTACATGATACAGTGCTCAATATTACTGTCTGTAATTTTATATGGACTTTTTGTGTGATTTGCTCCGGGGTAGGAAAATAATATTTTTTCGGACCGGGAAAATCTGTTTTTAATTATTCAGAGGCGGGGGATCTTACTAAACCCAATTCTAAATGAGCTTAAAATTTATCTTTTAATTTTTAGGATTTAACTGTCAAATAAAATAATTTAATATTATTATAATATTATTTTATTAGTCAAGTAAATAAGTAACTGACGGACCGGAAACATTTTGCGGGACCACGTTTAGTCATTAAGTCTTTGTACACGTGGACCAATGAGGAGCTAGTCAAAATTGGTGGCTATGACTCATCGCAACGGGCCAATAGGATGATGACACGTGGCGTGACAACTCAGCAGTTCCAGAAGCTTCTTTGGTGACTCGCCATGATGACACAGTCAGTGATGCAACCGTGACACAGATAGTGATGACTCGCCGTGCTGACTCATCTGCTCTAGAAAATATCTACGCTGACTCGCCATGCTGACTCACCCGTTCTAGAAAATTTCACGATGACTCATCATACTGACTCATTGTAGTGAGTCACATATTCTAGAAATTTCTCTGTGATGACTCGCTTTATGACTCATCATGGGTAATCGAGTGAAGAAAAATAATCAATAATAATTTCTACTCTGTTAGTATAAAATAAAAATCTATGTGTATTTTATTATCCATTGGATAATAGATCTTGACTTTTTAAATAATAAATATTGTTCATTGGTTAAAGTATACTATAAAAAAATGAAAAAATATAAAATATATATATAGTATGCACCAATAGGAATTAGTCAACAAAAATAGCAACCAATAAGAATTAAGTTAGTAAATAATTAACCAATGAAAATTAGTCAAGGTTAATGGTTTGAATTTTTAAGAACCAATAGAAAATAAGTTATCAAATAATGTTGGACTTCTTGAAAAGCAATGGTGCTACGGTGGAAGAGAAGAGAATTGGCTTTAATAGCCAAATTCACAAAATGAAGTTTACGTAGAAAGCCAAATTCACCAAAATGAATTCATGTAGAAAAGCCAAATTGAATAAATGAAGACTAGTCAACCTTGGTTTCTTCTCTTTGATTTCATTCTACGGCAATTGCAACTTTTGCAAAGCCAATATTACAATTCCATTCTTCTATCTTTCAACTAGTTAACCAAGTCAACATTGGTGGCTTTTCTTTGGTTTCACTCTACGGCAAAGCCAAGCATTTGGTGAGGCAATTATTACAATCAATTCTTACTATCTTTCATCTAATTCACCAAGTGAGACCAAGTCAATCTTAGTGACTTTATTGCATGTGTTTCTACGGCAAAGCTAAAACTTTGCAAGGCAAAATATATCAATTGATTTCTCTCTATCTTTCATTAATTACCCAAGTATGACAAAGTCAATATAGATGGCTTCTTGTCATGATGCATTTACGGCAAATGCATGTGGGAAGAAGGCAATTTTAATGTTTTAATTCACTCTTGTTCTCCAAGCTTCTACGGCAATTGAATGCCTTTAGGAAAGCAATATTCAATCATTTATTTCATTCTCATTTCCTATGCATTTGTGACCATGCATTCTCACTTTCTCTCAAGACCATTCACGGCCATGCATTCCAAAATATGAGACTTTGCTTTTAACCCAAAGTCTTCATCTTTCTCCAAAGCTATCAAGCCAAACTCTCAAATATTCTTCTTTCTTTTCTCTCTTTGTGTTCACGGCCAAAGCTTCCCAAATGGAGACAATCTTCATTAATTTATTTCATTTGTTCTCTTCTATATCTTTTTCTTCAAAGAACCAAGATCAAGCAACCAAATTTCTTTCCTTTTTCTCTTCCTCTTGAATTCGGCCAACTACCAAAAATCACCTTCCAAGCTTCTAAAATTCTAAATGACCATAGATCTTGAATCTCCATACCATTCTAAGGAACTTTCATGTTGGAAGTTTTTCCTAAATCATCCATTTTCACCCTTGTTCTTCAAGCTCAAGGTGTAGGGTTTTAAGGTGAAGTTTATGAAATCTTCACTATTAATTTTATTCTTTCCTTTTAAACCATATTTTGATTCATGGTTTTCCTTACTCAAGCCTTAGATATTAATATTGTATGTTTTCTTTGATTTTTCAAGTAGCTCTTGGTGGAGAGGAAATTGCTTGAAGGAGACATACAATGGCTTTGGAAGTTTCTACAAGAGGTAAGAGGGAGATTACCCTCATCAACCAAGTGTTGGTGGTGAGGAATATATGTGGTTGTGCTTGTAGAATCCATAAGGATTCGGTGGTGTGCTTGTTTTGATGTATTAATTATTTGTGTGTTTGTTATTTGTGTGTTTGATAATTTGGTGCTTACTAGTAGGTTGTTGTGTATTTGTTAGTAGTCTTCTTATGTGATATTTGTAATAATTTGCATGTCTACAAGCTTTAATTTGCATGTCTACAAGCTTTGATAATATGGCATGTGTTAGAAATGCATGATAATATATAGGATGCAAATAATATGTCAAGGATTGCATGAGTGTTCCAAAGAACACATTAACAAGGCTCATGGCCATGATTTAAATGGGAACCAAAATGTTCTCTTAATTTTCTTAAAAGGTGACCTAATTAACCTAAGAGAATTGGTAAGATATCCATTTGTTTAGATTAAGAAAAATGAATTTGGAAATTAAATGGCATAACCTTACATTTTCATCCAACATGTCTAACTTCAACACTTTGATTTCTAAAACTATTTTCTAGGGTAAGGATTAAATCAATGTAGACAATACAAGAGATTAAACATGTATTTAAAAGGTGAAAAATAATTTGGAAATCAAATGCAAAGTTTTTATCAAATTCGCCAACATGCCAAATTAGACATTCATGATTTCTAAAATTAATTCCAAGCTATTTTCAATCAAGAAGAAGCAATACAAGTTAAAGTAAATTTTCTACAATGAGTTTTAAAGAAATAAAGTAGTTAGAATTAAGTTTAAGAGGTTAATACTAATGGTTTTTACTTGTAAGAAGAAATACAAGAGCTTTATAAAATTTCTAACGTATAGCTCATCGTGTGTTTTGAAGCACGTTAGGAATTTTCAAAAGTATAATTATTTGGTATTAATAAAAATGAAAAGGACTTTTAAATGGTAAATTTAGGAAACCATTATTATAATTTATTAAACAAAATATCTTTGTCAATTTTTAGTAAAAATGGATAAATAAGATAGAAAAGATGTCCAAAAGACAAGATACGCTATGAAAAATATTCTACGTAATTTGAAAGTACTAAATATTATTTCTGTTTGTTTTAAACAGATTATTTTAAGGAAGTTGGACAAGAAAACGATTTAAAAATCTTACGCGATTGAGAAAACGTATTAAAAATTCTACGCGATTTTGAAAACAAAAAAATATATTTACGCGTTTTGCAAACGTTTGTAAAAATGATGGAATTGTGAAAATACGATAAAATTTCTACGCGATTAAATGTTACTGTATTTATTTTATTTGTCGGGAAAATGTGAACCCGTCGAGGCTTTTGAGAATTTTATTTGTCGGGAAAATGTGAACCCGTCTGAGCTTTTGAGGATTTCATTGTCGGGAAAATGTGAACCCGTACATGCTCTATATATTTTATCTCTTGAGGGTATTTTCGTAATTTTCTTATCTTTGGTTTGTGTGTTGAGTTTATGCCAAACTTTTGGTGGATTGATTGACGAGGTGAATCACATCGTATTGTCGGTGCGATAAGCGTAGTGTGGTTCGATCTTGAATGGACTTGGAGGCATTAGTGTGCATAAATCCATATGTGGACAGTTGGTTGCTCTTATGGGCCGTGGTAAATGGCGACACACTAGTGGACTCGACACACACTATGTTTAATCGAGATCTGGTGAAGTCTAATAGTACATTGCCTGTAGTGCCACAACGTGAGACCGTGAACTACACCACGCCGGGATGATGGATTCCTTATGTCGTGGGGCTATAGACACAACGTAAGACAGTGCAATAGTTTGGTTGGACAGCCGTGGTACTAGAGGACTTTGCGGGTCGTTCCCTCTGATGTCTGTGTTTGTGTGGTTTAGCTCCATGGAGTAGGATTGTGTCTTATTGTATATGTTGATATGTGGTGCATTATTATCTTCTATTTGTTATTTTTATCTATTATCTTTTATTTGTTATTTCTTTTATCTGTCATCTTTTATCTATGATATTTTTATTTGTGATTTTATTTGTGATTTCTATCTATGCTTTTTATCTGTGATTTTTATCTGTGACCTTCCATTTGTGATATTTATGTTGTTATGACATTTGATCTTTCTTTTATATTGTACTGTTATGATATTTTATATGGTATGAATTGTTATATCTATCCTGATAATGTTATTACTGTTTATTTTATTAGGTTATATGTATGTTAGAAATATTTGTAAATTGATAACATGACTATAATTGTGATTATCTGTGTGTATGGAATGACTTTGTCATTCGTATTATTCTTTACTACCGTACTGGTACTGGTGAAAGGGGATCTCACCTCTTTACTGTATTGTTGTGTTGTGTTGTATTGTTAAAATCGTATAGTAGGCGGAGTAAACCTACTGGAGGCCATATTCTGAAGATGGTGACAGCGTCGAAGAGTGACCTTCAGACTTCGACAGGATGCAGTTGATGGAGACATGGATCTTGTAGGTTGGGTTTTTTTTTTCCGTTAGTGTTGTTACCGTGCTATTAGTAGTAACCTTCATTAGGTTTGCTACTTGTTTCTCTGAGTCAAATTACATGTTTTACTTCTATAATGAATATTTGGTGGTACTTATATTATGTGTATTAATTAATTCAATTTAATTTCGGTTTTTCTTATAATTTTTGGTAAGTCTATATTTCCGCGAAATGAAATTTTAAAATTCATCCTTTAACAATCAAAACTTTTATAAAATGATTTCAGTTGATTTTATATTTTATTTAAAATGTGACGCCCTACGGAGGGTGTTACACGTACTGTATATATATGCGATTTGCCAGTGAGGGCATATTCGTAATTTTTGCCAGTGATAACATATTTGGAATTTTTGCCATTGAGGGCAAGCCATTGAGGGCATTTTTGTAAATACAGATATTTAATACCATTGAGGGCATTCTGGTAATTTTTATCATGCATTTGTGCCAATTTGGTTGATAATTGGTAGATCGATTGACGAGATGAATAACATCGTGTTGTCGGTGTGATAAGCGTAGTGTGGTTGAACTTGAATGAACTTGGAGACATTAGTGTGCAGATTATTCCATTTGTGGACAGTTGGTCGCTCCTCTGGGCCGTGGTAACTGGTAACACACTAATGGACTCGACACGCACTATACTTAATCAAGATCTTGTGAAGTCTATTAGTGCAAGCCTGTAGTGACACGACGTATGACAAGTGCTACACCACTATGCTATTTCAATGGGCTATAGACGCAATGTGAGACAAATGGAATAGTTATTGGGCGGTCGACGGTACTAATAGATTTTGCGGGTCGTTCTCTCTGATGTCTGTATTTTTAGCTCCATGGAGTAGGGTTGAGTCACATTTCATATATTTATGTTTTATACATTTTAATGTTATTTATTTGTTCTATTTTATCTATCTGTAGCATTACATTAGCATATGTGATCTGCATTTTTATGTGGTTATTTATATTCACTATTGAGATATTATGTACGTTGTGACTATATGATTTAATTGTATCCATTATTATATCTATCACGGTAATGTTATTGCTATTCATTTTATTATAACATGTGTTTATTAGAATTATTTGTAAATTGATAACATGATTATAATTGTGATATCTGTGTGTATGGAATGACTTTGTCATTCGTATTATTCTTTGCTACCATACTGGTATTGGTGAAAGGGGATCTCACCTCTTTACTGTATTGTTTTGTTGTGTTTATTTTATTTAAATTCGAATAGTAGACGAAGCAAGTTTCTTAGACCCATTGGAGGCAAAAATTCTGAAGATGGTGACGGCGTCGAGGAGTGGTCTTCTCAGTTTCAACGTGATGCAGTTGGTGGAGAAACGATGCATGTATGTAGGGTTTTCTCGTTAGTGTTGTTACCGTGCTATTAGTAGTAACCGTCAGTGGGTTTGCTACTGTCTCTCTGAGTCTGTAAGTTACATGTTTTATTTTTATATTGAATATTTTGTGGTATTTATAATATATGTATTGATCAATTCAATCTAATTTCTGTTTTCTTAAAATTTTTGGTAAGTTTATATTTCCATGAAAAGAAAGTTAAAAATTCATATTTTAGAACTCAATTCTTCTATGAAATGATTTTTAGATTTTAAGTTTTCTTTAAAAATGTGATGCCCTATGGAGGGTGTTACATGGAGCCACCCGACTTCTAGAAACTCCAGATGCACCAATCACCTGGGAGAATTTTCAGAATGCTTTTATGGAAAAATATTTTTCCGCCAGTATTTGGAACGAGAAAGAATTGAAATTTTTATAATTACGACAAGAAAATATGACAATAGGTTAATACATAGCAAAATTTGAGGAGTTGACAAAATGTTATTGTGATCTTCAATTTAATAATAACAAAGAATGGAAAGCTGTGAAATTTGAATTTGTACTGAAACCATAAATTAAGAAGGAGATAAGTAAGCTAGAAATCAAGCAGTATTCTGCGTTAGGTAATAAGTGTAGAATTATGGAAAGGGATCTTTTGGAATATAAGGCTGAGCAGGAAAGACAATTCTAGCTTAAGCATAAGAGGGAGGATAATGGGAGGAGAGCTGAAAATAATAAATTCTGGAAAAATATGAATAAGGAGAAACAAGTTCAGCCTGAAGTAAAATGCCTAAAATGTGGGAAAACTCATGGAGACAGACCATGCCTATATTGACAATGGGTATGTTATACTTATGGAAAGTCTTGACATATATCAAGGGATTGCAAAGCTAATAAAGGAAATACACCGATGGCACCACAAGTTAAGAACCCTCTACAAAGCCACAAGTTCCAGGAAGAGTCTTTGCCCTTAGCAACCTAGAAGTAGAACAATCTCCAGATTTAATAACAGGTCAGTGCCTCATAAATAATACTCTTTTAATTGTATTGTATGATTCTAGAGCTACACATTCTTTTATACTCAATCACTGTGTGAAAAATCTAGAATTGCTTGTGACCGAGTTACCTTATAACTTATTAGTAACTACACCTACTGGAAGTAGAGTCGAAACTTCTTATGCATGTTAAATTATCCTATCTTTGTTGAAAATAAACCTTTTGTTGAAAACCTAATTTGTTTACCATTGCAAAACCTTGATGTTATCTTGGGAATAGACTAGCTATTCTCCAACCATGTAATACTAAATTGTCTTGATAAATCTTTTTCTTTTTCTTCACTCCCTGACCAAGAAAAACCATAGAGTACCCTTTTATCTACCAATCAAGTTAGTAGAGGTATAATGGAAAGAACTCAAGGACACATTCTCCTTTTCTCTTCTAAGACCAAAAGTGAGCTGAATTTAAATACTATTCCTATAGTTAGAGATTACCCTAAAGTTTTTCCCTCAGATATTTCTAATCTACAACCAGAAAGGGAAATGAAGTTTTCCATTGACCAAATACCAGGAGTAAGTCTTATATCAATTGCACCCTATAGGATGTCCCCTATAGGATTAAGTGAACCTAAGAAGCAAATTGAGGAATAATTATAAAAACAATTTATAAGGCCTAGTGTGTCACCTTGGGGAGCTCCGGTGCTTTTAGTGTAAAAGAAAGATGGTAGTCTTAGGCTATGTGTAGATTATAAACATTTGAATAAAGTGACCGTTAAGAATAAATACTCACTTCTTAGGATAGATGATTTACTAGATCAAGTACGGGGAGCCTTAGTCTTTTCAAAAATAGATTTAAGGTCAGGTTACCTCCAAATTAGGGTTAAAATAGAATATATTCCTAAAACAACATTTAGAACTAAATATGGCCATCATGAATATTTGGTAATGTCATTTGGATTAACTAATACCCCTGTTGTGTTTATGAATTATATGAATTGAGTATTTAGGCCATATTTGGATGAATTTATGGTAGTTTTCATTAATGATATTTTGATTTATTCAAAAACACACGAGGAACATGAAATTCATTTGAGAATAATGTTAGAAACCTCGAAAGAAAAATAGTTATATGCAAAATTAGAAAAATGTGAATTTTGGATGAAAGAAATTAAATTTCTAAGACATGTAGCAAATAAAAGTGATGCATTAGGAGCAACCAAAAACAATAACTAAAATAAAGAGTTTCTTGGATTTAGTTGGATAGTATCATAGGTTCATAAAAGGATTTTCACAAATAGTCTTGCCATTAACTAGGTTGACTAGACAAGGAACTCATTTTGCGTGGACCAAGGATTGTGAGTAGAGTTTTCAGGAATTAAAAAGAAAACTCACTACTGCTCCTATAGTAGTAATTCCTAATCCTTTAGGACATTTTGTGGTTTATAGTGATGCCTCTAAAAAGGGATTAGGATGTGTGTTGATGCAAGAAGGGAAGGTAGTAGCCTATGCTTCTAGACAACTAAGGTTACATGAGGAAAATTATCTAATACATTATTTGGAATTAGCAGTGGTAGTTTTTGCTTAAAAAAATTAGAGACATTATTTATATAGGGTAAAATTTGAGGAATATATTGATCATAAGAGTCTAAAATATTTATTTGATCAAAAGGAATTAAATATAAGGCAAAGAAGATGGATAGAATTTCTTAAGGATTATGATATGGAAATTAAGTACCACCCAGGTAAAGCGAATATCGTAGCTAATGCCTTAAGCAGAAAATCCCTACATATGTCATATATGATGATTCAGGAAATAGATTTGATAGAAAAGTTTAGGAATTTAAATCTCTCAATAATTTTAGAACCAAATAAGATTTATTTAAGTGCCTTACAAATTACTTGTAATTTAAGGACAAAAATCAAGGAGGCACAAAAAGAAGATCAGTTTTGCAAGCTCTTATGGAAGGGATACTTGAAGGAAAAC
This sequence comes from Ormosia emarginata, assembly GCA_029884605.1. Classification (NCBI taxonomy): domain Eukaryota; kingdom Viridiplantae; phylum Streptophyta; class Magnoliopsida; order Fabales; family Fabaceae; genus Ormosia; species Ormosia emarginata. Next base: position 23,945,140 of record JAQQTP010000062.1, on the reverse strand, counting down.
ATTCAGACTTCAATTTAACGGATGATGAAGTAGTTATGTACAGGAATAGAATATATACCTAATAATCTTGATCTAAAGAGAGAAATTCTAGAAGAAGCTCATAAGAGTAAATATACGATTCATCCAGGAATTAACAAGATGTATCAGGAGCTTAAAAGTCAATTTTGGTAGCTTGGGATGAAATCTGATATAGCTAAGTATGTATCTCAGTGCTTGACATGTCAGAAAATTAAGATAGAACATCAAAATCTTTAGGCTTATTACAACCCTTATAAATCCTAGAATGAAAATGAGATAGCATTTCTATGGATTTTGTTATAGGTTTACTAATAACTAACTTAGGATATGATGTTATATGGGTGATTGTAGATAGATTAACTAAGTCAGCACATTTTCTGCCTATTAAGATTAATTATCCACTAAATAAGTTAGCTCGAATGTATATTAAGGAAATTGTAAGACTACATAGAATACCAACTACCATAGTATGAGATAGAGACCTCATATTTACCTCTAAGTTTTGGGAATCATTGCAAGCAGCTTTTGGGACAAAATTATCCTTTAATACTGTTTACCATCCCCAAACTAACGGTCAAACTGAAAGAACAATTCAAACCTTAGAGGATATGCTTAGAGCCTGTGCTTTGGATTTCAAAGGAAGTTGGGATACTTATCTGCCATTAATAGAATTTGCTTATAATAATAGTCATCACTCTAGTATTGGTATGGCCCCATATGAAGCATTATGTGAAAGGAAATGTAGATCCCCTTTTTGCTAGTTTGAAATTGGGGAAAGAAATTTAATAGGACTTGATTTGATACAACAAACCTTAGACCAAATAAAATTAATCAAGGAAAGAATGCTTGCAACTCAAAGTCGATAGAAGAGTTATGCAGATCAAAGGAGAAAACCTTTAGAATTTCAAGAAGGAGAACATGTATTTCTTTGAGTCACCCTAATAACTAGTATTGGTAGGTCTTTAAAAACAAAGAAATTAAGTCCCAGATATATTAGACCTTTTCAAATCCTTAAAAGAGTCGGGACTATTGCTTATCAAATAGCCTTACCCCCCTAATTTGTCAAACCTTTATGATGTATTACATGTCTCATCTCCAAAAATATTGTCCTGATTCTTCACACATTATTGAGGCAGAATCAATGCAGCTAAAAGATGATTTGACATATGAGGTACAACTTGTGTAAATAATAGACAAAAGTTACAGACAGTTAAGGAATAAAACCATTCCTATGCTTAAAGTTTTGAGGAAAGGATAGGATGTAGAAGAAGCTACCTGGGAAACAGAGGAAGATTTTAAGCGAAAATATCCATAACTTTTATAGCAGGTAAATAAAATTTTGAGGACAAAATTTTATAAGAGGGGAAGAATGTAATATCCCTAAAAATTTTAATTAAAAATAATAACATCCCTAAATAAGATGGGATCATTGAATAAATACAATAGTATATTTAAATAAAGAAGCCAAAACACTAAAAAATGACAGAAACACAATATTGAACTAGAAATGAAAACTTTGTTTTCATTCAATTTCTTTTCCATTTGATTTTTAGCTAGACTAGTTCCATTGAAACTAGATGATGAGACAATAACTGATGAAGTAATAATAAGATCACTTGAAACTTGGCTCAATGGAAGAACAAGTGTGTAAGCAATAAATGCATAGTGAAGTCATCAAATAACATTTGCAGAAACAAATGTCATTACGGGGAAACTTATGAAACATGGCAATAATTGATAGTAACCAGATGGCAAGCCATGACCATTCCAACCCCAAATTTTTTTGGATTAAATGGTGATGAGACATAGTTTAAGGGAAGACAAGTGTTACGGGAATGATTACGGGAAGAGATTTATTTTGAAGGATGAATCCCGTTTGGACAGCTGCACCACCCTAACACCATCCTCACATCATTTTTCATAAGTAAGGCAAGCCCCCAACTCTATCAATACCTCATTTACTTCTCAATCTTGTCACAATTCACCTTCAGCGAACTCCTAAAATCTAAATTTTTGTTTTCCAACCACACTAACTTCACCATCTTCAACCTCACCATTATCGATCTGAATTTTGAAAGCTAGGTAAGAATTAGCAAAAAGCCCACTCTTTCTTTTTTTATTTCTTCTACCCATACCTCGTAGTCCATTTCTTTGCATCCATTGTGATTTGAATAATTTTTTATTTGAAATCGGAGCAGTTTTTGATTTGAAATCGCAAGAATTTTTTGTTTTAAATTGGAATAATTTTCAATTCAAAATCGGAACAATTTTCGATTCAAAATCAGAATAATTTTTTTATTTTAATCAAAAACAATTTTTTGTTCGAAATCAAAATGATTTTTAATTTCAATCAGAAATAATTTTCAATTCGAAATTAGAATAATTTTTTATTCGAAATCAAAATAATTTTTTATTCAAAATCGGAACAATTTTCGATTCGAAATCGGAACAATTTTCTGTCAAATTACTATTCCATTTTAATAAAAGAAAATTTCTATTTTTTATAATGTTGATATCTACATTGATATAAGTCATTTTTGTGAAAACAAAAAATATTTTTGTAATATCATCTTATGGATAAAAGTGAACTAATGTGCAAAAGAGTATTATTGGGGTCGTGATGAGAAGATTAAGAGACGTCTTAATCAAATTTATTATTGTGACCATGATGCGAGGATCAAGGGACGCTTTGGTCAAATTATAGTGACCATGATGAGATGATTAAGGGACTCCTTGATCATTTTTATTGATTGTAGTCATGATGAGAGGATTGGGGGATGTCCTAATGAAATTATGGTGGTCATGATGAAAGCATTGTAGGACGTCCTAATGAAGAGAAAGAGGCACATTTGATTAAGAATATTGAAATGTAATGATAAAGAAATAATGGAAAGAAGATTTTGGATAACAATGTGAAAAGAATATTCAGTTACTTATTATATGATGTTATAGATTTCTTATTTAGTCATTTATATTATTTGATATTAATTAATCTTTCTTATGCTAATTATTTCTTTTTCAATTTATTTTACTGTTTGATTAGTTGGACTCTCAATTATGGTTTTAGAAATAGAGAATAAAAAAAGTGGATGACAAATGTATACCTGTTTTTGCATTTCCTACTGAGATTTCTTTTATCTTACTCTTTTTATGGTATAAAGTTTCAAATAATGCTGATCGTCAAAGTTCTCATTGATTTCCATGTTGAACAAGTTTATATGCCAAATGTAGGCGACTATGTGTTTTATGTAACTTTGGGAGACCTGTTTCTGATCATACTACTCTTTGATGAGTAGTTAAAAGAAGAAAGTACCTTTGTAAATATGTAAAAATGTAAAAAATGTTGTAGTAGCACCTTGAAGGCTTTTGTAAAGCCTAATTTTGTGAAATTGGTGCCTAACTAAAATGTTGTTATGTATATGTACACCTAACTTTTGAAGGGATTTAATCCCTTAATGTAGAATATCTTATAAATTAATGTGAAATGCAATAGTTTGTTTTGTAACGTATTTTGAGATTTTAAACTATTAATATTAATAAAATTAGAGTAGAATGTTACATTTTGGAATCAGAGCAGAGTCCTAGGCAAAGTAGTTTGGGAAACCATTATTGCTTTCTAACAAACTAAAAGAGTAGTTGCAGGAAAAGATGTTTCATAGGCAGAATAACGCGAATCCTCACCCTGAAGACAGAGTAGAAAGAATGATGGATACATTCACAGAAATTACTGCAGCTATGCGAGAACAGACAACTGCAACTAATCAATTTTTTTAGCATATCCGAGTAAACGGAGGTTAGAATCAAGGTGCTTATGTGACAAATCATAATTTTCAAGGACTGTCTGAATTCTGGAAAGCGAATCCTCTAGTTTTTAAAGGAGAATACGACCTTGTTGTTGTAGAAAATTGGTTAATGGAATTAGAAAATATTTTCACAATCTTGGGATGCACTGACCCCCAAAATGTAAATTTTGCTACATACATGCTATTTGGAGAAGTAGAACACTGGTGGCGTGGTGCCAAACGACTTCTAGAAACTCCATATGCACCAATCACCTGGGAGAATTTTCAGAATGCTTTTCTGGAAAAATATTTTCCCACCAGTGTTCGAAACGAGAAAGAATTAGAATTTTTACAATTACAACAAGGAAATATGATAATAGGTCAATATGTAACACCCCAATTTTTAGAAAATGTCCCGAATGTTCTGTTTGCTGTTTTTTGAGCTTTTGTGTAAATGATTGTTGTGTCCTTATTTACTGTTTCTTGTTTTCTGTATGAAATATAAATATGTTTTACAGGCTAAAATTTTATTTGATCGTTTTACGTATTTTGTTTCGATACAGTAAAATAAAAATTTTCTCGAGCTACTGTTTTAATTTTTCTGGGAGATATACTGAGACAATTAATACTTGTATGCGTAATTTTATTTGAACTTTTTGGATGATTTGCTACGTTGTGGGGAAAAATAGAAAAATGACCGTTACGTCCCGATTGTCTTGTTTTTAATTTTTCTATATGTTACTGATGCTTAATATTACTTGTCTGTGATTTTATTTGGACTTTTTGTGCGATTTGCTCGGGACGGAAAATAATATTTTTTCGGTAGAGGAAATCTTGTTTTAATTATTCAGACCGGGGATCTTACTAAACCCAATTCTGAATGAGACAATAATTAATCTTTTAATTTTTAGGATTTAATCATCCAATAAAATAATTTTGTGTATTATTTTATTAGTCAAGATATAATTAGATGACAAGTGGACCCAAAAATATTTTGCGGGACCCACGTTTAGTGAAACGATTAACTTAGTAGCTTAATTAAACATCTTTAAGAGTGGAACATTCTTGAACATGGTGACTAAGCTAGATGACTAGGTCATTAGTGACTAAGCTAGGTGACTAAGCTAGATGACTAAGCTTAAACCAACCAATGAGAGCAAAGCTTGTTAATCAAGGCTTAATCTTGACCTTTGATGCATGCAAGGGCTTGGATGAAGCCAACACAAATGGACACCTCTTGCCCACATGAAGGCTACGGCCATTAAGGCTTTGGAAGACCAAAAGTGACTTCTCTTGCATGCATTTCTCTCTTCTCTCTCTTCCAAGAACCCTAAACACCATTGTTGCTCTCTTTGTGAAGCATTCGGCCAAGGCTTCTACTACACCATCCAATCACCCAAAATTTCATCTAACCAAGTTTTCTAAACCTAAACACAATCCTAAGAACATCTCTAGTTGGAAGTTCTTACAAAATCCTTCATTTGAAGCTTGAAAACCTACTTGGAAGATTCAACCAAGAAGGTGAAATACCTAGTTTTTCTTTTCTAAACTCTTTTTCAAAGTTCTAAACCATGATTTCTCCATGGTTTAAGCTCTCTTTCTATGGTTAGTAACTTGTGGTTTTGTTTAAGCTTGCTAGGTGATTTGGTGGAGTGAAACCGAAACCCTAGGAGGAGTGAAAGAATAGTTTTTGTCTTCATTTAAGGTAAGAGGAAGACTAATCTTATCATCTATGGATGGTGGTAAGAAGATGGAGTGTGATTTTTGTGATTGTAGAACCCATAAGGATTCATTTATGTATTTGTTATTGGCTTGTTTATGTGTTTGTATATTTGTTAGTAGCTTTCCTATTTGATACTTGTAATAATTTGCATGTCTACAAGCTTTGATTGCATGTCTACAAGCTTTGATTTAGGTTATATGTGTTAGAAATATATTGCATGTGTTAGAATTGCATGATAATGTATAGGATGTGAATAACATGCTAAGGTATGCATGAGTGTTCCAAAGAACACAATCTTAAGGCTCACGGCCATGGACACAAAAGGAGAACCAAAATGTTCTCATATTTTCCCTAAATTGTAATTTAATTAACCTAGGAAAATTAACAAAAGATAGCATTGTTTAGATCAAGGAAAATGAATTTAGAAATCAAATGATCCAAACATATATTTCGGCCAACATGCCAAATCAAGAATTCATGATTTCTAAAATCAATTCCAAACTATTTTCAAGTATAAAGATGCAATATATGTTAAAAAGAATTTTTCTCCAATGAGTTTTAAAGAAACAAAATGATTTGAATTAAGTTTAAAGATTAAAATTAATGATTTTATTGTTAGAAAAGAAATACAAACTTTTAAAAATTTCTCTAACATAGCGCATGCTTTGTATTTTGAAGCATGTTAGTAGTTTTCAAAAGGATTAATTATATGGTTTAAAAATTTAATAAACGCAATTTTTACGGTAAAATTAGGAAACCATTAATATAATTTTCTAAGCAAAATATCTTGTCAATTTTTAGTAAAAACGGGCAATTAAGATAGAAAAGATGTCTAAAAGACAATATACGGTATGAAAAATATTTTACGTAGTTTAAACATATTATTTATTATTTCTGTTTATTTAAACAGTAATTTTAAGGAGTTTGGACAAGAAAATGATTTAAAAACCTTCCGCGATTGAGAAAACGTATTAAAAACACTACGCGATTTTGAAAACAGAAAAATAAATTTACGCGATTTAAAAACATTTGTAAAAACGACGAGATTGTGAAAATGCAATAAAATTTCTACGCGATTGATCGAAACGGTATTTTCTATATTCTTTCTGGATTTTCTGTAATTTTTCTGCTGTTGGGCTATGAGGTGAACCCGTACAGGCTTTGGAACAATATTTGTCCGGTGGGACTTACTGTATCTTTTTATCTTAGTTATACCAGTTTTTGGTGGATTGGTTGACGAGGGGAATCACATCGTGTTGTCGATGCGATAAACGTAGTGTGGTTCATTATTCTTATGAACTTGGAGACGTTAGTGTACGGGATTCCATATATGGACAGTCGGTCACTCCGCTGGGCCGTGGTAACCGATAGCACACTAATGAACTCGACACGCACTATTTTTAATCGAGACTTTGTAAAGTCTAATAGTACATTACCCAGTGCCACAATGTGAGACCGTGAACTACACCATGCCTTGGATGATGGATTCCATGTGACGTGGGGCTATAGACGCAAAAGTGTGACAACGCAATAGTTTGGTTGGGCAGCCGTGGTACTAATAGATTTTGCGAGTCATTCTCTCTCTATATCGTATGTGTTTTAGCTCCATGGAGTAGGATCGTGTCATGTTGCATTTAATTATATCTTTAACATTATTTATTTTATCTTTATTTATTTATTTGGTTATCGTTACGAGAAATTATCTGTTTAAAATTATTTTATCGGTGATATTAAATAGTATGTGTTATTGTTTTATCTGTGATATCATGTGTTGTTGTGATAATTTGATCTTTTCATTGTACTATTATTAAATTACTGTTATAGCTTTTCATATTGCATGAATTGTATAACTGTTGTTTGTCGTTTTCTTATTTACCATGTTTGTGATGATTTTAGATTGTCTTACCTCTTTCTTTATTGTATGTGTTTTCTGTATATTTATTTTACGCGGTAAAGAGTTTGAGGAAGAGGACCAGCCTCTTGAGATTCTGTATCCCGAAGAGGAGGAAGATCAGCAAGCCGAAGATCAGTTCGACGATCAAGAACCATCTGATCATCCATATCCATCGGATTGATTAGTTTGGGTATGGCGGTGCCTGGATTTTTGGGGTTCGTGACACTTGAGTTTCACGGTGGATCGTTAGCTTGGCATATGCGAGGAGACAGAGATTCCGTGACGTATGTGGGACGGCTGACTGTGTCCCTACGTCATAGGTTTGATGACGAGCCAGTGATGACGACGACTGTGTTTCTACACCTAGAGTTACCTTTATCCATTAGGCGTCATTGGGGTGGTGTATCCACTGAGCCTAGTGAGATGACACTCGTATCGACTGCGCGGTCTCATGTCCGCCGAGTGTCGAGGCATCCTGGATATTTATCTTCTGATGAGTTTCCTGAGAGTGATCCATCAGAGGATTAAATATTTATGATGTATTTTTGGGCCACGCGTCTGCGTATGTATATATTGACTCTTTCTTGTTTTCTTTCTTGTTTCGTTTAAATATTTGTAGTTGTAGTTGTAAATTATTTGTATAACTTATAACTTGGACCATATGTATATTATGAGTGATGTTGTTCTGTTTACTTTATATTTCTGCTTTATTTTATTTTAATAATATTCTGTTTATCAGGAATTGTTTTACAACCCATATTAATATGTAATAAATGTTTTACAACTTGGATAGATTTTATTATTTCTTTTTATATATGTGACATCCCCACAAAGGTGTTACATTAGTTGGTATCAGAGCCCAAGTTAGAGTCTTTTGGGGTTGTGGTTGTGTCTGTTTTTGTTTATGCTGTGTGATTCTCTGTGATTTACTTCCGAAAAGAGGTATCTAATTTTGTTTTGTTTTGTTTGAAGAAAGAAGATGTCTGGATGAGGTAGAGGACGTGCGAACGTGAATCGTGATGTGGATCCTATGATTGCGGCTGCTGAAGCTATGCAGCGGATGGCTGAAGTAATGATGCAAAGAGATTTGAGAGCAGCTCAACAGCAAGATGCTACTGCTGATGCCCTAAATTTATCTGAATTTAGGCGCCACAATCTGCCACAATTTAGAGGCGAGCTTGATCCGGAGAAGGCAAGTCAATGGATACAAGATTTGGAAAGGATTTTTGAAGGAATGAGATGCACAGATGATAAAAAGGTGACTTATGCCGTCTTTATGCTAAGAGGAGATGGAGAACATTGGTGGAGAGGAACTCGCCAAGTTTTACAAGCTGAAGGAACTGAGATTACGTGGGAAGTGTTTTCTGATGCTTTTCTAGGAAAGTATTTTCCTGCAAGTGCTAGGCATGCCAAGGAAATGGAATTTCTTGGTTTGCGACAGGGAAATATGACAGTGAATGAGTATGCGACAAAATTTGAGAATTTGTCTCAATTCTCGGATTATGCTCAAACTCGACCGGATGATTCATGGAGATGTCAGAAGTTTGAATCGGGCTTAAGAGTGGAACTGAAGCGAAGGGTGATATCCTTGAGGATAAATCAGTTTCATGCTTTGGTTGATGCTTGTGCACGACTTGAGGAGTTGGAGCCGTCGAGAGATCAAAGGAATCGTAACTTTGGGCCGACAAGGTTTCAAAGAGGTGGAGGTAGTAATACAAATCGGTTTCAGCGCAAGCCGTATTCCAGACCATCAGGGAGTCAATCTCAACGACCACCAGTCGGGGGAAGTGCAAGTGGTAGTGGAGCTGGACAGAAAGTGACGTTTACACCAACATGTTTTAAGTGCGGAAAGAAAGGTCATATCTCTCCGGAGTGCACGATTAAGGGGACAGTTTGTTTTAACTGTAAACAACCTGGGCATATGTCAAAGGATTGTACTCAGCCGGAAAGGAAACCTGCTGTTCGTTATGTTCGTGCTAATCAACAGAAGTCAGGGAATACTCAACCGAGATCTGGAGGGCGAGTATATACTATGACGGGAACAGAAATTTCTCAATCTGATGATCTTATATAAGGAGAAGGTGACATTGGAGGTAACCATCTGACTGTGTTATATGACTCTGGTGCTACACACTCGTTTATTGCATATGATTATGTGGAAAGATTGAAGTTGCTTGTGTCTTCTTTGAATGTTAAATTGAGTGTTTCTATGCCAACTGCTAAACCTGTGATTGCATCAAAGATATGTTTGGATTGTCCTGTTGTTGTGAAGGATCGTAAGTTTTTGGTCAACTTGATTTGTTTACCTCTTGTTGAAATAGATGTAATCTTAGGGATGGACTGGTTATCTTCTAACCATATCCTTATAGATTGTGCAAGTAAAACCATAGTTTTTCCTAAGGAAGAAAAGTCTGGATTCTTAACTGCTGTTAAGGTTAAGTCTTTGTTAAGAGAGGGAGCACAGGGATATGTGGTATTGTCTTCTCTAGAGGTTAAGAATGAGAAGGATGTGAATATTATTCCTGTTGTCAACGAGTTTCCAGAAGTTTTTCCTGATGACGTACCTGGTTTGCCACCTGAGAGGGAGATCAAGTTTTCAATTGATTTAGTACCAGGAGCAGGTCCTATCTCAATTGCACCGTACCGTATGTCGCCAACAGAGTTGGAGGAGTTGAAGAAGCAATTGGTGGAATTGTTGGAGAAGCAGTTTGTGCGACCAAGTGTTTCACCATGGGGTGCGCCAGTGCTTTTGGTCAAGAAAAAGGACGGAACTTCTCGGCTTTGTGTGGATTATCGTCAGCTGAACAAGGTAACTATCAAGAATAAATATCCGCTTCCAAGAATTGACGATTTGATGGATCAGTTAAGAGGAGCTGTGGTATTTTCCAAGATAGATCTGAGATCGGGGTATCATCAGATTCGTGTTAAAGGGGAAGATGTACCGAAAACCGCTTTTCGAACTCGTTATGGACATTATGAGTATCAGGTGATGCCATTCGGGGTGACAAATGCTCCTGCCATATTTATGGATTATATGAACAGGATTTGTCGTCCGTATCTAGACAGATTTGTTGTTGTCTTTATCGATGACATTCTGATCTATTCTCAATCTAAGGAAGAGCATGCTGAACATCTTGGTATTGTTCTTTAGATTTTAAGGGAGAAGTAGCTATATGCGAAGTTGGCTAAATGTGAGTTCTGGTTGGAAAAAGTTCAGTTTTTAGGTCATGTGATTTCTAAAGAAGATATTGCAGTAGACCCATCAAAAGTGGAGACTGTTTTGCAGTGGGAAAGACCTAAGACGGTAACAGAAGTTCGAAGTTTCGTTGGACTTGCTGGTTATTACCGGAGGTTTATCAAAGGTTTCTCGAAGATTGCTGGACCACTTACACAACTTACGAGGAAAAATCAAGCTTTTGAGTGGACGGAAGAACGTGAAGCCAGTTTTCAAGAGTTAAAGAAGAGGTTAACAACTGCACCTGTGTTGATCTTGCCAGATTCTAAGGGAACTTTTGACGTGTATTGTGATGCTTCTTATCAAGGGTTAGGTTGTGTTTTGATGCAGAATCGAAATGTTGTGGCGTATGCTTCTCGTCAGTTGAAGGTTCATGAGAGGAATTATCCAACGCACGATTTGGAATTGGCTGCAGTGGTTTTTGCTCTGAAAGTGTGGAGGCATTTTCTATATGGAGCGTTGTTCAATGTCTTTAGTGATCACAAGAGTCTGAAGTACTTGTTTGATCAGAAAGAATTGAATATGAGGCAAAGGCGATGGTTGGAATTCTTAAAGGATTATGATTTTCAACTTCAATACCACCCGGGAAAAGCTAATGTGGTAGCTGATGCCTTGAGCAGAAAGGTGCTTAGTGTTTCGGCAATGATGATCAAGGAGGAAGAGTTGATCAATGAGTTTCGAGATCTATGGTTGTCTGTGGAGTTTCTACCTGAAAAAGTTCGTTTGTTTAAGGTTGTGATCATAAACGAATTTCTTGATGTCGTCCGAGATAAACAAAAGGAAGATGTGTTTTTGCAAAATGAGAGAGAATTGCTAAAGCAAGGTCATAAAGCGACGGTAGAGGAAGGAGCAGATGGAATCTTAAGGTTTAAGGGAAGAATTTGTATGCCTGATGATTCTGAATTGAAGAAGTCAATTCTAGATGAAGCTCATACTAGTGATCTTAGTTTACATCCGGGAATGACCAAGATGTATCAAGACTTGAAGAGGTTGTTTTGGTGGCCAAGGATGAAAAGAGACGTAGCAGAATATGTGGAGTCTTGTCTGGTTTGTCAGAAAGCGAAAGTGGAACATCAGAGACCAGCTGAATGTTGCAACCGTTATCTATTCCAGAATGGAAATGGGATAGTATCTCGATGGATTTCGTTACTGGTTTGCCGAAGACGAGGAAAGGTCATGATTCAATATGGGTTATAGTCGATAGGCTTACTAAATCGGCTCATTTCTTACCAATTAATATCAAGTATTCGTTGGAAAGATTAACCCAGTTGTACATCAGTGAGGTTGTTAGATTACATGGTGTACCTACATGTATAGTTTCTGATCGAGATCCGAGGTTTACGTCAAGGTTTTGGCGAAGTCTGTAAGAAGCTATGGGAACTAAGTTGCGACTGAGTTCGGCGTATCATCCGCAGACTGATGGTCAGACATAGAGAACTATACAGTCTTTGGAGGATCTGTTGCGTGCTTGTGTTTTAGAGCAACGAGGAAGTTGGGATGAATTTTTATCTTTGATAGAATTCACCTACAACAATAGTTTTCACTCAAGTATAGGGATGGCACCCTATGAGGCGTTGTATGGAAGACGATGTCGAACTCCGTTATGTTGGTATCAGGATGGGGAAAGCATGATTATTGGACCGATCTTGTACAACGGACTACGGAGAAGGTAAAGATGATACAAGAGAAGATGAGAACGACGCAAAGCGCATGTAAGAGTTATGCGGATAAACGAAGACGACCTCTTTAGTTTGAGGAGGGTGAGCATGTGTTTCTAAGAGTTACTCCTACGACCAGTGTCGGAAGAGTTATCAAGTCTAAGAAGCTTACTCCTAAGTTTATTGGACCGTATCAGATTATCTGACGTATAGGTCCTGTGGCGTATCAGATTGCTTTGCCGCCTTTTCTATCCAATCTGCATGATGTATTTCATGTATCTCAGCTCAGGAAGTATATACCAGATCTGATGTAACGCCCCAATTTTTAGAAAATATTCTGAATGTACTGTTTTCTGTTTTTCATGCTTTTGTATGAATGACCGTTGTGTCCCTATTTTTCTGTTCTCGATTTTTGTATGAAAACAATTACGATAATACTGGCTCAAATTTTATTTGATCGTTTTACGTAGTTTGTTTCGAGACGGTAAAATAAAAATTTTTCTGAGCTACTGTATTAATTTTTCTGAAAGATATACAGCTATATAATACTGCTGGATATTTTATTTGAACGTTTTGGATGATTACCTACGTTGTGGGAAAAAATGAGAAAATGACCGTTACGTCCCGAACGTACTGTTTTCGCTGTTTTTGTCTGTTTTTAATTGTTTTCTTCTTGATTTAATGCCTGAAAATACTGTCTGTGATTTTATATGGACTTTTTGTGTGATTTGCTCGAGGCAGGAAAATAATATTTTCCTAGGGGGGAAAATCTTATTTTATTATTTAGAATTGGGGGATCTTACTTAACCCGATTCTGAATGAGACTAAAAATAATCTTTTAATTTTTAGGATTTAATCAAAATAAAATAATTTTATATTATTATAATATTATTTTATTAGTCGGTATGTTTTAGTGACAATGGGACCGGAAATATTTTGCGGGGCCCACAATTAGCGAACGGTTAGATCGGTAGCTTAATTAATCACCGTAAGTCGTAGAACTTTCCCGAACAGTGACTCGACTCAAATGAGCGACTCAGCAGAGCATTTAATACGCTGTGACTCAGCATGTGAGTCACCGGGAACCAACCAATGGGAATCAAGCTTGCTCACCAAGGCTTGATCTTGGCCTTTGATTCATCCAATGGCTTGGATGAAGCCAAGCAAGGTGCCCACCTTGCACCCCACTTGATGTTCACGGCCAAGAGGCCTTAGGAGACTAAAATCACTTTCTTCTTCATCACTTTTCTCTCTTCTCTCTCATCAAGAACCCTAGCCACCATTGTTGTTCTTTTTCTCCTTCCATTCGGCCAAGACACAAACTACACCATCCAACCATCCAAAAATTTTTCTAACCAAGTTTCCTTAACCTAAACACTATTCTAAGAACCTTTGTAGTTGGGAGTTTCTTCAAATTCTTCCATCTAGGGCTTGGAAACCAACCTTGAAAGTTTTACCTAGAAGGTGAAATTTCATGCTTTTCTTTTCTCTCTCTTTTTCAAAGTTCTAAGCCATGATTTTTCCATGGTTTAGCTTCTTTTTCATGGTTAGTAACATGTAGGTTTTGTTTGAGATTTCTAGGTATTTTTGGTGGTGAAAACCGTGACCTAGGAGGTGTGAAAGCAAGCTTTTGTCTTCATTTAAGGTAAGAGGAAGACAATTCTTATCATCTCTTGATGGTGGTAAGAAGATGGAGCCATTTGTGATGTTTGTAGAATCCATAAGGATTCGGTGGTCATGTGTTAATTATGTGTGTATTTGTTAATTTTTGTGGTTGTTAGTAGTTTATGTGGTAATTGTTATTAGCTTTCTTGTTTGATGATTGTAATAATTTTTGCATGTCTATTAGCTTTTGAAAGCATGTCTACAAGTTTTAATTTAGGTTGTATGTGTTAGAAAATATTTTTGCATGTGTTAGAAATATAATGCATGTGTTAGAATTGTATGATAAAGTATAGGATGTGAATAACATGTGTAAATTTGCATGAGTGTTCCAAAGAACACATCCACTAGCTCACGGCAATGACAAGTTGGAGGACCAAAATGTTCTCTTGATTTTTCCTAAAGTGTAACTTAATTAACCTAGGAGAATCAAGAAAGTTTCTAATTGATTTTATCAAAGAAAATGCATTTAGAAATCAATTGGTAAAAACTTAGTATTTTGGGCCAACATGCCTAAAGGATTAAATTGACTATTGTTAACTATTTTCTAAAATAATTTAATGAACTTAGACAACATAATATATTTGATATGATTTAAAAGGTGAAAGACATTTTGGAAATCAAATGCAAAAGTTTTATGAAATTCGGCCAACATGCCACTATAGGTAATCATGATTTCTAAAACTTGATTCTAAACCTTTTTCAATTAAAAAGAAACAATACAAGTTAAGAAGAAATTTTCTATAATGATTTTTGAAGGGACCAATTGATTAGAAGTAAGTCTAAAGGATTAAAAGTTCATAATTTTATCATTAGAAAGGAAATACAGTAATGTTAAGAAATTTTCTAACATATAGCTCACTTTTGGTTTTGAAGCATGTTAGAGATTTCAAAAAGAATTAAATGAAATGGTTAAAAATTAGGTAAATGGAAATTTTATGGATAAATTAGGAAACCATTATTATGATATTCTAAACAAAAATCTTGTCAATTTTTAGTAAAAATGAACCAATAAGATAGCAAAAATATCTAAAAGACAAGATATGCGGTATGAAAAATTATTCTACGTAGTTTAAATGTACTAAGTACTATTTCTGTTTGTTTAAACAGTAATTTTAAAGGCATTCGAATAAAAAAAATGATTTAAAAATCCTACGCGATTGAGAAAATGTATTAAAAATGCTACGCGATTTTAAAAACAGAAAAATATCTTTACCCGATTTTTAAACGTTTGTCACAACGACGAGATTTCAAAAACGCGATAAAATTTCTACGCGATTGACCGTTACTATATTTATTTTTCATTTGTCGGAAAATGTGAACCCGTCAGGCTTTTGAGGTTATTTATTTGTCGGGAAAAAGTGAACCCGTCTATGCTTTTTGCCATTGAGGGCATATTTTTATCTTGAGGGCATTTTCGTAATTTTATATATTTGGAATTATGTTTTGTCTTTATACCAATTTTTGGTGTTTTGGTTGACGAGACGAATCACATCATGTTGTCGATGCGATAAACGTAGTGTGGTTCATTGTTCTAATGAACTTGGAGACTTTAGTGTACGGGATCCCACATGTGGACAGTTGGTAGCTCCGGGGCAGTGGTAAACCGATAGCACACTAATGTACTCGACATTCACTATATTTAATCGAGGTTTGTAAAGTCTAGTAGTACATTGCCTATAGTGCCACAACGGAGACCGTGAACTATACTACGCCTAGATGGTGGATTCCCAGTCTGCCGTAGGCTATTGACGCAACGTGTGACCGCGTAATAGTTGGTTGGGCAGCCGTGGTACTAATAGATTTTGCAAGTCATTCTCTCTTATATCTGTTTGGGTTTAGCTCCATGGAGTAGGGTTGTGTTTTGGTGTATTTGATTATATCTTGGATAATATTCCATTTTCTCTATTTATCTTTATCTCGGTAATATCTTGGATGTTTTTACATTTTCTCTATTTATATTTATCGATAATTCTTATGTTAGTTGTCCATTTCTTATCTTATTTTATCTGTGAGATTGATTTATCTATGTGGTTTTCTTTATTTCTGTTATGTCTGTGATGTTCTAAAACACTAGGATATCTAATATGTACTCTATTCCATTATTATTACTGTTATAGCTTTTTCGTATTGTATGAACCTGTATAGTTGTTATTTGTCGTCTTCTTATTGGCCATGTTGTGATGATTTTATGTTGTCTTACCTCTTTATTGTATGTGTCTATTGTCTATTTATTTATGCGGTAAAGAGTTTGAAGAGGAAGAAGAGGAACAACCTCTTGAGATCGTGTACCCTGAGGAAGAGGAAGGTCGCAAGCGGACGATCGGTTTACGATCAAGAACCATCCGATCATCCATATCCTCTGGATTGATTGCGTGGGATGGCGACGCCAGGATTTTTGGGATTCATAGAGCTGGTATTTCATGGAGGTGATCTGGCTTGGCATTTACGAGGAGATCGTGCTTCTGTTACATATGCAGGACGTATGACCGTGATTCTACGTCATCAGTTTGATGGAGATCCGATTATGACGACGACGTTATTTCTGCACTTAGAGTTACCCTTATCCATTAGGCGTTATTGGGGTGCTGAAAACCCTGAGCCTAGTGAGATAAGCATCGTATCGACCGCGCGATCCCGTTATCGCCGTGTGTCGAGACATCCGGATATCTATCTCCCGATGATCATTTTCGGTGAGAGTGATCCATCCGAGGATTAGATAACCATGATGTTTTTTTTTTTTGGGCGTCGGTATGTACCAGTATATATTAACTCTTTTATTGCTTTCTTTCTTGTTTTTGTTTAAATAGTTGTAGTCTTAGTTGTAAATTATTTGTACAGGTTTATAACTTAACCATATGTATATTATTAGTGATGATGTTTTTTTTTTATTTCGTATTTTTTGCATTATCTTTTTATTACATATTTAAATCTATCGGAATTATTTTACAACCCGTAATAATATTTAACAAATGTTCCGCAACTTGGGTAGATTTTATTTCTATTTATTTTATTTTCTTTTATGTGTGACATCCTCCAAAGGGGTGTTACATCTGACGCATGTTATACAACCAGATGAAGTACAGTTGAAGGAGAATTTGACTTACGAGACTTTACCTGTTAGAGTTGAGGACCGAAAGGTAAAGCGACTTCGAGGAAAATGATCGAGCTAGTGAAGGTCATATGGAATGACGTGACAGGTGATGCTACCTGGGAGCTGGAAGATAAAATGAGAGATCAGTATCCTCATTTGTTTTGATGTGCAGCAAATTTCGAGGACGAAATTTTTTATTTGTTGGGGAGAGTTGTAACACCCCAATTTTTAGAAAATGTCCCGAATGTTCTGTTTGCTGTTTTTCGAGCTTTTGTGTAAATGATCGTTGTGTCCTTATTTACAAGTTTCTTGTTTTCTCGTATGAAATACAAATATGTTGACAAGCTAAAATTTTATTTGATCGTTTTACGTATTTTGCTTCGATACAAGAAAAAATAAAAATTTTCTCGAGCCATCTTGTTTTAATTTTTCTGGGAGATATACTGAGACAATTAATACTCTGTAAATTTTATTTGAACTTTTTGGATGATTTGCTACATCGTGGGGAAAAATGGAAAAATGACCGTTACGTCCGATTGTCTTGTTTTTAATTTTCTATATGTTACGATGCTTAATATTACTATCTGATTTTATTTGGACTTTTTGTACGATTTGCTCCTAATACGGAAAATAATATTTTTTCGGTAGAAATCTTGTTTTAATTATTCAGACGGGGATCTTACTAAACCCAATTGAATGAGACAATAATTAATCTTTTAATTTTTAGGATTTAACTGTCCAATAAAATAATTTTGTGTATTATTTTATTAGTCAGTATAATTAGATGACAGTGGACCCGAAAATATTTTGCGGGACCCACGTTTAGCTGAACAGTTAACTTAGTAGCTTAATTAAACATCTTTAAGAGTGGAACATTCTTGAACATGGTGACTAAGCTAGATGACTAGGTCATTAGTGACTAAGCTAGGTGACTAAGCTAGATGACTAAGCTTAAACCAACCAATGAGAGCAAAGCTTGTTAATCAAGGCTTAATCTTGACCTTTGATGCATCCAAGGGCTTGGATGAAGCCAACACAAATGGACACCTCTTGCCACATGAAGGCTACGACCATTAAGGCTTTGGAAGACCAAAAGTGACTTCTCTTGCATGCATTTATCTCTTCTCTCTCTTCCAAGAACCCTAAACACCATTGTTGCTCTCTTTGTGAAGCATTCGGCCAAGGCTTCTACTACACCATCCAATCACCCAAAATTTCATCTAACCAAGTTTTCTAAACCTAAACACAATCCTAAGAACATCTCTAGTTGGAAGTTCTTACAAAATCCTTCATTTGAAGCTTGAAAACCTACTTGGAAGATTCAACCAAGAAGGTGAAATACCTAGTTTTTCTTTTCTAAACTCTTTTTCAAAGTTCTAAACCATGATTTCTCCATGGTTTAAGCTCTCTTTCTATGGTTAGTAACTTGTGGTTTTGTTTAAGCTTGCTAGGTGATTTGGTGGAGTGAAACCGAAACCCTAGGAGGAGTGAAAGAATAGTTTTTGTCTTCATTTAAGGTAAGAGGAAGACTAATCTTATCATCTATGGATGGTGGTAAGAAGATGGAGTGTGATTTTTGTGATTGTAGAACCCATAAGGATTCATTTGTGTATTTGTTATTGGCTTGTTTATGTGTTTGTATATTTGTTAGTAGCTTTCCTATTTGATACTTGTAATAATTTGCATGTCTACAAGCTTTGATTTAGGTTATATGTGTTAGAAATATATTGCATGTGTTAGAATTGCATGATAATGTATAGGATGTGAATAACATGCTAAGGTATGCATGAGTGTTCCAAAGAACACAATCTTAAGGCTCACGGCCATGGACACAAAAGGAGAACCAAAATGTTCTCATATTTTCCCTAAATTGTAATTTAATTAACCTAGGAAAATTAACAAAAGATAGCATTGTTTAGATCAAGGAAAATGAATTTAGAAATCAAATGATCCAAACATATATTTCGGCCAACATGCCAAATCAAGAATTCATGATTTCTAAAATTAATTCCAAACTATTTTCAAGTATAAAGATGCAATATATGTTAAAAAGAATTTTTCTCCAATGAGTTTTAAAGAAACAAAATGATTTGAATTAAGTTTAAAGATTAAAATTAATGATTTTATTGTTAGAAAAGAAATACAGTAACTTTCAAAAATTTCTAACATATAGCTCATGCTGTATTTTGAAGCATGTTAGTAGTTTTCAAAAGGATTAATTATATGGTTTAAAAATTTAATAAACAGAATTTTTACGGTAAAATTAGGAAACCATTAATATAATTTTCTAAGCAAAATACTGTCAATTTTTAGTAAAAACGGGCAATTAAGATAGAAAAGATGTCTAAAAGACAGTATACGGTATGAAAAATATTTTACATAGTTTAAACGTATTATTTATTATTTCTGTTTATTTAAACAGTAATTTTAAGGAGTTTGGACAAGAAAATGATTTAAAAACCTTCCGCGATTGAGAAAACGTATTAAAAACACTACGCGATTTTGAAAACAGAAAAATAAATTTACGCGATTTAAAAACATTTGTAAAAACGACGAGATTGTGAAAATGCAATAAAATTTCTACGCGATTGATCGAAACGGTATTTTCTATATTCTTTCTGGATTTTCTGTAATTTTTCTGCTGTTGGGCTATGAGGTGAACCCGTATATGCTTTGGAACAATATTTGTCCGGTGGGACTTACTGTATCTTTTTATCTTAGTTATACCAGTTTTTGGTGGATTGGTTGACGAGGGGAATCACATCGTGTTGTCGATGCGATAAACGTAGTGTGGTTCATTATTCTTATGAACTTAGAGACGTTAGTGTACGGGATTCCATATATGGACAGTCGGTCACTCCGCTGGGCCGTGGTAACCGATAGCACACTAATGAACTCGACACGCACTATTTTTAATCGAGACTTCGTAAAGTCTAATAGTACATTGCCTGTAGTGCCACAATGTGAGACCGTGAACTACACCATGCCTTGGATGATGGATTCCATGTGACGTGGGGCTATAGACGCAAAGTGTGACAGCGCAATAGTTTGGTTGGGCAGCCGTGGTACTAATAGATTTTGCGAGTCATTCTCTCTCTGATATCTGTATGTGTTTTAGCTCCATGGAGTAGGATCGTGTCATGTTGCATTTAATTATATCTTCAACATTATTTATTTTATCTGTTATTTATTTATTTGGTTATCGTTCTGAGAAATTATCTGTTTCTGAAATTATTTTATCTGTGATATTAAATAGTATGTGTTATTGTTTTATCTGTGATATCATGTGTTGTTGTGATAATTAGATCTTTTCATTGTACTGTTATTAAATTACTGTTATAGCTTTTCATATTGCATGAATTGTATAACTGTTGTTTGTCGTTTTCTTATTTACCATGTTTGTGATGATTTTAGATTGTCTTACCTCTTTCTTTATTGTATGTGTTTTCTGTATATTTATTTTACGCGGTAAAGAGTTTGAGGAAGAGGACCAGCCTCTTGAGATTCTGTATCCCGAGGAGGAGGAAGATCAGCAAGCCGAAGATCAGTTCGACGATCAAGAACCATCTGATCATCCATATCCATCGGATTGATTAGTTTGGGTATGGCGGTGCCTGGATTTTGGGGTTCGTGACACTTGAGTTTCACGGTGGATCGTTAGCTTGGCATATGCGAGGAGACAGAGATTCCGTGACGTATGTGGGACGGCTGACTGTGTCCCTACGTCATAGGTTTGATGACGAGCCAGTGATGACGACGACTGTGTTTCTACACCTAGAGTTACCTTTATCCATTAGGCGTCATTGGGGTGGTGTATCCACTGAGCCTAGTGAGATGACACTCGTATCGACTGCGCGGTCTCATGTCCGCCGAGTGTCGAGGCATCCTGGATATTTATCTTCTGATGAGTTTCCTGAGAGTGATCCATCAGAGGATTAAATATTTATGATGTATTTTTGGGCGCGTCTGCGTATGTATATATTGACTCTTTACTGTTTTCTTTCTTTTTTTTAAATATTTGTAGTTGTAGTTGTAAATTATTTGTATAACTTATAACTTGGACCATATGTATATTATGAGTGATGTTGTTCTGTTTACTTTATATTTCCGCTTTATTTTATTTTAATAATATTCTGTTTATCAGGAATTGTTTTACAACCTATATTAATACGTAATA
Organism: Ormosia emarginata; assembly: GCA_029884605.1. Classification (NCBI taxonomy): domain Eukaryota; kingdom Viridiplantae; phylum Streptophyta; class Magnoliopsida; order Fabales; family Fabaceae; genus Ormosia; species Ormosia emarginata. The sequence continues at coordinate 23,923,897 of JAQQTP010000062.1, read as the reverse complement.
AATGTTTTACAACTTGGATATATTTTATTTATTTCTTTTTATATATGTGACATCTCCACAAGGGTGTTACACAATACGTAGCGAAATTTGAGGAGTTTGGAAAATTTTCCTGTTATCTTCAATTTAATAATAATGAAGAATGAAAAGTTGTGAAATTTGAATCTAAACTGAAACCAGAAATAAGAAGGAGGTAAGTAAGCTGGAAATCAAGCAGCATTCTACACTTGTTAATAGGTGTAGAATTATGGAATGCGATCTTTTGGAATATAAGGCTAAGTAGGAAAGACAATTCCAGCTTAAGCGTAAAAGGTAGGATAACGGGAGGAGAGCTAAAAATAATAAATTCTGGTAAAATATGAATAAGAAAAAACAAGTTTTGCTTGAAGTAAAGTGCCTAAAATATTGGAAAACTCATAGAGACAGACCTTGCCTATATGGACAATGGGTATATTATACTTGTGGAAAACCTGGACATATATCAAAGGATTGCAAAGTTAATAAAGGAAATACACTGATGGCACCACAAGTTAAGAACCCTAAGACAAAGTCACAAGTTCCAGGAAGAGTCTTTGCCCTTAGCAACCAAGAAGCAGAACAATCTCCATATTTAATAATAGGTCAGTGCCTCATAAACAATACTCTTTTAACTATATTATATGATTTTAGAGCTACACATTCTTTTATATCCAACGACTGTATGAAAAATCTAGAATTGCCTGTGACCGAGTTACCCTATAACTTATTGGTAACTACACCTACTGAAAATAGAGTCCAAACTTCTTATGCATGTTTAAATTATCCTATCTTTGTTGAAAATAAACCTTTTGTGGCAAACCTAATTTGTTTACCATTGCAAAACCTTGATGTTATCTTGGGAATGGATTGACTATCCTCTAACCATATAATACTAAACTGTCTTGATAAATCTATTTCTTTTTCTTCACTCCTTGACCAAGAAAAATGCCAAAGTACCCTTTTATCTTCCAATCAAGTTAGTAGGGGTATAATGGAAAGAACTCAAGGATACATTCTCCTTCTCTCTTTTGAGACAAAGAGTGAGCTGAATTTAAATACTATCCCTGTAATTAGATATTACCCTAAAGTTTTTCCCTCAAATATTTCTAATCTACCACCAGAAAGGGAAATTGAATTTTCCATTAACCTAATACCAAGAGTAGATCCTATATCAATTGCACCCTACAGGATGCCCCCTATAGAATTGAGTAAACATAAGAAGCAAATTGAGGAATTATTATAAAAATAATTTATAAGGCCTAGCGTGTGACCTTGGGGAGCTCCGATGCTTTTAGTGAAAAAGAAGGATAGTAGTCTTAGGCTATGTGTAGATTATAGACAACTGAATAAAGTGACCATTAAGAATAAATAACCACTTCCTAGGATAGATGGTTTATTGGATCAAGTACGGGGAGCCTCAGTCTTTTCAAAAATAGATTTAAGGTTAAGGCACCATCAGATTAGGGTTAAAACAGAAGATATTCCTAAAACAGCCTTTAGAACTATATATGACCATTATGAATATTTGGTAATGCCATTTAGATTAACTAATGCCCCTGTTGTATTTATAGATTATTTGAATGGAGTATTTAGGCCATATTTGGATAAATTTGTGGTAGTTTTCATTGATGATATTCTTATTTATTCAAAATCACAAGTTGAACATGAAATTCATTTGAGAATAGTGTCAGGAACTTTGAAAGAAAAATAGTTTTATGCAAAATTGAAAAAGTGTGAATTTTGGATGAAAGAAATTAAATTTCTAGGACATGTAGTAAATAAAGAAGGAGTTACAGTAGATCCTTGCAAAGTAGAAGCAGTGATGCATTAGGAGCAACCAAACTCATCCTAAACAAATCCCAATAGTCATCCTAAACAAACTCATCCTAAAATTTATCACCATCACTCTCCAAACCCAATTTTTTTCCTATAAAAACCCATAGCTTACACACTTTTTAAGACTTCAGCCTATCATATTATTCTCTCTATCACGTAGCCTCCTACCAGCAACAAATCTTTGCAGAACCTTCACCCACACTACTACTTCAACTTCAACCTCCCATCACCCTCAATAACCAGTCTCTTACAAATTTATTCTTGTAGCAATCATCACCTTCATCATCTTCAACCTCTAAACAACCACCCATTCCACCAACTAACCACCAAAACCACCTTCAAAACCACTTCACCTTCATCATCTTCAACATTCAACAACCACACCCCACCACCATTAAACCAAGCTTCCATAACCACCCAAACCAGAACCATCATTCAACAACCATCATTAGACCACCGACCACCTCGTACTAACTCGCCCAACCGGAACCGTCGCGTCCTGTCACGCAACTGCAGCTCAGCTGCAGCCCAGATTTAAGTGGCCCAGCTCGCCCCACGTTGCGTTGCAGCTTAACCAGACCAAGTTCGGCCCGCACTGTGCCAGTTTATCACACCTCCAAACCTAACTCTACCACGTCTTATCGTACTCTCTCCGCGAATCGCGTCAGCCAGATCCCTCCACGCACACGCGGCCCAACCGCAACTCGACGAACCCAGCCAACCGTACTATCGTCGTCCCACGAGCAGCATCGACTTGTGCTCCTTGGTGGCTCTGTGTCATTTCTCTACAACTCAGCCATCGCCGCACTACAGTACCGACCAGCCACGAACCAGTCACCATCGAACCCAGACCGGGGCTCCACTGGTCACCGCAGTTTCATTATGTCTGCAGATCTGAGCTCATTGAACCTTCTCTGCAAATATCCAAACCCTTATTTTGCCTTGTTCATGAGCCTTATCTATGTTATTTTTTAGTTTCAAATTCTATTTTTGTTTTTTTTTTGTTCTTGGAGAAATGGTTTAGATTAATGTGTTTATTGGGCTAAAAAGTTAAAAAAATATATAAAAAATGAAAAAATGAAAAAATATGAAATAATTGAACCTTTTTTAGAAGAATAAAATGAGATTAGTTGAGTTGTGATAGCTTGTTAATTTTGTAAATTTTATAATTATTTGAGTTGTGACAACTTGATGATTCAAATCTTTTTATAAAAACAAAGAAATCAAATGAATTTGTTTAAAAAAATAAATTTTTTCAAAGTTAAAAAACAACCAACCCACAATCATTTTTTTTACAGAAGTACGTGATTTTGAGTTTCTAATTACACCCGATGATACCTAGGAGTAGAACTCCTATTCCGTCAATCCAAAAATTAATTTTTCTCAAATTATTTTTTTTTTAGTGTTTTTTAACAAAAAGGGGTGAAACAAATATATTTTGAGATTATCAATTTTACACAACTGATTTAAAGTACCGTCTTAGGATGGGTGTGTTAGGAGTGTTATGGGGTTAAATCTTCATCCTTCCCTACGCATAACTGACTCCTGAATCCAATCTGGTTTCAAAGACCATTTCCTAAGAAAGGTTTTTCAATTTTTCCCATTTCAAATAAAATTGGTGGAGACTCCTAACAATTTATTTGTTCGATGCTCCTGTCGCGATCTCGGTCGCAACAATCCTCTTATCCTCCCCTGTTTGCTGCCATATGTGAGTTTTCGACCGAATAACCTCATCGTCTAAATCGGCTCCTCCTACTTGGTCAACACCCAAAGACCCATCCCTGGCCCATCATCTACGCGATCCCACACGCTCCCTCTCACATTCACGCATAGTTTCAAGCGCACTACTTATAGCGGCCCATGCCAGCGAGTGGGGCCTTATCTCCGATCGCGACTTGTATCACCGTGTTTCTCATCTTATTTTTGGCCAAATCTCGGACACCACCACCTCAACTGGTCACCGAAGCATCTCTATCTCTCTCCAAGAACTGTTCTAGTACTTTTCCAACCAGATTCTAACCACCACGACATCAACCACTCACTTGGGCATCTCTGTCTTTATCCCGGATCTATTCAACTGCCGTGTTCTTTTGTTTTTTTTATTGGCACTTTGTGTTTTGATCTATGGCCCCTTCTGCTCCGACGAACACCGTAGGCTCATCTGCCAAGCCAATACCATCTCGAGCTAAGTATGCATATTTTCTATAGTGGTTTGCACATTAGTCCTCTGGTTCCTCTGCTCCAATAGTGACCTATGCCGACTTTCTGAAGTGGTTTGAGCAACATCAGACCTCTAGTTGCACTGCCTCTGTTGCACATATTAGTACTTCATTTGCTTGTCTCTCTCGTTCCTCATCCATTGATACTTGGGTTCTTGATTCTTGTGCGACTGACCACATTTATGGTAATAAAACTCTTTTCTTTAAACTTTCTCACAATGGTTATTTGCCTACTTTTAGAAAAAATGGTTCCAAGTCCCAATCCCAAGGGATCGACACTACCCATCCCCTCCCTTCCCTTTCAATATACTTTGCCCTTTATATTCCTGAGTCTCTTTTTAATTTGCTTTTCATTAATCGGTTGACTTGGTCTCTTGATTGTATGACTATCTTTACTAAAGATTCTATCATTCTGAAAGACCAGATTTCAGGTCGGATACTTGGCAACAGATATGAGTCTCATGACCTCTACTAGGTGTAACACCCCAATTTTTAGAAAAATGTCCCGAATGTCCTGTTTGCTATTTTTCAAGCTTTTGTGTAAAAGATCGTTGTGTCCCTATTTTACTATTTCTTATTTTCTGTATGAAATACAAATACGTTTTACAGGTTAAAATTTTATTTAGTCGTTTTACGTAATTTGTTTCGAGACGGTAAAATAAAAGTTTTCTCAAGCTACTGTTTTAATTTTTCTGGGAGATATACAGACAATTAATACTGTCTATAATTTTATTTGAACGTTTTGGATGATTTGCTTCGTCGTGGGGAAAAATAAAAAAATGACCGTTACATCCCGATTGTACTGTTTTTAATTTTTCTATATGTTACGATTTAAATATTTACTTGCTGTGATTTTTATTTGGACTTTTTGTGCGATTTGCTCGGGACAGGAAAATAATATTTTTCGGGCCGGGGAAAATCTTGTTTTAATTATTCAGAGCTGGGGGATCTTACTAAACTCAATTCTGAATGAGACGATTAATAATCTTTTAATTTTTAAGATTTAACTGTCAAATAAAATAATTTTGTATTATTATAATATTATTTTATTAGTCAGTATAATAAAATGATAGTGGACCCAGAAATGTTTTGCGGGACCCACGTTTAGTTAAAACAATTAACTTAGTAGCTTAATTAAGCATCATTAGTGATGGAACATTCAAGAACATAGTGACTAAGCTAGATGACTAAGCTTAGTTAGTGACTAAGCATGGTGACTAGGTTAGGATTAACCAATGGGAGCAAAGCTTGGTGAACAAGGCTTAATTTTGATCATTGATTCATCCTAAGGCTTGGATGAAGCCAAGCAAGGCTACACCTTGCAAGCTGGAAGTCCACGGCCATTTGGCCTTTGGAGGACAAAAATTCACTTCATCTTTCATGCATTTTCTCTCTTCTCTCTCTTCCAAAAACCCTAAAACTCCATTGAAGCTTCCTTGAAGCTATATTCGGCCAAGCCATAAACTATACCATCCAACCACTCAAAAATTTATCCAACCAAGTTTTCTAAACCTAAACACAAATCTAAGAACATCTCTAGTTGAGAGTTCTTGCAAAATCTTCCATTTGAAGCTTGGAAACCTACTTGAAAAATTTTACCTAGAAGGTGAAATTTCTTGTTTTCCATTTCTAAACTCTTTTTCAAAGTTCCAAGCCATGATTTCTCCATGGTTTAAGCTCTCTTTTATGGTTAGTAATTTGTAGTTTTGTTTAAGCTTGATAGGTGACTTGGTGGAGTGAAACCAAAACCCTAGGAAAGGTGTGAATGAGTGTTTGTCTTCATTTAAGGTAAGAGGAAGGCAAATCTTATCATCCATGGGTGGTGGTAAGAAGATGGAGATTGATTGTTGATTGTAGAATCCATAAGGATTCCTTTGTTTGTGTTTGTTAGTAGCTTGTTTGTGTGGTTGTTAGTAGCTTTCCTATTTGATGTTTGTAATAATTTGTATGATGTTGCATGTCTACAAGCTTTGATAATTTGCATGTGTTAGAAATGCATGATAATGTATAGGATGTGAATAACATGCTAAGGAATGCATGAGTGTTCCAAAGAACACCACACCAAGGCTCACGGCCATTGACCCAAAAGGAGAACCAAAATGTTCTCATTATTTTCCTAAAGTGTAATTTAATTAACCTAGGAAAATTAACAAGAGATGGAATTGTTTAGATCAAGGAAAATGAATTTAGAAATCAAATAACACAAGTGCATATTTCGGCCAACATGCCAAACCAAAGATCCATGATTTCTAAAATCAATTCCAAACCATTTTCAATTAAAAAGATGTAAGATATGTTAAAAAGGAATTTTTCTACAATGAGTTTTAAAGAAACAAATTGATTAGAATTAAGTTTAAGGATTAAAATTAATAATTTTATTGTTAGAAAGGAAATTCAGTAACTTTTGAGAATTTCTAACATATAGCTCATACTTTATTTTGAAGCATGTTAGTGGTTTTCAAAAGGATTAAATTATATGGTTAAAAAATTAAGTAAACAAAATTTTTATGAAAAAATTAGGAAACCATTAATATAATTTTCTAAGCAAAATACTGTCAATTTTTAGTAAAAACGGGCAAATAAGATAGAAAAGATGTCCAAAAGACAGTATACGGTATGAAAAATATTTTACGTAGTGTAAACATATTATTTATTATTTCTGTTTATTTAAACAGTAATTTCTAAGGAATTTGGACAAGAAAATGATTTAAAAATCTTACGCGATTGAGAAAACGTATTAAAAATTCTTCGCGATTTGAAAAATAGAAAAATAGATTTACGCGATTTAAAAACGTGTGTAAAAACGACGAGATTGTGAAAACGCGATAAAATTTCTACGCGATTGATCAAAACAGTATTTTCTGTATTTTTCTGCTGTCGGGCTATGAGGTGAACCCGTACAGGCTTTGGAACAGTATTTGTCTGGTGGGACTTACTGTATCTTTTTATCTTTGAGGATATATTTTTTATTGAGGGTATTCTGGTAATTTCTCATATATTGAGTTTATGCCAATTTTTGGTGGATTGGTTGACGAGGTGAATCACATTGTGTTGTCGATGCGATAAACGTAGTGTGGTTCATTATCTTTATGAACTTGGAGATGTTAGTGTACGGGATCCCATATATGGACAGTCGATCGCTCCGCTGGGCCGTGGTAACCGATAGCACACTAATGGACTTGACACGCACTATTTTTAATCGAGATCTTGTAAAGTCTAATAGTACATTACCTGTAGTGCCACAACGTGAGACCGTGAACTACACCACGCCTTGGATGATGGATTCCATGTGACGTGGGGCTATAGACGCAACGTGTGATAGCGCAATAGTTTGGTTGGGCAGCCGTGGTACTAATAGATTTTGCGGGTCATTCTCTCTCTGATATCTGTATGTGTTTAGCTCCATGGAGTAGGATCATGTTATATTGTACATGGTTATATCTTGGACATTATTTTATTTTATTTTATCTATTTTATTTTATCTGTTTATTGTCTAATTCTTTTTATTATTTTATCTGTGATATTATTTTATCTGTGATATTATTTTATCTGTGATATTATTTTATCGAGATATTATTTTGTACGTGATATTATGTGTTGTTGTGACATTTAAATCTTTACACTATCCTGTTATTAATTAATGTTATAGCTTTTCATATTGCATGAACTGTGTATCTATTGTTTGTCGTTTTCTTATTTGTCATGTTTGTGATGATTTTAGATTGTCTTACCTCTTTATTGTATGTGTTTTCTGTATATTTATTTACGTGGTAAAGAGTTTGAGGAAGAGGAACAGCCTCTTGAGATTTTGTATCCTGAGGAGGAAGAGGAGCAGCAAGCTGAAGATCAGTACGATGACTAAGAACCATCTGATCATCCATATCCATTGGACTGATTTGTTTGGGTATGACGATACCAGGATTTTTGGGTTTTGTGCAACTTGAGTTTCACGGTGGATTGTTAGCTTGGCATCTGCGGGGAGATAGAGACTCAATGACTTACGTAGGACGGTTGACTGTGTCCCTACGACATACGTTTGATGGAGAGCCAGTTATTTCGACTACTGTGTTTTTGCACTTAGAGTTGCCTTTATCTCTTAGGCGTTATTGGGGTGGTGTGTCCACTGAGCCTAGTGAGATGAGTATCGTATCGACTGCGCGGTCTCGTTTCCGCCGAGTGTCGAGGCATCCTGGATATTTATCTTCTGATGAGTTTCCTGAGAGTGACCCATCAGAGGGTTAAATATATATGATGTGTATTTTGGGCGCGTCTGCGTATGTATATATTGACTCTTTACTGTTTTTGTTTACTGTTTCTGTTTAAATATTTGTAGATATAGTTGTAAATTATTTGTATAACTTATAACTTGGACCATATGTATATTATGAGTGATGTTGTTTTGTTTATTTTATGTTTCCGCGTTATTTTATTTAATAATATTCTGTTTAACAAGAATTATTTTACAACCCGTAGTAGTATGTAACAAATGTTTTACAACTTGGGTAGATTTTATTTATCTTTCTTTTATTATCTTTATATATGTGACATCCCCACAAGGGTGTTACACTAGGTCTCCAAACCTTCTTGTGTTTGCATTGTCAAGGATTCCTCTCTCACTATCCAAGCATAGTTGGGTCATCCTAGCCTTCCTAAACTACAAAAATTAGTGTCTAGTCTCTCTAAGTTGTCGAGTCTCCCTTGTGAGTCATCTTAACTAGGAAAACACACTCGAAGCCCATTTTCTGTTAAAGTCAGTAGTCTACTCTAGGGTTTAGATATTTTGTCACTTTCATTGATGATTACTATAACATCCTACTTTAATTTTATATTTGTAATTATTTCTTTGATTTACAAAACAATTAGAGATAATTTATCAGATGTAAAACTGTTGTTAATACTATTTTACATTCAGAGAGGGTAAAACCCTTCCAAAAGTCAGTAGTTAAAACACATATTACATAAGTTTAAGCAACACTTCTAAAACAAGTTAGCACCTATAGTCACACAAAAATTAGGCTCATCTAAGCCTTTATATAGCGCTAAAAAAAACTTGAAGAACTCATGAAGTGCCACTCTTCACTATTACTACTCATCAAATAGTAGTATAATTAAGCAGACTTCTCCCACTGTGAAAAAAAAAACGTAATCTCCCAGTTTTGGTCTATATACTTGCTCAACATGAAGGTCAATTATGAATCTCAAGGTTTGCATTGTCTGAAATATCACGCCAAAAATAAGTGAGATAAAACTCAGTAGGGATAAGAAAAATAATGAGATTTTTAACTAATGATATGTCAGTCATCACGTGTACAGAAAACAATTTAATGGCTTCCATTTTTCTCAATTTCCTAACAAGCTATAATTTAAAATTCACAAGTTTTTGAAAACAATTTGTTTTTAAAGAAGTTAAGTAAAAATCAACACCAATATTAAGTATTCATAAAATTAAGAGGAAATATGCGTTTTCTTGGAAACTCATGAAGGAAAAGAAATCTTTTCTCATCCATTTTTTAATTCTTGTACCATCACTTTAGGATCTTGACCTCAAATTACTCATTCTCTAAAGTGCATATCATATTACATGAGCTCATATCTACTTAGGGCATCCCCTGAGAATTGCTTCTCATAACCATAAGCTTGCATATTTGATCTTGGTATCTTAGGGATATTCTTTCTCATATTTCCTTCATTTTACAAAAATCATTCTCTTATCTGATTTATATAAAAATCGAATGTGGTAAGGAATAAAAGGTTATATATGTTGCCATACAAAAACATAATTTGTGAAAAGATCAATTAACATATCAAGCAACTAAATCTCTTTGATTGCATTTGCTAACAATTAACCACAAGATATGGTGAAGATATTAATTAAATTAACTAAAATAGACTATTATCAAATCTGTAAAATTGAAAAGCATATATTTCCTTGAAATTTGTTTTGGCCGAGACTCTTCAAGGAAAAACATCATCCATTGATACAAAAATTAGTAGCAAACTTCATTCTCAAGAAAAATCAACTCTTATCTTCCAAACAAAAATTTGAGTAAAACTATTGAATTTATAGTAGCGTAAGAGCATAAAAAGAAGTTCTTGAATCAAGTAGTCAAGACAAGTTGAATAAGATAATCATAGCAAAATTAGGAATGAAGGTTCCATCATCATAAAACCCAAAAATAGAGAAGGACTAGTACAACAACAAAAAATAATCAGAAAATCAAAGTCCCAAAGTCTAAAGTTTGAGAACACAATTACTTAGGATTTCAACCCATTTCAAAGCCCTTATATGGGTTCACAAAACCAAAATCGAATTAGTTCATAGTAAAATTAGAAATGAAGGTTTCATCATCATAAAATCCAAAGTCCTTCTCAAAATCTTTTCCAAATTCCTTTCTTCATTTAAAATTTTGATTTGATCATGGATTCAGCCCAACACTCCATATAACTAGTTAATAACAAAAATAGGTGGAGCAAATTCACTTAATTCAAATTAGCTTTAATTGTCAAATTTTGATATAAAGAACACAACCCTTATGCACTTAAATTAGTGAAAGACAAGAATCAAATAGATAACTAAATTTTACATAACTAAGTTTATGCTAATTTAGATTTGATAGAGCAGAGGTGCAATCCTTTAGAATTAGATAAACAACAGAAGAAAAGATTTTTCACATAACCAAGGTTTAGTCCATGAGTTCATGTCAAACTTCAAGTTAAAAAAAATCAAATGAAGACATATGATCATAAACAACCAGCTTCAATCTCTAAAATCATATTCAAACTTGGGTTTCTAGAAGGGGTAAGAGGCAACCACTAATATCAATAACAAAAAAAGTCATAAACATGATTAGAAACCTCCCATCATCATCCAAAGCTTCAATTTTCAAAAGCAAGAATCATAGACAGTAGTTAGGCGAAGAATTAAATCATAAAAACATAGGTTTTAGGTTGGAAAGCATGACTTTTATGGAGGTTACACCTCCCATACGAGATTTAATGCATCAAAATAAAAAAATACAGTCCAAAATTCAATCTCGGTTTTCAGTTTCTCAACCAGTACTTCTGGTTTATAAAAAATTAATGTATGTATCCAAAATCAATTCCTTGACTAGGAAAAAGAAAAGTAAAAGAAATATCATTGGAAAAACACAAAGATGACTGGATCTGAGATTATAATAGGAAGAAAAAGAGAGAAAAAAAAGGATGGTTTTTCGGTCCCTTACCTAGGTTTAAGATCAAATGAGACAAAGAAAGAGTTGATGAAAATTCTTCAAAGGGTTTTGACGAAACTCTTTGTTGCTCTCTCTCAAATTTCTAATGAAGTTTTTGTTTTCTCGTTGGGTGAACGTTTTTTCTGCTAGAGAATTGAGAAATGAGAGGGGTATTCACAATGCTTAAAATGACTCCTTACGTTAGATAGAGTATCGTATGGGGTCAATCATTCTCAAAAAATCCAATTTTGTCATCATTTGTTATCTTTCAAGAATCTCCTATTAAGGACATTCTTATCACTTTACAAGATTTTTTTTTGGAGAGACTTCTGGAGCACTCAACCTGCTTTTCTTCATTCATTTTCATTTTTTTTATCCTTATCCTTGTAATGATTAGCTTTGTTAGATTTTTATGGCATTGATTCTTGAAGCTCTCAACGTCATTTCATTCATTTTTTAAGTAGATATTTAAGGTAAAGTGACATATTACTCTGATAATTAGTCCATATAAGATATTTATTTTCTTGCTTAATACCTTATTTTTTAAATATTTCATGTAGATATTTTTTATGTACTTATTACTAGGGAAAACTTAAAAAAATTCTCTTGTACTATATGTGATGTGCACTTTGGTCATGTTACTTCAAAAATATAGAAAAAGGGATTTGTTACTTTGCGTTTTGTGTAGAGAACTACAAAATGGTAATAGAAGTTAGTTTTTGGATGGAATCGCGCACGTGCAATGCATGTGCACACCTCATGTGTAGTTTTCCAAACACTATGCAATGTTTGATGGGGGTAATTTAGGGATAAAAGTTGCACATGATGTGCATGTAGAGGAGAAAGTGTTCTTCTTTCTCAATTTTCCAATTATGAGCCCTAAAACTCCATATATGCTTTGCAACGATTGACCTAAGTGAGGGAGTAGCGATTGAGGTTGAACCTAGTGAAGAAAATACAGCAAAGCCAGTCTTTAGAGAGTTCAACATACTTTGGTGACCATACTTGAAGTTGCAAATGTGGCTTTCCTTCTTAGGTACAAGCCTCGTTGGCTTAAAAGAACCCAAGAAGGAGGTTCTTTGGTTGTAGCAGGTATGGTACCAAAGATGACTGCTACTTCTTTGCCTGGTATGATCCACCCATAGAGAAAAGAGTTGAAAAAATCTTCAACAGTTTGTTCAAAAGGAACAATGAATTAAATGTGGAACTAGAAGCAAAGAAGGCTCAATTGTGTGTGTTAAATGCTAAGCTTGAATCTCAAAAGGCTAAGCTGGAGTCTTATAAAGCTAAGCTGGAGTCATAAAAGTATCAACTATATATGATGCATGGGCTGATGCTTGCTATAGTCATTGTGTGTGTTGTTGGTTTATTGGTCTCTAGCAATGAAAATATTTGATGAATACTATAATATATTTTGGAGTTTCTAGTGTAGGATTAGAGGGATAATTAATGTAAGTAAGATGGAGTTAGCAGAGGTTTGATGTAATGAATCTGAATGTAAGGAGTCAATGTGTTAAGTAATGTAATTTACCTTGTTCAATGAAATGATTGTAGCATTTCTCAATTGATATGAATAATCACAGTAACAGTACAATTAGAACAATTTCAATAAGTTCAATTAACCACCAAAATTTCAATATAACAAAATTATAATAATGGGAAATAAGAACTAAGTAATTAGAACTAATAAAAGTACAATTTCAATATACCATAATTCTCTAGCAATAAATTAAATAATATCATGTTGCAAGGGTGTGGTAAACCTATGGGGAACATACCACTACCACTATCAATGTTGGCACAATCACAATCACAAACATTCAATATTTAACAATAATAAAAAAATAGAGAAAAATCAATTCCAAAACTAATGGACCATGTGGGGAATATATAAACTTATTTTAAAGGCCTCATATTGGGCAATATACAGTAAACACCTTTCTCAACATTCACAAAATAAGATCTTAGTACAAAAAAATACCAACAGAATCCATTAAAGCCCAATGCCATTACATTTAAAAAAAAAATGGCATATGACAAGGCATAGTTGTCATAGCCCAATACCAACCAAAAGCAAAATAAAAAAAAAACCCTAAGGCTCCATGCAGGATGTTACTGTGTAAGCTATGCCCTACTCCTCCTTGTTTTCATTCTTGATGTTGATGCCCCTAATGTTAATGCCCCTTCACTAGGCTGAGTCATTGACATTCTTGTGAAGGCACGTATGTGTCTTCTAAATGGGGAGATTTAACTTTGGGAACCAAGCTGGTTGGGCCACAACTCCCATATGCCTTTGGACTTGCAGCACTCCACAAATTGTAGTTATTTATACCCTATATATGTGCTATATTGATTACTTAGTCCTTATTTTTATGCATAAATGGAAGACTTTAGCATATTCATATAATTCAATCTTGATGTCTTCCATTATGATTTTGAAGAAATATTTCTAATTCGTTGAGAAATCGAGTACATTTGTAATTATTATTGAACTGGTGATTTCTCTATAGCAGGAAGGGCTCCAATCAAGTAGAAATTTGGAAGATTTGGACCAACATTGCAAGAGAAAGCCAAGTGCAAGGATCAACATGTCACACCGCAGTGCAGGCATGTCAATGGCGTAGCGTGGTGACCTAATTTGTGCACGCGCCGCAATGTAGGTTGATGAATGTCACGGCATGACTCTGTTTTGTGGACCCTATCAATACTGTTGCATTAGATTTCTTTAGAGAGTTAGGTTAATTTTAGAGAGCAGCTGCTAGGTTTTCGTATTTTAGATTGAAAAGAAGTAGAAGCAACCAAGGTTGGAGACTATCTTCATCTTGGAAGAAGATTCAAGCCCAAGGATCAACATCATTGAGCTTTCTCTTCTACTTCTTTTACTTCCTCATCTCCATTCCCATGAACATGATAAATTATGATATATTTTCGTGTTTCATGGCTAGCTAAGCTGTTTATAGGGATTTCTTTGGATCCTCCTACGAATATTGAATGATTATGTAATCCTTTGAGTTTATATATATGAGTTAGTTTGGTTCAATCATATAGTTCATAATGCTCCTGATTGTTTAATCAACTTTTAAATGATTTGACAAAATCTAATGAACCTAGACATAGAAATTTGGATTTGAGATCATAAGTATGGTTAATGCATGTTTGATTTCATTCAATTGGTTTGGATAAGTTGATTCGCTAATGGGATAGACATATACCTTTTGGCTATGTGATGCGGATTCAAGGATGCAAACCCAAGTGCAGGTTGTCTCAAGTAATAAATTTCTTAGGAGTCCGAGGTCGATCCACAGGGAATTGATGAAGAGAAATTATTTGAGGTAAGAAAAGGATTTGTCAGAACACCAAAGGTAATAAAAGTTATTCACAAATGAAAAAGGATTTGCTTGGGTTAGGAGATCCACTCTTGGTAATAAATTAAAGGCAAGATTATTTCTCTTTATCACTCAATTGAAATCTATACATAAAGGAAGTTTCAATCGAAAAATATAACATTCAAAGTTTAATTATATATGTAATCATATTATGATTCCTTTGATTATCTACTAACATTTGTAAATGAGTTCAAGCATTCACTGTGTCAATCTTCTTGTCTACAATAAATCAAGATCTCCATTATACAAAGAAGATTTCTAAATTGATTGGAAACAAAATATAACACATATAATGTCTACTTGATAATATATCATTTAAGCACAAGAAATAGAATAATCTAACCTTATTTCATTACTAAGAGCTTCACTCTTTCACCCAAGCAAGATGAAGATTTAGTTACCCATAAACAAGAATAAAGAAAGAGAGAAGAAGAGAAAGATGAACATAGCTTCAATTTAGAGCAAGAGAAAATTATAACAAAGGAAAACAATAAACAAGCATGACCATAACATCTAAAAACTAAGCCTAACACCAAAAGTACTAAATGATTAGCCAATAATGCCTTTTATAGAGGATTAGGGATACAAAATGACAAGGGGGCTAATTAAGAGTAGGTGGATGAGTGCGTGGATGAGTGGAAAATGCCAAATAGTGAGTTGATGAGTGGAAAATTAGTGAGATTCTTTGTCTTCGAAATCATTCAGCTTTGATCTCATGGATGACATCAAAAAATGGCAAAATGGTATTCATAAAAGTTGTAACATTTTGTATTATCTTTCCAATGGCACCAATTTCAGCTCAAAGACCATCTACAACCCGAGATATAACCCAATTACTGACCAGTGTTTAGCCCCAAGTACAACACCTCTGTTCTGACTTCAAAGCTCAATATCACCTTCAAGGAGTCCGATCTGAGTTTTGTATTCTTCATTAAAGTTGTAGATATGGGTCTTAACTTTCAAGTATCCAAATTTTAGACCAAAGAAGTTCCTACAACCTGAGTTATGCTTTGATTACTGTACACTGTTTAGGTTCCAGTCACAAAACTTGTGTTCTGACTTCTAAGCCCATTTAGCTCCACTAGATGTTCGATTAAGCCCTAGAGCTCTCATGAAAGTTGTAGAGTTCTCTCATATCTTTCCTACAAGGTAAGATACATAATTACAAAACATCTAGAACTCAAGATATGGTCGAAATATAGAAATAATGTAAGACCAAAATAGTGCTGAAAAATTCAATTAAGTCTAATTTGAGTCCAAACTTACAAAACATAACCAAACTTAATCAATTAAGTACATGGAGAGTGTGAATGACTAAAAATGAGGGTTCATTAATGTATAAAATATGTGACTATTAAATTCTCCCACACTTAACTTTTTACACTCATGGGCAAAACACATAAGGCCAAAGCTATAAAACAAAGAAAAACGACATAGACTCAGAAGCTAAAAACTCTAAAAGACTCGATGAAACAAGAAGAACAACCAGAAATTCAAAGGATCATAGCATTAATGAGATAACATTTCTTCACATTTCAAACCAACAAGTAAGGAAACTTCAGTTGAAAAGAATGAATCAAGAATGATAGATCCTCACAAAATTCACTCTCAATCTCTTAATTGTTTAAAAGGTAAGTATTTCACTCTATTCAACCAATGAACAATTGTATTACCATAAGTTTGCTTATCTTCTACTTCTCCGCTACTCAAAACACATGCATACAAAAATCAAGAGGACTTTATTCAAGGTTGTAATGGAGTCATGGTAAAAGAGAGGGGATAATATGGATATGAGAAGATAAATACCAAAGAGAATAAAAGAGCATTATGGTACAATTAGAGTGGAGAAGATGTTTGAGAACATTCATCATAAAGGACAATGACCAATATTTGACTAATGTTTTATTAAAGATCAATCTCAAATTAGTGAATTGAATTCATTGTTAGGCCTGAACCTTCTCCTTTTCTTCATGTTATTTCCAAGCATCAACCTTTATTCTAGACTCTGATAATCCTTTGATTGCAACGGTGGTCAGTTCTTTTTTTTTTAATTTTGCACACACACCCCCACACTTGTTCAAGAATAAGGCTAATGCTATCTTATTCCCTAAGGTTGGGTAGAAACATGTTTTTTTTCTTTTTTTCTTTTTTTTTTTGAAGGCACGTAATGAGCTAAAAACAAGGAATGGTCAAATAAGCTCAAAGGGGTTACACAAGGGAAAATATACAAGGATGTCTATTTGGTCAAAGTAGTTATTTCAAAATGCCTCAATCATATTTATGTATGCATGTGAAAATGTAGCCTAAAAAAGAATCAAAACAAGTTTTAGAGTAACAATTCCATGAGTGAAAATCATACAAGAAAGAAGAGAATGAGACAGATATTCAATCAATTTATCAATAGGCTTAAAATCTCACAAGGCATAATTCTATCATTCTCAATCCACCATATCAACATTCATATTCTAGCTTGTGTTACTTAAGACAAAAGACAAATTATGTTAAGATCCAAGAATCCATTTGCTACTTCTACACAAAATGATTATTTCCTCAACTAAGATATGTCTCAAGAGTAAACTTACCTCCAAGGCAAAATTTACTCCTTACTCTGTGATCCTTCATTGGTTTTACTACAAATAGATTTTTGACAGTCATATAATTAAACATACTTCCCAATTTAGATGCGTCTCAGGAGTAAAATTACTCATTACTCTGTCATCATTCATTAGTTTAGTAAGTCCATGACAATCATATCATACTTCCCAAAAAAGAAATTTTTTTATCAACTATCCTTTGCCCCAACCAGATCACAACATTGTCCTCAATATTAAAATATAGATGAGTAAATGATAGAAGATATTACCTGTTAGAGAAATATGACACAAATTTAAACATAAACAAAGTATGATAAATAAAATCAAAGGTAAAGGAAAGCTATAAACAAAGTGTCAAATTTGACTTTCTTTTTATCTTGCTTCCATCACTGCTTCCTACTGACTAATCTATCTGAGATATCGCTGGGTCAAGTTTATAAACAAAAGCTTCTAATTTATCAATCAACTCATTAATAGTGGAAGCAGAGATAAGAAGTTATCTTACCGAAGGTGTGATAAATTTTTTTTCCATAACATGGTCAAGAAAAAGTAACAATATATCAAAGAAATTATTTACATTCAACAAACCTATGAGTTTATGGTGGATGTTCAGTTAGGCCCAAAAGACAATTTAAAAAACTTCTTCCAAGGTACCAAAATCACCTGGTAATAAGGTTGGGCATGGTTTGGTTTTCTCTGAAAAACTAAACTGAATTGCACCGAACCAAAATTGTGGTTCACGAAACTGAACTGAACTTTATTTATCTTATAAGAAAAAAAATTGAACCACTGTAAATTGGATTTTTGGCTTAGTGAACCGATTTTAAGTGATCCAAACCATATCAATTTCAAATATGGTTAACACTTCATTTTCTCATACATTCTTGAAACACCTCTGTGTGGAAGTGTGGCTCAACGCTGACATCGTCTTCTTATTCTTCATCTTCACTCTTTCAACTTCTCTACCAGCTTGAGGTTCTTTTTCTCGCCCTCCTCTCGTCGTTCTCATCAAGGTAGTAGTCGTAAACTCATAGTTGATGTTATACCTCACATTCCGGTGGCGATAGCTTTACCAATGTTTAGACTGTGCAACGGTCAGAGTCTCGTCGAAGCGGCAGGCCATATATGCCTTCACTGATTTGACCCATCACCCTCTCTTCCTCTCACTAGAAATCCATTACTTTCTCTCTCTGCTTTACATTTCAGAATCGCGCACATCAAATCCAAAGATGCTTGAATTGACTTCTAAGATGGCATTCAATTGTAAGATCTTGCCAGAGTCATTGAATTCACTCATCTGTAAAATCACCTGTAGAGATTGGTATGAAGTTTGTCTACAATATCTAAATTGTCTCGAAGGTCCAGTGTTTGATGTTCTCACTTCTCAATCTCAAAGGGGTGGTAAATGAGTGAACCACTTTTATGAAATTGTAAAGTTTCAGTTAACTGCAATTAACAGAACTACTTGTGCTCGAGTTGGGTTTAGCAATTCAGTTCAATCAGTGGTTTTTTTGCCCACCCCTGACTATGTGAATATTACATTTGTTTGAATCAAGTTCAATTCGATTAACCGATTTGTTTATGGTAGTAGTTAACTGATCTGTTTCCACAAAAGAATAACCGAATTACTTTCAAATCGGTTTAAGCAATTCAGTTCTTTTTGGTTCAGTGCAGTTTGGTTTTACAAGTTCAGTGCAGTTCATGGTTTTTTTGCCCACCTCTACCTGGTAAGGCAATGAATGCATCAGAGTTGTCAAGTATTATCTTTATTCGTTCATGCATTGATGATACCTTAAGTTCCTCCTCAATTGTTTTTCCAGTGATGTTCTATTGAGCTAAAGGTCTAGGAATGACACCTAAAACCTGACCGCCTCCTATATATGCAGCAAGTGCTATAGCCCCCATTAACCCACGACAACCTCCTCCATATACAAGATGAATATTCCTCGCAGCAAGTGATCAACCAAGAGTGGTAGCTGCGTTTACAAACTATAAACCCTTCCCATACTTAGACCCACAAAATACACAGATATTTTTAAGTCGACGAACAGAAATACTTTCCATTTCTATACTCACCTTCCCTTTGAATGATTCTGAGTTAGAGGAAAGTGGAGAAAATGAAGTGTTTAAATAGGAAAAAGAATGGAAAGGGTAATAATAGCACTTATAAGGGTAAGTTGACTGTTGTCAGAAAAGTTTGAAATTAAGAAACACAATTTTTTTTATTTTTTTTTATTTTGACTTCAAGAAAACCATCAGGGTAAAGAAGTCTAGAAACCCCTAAAGGACCCTACTCAAATGATCATCTGTCCAAAACCAAAATACAGCAAAATCATACAAATATAAAAAAAAATATAATAGCAAATAATGACATGTACAGTTTCATGACATATCTTTATACTACGTGTCATGAGTGCAGTAGTAGCATATCTCTATACTGCGTGTCACCAGTGCAGTAGACACTCACATCTGTTTATTTAAAGAAAAGAGAAAGAAGAAACCATTGTGGGTTTCCATCTTGGGTCTGGAACCTAGAGAACTCACACTTGGGCTTGTAACATCAATAAAGACGCTAAAATCTGAAACTCATAATGTCTAAAATCTAGAACATCCCATCCCAGGGTGCTAAGAGCCCCTTCTAATAAAAGAGAGGATTAAGCTCAGATGTCTCATACACTTTGGCAGTCGCGGGTTACTTCTCACTAATAACCGGAATGGGATGCTTCTGCCTGTCCATCAACTCCACAGTGCCTAGATGGTAAACATTGGGTTATGGAGTGCTACTCTCTACAGAGCATAGTACACAAACCATTTTTAAGGACCAGCGTGCAAAGGTCCACTCGAGTCAATGACGGGTCAGCCAAAGGCCAAGGCTTCACAACTAATTAAAGTCATGGTACTCCTTCCAGATCACCCTTGTTCAAAAGAATTTTTTTTTTTAAAGAAGAACATGAAGAAGAAGAAGATAATATGTATAAGTTGTTGTGGATATGGCTCACATCTGCCTCTGGTTTAACATCCAGTAACGACTTAAACGCCTTCTATGAGTCTAGGATAAGCTTCCCATCCAATTTTCTTCTAAATTGGCAAACAGGATCTTTTAGAGTTAGATTCCTAAGATTGTAGCATTTTTCTTCATCCTTGAAGAGATTCCACAAATTAAGAAGTTCACAATATATAAATCCACAAGAATGCATCTCAAGAGTCAATAAGATATCATCTAATGAATCCTTACTCAGTCTATTCTTAATGAAGAAAATTTTATCTTCTCTGTTTGTGAAAATCATCCCTAAAGAACGACATCGCTTGTTACAATTCCATTATGCACATTTGTGACAGACTTGTAACCTTTTTGTTCTTTTCCTTTTAGAATACGAACTTCATCTAAGACCTGGCATGTATGAGTCAAATAAAATTAAAAACTCACCTGCTAGTCAGACCTTTGCTTCAATTATCTAGCTTACATCTTCTGGCACACCCTTATGCATTAACAATCTCAATTTTTCACATCTAGCTTTATAGATTTTTGTTAGAGCATTTTGAGGGAGGGAAGGAAAATGTTTTCTCATGTTTGAAAGAATGACATCTATTTTAAAGGAGAAGGATTTAGTTATTTTGGGAAACTAAAAAACAAACCAACTAGAGAGACACAGAGTATCGTTATCTGCCATTTAACCGGCAACACAAAGAACTGTAAAAAGAAGGCAACAAAATTAGAGTAATTTCTATTCATAACAAGGATCAGAAAGAGAAATGAATTCTACCTCATCAACTTGGTTTTCTATAAATGGTTTGAGTCTTTGTCCATTGACTTTAAACACATTACCATTCTTAGGATTCTCAATGTCTATGGCCCCATGCGGATACACATGCTTGACAATAAAAGGGTCACTCCACTTAGATCTCAATTTTTCAGGGAATAGGTGCAGACGAGAATTATAAAGCAGAACATTTTGACCAATTTCAAAAGATTTTCTCAAAATTGTCTTGTCATGAAAAGTTTTTGTTCTAGCTTTATAAATCTTTGAATTTTCATATGCATCATTTCTCAATTCCTCCAATTCATTTAATTGCAATTTGCGTATCTTGAAAGCATCATCAAGATTTAGATTGAAAGCTTTCATGACACAAAATGTTTTATATTCCAATTCTACAGGAAAGTGACAAGGTATTCCATAGACTAACCGATAGGATGACATGCCCAAATATGTTTTGAAAGCAGTACGGTAAGCCCAAAGTGCATCATTTAGTATTAAAGACCAATCTTTATGATTTGGGTAAACTGTTTTTTTCAAAATTTGTTTAATCTCCCTATTTTCCAATTCAACATGTCCATTTGTTTGAGGGTGATAAGGGGAGGTAATTTTGTGTGTAATACCATATTTCTTCATTAAAAATTCAAATGGTTTATTGCAAAAATGTGTTCCCCCGTCACTGATGATAGCTCGAGGGATTCCAAATCGACACAAGATATTTTCTTTTAAAAATTTGATAATAGTTTTATAATCATTGTGTCAACATAGAATCGCCTCAATCCATTTTGAGACATAATCAACTGTGACCAAAATATACACAAATCCAAATGAGGATGGAAATGGGCCCATGAAATCAATTTCCTAACAATCAAAAATTTCAATGACAAAGATGGGGTTCAGAGGCATCATGTTTCTTTTTCAAATTAAGCCCAATTTTTGACAATTTTCACAACTTTTGTAAAAAGTATAGCAGTCCTTAAATAAATGGACCAATAAAATCTGCACTACAAGATTTTCGTAGTTGTTTTCTTTGAAGAAATGTGTCCTCCACATGCTTCTGAGTGACAAAATTTAATGACACTATCTATCTCATTGTTGGGCACAAATCTTCGAAAGATTTGGTCAGGACAATATTTGAACAAGTATGGGTCATTCTAAAAAAAATTTTTCATCTCTGTCAAAAATTTCCTTTATCTTGGTGCGTCCATTGAGGCGGCATCTTTCCTGTTACAAGAAAGTTGACTATGTTAGCAAACCAAGGCATGGAATTGACAAAAAATAAAAATTCATCAGGAATAGAATCATTGATAGGTGTGTTATAAAAAGGTGAGCCTGTTGTAAGTCTGGACAAATAATCAGCGACAACATTTTCGGCTTCTTTCTTATCTTTTATTGTGATGTTGAATTCTTGAAGCAACAAGATCCACCGTATCAATCTTGGATTGGCATCCTGCTTAGACATAAAATATCTAACAGCAGTATGATCGATGAAAATAACAATTGAGGAACCAATTAAGTAAGATCGAAGTTTGTCCAGTGTAAAAATTACAGCAAGTAGTTCTTTTTCAGTAGTAGTGTAATTCATTTATGCACTATTTAAAGTTCTACTTGCATAACAAATCACATAAGGCTTACCTTCCTTTCTTTGGCTTAAAACAGCACCCATAGCAAAATCACTAGCATCACATATTAACTCAAAAGACAAAGACTAGTCAGGAGATTGCATGATAAGAGTATATATCAAAAGACCAATTAATTTTTCAAAAAAATTTTGACATTCTTAAGTCCAATCAAATGGTGCATCTTTCAACAGAAGATTACATAATGGTCTAGATATGGCACTAAAGTCTTTTATGAATCTTCTGTAAAATCCTACATGTTCTAAAAAAGAACAAACTTCTCTGACTATTTTTGGGGAAGACATGATAATCACATATTTTATTCATTAAGAAACCCTCATTATTAGTCATTTACACTCTTCATGTACTTAATTGACTGAATTTGATTATGTTTTGTAAGTTTGAACTCGAATCGGACTTAATTGATTTTTCAGCATTATTCGAGTCTTACACTGTTTCTGTATTTTGGCCATATCTTGAGTTCTAAATGTCTGATAATTATGAATTTTACCTTGTAGGAAAGATAAAAGAGAGCTCTACAACTTTGATGAAGAGCTCGAAGTCAAATTCAGACATTTAGTGGAGCTAATTGGGCATGGAAATCAGAATACGGGATTTGTGACTGGAACCCGAACAGTGTGTAGTAACCAGAACATAATTCGAGTTTGGGTTTATAGAATGGGCTGAAAATTGGTGATCTGAAAGTTAAGACCCATATGTACAACTTTCATGACAAACACAAAACTTGATTCGGGCTCCTTGATGGAGATATTGGGTCTGAAAGTCAAAACAGAGGTGCTGCAACTGGTCCTGAGCAGTCTGTAGTAATTGGGTCATATCTTGGGCTGTAGGACGAATTTTTGGGTGCTTCCAGAGCCATTGGAAAGCTTAGACAATTTCCTAGAACTTTCATGAAGACCATTTGGCTCAACAATGACGAAATCAATGAGTTCAGCAATGAATACTTTCGGAGACAAGGAAGCTCACCTACCAAGTTCACCTACCAAGCTCACCTACCAAGTTCACCTACCAAGCTCACCTACCAAGTTCACCTACCAAGCTCACCTACTAATTCCACCTACTAATCTCATCTACCCATCTACTACTACTCTGAATCCTCTATAAAAGGAAGCATGAGGAGAGCTCTAAACATAACATACACTTAGAGTTAAAGATAGTTTTCATAGTTCTTGTATATTTTTCCTTCATTGTAATGGAGAGCTAAGTCACTTCTAGTCAATTCGGGACTCTTGAAGAGATTGTGGCTTGGATTCTTGAGACCTTGGTTATGTAATGTATTTGATTTATATTTGAATTCCTCTTCTCTTCTTCTTCTTACGTTCTCTTGATCTTGAATGCATGAATGGTGATTCTCAGTTTATGTTTGATCTGATTTGATCTTGGTTTAAGATTAAGTATCGTGATGAAATTTAGAACCGATTGATCTGAACTAATCACGTAATTGAAGAGGTTAGGTTACTGATTGGTACCTAGGTTAATTGAATTCGGTGCTTAAATTGATATATATCTACATGAATGGTGCGATTGCGGATTTATGTTTATTACTTGTCAATTGAATTACGGACGATTGTCTAGTATGAATTACGGATCGATCTTTGAGATCTCGGTTAGATCCAAGTTAACCATTCAAATGTGCTTCAAATGTTTGTTGAAAGGTCTATGATTGAATCCACCCAATCTCGGATAGATTTCTGAATTGACTGTTTTTCTAATTGTTATTTCTCTTTAAATCTTGTCACTGCGATCTTTGAACCATCAAAACCCCCCTTTTTCTAACTTTCACTTGATTTGATAAAATTGCATCTACGATCCTTGAGGAGACGATCCGGTGTTGTTCACTATACTACAAGTTTAGGTAATAACTTCGGTTATAATTTTGATTGAGTTCGGCGCTCGTCAAAATTTTGGCGCCGTTGCCGGGGAACTCGTAGGTGTAATCTTTTCATTTTGAGTAACCTTACTACTTTTTGTTCTTTCTTACCTATTCTAACATTTTTTTCATTTACTAACATTGTTCATACCATACTAATATTTTTATCCTAGCTTTTGAATTTTTCTGATCTAGGAAAGACGGAAAACAGGTGATTACGGGTAACTATTGCAATTTTCGAACTGCAACATGTCCAGAATGAGCTGAAACTTGGTCGGTTGAAGGAAAACAGCCTGATAAACAAGACTCACAGTAAACTGTGAGGTCACCCCTGGTTTTTCGAAATTCTATCATTTAGACCACTTTTTCAATTTTTTAATATTTTTTATTGCATTTTCTAGTTTCATTTTTATGTAGATTTTGTTACGTGTTGATTCCATAATTTTTAAAAATGTTTAGACATATTAACTAGATTTATTTTTGCATATTTTGAGTGTTGTTTAGTGTATTTTGCTTAGTTGCGGTTTTGTGTTTTTGTGCTTTAGTTGATGCATGACTAGGTCCAATCTGATATCTTGCTTGATCTTGATCCTGAGATTGATAGGACCTTGCATAGATTAATTAGAGCTCGTGTGATAAATTCCAGAGTTAATTCTGAACCTAATTTTGGGAGTGAACTTGATAACTTAAGTAATCCACGAAATCATGGCTGATAACATGCATAATAGAACCCTTAAGGAACTTGCTGCTCCTGATGTATCTTACCAATCTTTGTGCATTCAATATCCTGATCTTGATGCATTTTGAGTTGAAATCTGGTTTGATACACTTGTTACCAAAGTTTCATGGTCTTGCGGGTGAAGATCCTCATAAGCACCTGAAAGAGTTCCATGTTGTGTGTTCAACCATGAAGCCACAAGGCATCTCTCGAGGAACACATCAAGTTAAGGGCATTTCCGCTTCTCACTTGTTGATGCGACCAAAGATTGGTTGTTTTATCTTTCACCAGGTTCGGTCGAAGTTGGAATGACATGAAGAGGTTGTTCCTGGAGAGATTCTTCCCCGCCTCGAGAAGCTGCTTTGCAATTAGGAAGGATATATGTGGCATCGAGACGGATGTCCGGTGAGACTTTGCATGAATCTTGGGAGAGATTCAAGAAGTTGTGTTCAAGCCGCCCTCATCACCAAATTAGTGACCAACTCTTGATTCAATACTTTTATGAGGGTTTGTGCCAAATGATAGAAGCATGATCGATGCTTTTTGCCTCTGGAGGAGCCTTAGTAGACAAAACTCCTACCGCCGCAAGAGATCGATAGCAAACATGGCGGCCAATACCCAACAGGTTGGCTCGCGGATCATCACCGCAACCAGAGGAGTTAATGAAATTCAAGCATCTCATATGGACCAACAAAGAATGGAACACGGACTAGATGAATTGACTTCTTTGGTAAGACAGATAGCGATGGGTCAACAACCACCCATGCGGATGATGGATCCGCATCGGTGTGTGGAATTTGCTCTAATTCATCTCATCCCTCTTGATTCATGCCCTACACTTCGGGAAGATGGTCCCGCTTTTCCCGGATCAATGTGTTCTTCTGCCCGGTGTTTTTCTGGTAGACCCCAATATCGAACAACAACGAACAATCTAGATATGATCCATTTTCTAGTACTTATAATCCTGGTTGGCGAGACCATCCCAATTTGAGATATGGGAATCCTAGCCAAAGCAACAACGGCCCCCAACCAAGCGGCAACAACGCCCACCAAGCGGCAACAACAATTTAGATACCAAGTCACAGGTCCAAGCAACAAATACCAACAAATACCCCCGCATTCGGACAACAACACATTCGGCGGTCATCCAATCCACTCCAAATGAGCCATCATTGGAAGACTGATGAAACAAATGGCCACAAATAACATTCGGTTCAAAGAGAACGTCGGTGCCAACATTGGGAATTTACAAACTCAAATCGGGCGGTGGCAACCACGTGTGAGCGAGCTAAAGAGTCAAGGTTCTAGCCAATTGCCTTCACAAACAGTCAACAATCCAAGAGGCAACGTAAGTGCAATTACCTTGAGAAGTGGCAAAGAAGTTGATGTTCCAACCTTACAAAGATCGAGAAATTGACCAAAAACGGCGGAAATGGATAATTCAGTCCAATCTGTACCATTGAAGAAAATTGCGAGAGAATTCAGATGTTACCATTCCATTACCTTTTCCAAATAGGATCACACAATCCAAGAGAACAATGCAAGCAGAAATGGAAAAAGAAGTCATGGAAACATTCGGAAAGTGGAAATCAATATTCCCCTCCTAGATGCAATCAAGCAAATTCCAAAATATGCTAAATTTCTCAAGGAGTTGTGCACTCATAAGAGAAGGTTGAAAGGGGATGAGAAGATCGGCATGGGTAGAAATGTTTCTCGCAATGATTACTCGCCAAGCATGCCACGAAATGCAAAGATCCTGGAACTTTCACAATTTCTTGCACAATTGGCAACTCTAGATTTGAGCATGCAATGCTAGATTTGGGTGCTTCGATCAATGTCATGCCCATGTCAGTGTATAAGTGTTTAAACATCGGTACTTTGCAACCCACTGGTATCGTGATTCAGTTGGCGAATAGAGCCACTTTGCTCATCCTGCAGTGTCTTTGGAAGATGTGTTAGTCCGGGTGAATGAGTTGATTTTTCCAATGATTTCTACATTACGGACATGGAGGATGAGTCTCCAACAAACCATGCTCCATTGATTCTAGGCAGACCATTCCTCAAGACCGCCAAGACCAAGATAGACGTGCACGCTGGCACCCTTTCTATGGAGTTTGGCGACGATTTGGTACAATTTAACATTTTTGATGCCATGAGACACCCCCAGAGGAGCATTATATTTTCCATGTTGATATGATTGAGATCTTTGGTTGATGATGTCTATACTGATTTATATGCTGAATTCCCTGATATTGTTGACTATCTTGGTTCTGTTTCTTGTGATACATGTGCCACTTGTGATGTTGAACCATGTCTTTGCATGTCTTGAGATTTATTCTGTTATGAGTAATGATACAGCTGCTGATGATGCAACAATTGAGAATGAGAATCAGTACCATGCTAAAATTAATGTTGCTGAGTTAGCTGTTTCAGATCACTTGTTACCTTCCATTGTACAACCTCCATCCTTGGAGTTGAAGACTTTACCAGACCATCTTAAATATGCATATTTGGGAGATGGTGAGACACTTCCGGTGATCATTGCTAAAAACCTACAACCTGATCAAGAAGAAAAATTACTGCAGATTTTGAGGCAGAATAGGCAAGCCATCGGATGGACTCTTGCAGATATTCCTGGTATTAGTCCCTCCACATGCATGCATAAGATTTTATTGGAAGAAGGGATCAAACCAGGTTAGACACCCCAAAGGAGACTAAATCCCCTGATTCTAGATGTGGTGAAGAAGGAAGTTACAAAGCTACTTCAAGCGGCATTATTTATCCCATATCGACGGTCAATGGGTGAGCCCGTGCAAGTGGTTCCCAAGAAATGCGGGGTCACGGTGGTTGCGAATCGAACAATGAGCTTGTGCCCACACGAGTTCAAAACAGTTGGCGAGTTTGCATTGATTATAGGCGGCTCAACCAGGCTACCGAGAAAGGATCATTTCCCGCCGCCATTCATTGATCGGATGTTGGAGCGGTTAGTAATGGGCAAGTCACATTATTGTTTCTGGATGGATATTCGGGCTATTTTCGATTCATATAGCCCCGGAAGACCAAGAGAAGACTACTTTCACTTGTCCATTTGGCACATTTGCATACGGGAGGATGCCCTTTGGTCTATGCAATGCTCCAGGCACCTTTCAGAGGTGTATGGTAAGTATCTTTTCGATTTTTTAGAAAATTGCATGGACGTATTTATGGATGATTTTACTTGTCTATGGATCTTCCTTTGATGCATGTTTAGATAGTCGCTCGGTCTTGCATAGATGCATTAAGACTAACCTCGTTCTAAATTTTGAGAAATGTCATTTCATGGTAGAACAAGGTATAGTCTTAGGGCATGTGATATCTCGTGAGGGTATTGAGGTAGATCCCGCAAAAATAGATGTTATTTCATGCCTATCTTACCCACGTGCGTGCGGGAGATTCGTTCTTTCCTTGGTCATGCGAGGTTTCTATCGGCGGTTCATAAAGGATTTCAGCAAAATTGCACTTCCGCTATCCAACTTACGCAAAAAGATGTGGAGTTTCACTTTGACAAGAAGTGCCGGGATGCCTTCAATCAATTGAAGCGAGGCATTGACCAGACACCTATCATCCAACCGCCGGATTGGACACTTCCATTGAGTGATGTGTGATGCCTCTAATTATGCATTGGGAGCTGTCCTTGCACAAAGGGTCGGTAAAGTATCTCATGTCATTTCCTATGCTTCGAGAACTTTAGATCCTGCACAAATCAACTACACCACAACTGAAAAGGAACTTTTAGCAATTGTTTTTGCTTTAGATAAATTTCGATCATATTTGCTTGGTTCCAGAGTGGTTGTGTTTTCGGATCATGCAAAGCATTGAAGTTTCTCCTGAAAAAGCCCAATGCCAAGCCCCGGTTGATTAGGTGGATGTTGCTCCTCCAGGAGTTTGATATTGAGATCCGTGACAAGAGTGGAGCGGAGAATTTGGTGGCTGATCACTTGAGTCGAATTGAAAGGGAAGCAGATGTTTTTCCCATCCATGATGTTTTCCCGATGAGCGACTTTTCAAGGCCGCAAGGCAACATCCCTTGGTTTCTTTGATTTGATTAATTTCTTGGTTGCTAACGCAATACCTGCACATTTCACTAAGGCTAAGATTGATAAATTGAAAAGTGAGTCAAAGTATTATGCGTGGGATGATCCTTACTTATGGAGATTTTGCAGTGACCAAGTAATTAGGAGGTGTGTGCACGATGATGAATTCCATTCCATTCTTAGCTTTTGTCATAAACTTGCATGTGGCGGCCACTTCGGTCCTCAACGGACTGCTAGGAAAGTTTTAGACTACGGATTATATTGGCCCACTCTATTTCATGATGCATATATGTTTTGCAAATCTTGTGATCAATGCCGGAGAACAGGGAATACTTCTCGTAGGAATGAAATGCCCCGAAACCCTTATTATTCCGTGAGATTTTTGATGTTTGGGGTATTGACTTTATGGGTCCTTTTCTGTATCATTTGGTTTTGTTTACATTACGCTTCTTGTGGATTATGTATCTAAATGGGTGGAGGCTAAGGCCACTCGGACCGATGATTCTAAAGTTGTTGTGGATTTTATTAGATCACGATTTTACGTAGGTTTGGAGTCCCGAGATCCATCATTAGTGATCAAGGTTCACATTTTTGCAATCGAAGCATGGAGGCTTTGATGAAGAAGTATGGAGTCCAACACAAGGTTTCTACACCTTACCACCCCCAAACCAATGGGCAAGCCGAGGTCTCCAACGAGAGAAATTAAGCAGATACTCCGGAAGGCGGTTCAACCTAACGAAAGGACTGGAGCAAGAGGCTTGAGGATGCTTTATGGGCTTACCGGACTGCTTATAAGACACCAATCGGGATGTCTCCGTATCGGATTATTTTTGGAAAAACTGCCATGCCACCTACCGGTGGAAATTGAGCATCGAGCATTCAGGCGGTGAAAAGGTGCAACTTGGACCTAGATCAAGCGGGTTTGGAGAGGAAGGCTGCAGTTCACTGACAATTGGAGGAGATCCGCTTGGAGGCATATGAAAGTTCCAAACTTTATAAGGAGAAGACCAAAGCCTTCCATGATAAGTTGATTCGAGGAAAACATTTGAGATTGGTCAAAAGTTCTCCTCTATAACTCCCGCCTCCGACTCATGCCTGGTAAATTAAGGTCTAGATGGGATGGACCATTTATTGTTACTAATGTTTTTCCTTACAGTGCTTTGTTCGGATTAAAAGTGAGGTCACTTTGCCAAAGCTTTCATCGTAAATGGACACCGCCTCAAACAAGTATCATGAACTTCCGGAGAATGCGAAGTGGAGGTGATGAACCTTCTCCATCCGCATTATGAATAAAAAAAAAAAAAAAAAAGATGAAAAAAAAAAAAAAAAAAAAAAAAAAAAAAAAAAAAAAAAAAAAAAAAAAAAAAAAAAAAAAAAATTGTGTGCCCGACAATGAGGTAGGTAGAGTCGCTCGAAGCATGTGGAGGTCATTTTTCTTCAATGACAACAATGCGAAAATCTTGCGGTATGGATTTTATTGGCCTACTTTATTAAAGATCTGTTACACCTTTTGCAAAAGGCTGCGGAAATTGGTCAAAAAGTTACGCTTTGAGATTATCATCTGCACCTACTCCTTGGAAAATTGAGATCTAGGTGGCGCGGTTCTTTTGTTGTCGGACACGCGTATTCTTTCGGCATCGGATCGAGGATCCTAGGAATGGTAATGCGCTTAAGGTTAATGGACAAAGACTCAATCATTCTGGAAAGCCAAGTTCTTGAGTTCTTTGCGTTGCTTAGGTTAAGTGGCGGATACGGTACTCGTGACTCTTGAGTCGGTTTATTCTTCGATTTCCCAAAATAAGCGAACCCTTCTTCTCCTTCAAAATGGATGTCATTCTTTCAAACACGAGAAAACATTTTCCTTCTCTTCCTCAAAATGCTCTGAGAAAAATCTACAAAGTTCGATGTGAGAGATTGAGAATGTTAATGCACAAGGGTATGCCGAGAAGATGTCTGTTGGATAATTGAAGCAAAGGTCCGATTAGCGGTGAGTCCTCAATTTCATTTGACTCATATATGCCGGTCTTGGAAGAAGTTCATATTCTAAAAGGAGAAGAGCAAAAAGGTTACAAGTCTGTCACAAATGTGGACGATGGAACTGTAACAAGCGATGTCGTACTAAGGGGATGGTTTCGCAAATAGAGAAGATAAAATTTTCTTCATTAAGAATGGGTGAGTAAGGAGTCATTAGATGATATCTTATTGACTCTTGAGACGCATTCTTGTGGATTGGTGCATCGTGAAATTCTTAAATTGTGGAATCTCTTCAAGGATGAACAACAACGCTACAGTCTTGGGAATCTGACTCTAAAAGACCCTGTTTGCCAATTTATAAGAAAATTGGATGGGAAGCTTATCCTCGACTCATAGAAGACGTTTAAGCCGTTACTGGACGTTAAACCAGAGGCGGATGTGAGCCACATCCACAAACAATCTGTACATATCATCTTCTTCTTCTTCTTCTTCATGGCATTTTACAAAAAAAAAAAAAAAAATGAAAATGAAAAAAAATGAAAAAAAAAAAAAAAAAAAAAAAATGAAAAAAAAAAAAAAAATGTATACTTCTTAGGGTTGGCTTTGGTAACACAAACCGTGAATGGGGAAATGCATGCATCTGATCCAGCCTTCTTAATTGAAAAACAAAGAAGGTAGATTGTATCCCACATGTGAGGCGGCCCGGTCGTATTATGGCCACTTTGTCCCTTTTGGGAGCCCTATGTTGCTATGGCCCGTCTTGAATGGGTCGAATCTTGGTCAACAATGCTTTGGCACAAAGCCGAAAGAAGCAGACTACCTCCATCCCATCTTAAGTAAGTATACACTCATCTTTCATCAAGTTTTTTTTAACAATTTCAAAAAAAAAAAAAAAAAAAAAAAAAAAAAGGGCGTGATGTCTCTTGCACTCATGACGCGATATAAAGATACGCCATGGAGACTGTGCATACGGGTATGTCATCATTTTCTATTTCTTTTATCTTTGTATCATTTTGTTGTATTTTGATTTTTGTACGAGACGATCCTTTGAGCGGGGTCCTTCGGGGGTTTCTAGACTTCTTTACCTTGATGGTTTTCTTGAAGTCAAAAAAAAAAAAAAAAAAAAAAAAAAAAAAAAAAAAAAAAGATTTTGTGTCTCTTAATTTCAACCTTTTCTGACAACCGCCAACCTACCCTCATAGGTGCAATTATTCCCCTTTCCATTCTTTTTCCTATTTAAACACTCCATTTTCTCCATTTTCCTTCAAACTCAGAAACACTCAAAGGGAGGAAGAGTATAGAATGGGGCCTTCTATTCGTAACCTCAAAAATGTCTGTGTTTTTGTGGGTCGAGTTATGGGAAGGGATTAGAGTTTGTAAACGCAGCTAGCACTCTTGGTCGATCACTTGCTGCGAGGAATATTCATCTTGTATATGGGGGAGGTTGTCGTGGGTTAATGGGGTATCACTTGCTGCCTTTGTAAGAGACAGTCAGGTTCTAGGTATCATTCCTGAAACTTTAGCTCAACAGAACATCACTGGAAAGACAATTGGGGAGGAACTTAAGGTATCATCAATGCATGAACGCATGAAGATAATGCTTGAACACTCTGATGCATTCATTGCCTTACCAGTGGTTTTGGTACTTTGGAAGAAATTTTTCAAATTGTCTCTTGGGCCGAACTGAACATCCACCATAAACCCATTGGTTTGTTGAATGTTAATAATTTCTTTGATCTTCTGTTATTTTTTCTTGACAAAGCTGTGGAACAGAAATTTATCACTCCTTCGGCAAGACAACTTCTTATCTCTGCCTCCACTATTGATGAGCTCATTGATAAATTAGAAGCTTTTGAGTATGTACTTGATCGTATTAGCTCGAGATAGATTGGTCAACGAAGCGGCGAAGGAAGTAACAAGAAACAAGAGCCCGATCTGAAACTTTCTCTTTAATGGGTTTGATTTAAAAAAAAAAAAAAAAAAAAAAAAAATTTGTTGTTTTGTTTAGTATGATATGATTGTCATGGACTTATTAAACCAATTAGTGATGGCGAGTAAGGAGTAATTTTACTCTTGAGACGCATCTTAATCGGTGGCGAGTAAGGAGTTTTTAGGTAGTAATTAATTAGTATTGACTTGTGGAAGTACTAACGTTTTCTTGTTTGATTTCTTTTCGGGTGCGATGCGACCGACGGTGTGTTTTTTTACGCTGGCGTTGATTCACTTCTTATCGGGTTGTGTTGCTCTTTTCTATCTCTTTCTTTCACATTGAGGACAATGTTTATATTAAGTGTGGGGGAGAGATTTTAGCATGTTTCTGTTTCTTTTCGTTTGTTAAAAAAAAAAATTCAAAAAAAAAAAAAATTTCAAAAAAAAAAAAAAATTCAAAAAAAAAAAAAAAAAAGGTTCATTGCATGATTGAATAATTTTTCTCCCTTCTTGAACTGACATGCTTGGTGATGGATGATTGAATTGATGAATTGAGTTTGATGAATGCATACCTTGTGAGATTTTGAGCCTAATGGATGGATTCAACATTTATGCCATTCTTTTCTTTCTTGTGTGATTTTCACTCATGTTAATGACCACTCTAGAACTTGCTTTGATTCTTTTTGAGGCTACATTTCACTTGCATGCATGAACATGATTGAGGCCCTCTTTCTTAGCTAGTTTAACCAAATAGCCAACTTTGTTTTCAATATGATATCAAGCACTCTTTTGACCTCTCGAAAATTCTCTAATTCCTGCCAACCTTGTATATTTTCCTTTGCTTAACCCTTTGAGCTTATTTGACCATTCCTTGTTTCTAGCTCATTATGTGCCTTAAATGAAAAATCGTGTTCTTACTGTACCTTAGGGAATAAAAGAACATTAGCCTGGTTAATGGATGAGTTTTTGAACAAGTGTGGGGGTGTGTGTACAAAATGGTTGTTGAAAAAAAAAAAAAAAAAGAAAAGAAAAGAAAAGAAAGAGTGCCTAAAAAAAAAAAAAAAAAAAAAAAAAAAAAAAAAAAATGTATGTATATAGTTATGTTCATATATATATATAAAAAAAAAAAAAAAAGAGAGAAAGAAAAGGATTGGGAAACGAATATGTAAAGGGATATACAATAGAGTTGAGATGAACTTTTATCTCGTTATTTGAACTTCAATTTCTCATTTGCTTTTATTCTCTTTGGTATTTATCTTCTCATATCCATTTTATCCTCTTATTACCTTGACCTCACTACAACCTTGAATAAAGTCCTCATGATTTGTGTGTGCATGTGTTTTGAGTAGTGGAGAAGTAGAAGATAAGCAAGCTTATGGTAGTACAATTTTCATGGGTTGAATTGAGTGAAATACCTACCTTTTAAACACTTGAGAGATTGAGAGGGAATATTGTGAAGATCCATCATTCTTAATTCATTCTTTTCAACGGAAGTTTCCTTGCATTTTGGTTTGAGATGTGAAGAAATGTTACCTCATTTATGCTTTGATCCCTTGAATTTCTTGTTGCTCTTCTTGCTTCATTGAGTCCTTTAGAGTTTTTAACTTTTAAGTTTGTGTCGTTTGTCTTTGTCTTCTAACTTTAGTTTTATATGTTTTGCCCAGGAGTGCAAAAAGCTAAGTGTGGGGAATTTGATAATCACATATTTTATTCATTAAGAAACCCTCATTATTAGTCATTTACACTCTTCATGTACTTAATTGACTGAATTTGATTATGTTTTGTAAGTTTGAACTCGAATCGGACTTAATTGATTTTTCAGCATTATTCGAGTCTTACACTGTTTCTGTATTTTGGCCATATCTTGAGTTCTAAATGTCTGATAATTATGAATTTTACCTTGTAGGAAAGATAAAAGAGAGCTCTACAACTTTGATGAAGAGCTCGAAGTCAAATTCAGACATTTAGTGGAGCTAATTGGGCATGGAAATCAGAATACGGGATTTGTGACTGGAACCCGAACAGTGTGTAGTAACCAGAACATAATTCGAGTTTGGGTTTATAGAATGGGCTGAAAATTGGTGATCTGAAAGTTAAGACCCATATGTACAACTTTCATGACAAACACAAAACTTGATTCGGGCTCCTTGATGGAGATATTGGGTCTGAAAGTCAAAACAGAGGTGCTGCAACTGGTCCTGAGCAGTCTGTAGTAATTGGGTCATATCTTGGGCTGTAGGACGAATTTTTGGGTGCTTCCAGAGCCATTGGAAAGCTTAGACAATTTCCTAGAACTTTCATGAAGACCATTTGGCTCAACAATGACGAAATCAATGAGTTCAGCAATGAATACTTTCGGAGACAAGGAAGCTCACCTACCAAGTTCACCTACCAAGCTCACCTACCAAGTTCACCTACCAAGCTCACCTACCAAGTTCACCTACCAAGCTCACCTACTAATTCCACCTACTAATCTCATCTACCCATCTACTACTACTCTGAATCCTCTATAAAAGGAAGCATGAGGAGAGCTCTAAACATAACATACACTTAGAGTTAAAGATAGTTTTTCATAGTTCTTGTATATTTTTCCTTCATTGTAATGGAGAGCTAAGTCACTTCTAGTCAATTCGGGACTCTTGAAGAGATTGTGGCTTGGATTCTTGAGACCTTGGTTATGTAATGTATTTGATTTATATTTGAATTCCTCTTCTCTTCTTCTTCTGTTCTCTTGATCTTGAATGCATGAATGGTGATTCATGTTTATGTTTGATCTGATTTTGATCTTGGTTTAAGATTAAGTATCGTGATGAAATTTAGAACTGATTGATCTGAACTAATCACGTAATTGAAGAGGTTAGGTTACTTGATTGGTACCTAGGTTAATTGAATTCGGTGCTTAAATTGATATATATCTACATGAATGGTGCGATTGCAGATTTATGTTTATTACTTGTCAATTGAATTCTGGACGATTGTCTAGTATGAATTCTGGATCTGATGCTGAGATCTCGGTTAGATCCAAGTTAACCATTCAAATGTGCTTCAAATGTTTGTTGAAAGGTCTATGATTGAATCCACCCAATCTCGGATAGATTTGAATTATTTGTTTTCTAATTGTTATTTCTCTTTAAATCTTGTCACTGCGATCTTTGAACCATCAAAACCCCCCTTTTTCTAACTTTCACTTGATTTGATAAAATTGCATCTACGATCCTTGAGGAGACGATCCGGTGTTGTTCACTATACTACAAGTTTAGGTAATAACTTCGGTTATAATTTTGATTGAGTTCGGCGCTCGTCAAGACACATGTGCAATTAATTCAACTTTAGCCTTATCAACTTCAATTCCTTTAGAAGATGTCACATGACCTAACACTATTCCTAAGGTAACCATGTAATGACATTTTTCCCAGTTTAGTGATTGGGGTGAAATCCGCAAGTATACGGTTTCGTCGTCAAGTAATAAAAATATCGAATCCACAGGGACTATGTTTATGAATACCAATTAATTAATTAATTCAACTAAATTAAACAAAAGAGAATATAATTGTTGAACAAGAACGTAGAAACCAAACAATTAAATAAATAAAAGTTAAGACGCAAAACTGAGAATAAAATAGCAAATTGTTGAGAAAAGATTTCAGATTTAAGAAAACTTCCAGGATTGGGGTTAACCACAATGATACAAGACTCCTAATTGACAATCGTCTTATTAACACTTGAAATTCAATTGAAGGTGAATTACCCTAAATTAGTTAATGTTCCCTTTCAAGATACAAGAACCGTGCCCAATTAAACTAATTCCTACTCTCGTGGTAATTGAATCTAAATTGAACCCATTACGCTTTTTGGTAATTCATTAATCCTCGAAAGGCTAAACCTACTCTCGTGATTTAAACCTTAAGTTCAATTCTTATAGTTCCAACACCTAGGTTCACCTTTCAGTATGTCCCTAGATATCTATGAGATGCAAATAAGTGGCCAGCAAATTCACATGAATAATCGCAATAAAGATTGAATCAACAACATTCAAGATTAATAAAAGGGGTAAACAATATCAATTAATCATCATCAATGTATCAAAAGGCATTGCCCAATCCTAGAAACAAAAGGAACTACTCAAACATGGAGAAGAAGAAACCAGAAATCAAGTTCCAAGAACATCCAAACCCGTAATCCTAGAGAGAAGAGAGGAAGATGAAGATCAAGAGCCTCCAATGTGCCTCCTTCCAAACCAAATTTGAACCCTAATGTTGTCTTCAGAACATCTATATATACCCCATGAGTTAAAACTGGTTCAAGCCCATCAGAAAAGAGAAAAATAGACTTAAAAATCTGACACGCACAGCGAACCACGGTCGTGGTGGGTACCACGGCCAGGCCATGGTCAGTTCTGGACTTAGAGTTCTCAACCAGACTCTCAACCACGGCCGTGGTGGCCACCACGGCCAGGCCGTGGTTGTCTCTGGACTTCCCTTTTGCTTTTCACGTAGGCACTCGATCCATGGACGTGGTTCGGGCCATGGGCGGTAGTGGAACTCTCTGGAATGAGCTTTTTGTCCCAAATTGCTACCCTTTAAGCTCCAACTTCAATTGTGCAAGCTTTCCATCCATTTCAAGGTCAATTAAGCACCAATCCTGCACAATAACACCAAAAACACCGCAGTTATCCGAACTAAAGGGAAAAACAAACAAAAAGGGAAACTAAAATGCCTAGAATGTATAAAAATGCATGCAAACACATGAACAAAATATGATGTTGTTTCACACATATCATTTAGCACAAATTCTTTGTCTTCGCATCTTTTAAGAACATTTTCTAAATTATCAAGATAATTTTTAAAAGAATTTCCAAAAACTGTCAAGTCATCCATGAAAATCTCTAAATAATGCTTAATCATGTCACTAAAAATGCTTAACATGCATCTTTAGAATGTTGCCGGAGCATTACAAAGGCCAAAAGGCATTCTTCTACATGCAAAAGTACCAAAGGGATATGTAAAAGTGGTCTTTTCTTGATCTTCCAATGCAATTGGTATTTGATTATAACCCGAATAACCATCAAGAAAACAGTAGTATAGATGTCCTGCTACCCTTTCTAGAATTTGATCAAGAAATGGTAAGGGGAAATGATCTTTCCAAGTAGCAGCATTCAATTTTCTAAAATCAATACACATACGCCAACTAGATGAGACTCGCATAGGTATTAATTCACCTTTTTCATTTTCAACCACTGTTATTCCAGATTTCTTAGGAATAACTTGTGTAGGGCTTACCTACTGGCTATCAGAGATAGGATAGATAATTCCAACATTAAACAATTTAAGGACTTCAGCTCTAATTACCTCTTTCATATGTGGATTTAATCTTCTTTGAGGTTGTTGAGATGTTTTAGCATTATCCTCTAAATGTATTCTATGTGTATATATTAACGGATTAATGCATTTTATGTCATTTAATGTCCATCTAATTACACTTGTATGTCTTTTAAGTACTTCTGTTAACATACCTTCTTATTCTTCAATAAGAGACGAAGAAATTACCACTAGAAAGCTTTGCTCTTCTCCTAAAAATGTGTACTTCAACCCAGTAGGTAATGACTTTAGTTCCGGTATGGGTACTTCTTCATAGGCATTATCATTCATGGGTTTTAGCTCTTCAAATCTTGGCTTCCATCCCTCGTACTCCATTACCTGTCTACAATCAAGTAAAGAACATATTTCATAGATATCATCTTCTAATTGCATGCCTGAATCAAATGAATTGATTAAACAAATTTCTAATGGGTCAGAAGAACTCCTTGTTTGAAGATGATCATTTACAATAGCTTCAATTCCTTCAACTTCCTAATTTTCATCAAGGACTTCCTATGGTTGCTTGCACATATTAAAAACATTGAGATCCAGTGTCATGTTTCCAAATGTTAGCTTCACCACTCCATTTCTACAATTTATCAAAGTATTAGATGTTGCTAAAGATAGATGACCTAAAATAACATGAATTGACTTGCAACTATCAACCATAGGTTCAGTATCCAAGACAATAAAATCCATATGATATATGAATTTATCAACTTAAAATAACACATCTTCCACTATACCTCTTGGAATTTAATTAATCTATCGGCAAGTAGAAGAGTTATAGAAGTTGGTTTTAACTCACCCATGTTGAGTTGCTGATAAATTGAATATAGAAGCAAATTGACACTAGCACCAAGATCAAGTAAAGCTTTTTCAATTTTATGTTCTCCAATAATGCATGAAACTGTAGGACAACCAAGGTCTTTATATTTCAACGCATTATTATTCTAAAGAATAGAGCTTACCTGTTCAACCAAAAATACTTTCTTTTTCATATTTAGTTTCTTTTTAACAGTGCACAAGTCCTTCAAATATTTAGCATAAGAAGGAATCTATTTGATAGCATCTAACAGAGGAATATTGACCTTCACTTGTTTCAAAATTTCAAAAATTTCAGTGTTTTGGTTCAATTTCCTTGAATTGTTTAATGCTTGAAGAAATGGAGGTGCAAGCGAGAGTTTGGTCTCTTTTTGGTCAACTTCTTCATTTTCTTAGGCAATTGGTTCATCTTTTTTCTCACAAGGTTCAGGAATTTATTTTTCAACAACCTTTCCACTCCTAAGAGTTATCATTAACTTGACTTGATCCATTTGTTGATTTTCTGAACTCCTCTTACCTAGACTGTACTAACCCTTGGGATTTGGGTGAGGTTGAGAAGGAAATTTTTGTTTCTCGTGAATGGTGAGTGCAAAAGAAAGTTTAGCAAGAGTTTTTTTATGTCAATCATAGTTTGATTATTTTGTTTATTAATGGCCTCTTGCTTTTCTATGAATGCATACAGTGTTTCTTCAAGGTTTTTCCTATATGGTGGGGCATAAGGTGCATATCCTTGAGAATTTTGAGAGTCCTGTTGTGCTTGAGTAGGTAGTGATTGCACGAATTGTGACTGGTTATTATTCCTCCAGCTGAAATTTGGGTGATTTCTCCATTTCAGATTGTATGTATCTGAAAAAGAAGAAGTAAATGACTTTTTAAAATTATTCATTGCATTTACTTGCTCATGTACAACTTCTTTAAAAACAGGAATCTTAGGACATTCATGTGTTGAGTGTCCTAAGTCATCACAAATTCCACAAATTTCTTCATTTTGCACAGATTTGATTTCTTTTGCTTTTGCTAATTCCATTGCTTCAAGGTGATATTTTCCTTTATTAGCACTTGCAAGGTTAGATCTAATTAAATTTTCAAAAATAATAGTATCATGCCAAGATTGAGAATTTTCAGCCAACTGATTTAAATAATCTAAATCTTCATCAAGTTCTTTATCAAGAAACTCACCATTACATATTGTTTCTATAAATTATTTAGTTTCAGGTGTTAAACCTTCATAAAAGAAGCTTATAGTGCGTCATTTTTCAAAACCATGATGTGGGCAACAATTTAACAAATCTTTAAACCGTTCCCAACATTGAAAATATGCTTCATTTGAATTTTGGAAAAAAATTTAGATTTGTCTTTTCATAGCATTGGTTTTATGTGTTGGAAAAAATTTCTTTAAGAACTCACCTTTCATTTCTTACCATGTGCTAATTGATCTTGGTTTCAAAGTGTTAAGCCAAGTTTTTGTTTTATCTTTTAAAGAAAAAGGAAACAATTTAAGTTTAACAATCTCTTCAGTACAATTTTGATCATTGAAAGCAATACATACTTCGTCAAATTCTTTTAGATGTAAATATGGGCTTTCAGATTCTAAACCATGAAAATTAAGAAGCAAAGAAATCATATTTGACTTAAATCTAAAAGTGTTGGCATTGAGTGGAAAGATAAACCATGATGAACTAGAATTTCGAGGTGGTTGCAAATATTCACGCATGGTTCGCAATGGTTGATTTTCATGTTCATCATGTACACTTTTATTTTCAGCTATTGTGTCAATTGTGTGTGGTTGTGATTCAAACAAATTAAAATATAAAGTACCAAGATTAATTTTAACTAAATGACCAGAATTTAAATCACGATACCAATTAAGCATAAATAATGACTTAAAATAGAAAAAATAATGTACAAATCGGTGGTTTACACCAGCCATTAAATATTAACAAGGATGTGGTATAAACCAACCACCTGATAAATATTAACAAGTAAAAAGTTAGATAAGTAAAAAGTTAGATCACTGTCAAATTAAAAAGTTAGATAATTAGAGAGTTGATAATTAGTAAGTTAGAAAGTGCAGAAAGTAAAATACAAAAATAAAGTGCATAAAGTAAAGTGCAGAAAATAAATTGTAAAAAATAAATTTAAAATATGAAAACCAAAGAGAGGCAGAGCCCCACCAGAGCCAGCGAAAGAGAAGAGAAGAAGAAATATTATTTCATTACATTAGAAAG
Organism: Ormosia emarginata; assembly: GCA_029884605.1. Lineage (NCBI taxonomy): Eukaryota > Viridiplantae > Streptophyta > Magnoliopsida > Fabales > Fabaceae > Ormosia > Ormosia emarginata. The sequence continues at coordinate 23,882,267 of JAQQTP010000062.1, read as the reverse complement.
GAATAATAAATAACAGAAATTAAAAAGTTAGAGAAAAGAAAATAAATGACGTAAATTAAAAGTTAGAGAGCACAAAATAAAAGTTAGTAAGCAAAAATAAATGACATAAATTAAAAGTTAGAAAGTTAGTATGTTGGCAAGTAAGTAGGTTAGCAAGTTAGTAAGTTAGTGAATTAAAAGAATAGAGATAGAATATACCAAATGATGAATATACAAGATAATGAAATTTACTTAAAGAAAGAGAACCTCAATAAATTAAAACTTCAAATCAAGTCCCCGACAATGGCGCCAAAAACTTAATGCAGATTAAATGATGTAAACCCAAGTGCAGGTTGTCTCAAGTAATAAATTTCTCGGGAGTCCGAGGTCGATCCACAGGGAATTGATGAAGAGAAATTATTTGAGGTAAGAAAAGGATTTATCACAATACCAAAGGTAATAAAAGTTATTCATAGATGAAAAAGGATTTGCTTGGGTTAGGAGATCCACTCTTGGTAATAAATTAAAGGCAAGATTATTTCTTTTTATCACTCAATTGAAATCTACACATAAAGAAAGTTCGAATCAAAAAATATAACATTCAAAGTTCAATTATATATGCAATCATATTATGATTCCTTTAATTATCTACCAATATTTATAAATGAGTTCAAGCATTCACTGTGTCAATCCTCTTGTCTACAATAAATCAAGATCTCCATTATACAAAGAAGATTTCTAAATTGATTGGAAATAAAATACAACACATATAATGTCCACTTGATAATATATCATTTAAGCACAAGAAATAGAATAATCAAACCTTATTTCATTACTAAGAGCTTCACTCTTTCACCCAAGCAAGATGAAGATTTAGTTACCCATAAACAAGAAGAAAGAAAGAGAGAAGAAGAGAAAGATGAACATAACTTCAATTTAGAGCAAGAGAAAATTACAACAAAAGAAAATAATAAATAAGCATGACTATAACTTCTAAAAACTAAGCCTAACACCAAAAGTACTAAATGATCAGCAAATGGTGCCTTTTATAGAGGATTAGGGATACAAAATGACAAAGGGCTGATTAAGAGTAGGTGGATGAGTGGGTAGATGAGTGAAAAATGCCAAATAGTGAGTTGATGAGTGGAAAATTAGTGAGATTCTTTATCTCCGAAATCATTCAGCTTTGATCTCATGGATAACGTCAGAAAATAGAAAAATGGTCTTCATAAAAGTTGTAGCATTTTGTCTTATCTTTCCAATGGCACTAGTTTCAGCTCCAACGGCCACCTACAACTTGAGATATGATCCAATTACTAAATAGAATTTTTGCCCAAGTACAACACCTCTGTTCTGACTTCAAAGCCCAATATCACCTTCAAGAAGTCTGATTTGAGTTTTGTGTTCCTCATGAAAGTTGTAGACATGGGTCTTAACGTTCAAGTATCCAAATTTCAGCTTAAGAAAGTTCCTACAGCCTGAGTTATGCTCTGATTACTACACAATGTTCAGGTTCCAATCACAAAACCCATGTTCTGACTTCCAAGCTGATTTAGTTCTACTAGATGTCCGATTGAGCCTTGGAGCTCTTCATGAAAGTTGTAGAGCTCTCTCTTATCTTTGCTATAAGTAAGATACATAATTATAAGACATCTAGAACTCAAGATATGACCAAAATACAGAAATAGTGTAAGACCAAAATACTGCTAAAAAAAATTCAATTAAGTCCAATTTGAGTCCAAACTTACAAAACATAACCAAAAAGTACTTGGAGAGTGTAAATGATTAAAAATGTGGGTTTATTAATGTATAAAATATATGACTATCACCATGCATAGTAATTGATTGAGAATAGATCTTAATGAGTGAATTTTACTCTAGTTCTCATAGAAACATAGTGAATTAGGTAGCTGAAACATGATTAATTGACCTAGACATAAGTTTTTAACTAAATTAGATTCTTAAGTTAACTTAATCATTTCGTTTATATTACTTATAAGGATTGCTTGTTATCAATTGAAGTAGGAGGCGAAGAAGGATTCTTTATTCTCTAATTAACATCTTTAGTTCTGATTTACTTCATTTAAGTCTTTATATTTGAATTACACAATCCATTTATAATTTACATGTGCTTAGATAGTATTAGATGAACTATTAGTTAATATTTGGTTCGTAAGATTAACGTATTCCTCGTGAGAACGATATCCGACTCTTGGCTTTATTACAAGTGCGACTCATGCACTTGCGGTAAGCAAAAGAGCGAACAAGTTTTTTGCGCCATTGTCGGGGAAGACAACTTAATCTTAGTAGAGCTAATATCAACAATAAGTTTATTTAGTTCTAGTTCAAGTTTCTTTTTGTGCATATTAATTTAAGTTTCAATTCTTTAATTATTTTAAGTACTGATGAGAATGGTGGACGAGCATAACAACACGCAGCCCTTGAGGTAGTTTGCAATCCCTCAAATGGACAATCTGCAGTCTAGTATTAGACGGCCTGCCATCCGAGCAAACAACTTTGAGATAAAGCTAACCATAATCCAAATGATCCAGACCTCTGTACAGTTTGGCGACTTATCCAATGAAGATCCTAATGCTCATCTCTCAAATTTCCTAGAGATCTACGATACATTTAGGCACAATGGTGTTTCTAAAGATGTAATTTGCCTGAGGCTCTTTCCTTTCTCTCTGTGAGACAGAGCCAAGAGCTGGTTGCAGTCTCTGCCTGCAGGATCCATAACAACTTAGTCTAAGGTATGTAATAAATTCCTTAACAAATACTTTCCTCTGTCCAAGACTGTAGAAATGGTCAATGATATTACATCATTCACCCAAATTGAATCAGAATCCTTGTGCGAAGCCTGGGAAAGGTACAAGGATCTGCTAAGGAGGTGTCCATACCATATTATTCCGCCGTGGCATCAAGTCTATTCATTTCATAAGGGTTTGTTCTGCAACATTGTCCAATAGTGGATGTTACAACTTGAGGCTCTTTATTAAGCAAATCTTTTGATGATCTCTTCTAACTGTTAGAGGAATTAGTTACTAACAACTATCAATGGCCCTTTACAAGAAACACTCCACTAAGGGTGGCTGGAGTGCATGAGGTGGATGCAATAACATCACTGTTAGCTCAGGTGGCAGCAATAGCAAGTAAGCTGGACAGTATGGGGCAAAGTCCTCATTAGAGCCCATTTATGTTGTGTGACAAATATGGCGACAACCATGCGAGTGATAGATGTCTTTCTTTGTTAGAAAGTGCATAGTATGTCAGCAACTATCATCCACAACAAAATAACCCATACTCAGCTCAATACAATCCTGGATGGAGGAACCATCCAAACTTCTCTTGGAGGGACAACCACAGAGCTTCCTCCCTGGGTCTGGTAAATGAGAGACCTTATAATTCTCATGGATTCCCCTCCCAGTCAAGACAGCCAGTGTAAGACAAGAAACCATTTATTGAAGACATGTTCATGCAGTTGATGGTGAAGACTGATTCCTTCATGACAAAGATGAACACTCATTTGGCAAAGAACGATTCTATAATTTAAAGCCAAATAGCTTTGATGAGAGTGTTAGAAACTCAAGCAGGGCAATTGACTAATGCTATAAGCAACTGGCCCCCGAGCACCTTCCCAAGTGATACTGTGAATAATCCGAAGGGTGCCCCTCTAATGAGCACTGCAAAGCCATTTCACTGAGAAGTGGGAAGGATATTGAATGAAATCCAAAAACAAAGCTACTTCAAGAAGAGGTAGCAGGGAGTGAGGACTAAGAGAAAGTGATTAAGGAGGGTGAGAAAAATGAAGAAGTTGTCCACAAGAAAGTGGAAGACAAGAAGGTTGAAGACAAGAAGGTAGAAGACAAGAAGGTAGCAGATAGGTAGTATATACATCCTCTACCATTTCCTAACAGGCAAATTAAGTATAAGATGGATGCATAATTTAAAAAGTTCTTAGAAGTTTTTAAAAAACTTCATATCAACATTCCATTTGCTAAGACAATAGAGCAAATGCCCAGTTACGTCAAGTTCATGAAGGACATTCTTTCAAAGAAGTGTAAATTGGGTGAGTTTAAAACGGTAGCATTGTCAAAGGATTGCAGTGCTATTCTACAACAAAAGCTTCCTCCAAAACTTAAGGATCTGGGGAGCTTCACAATCCCGTGTACAATAGGAGATCAGTTTTTTGGCCAAGCTTTATGTGACATGGGGGCAAATATTAATCTTATGCCCCTATCCATTTTTCAGAGGCTCGGGTTAGGGGAATGTAAGCTCACATCAGTAACCCTCCAATTAGCTTATCGTTCCTATACATACCCAAAGGGAAATGTGGAGGATGTCCTAGTCAAAGTGGACAAGTTCATCTTCCCTGCGAACTTTGTTATTTTGGATATGGAGGAGGATCGAATGGTGCCTCTAATTCTAGGCAGACTGTTCCTTGCTACGGGAAGAACACTTATAGACGTCCAGAAAGGTGAATTGACTATGAGAGATCAAGATCAAGAGGTAACTTTCAACATCTTCAAAGTAATAAAGTTTCTTCAAGATCATGAAGAGTGTTCTTATATTGGTTTGTTAGATAATATCATCGTTGATGCATTTCATGTCAACTATCTTGAAGACCCTCTAGAATTGTCATTGGCTTCATTAAATGAGCAGGATGAAAATAATAAGGATGAAATTTCTGATTTCATCAAACATCTTGATGTTGTTCCTAAGTATTTCATGTCACCAAAGTTTGAGCCTTTGAGTTTAATACATCTAAAAAGGCATCCAAGCCTTCCGTTGAAGAACCTCCAAAGCTTGAATTGAAGCCTCTACCTAACCATCTTCAATATGCGTATTTAGGAGCGACCTCCACCTTGTCGGTCATCATATCATCAACCTTTTCAGATGATCAAAAGGAGAAACTTCTTTGTGTGCTCCGGAACTATAAACATGACATTAGTACTTATATTTGTATGCATAAGATCTTGTTGGAAGATAGTCAGAGTGGGGTTGTGGCACACCAAAAGTGGCTAAAACCAATCATGAAGAGAGTAGTAAGGAAATAGATAATCAAATGGCTTGATGCAGGCATTGTTTATCCTATTTCTGACAGCCCTTAGGTTTCCTTAATTCAATGTGTTCTGAATAAGGGTGACATGACGGTAGTCACCAATGAAAACAATAAGCTCATTCCCTCTCGTAAGGTTACTGGATGGACAGTGTGCATGGACTACCGCAAGTTGAACAAGGTCACCCAGAAAGATCATTTCCCGCTCCCTTTCATAGACCAAATGTTGGATAGATTGGCTAGAAAGGCCTATTATTGCTTTCTAGATGGTTATTCTAGATATAACCAAATTGCCATAGCGCCTGAGGACTAGGAAAAGATGACATTTACTTGTCCTTATGGTAAATTTGTTTTCCGGAGGATGCCTTTTGGGCTATGCAATGCTCCTGCAACCTTTCAACGCTGCATGATGGCCATCTTCGCTGATATGATTGAGCATGGCCTTGAAGTGTTTATGAATGACTTTTTAGTGTTCGGAGACACATATGAGAGTTGTTTGCTGATTCTCTCATCCATCCTAAAAAGATGTGAAGAAACCAACCTTGTCCTCAATTGAGAAAAATGTTACTTTATGGTCCAAGAAGGCATAGTTCTTGGCCATAAAGTGTCTATCAAAGGGATGGAGGTTGACAAGGTCAAAATTAAGGTGATTGACAAGCTTCCTCTACCAATTTCAGTTAAAGGAACCTGCAGTCTTCTTAGTCATGCAGGTTTTTACCGGAGGTTTATTAAGGACTTTTCCAAGATAGCCAAGCCTCTTTGCAACCTTTTAGAGAAAGATGTTCAGTTTACATTTGATGAATCATGTTAGGTTGCATTTGAGGAATTGAAGAAGAAATAGGTTTCGACTCCAGTTATTATTACTCCAGATTGGAACTTACATTTTGAACTCATGTGCGATGCCAGCGATTATGTTGTGGGTGCAGTGTTGGGGCAGAGAAAGGACAAGGTGTTTTGCTCCATATACTATGCTAGCAAAACACTCAATGATGCATAACTAAACTATACCACAACGGAAAAAAAAGAGCTGATGGTCATTGAATTCGCATTCGATAAGTTTCGAGCTTACTTGGTGGGGACTAAGGTGATAGTTTATACGGATCACTATGCCATTAAGTACTTGGTGAGCAAGAAGGATGCGAAACCGTGGTTGATTATGTAGGTTTTGTTGTTACAAGAGTTTGATCTGGAGATTCATGTTGTAAATTTTCCACAAGCACACAGATCGTACAAGTAGTAAATAAAGATCGTTTCCACGAGGATCGATTGATTACTAACTCTTACGACTATTTTGATTGTTTAAGCAAATAAAGGCAATAGTGAAATCTATATTAAAATCAGAAGAAAACTTAAATCAATAAAGTAAATAATTGAAACTAGAAAATATGAGATTCAACAAAGATTTAAAGGCCTAAGACTCGGAATCCACTACATTACCCTCTACGATAAATTGTAATCCTATATTTGTTAATGTTCAATTATGTTCTTGAAGGCAATTTGTCCTATATTATTTAAAGCTCAATTTCTTGGCACTAAAAACATACTAAAGCTTCACTAATCTCATTCTCATGGCAATTAATCCAAGATCCAACTGATTAAGATTCATGACAATCATTTAACCCTCAAAGGATTTAAGCCTATGTCTATGTCTCAATTCCTAAGTTCAATTCTTGGATTATCAAGTAATTAGATTTCATCTTTCAATCTTTCACCTAAAGCCTAAGATCATGTAAATGTTGCGCGCAACATACCACAAGCATTAAGCATACTAAGAATGAATCAAGAATAATAATTTTATTAACAAAGAATCAAATTAATAATTCATAATAGTGAAATAGAGAGTTTCATCCTAATCCTATAAAAAGCGTTTAGCCGCTTATGGCAATTATAGTACAAACAAGAACAAAGGTTAAAGAAACAACCATGATTTCTAAAGAAAAAGAGAAGATGGAGAAAAGAACTTTAATGGTTGATCTTCAAAGACTCTTGCTCTTGCCTTCAAAGCCTTTGCCTCTAATCCTTGCGCCTCTCCTCTAAAAACTTGTCGTCACATAAGTCTCTAGCCAAAAGTCTCTTTAGGTTTGGTGTTTTTGCCCAATTTATAATGATTTGGGGGCAAAACTTCCTTTTTTCAAGTCATGAGGACAGACACGGTCGTGTCTCCCTTCGACACGACCGTGTGAGCTTAAAAAAGCATAATTTTGACATAGAGGGAAGACATGGCCGTGTGTCCAAGAGACATGACTGTGCCTCCCACATAGAAGCTTCATTGAAGTTAGATAGGACCGTGTGAACTTGACAGAAGCATTTCTCAAGTTAGACACGGCTATGTCTAACTCCTAAATCGCTCAAAAGTTCACTTTTTGGATAAGTGGCTTTCATGGAAGTTGTAGCTATTTTTCTTAGCTTTCCAATGCTACTGGAATCACCTCGTTTCGACCTCCGTATCTCAAGTTATGCTCATTTTATCGCGCAAAGGTCAAAAACTCTGCGAATCTTGGCCATATAAATTCTGAGCTCAATTCCATTGCAATGAATCCATCCAAAGCTTCATAGAGCCATATCAAAACATTTCTTTTGAACCTAAAAACATAAAGAAAGACTAATCATGAGATACCAAAGATAAATAGATTAAATGTGACATAAATTCTAACACAAATTAATCAAAGCACACATAAATCTCCATCAAATCAAGCACAAGATGTCTGTATTTTATCTACACATCAATTCGCGACAAGAAAGGTGTAGAGAATCAAGTCGCAGACCACCTTTCTAGACTTGAGAATGAAGATTATCAAGCTGAACCACTCACAATTAGAGAGACTTTTCCAGATGAGCAACTTTTTGCAACCACAACTCAATCACGTCCATGGTATGCTGACATGGTGAATTACATTGTGGGTGGCGTGTTGCCTCCTGATTTGACTTCTCACCAAAAGAAGAAATTCTTGTACGATGCTAGGCACTATATCTAGGATGAATCATTTTTGTTTAAACAGTGCCCTAACCGTATGTGTAACACCCCAAAATTTACTTTTCTACTATCAGAATTCATTCTAAAATATTTGTGATTTTCTGAAATTTTTCTAGAATTTTATGAGAATGTGAAATATTTTAATATATTTCTTGTTTTACGTATGTACTGAACGGAACCGGAGAAATGAGATATTTTCTCTGAAAGCCTTGAACTATGGAAACGTCAACGGGAGATCTTACTAAACCTAAGACCAGACACAGTTTACAAGGTTTTATGTTTTTCGAGAAATTTTAACAGATAAAGTAATAAAACATTGCGAAGAAACTATCTGTCAGATTTGTTAATGTTGACTTCTGCCAACTATAATTATTGTCCAATAAATAATAACATGTATTAAAAACATTATCCAAAAATTACCTTGTGTCAAACCCCTTTAGCCTTATTTTCAAAATAAAAATTTAGCTAATTAAAAGCCCATGTAGGAAGCTTCCAAGAAGTTTCCTGTAACATTCCGAAAAATACATATTTGATCATGAATCATCGTTTTATAATATTCTTGATTTTTAGGAATTTTTCTGGAATTTTTCGGAAACGACGAATATTTTAATATATTCCTCGTTTTACGTGCACACTGGGCTGAGAATTGCTGAGACCAGTGTAACACTCCGGAAATTGATTATTTCACCATGAATAGTCATTTTCCAATATTTGTGATTTATGTGAATTTTTCTGGAATTTTTCGGAAACGACGAATATTTTAATATATTCTTCGTTACTGCGTGAAACTTGGGCAGAGTCGTGAAAACGACGTGTAGTGCTTCAAAAATTGGAAAATTATATGACGGATAGTCGTTTTATAATATTTGCAATTTTTGAGAATTTTCTGGGAATTTTCTGGAACCGTTGAATATTTTAATATATTCCTCGTTTTGCGTCTTGTGGCCAGCGGAATCGGGAAACGCGATGTTTTCTCGAGAACCTTGGACTATGGATAAGTCGACGGGGATCTTACTAAACCCGAGACTTGACACGTTCTGAGGTTTCACAATTTTGAGAAATCTTTACTGATACAATTAAATCAGTACAGCAGAAAATTCATCTGTCAGATTAATTAAATACTGACTCCTGTCAACTGTAACTATTATCTATTGGATAATAGTGTGTAATAAAAATACTATCACATTATCCTAATGTAATCCACTTTATATCAAATCTATCCACTTTAATTCAAATTTAATAGTTAAATATTCAAGCTTCCTTAAGAAGCTTTGACCCCAAGCTTTGACCACATGAATTAGCTTCCAAAGGAAGCCAATTTTGTCACTCAATTCTCTCTCTCTTGTACGTGATCTGCAGCCCACTCAAGTGAAATAATTGATTTTTACTATCCTAATATTACATCTAAATGTATTAACACCCAAAAACACATTTCTTCTTCCTTTTTACGTTTCTTCTTCTTCTTTCTCTCTTCAACCATTTCTTTTTTTTCTCTTCCAGCCACCACACGTCCAGCCACCCTCCAAGACCCCAACCTTCATAAAAATTTACTTCAACCATATTTTCTTAATCTCCTACTCCTTCTCATCATCTTTTGTGCTTGGAGTTTTCAAGAAAGCTTCCATCTTCAACCATTTCTCAAGCTTTGAAGGTGAGCTCCCATGGCTGAAAATTTTCAGATTTCCACTCCATTTTCGTTTCTGGTTTTCATCTTGATTTAATGGTCATTTCCTTCTTCTTTTTCACACCATTACATTGTTCTAACTTGGACCATATTTTCTAGGGTTTTTGGAGCTTCAAATCCGAAAATCAAGTGCTTCTTGGAATTTTTCTTGGTTCTTCATCTTGGTAAGAGGAACATTAATCCTCCTCAACCTCTTTAGCAACTAGGAATCTTGCATTTGATTTTTGGAAGAAGAACCACATGGTGGTTGTTCTTGAAATTGCTTGAAAATTTGATTCTTTGATTGTTGTCTTAATTTAGCTTTGAGTAGTTGATTGAGTGGTTAATTATTCATGTAATTTTGTGGTTGATATCCATGCTTGCTTGCTTGAAAATTCTGGTGCTTGGAACCCCTGGATGTGCCATGGTTTTGACTCTGTTTTGGGGCTGTTTTTGGGCTGGAAATTGAATGGAAATGATGCTTAAATTTTGATCAATGTAAGGCTAATTAAATCAAGTAGTTAAGGGTGATTAAAGTGGACAAAATTCTGGTTGCTGGACAATTACAAGTGTCACGGTTTTGACTCTGTTTTGGGGCTGTTTTTGGGCTGGAAATTGAATGGAAATGATGCTTAAACTTTGATCAATGTAAGGCTAATTAAATCAAGTAGTTAAGGGTGATCAAAGTGGATAAAATTCTGGTTGTTGGAACTCTTGAGTGCCACGATTTTGAGAGCTTGAATGAGGGGAAAAGATAGCAAAAAATTGAGACATCAAGACTTGAATTAATCAAGCAATTAAAAACGTAGATTAATAGTAGGAAACTTGCGACGATAAATTTTATGATGATTTGTGGTTAAGGCTTAGGAAATAAGCTAAGTTTGGAAGGTAATTGTAAGAATCAAATAGCTTGGATCAAAACAACAAGTAAATGGACCTAATGATGTGAACATGATTTATTTGAAACCTTGGGAAGACCATGACCTCTAGGTGAAAATTTGAGTTAAGATTTCATAACCCAATACTAGGATTACAAGTAATCAAAGAATACAAGAGCTTAAGGACTTCATAAACCTTAATGAACCAATGAGATAATTTTCATAAGACTTAGAGATTTTAGAAATCCATAATGGACCTAAATTATGTTCCTTGAATTATAAATTGATATTATGTTGATATTGGGTTCTTTTTGGATACAAATTTGCTTATCGCACTCTCTTGATCAAATATGGTATATTATGAATTTGTATGAGATTGTGGATCATACATGAGCATGCATAGTATCTTATGCATTGTGGTGTCCTTGTGGACTGTAGTAAGGCCAAGTTGCCTAGGAGATTGAACACACCTTAGTGCGGGTGCGAGTAGACAAGTGTGGGTCTTGTTATGACCTTGGGGGCGTCGGGGTGCGGGTCCTCCACAATGGGTAGTTGGTAGCTCCTTTGCCCGTGGGGCAAACCGATGCAAACGCACCGACGATCCGGACTTGACAACGTCCTATATCGTGATCTAGTGTAGAATGTCGTGCAATGCCATGATTGTGCACGAGAAAAATTATTGATAGCACCGGCCTCGGCGGTAAGTCACGGACATGTCTCCTGATCTTTCTCTCCGACTGTTTGAGTCTAGCTCCATGGAGTAGGAAATTGAATGTTGTGTCCATACATCATGGAATATTCTGACATCTGAAAATTATTGCTTACATGATATTTAACTGTCTGAATTTAACTGCCTGGATATTATGAATTATTCATTGCCTCTATTAATGATTGCTTGACTGGTTATCTGTTTAAAAGCTTATTAATTGCCTTTACCTGCTACGTGGGCCTTATGCGCCGTTCGGTTCTTGGTTGCTGTATTGGTATTGAGAGTAGGATATCTTACCTCTTTCCCTGTGCTTCTATTATTTGCTGTTTATGTGCACCCTGTACTGATCGAAGACGACGGTGAAGAGACAGAAGAGCCTGCCTTCCCCGGCTTCTGGCCTGCACAGGATTGACTTTGACTGCGACGATGTCTGCACGCACGCATGCGCGGATTTTTGGGAGATGTGCGTCGACCTTCCTTGGAGGGCCGAGTCTTTGGCACATCAACCTAAACTCCGACCGCTGTGTGTATGTGGGAGACGTATTGGTATCACTTGCCTGGAGACACCATGAGGCACCTGTCCTCACTTGCTACCTCAGCTTACGCTTGGAGTTTTACCTGCCTATCAGGGAGATGTGGGGTCCCCGTTATTACACCCCGCAGGAGGATTCTTTCGATTCCACCGCTCGGGCCCCGTCCCGTGCATCTGTGGTTCCTATGGATGAGTCCTCGGATGAGGAAGATCCTGATGAGGGTCCTCCTGAGGATCCTGAATCGGTCCCTTTTTATTTGAGGGGTCGATGATCATTGGTGGCTACTGATGGCTGCCAGTGTTTTTGTTTTTGGGGGCCTGATGTATCTTTCTTTTTGATTTGGGCTGTATATTTTGTATATGCATGAGGGTATATATGCATGTTTCCCTTGGGGTGGGTATAGTTTTGCTTTTTGATGATGGCCAGGCTTGTATTTATGAAACAGTTGTATTAAATTCTATGTATATGTATGCATGCTATTCAGGTGCAAATTTCTATGTATTGTTTTATTCATTGCTTTTATCCGCATTCCGTAGTATCATTATTATTATTATTAAAAAAAATATTGCTAAGTTTGTTCACATGGTTAAACATTGATTAATTAAAATGAACCGGGTCTTAATCGTTGTTTATTTAATTTCCGCATTTTACTTTATTTGACAATGTGACGTTCCCTCCCAAAAAGGGGCGTTACATTTCCTAATTGACACAATTTCTCTCTCTTTCCTCCTCACTCCTTGTCCACAGTAGATGACCCATTTGGGGGAAGTCCAAATTGTTTTCCTCATTTTACCATTTCACTCTCGTTTCTTTAGACTCCAAAATACCTATTCTCCTCTTCTCTTCTTTTCTCCACCGTGCACCCATTTCTGGAGACATTCACCATTTCTTACTTCATCATCAAAGATTTCTTGCTTCTCGCACCATTCCAAGACCATTCTCTTTGGTAGTCATTCTCTTGGTTCTTCTTCTTCTTCTTCCACTATCCACCATTGAAGCTAAAGCTTTGAACTTGGAGGTAAAGTCTTCACCTTTCTTTCACTTTCTTCTCATTTTCATTTTTCTTGGTCACCTATGTGATCAAGAACTCCTTTTTTCATCATTTGAGTGGACATTATGGAAATCACTCACATTGGTGTTCTTCTTGAAGGGGAAAACAAAAATCTAGGGCAAGAAGAGGTAACACCTTGTGTTGTCTTCCAAATAGGTAAGAGGGAGATGATCCTCTTCAACTAATCTTGGTAGTAAGGGAATGTCTTGTATGTGTGTTGTTATTGATTTCTTAATCCATGTACAAAGTTCTCTTATTTTTATGTTGTTCTTCATGATAGTGCATTTTGTTGGGTTTGTATGATTTATTGATGCCTCTTGCATGATTTGAAGATATATTTGAGTAACTTGTTGATTAAATATGATAATGATTGGTTTGGTTTGAGTTAAAGGACCTGGAGAACTCTGTTTTCTGCAAGTTTACGCATGGTAATCGATTACAAGGAGCTTGTAATCGATTACCAAGCCTTAAGGGTACGAAATCGTGATTCTGGAAATCTGGTAATCGATTACGTCTTGTGTGTAATCGATTACAGAGATTTTGTCTAGCTTGTAATCAATTACTAGAGTGGTGTAATAGATTACCAAGCCTCTGATGTCATGAAATGGTGCTTCTGGAAATCACGTAATCGATTACAACTTGTGGGTAATCGATTACGGGGGTTCTGTCCAATTGGTAATCGATTACCAGGGCTGTGTAATCGATTACCAGACCCTTGAAGTTATGAATCGTGGTTCTGGGAATCACGTAATCGATTACAATGAGATTGTAATTGATTACAGAGATTCTGTTACGCTGGTAATCGATTACCAGGGTGATGTAATCGATTCTTAAGACCCAAAAATGAGATTTTTGAGCTGAAAATGATTGAAATTATGGTTCTTTGCCCTTTATAACTCAAACATAACCTAAAAACCCTAGATTCAAGGATTTTACTTTACTTAAATGCGATAGGAATATGTATTCATATCGATAGAGAAGAAATGATTTTGAAAATGGAATTCTTGGATCCATGACATGGAAATTGTGGTATGTGTGTAATAAGGAACATATATTGATACTGAGAATTATTGATGCAAGTGTGATTCCCTATATGGGTTATGCACTTATTGATTTAGTGCTCAATAAGATAAGAATGATGATATGCCATTGAGGCAATGTTTTAATAAATGTATTGTTGATATGTCATGTTGGACATTGAATAATGCTTACGTGCCATTGAGGCAATGCTTATGTTGATAGCATCATTGATGAACATACATGATTGGACATTGTGTCATCATGCATGTGTGTTGTCCGTTGGACATTGTTGAGAAGGCCATGTTGCCTAGGAGTTTGAATAACACCTTTGTGCGGGTGCGAGTAGACTAAGCGTAGGTGTCATATGTTGTTGACCCTGGGGGCGTTGGGGTGTGGGTGTCTCACAATAGACAGTGGTAGCTCCACTGGGGCCGTGGGATAGACCAATGCGACACACCAACGATCCTGTCTGAGACGCTGTCCTATATCGCGATCAACTGTTGAGGTACCATGTATGAGCCATTGCGCAAACAATTTTATGAAAGAAAGCACACTGTATTTTAAGGCTACTGATATACTAGTACTACATCTTGATCATTCACTCCGAAAATGTTTACGTCTAGCTCCATGGAGTAGGAACTTTGGTACCCTTGTTGCATTGTGAGTTGTCAGTCATATGGTCCATTGAGCATTTATAATTGGATAATGTGTTTACTATCATGACTGCGATATTTATTTGACTCTTAGTAATGCTAATGTTGCTAGCTGGCTATGGATAATGTTAACTATTGTTCTTTGCTGCTTTACTCTCGTTAATTGCTTTCGGGTATTACTACACTTGTATGTATTAACTGTGTCTTATGTGGACGTTCGACGCCATTTATTTTCTTGCTGCCATGTTGGTACTGAAAGCTGGGAATCTCACCTCTTTCGGTAATTTCTCTATTTTGTATTTTGGTTGGATCGTGTGCTCTCGAGAAGACGCTCGTGAGGAGGACAAGGAAACCACTGAGTTTCAGGGTTTCTGGCCTTATCTCGACTGAGATCGAAGTTGTTGAGGATGTCATTTCGGCTCCGTGGACTTTTTGGCTACGTGCGGATCAACTTTCTTGGAGGTCCGGACTGCTGGCATATCAACGTGCAGACTGATCGATGTGTATACCACGGTGATGTGATGGTGTCCTTAGCGTGGAGACGTTATGACGCTCCTATTCTAGATTTTCATGCTTTTGTATGGCTGGAGTTCTATATGCCCGTGAGGGATATGTGGGGTGAAATGTATTATACCCCTCGTGAGGATTCCTTTTTGTCTACTGCCCGGGCTCCTGCCCGCTGTTCTGTCGTCCCGATGGATGTCTCGTCGGATGACGAGGACCCTGAGGAGGATCCATCTACGGTTCATTCTCGTTCTAGGCAGTCTTAGGGTTAGTTTAATTGATGGCTACTGATGGCTGTCCGTTTATTTTGAGGGAGCCTGACGTACTACTGGATTAGTGGGTATATATTTGTATCTTTTAGGATAGGTACACATTTTGCCTTTTGTATATTTTTGGAAATGTAATTTAAACAGGCTTGTATTTCTGGTACAAAGTATGTAATTATCCATATTGTGAATGGTCGTATGTTTCATTCCCCGTTGATTTCTCTTTGACCTTTTTGATAGAAGTTTTATTGGAAAGAGGAACTTTTAATTTTAACTCAATCACGCGATATATTCATAAACAGGTGTATATGTACATTAAATGGAAATTTTAACCGGATTCATGTTAAGCAAAAAAAAAATGTTTAAATTTTTCGTAATCATTTGTATGTCGTTTCACTATAGTGCGACATTCCTTCTTCTTACCCATTATGGCTAAGGGAGAAAAAGGGGCGTTACAATGTCTTGGTATCAAAGCTCCCGGTTATGTTTTCTTTGGGTCATGTGGTTTTGGACTGTCTTGTTTTTGCTATGTTACTCTCAGTGACTTTGTTTTTCGGTATTCATAAGGATACATCTAACTTTCTCTGTATTTTGCATAGCTCAACTTGAAAGGAAACGATGGCTCGTGGGGGTGATATGGCTGCTGCCATAGAAGCAATACAGAAGATGGCTGAGGCAATGTTATAGCAGAACCAGCAGACAGCTCAACAACAGGCTAGGGCTGCATAACAGCTAGAGGCTACAGCGGACGTTCAGAACTTGGAAGGATTTCGTCGCGCTAATCATCCACAGTTTAAAGGGGAGTTTGATCCGGAGAAAGCTACATTGTGGATCCAAGAGTTGAAGAAAATATTTACGGGTATGAATTGTGCTGATGATAGGAATGTGACCTATGCCGCATACATGCTGATGGTGGACGGGAGAACAAAGGCTACTGCAAGCCGCGAACAGAGTGATAACTTGGGAAGTGTTCAAAGAAAGGTTCTTGAACAAGTATTTTTCTGAAAGTGCCAGGCATGCAAAAGAAATGGAATTTCTGAGGTTGCGACAGGGAGGTATGACTGTGAGCGAATACGCCGCCAAGTTTGAGAACTTGTTCAGATTTTTGACCTTTTTTCAACTTCAACCCAATGAAACTTGGAAGTGTCGGAAGTTTGAGGAAGGCCTGAGGCATGATGTGAAGAAAATTGTGATAGCCTTGAAGATTTCTCAGTTTTCTGAGCTACTCGACACTTGCTGCCGATTGGAAAGTGTGGAACAAGAACATGAGGCAAGAAATAGAAACTTTGGGCCCGTTCGATCCCAAAGAGGAGGTGGTGGTAACGCGAGTCGTTATCAAAAGAAACCCTATTCCAGACCCTCTGGAAGCCAACAGCCACAAAAATTTCAAGGAGGAAGCCCAACTGGAAGCCCTAGAAGGATGGGTCAGAATGCTACAACTAATCCGAGATGTATGAAATGTGGGAAGGAGCATTTCATAAGAGACTGCAAAATCAAAGGATTTATTTGCTTTTGGTGAGGGAAACCTGGTCACGTTTTTCGAGACTGCCATCAGACCAAGGCAGAACCATCCGTCAATATTGCTAAGACTTCTAAACCACAAGTTGGAGGCAGAGTCTACACCCTGAGTGGTGTTGAGGCCTCTGAATCCGAGGATTTGATACAAGGAGAAGGTATCATTGAAGGTAATCTTTTAATTGTACTGTATGACTCTGGTGCTACTCATTCTTTCATTTCACATGACTGTGTGAAAAGACTTGGATTGCCTGTGTCTTCTTTGCCTTTCGATTTGACTATTTTGACTCCTATTGCAAAACCTGTCGTCACTACTAAGGTGTGTCTAGGTTGTCCTTTAATCGTGGAAGGTCGAATCTTTTCTGTCGATTTGATCTGTTTACCATTATCCCAACTAGACGTGATACTAGGAATGGACTGGCTATCTGCCAACCATGTCCAGTTAGATTGTTCTAGAAAGACAATAGTTTTCCCTTTGAATGAGGATTCTAGATTTTTGACCGCCAACCAAGTGAAAGCTTTTCTGAAAGAAGGAGCTCGGGGATACATGCTATTATCTTCTTTGAAAGTCGAGAGTGAAGTTGATGTGGACGCAATCTCTATTGTTCGAGAATTTCCTGAGGTTTTCCCTGATGATGTACCTAGTTTGCCACCTGAACGAGAGGTCGAGTTTGCTATTGACTTAGTACCAGGAGTTGGCCCTATTTCTATAGCGCCTTACCGTATGGCACCAACAGAGCTCGTAGAACTTAAGAAGCAGTTGGAAGAACTTCTGGAAAAACGATTCGTGAGACCCAGTGTGTCACCTTGGGGAGCGCCTGTGTTGTTGGTTAAGAAGAAAGATGGGACTTCAAGATTATACGTGGACTACCGTCAGTTGAACAAAGTTACGATCAAGAACAAGTATCATTTTCGATAGAGATCCAAGGTTTACGTCTAAGTTTTGGAAGAGTCTTCAAGAAGTTATGGGAACGAAGTTGCAATTGAGTTTGGCATACCATCTGCAGACTGATGGCCAATCAGAGAGGATAATTCAGTCATTAGAGGATCTGCTGAGAGCTTGTGCGATAGAACAAACTGGAAGTTGGGATGAAATCTTACCATTGGTGGAATTCACCTACAACAACAGTTATCATTCAAGTATAGGGATGGCACTCTATGAGGCTCTATATGGGCGAAGGTGTCGGACGGCTCTGTGCTGGCATCAAGATGGAGAACGGCTTACCGTTGGGCCTGAACTCATTCAGCAGACAACTGAGAAAGTTAAAATGATTCAGGAGAAAATGAAAATGGCTCAGAGTCGGCAGAAGAGTTATACGGACAAAAGAAGGAAACCTCTTGAGTTCGAAGAAGGAGAGCATGTCTTCTTGAAAGTCACACCTATGACTGGGGTCGGTCGTGTCCTCAAGTCTAGAAAACTCACTCCAAAATTCCTTGGACCTTACCAAATTCTTCGTCGGATAGGTCTTGTTGCTTACCAAATAGCTTTGCCCCATTTTCTTTCAAATCTTCATAATGTCTTTCATGTGTCACAACTCAGAAAATATATTCCAAATCCTAATCATGTCATTGCACCTGATTCCGTACAATTAAAGAAAAACTTGACTTATGAGACAGCTCCTATAAGGATTGAGGATAGGAGGACAAAGCAACTCAGAGGAAAGGACATTGCACTAGTGAAGGTAATCTGGAATGAAGCAACTAGAGAACAAGATGAAGGAGCAATATCCCGAATTGTTTTAAAGTATGGAAAATTTCGAGGACGAAATTCTTATTTGTTGGGGAGAGTTGTAACACCCCAAAATTTACTTTTCTACTATCAGAATTCATTCTAAAATATTTGTAATTTTCTGGAATTTTTTTGGAATTTTCTGAGAACGCGGAATATTTTAATATATTTCTTGTTTTACGTATGTACTGAGCGGAACCAGAGAAATGAGATATTTTCTCCGAAAGCCTTGAACTATGGAAACGTCGACGGGGGATCTTACTAAACCCGAGACCGGACACAGTTTACAATGTTGCATCAGACATCTGTTCTACATTTGTTCTTTGTCAACACTGCACACCTTCGAGTCCTGAATGTCCACTCCTTATTGTTGTCACCCATCTCAGAGTATTCATTGCTACTATGTCTAAGACAACTCGATCCTTCTATTATTTGATTTTAACAATACAGACACAGCAAAACAACATAACAAAGAGGTGAGATCACCTACGCCAATACCAACATGGCAGCACAGAGATAACACAAATAGCAATATCATATAGATATGTTATACCATAATTTCAATAATGCACTCAACATTAATCAACTATCATCATCATACTATTAACATTATTATCATCACACAATAATCACAATAATGCCATCAACATGATTATCATCATCATCATCCAAGTATTTCAAAACAATTGTCATAGCCAATATTCCTCAATTAATATATATCATGCAGATATGGATACTCATTTATGCATATGTTATGCGTATGTGCACATAGACTCGATTTTTCAAAAACAACTCCATGGAGGTTTTCACAATTTCGAGGAGAATGCTTTCTGTCAATTGTCAACCTTAGCCCAAAGACAATCTTCCAGTTGTTGAAAAGAATCGTGTTCTTGTCGGATATCGTCAATGCGTTGCAACGGACTGCATCGCCAAGTGGCACAGGGTACTCGCCAGCTGTCCATTGGTCGACCGCTGCACCTTGACGCACCCCAAGATCCATCATAGATCTCACTATCAATTCTCATTCCCTCTTCAACCACAAGGGCCAAAATAGCTTATTAGCTATACTTTATACAATGCACGAATATATCAGTGCAAGTCCAACCCCAAAGGGCCAAATCTTTTCAATTTCATTTGTTCAATGTAATCATATGCTTCAACGCATATTTTTCCAATGCACGTATAATGCACCAAATCCAATCACGACAAATATGTCATTTTCTCACAAACAGTGTATGGACACTGGTTCAACAATAATCATACTGTACTTTCAATAGCGAAAATCATGTTATCACATTTTCATAGTTATAAAACACTTTCACGTCGTGTTTTCACAAAATCATGCAACATTCCCGTTACGTTTTCACAATTCCACAACACTTCTGTTGCATTTTCAAAATACCGTAACACTTTTGTTACGTTTTTAAAATTCCAAAATGTGTTTATTACGTTTTCACAATACCGTAACACTACTGTTACGTTTACAAAATTTTGTAACATTTCTGTTATGTTTTCAAAATGTTGCAACTCTTTTGTTGCATTTTTAAACCACGTACTAATTTTTTCAACGTTTTTCTCAATCGCGTAAAAATATACATTTCTCAAATCGCATAGAAATATTTTAACGTATTCCAAATCGCGTAGAAATATTTTACTGTATTTTAAATCATTTTTAAGATACGTAAAATAGTTTTCAACATTTTACAATCACGTAAAATATTCTTCAGTATTTCAAATATTATTTTTCAAATTGCGTAGCTTAAAAATCATGTTTTTAAGATACTTAAAATATTTTTCAACATTTTACAATAACGTAAAATATTCCTCAATATTTCAAATATTATTTTTCAAATTAAGTAAACTAAAAATCACGTTTTTAAGATACGTAAAACATTTTTCATCACAATTTCATTATAGAAAATATTTCTTAACCTTCAAAAATTTCTTTTCAACTTTTCTCAAAATAATATAACTTTGTATTTCATTTTTCACATTTCCTTACTCAAGAAAATCTTTTTCCACATTTCTTCACTTAAGAAATCTTTTTCCAAAATATAATCCACAAAAATCACTTTTCCATTGATGTAAATCAATGTTTCAAAATCTTAAATTTTCCTAACGTACTCCAAAACTTGAAAATAAGTTATACGTTAATAAATTCTCAAATCACCATTATATTCTCCATTTTTCTCAAATCAATTTTAAAATCAATTCTCTTCAAAATAAGTTGGAGTTAAAACATTTTCAACCTCTCTTTGTCTTTCGTTTACAAAATTTTCTCAAGTGATAAAACACTCTGATTCCCTTTCCAAATTCCTTGTATTAAATCAATTTACGTTTCCACTTTGAAAATCACTTTGTTCATAAGAAAATCAAGGCATTACCAGCCTTTAAAAAAAATGTGGACATGACTATTGAAACCATCAAATATTTTTCCTTCTAAATTGATATGGTTTTACACAAACAAAACCATTAAAATTTTGTTTTCAAAACTGTGTGATTCATGGTCATAAAAACCAAACCCATTTGTTCAAATTCATTTTCACTTTCTTTGCAAATTCTTTTTCACTTTCTTTGCAAATCCTTAAAATCAACGTTTGCCCATTTCATTCAAAACTCATATTTAGAAAAACACTTAGGATCTTTTTATACAAAATAAATCAATAAAAATCCTTCAAAACCATGTTCTTGTTCTCTTGAAAAAAAAACATATCCTTTGTTCATTTTCCATGCTTTTCAAATCAATCCAATTTTATTCTTCCATGAAAATATTAATTTGTAAACACCTATGTTGAGGTGTCTTGGCCGAAATTCTCAATGTTCTAAGGACCCAAAAATTAATTTCCCTTGTTCTTGAAAATTTTCAACATAAACCCAAATCATGAGTGTCAAAACCGTGACCACTCTTCCTTGGCCATTGGAGCCAAAAATTTATTTTCTTTCCATATTCACATCATGGCATACATATACATATTCCATCATAAATTCCACAAGCATGCCATATACTTATCATGCATATTATAAGCATACCATCAAAGCCATAAAATCATGCAAAGCATATCAAGCATAGGCAAATAATCAAAGCACATAAACAACCACAAATAAATTACAAGACCATGGATATGAATCCTCACATGGATTCACCATCCACCAAATATAAAACCATCTCTCACCACCATACTTGGTTGGTGAGATGGATCTCCCTCTTACCTCTTGAAGATCCTTAAAAACTCCTTGTTTTGCTTCTTTTTCCAAGTCCTTCACCACCAAGGGCTTCTCAAATACAAAACAAAATACATAAAAATTAGTATACTAAGCTTGATTAAGAAAACCATGGATCAAACATGGTTTAGATTATGAAAAAGAGAGAAGAAATGAAGTTTTCTTACACTTCACCATAAATACCCCATAACTTGGATCTTGAAGAAAGTCCATGAAGATAAATGATTTAGAGAAAGTCTCCAACATGAAAGTTGTTTAGAATATCATGTAGATTCAAGATCTATGGTTGGATGAAATTAAAAGAGATTGGAGAGTGGTTTTAGGGGTCTTGACCGAATGGTTCCTCTTGAAGCACAAAGATGGAATTTTTTATTTTTGATAGAAACTTGAAGCTTGGATTTGAAGTACTAGATGTTGGATTTTGAACAAACCTTCAACATGAAAGTTGTTTAGAATAAGGTAAGGATTCAAGAAACTAGGTTGGATGAAATTTTTGAGTGATGGAAGGTGTTCTTGGGTGTCATGGCCGAACCATGCTAGAAGGAGAAGGAGAGAAATTTTTCTAAGTGCTTTTGGTTTTTGGAATGGTCAAGAATGATCAATAATGAGTGATAATGGTCATGAAACATTTTCCTATGGTCTTAAGCCATCCAAAACCGTGCCCCCCCTCCAAGCATTCTCCTTGTATGCAAATTGATCCATAATGATCAATAATGATACACCATTGACCATGACATGTAATAATGGTCATAAAGTTTTGTTTCTTTGTCTCCTAAACAATCCAAAACCATCCCCTTCCATGCATGCTTCTCCTTGTGCATTTAATTATTTGTCATCATTATTAGCCACCATCTAGAGCATTTCTAGCCATTGATTAATTCAATGGTTAGGATTTAGGTAGACTTTTGATTTAGAAGACTTAATCTAGGCCATTATATTTTTCTCCTTGAAATTCTAGCCATTAAATGTGTCTCCAAAAATTAAGGGTCAAGATTACTCCTTCTTACTTTTAATCCAAGGGTCATAATTAGTCTTTGCTACTTTTTAAGACTAAATCTTCACCATTGATTAAATCTAAATCCAATGGTCATAAATGGTCCTTGTTACTTTACAAGACCAAATCTCCACCCTTAATCAATTCTATATCCAATGGTTACAAATGGTCATAGTCATTTTATATGACCAAATCTCTACCCTTGATTTAATCTCCATCTAACGGTCATAAATGATCTTATTCACTTTTAAGATCAAATCTCTACCGTTGATTAAATCAAGATCAAGTCTCCATCGTTAATTAAATCAATGGTAGATATCCAAACCACCAAGGTTGACTTAAGCAAGATAATTTCTATTTTTATCTGCTAAAACCCCATGAAATAATATATTTACTGTATTTTTATAGCCCGATAATTAAATACGAGAAAAACAAAACACAAGATAAAATTTTCTAAAACTGTTTTCGGATTCAGGTTTAGTAAGATCCCTTGTCTCCATCTAAACAGTACAAATTTTTCTATGCGTAGAAAAATTTTTGCTTTACGGGACCCACCTGGGCCCACATACACCCCCTGGGCCCACAGACAGTAAAAAATTTCATATTCATCCACAAAAATCACAAATATTAGAAAACACACAAATATCAAATCAGATTACGTAAATAATTACCTAATAGTAAAAATTAAATTACGTAAAGTTTTCCCCGGCCCGAAAATTTTTATTTTCCTGACACGGAGTAAATCACTCAAAACGATCAAAAACGCTGACGGAATAAACAAAATAATTTTACAGTGCACAAAAATTACTAAACAGTAAAATTCTGTTAACTGTCAAAATTACTGTTTAAGAGATACGAAAATTTGGGGTGTTACAAAAGGACCTGGAGAACTCTGTTTTCTGCAAGTTTACACATGGTAAACGATTACAAGGAGCTTGTAATCGATTACCAAGCCTTAAGGGTACGAAATCATGATTCTGGAAATCTGGTAATCGATTACGTCTTGTGTGTAATCGATTATAGAGATTTTGTCTAGCTTGTAATCGATTACTAGAGTAGTGTAATCGATTACCAAGCCTCTGATGTCACGAAATGGTGCTTCTGAGAATCACGTAATCAATTACAACTTATGGGTAATCGATTACGGGGGTTTTGTCTAATTGGTAATCGATTACCAGGGCTGTGTAATCGATTACCAAGCCCTTGAAGTTACGAATCGTGGTTCTGGGAATCATGTAATCGATTACAATGAGATTGTAATCGATTCATGAGATTCACATTACGCTACTGTAATCGATTACCAGGGTGATGTAATCGATTACCAAGACCCAAAAATGAGATTTTTTGAGCTGAAAATGATTGAAATTATGGTTCTTTGCCCTTTGTAACTCAAACATAACCTAAAAACCCTGGATTCAAGGATTTTACTTTACTTAAATACGATAGGAATATGTATTCATACCGATAGAGAAGAAAAGATTTTGAAAATGGAATTCTTGGATCCATGACATGGAAATTGTGGTATATGTGTAATAAGGAACATATATTGATACTGAGAATTATTGATGCAAGTGTGATTCCCTATGTGGGTTATGCACTTATTGATTTAGTGCTCAATAAGATAAGAATGATGATATGCCATTGAGGCAATGTTTTAATAAATGTATTGTTGATATGTCATGTTCGACATTGAATAATGCTTATGTGCCAATGAGGCAATGCTTATGTTGAATGCATCATTGATGAACATACATGATTAGACATTGTGTCATCATGCATGTGTGTTGTCCGTTGGACATTGTTGAGAAGGCCATGTTGCCTAGGAGTTTGAATAACACCTTTGTGCGGGTGCGGGTAGACTAAGCGTAGGTGTCATATGTTGTTGACCCTGGGGGCATTGGGGTGTGGGTGTCTCACAATAGACAGTGGTAGCTCCACTGGGGCCGTGGGATGAACCAATGCGACACACCAACGATCCTTTCTAAGACGTTGTCCTATATCGTGATCAACTGTTGAGGTACCATGTATGAGCCATTGCGCAAACAATTTTATGAAAGAAAGCACATTGTATTTTAAGGCTACTGATATACTGGTATTACATCTTGATCATTCACTCCGAAAATGTTTACGTCTAGCTCCATGTAGTAGGAACTTTGGTACCCTTGTTGCATTGTGAGTTGTCAGTCACATGGTCCATTGAGCATTTATAATTGGATAATGTGTTTACTATCATGACTGCGATATTTATTTGACTCTTGGTAATGCTAATGTTGCTAGCTGGCTATGGATAATGTTAACTATTGTTCTTTGTTGCTTTACTCTCGTTAATTACTTTCGGGTTTACTGCACTTGTATGTATTAAATGTGTCTTATATGGGGGTTTGACGTTGTTTATTTTCTTATTGCCATGTTGGTACTGAAAGCTGAGAATCTCACCTCTTTTAGTAATTTCTCTATTTTGTATTTTGGTTAGATCGTGTGCTCTCGAGAAGACGCTCGTGAGGAGGACAAGGAAACCACTGAGTTTCAGGGTTTCTGGCCTTATCTCGACTGAGATCGAAGTTGTTAAGGATGTCATTTCGGCTCCGTGGACTTTTTGGCTAAGTGCGGATCAACTTTCTTGGAGGTCCGGACTGCTGGCATATCAACGTGCAGACTGATCGATGTGTATACCACGGCGATATGACGGTGTCCTTAGCGTGGAGACGTTATGACGCTCCTATTCTAGACTTTCATGCTTTTGTATGGCTGGAGTTCTATATGCCCGTGAGGGACATGTGGGGTGAAATGTATTATACCCCTCGTGAGGATTCCTTTTTGTCTATTGTCCGGGCTCCTGCCCGCTGTTCTGTCATCCCGATGGATGTCTCGTCGAACGACGAGGACCCCGAGCAGGATCCATCTACGGTTCCTTCTCGTTCTAGGCAGTCTTAGGGTTGGTTTAATTGATGGCTACTGATGGCTGTCCGTTTATTTTGAGGGAGTCTGACGTACTACTGGATTAGTGGGTATATATTTATATCTCTTGGGGTAGGTACACATTTTGCCTTTTGTATATTTTTGGAAATGTAATTTAAACAGGCTTGTATTTCTGGTACAAAGTATGTAATTATCCATATTGTGAATGGTCGTATGTTTCATTCCACGTTGATTTCTCTTTGACCTTTTTGATAAAAGTTTTATTGGAAAGAGGAACTTTTAATTTTAACTCAATCACGCGATAAATTCATAAACAGGTGTATATGTACATTAAATGGAAGTTTTAACCGGATTCATGTTAAGCAAAAAAAAATGTGTAAATTTTTCGTAATCATTTGTATGTCGTTTCACTATAGTGCGACATTCCTTCTTCTTACCCATTATGACTAAGGGAGAAAAAGGGGCGTTACACTGTCTTGGTATCAGAGCTCCCGGTTATGTTTTCTTTGGGTCGTGTGGTTTTGGACTGTCTTGTTTTTGCTGTGTTACTCTCTGTGACTTTGTTGTTCGGTATTCATAAGGATACATCTGACTTTCTCTGTATTTTGCATAGCTCAACTTGAAAGGAAACGATGGCTCGTGGGGGTGATATGGCTGCTGCCATAGAAGCAATACAGAAGATGGCTGAGGCAATGTTATAGCAGAACCAGCAGACAGCTCAACAACAGGCTAGGGCTGCACAACAGCTAGAGGCTACAGCGGACGTTCAGAACTTGGAAGGATTTCGTCGCGCTAATCATCCACAGTTTAAAGGGGATTTTGATCCGGAGAAAGCTACATTGTGGATCCAAGAGTTGAAGAAAATATTTACGGGTATAAATTGTGTTGATGATAGGAAGGTGACCTATGTCGCATACATACTGATGGTGGACGGGAGAACAAATGCTACTGCAAGCCGCGAGCAGAGTGATAACTTGGGAAGTGTTCAAAGAAAGGTTCTTGAACAAGTATTTTCCTGAAAGTGTCAGGCACGTAAAAGAAATAGAATTTCTGAGGTTGCGACAGGGAGGTATGACTGTGAGCGAATACGCCGCCAAGTTTGAGAACTTGTCCAGATTTTTGACCTATTTTCAACTTCAACCCAATGAAACTTGGAAGTGTCGGAAGTTTGAGGAAGGCCTGAGGCATGATGTGAAGAAAATTGTGATAGCCTTGAAGATTTCTCAGTTTTCTGAGCTACTCGACACTTGCTGCCGATTGGAAAGTGTGGAACAAGAACGTGAGGCAAGAAACAGAAACTTTGGGCCCGTTCGATCCCAAAGAGGAGGTGGTGGTAACGCGAGTCGTTATCAAAAGAAGCCTTATTCCAAACCCTCTGGAAGCCAACAGCCACAAAAATTTCAAGGAGGAAGCCCAACTGGAAGCCCTGGAAGGATGGGTCAGAATGCTACAACTACTCTGAGATGTATGAAATGTGGGAAGGAGCATTTCACAAGAGACTGCACAATCAAAGGATTTATTTGCTTTCGGTGCGAGAAACCTGGCCACATTTCTCGAGACTACCATCAGACCAAGGCAAAACCATCTGTCAATGTTGCTAAGACTTCTACACAACAAGTTGGAGGCAGAGTCTACACCCTGAGTGGTGCTCAGGCTTCTGAATCCAAGGATCTGATACAAGGAGAAGGTATCATTGAAGGTAATCTTTTAATTGTACTGTATGACTCTGGTGCTACTCATTCTTTCATTTCACATGACTGTGTGAAAAGACTTGGATTGCCTGTGTCTTCTTTGCCTTTTGATTTGACTGTTTCGACTCCTACTGCAAAACTTGTCATCACTACTAAGGTGTGTCTAGGTTGTCCTTTAATTGTGGAAGGTCGAATCTTTTCTGTCGATTTGATCTGTTTACCATTATCCCAACTAGACGTGATATTTGGAATGGACTGGCTATCTGCCAACCATGTCTTGTTAGATTGTTCTAGAAAGATAATAGTTTTCCCTTTGAATGAGGATTCTAGATTTTTGACCACCAACCAAGTGAAAGCTTTTCTGAAAGAAGGAGCTCGGGGATACATGCTATTATCTTCTTTGAAAGTCGAGAGTGAAGTTGATGTGGACGCAAACAATGTTGTTTGAGAATTTCCTGAGGTTTTCCCTGATCATGTACCTGGTTTGCCACCTGAACGAGAGGTCGAGTTTGCTATTGACTTAGTATCAGGAGTTGGCCCTATTTCTATAGCGCCTTACCGTATGGTACCAGTAGAGCTCGTGGAACTTAAGAAGCAGTTAGAAGAACTTCTGGAAAAACGATTCGTGAGACCCAGTGTGTCACCTTGGGGAGCACCTGTGTTGTTGGTTATGAAGAAAGATAGGACTTCAAGATTATGCGTGGACTACCGTCAGTTGAACAAAGTTACGATCAAGAACAAGTATCATTTCCGACAGAGATCCAAGGTTTACGTCTAAGTTTTGGAAGAGTCTTCAAGAAGTTATGGGAACGAAGTTGCGATTGAGTTTGGCATACCATTCGTAGACTGATGGCCAATCAGAGAGGACAATTCAGTCATTAGAGGATCTGCTGAGAGCTTGTGCGATAGAACAAACTGGAAGTTGGGATGAAATCTTACCATTGGTGGAATTCACCTACAACAACAGTTATCATTCAAGTATAGGGATGGCACCCTATGAGGCTCTATATGGGCGAAGGTGTCGGATGCCTTTGTGCCGGTATCAAGATAGAGAACGGCTTACCATTGGACCTGAACTCATTCAGCAGACAACTGAGAAGGTTAAAATGATTCAGGAGAAAATGAAAACGGCTCAGAGTCGGTAGAAGAGTTGCGGACAAAAGAAGGAAACCTCTAGAGTTCGAAGAAGGAAAGCATGTCTTCTTGAAAGTCACACCTATGACTGGGGTCGGTCGTGTCCTCAAGTCTAGAAAACTCACTCCAAAATTCCTTGGACCTTACCAAATTCTTCGTCGGATAGGTCCTATTGCTTACCAAATAGTTTTACCCCCTTTTCTTTCAAATCTTCATAATGTCTTTCATGTGTCACAACTCAGAAAATATATTTCAAATCCTAATCATGTCACAGCACCTGATTCCATACAATTAAAGGAAAACTTGACTTATGAGATAGCTCCTATAAGGATTGAGGATAAGAGAACAAAGCAACTCAGAGGAAAGGACATTGCAGTAGTGAAGGTAATCTGGAACGAAGCAACTGGAGAACAAGATGAAGGAGCAATATCCCGAATTATTTTAAGGTATAGAAAATTTCGAGGATGAAATTCTTATTTGTTGGGGAGAGTTGTAACACCCCAAAATTTACTTTTCTACTATTAGAATTCATTCTAAAATATTTGTGATTTTCTGGAATTTTCTGAGAACACGGAATATTTTAATATATTTCTTGTTTTAGGTAAGTACTGAGCGGAACCGGAGAAATGAGATATTTTCTCCTAAAGCCTTGAACTATAGAAACGTCGACGGGGGATCTTACTAAACCCGAGACCGGACACAGTTTACAAGGTTTTACGTTTTTCGAGAAATTTTAACAGATAAAACAATAAAACATTGCGAAGAAACTATCTGTCAGATTTGTTAATGTTGACTTCTGCCAACTGTAATTATTGTCCAATAAATAATAACATGCATTTAAAACATTATCCAAAAATTACCTTGTGTCAAACCCTTTTATCCTTATTTTCAAAATAAAAATTTAGCTAATTAAAAGCCCATGTAGGAAGCTTCTTAGAAATTTCCCAATTGAATTTTTTCTCTCTCTCTCTCCTCCTCACTCCTTGTCCACTATAGATGACCTATTTGGGGGAAGTCCAAATTGTTTTCCTCATTTTACCATTTCACTCTCGTTTCTTTAGACTCCAAAATACCTGTTCTCCTCTTCTCTTCTTTTCTCCACCGTGCACCCATTTCTGGAGACATTCACCATTTCTTACTTCATCATCAAAGATTTCTTGTTTCTTGCACTATTCCAAGACCATTCTCTTTGGTGGTCATTCTCTTGGTTCTTCTTCTTCTTCTTCCACTATCCACCATTGAAGCTAAAGCTTTGAACTTGGAGGTAAAGTCTTCACCTTTCTTTCACTTTCTTCTCATTTTCATTTTTCTTGGTCACCTATGTGATCAAGAACTCATTTTTTCATCGTTTGAGTGGACATTATGGAAATCACTCACATTGGTGTTCTTCTTGAAGGGGAAAACGAAAATCTAGGGCAAGAAGAGGTAACACCTTGTGTTGTCTTCCAAATAGGTAAGAGGGAAATGATCCTCTTCAACCAATATTGATAGTAAGGGAATGTCTTGTATGTGTGTTGTCATTGATTTCTGAATCCATGTACAAAGTTCTCTCATTTTTATGTTGTTCTTCATGATAGTGCATTTTGTTGGGTTTGTATGATTTATTGATGCCTCTTGCATGATTTGAAGATATATTTGAGTAACTTGTTGATTAAATATGATAATGATTGGTTTGGTTTGAGTTAAAGGACCTGGAGAACTCTGTTTTCTGCAAGTTTACGCGTGGTAATCGATTACCAAGCCTTAAGGGTACGAAATCGTGATTCTGGAAATCTGGTAACTGATTACATCTTGTGTGTAATTGATTACAGAGATTTTGTCTAGCTTGTAATCGATTACTAGAGTGGTGTAATCGATTACGAAGCCTCTGATGTCACGAAATGGTGCTTCTGGGAATCACGTAATTGATTACAACTTGTGGGTAATCGATTACGGGGGTTCTATCCAATTGGTAATCGATTACCAGGGCTGTGTAATCGATTACCAGGCCCTTGAAGTTACGAATCGTGGTTCTGGGAATCTCGTAATCGATTACAATGAGATTGTAATCGATTACAGAGAATTTGTTACACTGGTAATCGATTACCAAGGTGATGTAATCAATTACCAAGACCCAAAAATGAGATTTTTGAGTTAGAAATGATTGAAATTATGGTTCTTTGCCCTTTGTAACTCAAACATAACCTAAAAATCCTGGATTCAAGGATTTTACTTTACTTAAATGCGATAGGAATATGTATTCATATCGATAGAGAAGAAATGATTTTGAAAATGGAATTCTTGGATCCATGACATGGAAATTGTGGTATGTGTGTGATAAGGAACATATATTGATACTGAGAATTATTGATGCAAGTGTGATTCCCTATGTGGGTTATGCACTTATTGATTTAGTGCTCAATAAGATAAGAATGATGATATGCCATTGAGGCAATGTTTTAATAAATGTATTGTTGATATGTCATGTTGGACATTGAATAATGCTTATGTGCCATTAAGGCAATGCTTATGTTGAATGCATCATTGAAGCACATACATGATTGGACATTGTGTCATCATGCATGTGTGTTGTCCGTTGGACATTGTTGAGAAGGCCATGTTGCCTAGGAGTTTGAATAACACTTTTGTGCGGGTGCGGGTAGACTAAGCGTAGATGTCATGTGTTGTTGACCCTGGGGGCGTTGGGGTATAGGTGTCTCACAATAGACAGTGGTAGCTCCACTGGGGCCGTGGGATAGACCAATGCGACACACCAACGATCCTGTCTGAGACGCTGTCCTATATCGCGATCAACTGTTGAGGTACCATGTATGAGCCATTGCACAAACAATTTTATGAAAGAAAGCACACTGTATTTTAAGGCTACTGATATACTGGAATTACTCCTTGATCATTCACTCCGAAAATGTTTACGTCTAGCTCCATGGAGTAGGAACTTTGGTACCCTGGTTGCATTGTAAGTTGTCAGTCACATGGTCCATTGAGCATTTATAATTGGATAATGTGTTTACTATCATGACTGCGATATTTATTTGACTTTGGTAATGCTAATGTTGCTAGTCAAGCTATGGATAATGTTAACTATTGTTCTTTGTTGCTTTACTCTCGTTAATTGCTTTTGGGTATTACTGCACTTGTATGTATTAACTGTGTCTTATGTGGGCGTTCGACGCCGTTTATTTTCTTGCTGCCATGTTGGTACTGAAAGTTAGGAATCTCACCTCTTTCGGTAATTTCTTTATTTTGTATTTTGGTTGGATCGTGTGCTCTCGAGAAGACGCTCGTGAGGAGGACAAGGAAACCACTGAGTTTTAGGGTTTCTGGCCTTATCTCGACTGAGATCGAAGTTGTTGAGGATGTCATTTCGGCTCCGTGGACTTTTTGGCTACGTGCGGATCAACTTTCTTGGAGGTCCGGACTACTGGCATATCAACGTGCAGACTGATCGATGTGTATACCACGGCGATGTGACGGTGTCCTTAGCGTGGAGATGTTATGATGCTCCTATTCTAGATTTTTATGCTTTTGTATGGCTGGAGTTCTATATGCCCATGAGGGACATGTGGGGTGAAATGTATTATACCCCTCGTGAGGATTCCTTTTTGTCTACTGCCCGGGCTCCTGCCCGCTGTTCTGTCGTCCCGATGGATGTCTCGTTGGATGATGAGGACCCTGAAGAGGATCCATCTACGGTTCCATCTCGTTCTAGGAAGTCTTAGGGTTGGTTTAATTGATGGCTACTGATGGCTGTCCGTTTATTTTGAGGGAGCCTGACGTACTACTGGATTAGTGGGTATATATTTGTATCTCTTGGGGTAGGTACACATTTTGCCTTTTGTATATTTTTGGAAATGTAATTTAAACAGGCTTGTATTTCTGGTACAAAGTATGTAGTTATCCATATTGTGAATGGTCGTATGTTTTATTCCACGTTGATTTCTCTTTGACTTTTTTGACAAAAGTTTTATTGGAAAGAGGAACTTTTAATTTTAACTCAATCACGCAATATATTCATAAACAGGTGCATATGTACATTAAATGGAAGTTTTAACCGGATTCATGTTAAGCAAAAAAAAATGTTCAAATTTTTCGTAATCATTTGTATGTCGTTTCGCTATAGTGCGACTTACCTTCTTCTTACCCATTTTGACTAAGGGAGAAAAAGGGGCGTTACACTGTCTTGGTATCAGAGCTCCCGGTTATGTTTTCTTTGGGTCGTGTGATTTTGGACTGTCTTGTTTTTGTTGTGTTACTCTCTGGGACTTTGTTGTTCGGTATTCATAAGGATACATCTGACTTTCTCTGTATTTTGCATAGCTCAACTTGAAAGCAAACGATGGCTCGTGGGGGTGATATGGCTGCTGCCATAGAAGCAATACAGAAGATGGCTGAGGCAATATTACAGCAGAACTAGCAGACAACTCAACAACAGGCTAGGGCTGCACAACAGCTAGAGGCTATAGCGGACATTCAGAACTTGGAAGGATTTCGTCGCGCTAATCCTCCACAGTTTAAAGGGGAGTTTGATCCGAAGAAACCTACATTGTGGATCCAAGAGTTGGAGAAAATATTTACGGGTATGAATTGTGCTGATGATAGGAAGGTGACCTATGCCGCATACATGCTGATGGGAGACGCTGAACATTGGTGGACGGGAGAACAAAGGCTACTGCAAGCCACGAACAGAGTGGTAACTTGGGAAGTGTTCAAAGAAAGGTTCTTGAACAAGTATTTTCTTGAAAGTGCCAGGCACGCAAAAGAATTGGAATTTCTGAGGTTGCGACAGGGAGGTATGATTGTGAGCGAATACGCCGCCAAGTTTGAGAACTTGTCCAGATTTTTGACCTATTTTCAACTTCAACCCAATGAAACTTGAAAGTGTCGGAAGTTTGAGGAAGGCCTGAGGCATGATGTGAAGAAAATTGTGATAGCCTTGAAGATTTCTCAGTTTTCTGAGCTACTCGACACTTGCTGCCGATTAGAAAGTATGGAACAAGAACGTGAGGCACTGAACAGAAACTTTGGGCCCGTTCGATCCCAAAGAGGAGGTGGTGGTAACGCGAGTCGTTATCAAAAGAAGCCTTATTCCAGACCCTCTGGAAGCCAACAGCCACAAAAATTTCAAGGCGGAAGCCCAACTGGAAGCCCTGGAAGGATGGGTCAGAATGCTACAACTACTCCGAGATGTATGAAATGTGGGAAGGAGCATTTCACAAGAGACTGCACAATCAATGAATTTATTTGCATTCGGTGCGAGAAACCTGGTCACGTTTCTCGAGACTGCCATCAGACCAAGGCGGAACCATCTGTCAATGTTGCTAAGACTTCTAAACCACAAGTTGGAGGCAGAGTCTACACCCTGAGTGGTGCTGAGGCCTCTGAATCCGAGCATCTGATACAAGGAGAAGGTATCATTGAAGGTAATCTTTTAATTGTACTGTATGACTCTGGTGCTACTCTTTCTCTCATTTCACATGACTGTGTGAAAAGACTTGGATTGCCTGTGTCTTCTTTGCCTTTCGATTTGACTGTTTCGACTCCTACTGCAAAACCTGTCGTCACTACTAAGGTGTGTCTAGGTTGTCCTTTAATCGTGGAAGGTCGAATCTTTTCCGTCGATTTGATCTGTTTACCATTATCCCAACTAGACGTGATATTAGGAATGGACTAGCTATCTGCCAACCATGTCCTGTTAGATTGTTCTAGAAAGACAATAGTTTTCCCTTTGAATGAGGATTCTAGATTTTTGACCGCCAACCAAGTGAAAGCTTTTCTGAAAGAAGGAGCTCGGGGAAAAATGCTATTATCTTCTTTGAAAGTCGAGAGTGAAGTTGATGTGCACGCAATCTCTATTGTTTGAGAATTTCCTGAGGTTTTCCCTGATGATGTACGTGGTTTGCCACCTGAACGAGAGGTCGAGTTTGCTATTGACTTAGTACCAGGAGTTGGCCCTATTTCTATAGCGCCTTACCGTATAGCACCAGTAGAGCTCGTGGAACTTAAGAAGCAGTTGGAAGAACTTCTGGAAAAACGATTTGTGAGACCCAGTGTGTCACCTTGGGGAGCACCTGTGTTGTTGGTTAAGAAGAAAGATGGGACTTTAAGATTATGCGTGGACTACCGTCAGTTGAACAAAGTTACGATCAAGACAAGTATCATTTCCGACAGTGATCCAAGGTTTACGTCTAAGTTTTGGAAGAGTCTTCAAGAAGTTATGGGAACGAAGTTGCGATTGAGTTCGGCATACCATCCGCAGGCTGATGGCCAATCAGAGAGGACAATTCAGTCATTAGAGGATTTGCTGAGAGCTTGTGCGATAGAACAAACTAGAAGTTGGGATGAAATCTTACCAGTGGTGGAATTCACCTACAATAACAGTTATCATTCAAGTATAGGGATGGCACCCTATGAGGCTCTATATTGGCGAAGGTGTCGGACGCCTCTGTGCTGGAATCAAGATGGAGAACGGCTTACCGTTGGACCTGAACTCATTCAGTAGACAACTGAGAAAGTTAAAATGATTCAAGAGAAAATGAAAACGGTTTAGAGTCGGCAGAAGAGTTATGCAGACAAAAGAAGGAAACCTCTTGAGTTCGAAGAAGGAGAGCATGTCTCTTGAAAGTCACACCTACGACTGGGGTTGGTCGTGTCCTCATGTCTAGAAAACTCACTCCAAAATTCCTTGGACCTTACCAAATTCTTCGTCGGATAGGTCCTGTTGCTTACCAAATAGCTTTACCCCCTTTTCTTTCAAATCTTCATAATGTCTTTCATGTGTCACAACTCAGAAAATATATTCCAAATCCTAATCATGTCATAGCACCTGATTCCATACAATTAAAGGAAAACTTGACTTATGAGAC
The DNA here is from genome assembly GCA_029884605.1 of Ormosia emarginata. NCBI lineage: Eukaryota > Viridiplantae > Streptophyta > Magnoliopsida > Fabales > Fabaceae > Ormosia > Ormosia emarginata. The sequence goes on along the minus strand of JAQQTP010000062.1, from coordinate 23,846,911 downwards.
AGCTCCTATAAGGATTAAGGATAGGAGGACAAAGCAACTCAGAGGAAAGGACATTGCACTAGTGAAGGTAATCTAGAACGAAGCAACTGGAGATGTGACGTGGGAGCTGGAGAACAAGATGAAGGAGCAATATCCCAAATTGTTTTAAGGTATGAAAAATTTCGAGGACGAAATTCTTATTTGTTGGGGAGAGTTGTAACACCCCAAAATTTACTTTTCTACTATCAGATTTCATTCTAAAATATTTGTGATTTTCTGGAATTTTTCTGAAATTTTCTGAGAATGCAGAATATTTTAATATATTTTTTTGTTTTACGTATGTACTGAGCGGAACCGGAAAAATGAGATATTTTCTCCGAAAGCCTTGAACTATGGAAACGTCGACTGGGGATCTTACTAAACCCGAGACTGGACACAGTTTATAAGGTTTTACGTTTTTTGAGAAATTTTAACAGATAAAATAATAAAACATTGCGAAGAAACTATCTGTCAGATTTGTTAATGTTGACTTCTGCCAACTGTAATTATTGTCCAATAAATAATAACATGTATTAAAAACATTATCCAAAAACTACCTCGTGTCAAACCCTTTTAGCCATATTTTCAAAATAAAAATTTAGCTAATTAAAAGCCCATGTAGGAAGCTTCCAAGAAGTTTCCTAATTGACATAATTTCTCTCTCTTTCCTCCTCACTCCTTGTCCACGGCAGATGACCTATTTGGGGGAAGTCCAAATTGTTTTCCTCATTTTACCATTTCACTCTCGTTTCTTTAGACTCCAAAATACCTATTCTCCTCTTCTCTTCTTTTCTCCACCATGCACCCATTTCTGGAGACATTCACCATTTCTTACTTCATCATCAAAGATTTCTTGATTCTTGCACCATTCCAAGACCATTCTCTTTGGTGGTCATTCTCTTGGATCTTCTTCTTCTTCTTCCACTATCCACCATTAAAGCTAAAGCTTTGAACTTGGAGGTAAAGTCTTCACCTTTCTTTCACGTTCTTCTCATTTTCGTTTTTCTTGGTCACCTATGTGATCAAGAACTCATTTTTTCATCGTTTGAGTGGACATTATGGAAATCACTCACATTAGTGTTCTTCTTGAAGGGGAAAACGAAAATCTAGGGCAAGAAGAGGTAACACCTTGTGTTGTCTTCCAAATAGGTAAGAGGGAGATGATCCTCTTCAACCAATCTGAGTAGTAAGGGAATGTCTTGTATGTGTGTTGTTATTGATTTCTGAATCCATGTACAAAGTTCTCTCATTTTTATGTTAATCTTCATGATAGTGCATTTTGTTGGGTTTGTAAGATTTATTGATGCCTCTTGCATGATTTGAAGATATATTTGAGTAACTTGTTGATTAAATATGATAATGATTGGTTTGGTTTGAGTTAAAGGACCTGGAGAACTCTGTTTTCTGCAAGTTTACGCCTGGTAATCGATTACAGGGAGCTTGTAATCGATTACCATGCCTTAAGGGTACGAAATCGTGATTCTAGAAATCGGGTAATCGATTACATCTTGTGTGTAATCGATTACAGAGAATCTGTCTAGCTTGTAATCGATTACTAGAGTGGTTTAATCGATTACCAAGCCTCTGATGTCACGAAATGGTGCTTCTGGGAATCACGTAATCGATTACAACTTGTGGGTAATCGATTACGGGGGTTCTGTCCGATTGGTAATTGATTACCAGGCTGTGTAATCGATTACCAGGCCCTTGAAGTTACGAATCGTGGTTCTGGGAATCACGTAATCGATTACAATGAGATTGTAATCGATTACAGAGATTCTGTTTCGCTGGTAATCGATTACCAGGGTGATGTAATCGATTACCAAGACCTAAAAATGAGATTTTTAAGCTGGAAATGATTGAAATTATGGTTCTTTGCCCTTTGTAACTCAAACATAACCTAAAAACCCTAGATTCAAGGATTTTACTTTACTTAAATGTGATAGGAATATGTATTCATACCGATATTGAAGAAATGATTTTGAAAATGGAATTCTTGGATCCATGACATGGAAATTGTGGTATGTGTGTAATAAGGAACATATATTGATACTGAGAATTATTGATGCAAGTGTGATTCCCTATGTGGGTTATGCACTTATTGATTTAGTGCTCAATAAGATAAGAATGATGATATGCCATTGAGGCAATGTTTTAATAAATGTATTGTTGATATGTCATGTTGGACATTGAATAATGTTTATGTGCCATTGAGGCAATGCTTATGTTGAATGCATCATTGATGAACATACATGGTTAGACATTGTGTCATGATGCATGTGTGTTGTCCGTTGGACATTGTTGAGAAGGCCATGTTGCCTAGGAGTTTGAATAACACCTTTGTGCGGGTGCGGGTAGACTAATCATAGGTGTCATATGTTGTTGACCCTGGGGGCGTTGGGGTGTGGGTGTCTCACAATAAACAGTGGTAGCTCCACTGGGGCCGTGGGATAAACCAATGCGACACACCAACGATCCTGTCTGAGACGCTGTCCTATATCGCGATCAACTATTGAGGTACCATGTATGAGCCATTGCGCAAACAATTTTATGAAAGAAAGCACACTGTATTTTAAGGCTACTGATATACTGGTATTACTCCTTGATCATTCACTCCGAAAATGTTTATGTCTAGCTCCATGGAGTAAGAACTTTGGTACCCTAGTTGCATTGTAAGTTATCAGTCACATGGTCCATTGAGCATTTATAATTGGATAATGTGTTTACTATCATGACTGCGATATTTATTTGACTCTTGGTAATGCTAATGTTGCTAGCTGGCTATGGATAATGTTAACTATTGTTCTTTGCTGCTTTACTCTCGTTAATTGCTTTCGGGTATTACTGCACTTGTATGTATTAACTGTGTCTTATGTGGGCGTTCGACGCCGTTTATTTTCTTGCTACCATGTTGGTACTGAAAGCTGGGAATCTCACCTCTTTCGGTAATTTCTTTATTTTGTATTTTGGTTGGATCGTGTGCTCTCGAGAAGACGCTCGTGAGGAGGACAAGGAAATCACTGAGTTTCAGCGTTTCTGGCCTTATCTCGACTAAGATCGAAGTTGTTGAGGATGTCATTTCGGCTCCGTGGACTTTTTTGGCTACGTGCGAATCTACTTTCTTGGAGGTCCGGACTGCTGGCATATCAACGTGCAGACTGATCGATGTGTATACCACGGCGATGTGACGGTGTCCTTAGCGTGGAGACGTTATAACGCTCCTATTCTAGATTTTCATGCTTTTGTATGGCTGGAGTTCTATATGCCCGTGAGGGACATGTGGGGTGAAATGTATTATACCCCTCGTGAGGATTCCTTTTTGTCTACTGCCCGGGCTCCTGCCCGTTGTTCTGTCGTCCTGATGGATGTCTCATCGGACAACGGGGACCCTGAGGAGGATCCATCTACGGTTCCTTCTCGTTCTAGGTAGTCTTAGGGTTAGTTTAATTGATGGCTACTGATGGTTGTCCGTTTATTTTGAGGGAGCCTGACGTACTACTAGATTAGTGGGTATATATTTGTATCTCTTGGGGTAGGTACACATTTTGCCTTTTGTATATTTTTGGAAATGTAATTAAAACAGGCTTGTATTTCTGGTACAAAGTATGCAATTATCCATATTGTGAATGGTCGTATGTTTTATTCCACGTTGATTTCTCTTTGACTTTTTTGACAGAAGTTTTATTGGAAAGAGGAACTTTTAATTTTAACTGAATCACGGGATATATTCATAAACAGGTGTATATGTACATTAAATGGAAGTTTTAACCGGATTCATGTTAAGCAAAAAAAAATGTTCAATATTTCGTAATCATTTGTATGTCGTTTCACTATAGTGCAACGTTCCTTCTTCTTACCCATTATGACTAAGGGAGAAAAAGGGGCGTTACACTGTCTTGGTATCAGAGCTCTCGGTTATGTTTTCTTTGGGTCGTGTGGTTTTGGACTGTCTTGTTTTTGTTGTGTTACTCTCTGTGACTTTGTTGTTCGGTATTCATAAGGATACATCTGACTTTCTCTGTATTTTGCATAGCTCAACTTGAAAGGAAATTATGGCTCGTGGGGGTGATATGGTTGCTGCCATAGAAGCAATACAGAAGATGGCTTTGGCAATGTTACAGCAGAACCAGCAGGCAGCTCAACAACAGGCTAGGGCTGCACAACAGCTAGAGGCTACAGCGGACGTTCAGAACTTGGAAGGATTTCGTCGTGCTAATCCTCCACAGTTTAAAGGGGAATTTGATCCAGAGAAAGCTACATTGTGGATCCAAGAGTTGGAGAAAATATTTACGGGTATGAATTGTGCTGATGATAGGAAGGTGACCTATGCCGCATACATGCTGATGGGAGATGATGAACATTGGTGAACGGGAGAACAAAGGCTACTGCAAGGCGCGAACAGAGTGATAACTTGGGAAGTGTTCAAAAAAGGTTCTTGAATAAGTATTTTCCTGAAAGTGCCAAGCACGCAAAAGAAATGGAATTTCTGAGGTTGTGACAGGGAGGTATGACTGTGAGCGAATACGCCGCCAAGTTTGAGAACTTGTCCATATTTTCGACCTATTTTCAACTTCAACCCAATGAAACTTGGAAGTGTCGGAAGTTTGAGGAAGGCCTGAGGCATGATGTGAAGAAAATTGTGATAGCCTTGAAGATTTCTCAGTTTTCTGAGCTACTCGACACTAGCTGTCGATTAGAAAGTGTGGAACAAGAACGTGAGGCATGAAACAAAAACTTTGGAACCGTTCGATCCCAAAGAGGAGGTGGTGGTAACGCGAGTCGTTATCAAAAGAAGCCTTATTCCAGACCCTCTGGGAGCCAACAGCCACAAAAATTTCAAGGAGGGAGCCCAACTGGGACCCCTGGAAGGATGGGTCAGAATGCTACAACTACTCCGAGATGTATGAAATGTGGGAAGGAGCATTTCACAAGAGACTGCACAATCAAAGGATTTATTTGCTTTCGGTGCAAGAAACCTAGTCACGTTTCTCGAGACTGCCATCAGACCAAGGCGGAACCATCCGTCAATGTTGCTAAGACTTCTAAACCATAAGTTGGAGGCAGAGTCTACACCCTGAGTGGTGCTGAGGCCTCTGAATCCGAGGATCTGATACAAGGAGAAGGTATCATTGAAGGTAATCTTTTAATTGTACTGTATGACTTTGGTGCTACTCATTCTTTCATTTCACATGACTGTGAAAAGACTTGGATTGCTTGTGTCTTCTTTGCCTTTCGATTTGACTGTTTCGACTCCTACTGCAAAACCTGTCGTCACTACTAAGGTGTGTCTGGGTTGTCCTTTAATCGTGGAAGGATGAATCTTTTCTATCAATTTGATCTGTTTACCATTATCCCAACTAGACGTGATATTAGGAATGGACTGGCTATCTGCCAACCATGTCCTGTTAGATTATTCTAGAAAGACAATAGTTTTCCCTTTGAATGAGGATTCTAGATTTTGACCGCCAACCAAGTGAAAGCTTTTCTGAAAGAAGGAGCTCGGGGATAAATGCTATTATCTTCTTTGAAAGTCGAGAGTGAAGTTGATGTGGACGCAATCTCTGTTGTTCGAGAATTTCATGAGGATTTCCCAGATGATGTACCTGGTTTGCCACCTAAACGAGAGGTCGAGTTTGCTATTGACTTAGCACCAGGAGTTGGCCCTATTTCTATAGCGCCTTACCGTATGGCACCAGCAGAGCTCGTGGAACTTAAGAAGCAATTGGAAGAACTTCTGGAAAAACGATTCGTGAGACCCAGTGTGTCACCTTGGAGAGCACCTGTGTTGTTGGTTAAGAAGAAAGATAGGACTTCAAGATTATGCGTGGACTACCGTCTGTTGAACAAAGTTACGATCAAGAATAAGTATCATTTCCGACAGAGATCTAAGGTTTACGTCTAAGTTTTGGAAGAGTCTTCAAGAAGTTATGAGAACGAAGTTGCGATTGAGTTCGGCATACCATCCGCAGACTGATGGCCAATCAGAGAGGACAATTCAGTCATTAGAGGCTCTGCTGAAAGCTTGTGCGATAGAACAAACTGGAAGTTGGGATGAAATCTTACCATTAGTGGAATTCACCTACAACAACAGTTATCATTCAAGTATAGGGATGGCACCATATGAGGCTCTATACGGGCAAAGGTGTCGGACGCCTCTGTGCTGGTCTCAAGATGGAGAATGGCTTACCGTTGGACCTGAACTCATTCAGCAAACAACTGAGGAGGTTAAAATGATTCAGGAGAAAATGAAAACGGCTCAAAATCGGCAGAAGAGTTATGCAGACAAAAGAAGGAAACCTCTTGAGTTCGAAGAAGGAGAGCATGTCTTCTTGAAAGTCACACCTACGACTGGGGTCGGTCGTGTCCTCAAGTCTAGAAAACTCACTCCAAAATTCCTTGGACCTTACCAAATTCTTCGTCGGATAGGTCCTGTTGCTTACCGAATAGCTTTATCCCCTTTTCTTTCAAATCTTCATAATGTCTTTTATGTGTCACAACTCAGAAAATATATTCCAAATCCTAATCATGTCATAGCACCTGATTCCGTACAATTAAAGGAAAACTTGACTTATGAGACAGCTCCTATAAGGATTGAGGATAGGAGGACAAAGCAACTCAGAGGAAAGGACATTGCACTAGTGAAGGTAATCTGGAATGAAGCAACTGGAGAACAAGATGAAGGAGCAATATCCCGATTTGTTTTAAGGTATGAAAAATTTCGAGGACGAAATTCTTATTTGTTGGGGAGAGTTGTAACACCCCAAAATTTACTTTTCTACTATCAGAATTCATTCTAAAATATTTGTGATTTTCTGAAATTTTTCTGGAATTTTCTGAGAATGCGGAATATTTTAATATATTTCTTGTTTTACGTATGTACTGAGCGGAACCGGAGAAATGAGATATTTTCTCCGAAAGCCTTGAACTATGGAAACGTCGGCGGGAGATCTTACTAAACCCGAGACCGGACACAGTTTACAAGGTTTTATGTTTTTCAAGAAATTTTAACAGATAAAATAATAAAACATTACGAAAAAACTATCTGTCAAATTTGTTAATGTTGACTTCTGCCAACTGTAATTATTGTCCAATAAATAATAACATGTATTTAAAACATTATCCAAAAATTACCTTGTGTTAAACCCTTTTAGCCTTATTTTCAAAATAAAATTTAGCTAATTAAAAGCCCATGTAGGAAGCTTCCAAGAAGTTTCCTAATTCACACAATTTCTCTCTCTTTCCTCCTCACTCCTTGTCCACGGCAGATGACCCATTTGGGGGAAGTCCAAATTGTTTTCCTCATTTTACCATTTCACTCTCGTTTCTTTAGACTCCAAAATACATGTTCTCCTCTTCTCTTCTCTTCTCCACCGTGCACCTATTTCTGGAGACATTCACCATTTCTTACTTCATCATCAAAGATTTCTTGCTTCTTGCACCATTCCAAGACCATTCTCTTTGGTGGTCATTCTCTTGGTTCTTCTTCTTCTTCTTCCACTATCCACCATTGAAGCTAAAGCTTTGAACTTGGAGGTAAAGTCTTCACCTTTCTTTCACTTTCTTCTCATTTTCGTTTTTCTTGGTCACCTATGTGATCAAGAACTCATTTTTTCATCGTTTGAGTGGACATTATGGAAATCACTCACATTGGTGTTCTTCTTGAAGGGGAAAACGAAAATCTAGGGCAAGAAGAGGTAACAACTTGTGTTGTCTTCCAAATAGGTAAGAGGGAGATGATCCTCTTCAACCAATCTTGGTAGTAAGGGAATGTCTTGTATGTGTGTTGTCATTGATTTCTGAATCCATGTACAAATTTCTCTCATTTTGATGTTGTTCTTCATGATAGTGCATTTTGTTGGGTTTGTATGATTTATTGATGCCTCTTGCATGATTTGAAGATATATTTGAGTAACTTGTTGATTAAATATGATAATGATTGGTTTGGTTTGAGTTACAGGACCTGGAGAACTCTGTTTTCTGCAAGTTTACGCGTGGTAATCGATTACAAGGAGCTTGTAATCGATTACCAAGCCTTAAGGGTACGAAATCATGATTCTGGAAATCTAGTAATCGATTACGTCTTGTGTGTAATCGATTACAGAGATTCTGTCTAGCTTGTAATCGATTACTAGAGTGGTGTAATCGATTATCAAGCCTCTGATGTCACGAAATGGTGCTTCTGGGAGTCACGAAATGGTGCTTCTGGGAATCACGTAATCGATTACAACTTGTGGGTAATCGATTACGGGGGTTCTGTCCAATTGGTAATCAATTACCAGGGCTGTGTAATCGATTACCAGGGCTGTGTAATCGATTACCAGGCCCTTGAAGTTACGAATCGTGGTTCTGGGAATCACGTAATCGATTACAATGAGATTGTAATCGATTACAGAGATTCTGTTACGCTGGTAATCGATTACCAGGGTGATGTAATCGATTACCAAGACCCAAAAATGAGATTTTTGAGCTGGAAATGATTGAAATTATGGTTCTTTGCCCTTTGTAACTCAAACATAACCTAAAAACCCTGGATTCAAGGATTTTACTTTACTTAAATGCGATAGGAATATGTATTCATACCGATAGAGAAGAAATGATTTTGAAAATGGAATTCTTGGATCCATGACATGGAAATTGTGGTATGTGTGTAATAAGGAACATATATTGATACTGAGAATTATTGATGCAAGTGTGATTCCCTATGTGGGTTATGCACTTATTGATTTAGTGCTCAATAAGATAAGAATGATGATATGCCATTGAGGCAATGTTTTAATAAATGTATTGTTGATATGTCATGTTGGACATTGAATAATGCTTATGTGCCATTAAGGCAATGCTTATGTTGAATGCATCATTGATGAACATACATGATTGGACATTATGTCATCATGCATGTGTGTTATCCGTTGGACATTGTTGAGAAGGCCATGTTGCCTAGGAGTTTGAATAACACCTTTGTGCGAGTGAGGGTAGACTAAACGTAGGTGTCATATGTTGTTGACCCTAGGGGCGTTGGGGTGTGGGTGTCTCACAATAGACAGTGGTAGCTCCACTGGGGCCGTGGGATAGACCAATGCAACACACCAACGATCCTGTCCGAGACGCTATCCTATATCGCGATCAACTGTTGAGGTACCATGTATGAGCCATTGTGCAAACAATTTTATGAAAGAAAGCACACTGTATTTTAAGGCTACTGATATACTGGAATTACTCCTTGATCATTCACTCCGAAAATGTTTACGTCTAGCTCCATGGAGTAGGAACTTTGGTACCCTTGTTGCATTGTGAGTTGTCAGTCACATGGTCCATTGAGCATTTATAATTGGATAATGTGTTTACTATCATGACTGCGATATTTATTTAACTCTTGGTAATTCTAATGTTGCTAGCTGGCTATGGATAATGTTAACTATTGTTCTTTGCTGCTTTACTCTCGTTAATTGCTTTCGGGTATTACTACACTTATATGTATTAACTGTGTCTTATGTGGGCGTTCAACGCCGTTTATTTTCTTGCGGCCATGTTGGTACTGAAAGCTGGGAATCTCACCTCTTTCGGTAATTTCCCTATTTTGTATTTTGGTTGGATCGTGTGCTCTCGAGAAGACGCTTGTGAAGAGGACAAGGAAACCACTGAGTTTTAGGGTTTCTGGCCTTATCTCGACTAAGATCGAAGTTGTTGAGGATGTCATTTTGGCTCTGTGGACTTTTTGGCTACGTGCGGTTCAACTTTCTTGGAGGTCCGGACTGCTGGCATATCAACGTGCAGACTGATCGATGTGTATACCACGGCGATGTGACGGTGTCCTTAGCGTGGAGACGGTATGACGCTCCTATTCTAGATTTTCATGCTTTTGTATGGCTGGAGTTCTATATGCCCGTAAGGGACATGTGGGGTGAAATGTATTATACCCCTCGTGAGGATTCCTTTTGTCTCGCCCGGCTCCTCGCCCGTGTTCGTCATCCCGATGGATGTCTCATCAGACGACGAGGACCCTGAGGAGGATCCATCTACGGTTCCTTCTAGTTCTAGGCAGTCTTAGGGTTAGTTTAATTGATGGCTACTGATGGCTTTCTGTTTATTTTGAGGGAGCCTGACGTACTACTGGATTAGTGGGTATATATTTGTATCTCTTGGGGTAGGTACACATTTTGCCTTTTGTATATTTTTGGAAATGTAATTTAAACAGGCTTGTATTTCTGGTACAAAGTATGTAATTATCCATATTGTGAATGGTCGTATGTTTCATTCCACGTTGATTTCTCTTTGACCTTTTTGACAGAAGTTTTATTGGAAAGAGGAACTTTTAATTTTAACTCAATCACGCAATATATTCATAAACAGGTGTATATGTACATTAAATGGAAGTTTTAACCGAATTCATGTTAAGCAAAAAAAAATGTTCAAATTTTTCGTAATCATTTGTATGTCGTTTCACTATAGTGCGACGTTCCTTCTTCTTACCTATTATGACTAAGGGAGAAAAAGGGGCGTTACAGTATGCTAAGAAGGTGTTTGACTATGGAGGAGGTGAAGTAGATTTTAAACCAATATCATGCTTCTCCATATGGTGGACTTTACAGTGGTGAGAGGACAGCTGCTAAGGTGCTCTAGTCTGGCTTTTATTGGCCGTCTCTCTTTAAGGATGCATATTTTTATGTGCAAAGATGTGATCAATGTCAGAAGTCGAGGAATATCTCAAGGAGGAATGAGATGCCCCTCAATTCCATTTTAGAAGTTAAAATTTTTGACGTGTGGGGCATTGACTTCGTAGGCCCTTTTCTACCTTCTTTTAGAAATCAGTATATTCTGGTGGCAGTGGACTATGTGTCCAAGTAGGTGGAGGCATGTGTATTTCCTACCAATGATTCAAAGGTAGTGATTAATTTCATGAGAAAACAAATCTTCACTTGGTTCGGAACACCTAGGGCCATTATAAGTTATGAAGGGTCTCAGTTTTGCAACAAGTACTTTAAAGTTCTCCTAACCAAGTATGGGGTGATGCATCGCATCGCCACTGCTTATCACCCATAAACAAGTGGGCAAGCAGAGGTGTCCAATCGGGAGATAAAAGGAATACTTAAGAAAACGGTGAGTCTATCCAAAAAGGATTGGTAAAAAAGACTGGATGATGCAATGTGGGCTTATAGGACCACCTACAAGAACCCCATTAGTATGTCTCTATACAAGTTGGTATTTAGGAAGGCATGTCATCTGCCAGTTGAGCTTGAACATAATGTTTATTGGACAATCAAACAGCTTAACTTTAATTTGCAAGCTACTGGAGAGAAAAGATTGTTGCAGCTTAATGAACTAGATGAATTTAGGCTACAGGCCTATGACAATGCAAGACTATATAAGGAGAAGATAAAATACTGGCATGATAAGAAGATAGTCCAGAAAAGATTTGAAGAAGGCTAGCAAGTCCTCATTTATAATTCCAAGCTCAAGCTATTCTTGGGAAAGTTTAAATCAAGGTGGTCGGGACCATTTGTGGTGATAAAAGTGTTCCCCCACGGAGCGGTGGAAATTGCTCCATTGGATGGTTTATCAAGTTTTAAGGTTAATGGTCAATGCCTAAAACCTTATTTTGGAGGAGAGATTTATAGGGGGAAGACCTCCCTCACATTAACAACTCCAGCTTGATGTTTGTGAAGTCTTATCGGGACTATAAATAAGGCCCTGCTTGGGAGGGAACCCAAGTTTTTAATTATTAGTTTATGTTCTAATTAATGTTAATACCTTGAATTTTTTGTTTATTATATTTTTTAAGTACATTATGTAAATTAACCTTGTGGACATGTTTTGTAGGTGTTGGAGGCCTTATTTAGGCATAAGTTATGGCTGAAGTGAGTTTGCTGCTGAATTTTGCATATTGAATTGTCACGCGCGGCGTGAGACTTGTTATGTTGCGACGTGATGCCTCATCAGACACAAGGTCAAATAATTCACGCCGCAGCGTACCAGATACAATGTCCCGGTGTGCCTATAAAAAAATAAAAATTAGTAAATAGTAATTATTTAAATAATAAAATTAGGAGGGAATAAACTAATGTTGCGGCGTGGGATACCAAACGCCGTGACGTTTCGTGTGTCCCTCATTTGCTCCCTTTTGCTTTAGGTCTTTTCTGTTTTCTCTATAACTCTCTCACTAGTTCTTGCTTTCGCAACCTAATAGTCTTCATTTCTTTGCGTCATATAAGGTATGTTTTACTTTGTTTTAGTTTATTTAAATTTTATATAAAATTTTCTCATGTTATTTAATTTTGTATTTTTCAGTATTTGTATTTCTTGTTTTTGTTAAGAATATGTGTTTTAGGTTAGGTGTTTTTATGTTTTTAGTTAGTATAGGGCAAGATTTCTGCCTGAATTGCATGTCTTCGGCCTATTTTGGGTATTTCTTGGGTTTTGTATATGTGCGCACTGCGACGTTATTGTTAAGTGTCGTGGTGTGATGTTGAATATGGTTGAATGTCGTGGTGTGGCCTATCAATGTCGCTGCATGACATAAACTTTATTGAATGTCGCGGCGCAAGTGTAAATGTCACAACGTGTGGACTATATTTTTGTAGAATTGTCAGTTTTAATATGTTTAACACTTCCAATTACTCAATTCTGACTTTTTGCAATACTTTTTCAGGTACTATAGGTCCTAAAAGACAAAGAGGTTCTTCAAGCCAGCGTAATAGGGAGCCATATCCCCCTCTTACATTCGACAAGAGGAGATTTATATTCGTTGAGGCTACTAAGAGATATTCCACACTGGTTTCCAAACCAGTGATGGTTGAGCCAGGATTTTCATTTCGGGAGGCCATCCCTCGGGATATTGAGCAGATCATATGTCACTTTCCCTGGATAACTTTTGCACAACATCTAGAGGTGGCAGCAGTTCCTTTAGTTCGTGAGTTTTATGCAAACATTGAGGTGAATGGCCCAAACATCACTACTGTTATAGTGTGGGGACGCTAGGTCTCCTATTCTGCTGCAGTAATCAGAGCAGTAATGAACTTGTTGCCTCCCCCACTAGTCTGCGAGTACACTCACTTCCTCAGTTGGGAGCCAGAGGGCATTGACCTCAGTATTGTTACTGCCAAGATCTGCACAGCTGCATCACATCCTGTGCACTAGACATTGAGCGTGCAGACTGCTAGACCTAGATTCTTCCCCTGAGCCTGCTTAACGCCAGAGGCTAGGGTATGGTGCCACTTCATCTGTACGCGCATCCTGCCGATAACCAACTTATCAGAGGTGACTCGAGACCAGACGATCCTGATCTATTCTATCCTCGAGCACCGAGCCATTGATGTCGCCTATATTATCCATGCTCAGATCAAGAGAGCAACGCGAGAGTGCAGGAGTCTTTTCTTTTTGTCCCTCATCCAGACACTTTGCTGCCGGCAGTCGATCCAGTTGCAAGACTGTGAAGAGTGATCTGAAGTGAAGCAACCTCTCAATGATTATTTCATTGAGATGGTATGAGCAGCTCCGGCACTAGCTTGTAGGGCATAGAGACAAGCTCCTGCAGAGCCCAGGGTTGCATTAGCAGATGAGGCAGTATGGCGGGCACATATGGAGGCCCATGTGGCACAGATGACGGTCATGTTATCTTATACTATTCATATGCAGAGGTGGATGGCAGAGCGCTTACACCTTCCGATGGAGGACTATCCAGTTCTAGACTTCCCACCGAACACTATTACTGACCCTCCCCACCCTAGGCCAGCAGATGGAGATACAGAGGATGCTGCCCAACCTATACCAAAGGATGCTGATGCAAATGATGAGGATACAGACAATGAGGATGCAATCATCTAGCCCTCCTGACATTCAGGGTAATTTCTTTCGTTGTATTTCTTTTTATATTTATATACGATTGTATGTTTCTTTTGTACAGTGAGGACACTATTTCCCTCAGGTTTGGGAGGTGACTTAGATGATTATACTTTAATATTATTGTGATTACATTATAGTATTGCCTATTTTTGGTATACTATTATTGTGTTTTAGTACAAATATTTATGTTTGTGGCTATGTATGTTTTGGATAATATCCATAGGAACGTATATCTTGATGAAAATTTCATGAAAATCTCATTCAAGATACAATTGTCATTTCCTTTCACAACATAGATCAAAATAGTTAAAAGCATGATGGATAATGTTGAAAATTTTAAAAGATATCATGTTGCCAAAAGTAACTAGTGTGAAATGATTGCCCAATGATAGATATGAATGCAAATTGATCTTCATATTTCTGTGAATCCATATGCAATCTTGAAACATGTTGAAGCAATCTAGTTTCTTTTTATGGATGATGTGTTTCCTTCTTGCATGCTTGTTTAACTTTGAAAATGATAAGAATTCTTGTCTAGAGAAAGTTTATGGATTGTACATGTGAAAATTTCAATTATCTTTGAAATTGTTTTTGAACTCTCTTGTGGCGAAATCCTAAATTGTGCTTGATTAAGGAAATGATTAGGGCATTGTTTGGACTAATTAAGCCTTTTAAGCTTACCTAGATATGATTATGTAATTGGTCATTAACTCATGAAGAAGACTTATGTTTTGATGATAACAAACGTGAAGATGTTGCAAGATCTTGTCCAAGACCTTCAAGATTAAAGAATAGTTTTTAGGACTTAGATCTTCTTGTAAATGTATATTGTGATTCACACTAAAAGCTCCAAAACTTGTTTTTTAAAAGAACTCATATAGCACATATGTTTTTAAAGGCCTCAAAATGGTTTTTGGTTTCTAAAGAAACAAATTTTAAGTGCCCACAAGCTTACAAGACTGTATGGAATCAATTGGCATGGTTCATAAACTGAGAAAATGTTTTTCATGTTGTTTATTCGAATAAGGATCCATTTATTTGAATAACAAAACTCAGAGAAGCCAAGAATTCTATCTGATCAAGCCTTATTCGAATAACACCATGTGTTATTCAAATAACAACTTTAAACTAAGTGGCGCGCTATGTTTTGAAAAGGTCTATTCGAATTGATTGACTTTTATTCGAATAGAAATATTTCTGAATAGGCATTTTAAAAGGTCTTATTCAAATAACCAAAATGGTTATTCGAATAACCAGTTCCAGAGACCATTTTGCAGAACGTGCTATGAAGATCTATTCGAATAGGGTTTCATTCTATTCGAATATACCAGCTTTCAGAATCAGAAACTAACGGTTATATTGAAGCAATTAATGCTCTAACCACCCATCCAATGGCTCTAAATCTTAATGGGCTATAAATATAAGTCTTTGGGCACCAAAGAAAAGTTGGAGAAATATTCTGAGAATCTGGGTTGAGTATTAATATGAGTTTTTCAGCCATTCTATTAGTTTCTTTGTTTATGAGCTTAAAGTGTGAAAATCATTATACCCATTGAGCTTTAACTTGTGTAATTTGCTCTTTTGAGAGTTTATCCTTCCTACACACTTTGTTTATTCTATAAAAAGAGTAAGGTATCCCTCTAGTAAAAAAATGTGAGATATCCCTTGTTGAAAAGAAGGTGAGGAATCCTTCACAAGAGTAAAAAGGGTGAGGCAACCCTCCAAATTGTAAAAGGTGAGGCATCTTTTATTTAAAGAGGCTCAAAGCACAAGGGTGAGTTATCCCAAGGTGGTGTTGAGTGCTCTCAATTGTAAAGGTTTTCAAGCACCCATTCAAGCTTGACGTTTTAGTGAAAAATATTGAGTGGTTCGCTTGAGGACTGGACGTAGGTCACAAGGGGTGGCTAAATCAAGATAAATCCTTGTGTTTGATTCTCTTAACTCTATCTCTTTACTTTGTGTTTTAATTATATATGCTTGAGTAGCTTTTAATATCTAGCTTTGATTGAATACTTTCTATCTTGACTTGTTTATTTGTGAGTAATTTATTCAATTTCATTTATTTATTCACTTCAATTAAAAAATAGCTTCAACGAAAATTAGTTTACAAATGTTTTGTGAAAGATTTATAAAAATATTTTATAAACTCAATTCACCCCCTCTTGAGTTTGAGGCCACTTGGTAATAAATTATATCTATAGGTCCCCTTTGAAGCTTGATATATATTTGGCCTTATTTGTTTTTCATCACCTACATATTCCTTCTCATGTAACCATTCAAATACATGTGAAAATATTGCATTCTTTCTCCTTCCATCATTGTTTATTGAGTACATAATATGTTATTTCTTGACTTGAATCCTGTGATTGAAAGGTATGAGTGCTTGTGTCAGTATGGAAATGATTTGAAGGAACCATGTGTTGTAAAAGAAATTGGTTAAGGAAAAGAAAAAAAGAAAAAGAAAAGAATGAGACAAGAAAAGAAAATCCAAAACCAAAATCCAAAAGGCAAAACAAATGAAAGAGTGGTTTTGTAGAGTCTAGTTATTTCACTTAGCATATCCTAGTTGTGTTATATGGTGGCTCAAGTCTTGAAATATCATGTTTATGTATCTTAATGTTTATGTTAATTCCTTTCCCTTTTGTTCTTTAACTCATACCATTGGCCTTACATTATAAACTGTTAAAGATCCTTTTGATCTTCAATTATGTGTGATTTACATTAGTGGAGAGAGAGAGTTGAATTACAATCTTGTGGATTCTTTGATTTGTATTCATGTATATGCTCATAAACTCATCTGGGTGAGTATGAATTGAATAGAAGAAGTTTTGTTTGCATGATTGTAGGAAATATATCTTCTATAAAAGGAAACTGTGAATGCTAGCATGATGAGGATTGTGTTTGTATCAAGCTGATTGTGAGGTAGATGCATTCTTTGAGGTTTTATACAATCATCATACACTAGTTTGATTTAAGTGAAAGTGGAATATTGAAAGTTGTTAAATGCAGGTTAACAAGGTTGATCAATGTGAATGTACTTTGTTTTGCTTAACGATTAGCAAAAATCTAGGTTTTGGGGTGTGATAACTCCACAAATTGTAGTTATTTGTGCACTATATTTGTACTACATTGATTGTTTAGTCCTTGTTTTTATGCATGAATGAAAAACTTTAGCCTCATATTCATATGAATCAATCTTGATGTCTTTCATTATGATTTTGAAGAAATATTTTCAATTCATTGAGAAATCGAGTACATTTGTAATTATTATTGAATTGGTGATTTCTCTATGGCAGGAAGGGCTCTAATCAAGTAGAAATTTGGAAGATTTGGACCAACATTGCAAGAGAAAGCCAAGTGCAAGTTTCAACTTGTCACGCCACGGCTCAGGTATGTTAATGTCGTAGCGTGGTGCATCCCCTGCTTTAGACAGAGAGCTATGCAATTTGCACGGCGCGGCATAGGTATGTTAATGTCGCGGTGTGGTGACCTAATTTGTACACACACCGCGGCGTAAGTTGATGAATGTCGCAGCGTGACTCTGTTTTCTTGGCCCTATAAATACTATTGCATTATATTTCTTTAGAGAGTTAGGTTAATTTTAGAGAGCATGATAAATTGTGATATATTTTCATGTTTCATGGTTAGCTAAGTTATTTATAGGGATTTCTTTGGATCCTCCTATGGATATTGAATGATTATGTAATCTTTTGAGTTTATATATATGAGTTAGTTTGGTTCAATCAAATAGTTCATAATACTTTTAAATGTTTGATCAGCTTTTAAGCGATTTAATAAAATCTAATGATCCTAGACATAGGAATTTGGATTTGAGATCATAAGTATGGTTGGTGCATGTTTGATTTCATTCGATTGGTTTGGATAAGTTGATTCGCTAATAGTATAAACATATACCTTTTGACCATGCATAGTAATTGATTGAGAATATATCTTAACGAGTGGATTTTACTCTAGTTCTTATAGAAACATAGTGAATTAGGTAACTGAAACATGGTTAATTGACTTATACATAGGCTTTTAACTAAATTAGATTCTCAAGCTAACCTAATCATTTCGATTATATTACTTATAAGGATTGCTTGTTATCAATTGAAATAGGAGGTGAAGAAGGATTCCCTATTCTCTAATTAACATCTTTAGTTCTGATTTACTGCATTTTAATATTTATATTTGAATTACACAATCCTTTTATAATTTACATATGCTTGGATAGTATTACATAAACTATTAGTTAATATTTAGTTCGTAAGATTAACATATTCCTCGTGGGAACGATATCCGATTCTTGGCTATATTACAACTGCGACCTGTGCACTTGCTGTAAGCAAAAAAGGGAACAGGGGTCTTAGGCACCCACAAACATTATGGCGCTACATTCTATAATTCCCACACTAGCATTGGTGTCCTTCCCTAGATACCCTATTTAGGTTTTGAGGTTGCTCACCAGTGGCTCTCTTCCTAGCCTTCTTTGGTCTGCCTATAGAAGTCCTAGCAAAATGAGGGAGGATTGGATCATAGTCAAGATATAGCCACTCTTCCTGTGAAGGTACAAGGTTGATAATCACTTCATAGCATTTCAAGAAAGTCTCCTTCTTGTAACAGTCATCAATGTAGTTCTCATGTTGATTCCTTTGTGCATAAATGGCACTCACAACATGTGCACAAGGATACCTGCAGGAGATACAAAAAAACTAGTCAAATTTCATATCATGAGATACTAATAACATATATTTCATATCAGTTTTATACCTCTTATGTCACACCTTCTGCAAGAACAAGTCCTACTCACCAAATCCACTACCTTCTTGCTTCCTTGCCATATGTCAATTTCAAACCTCTTTTGGCAGCATCCAAACAAACATATAGTCTCTGAAAATAGTCATTGTTATCCTTCATGATTAGTATTATTGAACCAGTGTTGTATTTCAAAACTGCAACAACATAATTCCGTAGTAAAGAATATTGAGCTACTGCACTGCCTTCAAACTTCTTCATGGCCATCTTGTTTGCCCTATACACTTGGAACCTTGACACAAAAATCTTATGTTCTCTAGTCACCTAAATAATGAAAGTCTCATTTTCCCATCTCCCCTTGTGGTCTCGAATGTGGTCTTAGTACTTTGTAGCTAACCACCTTGAATTGGCCCTGGTATTTTTGTTACTCCATCCACAGCTTGCATGGTCATGGTTATACCATAACTTAATTTGGAAAGCATCTCCTTGATAAAAGTGCCACTGTCAGTGGATTGGTTGAACTCTGGACACCTCTTCTTCCCCATTACATTTGGTTCTTCTATATCAAAACCAATGGGAGTAATTAGAGTGTCATTGTCCTCATACACAGGCTGATACTCCTTATCCCAATGAGCTCTAAATTCGACATGAAGTTAGGATTGACATTGTCGATTGGTGGTTTTGACTTAATCTCTTGCTTAAGTCTTATAGGTTTGGTTGAAGCTTTATGCCTAAAGTATTTAGATTTTTTATTCTGGGGATGAATCTGTTTCGGTTTGGTTTTCTTCTTCCTAGCACTGGGAAGACTAAATTGTTCGCAGAGGTTTCCAAGCTCCCACTTTATTTGAGCCTTTTTTCTGGCAGGTTGAAATTGAATTTTATCATCTTGGCAAATTTTTAGGGCTACTTTCTAGACGAAAGCAATTAATTGACCATAGCTCAACTGCTCATAAGGGATTTCATCATTAAGAGATTGGCCACATATTTTATCTCTAACTTTATCCCCTAGAGATTTTAGAAGTCCTGCAAGGAATTTCTCCTTCCAAAATGGTTGTTGGCAATCTTCTCGAGTATAAACCCTAGTAAGGAAGGTATCTCGATACCACCAAAAGTCAGCTAAGGCTTTACATTTGAGGTTAGACAGGAGTTCAGCAGATCTATCTCGCCAGATAGTTGTATCACCAATACAGTGTTGAACAATGGCGAAGATTAATGCATTTACTACGTCAAGGATAAGCTTGTCATCACTAAGGATAGGATAGCCATCTGGGTCAAGCTTAACGGCATTTTGGATGTCGTTTCGTTGATTATCAGTGAGATAATGATCCCACTAACCTTTGAGTTGACCAGTGAAGCCGGCAATAAGGACTTCGCAGATAATTTGATCGCTACAGTCGTAAGAAGTTTGATAGGCTGTAGAAACCATTGTCATTTCTTGGAGAGTATTAAGGATTTGATACTCAATTTTTTCATCTATATCCCAGACATAGACATTGTTGGCACTAAAAGATTTGAAAGTTGGGTCACGTTCCTCAAGCAACAGATCAGGTGGAGTTGCACGCTAATAATAGAGTTTAGAAGGATTTTTCCAGTTAAGAACCTTGCTAATAACTGGATTGACTTTGATGATAGAACTTTGCTTTGATTGGCAATCTGGCTCAGACTGAAAATCATATTGTTTGAGTGTGTTGATGATCAAAGGTTTAGAAATTCTAGATGTTTCAAATTGAGGCATATCCGGAATAACTTCATTAGCAGGCGAAATACGATTTAGTTTGGAGACAATTTCACTGGCTAGATCATTGTTAGGATTTGAACTTCCTATATTTTTAGTTTTCAGAAGTTTAATACTTTCTTTTACTTGTTTAGAGATTCTAAACGGTTTAAAGATGGGTTTTTCAATTGTGATTTTCTCAGTTTTGACTCGAGAAACTGAAGGTTTATCTTCTGGTTGTTTTTCTTTATTCTTAGGTTCTTTGTTTAAGATTTTCTCACCTAAGACCTGGAGATATTTGTTTGTATAATTGCTTTGTTCCATAAGTCCTTTAATATCTTGCAGACCTATGGGTTCATCGTCTATCTTAGACTTGAAAGGGGAGGCAATGACAGGTTTATTATTTTTATCTTTCTTATCTAAGAAATAAGAACTTTGAGGAGGAAGGACAGATGTGACAAGAGTTTCATCCTTGCGATGCTAGACTGTTAAGGCGTTAACAGAAAAATCCTCCATCAGACCGATGCTCCATGGATAAGGAATTTCATTCCTAGTTAAGTAGGCATGAAACCAGTCAAAGAAAAGAACAGTGGTTTTGACATTTTCCATAAATGAATACCATTTATTCTGGATTTTAGTTTTGTTTTTACCCTATTAGTTTTCAAAAAACCATTTCCGTTGAGGCGTCCATGCCTCAGAAAAGAAGTCTTTTTTAAAGGTTGGTTTATCAATTACGAATGGTGTACTAATCATGGACATCATTCATATCTGAGAAAGTTGGGGAGAGAATAGATCTCTAGTCATTATTATCTTCTTGGCAGTAGATAGGTTTAGGAAGGGTCAACAATGTGTCTAAACCTTGTAGATTGATTGTAGAAGAAGATCCTACAGTTGAAAATGATTTTCTAGACAAGGCAGATCTAAAATTATCAGATTTGGATGAATTAGACCTAAAAGATCTAGATGAACTAAATGAGTTTCTTCATTCAAACGTTAGTTCAACTTTTCCAGATTGATGTTGGACAATTTCTTGAATCTCAGGAGATTCTCTGGGCAAAGTCGGTGCAACTTCATCCATTATCCATTTTTTAAGGAGAACCACATCCTCCCATCGGATCATTTTTGGGACAACTATGTTGGCCTTAGATGTGTCAGTTAAAAATAAGGTTGTTACCCCATTTTCTTTAGATTTTAAAGCTTTGGACATGGAAGAATTCATTACCTTATACTGAATTCTATAGATTAGAGACAAAGGGACAGATCCGGGCTTCATATCTAAGCCACAGACTTTTAGATTTAAGAAAAGACTGTCTAAGATATTTTTGTCTTGGAGACTAATTATTCTATTCGAATTGTAGTTGAAGTAGACTGGACCATGACCTAAGCTTGTTTCTACAGTTCCAAGCAGAGAGTCGTGGAATTGATTGTGACGAACGTCTCTGAGACAGAGAAGAACAGATGTGTTTAATCCTTCACGGATCAAGGGTTTGACAGTAACCTGCACACAAGCAATATGCAGAAAGTTGTATTTATTTTTGTGTTTTTTAATTGATTCTTCAGACAACAAGTGAAATTCTTCATCGTCAGATTCAATTATGATTTATTTCTCTACGGTCCTAGTTATATAATCAGAACTCCTAAAGAATCTACCTTTAGGTTTGTAGAGTTCGTTTGTGGAAATTTTAGGAATTTCCCAGTTATCAAAGTCTTGATTAATGTCTTCAAAATGAATTTCTTCATTAAAGATGTCAGTTTTAGGTGTTTTGATTTGTTCTTCAGAAAGAGAAGAAGATGAAGATTGAGATGATTTGATTGAACGTTTAGACAAAGATGAAGACAAAGATCGCAACATAATAAAAGAAATAAGAAGAGAGAAAAGCAAAGCAGATAAAAACAAGAAATAGAACGCAAAAATAAAATATTAGAAGTAAATAGATGTAGAAACCCCCGATATCATAGCCATCATATAGATCTATAGAAACGGAAATGAGAAATTTAAGTTAAATTTATCTTCTGAACTAGATGTTAAGATTACCATATTATTTCATACTTTGATTTAGATCTGAGATGTTCATGAATTATTAAACTATATTTTAACCTTTTAAGTTTATAATTATGTCCAAATCTACAGCCACCGCAAACATTTACTAGATCTTGGTCCAAGGTCACCACAGTACCCAAACTATCACTTCCTGTGGAAGCATCGTTGAATTAGACTTACTGCCCTTCACCACTGGGTTTTACTGCTCCAGCCCCACAGTAAATATCCAACATAGGTATTATATACCATCCAGTCCAAGTTAGGGTAACATAAACAGCGTACTATCCAGATCCAGTAACAATAATAAAGATTAACAGGTTATAACATAGTTCAACACAGAAATAAGCAGATCAAATAAATATCAAAGCATTATAACATAACAACGTTAGTATCCAGTTCAATAAGATAAAAGCAACTTAAACCCGTTCATTTACTTTCCTACTTCCCCATCAGGCTCTGATACCAGAGTTATAAGGCGAAGATCACGGAAAAAACGAAAGGAGAGAAGGGAGTAGGATGAAGAGAAGTAGGATGCAGACGGACTGCTTACATGATATGAAATATTTATTTCCATAGCTAAGAACTATTGATAAGAGTTATAGAAAATTTTGGAGAATCAATTGACACAGTTTGATATTTTTAAGGATACCGAAAAAGAATTAATGAAACAATTGAGGAACAACTAAGTAACTCATAAAATTATGAAATTTCATGGAGATGACAAGTAAGACATGGGGAATAATTTGGTATAAAATACCAACTATGATAAGTATCAGAAAGCTTATTACTTAATTTCTCAGTTTAATTTAACTTGGATCAAGTAATGAAGCTTAACTGACAAATAACAGTATATGAAAAGTTATGAAAAAATATATCTGAGCACTAAGATGAGTTCTAAAATTTTCCATAACACTAGTGGACACTTGAAAACTCAACTTTGGAAGATTAAAGTATATGTAACAGATATAAAAGTTCCAAGATAAAAATTTTTGTCATAAACTTGACCTTCCACCGCCAACTAATCCTCTAGATTTTTCTACCATTTCCACTCACTTTTTCTTCATTTTTTCATGTCTCACACTCCAATCTCTCCCTAGTATTTACGTGAAGTAGCTGAGATAAAGAAGAAAAGGCGAAGCTTCCATCATTTTTGACTTTTCACTCATCTTGTCCTTATACATGGCTTTCTTTCTTTCTCAAATTTTCTCACGGCTGAAGCCAACAAAAAGGGAAAGAAAAAGAAAAGAAAAAGTGTGAAGAGGAACTGTGTAGCAGCCAAGAAAAAGAGAAAGAAAAGAAGATAAAATGAAGGAAAGGAAGAGGATGTTAGCCTCTACAAGCTAGGAAAATAAAGGTAGGGGTCTTTTATCTTGAATTTGCTCTCCTTATTTCATTGTTTTGGAATCAATTTTATGACATAAAACTTTGGTTGAGTCACGGCCAAAACTGGACAGCCTCTTCCAAATTTTGTGTTCATATGTCTATATCTTTTATTGACTTTGAAAATGAGTTGATTTTTATGACTTTTGCACTAGACATTCATAACTAACACAACCACTTTTATTGAATTTTGAGGCTTCAAAACCGTGTAGTCTTTGAGTGAATTGAATATTATGTATTCATACTTAATTGTATGTGCTTGATTTTCTTTGGTTATTGTTGAGAAGCTCACGGCTGAACATCATATTTATTGACTTTTGTGCTTGTTTGCATAGTCATAACTTGAATTGAGAGCATCCTTTATTAACCTTTGAGCTTGTAAGCTATGAATTGTTTATTTTTAAAAGTTTACGGCCATAATTTAATTTATGTTGCCTACGGCCAAAACAGGGTATAAAAAGAAAATTTATATTTAGTCTATGGTTGCATTTTGTCTCTTTGGTTTTGAGAACCTTGTGAATAAATTTAATGTATAGGAAAAGAAAATTCATGGTTTGTATAGTGTTGAAAGGTCACGGCTGTGTTGGTTTGTTTCTAACCATAATTTCAGTTTTTGGTTGATTGCCCATAATATTAAAGATAAATTTACACATTTTATTATATACTTGATAAATTGATGTACAAAGAGATTTAATGAAACAATTTGATTTACATGGGTATTCTTTTGTACAATAGTACTTTGATGTATGATGGATAAGATGTTAAGGCTTAATGTTATGTTATCAAATTGATTGATGAAATGTTAATGTATTATACTATATATTGAGATTGACAGATGAGAAATCAATATATTATGCTATGATATGAAATTGATTGATGAATTTGAATACTTATGACGAGAAAAATTATGATATGTATATTTCGCATGATTGATGATATGATGATTAAAAAGATTTGATGAAAGATTGTTTTCGCTCATGGGTATCCCTTTGTGGAACTAGGCTGAGTAGATTTTGGACATACCTTAGACTTAGGGTAAGTCTTGGAAAATGGTAAGAGAGTAATTGAGAATCTCTCTATATCAAAGTAATTGAGATTGAGAAAGACCTCCCTCATTACCTGAGCTTCCCTAGTCATCAAGTAGTAGGGAATTTATATACTTCCTCTTTACTACTTGGGGTGATCCTAAATCTTGAATAGTATGAGGATTTCTGTGCATCCTCTTTATTATGTTCTAGACTGAGGATTTCTGTGCATCTTCTTTACTAGACAAAGATAGAAATGGCCTAGTTACCCTGAGTAGTCCTATGTGACAAATTGATCGTCATAAATGGGTTAAAGTACACTAACCTGAAAGCAAGCTACTACCAAGTGAATGAATGATATTATGAGCTCATAATTTTGAATATAAGATGAGACTTGATTCTTAATGTCTTAAGATATGATGAGATTGTCTTAAGAGAGATTGATGAATAGAGATTGGATAAATTGATTCTTGATTTGAAGAATTTTAAAAAACGAGATTTATTGATAAGATTTGATGTTAATGATATTTTTGCTTATTTGAAAATACAAGATTCAATATCATGATCTATAATCGAACGATATGAAATTTAAATATATGATTTAAGATGTAAATTTTGACGATATGAATGATTTTCTAAAGATAAAATGAATTGACTATTTCAAGAAGAGGAATGACTTGTTTTGGCTTTCTTTCACCTTCCTAGAAAATAATAAATGTTTTGTAATGGATTTTTCCTTGAAATAGCTGGAATTGTTGTGATGACACATTTTTAACTAAATTACTGAGAATTTTATAATTTTCACCCATTACATCTTTGTTTTTCGCAATGATTCTAGGAAAAACTAACAGCAGTTATGCAAGACGAAGAAGACGAAGCATTTGGGATGAAGAGTTAGTCAGTTTCTTTGGTTTAGATTAAAAATATGATGAGATGGTATATTATGTGACATTCTATAATGTATAATTTGTATATTATACAGTTCATATTGTATGTATTTTATGTTTTCGCAAAAGGATCATATTTTTATATATTATTAAATCTTTTCTTTAAAAATTTATGGATATTCATATGTGACATACTTAATTCTAGTTACTCATGCATAATTCTAGATACGTTATTAGTACTAGGATTAGGATATTATACTTTCAGCTCATAAGCAGATAATTAAATATTAAGGTTGGACAAACTCGTATTAATGCTCAACAAGAGTTTTTAGATTGATTTACATATCTTCTTTAATGCCCAACAACTTATATTTATAGCACAATGCATTAAAGATCCGTTGGGGGTGTTTGGAGCATTAAATGTCATCAACTAGCCATTTATTTTTGTTTCTAAAAAACATGTTTATTTGAATAACACATTTGTTATTCGAATAAATCTCTAAATAGAATAGAGGAAATTTAGTTCTGGAATGTGTTATTTGAATAAACCCTTTTAAAATAGGTTTCTGAAAAACACTATTATTCGAATAACAAATCTGTTATTCGAATAAACCATTTAGAACATAACGCGCCAAGGCTTATTTTAAAGCTTTATTCGAATAAAGCTTAATCAAATAGAATTCTTGGCTTCTCTGACTTTGGTTATTCGAATAAGGAATCCTTTATTCGAATAAACCCTTTTGAAAAACATTTCAAACATCTTTTAAAAACTTGTCAATAGATTCCAAATGTTCTAACAAGCTTTTGGGTACTTAGTGATTATTTCTTCAAAAACCACAAAACCATTTTGAAGCCTTTAAAACATGTGTGCTATTTGGGTTCTTGAAAAAGAAGTTTAGAGCTTTAGTGTGAACCTCTATATACCTTTACACAATGATCTAAGTCCTAAAGCTATTCTTGAAAGTCTTAGACTTGATCTTGCAACATCTTCATGTTTGTTATCATCAAAACAAATCTTCAATGACCAATAGTCAATCATATTCTCCCCATTTTTTATGATGACAAATAAACATTGAGAAAAGAGTTAGTTTAATTAAATTGGAATCCACAAAGTCGTTAGAGAGACTTACTCCCCCTATTTTTCATAAGAGGTGATTTATATCAGAGATGTGCATAGCTCCCCTTTACTTTTGGAATCCCAAGATCCGTTTTAGTTTTACTTATCTTTTCTCAAACAAAGAACTCAAGTTTTTTCTCCCCATTTTGTCATGATTAAAAAGATGGGGAAAGATAAAGCATAGAGCTAAAGTAATATGATATACATTTAAGTCCAACAAATTATTTTTTTTAAGGCAACAAATTGATCATCCAAGTTTAGCAACAATTTGAAAGTCAACAATAGTTCAACAAGGTCAAGCATTCAAAATAGTAAGTCAAAACAATAATGCATACACAAACGAGTTCATAAGGGTAAAATTTCAGTTCATTGATCAAGTCAACCAAATACACATATTCATCAAAACAACTAGCCAATTGCATTTACATTTTCAGTCAAAGACAAACAATTTCATAGTATTCTGCCATAGATCAAGAGAATCATAGATATCAAACACTCACCTTGATGAAATATGCTATAGGAATCAAAGCATATATAGAACTAACATCATCTACCCTACATGCAATGACAAAATTAGCAAGTTAATATCCAATTAGGCACTTTGTCAATGCTAAGCATACTTCTCTAGTAAGAAAAGCATCTAATCATTTAAGATCAATTTATCAACAAGTATCATACAATCCATAGTATATAAAATATCACAATATAGCTTAGGGATAGAGATACTTATTAAGTTAGATAAAGAGTGAGGCTTCTTTAGAATGTTCTTCGTTTATTGGTCCTTTAAGTTTGGGATTTCTTCCATTGAGTATTCCATTCTATTGCACTTGAAGAAAGTCTCCTCATGTCTCTCTTCATTCAACTATTCTCTTTATTCATTTCAATATTTGATGGCTATATTTAAAGCACATAGGGATACTTGCAAAGCTAACTCTAAAAGTTATCTAAAACATAGGTTAGCATCAAATATCATTTAAGCTCATTTACAAGCATAATTTAGGTTGATATATAATGTAAAACATATATCACATTATCAACCATGCAAAGTTAGTTCTAACGAGAGCAAAAGAAGGACATATGCACTTGAATCCAAAAAAAAATAGTTTAAGCATTTTAAGGCATGATTCACATTTATCAAGAAACATATGATCATCATCAAAACTTATATATACATTTTAGGGAAAACAATGATTTTGTTAGGCATGTTAAGGCATAACACAACTCTTTACTTCTCAAAATATCACATGATATTGAATTTAAAGCATAAATAAGGATAATAGATTAATATCACTAAAAGTGTACTCTTTGAGTTTTTGTAGGTGACTCTAACTTCTATGCCTCAAGGCTCCTTGAGAATGTTGTGGCTCTCTATTCCATTCTTTTTATGTTTTCTTCACTCTTAGAGAACTTGGACCATTTCAAATTTTCCCAACCTCAAGTAGTATAGTTATATTTTACTTCAATGCATGTTTGAGCTAATAATAATCCTACAACACAATTCAAAGTACTTTCTTTGGTATCCATCAATTCTACAACATAATTCAAAGTACTTTCTTTGGTATCCATCAATTTTAGATCTATAGAGGTTAGTCATTGATTATATTCATTTAAGTTCAACATTATACACAAGATATGTCAGGAACAAATTTCATTCATTCATCAAAACGAATCAACCAATTACATTTTGCATATATATCATCAAATATGCTGAAAAATAAAGGGGAAGGAGCGTACACCCTTTATATAAATCATGTCTATTAGAATAGAATTAGATCTATTTGAATAGATGCGAGGGACAAACACAGATTTGGCTTTCTGCCAAACGTTATTCGAATAAGCCTTGTCTTTATTCGAACAAAAGCATTCAAAGAACAAATTCCAGAGGCTACTAGAAGTATCTATTTGAATAAGAGAATTCTCTATTTGAATAAACATATCAGAAAACACATTTTAACTAGTCCAAAGGATTAAGAATAGTCAAGGATCAAGAGTGACATTTCAACATACATGTCATATAAGAACATAAAGACATGATCACAAATTTCTAATTCTTACACAGCTATTTTAAATTAACCAAATATCATGTTAGAAAGGGATAAAACTAAGATAAAAGATATCTAACACAAGAACTCATTTTAAGTCATGATTAATAAAAAACTCAAGCTCAATGATATTATCATAAAATATGTCACTTCAAACAAGGAGTATACTTTATCTAGCATATTCAAGACATGTAAAGATATTTTCAAGATATAAGGCTAGGAAAGCATAAAACAAGTCTCCACTTATCCAAAGATTGCAAGTCCAAGCTTCTTGGAGATAAGGAAGAGAACTTTGAGTATTTTCTGATCTTGTGCTTACAACAGCCCCTTTCAAAATATTATATTCAGTTTTTGGCCTTCAAACATACTTCAATTTTTGGCTTTTGGTATCTAAATTTTCTTGGGCCCTTGTGTGTTAGTTTTTGGCAAAGTTCTTTTGGAGACTCATACCATTTTAGTCCCTAATTTGTTGTTAATATTTTTCCTTACATTACAAGTTGATGCACTATATCCTTTCTTGCCATAATGAAAACACTGTATGAAAGGACTTGTTGATGTGCTTGAGGGAACAAAAAAATTCTTATAAAGTTTTTGTTTGTTTTTGGGATTGTACCCTAAACCAAGCTTTTGAAAAACACGTCTTTGCTTCTCAAGTAATATGTTCAAGTTATCTTTTCCAAAGATAAATTTTGAAAGAGTATTTTTCATATCTTCAATTTTCTTTTCAAATGTTTTGTATGATGAGTAAGAAAAGGATGTAGATACATTATCAAGTGAAGAACATGTCATGCATGAAGAATTTGCATCAATAAGTCCAATAGTTTCATTCTCGATTTTAAGTTCCTCAATTTCTTTGTTTAAAGTATAAATTTGATTTTCAAGTGAGGAAATTGTTTTCTTTGAATATGAAACCATTTTTGCAAGTCTCATAGATTCATTAGCAATTCTTCAAATGTATCTTGTAATTCATCATAGGAAGGGGAAGAGTTTGATTCAAAGTTTTAGGATGTTACTTTTGTGTCATCTTCATCTTCCTCTTCTCCTCTAGCCATGAGACATAGATTGGATTTCTCATTGTCTGAGCTATTAGTTGAATCCATGTCATTATCATCCCATGCTATGTAGGCTTTCTTTTTTTTCTTCTCCTTTAAGACCTCTTCTCGTACTTTTCCACTTTCCTTTGATATATTAGACACTCCATCTTCATGTGTCCCGATTCTCCGCATTCATAGCATTTAAGAGTAGATGAGGTTCCTTTCCCTTTGTGATAGGTATTCTTTGGGGGAAAGAGAGGTCTTCTTTAGGCTCCATTCTTCTTGAATAATCTTCTAAATTTCTTTACTATAAGATCAAGATTCTCCTCATTTATCTCAAAGTCATCTCCATCATCTTCATCATCATCATCATTAATCATGGAGGAAGTGGCCTTGAGAGCAATTCTCTTCTTTTTCTTGTCGAGCTCCTCATTTTGGTTTAGCCTATTTAACTCCAATTCATATTCTTAAAGCTTGCCAAAAAGTGTGGTTAGGGTCATGGTTGAGAGATTTCTTAACTTTGCAATAGCCGTCACTTTAGGTTGTCAATGCCTACTCAAACATCTCAAGACTTTGTTCATAAGGTCTTTATTAGGAAAAGTCTTTCCCAATAAAGAAAGATGATTTACAATATGTGTGAATTGTTTTTGCATTTCTTGAATGTTTTTATCTTAGTTCATTCTAAACAGCTCATACTCATGAGTGAGAGTATTTATCCTTGATCTTTTCACTTCGCTAGTACCTTCATGGATTACTTGTAAAGTGTCCCACATTTTTTGGGCAGTTTTACAATTTGAGACTCTAAATAACTCTTCATACCCTAAAGTTGTGATAATGATATTTTTGGCTCTCAAATTGTATTAGACCTTTTTCTTATCATCATCGGTCCATTCACTTCTTAGTATATGGACTCTTACACCATTAATAACATGTGTGGGCACAAAAGGGTCACTTTCTACTGCATCCTACACATCTAGATCAATAGCTTCAATAAAAATTTTCATTTATTCTTTCCAATAAGCATAATCATCCCCATTGAAAAAGGGAGGTTTATAGAGAGAAGAACCTTCCCAAATACCATTTGAAGAAGCAATCACTTTCTCTTAAAGTTGCTAAGCTCTTTATACAAAAGTCTAGCTCTGATATCACTTATTACCAAGTGGCTTCAAACTCAAGAGATGGGTGAATTGAGTTTATAAAATATTTTCGCAAATCTTTCACAAAACACTTGTAAACCAATTTTCGTTGAAGCTATTGATTGATTAAATTAAATAGATAGATGAGATTGAACATTTCACTCACAAATAAATAAGTAAAGATAGGAATTATTCAAGTAAGCATATAAATTTAAAGCACAAAGTAAAGAGATAGAGTTAAGAAAAGCAAACACAATGATTTATCCTGGTTTAGCCACCCCTTGTGACCTATGTCTAGTCTCCAAGTAAACCACCTGAGATTTTTCACTATCACTTTTAGCTTGAAAAGGTGCTTGAAACCTTTACAACACAGAGCACTCAACACACTTTTAGGATGCCTCGTCCTTTGGGCTTGAGCCTCAAAACAAGGATACCTCACCATTTACAACCTTTGAGAGATATCTCACCCTCTTTATAATCAAGGGATACATTACTCTTTTCTCTATAGGGATACTTCACCCTCTTTACTGGAAATCAAAGTGTATAAGAAAGATAAACTCTAAAAAGAGTTGATATTACAAATTGAAGCTCAATGGGTAGAAAGATATTCACACTTTTAGCTCATAAATAGCGAATTAAAGATTAAGGGTGGATGAACTCGTATTAATGTTCAACAAGAGTTTTCAGATTGATTTCTAACTCTTCTTTAATGCCTAACAACTTGTATTTATAGTCCAAAGCATTAAAGATCCATGGGGGTGATTGGAGCATTAAATGCCATCAACCAGCCGTTTATTTCAGTTTCTGGAAAATGTGTTTATTTGAATAACACATTTATTATTCGAATAAAGCTCTAATAGCACAGAGGAAATTTAGTTCTAGAATGTGTTATTCGAATAAACCCTTATAAACAGGTTTCTGAAAAACATTGTTATTTGAATAACAAATTTGTTATTTGAATAAACCGTTTAGAACATAAGGCGCTAACGCTTATTTTAAACATTTATTCGAATAAAGCTTGATCGGATGGAATTCTTAGCTTCTCTGACTTTGTTTATTCGAATAAGGGATCCTTTATTCGAATAAACCCTTTTGAAAAACATTTCAAACAGCTTTTAAAAACTTGCCAATTGATTCCAAATGTTCTAACAAGCTTTAAGGCACTTAGTAGTTATTTCTTGAGAAACCAAAAACTATTTTGAAGCCTTTAAAATATGTGTGCTATTTGGGTTCTTGAAAAACAAGTTTAGAACTTTAGTGTGAACTTCTTTATACCTTTACACAATGATCTAAGTCCTAAAGTTATTCTTGAAGGTCTTAGACTTGATCTTGCAACATCTTCATGTTTGTTATCATCAAAACAAATCTTCAATGACTAATAGCCAATTACAACCCCCTACATACCCCATAGGTGAGCTAAACTGCAATTTCCCTCCATAATGTGACAAAATTGTTATCAAAGTCATCTATAAAGTGTAAAAAGCATGTTATTATTACAAGCATATTTTGCTACTCATTCATAAAGCTTACAAGCATGTTATGCTACTCATTCATAAAGCATACAAACATGTTATACAAAGTGCAGATCACGTGTATATTTCTAGGGTTTTTTTTAAGTTCCCACATAAAAAAATTAGACATTTAGGACCAAACACAATAACATTTGCAAGTTCATATACAAATGAGACAAAATGCATCCCCTGCAACCAATTTGGGATAACAATTAGGACCACACATAGTAACAAAGAACATTATAACGACAACATTTTGGAACCACAAACACAAATGGGACCACATGCATCTCCTGTCAACCATTCAAACCCTAAACCACTAATAAATAGGTAATAACCATAACCTAAAAAACAATTTTAACAAAATGAGCTTCAAGTCTAACTAATACTTGCCTCAGTTGGACTCAGTACAAAGCCCTTACTCCACGATTTGGTCGTATGAGCAAAGGCTTTCCTTCATGCTTCGATGGCACGAACAAAGGTGCTCCTTCAAGGTTCAATGGCACATACTATTTCTCCCTCAATGTCATCAAATCAATTTGCAAAATTAAGGAAATGATGGAAATGAGAAATCAGCATGGGTTTGAGGGTAAAATTAGGGTGGAAGGAAATAGGAAACTAGGAGGCGAAATTAGGGTAGAGGGGATTGGGAAATTCAGAAAGAAGAACACTTTCTCCCCTATGTGCAACTTTTATCCCCAAATTACCCCAATAAGATATTGCACAACGTTTGGCAAACTACACTTGAGACATGCACATGCATTGCATGTGTGCATTTCCATCCAAAAACTAACTTTCGTTATCATTTTGTAGTTCTTTGCACAAAATGCAAAGTAACAAGTCCTTTTTGTATATTTTTAAAGTAACATTACCAAAGTGCACATCACGTATAGTACAAGAGGGTTTTTTAAAGTTAAAAAAGCAGAGGTGAAACCCTTTAGAATTAGATAAACAGTAGAAGAAAATATTTTTCACATAACCAAGGTTTAGTCCATGAGTTCATGTCAAACTTCAAGTTAAAAAAAAATCAAATGAAGTGATATGATCATAAACAACCAGCTTCAATCTCTAAAATCATACTCAAACTCAGGTTCCTAGAACGGGTAAGAGGCAACCACTGAAATCAATAACAAAAGAGTCATAAACATGATTATTAACTTCCCATCATCATCCAATGCTTCAATTTTCAAAAGCAAGCATCGTAGGCAGTAGTTAGGCAAAGAATTAAACCATAAAGACATAGTTTTTAGGCTGGAAAGCATGATTTTTATAGAGGTCACACCTCCCATACGAGATTTAATGCATCAAAATAAAAAAATATAGCCAAAATTCAATCTCGTTTTTCAGTTTCTCAACTAGTACTTCTAGTTTATAAAAAAAATGTATGTATCCAAAATCAATTCCTTGACCATAAAAAGGAAGAGGAAAAGAATATCACAGGCAAAACATAAAGATAACTAGATCTGAGATTATAAAAGGAAGAAAAAGAAAGAAAAAAAGGGATGGTTTTTCAATCCCTAACTTAGGTCAAATGAAAGAAAGAAAGAGTTGATCAAAATTCTGCTGAGGGTTTGGATGAAACTCCCTGTTGCTCTCTCTCAAATTTCTAATGAAGTTTTTGTTTTCTCGTCAGGTGAATGTTTTTCTATTGGAAAGTTAAGAAATGAGGGGGGGTATTTATAATGCTTAAAATGACTCCTTGCATTAGGTAGAGTATCATATGGGGTCAATCATTCTAAAAATAATCCCATTTTGTCATCATTTTTTATCTTTCAAGAATCTCTTGTTAATGACATTCTTATCACTTTTCTAGATTTTTTTGGAGAGACTTCTGGAGCACTCAACGTGCTTTTCTTCATTCATTTTCATTTTTTTTTAATCCTTATCCTTGTAATGATTACCTTTGTTAGATTTTTATCTTTGCATTGATTCCTGAAGCTCTCAATGATTACCTTCGATACAATGCTTCATACAGTGCCATACCAAAACTAAGATGATGACTATTATTGTAGGCAAATTCTATCAATGGCATGTAGGTATCCCAACTTCCTTTGAGATCCAAAACATAAGCCCTCAGAATATCCTCTATGGTTTGAATTGTTCTTTCAATTTGACCATCAGTTTGGGGATGGTAAGTAGTACTAAAAGATAGCTTTGTTCCAAAAGCTTCCTGTAATGATTCCCAAAACCTAGAGGTAAATCTTGGGTCTCTATCAGAAATTATGGTAGTTGGTACACCATGTAGTCGTATAATTTCTTTAATATACAATTGGGCCAACTTATTCAGTAGGCAATTAATCTTAATGGGTAGAAAATAAGCAGACTTAGTCAATTTATCTACAATTATCCATATAACATCATGTCCTAAGGTTCTTGGTAAACCCACAATAAAATCCATGGAAATACTATCTCATTTCCATTCTAGAATTTTTAAAGGTTGCAACAAACCTAAGGGTTTTTTATGTTCTATTTTAACTTTCTGACAAGTTAGATACTATGACACATACTTAACTATTTCAGATTTCATTATAGGCCACCAAAATTGATTTTTAAGATCCTGATACATTTTATTAATTCTTGGATGAATTGTATACTTACTCTTGTGAGCTTCATCCATAATTTCTTTCTTTAAATTTAAATTATTAGGTATGCATAGCCTATCTCTTTACATGACCATTTCCTCATCCATTAATTTAAAATCTAGATGTTTTCCCTTAGGTATCTCTTCTTTAAGAGCTTGCAAAAAATGATCTTCTTTTTGTGCCTTTTTGATTTTTTATTTCAGATCACAGATAACCTATAAAGTATTTAAACAAATTCTATTTGGTTCAAAGGTCACTGAAAGATTTAAGTCCCTAAGATTTTCTATTAAATCAATTTCTTGAACCATCATGTATGATAAATGCAGAGATTTTTTACTTAAAGTATCAGCTACAACATTTGCTTTTCATGGGTGATATGTAATTTCCACATCATAATCCTTAAGAAATTCAATCTACCTTCTTTGCCTCATGTTCAATTCTTTTTTATCAAAAAGATATTTTAAACTCTTATGATCAGTATACACTTCAAATTTTATCTCATACAAATAGTGCCTCCAAATTTTTAAAACAAAAACTACTACTACTAATTCCAGATCATGTGTTAGGTAGTTTTCTTCATGAGGTCTAAGTTGTTTAGAGGCATAGGCTACTACATTCCCCTATTGCATTAACACACAACCTAATCCCTCTTCAGAGGCATCACTATAAACTACAAAATGTCTTATAGGATCAGGATTACTAAAATAGGGGCAGTAGTGAGTCTTTTCTTTAATTCCTGAAAACTTTCCTCATAGACTTTTGTCCACACAAAAGGAGTCCCTTTTCTAGACACCCTAGTTAATGGCATAGCTATATGAGAAAATTCTTTTATAAATCTACAATAGTACCCTGCTAAGCCTAAGAAAATTTTATTTCAGTTATTATTTTTGGCTGCTTCCAATGCATAACTGCTTCCACTTTACTAGGATCTACCGTGAATTCTTGGTTCACCACATGTCCTAGAAATTTCATTTCTTTTATCCAAAATTCACATTTTTTCAATTTTGCATATAACTATTTTTCTTTCAAGGTTTCTAGCACTATTCTCAAATGGATTGTATGTTCTTCTTCTGTTTTTGAATAAATCAGAATATCATCAATGAAAATTACCACAAATTTATCCAAGTATGGCCTAAACACCTTATTCATAAACATAGCAGATGCATTAGTTAAATCAAACGACATCACTAGATATTCATACTGCCCATATCTCGTTTGAAAATTTGTTTTAGGAATATCTTCTACCTTGACCCTAATTTGATGGTATCCTAATCTTAAATCTATTTTTAAAAAATGCGGCTCAACGCACTTAATCTAACAAATCATCTATTCTAGGGAGTGGATATTTATTATTAATGGTCATCTTGTTTAGTTATCTATAATTTATGCACAATCTAAGACTATCATACTTCTTTTTCACTAAAAGCACTGGAGTTCCCTAAGGTGATACACTAGGCCTTATAAATTGCTTTTCCAGTAACTCCTATATTTGCTTTTTAAGTTTAATCAATTTCACAGGGAATATTCTATAAGGTGTTATTGAAATGGGACCTACACCTAGCATTAGGTCAATGGAAAATTCAATTTTCCTTTCTGGAGGCATTGGATATATCTGAAGGAAAAACTTCAGGGTAATATTTGACTATAGAAAGAAGAAAGAAGGAAAATGTATCCTTGAAACTTTTTCATCATACCCCTGCTAACTTGAATGGCAAATAAATGGGTACACTGAGATTTTTCTTTGTCAGGATTTGAGGGAAAATAAATAGATTTATCAAGGCAGTTTAGTATCACATGGTTGGAGGACAACCAATTCATTCTCAGGATAATATCAAGCTTTTACAAGGGTATACAACTTAAATTTACAACAAAAGGTTTATTTTCAACAAGAATATGACAATTTAGGCATGCATAAGAGCATTGGACTCAATTTCCAGTAGGAGTAGTTACCAATAAGTTATAAGACAACTCAGACATAGGTAATTCTAGATTTTTCACTCAATCATTAGATATAAAGTAGTGGGTGGCTCCTAAATCATATAATACAATTAAAATAGTATTTTTTATCAGGCACTGACCTTGTATCAGATCTGGAGATTGATTTACTTCGCGACTGCTAAGGGCAAAGACTCTTCTCATAACTTGTGGCTTCGTTGGAAGATTTTCCTTTTTGCCAAATATGCAATCTTTTGATATATGTCTAGGCTTTCCACAAGTATAACATACACGTTGTTCAAACATGCAAAGTTTGTCTCCATGTAACTTCCCATATTTTGGGCAATTTACTTCAGGCTGAATCAATTTTCCCTTATTTATATTTGGCCTACACTTATTAGTCGCGGCTCTTTTTCTATTATCATCTCGCTTACGCTTTAGCTGAAATTGTTTTACTTTCTCAGCATCATATTCCAGAAGATCCCTTTCTACAATTCTACACTTATTAACCAGTGTAGAGTATTGTCTGATTTCTAGCTTACTTATTTCCTTTTTAATTTTTGG
Organism: Ormosia emarginata; assembly: GCA_029884605.1. Classification (NCBI taxonomy): domain Eukaryota; kingdom Viridiplantae; phylum Streptophyta; class Magnoliopsida; order Fabales; family Fabaceae; genus Ormosia; species Ormosia emarginata. Next base: position 23,809,331 of record JAQQTP010000062.1, on the reverse strand, counting down.
TCTCAAACCATATTCAAATTTTGCAGCCTTCCATTCTTCATTGTGATGAAATTAAATATAAGAGGATTAGCTCTTCAACATTTGCTACGTATTGTTTGAATGTCATAGTCCTTTGTCGCAATTGTAGGAACTCTAACTCTTTCTCATTTCTAACACTAGCAAGAAAATACTTATCCAGAAAGGTAATTTGGAAAACTTCTCAGGTAATAGATGCATCTGGGGTTTCTAAGAGTCTTATGGTTCCATGCCACCAGTGATTAACCTCTCCATATAGCATATACGTAGCAAAAGTTATCCTTTGGGTGTCAGTATACCCTAGGATAGTAAAAATCTTTTCTAGCTCCATGAGCCAATTTTCTGCGATAACATGCTCATATTCCCCTTTGATAATTTAGATTTTCTACAGGAGCGCCTGGTTCCGGACATCTATGTTCTTGCATATGTTGAAAAAAAAAATTAGTCGCAATTGTCTGTTTTCGCATTGTTGCTACAATTTTCACGAGCATGCCCATCATTTTGTCTACTCTATCCTCAAGGTTAACATTATTCCTTCTGTGAGACATCTTTCCCAGCAATAACTTTCTTATTTTGTCAGAATGCAGTAATGGTTCCTAAACCACATTGCCTAGGTAACTACTCTGATACCAAAACTGTAACGTCTTACTTTAATTTTATAATTTCAATTATTTCTCTAATTTACAAAATAGTTAGAGATAATTTATCAGACATAAAAATGTTGTTAATAATATTTTACATTCAGAAAGGGTAGAACCCTTCCAAAAGTTAGTAGTTAAAACATACATTACATAAGTTTAAGTAGTACTTCCAAAAAAAGTTAACACCTATAGTCACAAAAAAATAAGCTTATCTAAGCCTAAATATAGTGCTAAAAAAACTTGAAGAACTCATGAAGTGCCACTCTTCACTATCAATACTCATTAAACAATAGTATAATTAGTCAGACTTCTCTCACTATGAAAGAAAAAACGCAATCTCCTAGTTCTAGTCTATGTACTTGCTTAACACGAAGGTCGATTATGAATCTCAAGGTTGACATTGTATGAAATATCACGTCAAAAATAAGTGAGATAAAACTTAGTAGGGGTAAGAAAAATAATGAGATTTTTAACTAATGATATTTTAGTCGTCACATGTATGGAAAAATGTTTAATTGCTTTCCTTTTTTTCTCAATTTTTCAACAAGCTATAATCTAAAATTCATAAGTTTTTTAAAACAATTTGTGTTAAAAAAGCTAAGTAAAAATTAACACCAATATTAAGTATTCATAAAATTAAGAGGAAATATGCATTTTCTTGGAAACTCGTGAAGGAAAAGAAATCTTTTCTCATCCCTTTTTTAATTCTTGTACCATCACTTTAGGATCTTGACCTCAAATTACTCATTCTCTCATGTGCACATCACATTATATGAGTTCATATCTACTCAAAACGTCCCCTAAGAATTTCTCCTCATGGTTATAAGCTTGCACATTTGATCTTGGTACCTTAGGGATATTCTTTCTCATATTTCCTTCATTTTACAAAAAATCATTCTCTTGTCTAATTTATATAAAAACCGAATGTGGTAAGGAATAAAAGGTTATACATGTTGCCATACAAAAACATAATTTGTAAAAAAGATCAATTAACATATCAAGCAACTAAATCTCTTTGATTGCATTTGCTAACAATTAGCCAGAAGATATGGTGAAGATATTAATTAAATCAACTAAAACATACTATTATCATATCTGTAAAATTGAAAAGCATATCTTTTCTTCAAATCTGTTTTGGCCGAGACTCTTCAAGGAAAAACATCATCCATTGACACAAAAATTAGTAGCAAACTTCATTTTCAAGCAAATTCAACTCTTATCTTCCAAACAGAATTTTGAGTAAGACTATTGAATTTATAGTAGTGTAAGAGCAGAAAAATAAGTTCTTGAATCAAGTAGTCAAGACAAGTTAAATAAGATAATCACTGCAAAATTAGGAATGAAGGTTCCATCATCATAAAACCCAAAAACAGAGAAGGACTAGTACAACAACCAAAAAAAATCAAAAAATCAAAGTCCCAAAGTCCAAAGTTTTAGAACACAATTACTTTGGATTTCAACCCCTTTCAAAGCCCCTATATGGGTTCACAAAACCAAAATTGAATTAGTTCATAGCAAAATTAGAAATGAAGGTTTCATCATCATAAAATCCAAAGTCCTTCTCAAAATCTTATCCAAATTCCTTTCTTCATTTAAAATTTTGATTTGATAATGGATTCAGCCTAGCACTCCATAGAACTAGTTAACAACAAAAATAGGTGGAGCAAGTTTACTTAATTCAAATTAGCTTTAATTATCAAATTTTGATATAAAGAAGACAACCCTCATGCACTTAAATTAGTGAAAGGCAAGAATCACATAGATAACTAAACTTTACACGTCTAAGTTTATGCTAATTCAGATTTGATAAAGCAGAGGTGCAACCCTTTAGAATTAGATAAATAGTAGAAGAAAAGATTTTTCATATAACCAAGGTTTAGTCCATGAGTTCATGCCAAACTTCAAGTTAAAAAAAAATCAAATAAGGAGATATGATCATAAACAACCAGCTTCAATCTCTAAAATCATACTCAAACTCAAGTTCCTGGTGGAGGTAAGAGGCAACCATCGAAATCAATAACAAATGAGTCATAAACATGATTATAAATCTCTCATCATCATCCAAAGCTTCAGTTTTCAAAAGCAAGCATCATAGGCAATAGTTAGGCAAAGAATTAAAACATAAAAGCATAGTTTTTAGGCTGGAAAGCATGATTTTATGGAGGTCACACCTCCCATGCTAGATTTAATGCATCAAAATAAAAAAAAATTCAATCCAAAATTCAATCTCGTTTTCAGTTTCTCAACTAGTATTTCTGGTTTATAAAAAAAATAATTTATGTATCTAAAATCAATTCCTTGACCAAAAAAAGGAAGAGGAAAAGAAATATCATGGGCAAAACACAAAGATGACTGGATTTGAGATTATAACATGAAGATAAAGATAGATAAAAGAGATGGTTTTTCGATCCCCTACCTTGGTTGAAGATCAAACGAGAGAAAGAAAGAGTTGATGAAAATGTTGCAGAGGGTTTGGATGAAACTCTCTGTTGCTCTCTCTCAAATTTCTAATGAAGTTTTTGTTTTCTTGTTGGGTGAACGTTTTTCTGCTGGAGAGTTAAGAAATGAGGGGGGGTATTTATAATGCTTAAATTGACTCCTTACATTAGGTAGAGTATCATATGGGGTCAATCATTCTAAAAAAAATCTCATTTTGTCATCATTTGATATCTTTCAAGAATCTCTTATTAATGGCATTCTTATCATTTTACTAGATTTTTTTGGAGAGACTTCTGAAGCACTCAACGTGCTTTTCTTCATTCATTTTCAATTTTTTTTAATCCTTATCCTTGTAATGATTACCTTTGTTAGATTTTTATCTTTGCATTGATTCCTGAAGCTCTCAATGTCATTTCATTCATTTTTTTAAGTTGATATTTAAGGTAAAATAACATATTACTCGATAATTAGTCTATATAAGATATTTATTTTCTTGTTTAATACCTTATTTTTAAATATTTTATGTAGATATTTTTTATGTACTTATTATTATTATTATTATTATTATTATTATTATTATTATTATTATTAGGGATATTACAATTACTCTCGCTGCACTTGGTTTTTTTTATGCAAGATCGTTTTGAGTTGTTTTTAATATTTCAAAACTTTTATCATGAAATTAAAACTCAATTTGGTGTTCCTATACGTAGTTTGCTTAGTGATAATGTTCGTGAGTATTTGTCTTAATCATTTCAATCCTTTATGGCTTCTCATGGCATTTTTCACCAAACCTCTTGTGTCTATACCCCTCAACAAAATGGGGTCGCGGAACGCAAAAACAAACATCTCGTAGAAACAACTCGGACCCTTTTATTTCATGGTAATGTTCCTTTCCGCTTTTGGGGCGATACAGTTCTTACTGCGTGTTATCTAATTAACTGCATGCCCTCCTCTGTGATTGATCACTAAGTCATTTACTTTATTTTATATCCCCATCAACATTTGCATTCCCTACTACCTCGTATATTTGGGTCTACCTATTTTGATCATAATCTCACACTTGGTCTTGATAAATTTTTCCCTGATCTCTTAAGTTACCTCATCTTGGCCGATGTTACCTTCTTTGAGTTTATTGCCTTCTTCTAGTTTCCTTCCTCGAATCTTGAGTCTATCTCTGAGGTTTTACATGTTCCTCTTCCTCTTATCATTGTTGAGTCAGATACTCCTCTGACCCGTCATGTCAAGAAACCCACCGCTATTATTCGCCCATTCCAAGTCTATCATCATCAATCACAGTCATCTCCACCGGCCCTACCTCCACCAGAAGTTGTAGAGGTCATTGTGGACTCTCCTCCGGCACCAATTCCTTTACAAGCTTTGGCATTGCCTCATGAGCCTAACCTTCCCAATGCTCTCTAAAAAGGTATACGATCTACTCGTAACCCTTCTACTCACTATGTTACTTTGAGTTATCACCGTCTATCTTCTTCGCATTATGTTTGTCTTTCTTCCTTGTCTTTTGTGTCTATTCTTAACTCTCCAAGTAATGTTTTATCTTATCCTAGGTGGCGACAAGCTATGATCGATGAGATGTGTGTCCTTCAGAGCAGTGGTATTTGGGAACTTATTCTTTTTCCTCCCGGGAAGTCTGTTATAGGTTGTCGGTGGATTTATACAATCAAGGTTGGCCCTGATGGCAAGATTGATTGCCTCAAGGTTGTCTCGTGGCAAAAAGGTCTACTCAGATTTTTGGCTTGGGTTATGCGGACATTTTCTCCCCCATGGCGAAGATAGTTTCGGTTCGACTTTTTCTATCTATGGTTGTTATTCGTCATTGGCCATTCATCAGCTAGACATCAAAAATGTTTTTCTCCATAGTGATCTAGAAGAAGAGGTTTACATGGAGTAAGCACTAGGATTTGTTGCTCAAGGAGAGTCTTCTGGACTAATTTGTCGTCTTTACAAATCTCTATATGGCCTTAATAGTCTCTTGGGGCTTGGTTTGACCGATTTAATACTGTAATTCAGCACTTTGGTATGACACAGAGTGATGCTGACTACTCTATCTTCTATCACCATTCAGCTCAAGGGTATATTTATTTGATTGTGTATGTCGACGACATTGTTATCGCTAACAGTGATCACCATGGCATAATTCAGGTAAAATAATATCTTGGGCATCACTTTCAGACCAAGGACCTTGGCAAACTTCGATACTTCTTGAAAATAGAGGTAGCACAATCCAATGATGGTATAGTAATTTCATAGAGGGAATATGCCATGGACATTCTTAAGGAAACAGGTCTGTTGAATGCAAAGCCTGTTGACACTCATATGGATTTGAATGCTAAACTTCTACCAAATTAGGGGGTGCCACTCTCGAATCCAGGAAGATACAAAAGAGTAGTTGAAACACTGAACTACCTCATTGTTACTCGTGTTAACATCTCCTTTGCAGTTAGTGTGGTAAGTCAGTTTCTAAATTCACCTTGTGATACACAATGAGATGATGTGATTCGCATCCTAAAGAATATTAAAGGAGCTCTTGCAAGAGGCCTGCCTTGTCTATGAAGAAAAAGGTCACACTCAAATTGTTAGATGCTCATATGCTGATTGGACAAGTTCTCGTCTTAATAGAAGATTTACTTCTAGGTATTGTGTATTCATTAGGGGTAATCTAATATCTTAGAAGAGTAAAAAACAAAATGTGGTTACAAGATCAAGTGTCGAAGAAAAATATCAAGTCATGACCTCAACTACTTGTAAACTCATTTGATTAAAATAACTATTTAAAGAGCTTCGATTTAAGATATTATGCAAATGACAATCATTTGTGATAATCAAGTTACATTACATATTACCTCTAATCTAGTGTTTCATGAGAGGACCAAACATATTGATATAGACTGTCATTTTATTAGAGAAAAGATATTATCTAAAGACATAACCACTAGCTTCGTCAATTCAAAAGATCAATTAACAGATGTTTTCACTAAGTCTTTGAGAAATCCTCAAATAAACTATATTTGTATCAAACTTAGTGCATATAACCTATATGCTCTAATTTGAGATGAAATGTTGAAAATTATGTTAGATTCATTATATAAACTAATCAAATCATGTAATTATAATAATTAAAATTTTTGTATTTATTGTAATAAACTCATTTAATTCAGTCTCCATCTTATAATTTAGATACACAGTTTCACAATCTCTATGCTCCTCTTTACTGTGTCTCAACAAGGGCCATTGCATATCCCTCCCCATCAGTGAGAAAGGTTACAAAGAGAAGACGCAGAAGAAGCCATTTTTCAGAGCCTCTTCCTAGACTTCTCATAACACATACTATTTGTAATTATCAATATGGCAGATGAAGGCAATTAAAATTCCAGTTAAAGCCCTGTCACTCGTCACTAAAAGGTACTGAAAACAAATGCTCAGAACTATCTCCCGTGACTACTGTCTATGAATGAGATATCCTGCTCATGCAAAGTGCAAACAAACGTCTTAGTATAGTGATGTTCTGCAACTATAATTGGGTCATCTACAATAACCAATTTGTCCATTTCATCATAATCATTTTCTGAGCAAATGCATGGAATATAGGTTTCATCATACAAGGTCATAAGCAGCATTGGCTATTCCTTGGACTCTGGATAACCAGATGCCTAACTTATCTGCTTCTAAACCAATTAACATGCTGCATGCTATCCATCTATCATTACCGACCACTAATATCATCCCTATACAAGCTTTGAACTTATATACAAGTACCCAAAAAAAGATTTAGTACAGCTGCGCTACTTGCTTTAAAAAATGTGGTGATAAGATGTGAAAATGCTTTGCCCAAGAGAAGGAATGAACAAACAAATGACGTCAACAAATGAGAAGATAATAACGGTAGTGTTCAAGATTAAGCAGATAGGGAACTCCATTTTCTGATCTTCCTCACCACACAGGAGCGCCATGTACTAGCCAACGAGAGTCAGATAAAACCAGCACAATATAAAAGACATCAAGTCGACATATTTGATACCCTGACACAGTCATATAGCAACCAATTCTACAGTTCCTCATAAATTGATGAGGTTGAAACCTTCTGAAAGTTATATTTGAGATTCTGCAAATGAATATAAACACAAATTAGCATGCATGAATATTAATTGTAATAGCACAACTAACTGGGACAATAAATTGAAGTAATTAAAACAGGGAAAAAAATGTAAAATCCAGGTCCAACTCAAAGTAATAACGATGCTGAAAATGAAAGATAAATATGGTTCAAGTAACGCTGGGAGTTTCGAAGTTTAAAAATTTCCATAGATAACATAGTAAGAATATAGAGTAGTTACCATATGCACCTAAAACCAACTGCTCGGATGGGGCCAAATGGTGTGGTAAAAACAAATATAAAAACTTCAAAGTAAAATGAACGAGAGTTTAGAATAGTGGTGTCTGTCTTAAATCTATGATACAATATCTCAAACCAGCAATATTGACATTATGATTTATCTCAGAAGAACTGTTATTTCCGCAGATGGCCTTGATCACTCATTTAAGCCTCTCCTTTATGAAAAAAGCCTGTTCCATACAAATTAGGGAAGAGTACATCAACAACAACAAACAACAACCAAGCTTTTTCCCAATACGTAAGATCGGCTACATGGATCAAACGATGTCATTGTACCCTATCATAAATCAAGTCTTTAGAAATGTCATTCAAATCTAAATCTTTTTTAATTGTTTCACTTATAGTCTTTCTTGATGAAGAGAAAGTGGATAAGCAGCAACTTCTTCACATAATTAAGGTTAAGACTTAGAGTAGAAAAACTTGAAGTAGGAACGAGAATTAGTGTTCTATGGTCATGTTTGGTCAGATGGAATGATTTTGAGTGAGTGGGAATGGGAATGGAATGGCATGTTCACTCCTATGTTTTGTTTGGTATGGATAGGAATTAAATGATGACTATTCTATTTTTATGTTTATTGTTTGGTATGCTATAACTAATAAAAAAAGAATACAATAGAATATAATTTATGATTTTTAGGTTAAATAGGTTCAACTTGGCCCCATTTGAGCCAACCAAATTTGAGTCGGACTAGGCTCGGGTTGACCCATACCAAATTTTGAGCCTAATTGTAATGACACTGGTTTTAAGGGAGGGATAAGGTTGAAAATAATTTTTTTTGTAGAGAATATTTTGGTCATTTGCCCTATATGTAAAAAAAAAAATGTTTTAAAAGAAGGAAAAACGAGAAACAGAGAAATTTCTCGTCTCTTCTCCTTCCTCCATGTTTCACCATTTGGAGCCATAGTTTTTTTTTTCTTTTATTCTTCTATTTTGGCACCAAATCTTTGCATCCACTGGCATTTAAAGGTTGAGGTAAGTTTTTATTGTGTGACTATTGTTCTCTTTGGGTAATATTCACATAATCTCTCAAGCTTTGTTAGCTCAAAAATTGTGGGTGTTTGTATATTGGGGCTTTGAGTAAAAAAATATAAGGGTTTAGGAGATTGGGTTCTAGAAAAAGGGAATGACGAAACCACACCTTGATTTTTCACACGAGTTTCTTGAAAACCCTAATCCCTATAATTAGGGATTTTACCTAATCTCTAAATGAAATTTCTAAAGCCTTATCAATTGCAAATTGTAATTATAGTGTAGTTATTTTATTTATTCATGGTACTTGTGTTTTAAATTCTTAATATCTAGTGGGTAACTCAAAATTTTAAGGAAAAATGCTCTCCTTTGAGGTTGCTTCTTAATGTAAGTCATTGTTTCATTTATCATGGCTTGTCAAAATATTTGTTTATGGCCAGGTTTAGTAGTCACTACACAGCTTGCTCCTCTAAGTGTCATGGGGACCAATTGAGTTGGTTCTTCATATTTGTGAGTGAATAATTTACACTGTGACATATTTTGAAATTTAAACCTCTTGGTACGTATTTATATCTCTTCTAATAGCATTTCAAACCAAGTTTCCTTTATTATTTTAAGAGTTAGACATTTGGAGTTCTTATAATAGCTTTGGTTATAGCCTCAAGCTTTATATTTTGGGAAAACAAAAATCTTTAAGTTAACTTATGAATTTATTTTATGATGATTATACTGTTGGAGCTATATTTTATTGACCTTGTGACCTAGTGTTATTCTTGAAAGTTAACCTATAATGGTTTTGAATTTTTTTGTTATGAGAATTGAGCTATAAGGGTTGAGTGTTAAAACTTCGTTCACCATTAGCGAAGAGATATAACGACATATGTTCTGTCTGTCTTAGCAAAGAGATATAACGGTGTGTGTTCCGCCTGCCGTGGCGAAGAGAGATAACGACATGTGTTTCGTCTGCTGTGGCAAAGAGATGTAACGGCTAAATGTGCATATAATAGATGTAGAGATTTTGTTTAGGATATGAGATAAGATTTGCTAAGTAGAGTTGAATTCCTTTACGATTATAAATTTATTTCTAAAAAGAAAAGCACGTGACAAGTGATTTTATTTATAAGCTTCATTTATTTGATTATTGTGTTTTGAGTTGTTTTGCAAAGCTTAAATATTCAGGCTATTACTTGTTTCCCTTTCCTGTTCTCTATGTTTATTATGCCCTCACTTGTTTCCCTTTCCTGTTCACTATGTTTATTATGCCCTCACTGAGTCTATGTGACTCACCCCATTATTTTTCCCTTCAAATTCGCAGGCTGTTGAGTAGGGGATTCCTAGGAATTACTATTCTGCCCAAGAGTGCTTGTCTTTTGGTAGACCTTCATTGTCATTACTGACTAGTGTTACACATCGACTCCAGTATTTTGCGGCTATATGAGATAGAGTTTACTTCTTTCTTTTGTTGTATATATATATGACCATAAAGTCTTGATATGTCCTTTCTGTATAGCTGGCTCAGTTTATACTTATGATTGATGTTAGATGCTTATGTTTGTATTGGATATGGATATGTATTGTCGACTAGGTCTAAATAAAATGTGTTGTTTGTTCAGTTTTTTTTAGAGGAAATTTTGGTAGCCCTAATCTAACTTTCAAATTTTTTTCTTTAATTGATGTTGTATTGCCAGGCTAGCTGAGTACTGAGTATCACTAAATTGTGCGTCGGTCATGGCCTAAAATGGGTCGTGACACTAATAAAACACAATTTTGCCCAAAAACAAAAATAAAAATTGGGGTTGAACATGTGGACTGTATGAGCTGGGCCATTTTTTACACTTATATTTAAGATTTGTATGACATTTCTGAAGACTTGATTTATGATATGGCACAATGGCGTCATTTGATTCATGTAGCCGACCCCACTTAGTGGAAAAAGACTTTGTTGTTGTTGTTGTTGTTGTTGTATATTTTAGTGAAATGAAATGAGGATTCCTTCACTTTTGTGATGGAATGCCTATTGCCACAGAAGTAGGAACGTTCATCCCCTTAGGCATGCTCATTCCCATTCCATTACTTTAAACCAAACATGATCTAACGGTTAGAATTCAAATTCCTAAGGGCTATTTATACTATGTTAAGTATATATTACTAAATCCACCCCATACTTCATGCATAATATAAATGTAAAAAAGCACACAACCTGCTTCAACTTTAGGACGCTGGCAAATACACCCCTGGCAAATACACCCCTCAACTTTTAATTTTGAGTCTTTGACAATTACCCTTCTTTAACTTTTAAGAAAAAGAATCACAGTCACTAATTTGTACTCAAGGAAATGGCTAATTTTTACAAAATTTGGTTTTATGAGAGTTGAAAAAAGCGCACACAGAGAGAATGGCAGCTTGGCCAATTCTGGCCCAGCTGCATTCATTTAGACTAATAAGTGTATTACATACTAAAAAGGAAAAGGACTAAACTAACTAATAACCTAAAACCTAGTTATAACACTAAGTATGGTTATTTTTAATAAGAAAGCAATGGAAGAATTAGTGTTGGAAAAATTTTCAAGCTCCGAGTGGTTCAAATATGAATTGACGAAAAAAACTAGATAGAAGTGGCTACTAAAGCATTTCTCAAAAATCCAAGAGGGTTAATTGCCAAGATTGAGGCATCCATTTGCCAAAAGCCAAAAGTAGGCATCTTCCCCTAACATAAACTAGAGATATTTTCAATTAACTAGTTCTTAATGCAAAACATAAAGAAAAAAAATCAGACCATGACATAAACTAACAATAAATTTCTATGCTGATCAAACAGATCCACAACAATATCTAAAGCACTGATCTAGATTGATAGTACAAACCTAAAGGAGACTGCAAAAGCCCAGATAAAGAAAATCTATGTAGTGAAACCAATGGGAAGTAGGGCAGGACGAAATCCATAGCATACAAAGCACATTTCAAGAACATAAATTACTTGAACCTAATGGCCATCCTTCAGCTGTTGTAGTATAACACGACATATGCACTTTTAATACAAGGCAAAGATTCACAGTATGGTGAAAAAGAGTTCATAATCAGAGCGATTACAAAGATGACTTGCTATCATCAGTAGAGTTAAATATTAAAATCCAATATAAGACCAGAATGTAGAACTTATTCCACTAGTATACACATTTAAGTAGGGATGGACATAATATAGCTACTATAAACAACTTAATTCCATATTTCCATTTAATGCAGGAATCTCAGGTGAAACTGAACATAGTCAACATAAGTGTTATAAAAACCAAGCTACCTTGGAGAAAACTAGGAAAATGCAACTAGATTAGAAAGCATGATTCTGGAGCCAAGATATCTTATCTAGAACCTATATAAATCTAAAAACAATCTCTGAAGAATTGTAGCAAAAATAATTCATAAATTTGCAAAAAATTGTACTGGAACAATTAAAAATCATACAACTTAATACTTAATAGGAAACGCACTTAATGGATACAAATAATAATTAGATAAAGAATGCTAGAGCAGATAAGTTTCAATTCTAGTAGAGGAGGAAAATATATGTGAAAATTCAATCAGATTAGCGATTACTAGCCTCTTTCGTCATTACTAAGTACTAACTTGAGTGAAAAGAACTATATATATTTAATATTGACATTTAATTAGAGCAAGATTGGTACCATTTGTAACTGCGTCTCAATTTGTACCATGCAAACATGGAGGCAAATTGACTATGATGTTGCGTATTATCAAAATGAGATTCAAGAGAGGGAACCTATAATGACACCTTCCATTAGTCTGCGCCATAATCTGTGGAATCACGATCATATTAGACAAACGAATCTATTTATCAATAATCTCAATGACCTTAATCTTCTGAACATCTTAAATTGATAACCTAAAGTTACGTATACTTGTTCAATTTCATTTATTTCAAGGCAGTCAATCCCGGATAGCGGCATGGAGCAACCATCCCCAAAAACACTATAGCAGTATAGCGGATAGCGGGATGGCCGCTATACCAAACATTAGGGATACAATATAAATAATAAATAATTTATACTACACATAATAAATGCTCAAAAATAAAAATAAAAAAATACTCAAAATTAAAGACATATTCATCATTAATAATCAAAAGTCATAGTCTAGACACAATCACCATCAATCTAAGGCATAATTAACAAGTTAATAACAACAAAAAGTCAAGGAGTATAAGGAAAACAAAATACGGCACCAACTCCTAAATAAGTTTAAGCCTCTAAGGCTTAAAGTAAATAAACAATCAAATTTGAAGAACTCACAACTCACAACAAAAAGCAACCAAAAAAAAAATTAACAGGGGATTATGGGAATGCTTCGAAGTCACAAGTTAGGACTCAGAACACAGAAACCAAACAAAAAAAAAAGTGGGGAATAGGGAATGGTTCGAACTGAGCACCACAAACCTGCGAGGAAGGAGTTCCTGGCCTGCGAAATGCACACCACAGACATGTGAAGGATGGCATCGCCAAAATATCACTAGGTCGCCGGAAAACGGCCGTGCTTGGCCAGAAAAATGGTGGGCTGTCAAGAATCAGAATGGGAGGGTGGGGAGCACAAAACAGAGGTAGGGGGTGCAAGTTTGGTCAAAGTGGGGTTTGTAACCCTAAATCACCTTCTGACTCAAAAAAGGGTTATGAAATCTTTATAATCTCCTCAAAAAGGGTGGGAAACAACTAAAATAGCCAAACTGGGGGTTTTAACCAATGCATGAGATAGCGGCCGCGATACGCAGCTCCAGAAAAATGTGACACGACACAAAGCTTGTTGCAGGGGGGTCATGCGACATGACGCGATGGTGCCATAGCAGCGCGAAATGTCGCTATTGACTACCCTGATTTATTTTAGTTCTGTTCTTGTTCCACCCTTAACTTGGTCTTCTCTGTTGACTGGCCAAATTATTGGAGGAAAGATTTTGGTCATTAACACCTTAAATGGCACAACTTGTAGCAAAAAGATACAATTCATAAATTGTCAACTATATGTTTCCACAAAATATGTTTATAAACAGGTATAATTGATCAATGTCGTTGATCCATAAAAATCATATCATATTCACAAAAAGTAATAATATTAAAAAAAGGAGGGGAGGTATTTTACAAATATATGAATGCCAACTTACTATATTGTGTTCCTCATTTATTTTTGAGTTTTGGGTTCAGAAATGTTAGGCCAGTCACTTTTCATTCCATCACTGAGTATTTCTGTATGTAAACCATAGTAGGTAATCCCGGATAGCAATGCAGAGTGGCCGACCACAAAAACACTAGAGCAGATTGCAAAGCAGCCGCCACACCGCAGATAGCGGATACAATGCAAATAATTTCTAATACACACATATAGACGCTCAAAACTTAAGACATATTCATCATTAATACTAAAAAGTCATAACTTAAAGACGCAATCATCATTAATCTAAGGCATAACTGATAACAATAAGTCAATAACAACAAGAAGTTGAAGACAACAGAATAGTGGGAGATAAAGGCTGAACTTGCCGAAACAGAGCAACTAGGGCTGGGAACTTGCAATGGGTTTGTGAGACAAAAAGGGCTGGGAACTTGCAGAACAGAGCAAGGGTTGGCCAGAAAAGGGCTGGGTTGCCGGGACTTGGCTTGAGAAGGGCTGGGTTTGAATGGAAAACTCGTAAACTGCCAGATTATGGCTGGAATACGTGTGGATGTGCGAACCCGGTCCTGCAGCTGCTGGGATTTTTTTTCAGCGGCTGAAGGTTTGTAACTCTTAAAATCTTTTAGATGGGTAAAATGGGTGCAAGTGGCAATTTCGTCCCTCAGTACTGAACAACGTTGAGGGTTTAGTTTGGGAAAAACAGGCAATTTTGCCCATGTTCAGCATCACGGCCACTACAGCCTACAGGCAAGAAATCACCTGTGATATGCCCACTATCTCAGCCACGACAGCCATCCAGTAGTGGCCACAAGCCGCAACACGAGGCAATGCTGCTATAGTGGCACAAAATGCCATGATTGACTACCCTTATATAAACATCGTGATTTTTCTAAAGCCAGTGATGTTTTGGTTAATATAAAGTTAGAAGCTGCTGTTGATAGTAGAACAAATTGATCAAGCAATTTACAAAAAGCATTTCAAAAGTATTGAGTGAGAAAGTCCATCTCACCCTTCTTTTATAACACTAATATCAATTCAAACAAACGCAATAATATTTACTACCACTGGCATACTGACACACACACTAATACACCTATCCACTTTATTTATATTTTATATTTAAATTTATTACCCAATTGGCACACATACACTCTAATAAAATATGTTAAAATATCTTAAAAATATCTCAAAATATCTTTATTATATCTTAAAATATTTTAGAATATCATAAATGATCTCTTAAGATTTATTTATTATTTATTATATTTCTTGATTTGTTTCCTTATTTAATTAGGATTCCTGTCTAGAATTAGTATAAATAGGACTATTGAGTTTGTCTTTTATATCACATCATCACACCAATATCTATATAGTCTTATTATTTTGAATAGTCCTTTTTTCTCTTTTCCTCCTTCCGTACCTTTACCCTCCAATTCAACATGATATCAAAGAGTACCATCCTCCGTGATCTGTCCTGTCACTTTCAATGTCGAGTTCCCAAAAATTTGGTACTTCGATTAGTCACTTCTGGTTGTCGAGTTCTCCTTTCGGCACCCTCTTTCTATATCTTTTTCGGCCAACCGTGTTTCCACTCCAGTTTGCTGGCAAACACTATCTCCTCTGCTACAAACTCTCTCTTACGGGTTTCTTCCCGTCATTGCCACCATCCGCCGCTGTCGTCCGCCGTCGGGTTTTCCAACCAACGGCCTCACCACTCGCACCACCACCCTAAGTTCGACCAACCCTCGAAGGTGCAACTCTGGCAGTTGTCCAACGCACACCCTCTTCTCTCTGCGAGCAGACCCACGCGTCATCCCTTTCTCTGGCGCGTGATGGCTCGTCCGGGCACATTTTCGGCAGTCACCGATCTCGTTCAACTCGCCTCAGCCTCCTCTACACAGATCTGAGCTCACCTCCATCAACCGACCTCTGTGCAAACTTGTACACTCACGCAAAGACATTCAAGTGTATTGGGGTTTTTGTTTTTGACCATTGTACACTAACCCATGGTTGTTTCACCCTCTTTCTGGGCTCCTCCGCCATTCGTTTGCCTCACCACATCATCTCTGACCTCCACGTGGCTGTTTGGCATTCTGTGTGATGGTTATCTCTAGTTTTGGCTACTGTTTGGTTTTTTTCCAATGCTAGCATAGCATTGAGGGGGAGAATGGGAATAAATTCATCTCAACATATACTTCAATGTCGAGGTTTGTCATGCCATTCTTTTCCCACTAATGGATCATACCAGTGCTTCTCTTCCCACGGATGAATCATATTAGTGGTGACTTCTCTTCCCATCGACGATCATTATGATGGTAACTTACATTGGTTATAACTCACACCAGTTCGGCTCTTTGTCCCAGATGCTCTGGCCCTAGCTCTTTGTCCCAGATGCACTGGCCCTATCTTCGTCTGTCCAAATGCACTGGCCTCGTCTCCGTCTTCGTCCCAAAAGTAGTTGCCAGTCATCGTCTCCGTTCGTCCCAGCCACTGTCACACTATCAAATTATTTATTGTTACAAGCTAAAGTCACACGGTTTAGGTAACTTGGATCTATCATACAAATTGACAGAGAGATAGAGGGAGATATAAACCATAGGATTCAAGCTGGATGGATGAAATGGAGGAGTGCTTCAGGAGTGATTTGTGATAAAAAAGTACCTCTCAAGCTTAAGAGTAAATTTTACCGCACAGTTATAAGGCTCGCGATATTGTATGGTACTGAATGTTGGGCAGTAAAAAGCCAGCAAGTGCATAAGATCAGTGTTGCGAAGATAAAGATGTTGCGCTGGATGTGTGGTCATACAAGACAAGATAGGATTAGGAATGAATGTATTAGAGAGAAAGCAGGGGCAGCACCTATTGTGGAAAAGATGGTAGAATCTCACCTTAGGTGATTTGGACATGTAAGGAGAAGACCCTTAGAAGTCCAAGTAAGAAGAGTAGATCAGGTGAAGGATAGTCTAATAGCTAGAGGTAGAGAGAGACTAAGAAAGACTACAGGTGAAACAATTAAAAAAGATTTAGATTTGAATGGCATTTCTGAAGACTTGGTTTATGATAGGGGACAATGGCATTGTTTGATCCATGTAGCCGACCCCACTTAGTGGGAAAAGGCTTGGTTGTTGTTGGTTGTTGTTGTTACAAGCTCAAGCTTAGGAAGCTTTAACTTGAGGGGGAGTATTAGAATATCTGAAAAATATCTCAAAATATCTTTATTGTATCTTGAAATATTTTAGAGTATCATAGATGATCTCTTAAGATTTATTTCTTATTTATTATATTTCCTGATTTGTTCCTTTATTTAATTAGGATTAGGAGTCTAGAATTAGTATAAATAGAACCATTGAGTTTGTCTTTTGTATCACATCATCATCACACCAATATCTATATAGTCTTATTATTTTGAGTATTCATTTTCTCTCTTTTCCTCATTCCCTACCTAAAACCCTCCAATTCAACATATTATTTTGTGCCATCAAATTGGCTAGTAAAATTTAAGCATCTGGTTTAGCATCCCTAGTAAGCACTTTTGACATTGAAAGTCAGCAGATGAAAGAAGGAGGGATTAAATAATAAAAATATGCCAAAAATTAATAGTGGACCTCTGCTATGAAACAAACACGACATCATTCCAAATAGTAGTTTTAAGCATGCTTTAGACAAGTGTCATGAAGTATGTGACTCCAAAAACCAAACTTATTCATGATCCCTATGGATTAGTACATTTTACCAAATTATCAATATCCCTTTTCTGAAGAAGCATAGGTTGAACTCCTCATCTAGATGGAAAATATTAACAATTGAGAGTATCTTATATATTCTTATGTTACTCGTTTAGAAATACGTGCCATATTGCCATGCATGAATTAAATCAACATCAACAACTAGAACAAAGCGAAATTTATAACCCCTCAAGTAACAATCATCCACCTATCCTACTAAAAGAAATTTTAAACTCAAAAGAATGAACAAATTTAAAGGACAGATGTTTCTTGTTTTCATAAGTCACAGCAACAAAATATTGCCAATCAAATGAACTTTGTAAATTTCAGCATGCAAGATCATATTTAACAAGACAAGGCACACTGATTAAACTGAAACACTGGCAAAAGGTACACACCATGAGATAGAGCAGTCATAAAGGTGTTGAGATTTTAAGTCACAAAGATGTGCCAGGTTAGCATAATTCATGCCCTTCACCTATTTGTGGAAAGTTAGAGAAGAAAACAAAAAGACCTGCACATGATACATTGATCTAGAAAAAGCTTATGATTGGGTGCCACATACATATATGTGATATGCCCCTCAAACATAACTCCTCGTTGATCCTGTTATAATTACAAAACTAAAATAACATTTGCTTCAATCAAGAGTGATATGCACAATTTCAACTTTTTTAAACATAAATAGTGTTTTTATCAAATGTTGAATGATTTGAGTATAATTGTGTTGCATGGATGATATTCACATTGAACAAAAAATATCCAAGAAACAAATTGGTTTTACAAAGACAAAACAAACAGAATCAAACCCTATGTGTTCGGACCAGAACCCTCACTAAGTCTCTGATAAAACAACACAAAAGTTCAATAAATGAACTATTAGGACAGGGGGAGCCCAAAATATCAAGAAGATTTCCTTTCATGGGCTGAGCAAAAACACGCTTGTGAGGTTGACACCACATCTTGACCCAAAACCTTAATGCATTAGGCTTATGGATCATTCCACTTATATGGTCCCCCATTAGTCATTTATTTATCAATGTGGGACTTCTTCACTCACAGTTGAATTCCCAACATGAACAAAGTTCTTTCAAAAAAGATTAACAGACTAAGAAATTTTTCAATATTGGTAGTTTTACATTAGAAAGCCCATTTTGAATAACAATACCCTTTATAGAATACCTACCTATCTATCTATATCCATCTATACACACACACACCCCACATAACCATGAGAAAGACAATAATTCATGAACTATGAACACTTGCAAGAATCACAATAATAGACATAATGTATCCATAGTATCAACCTATAAATTGAAAAATAAACCCTGTAAGCTGTTTGGTATTCGGTCATTCAATTCCTCAAGCACTTAAACTTACTTATATGATATTATAATTCACCAAGAACCAAGTTCAATGGTTAAGTACAATTTCCCAGAATGACCACCAAATCAGCACAGAAAGTCTCTGTTGTTAGAGGTAATTTAAATTAAAGAATTAATGGCTACAGCCTTACAGGTAGTAGAATAGAGTAATTCATAATACATAATATGATACGACAGTAAAGAAAATGAGTCATTTGGAAAAGAAACTGAACTTTGAAAGAGTTAATCTCAGTAAGGGAAAGTTTTAAGAGCATAGTTCAATAAAATAGCACCAACAAATGACAGATGGAATGTAAACAGAAAAAACAGATACAGACAAACAGATTTGGACTGCTAGAAGTAGCAGAAACTACATAAAAGGCTCATATATCAGAGCAACCATGATACTAATCAGTTTGCAAAGAAGACTATAATAAGTTATTAAAACACATTATGTCAATCCTAAACCTCAATACCACATTATAAATATTAAACTCTCCATCATCTGAAGTACATCTAGATGTTAGAAAGACCATAATATGTAGTAGTTTACAATGAACAATATGCCTATAACTCGTATAGTTAACAGAGTTTACATAGGAGATTGGAAAAAGTGCCAGAGAAAAGTAAGTGTTGATATTGTTTGACATTGTTTGATTTAGATTTGATATTGTCTGATATAGTTTGATATAGCTAGATATTGTTTGATATTGTTGTTAATAGTCAATCCCTAAAATCAAGGGATTTTGTATTCAATTGTTGTAACTAATTATTCTATAAATTGAGGAGGCTGAGTAGGTTAGACTCAAACCATTCAGCTATCATAATTTGGTATCAGAGCTAGGGTTTGTTCTGGTCAAGAACCGCTCTCCGGCGATCTTCTCCGGCCACTGTCTCCGGCCACCGTCTCCGATCACCAAAGTAAGGTGACCGGACAACTCAGAAAACGCCGGCGATCCGTTTCCGAGAAGACCCACCTCCGTTCTCCGCCGCACGCGCCGCCACAGTCCGCAGATCTCCGAGCGCGTGAGCTCCACGCGCCGTTTCGTCCGCGCGTCATCTCCGTCATGTTCTCTGGCGTCCTCTGGCCTCCTTTTGACTATCAAAATCCAATTTCAAGAACTTTCATTCTTCTCCTTCTCACCATGTCCGATTCAACCACCGGCTCTTCCAAAGGTTCTGACGTCAATTATAGTGTTGGTTCTGGGTCAACAGGAAGGGTCTCATCTCTTTTGCCTTCTCTGGAAGTCCCATTATTACATCGGAAAAACTCAATGGTAAGAATTTTGTGGATTGGTACAATGCAGTTGAAGTTTGGTTTTTAGGACAAGGGCTTTATGAACATCTCACCAAGAAGGAAGCAGAGGTTGATGAGAAAATTCGTGATGAATGGAAAAGGGCGATTATCACTTGGTCTCTCTTTTATGGCACTCATTGATCCGAAGTTGATGGTACACTTTCGCCCATACAAAACTTGTTATGAAATATGGAAGAAAGCTCAAAATGTCTATTCCAATGATCTACAACGTCTCTATGCTTCTGTTCACAATTTGGCCACTCTTCAAATGACAGATCATGATCTTCCTTCTTATCTGAACAAAGCACACCCGTCATTGATGACATTAAACGCATTATAACAGTGATGATCTTACGAAGGTACTAGCAAAACTTGATAATATGTATATGGTCTTTGTTCTTCACTTCGCTTACATAAGGATTTTGAATCATGTCCGAATCAAGCTCTAACTAATCCTAACATCCCCACGGTGGAGGAGCTCATTGATCGTCTTCTCCGAGTTCATCACCGGTGGAGACATCTGAGATTGGCTTCCAGACAGCTTTAGAGTCCTCGGCCTTTGTCTCTAATTCGGCAAACCGTGGAGGACGAGGTCGTGGGCGTGGTGGAAGAGGTGGTCGTGGTAGAGGTGATCGTCCTCTTATTGCAAGCGCGTGGGTCATACCCAAGACAAGTGTTATTCTCTTCATGGTTTTCCAGAAAAGTCAGTCAATGTGACGCAGTCTGCCGATCAGAAAGTCGAGGTTGTGTATGATAATCAGACAAGTCACAATCAGAACAAATTTGAGATTGATGAATATAAGGAGTACCTTCACTTAAGGCAACCCAACGGCCTCATCTTCACTACTATAGCCCATTCTGGTAATTCTACGGTTTGTTTCTCTCATTCATCTCCTGTTGGTTCCTGGATTTTGGATTCTGGTGCTTCTAATCATATTGCTGGTAACTCTTCTCTCTTTTCTACTTTATCCTCTACTAAAACACCACATCACATCACCCTTGATAATGGCTCTAAAACTCAAGCCACTGGTATTGGTTATGCTTCACCTCTTCCCTCTCTGTCTTTAAATTCAGTCTTATTTGTACCTGGATGTCCTTTTAATTTAATTTCTATTAGTCAACTTACTCGATCTCTCAATTGTTCCATAACCTTCACTTCTACTTCCTTTTCTATCCAGGACCGGACTACGGAGAAGACGATTGGAGCAGGATCTGAGTCACGCGGTCTCTACTACTTACAACCTCCATCTTCCACCATATGTGTTGCCACAGAGTCACCTAGTCTTCTTCATCGTCGTTTTGGTCATCCGAGTTTGAATAAATTAAAGAAAATAGTCCCTCATCTCTCTACTTTACCGGCATTGGAATGTGAGGCATGTCAGCTTGGAAAACATGTTCGGGCATCCTTTCCAAGCAAGGTTACAGGTCATGCAGAGTCTCCTTTTAGTCTTGTTCATTCTGATGTTTGGGGTCCAAGTCGTATTTCTTCTTTCTTAGGATATAGATATTTTGTTACTTTCATCGATGATTTCTCTCGTTGTACCTGGTTATTTTTAATGAAAGAACGTTCTGAGTTATTCACTATTTTTCAAAAATTTTGTGCTGAAATACATAATCAATTTGGACAAACTATTCGTGTCTTACGCAGTGATAATGCCAAAGAATATTTTTCTGCCCCTTTTAATTCTTTCATGGCATCGCATGGTATAGTTCATCAATCGAGTTGTCCTCACACACCTCAACAAAATGGTGTGGCTGAGCGCAAACATCGCCATATTGTTGAAACAGCTCGTACTCTCATGTTACATTCTAATGTTCCTGTGAAATTTTGGAGTGATGCTGTTCTCACTGCAGATTATTTAATAAATCGAATGTCATCTTCTGTTCTCAATAACCAGGTTCCTCACTCTATTCTATATCCTCAGGCACCCCTTTATATTGTCCCCCCTCGTGTTTTTGGTTCCACATGTTTTGTCCACAATGTTGCTCCAGGTCTCGACAAACTTGCTGATCGTGCCATTAAGTGTATCTTTCTTGGTTATTCTCGGGTTCAAAAGGGGTACAGATGTTATTCTCCATCCACAAATCATTCTTACATCTCCGCAGATGTTACCTTTTTCGAGGATACACCTTTCTTTGCCTCACAAGTCTTGTCGGAGTCTATTTCTCAAGTCTTGCCTATTCCAGTCTTCGATTCTCCCGTTTTAAGTCCACCTGTCTCACATATACAAGAGGCTGCCCCTGTTGCTCCTAAGTATCCCATAGAGTCATTTTGTCTCACTTATCACCATCGTCCTCATCCTACTACTCCGAAGGCTGCACCTATTGTGGACACCAGTGACTCACCTCCTGCTCCTCCGTCTCCGTCGATTTCGGTCCAACCTGAGCCTACCACTGACCTTCCCATTGCAATTCGCAAAGGTAATCGTTCTTCTCGCAATCCTCATCCTATTTATAATTTTCTAAGTTATCATCGTTTATCTTCCAACCATTATGCCTTTGTATATGCTTTGTCGTCCATTTCTATTCCTAAAACTTTCGGAAGCATTATCCCATCCAGGGATGGCGACAGGCTATGATTGATGAGATGACAGCTTTGGAATCTAACCACACTTGGGCTCTTGTTCCCTCTCCTCCAGGGAAGTCTACTATTGGTTGTCGTTGGGTTTTTACTGTCAAAGTGGGTCCCGATGGGACCGTGGATCGCTTGAAGGCTCGTCTTGTGGCCAAAGGATATACTCAAATTTATGGTCTTGACTATGGTGATACATTCTCTCCTGTTGCTAAAATGGCATCTGTTCGTCTCTTTTTATCCATGGTTGCTATCTCTTGCTGGCCTTTATATCAGCTAGACATTAAAAATGCATTTTTACATGGTGAGTTGGAGGAGGAGATTTATATGGAGCAACCACCTGGGTTTATTGCTCAGGGGGAGTCAGGTCTTGTTTGCCAACTTCGTGTCATTGTATGGGTTGAAAGCATCACCTCGAGCTTGGTTTGGGAGGTTCAAGAAAGTCATAGCGCAGTTTGGCATGATTCGTAGTGAGGTTGATCACTCAGTTCTATAGACATTCACCGTGTAAAAGGTCATTTATCTTGTGGTCTATGTAGATGATATTGTAATTACAGGTGATGATGATGAAGGGATCACTAGACTAAAGCAACATTTGTTTCAACATTTCCAAACCAAAGATTTGGGCAGGTTGCGATATTTCCTTGGTATTGAAGTTGTTCAATCAAAAACAGGCATTTCCATTTGTCAAAGGAAGTATGCACTTGATATTTTGGAAGAGACTAGGATGCTAAATTGTAAGCCGGTGGATACTCCTATGGATCTGAATGTTAAGCTCATTCCAAATCAGGGGGAGCCGTACTCAGATCCAGGAAGATATTGAAGGTTAGTAGGAAAGTTGAATTATCTCACTATGACCAGACCAGATATAGCCTTTATTGCAATTTCTTAACTCTCCTTGTGACAGTCATTGGGATGCAGTGACTCGTATTTTAAGGTATATTAAAGGAACTCTTGGAAATGGGCTAATATATGAGAACAGAGGTAACACAGACATTGTTGCCTATACAGATGCAGACTGGGCAGGATCTCCAAGTGATAGGAGGTCAACTTCTGGGTATTGTGTTTTCATTAGAGGTAATCTCATCTCTTGGAAGAGTAAGAAGCAGAGTGTAGTTGCAAGATCAAGTACAGAAGCAGAATACAGGGCTATGGCTCTTACAACATGTGAACTTATATGGTTAAAACATCTACTTCAAGAGTTAAAGTTTTGCAAAATGGGTTCTATGCAGCTAATTTGTGATAATCAAGCACCCTTACACATTACTTCTAATCCAATCTTTCATGAACAACTAAGATATAGAGATCGATTGTCATTTCATTCGAGACAAGATTCTTTCAAAGGAGATTAGTACTTCATTTGTCAATTCTAATGATCAACTTGCAGATGTTTTCACCAAGTCTCTACGGGGCTCACGAATAACTTACATATGTAACAAGCTGGGTGCTTATGACATCTATTCACCAACTTGAGGGGGAGTGTTGATATTGTTTGATATTGTTTGATTTAGATTTGATATAGTCTGATATAGTTTGATATAACTAGATATTGTTTGATATTGTTGTTAATAGTCAATCCCTAAAATCAAGGGATTTTGTATTCAATTGTTGTAACTAATTATTCTATAAATTGAGGAGGCTGAGTAGGTTAGACTCAAGCCATTCAGCTATCATAATTGTAAGATATAATTAAATGAAAGAAAATGGCGAAAACAAATAAGTTAAATGAAAGAACTTGGCTTTACCTCAGTGAACAATGCCCAAAACTCAGCTTCAGCATATTATAAAGTGTACGAACTTTTCAAAATCATTCAGTTACATATAGAGAGCTTGCCTGTCCACTCATCAGCTACACCATAATCAAGGCTGAGCTCTCTCATTGGAGGGATGCTCTCCATTGCAAATAGCATAAGGTGAGGGAACATCAAATTATTGTGATCATACAGAACAAACTGAACCAACACATTTGGAGACGAACTATGACTCATATAGCAAGCAACATTCCTCATTCTTGACACATCCATAGCAAAATCTAAAGGAGGAATTGATGGATATGATGGACGCACATAATTGGAGTCTATCAGAGATAAATCCCCCCATTCTGCCCACCTATCCGAAAACTGATTCGGATATATCAACGTATCACCATTCATTGTCAAAATTTGTGCTTGCTCCCTAGTCAGAACAACCCCTGTGTACTCACAGATAAAAGCACCAGCTTGAATAAGGTCCAAGGACCTAACTCCCCAACCAGTTTCCATAGATCTAAACACTTCCAACCTATTTTTCAGCCCCTTTTGCGTAACACGGTTCCGACAATGAGGAGGACAACGGCAAAAAGGGCCACATTCAAAAATTATAGGCTTCCCTCTCAACAGAATCCCATTTTGATTATAAGGAAGTTCGCCTCCATTTTTCATAGCACAAAAGCAGCCTTCAACGCAACCATCCACACACTCACAACCAGTAGCCCTCCCACTTTGATGAAACACGAATGGCGGGAAATTAGTCCTCGTAAGATACTCGTAACAAAGAGGGTCATGATTTCGATCTATGTCATTAAAAAGCCGAACCGCAACATTCTCCTTCTGGTTTGAAATATCGAGAGAAAAGCAACACATGGGTTTGAAATTCAATGGATCTTTCCTAAGCATATGAGCTTCTTTAAGCACTGCACTACCCATCTTAGCTTGCCCATCAATTCTCCACAGCTTATACTTGTAAACACCAAAACCAGACTTACCAACATCAAACCAACAATTAAGAATTCTATACAACCCATCATAAACATACACCTTACCGGAAGCTGAGGCGGTCCCCTCATACCGAATCCCCCTAATAACCCTCACTTCAATCCCATAGTGCATACTTCTCTCCATTGCAAGGTTCCCCCCTTCCAACTTCTGATGAAAAACTTGCTTAGAATGCTTATCTTGGCCTCCATGACCCGAATATATGATAACATCACCTTCATCCATATCATCCTCATATCCACCAGAAACTATAACACTGGTAGCTATTGGTTCACCATTTGAGCTCATGCTAGCAGGAAGATAATCAATCCCAGCTTGTGTCTGACCGTGCAACCCAACCACACACAATTCCATCCTATAAAGGAAGACATCACCAATGCAAACCCCAGGTATGGCACCCACTATCCTCTTATCACGATTGAGCCACAACCCACAATTCCTCATCAAATTAGAAGCTCTCAAATCTCCTCTTACTTTTCTGCAATTTTCCAATTCCACCCTTCTCTCCTCCTCCACCGTCGTCAACACGCGCAGCGAATCGTAGATCATCCTCGTCCTCCTCACCACTTCGCGAAAATGCCGCTGCTCCTTGATCCCGAAATCCACGACCCTCACCAGCTCCTTGCACCGGCGACGCGGCGTGGTCGTCACCGCCCTCGCCCCCGGAGAAGAACCCTGGCCGTTGTTGTTGTTGATATTATTCTCTGGCGGCACGGGCACGATTGCACGAGAATTTGGGTCCAAAACGGCGTCGTTTTGGTCGTTGAAGTCTTCGAATTGCTGCAAGCCCTTGGCGAAGGCGGTCCTGAAGAGCTCGGAGACTCGGTCGAACTCGTTGGCGTTGTTGTCGTTTTCGTCGGAAGAGCCAGCTAGGGTTCCGTCGCAGAAGAGGTTGAGGTTGAGATGAGAGTGGGACCCATTTGAAAACATGGTTTGTTGGTGGGGTTCTTGGGGGTTCGGGGTCGCGAGCCATTCGTCGAAAGGTTCAAGCTTAGGTATTAGTATTGGGGTTGGGATTTTGTGGGCGGTGGTTACGGCATTGGTGGCGACGGCGGAGGTGGGAATGGGGATGGGGATTCCGGGGGGTGGGTGGAGGAAGGTGGGGTTGGGGTTGGGATTGGGGCTTTGAGAAGAGAGAAGAGAATCCATTATATAAAGAAAGTGGAAATATAGGGTTTAGAATGCAGACATTGGAGGTGGTGAACCAGGTGGTGGTGGTGGTGGTGGTAAGAGAGAGGAGAAAGGGAAGCAGCGGACAAGGGACATTGGATTTGGGGGCACAGGACAATGTGTGTTTGAGAACAGAATCTTGGTTTGAACTTCGAAGTTCTGATTTGATTTCTGAACACTGAACAAAAATCGAAAGTGCAATATTTTCTTTATTTATGTAAGAAAGACGAAAGTGCAAGTCAGAGAAACAGACTCTGTCTTGGCTTACCTAATCTGGGTTTTTAACTTTTTATTACCGTCAAAACAAAAAAAACGAATCTGGGTTTTTATTAGGAATAGGAATGGGGCGGGACGGATCGGATCAAGGCGGGTAGTGTTTTTTTTGTCCCTGCTTTTATTGTAAGTATTGATTTATAATTTTTGTAAGCAAATAAAATATTTATAAATATTTATAGGTAGTTAATAATTTAAAATAAAATTATAAAAATTATAAAAATATAAATAAAATAAATTTTAATATTATATATTATAATTTTATTCAATAATTTAAAATTTTTATAAAATTAAAAGAATATTATAAATAATAAATTAAATTTAATTATATTTTATAATAATTAATTTACATAAATAATTATTATATAAATAGTATATATTTTTTAACAAGTTTTATCATTATAAATTTCATTCAATAAAAAATTTATTTTAAAATAATAAAAATATATGTATTTTCATTTCATCTTAAAGTTAAAAAATCATAATATATGATATATATTAAATAAAAAAATAATTAACAGGTTGTACGGATTCATTGGTAGTAGATCTATAATTTCCGCATACGTCCTATTTATTAAACGGATATTCATCCCTCGTCCTGTCTCTGTAATCCCATGAGATCTCCGCATGGTCATTTAATAATTTTATTATCCCTAATTTTTATTTTAATTAAAAAAATTGAATTTTTAAAAATTTGAAGGCTTTTGCATTTAATTTCATTTTTATGACGATGATAACTGTTTCTTTAAAAAAAATTGAAGGCTTTTTTTTCAGTATTTTACTTATAATTTTAATTATTACTCATAAGTATTTCGTATTGTATAATTTTTAAAAATTTAAATAAAATTTAAAATATATAAATTTAATAAAAAAATGTTTAAAATTATATATTTAAAAAAGATTAACTTGATTATATTTATTTATTATTTACGTTAGATCTAGTCAATAATAGAATGTTTACGTTGGATTTGGTCAATAACAAAATTTGTTCCTTGAATTTGGTTATTATTTTTTTGTTCAAAACAAAAAGTAAGTCCACTACTTTTTTTATTTTTTCCACCAATAAAGGTAACGTCTCCCTTTTTTAAAAAAAAAACTCAACATTCTTTTTTATTTTAATTATAAAATGATAGAAGCTCTCTTGAGAGATTAGTTTTTTTTTAAAGAAAGATAGAGAATTACACTACAAATTCGAATGGTGTTTTTGTGTGCAAAGAACACTAATACAGAGAGAATTTCTAGAGTGTTTTATCTTGATGGCAACGTTGTTGATACATTGTTTGTACAAAAAGAGGTAGAGTCACGAATCGTCTTAAAGAAAACGACCTAGTTTGTGACTCAATCGCAATTCTCAAGTTTACTGGTCAATTTTTTTTTTCTTTTTAGATTTTGAAGTAATATCTTCTACGATTTTAAGACGAATTTTTTGTTTTGCCATAGAGATTGAAAATAAGTCTGCTGTTAATACTGATAACAACAATAACAAACATTTCAAGTTTGAGTGTCTGTTTTTTAAGAGATGGAAAAGTAAGATGTTCTTTTATATTACTATGAAAAAGGTTGTCTCTTCTTTCACTGCAACTAAGCCTGGACAAGTTGATACACCTACTACTGAAAACACAAAAGAAATTGAAAATTAGGAATATGATGACTTTATATGCAAGAATTATATTTTGAATGCTCTGGGTGATGAACTGTATGATTATTACTCTTCATATAAGACTGCTAAGGATGTTTCGAATGCTTTGCAAAAGAAATATAATACTAAAGAGGTTGGGTCAAAGAAATATAATGTTAGTCGTTATATGAAATATCAAATGGTTGAAGAAAAATTTGTTGTTTCCCAATCCCATGAACTCTAGAAAATTACTCATGAAATTTTGTCTAAAGGTATGTGAATTGATGAACAATTTCAGGTTGTTATGATGATTGATAATCTGCCACAAAATTGGAATAATTTTAAGAATGATCTGTGCCACAAATCGAACAAGTTTTCGATGGAAAGCCTGATCTTCAAACTCAGGGTTGAGAAGGAGACTAGGAAACAAGATTCGAAAGAGGATGTTTTTGTCATTTCAAACAATAACAATAAAACTCCAGCACACTTAAAGCTAAAGAGGAAGAATATGAAGTCGAACCACAACCAGAACCAAAGGTATAACCAGAATAAGAATAGGAACAACTAGAACCAAAACAGGAACAACAATGGACCCCCTTTAAGGCAACAAACACACAATAGCAATCATTTATGTGTTATGCTGGCAACAAACCTGGTCATATGGCACGAAATTACAAGAATTGTCGTCCTACAATTTAGGCTAATGTGATTGAGGAGGAGCCACTTGTGGCTATGATTACTGAAATCAATATGATTTCTGGTTCTAAAGGGTCGTGGGCAGATTCAGGTGTAGCTCGCCATGTGTGTCATGATTATTCCTTGTTCAAGACTTATTCTAAAGTCAATGATGTGAAAATGTTGTTGGGTGATTCCCACACTACTAAGGTACTTGGAACTAGAACTGTAGAATTGAAGTTTACTTCTGGAAAGACACTTCTTCTAAAGGATGTCTTGCATACTTCAAAAATGAGGAAGAGTCTTGTTTCTAGTTTTCTACTTAACAAGGTTGGGTTTGTTCAAAACATTGGTTCTGATCATTATGACATCACCAAAAACGGATCATTTGTTGGTAAGGGTTATGCTTATGATGGTATGTTCAAGTTGAATATTGAGATGAATAAAATTGCATCTTATTCTTATATTGTTAGTACTTTTACTGTTTGGCATGCTAAACTTTGTCATGTTAATAAAAAGCTAATTAAAAATATGAGTAATTTAGGTATTATTCCTAAAGTACAACTGGAAGACTATGACAAATGTGAATCATGTAGTCAAGCAAAAATAACCAAGACTTCACACAAATTTGTAGAACGAGAATCTAAACCTCTTGATTTGATTCATTCTAATATTTATGAATATGATGGTATTTTAACCAGAAATGGAAAAAAATATTTTATTACTTTTATAGATGATTGTTCAAATTATACCTATGTTTATTTGATGTTCCATAAAAGTGAAGCTCTTGATATATTTATAGTGTTTATGAATGACATAGAAAATTATTTTGGTGAAAGAATTAAGAAATTTTGTAGTGATAGAAGCACAGAATATAACTCCATTGAATTTAATAAGTTGTATGAAACACTTAGAATTATTCATTAAGTAATTGTGCCTTATTCGCCTGAAATGAATGGAAAAGTTGAACAAAAAAATAGAACACTATTTGAGCTTGTTGTACCTATTTTATTAAATTCTGGTGCATCTTCTTTTTGGTGGGGAGAAATTCTCCTAACCTTTTGCTATGTTTTGAATAGAATTCCTAATTTAAAAGCTTGTGTTTCACCTATTGAATTATGGCTAAATAGAAAACCAAATGTTTCATATTTTAGAGTATGGGACTGTTTGGCTTATGTGCGAATACCAGATTCTAAAAGATCTTAACTAGCAAGTAGAGCATATGAATGTGTTTTTATTAGATATGCATTAGATCGCAAGGCATATAGGTTCTTTGATATTAAAAATAAAGTGATTATTGAATCATTTGATGCTAATTTCTTTGAGGATAAGTTTTCGTTTAAATCTAAAATTAGTGGGGATTCAACTAGTGGGGGTTCTATAGAAAATGTTGTTGTTAATGAGCTAATGTTGTCTAAGCGTAAAAAACCGTCTAATACTAAAATTGAGTTAAGAAGAAGTGTAAGACCTAAAATATCAAAATATTTTGGGCCTGATTTTTATGCCTTTACTTTAGAAGGAGATCTTATTTTTTTAGAAGAGACATATAAATATACTGATTCTGTGTTTTGGCAAGAAGTTGCTAATGATGAAATAAATTATTTGCAATCTAATAAAACGTGGAAACTTATATATTTGCCTTCTAGCTATAAGCCTATGATACTGAAAAAAAAAGAGTAAAAGGCTGATGATTCTGTAGAAAAATTCAAAACTAGACTTGTAGTTAGAGGTTTTAACCAAAAAGAAAATATAGATTTTTTCTATACTTATTCTCCTGTCACTAGAATAACTTCGATCTGTGTTCTATTTGCTTTTGTTGTTGTGCATAACTTGATTGTACATCATATGGATGTTAAGACAACATTTTTGAATGGTGACTTGGATGAGGAAATCTACATGGACCAACCTAAAGGATTTATTATTCCTGGACAAGAACATAAGGTATGTAAATTAGAAAAATCCTTATATGATCTTAAGCAAGCACCTAAGCAATGGCATGATAATTTTGACTCTCTTGTTATTAGTCATGGTTTTAGAATAAATAAAAGTGATAAGTGTATTTATTACAAACTTGTTGGTAATGTGTGCACTATGATATGCTTGTATGTGGATGATCTATTAATATTTGATACAAATATTACTGCTGTTAATAAAGTGAAAAATATGCTTAGCAACAATTTTGATATGAAAGATCTTGGAGAAGTTAATGTTATTCTTGGAATTAAAATAACAAGGATAAGTAATGGCATTTCGTTGGATCAATCTCATTACATTGAAAATATGTTACGTAGATATAACTATTTTCATTGCAAACATGTTTGTTCTCCTTATGATCCTAGTGTTAAATTATTTAAGAACACTAGTGAAAGCATTAAGCAATCTGAGTATGCTAGTATTCTTGGGAGTCTTCGTTATGTCACTAATTGTACCTGACTTGATATTGTATATGTTGTTGGAGTTCTTTACTGATTTACTAATTATCCTAATGAAGAACATTGGTTTGTTGTTGGAAGGCTCATGTGTTACTTGAAAAGAACCATGAACCTATACTTACACTATCAGAGGTTTCCCGCGATCCTTGAAGGATTCAGCGATGCCGATTAGAATACCCTTTCGGATGATTCAAAAGCAACTAGTGGATAAATTTTATCGTTGATAGAGTTGTTTCTTAGAAGTGAAAGAAACAAACTATTCTAACTCAATCCACTATGGAGTCAGAGCTTATTGCTCTGGCTACCACTAGTGAGGAAGCTAGTTGGTTGAGGAATTTGCTAGCAGATACTCCCTTATGGGAAATACCTACACTGGTTGTTTTAATCCACTATGATAGCACCGCGACTATCTCAATTGTTCAAAACCATTATTATAACGGCAAGAGTCGACATATACGTCGAAAACACAACACTATAAGAGAATATCTTTTTACAGGTGCTGTAAAAGTGGATTATGTTCAATCTTGTGAGAATCTTGTCAATCCTTTGATGAAAGGATTAGCATATGAAAAGTATGGAACACTTCGAAAGGAATGAGTCTAAAGCCAATGGATAAATGAGTCACTAATGATAGTAACACAACCTATGTGTGGAGCGTTTGGGTTTGACTGTGACTGCATTGCCATATGATTTAAGTGTTGCTACTTCTACTGATAAGCCTGTGATTACTTCAAAAGTATGCCTGAATTGTCCTGTTTGTGTTAGGGATAAAACATTTTATATGGATTTGATCTGTTTGCCTCTTTCTAAGATTAATGTAATCTTAGGAATGGATTGGTTGTCTTCTAACCATATCTTAATTGATTGTTCGAATAAGACATTAGTATTTCCTGTAACACCCTCCTTAGGGCATCATATTTCCGACTCCCGACTCATAATCTGAAAATCAATTCATAAAAAGTTTGAGTTATGAAAATATGGGTTTCAAAATCTCTTCTTTACTGAAACGTAAATTTACTGAAAATATTAGGTAATATTAAAAATCATATTTCAACTATTCATTATGCAATATTGACACCAATTAATATTTCATAATTTAAAGAGAAATATAAAACTAACACTTTTTTTTTAACAGTAGCAAATCCCATGACACGTCCTACTTAATAAAGACAAGACAACACTAACGTTAAAACTTAACATACTTATTCTGTTGTGTATTCATCTTGTTGCATCAGACATCTGTTCTTTGTCAACACTGCACATCTTCGAGTCCTGAATGTCCATTCCTTATTGTTGTCACCCATCTCAGAGTATTTATTGCCCGTTATGTCTAAGACAACTCGATCCTTCTATTATTTGATTTTAACAGTACAGACACAGCAAAAGTGTAACACCCCTTTGGGGATGCCACACATATAAAGAAAAATAAAATAAATAAATAAATAAAATCTACCCAAGTTATAAAACATTTATTACATAATAATATGGGTCGTAAAATAATTCCTGTTAAACAGATTATAAAAAAATAAAATCTTGCGGAAAACATAAACTAAACAAACAACACTACTCATAATATACATATGTTCCAAGTTATAAGTTATACAAATAATTTACAACTACAATTACAATTATTTAAACAGAAACAGTAAATAAAAACAGTAAAAGAGTCAATATATACATCCATACGCAGACGCGCCCAAAAAAAAACATCATGCATATTTAATCCTCTGAAGGATCACTCTCAACATGAAAATGATCATCAGGAGACAAATATCCAGGATGCCTCGACTCTCGACGGAAATGTGACCGCGCAGTCGACACAAGTGTCATCTCACTAGGCTCAGTGGATATCCCACCAAAATGACGCCTAATGGATAAGGGTAACTCTAAATGCAGAAACATCGTCGTTGTCATCACTGGCTCGTCATCAAATCTATGGCGTAGGGTCACCGTCATCCGTCCCGCATACGTCACAGAGTCTCTATCTCCTCTCATGTGCCACGATAGCGATCCACCGTGAAACTCGAGAGTCACGAACCCCAAAAATCCTGGCACCGCCATACCAAAACTAATCAATCCAATGGGTATGGATGATCGATGGTTCTTGATCGTCAAACGGTCATCGGCTAGCGATCTTCCTCCTCCTCGGGGTACAGAACCTCAAGAGGTTGTTCCTCTTCTTCTTCCTCAAACTCTTTACAACAGAAAATAAATATACAGAAACATACACAATACGTAAAAAGAGGTAAGACAATCTAAAATCACCATAAACGTGGTCAATAAGAAGACGACAACCAACAGCTTATACAATTCATGCAATATGAAAAGCTATAAATGTAAATCAGAACAAATTCAAGAAAGAGATTTAATTATCATAACGATACCTAATATCACGTAGATAAAATAAAACATTACAGATAAAATAATAGAACAGATAAATAATCCTTATAATACTAAGCAGATAAAATAGACAGATAAGATAAAATAAAGTTCTAGATATACTCATAGAAAATATGACACGTTCCTACTCCATGGAGCTAAACAACACAGATACCACACTACGTATATCGAGAGGAATGACTCGCAAAAAATCTATTAGTACCACGGCTGCCCACCAACTATTCCGCATGGCCATACGTTGCGTCTATAGCTCCACATCACTGGGAATTTACCATCCAGGCGTGGGGTAGTTCACTGTCTCACGTCGTGACACTACGGGCAAATGTACTACTAGACTTCACAAATCTCGATTAAATATAGTGCGTGTCGAGTCTATTAGTGTGCTATCGATTACCACGGCCCAGCGGAGCGACCGACTGTCCATATATAGAATTCCGTACACTAAAGTCTCCAAGTTCATTAGAACAATGAACCACACTACGTTTATCGCATCGATAACACGATGTGATTCACCTCGTCAACCAAAATTTACCAAAAATTGGCAAATTACCAAAATACCCTCATGGTATAAAGATAGAAAGCCTCAGACGGGTTCACATTTTCCCGACAAATAAAAAAATCTTCAAAAGCCTCAGACGGGTTCACATTTTCCCGACAAAGATAAAAATACGAAAAATTTCGAAAAATACTGTTTTGGCCAATCGCGTAGAAATTTTATCGCGTTTTGAAATCTCGTCGTTTTTATAAACGTTTTGAAATCGCGTAAATATATTTTTCTGTTTTCAAAATCGCATAGGATTTTTAATACGTTTTCTCAATCGCGTAAGATTTTTAAATCATTTTCTTGATCAATTCCTTAAAAATTACTTGTTTAAATAAACAGAAATAATAAATAATACTTTTAAGCTACGTATAATATTTTTCATACCGTATATCTTGCCTTTTGGATATCTTTCCTATCTTATTTGTCTGCTTTTTACTAAAAATTAACAAGATTTTGTTTAGAAAATTATATTAATGGTTTCCTAATTTTACCGTAAAAATTCTTTTATTAAATTTTTAAACCATATAATTAATCCTTTTGAAAACTACTAACATGCTTCAAAATACAAAGCATGAGCTATATGTTAGAAATTTTTGAAAGTTACTGTATTTCATTCCTAATAACAAAATCATTAGTTCTAAGTTATCAAACTTAATTCTAATTGATTCTTTTTCTTAAAACTCATTTTAGAAAAATTCTTTTTAACACATATTGCATCCTTATACTTAGAAAAAGTTTGGATTTAAATTTTAGAAACCATAGATACTTGGTTTGGCATGTTGGCCGAATTTCCTAAATACTTTGAAATTGATTTCTAAATTATTTCTCATCTTCTAAATATATGTCAAACTTATTGTATTGTCTAATTCATTTAACCATTGTTTTAGAAAATGGTTTTTGAAATCAACACATTCATTTTAGGCATGTTGGCCGAATTTACTAAGTCTTACCCTTTGATTTCTAAATTTATTTTCTTTGATCAAATCAACTTAAAACCTTCTTAATTCTCCTAGGTTAATTAAATTACCTTTTAAGAAAATTTAGAGAACATTTTGGTTCTCCATTTGATTAGTGGCCGTGAGCCTCATGGAGTGTTCTTTGGAACACACATGCATTTCCTTGACATGTTATTCACATCTTATACATTATCATACAATTTTATACTTTATCATGTCATTCTAACACATACAATATATTTCTAACACATATAACCTAAATCAAAGCTTGTAGACATGCAAATTAAAGCTTGTAGACATGCAAATTATTACAAACAACAAATAGAAAAGCTACTAACAAATACATAACTACATCAAATAAGCTACTAACAAGCACAAACATGAATCTTTATGGATTCTACAATCACAAAATCAAACTCCATCCTCTTACCACCATCCATAGGTGATAAGATTTGTCTTCCTCTTACCTTAAATGAAGACAAATGGTTTTCTTTCACTCCTCCTAGGTCACAGTTTTCTCCTTCAAAATACCTAGCAAACTTAAACAAAAACTACAAGTTACTAACAATTAAAAGAGAACCTAAACCATGGATAAATCATGGCTTAGAACTTTGAAAAAGAATTTAGAAAAGAAAAACAAGAGATTTCACCTCCTTGGTACAAACTTGAGCTTTGAAGAACAAGGTCCAAGTAGGTTTTCAAGCTTCAAATGCAAGAATTTGCAAGAACTCTCAACTAGAGATGTTCTTAGGATGGTGTTTAGGTTTAGAAAACTTGGTTGGATAGAATTTTAGGTGGTTGGATGGTGGAGTATGAAGCTTGGCCGAATGGTGAAGAAAGAAAGCAACAATGGTGGCTAGGGTTTTTGGATGAGAGAGAAGAGAGAATTTTGCATGAAAGAAAAGTGAAGAATGGTCTCCTAACCCTCACTTGGCCGTAGACTTCATGGCTTGCAAGGTGTCCATGGCTTGGCTTCATCCAAGCCCTTGGATGCATCAAAGGTTAAGATTAAAACTTGGTTAGCAAGCTTGTTTCCTATTGGTTGGTTCAAGCATAGTCACCATGCTTAGTCATTAAGCTTCATTAACTCTTAAGCCTAGTCATTAAGCTAGTCACCATGTTCTAGAGAGTTCCTTCACTAATGATGATTAATTAAACTACTAAGTTAACTGTATTAGCTAAACGTGGGTCTCGCAAAACATTTTCGGGTCCACTGTCACTAAGTTATACTGACTAATAAAATAATATTATAATAATATAAAATTATTTTATTTGACATTAAATCCTAAAAATTAAAAGATTAATTTTAGGCTAATTCAGAATCGGGTTTAGTAAGATCCTCATCTGAATAATTAAAAACAGATTTTACCGGTCCGGAAAAATATTATTGTCCCGCTCCGTAGCAAATCACACAAAAAGTCCATATAAAATCACGACGAATATTGACACTAAATCAAGTAGAAAACAATTAAAAACAAAGAAAAAACAAGATAAACAAAGACGTTCGGGACGTAACGGTCATTTTCCCATTTTTTCCCACAACGTAGCTAATCGTCCAAAACGTTCAAATAAAATTACAGACAAGATTAATTATCTCAGTATATCATCCAAAAAATTAAAACAAGAGTTCGAAAAAACTTTTATTTTACCGTCTCTAACAAATTACGTAAAAAGACCAAATAAAATTTGAGCCTGTATAAACGTATTTGTATTTCATGCAGAAATCGAGAAACAGTAAAATAGGGACACAACGGTCATTCACACGAAAGCTTGAAAAACAGTAAACAGTACATTCAAAATATTTTCTAAAAATTGGGGTGTTACAAAAGGAACATAACAAAGAGGTGAGACCATCTACACCAATACCAACATGGCAGCACAGAGATAACACAAACAACAATATCATACAGATAGATCATACCACAATTATGATCATGCCATCAACATTAATCAACTATCATCATCTAATCATTTATTAATACAATTATCATAAACAACAATTATGGTAATACCCTTAGCATTATCATCATCATCATTCAAGTATTCAAAACAATTGTCATAGTCAATATTCCTCAATTAATATATCACAGATATAAATGTTCAGATTATGCATGTACACAAGACTCGATTTCCTACTCCATGGAGCTAAACTCAGGTCGGAGAAATGATTGAAAAGACTGCCGGTACCACGTGCCTCGAGACCACGTGCTTTAATTCTCATTTCAATTTTTGCACATCTAAAGACATACACGACAAGACGTTTTTATCGATCTTGATTAAGAATAGTGTCTCCGGTCAGATCATCGGTGTGTTGCATCGGTTTAACCTACGGGAAGAAGCGCGACCAACACCCGTGTAAGCAACTCGCACCCCGATGCTCCCAAGGTCAACAAGTGACCTACACTACGCATATCGCACCCACTCAAGAGGTGTGTTTCTCCTAGGCAATCAGCCATATCCAGTCATCATCGGACTATTCCAATGCATGTATAATGCACCAAATTCCAATCATAGGTATAATACCAATCACAGTATATCTCATAATTTCTCGTGATATAGTTTATACAATGCACGAATATATCAGTGCAAGTCCAACCACAAGGGCCATTCTTTTCAAATTCGTTTGTTCAATTAAATCATATACCTCAACGCATATATATATATTTTTATTATTTTTTTTCAATACATCTAAAATACACCACGTGCCAATAACAGGCAAAACTCGTTGTTTTCACAAATAATGTATGGACACTGGTTCAACAGTAATCATCATGTTATTATGTTCTTATGGTCATAAAATACTTTTGTCGCGTTTTCACAATCGCGTAACATTTCTGTTACGTTTTCACAATTCCAAAGCGTTTTAGTTATATTTTTCAAAATACTGTAACACTTCTTTTACGTTTTTAAAATTCCAAAATGTTTTTATTATGTTTTCAAAATACCGCAACTCTTCTGTTACACTTTTAAACCACGTACTAATTTTTCAACATTTTTCTCAATTGCGTAAAAATATACGTTTCTCAAATCGCATAGTATTTTTCCACTATTTCAAAATCGCGTAACTTAAAAATCATTCTTTTAAGTCGCATAAATCATTTTTCATCATTCTCAAAATATTTAAAACACTTTCCAAATCACATAACGATTTTCTCATTTTTTCACAATCACGTAAAAATATTCTATCACTATTCAAATCACGTAGTGATTTTTCAACAATATTTCAGTCACAAAATATTTAAACGCTTTCCAAATCGCGTAGAAATATTTAAACATTTTTCAAATCAATAGAAATATTTTATCAGTATTTCAAATCGCTTTTAAGATACGTAAAATATTTTTCAACATTTTACAATCACGTAAAATATTCCTCAATATTCCAAAACACTATTTTGGACTTAAATAAATCAATATCATTTTCAATATGTTTTTTTTCAAATTGTGTAGCTTAAAAATCACGTTTTTAAGATACGTAAAATATTTTTTCATCACAATTTCATTACAGAAAATATTTCTTAACCTTCAAAAATTCCTTTTCAACTTTTCTCAAAATAATATAACTTTGTATTTCATTTTTCACATTTCCTTACTCAAGAAAATATTTTTCCACATTTCTTTACTCAAGAAATCCTTTCCCAAAATATAATCCACAAAAATCACTTTTCTATTGATATAAATCAACGTTCCAAAATCTTAAATTTTCCTAACGTACTCAAAAACTTGAAAATAAGTTATACGTTAGTAAATTTTCAAAACACCATTATATTCTCCATTTTTCTCAAATCAATTTTAAAATCAATTCTTCAAAATAAATTGAAGTTCAAACATGTTCAACCTCTCTTTGTCTTTTGTTTACAAAATTCTCTCAAGAGATAAAACACTCTGATTCCCTTTCCAAATTCCTTGTATTAAATCAAGTTACGTTTCCACTTTGAAATTCACTTTGTTCATAAAAAATCAAGGCATTACAAGCCTTCAAAAACGTGGACATGACTATTGAAATCATCAAAACATTTTTTTTTCTAAATCAACATGGTTTTACACAAACAAAACCATTAAAGCCATCAAATACTTTTCCTTTTAAATTGATATGGTTTTACACAAACAAAACCATTAAAATTTTGTTTTCAAAATCGAAATACCAATGGTTATAAAACCAAACCCATTTGTTCAAATTAATTTTTACTTTATTTACAAATTCTTTTTCACTTTCTTTGCAAATCCTTAAAATCAACGTTTGCCCGTTTCATTCAAAACTCATGTTTAGAAAAACACTTAGGATCTTTTTACACAAAATAAATCAATAAAAATCCTTCAAAACCATGTTTTTGTTCTCTTGAAAAACATATCCTTTGTTTATTTTTCATACTCTTTAAATCAATCCAATTTTTAATCTTTCATGAAAATCTTAAGTTATAAACACCTATGTTAAGGTGTCTTGACCGAAAATCCCATAGCCTTTAGAACCAAGAAAATTCATTTTTCTCCACTTTATAATTTTCATTAAACAAATCAATTTCCTTGTTCTTGAAAAATTTTCAACATGAACCCTAATCAAGGGCATCAAAACCGTAGCTCTTCCTTGGCTTTTGGAGCCAAAAATTAATTTTCTTTCCATCATCAAATCATGGCATACACATACATACACATCATCATATATATATATATATATATATATATATATATATATATATATATATATATATATATATATCAAAAGCATGTCATATTATCATCATGCATAGTATAAGCATACCATCAAAATCATAAACTCATGTAAAGCATATTAAGCATAGGCAAATAATCAAAACACATAAACAACCACAAATAAATTACAAGACCATGGATATGAATCCTCACATAGATTCAACATCCACCAAATATAAGACCATCTCTCACCACTATGCTTGGTTGGTGAGATGGATCTCCCTCTTACCTCTTGAAGATCCTTAAAAGCTCTTTGTTTTGCTTCTTTTTCCAAGTCCTTCATCACCAAGAGCTTCTCAAATTCAAAACAAAATACATAAAAATTAGTATACTAAGCTTGATTAAGAAAACCATGGATGTGCATCATGGTTAGAACCTTGAAAATCAAAAGAAAAGTGAAGAGTAACAAACTTCACCATTAAAGCTTCAATCTTTAGCTTGAAGAACAAGGTTGAAGATAGATGATTTAGAAAAAATCTCCAACATGAAAATTGCTTAAAATATCACGTAGATTCAAGATCTATGGTTGGATGAAAATAAAAGAGATTGGAGAGTAGTTTTAGGGGTCTTGACCGAATGGTATCTCTTGAAGAACAAAGATGAAATTTTTGATTTTTTTGTGAGAGAAAAGCTTCTTAGGTTTGGTTAAGACAAAGGATGAAGTGAAAACACTTAGTTTTCCTTCCATCAATTTCATGGATCTCCATGGAAAATTCCTAAAAAAAATTACAAACAAATGTTAAAATCAATAACAAGTGTAGAAATAGGTAAACCATGGTTTAATCATGGCTTAGAAAATCAAAACTAGAAGATTAGAAAAAGAAATATGAAATTTACCATTTTTGTTAGAATCTTAAAGCTTGGATTTTGAAGTACTAGATGTTGGATTTTGAAGAAACCTTCAACATGAAAGTTGTTTAGAATAAGGTAAGGATTCAAGAAACTATGTAACACCCCAATTTTTAGAAAAATGTTCTGAATGTTCTGTTTGCTGTTTTTCAAGCTTTTGTGTAAAAGACCATTGTGTCCCTATTTTACTGTTTCTTGTTTTTTGTATGAAATACAAATACGTTTTTACAGACTAAAATTTTATTTGGTCGTTTTACGTAATTTGTTTCGAGACGGTAAAATAAAAATTTTC
Organism: Ormosia emarginata; assembly: GCA_029884605.1. Lineage (NCBI taxonomy): Eukaryota > Viridiplantae > Streptophyta > Magnoliopsida > Fabales > Fabaceae > Ormosia > Ormosia emarginata. Next base: position 23,768,047 of record JAQQTP010000062.1, on the reverse strand, counting down.
TCAAGCTACTGTTTTAATTTTTCTGAGAGATATACAGACATATAATACTGTCTGTAATTTTATTTGAACGTTTTGGATGATTTGCTTCATCGTGGGGAAAAATGAAAAAATAACCATTACGTCCCGATTGTACTGTTTTTAATTTTTCTATATGATACCGTGCTTAATATTATTGTCTGTGATTTTATTTGGACTTTTTGTGTGATTTGCTCCGGGATAGGAAAATAATATTTTCCCAGCTGGGAAAATCTTATTTTAATTATTCAGAACTGGGGGATCTTACTAAACCTGATTCTGAATGATACTGTTATTAATCTTTTAATTTTTAGGATTTAACTCTCAAATAAAATAATTTTGTATTATTATAATATTATTTTATTAGTCAATATAATAAAATGATAGTGAACCCGGAAATGTTTTGCGGGACCCATGTTTAGTTAAAACAGTTAACTTGGTAGCTTAATTAAGCATCATTAGTAGTAGAACTTTCAAGAACATGGTGACTAAGCTTAATGACTAGGCTAATTAGTGACTAAGCATGGTGACTAGGTTAAGTGACAAGGTTAGGATTAACCAATGGGAGCAAAGCTTGGTGAACAAGGCTTAATCTTGATCATTGATCCATTCTAAGGCTTGGATGAAGCCAAGCCAATGGACACCTTGCATGGCTTGAAGTCCACGACCATTTGGCCTTTGGAGGACAAAAATCACTTCATATTTCATGCAATTTCTCTCTTCTCTCTCTTCCAAAAACCCTAAACTCCATTGTTGTCTTTCCTTCAAGCTATTCGGCCAAACCTATTTCTACACCATCCAACCACCCAAAATTTTATCCAACCAAGTTTTCTAAACCTAAATACAATCCTAAGAACATCTCTAGTTGAGAGTTCTTGCAAAATCCTTCATTTGAAGCTTGGAAACCTACTTGGGAGATTTTGCCTAAAAGGTGAAATTTCTTGTTTTCCATTTCTAAACTCTTTTTCAAAGTTCTAAGCCATGATTTCTCCATGGTTTAAGCTCTCTTTTATGGTTAGTAACTTGTAGAATTTTTTGTTTAAGTTTGTTAGGTTTTGAAGGAGAAAACCGAAACCTAGAGGAGGTGTGAAAGAGTTTTTTTGTCTTCATTTAAGGTAAGAGGAAGACTAATCTTATCATCCATGGGTGGTGGTAAGAAGATGGAGATTGATTGTTGTGATTGTAGAATCCATAAGGATTCCTTTGTTTGTGTTTGTTAGTAGCTTGTTAGTGTGGTCGTTAGTAGCTTTCCTATTTGATGTTTGTAATAATTTGTATGATGTTGCATGTCTACAAGCTTTGATTTGCATGTCTACAAGCTTTGATAATTTGTATGTGTTAGAAATGCATGATAATGTATAGGATGTGAATAACATGCTAAGGAATGCATGAGTGTTCCAAAGAACACCACACCAAGGCTAACGGCCATTGACCAAAAGGAGAACCAAAATGTTCTCATTATTTTCCTAAAATGTAATTTAATTAATCTAAGAAAATTAACAAGAGATAGAATTGTTTAGATCAAGGAAAATGAATTTAGAAATCAAATGACACAAGTGTATATTTCGGCCAACATGCCAAACCAAAGATCCATGATTTCTAAAATCAATTCCAAACCATTTTCAATTAAAAAGATGTAAGATATGTTAAAAAGGAATTTTTCTACAATGAGTTTTAAAGAAACAAATTGATTAGAATTAAGTTTAAGGATTAAAATTAATAATTTTACTGTTAGAAATGAAATACAAGAAACTTTTGAGAATTTCTAACATATGGCTCATACTGTATTTTTAAGCATGTTAGTGGTTTTCAAAAGGATTAAATTATACGGTTAAAAAAATTAATTAAACAGAATTTTTACAGAAAAAATTAGGAAACCATTAATATAATTTTCTAAACAAAATACTGTCAATTTTTATTAAAAATGGGCAAATAAGATAGAAAAGATGTCCAAAAGACAGTATACAGTATGAAAAATATTTTACGTAGTTTAAACGTATTATTTATTATTTCTGTTTATTTAAACAATAATTTTTAAGGGATTTGGACAAGAAAATGATTTAAAAACCTTACGCGATTGAGAAAACGTATTAAAAATCCTATGCGATTTGCAAAAATAGCAAAATATATTTACATGATTTAAAAACGTTTGTAAAAACGATGAGATTATGAAAACGCGATAAAATTTCTATGCGATTGACCAAAATGGTATTTTCTGTATTTTTCTGCTGTCGGGCTATGAGGTGAACCCGTACAGGCTTTGGAACAGTATTTGTCCGATGGTATCTCTTTATCTTTGAGGATATATTTTTATTGAGGATATTTTGGTAATTTCTTATATACTGAGTTTATGCCAGTTTTTGGTGATTTGGTTGACGAGGTGAATCACATTGTGTTGTCGATGCGATAAACGTAGTGGGGTTCATTGTCTTTATGAACTTGGAGACGTTAGTGTATGGGATCCCATATATGGACAGTCGATCGCTCCGCTGGGCCGTGGTAACCGATAGCACACTAATGGACTCGACACGCACTATATTTAATCGAGATTTCATAAAGTCTAATAGTACATTGCTTGTAGTGCCACAACGTGAGACCGTGAACTACACCATGCCTTGGATAGTGGATTCCATGTGACGTGAGGCTATAGACGCAACGTGTGACAGCGCAATAGTTTGGTTGGGCAGCCGTGGTACTAATAGATTTTGCGGGTCATTCTCTCTCTGATATCTGTATGTGTTTAGCTCCATGGAGTAGGATCGTGTCATATTGTATATGATTATATCTTGGATATTATTTTATTTTATCTGTTTATTTTATTTGGTTATTATTATGATAATTTGTCTATTTCTTATTTTATTTTATCTCGTGATATTATCTTATCTCGTGATATTATCTTATCTCGTGATATTATTTTATCTCGTGATATTATGTGTTGTTGTGATACTATTCTCGATACTAATTACTGTTATAGCTTTTCATATTGCATGAACTGTATATCTGTTGTTTGTCGTTTTCTTATTTGCCATGTTTGTGATGATTTTAGATTGTCTTACCTCTTTATTGTATGTGTTTTCTGTATATTTATTTACGTGGTAAAGAGTTTGAGGAAGAGGAACAGCCTCTTGAGATTTTGTATCCTGAGGAGGAAGAGGAGCAGCAAGCTGAAGATCAGTACGACGACCAAGAACCATCTGATCATCCATATCCATTGGACTGATTTGTTTGGGTATGGCGGTGCCAGGATTTTTGGGGTTTGTGACACTCGAGTTTCACGGTGGATCGTTAGCTTGGCATCTGCGGGGAGATAGAGACTCAGTGACTTACGTAGGACGGTTGACTGTGTCCCTACGACATATGTTTGATGGAGAGCCAGTTATGACGACTACTGTGTTTTTGCACTTAGAGTTGCCTTTATCTCTTAGGTGTCATTGGGGTGGTGTATCCACTGAGCCTAGTGAGATGAGTATCGTATCGACTGCGCGGTCTCGTTTCCGCCGAGTGTCGAGGCATCCTGGATATTTATCTTCTGATAAGTTTCCTGAGAGTGATCCATCAGAGGATTAAATGTTTATGATGTGTATTTTTGGGCGCGTCTGCGTATGTATATATTGACTCTTTACTGTTTCTATTTAAATATTTATAGTGGTAGTTGTAAATTATTTGTATAACTTATAACTTGGACCATATGTATATTATGAGTGATGTTGTTCTGTTTGTTTTATGTTTCCGCATTATTTTATTTAATAATATTCTGTTTAACAGGAAATATTTTTATAACCCATATTAGTACGTAACAAATGTTTTACAACTTGGGTAGATTTTATTTATCTTTCTTTTATTTTTCTTTATATATGTGACATCCCCACAAGGGTGTTACAAACTAGGTTGGATGAAATTAAAGAGTGATGGAAGCCACATCAATGGTGCTTGGCTGTGAGCTTGCTAGAAGGAGAAGGAGAGAAAATTTTCTAAGAGCTTTGCTTGAAGGAAAGTTTCAAGAATGATGAAGTATGGTCAATAATGACCAAAGGTGACCAATATGGTCTTCAAAGCTCCTAAATTCAGATCACAACCGTAGCCCCCCCTTCTTGCATTCTTCTTGAGTGCTATTTGATCAATAATGATCAATTATGATGAAATATTGACTAAGACCAGTAATAATGACATGAAACTTTTTCTTTGGCCTAAAAAGGCTACTCAAAAATGTCTCCTAAACAATCCAAAACCATCCCCTTCCATGCATGCTTCTCCTTGTGCATTCAATAAATGACCATAATAATTAGCTACCATTTGGAGCATTTCTACCATTGATTAATTCAATGGTTAGGATTTAGGTAGCTTTTGATTTTAGAAGACTTAATCTGTGCCATTGATTTTTCTCCTTGAAATTCTAGTCATTGGATGTGTCTCCAAAAATTAATTGGTCAAGATTGCTCCTTCAAACTTTAAATCCAAGGGTTATAATTAGTCTTTTGTCTTTTTAAGACTAAATCTTCACCATTGATTAAATTAACATCCAATGGTCATAAATGGTCCTTGTTACTTTACAATACCAAATCTCAACCTTTGATCAATTCTAAATCCAATGGTTGTAAATGGTCATAGCCACTTTATATGACTAAATCTCTACCCTTGATTTAATCTCCATCTAGTGGTTATAAATGATCTTATTCACTTTTAAGATCAAATCTCCACCGTTGATTAAATCAAGATCAAGTCTCCATCATTAATTAAATCAATGGTGGATATCCAAACCACCAATGTTGACTTAAGCAATATAATTTCTATTTTTATCTGCTAAAACCCCACGAAATTATATATTTACTGTATTTTTATCGCCCGATAAATAAATACAGTACAAAACACAGTACAAGAAATTTTCTAAAATCAGTTTCCTGATTCAGGTTTAGTAAGATCCTCTGTCTCTGTTTAAATAAGCAAGATAAATTTTTCTATACATAGAAAAATTTTTGCTTTCCGGGCCCCACCTGGCCCACGTAAGGTCACTTGGGCCCACATAGGACCACCTGGGCCCACATACAGAAAAAAATTCATAATCATCCACAAAAATCACAAATATTATAAAATACACAAATATCAAATCAGATTACGTAAAATAATTACCTAACGGTAAAAATTAAATTACGTAAAGTTTTCCCTACCGAAAATTTTTATTTTCCTAACACGAGTAAATCACTCAAAACGATCAAATACGCCGACACGTAATAATCAAAATAATTTTACAAAGGTACGTAAATTACTAAACAAGAAAATTACGTTAACTCTTTCAAAATTACTTGCATTAAGAGATACGAAAATTTGGGGTATTACATTTCCTGAGGCTAAGGATCCTAGATTTCTAACGGCTACTCAAGTGGAAGCTTGTCTGAAGGAAGGAGATCATGGGTATCTATTGTTATCTTCTTTGGAGGTGCAATGTGAAGATGTTTTGAAGGATATTTTCATGGTCAACGAATTTCCTGAGGTATTTCCTGAAGATATACCTGGACTACCACCAGTAAGGGAAATCGAGTTTGCCATTGATCTTGTACCTGGAGCTGGACCGATATCTATAGCACCCTATCGGATGTCACCGGTAGAATTAGCCGAACTGAAGAAATAGCTGGAGGATTTGTTAGAGAAACAATTTGTGAGACCTAGTGTGTCACCATGGGGAGCACCAGTTTTGTTGGTTAAGAAGAAGGATGGGACTTCACGTCTATGTGTAGACTATCGACAATTGAACAAAATCACGACTAAGAATAAATATCCATTTCCAAGGATAGATAATTTGATGGATCAGTTGCGAGGAGCCGCAATATTTTTTAAGATTGATTTACGTTCTAGGTATCACCAGATATGTGTGAAAGTGGAGGATATTCCCAAGACTGCATTCCGGACACATTATGGGCATTACGAGTATCTTGTGATGTCATTTGGTGTGACAAATGCACCAACTATATTCATGTACTTTATGAATAGAATTTTTTGTTCGTACTTGGATAAGTTTGTTGTTGTCTTTATTGATGACATCTTGATCTATTCTCAAAATCAGGAGAGCACGTTGAACATCTCAGAGTGGTTCTTCAGATTTTAAAGGAGAATAAGCTTTATGCTAAGTTGTCCAAATGTGAATTTTGGTTGAGCGAAGTTCAATTTTTGGGACATGTAATATCGAAGGATGGAATTGAGGTTGATGCTTCAAAGGTGGAGACAATTGTTAAATGGGAAAGACCAAAGACTGTAACAGAAATCCGTAGTTTTATCGGATTAGCAGGTTACTATCGGAGGTTTATTGAGGGTTTTTCCAAAATAGCAGGACCTCTTACCCAACTTACACGAAAGAATCAACCGTTGTATGGACTGACGCTTTTGAAGAATTGATTACTTCACCGGTATTGATTCTACCTGATCCAAATGAACCATTCGAAGTATATTGTGATGCTTCGTATCAAGGATTAGGTTGTGTACTTATGCAAAATCGGAAGGTTGTAGCTTATGCTTCAAGGCAGTTGAAGGTGCATGAAAGAAATTATCCGACTCATGATTTAGAGTTGGTGGCAGTGGTGTTTGCATTGCAAATTTGGAGGCATTTTCTCTATGGTGCTACGTTCACTGTTTTTAGTGATCATAAAAGTTTAAAGTATCTATTTGACCAAAGAGAGTTGAACATGAGGCAAAGACGTTGGTTAGAATTTTTGAAGGATTATGATTTTCAATTGCAGTATCATCCTGGAAAAGCGAATGTGGTAGCAGATGCATTGAGTAGAAAAGCACTTCGTGTTTCTTCTTTGATGATCAAAGAAAAAGAGTTGATAGAAGAATTTCGGGATATGCGATTGTCGGTAAAATTAACGCCAGGAAAGCTGTGTGTAAACATGATTACCATTTCAAATGATTTGATGGATAGAATCTGTGAAGGACAAAACAGTGATCAGTATTTACAAGAAGCAAAAGAAGTAAAGAGCCAAGGAGCAGTGTTGGAATTTAGCGGATGTGCTAATGGAATTTTGAAGTTTCAAGGAAGAGTTTGTATGCCTAATGATCCAAATCTTAGGAGATTGATTTTGGATGAAGCTCACAGGAGTAAGCTGAGTATGCATCCAGGAACCACAAAGATGTATCAAGATTTGAAGAAGCTATATTGGTGGCAAGGAATGAAAAAGGATGTCGCAGAATATGTATCATCTTGTTTAGTGTGTCAGAAGGCTAAGATTGAACATCAAAGACCTTCGAGAATGTTGCAACCGTTGCCTATTCCTGAGTGGAAATGGGATGACATCGCAATGGATTTTATGACAGGTTTACCAAAAACTCGAAAGGGTTATGATGCTATTTGGGTAATTGTTGATCGGTTTACTAAGTCAGTGCACTTTTTGCCGATTAATCTTAAGTACTCAATGGAGAGGTTGACCCAATTGTACATCGGTGAAATTGTTAGGCTTCATGGTGTACCGACTAGTATTATTTCAGATCGAGATCCGAGATTTACTTCGAGATTTTGGAATAGTTTGCAAGAATCGATGGGAACTAAGCTACGTCTAAGTTCTGCTTACCATCCACAAATAAATGGTCAGTCAGAAAGAACAATTTAGTCTCTAGAAGATTTATTGAGAGCTTGTGTACTGGAGCAAACTGGAGGTTGGGATGAATTCTTGCCATTGACAGAATTCACATATAACAACAGTTTCCATTCAAGTATAGGGACGGTATCCTATGAAGCATTATATGGGAGACGATGCAAAACACCGTTATGTTGGTATCAAGATGGTGAGAGTGCTGTGTTAGGACCAGAGATTGTCCAACAGACAACTGAGAAAGTGAAGATGATTCAAGATAAAATGAAAGTGACCCAAACTCGGCAAAAAAGTTATGCTGATAAAAGGAGAAAATCTCTTGAGTTTGAAGAAGGTGACCATGTATTTTTGCAAGTGACGCCTATGACGGGTGTTGGGCGATTGCATAAATCTAAGAAGCTCACTCCAAAATTTATTGGGCCGTATCAGATTTTACGTCGGGTAGGTCCGGTGGCATATCAGATTGCATTACCACCTTTTCTGTCAAATATTCACAATGTATTTCACGTATCACAACTACGAAAATATATTTCTGATCCTACTCATGTTATTGAGCTAGACACAATACAGCTGAAGGAAAATTTAACCTATGAAACTTTTTTAGTAAAGATTGAAGATCGAAGGACAAAGTAACTTCGAGATAAGGAAATTTCATTGGTTAAAATTGTTTGGAATGATGTAAGTGGAGAAGCCACATGGGAACTAGAAGAAAAGATAAAAGAACAATATCTATATTTATTTTGAAAGTGTGAAATCGAGTTTATCAAGTTTCGAGGACGAAACTTTTGTTAGAGGGGGAGAATTGTAACACCTCGAACTTTCTATCTTAAGAACAGTAATTTTGACAGTTAACAGAATTTTACTGTTTAGTAATTTCTGGATACTGTAAAATTATTTTGATTATTCCGTCAGTATATTTGATTGTTTTGAGTAATTTGCTCCGTGTCATGAAAATAAAAATTTTTAGGCCAGGAAAAAATTTACGTAATTTAATTTTTACTGTTTAGTCTTAATTAATTTACGTAATCTGATTTGATATTTGTGAGTTTCTAATTTTTGTGATTTTATGTGTGATTATGATTATATTTTAATGATTTTTGGACTATATGTGGGCCCCATGGGTCCTACGTGGGCCCGGGGTGGGTCCTAAAATGTGAAAATTTTTCTACCTTTAAAAAAATTTATACTATTTAGACAGAGACAGGGGATCTTACTAAACATGAATCTAGAAATAATTTTAGAAAATTTCTTTTACAGTATTTTGTACTGTATTTAATTATCGGGCGATAAAAATACAGTAAAAATATTATTTGTAGTGTTATAGCAGACAAAAATAATAATTATACTGCTTGGTCAACAATAGTGGTTATGACCACTTTAGGACTTTGAACATTAACCATTGATTAAATCAACGAATGAGATCGATCTTATAAAATGGCTAGGACCATTAATAACAGTTGGATCAAAATTAAATCAAGGGTGAAGATTTAGTCTTATAAATGGCTATGACCATTATCAACCCTTGGATGTAGATTTAATCAATGGTGGAGATGGATCATTAATGACCATTGGATTTGGATTTAGATCAATGGTGGAGAATTAGTCATCAAAAATGACTACAACTATTTTGGACCCTTGGATGTAAAGTTTGAAGGTGTAATCTTGACCCTTCATTTTGGAGACACATTCAATGGTTAGGATTGCAAGCAAAAAAATAATCCAATGGCTCAATTTAGGTCTTCTATCTATAACCTAAACCTAGTAGCTATTTTAATCCAAACCATTCTTTTAATTAAGGGCTAAGATGGCTTAAAAGGGTGGCTATGAAATTTGTCACACTTTGATGAAGCATGGAAGGAGGGGGACGGTTTTGGTGATGTAAAGGAGGGGGGGACAATTTTGAGTAGGCTTTTTAGGCCAAAGAAAAAGATGAAGACAATAATCTATCACCTTGTCCATTATTGCAAGTTTGCATGCAAAATAACTTAGCAAAAAATTCTCTCCCTTTCTCTCCAAAATGCAAGCTACGGCCACCACCCCAAACCATACCTTCCATCACTCAACAATTCTAAACAACCATATTTCTTGAATCTTTTCATTATTCTAAGAACCTTTGTAGTTCATACCAAGTTCTAATTCTTCCATCTTGAAGGACTTTTTCCAAAATCAAGCTTTAGGATTTTGAAGTGAAGTGTAAGGAAAACTTCATTTCTCCTTTTCTTTTGCATGATTCTAAACCATGTTTGATCTATGGTTCTTCTTATTCAAGCTTGATATACTAATTTTCTTGTGTTTGTTTCATGTTTAAAAAACTTGTGTTGGTGGAGATCTTGTTCAAAAATACAAAGCAAGGAGCTTTTGAGGATCTTCAAAAGGTAAGAAGGAGATCCATCTCACCAACCAAGTATGGTGGTGAGAGATGTGTTTTCTATTTGGTGGTTGATGAATTCATGTGAGGATTCACATCCATGTTTATGTAATAATTTGTATGTGTTTATGTGCTTTGGTTATTTGTTTATGTTTGATATGATTTGTGTGATTTTGCATGGTTTTATTGCTTGTGTGATATGCTTATAATATGCATGATGATGTATGTTGAATATATTATGATAGATGCATGTTGAAATAAGCAATTTTGGCTCCAAAAGCCATGGCGGAGGTCATGGTTTTGGGCTTCCAAAACTAGGGTTTTGATTGAAATTTTTCAAGAACAATGAAGTTAATTTTTAGTCCTTGAACTAAAGTAAATTTTGGCTAAGACACCAACAAATTTGGTGTTCACAAATTTATATTTTCATGAATGATAAAATTGAATGATTTGGGAAGTAAGGAAAATAAACAAAAGGATTTGTTTTTCAAAATCAATGCACACGGTTTTGGAGTGGTATTTTTATTAATTTATTTTGTGTAGAAACAAGAAAGAAAGCTAGTTGATTTAAAAGAAAAATAATTCATGGTTTCAATGGCCATGGATATGATTTTGATAACTTATAAAAATATTTTGATGTTGTCAAGTACAAGAATTTTCATATAAAGATTTTGGAAAGAAAATTAGAACATTGTTATTTAAGAGAAGTAGGATTTTCATAAATAAAAGAAAAGAGAGGTTAAAAGGGTTTGAACCTTAAATTATTTTAAAGAGAACTAATTTTTAGAAGTGAGTTAGAAATGTAAAGAATACGTTTGTAACTTGAAATTTACTAACGTAAAACTTATTTATTGGTTTTTGGGAAAATGTTAGGAAATCTAAAGTTAGAAATCGTAATTAAATTAACTAAATATGATTTTAAATCAATAAAATGTGATTTTGAGAAAATATATTACGGAAAAGATTTTGAGTAAGAATAGGAAAGGAATAAAGTAAGAAATTATATTAAAAAAACCCAAAATAATATTTTTAAAGTTAAGAAATATTTTACGAAGCGTAAAAACGGTGAAAAATGAATTATGTAACTTAAAATATAATTTTTAAAGTTACGCGATTTGAAAAACGTTAAAATATTTCTACGCGATTGGTAAAGCGTTTAAATATTTTACACGATCGAAATGTTGTAGAAAAATCGCTATGCGATTTAAAAATGAAAGAATATTTTTACGCAATTTAGAATACAGTAGAAAATTGTTACGCAATTTTAAAATGTAACAGAAAATGTTACAAATTGTTGTTAACATAACAAAATATTACGTGACTGTGAAAACATGACAAAAATATTTTTCGAATGAGAAAAACGCGATAATGTGTTTTCACTGTTAATTATACAGTAAACTTCATAGTTAAAATCAGTATATGAATACTATACAAGAAATTGAGACGTTTGTCGTAATTGGCATTAATACATTTTACGAACATAAAACAGTATTTTCACCTGGTATGAGAAATTATGTGATTTACTTTTGGTTAGTAATTGGTGCATTACACATGCATTGAAAATGGTCCGATGGACTGTATATGGCCAATTGCTTAGGAGAAACGTACACCTCCAGAGTGAGTGCGATACGCGTAGTGTAGGTCACTTGTTGACCTTGGGGGCATCGGGGTGCGGGTTGCTCGCAATGGGCAGTTAGTAGCTCTTCTGTACCGTGGGTTAGACCGATGCAACACACCGATGATCCGAACCGAGACACTATTCTTAATCGAGATCTGACAAAGACTGTCGTGTATGTGCTAGATGTGCAAGATATAATTATAGCACTTGGTCTGAGGCACGTGGTACCGGCAGATCTTTTCGATCAATTTCTCTGACCTGAGTTTAGCTCCATGGAGTAGGAAATCGAGTCTATGTGTTCATGCATTAACAAAAATGCTTACATCTGTGTGATATAATAGTTATGAAATATTGATTATGTCAATTGTATTTTTTTTTTAAATATCTACTTAGTATAGATGGCATTTCCTGTAATTATTAAATGTTAGTTTTGATCGATAATATGTTGATGCCATAATTGTAATATGATGTGTTTATATGGTATGTTATTATGTTATCTCTGTGCTACCATACTGGTATTGGCGTAGGTGATCTCACCTCTTTGTATGCATATTTGTATATTGTATTTATAATTGGCTGAAGACGTTGAGAAAGAAACAGTACAAGAAGGAGAAGAAGAACTACTTCTCACGTTTGGGAACGCAGAATTTTGACAGTATGACGTCAAGAGCTAGTTTCTTTGGCTATGTACGTCTACAATTTCACGGAGGAGCTGGAGAATGGAGAACAAGTCCCGATGAGCGAGGACTTATTTACGAGGGGTATTTGACTGTTAGCATTAGTAGGCTATTTCGCGGGGATCCGTTTTTCTGTGTGACTATTTTTGTTCATGTTGAATTTCCATTGCATATCAGGTGACATTGGGATACTAGAAATTATATCCCAATGGAAATCAGCATAGCATCGTCAGCTCGGACACCTGTCCATAGGGCTACTCGTCATAACTGATTCCTATCTGCTGAGGAACCCAAGGAGGACCCATCTGAGGGGTCTGTTTCTTAGTTAAACTTGGGCAAGTTTGAACTCTAATATAAACTATGTGTGTAATTATTTAGGTATGTTTGCAGTTTTGAGACATGGTCTGTATATAAATAATCCTGACAGCACTTTTGTAATATGTATATGATGTAAATTATGAGTGATGATGTATAATAGTTTTATTTTCCGCTAAGTTTATTTTATTGTTATCAAAGAAGAAAGAAAAAAAATTACAACTCGTATTTTTATCACAACATCACCTTTTATGAGTCTGAGGGTATTTGGGTAATTAAGTAACATAAATGTGGCACCCTACGATGGGTGTTACATGAGGCAGTGGGGACAAAGGAGAACTCAGAACCTCTACTGACGGGCCACTGTTTTGTACCATCTTCTCACTCCCTAACATTCTCTTCACTCGGAACCTAGAGTTTTAGAGGAGAAAAGAAGCTTTAAATGGTGAAGAGAGTGCAGAAGAGGCTTTGAAT